>OV121092.1:2072415-3509060 GCA_921293015.1 Phorcus lineatus
ACCTTCAAACTTCTAAGTTTCTTATATATATACGGTTGCATCTAGCGTTATAACTTTCTTCAAAATGCATATTTTGAATCCAAACCTTGGTCAATGTTCATCACATTGCTTCCTGTCGACTGAGGAAAATGAATTTGCTATCAGATTCTCGGTTTGGGCTCCAGTTTCGACATAGCAGAGGTACATTTATCCGATTTTGACCAAAGTCGCGGAAAAAGTCTAAGTCGAAAACAACCATAAAATCAGTCCTTTTGCAATAACTTTCTTGAAAATGCATATTTCTGAACCAAACTTTCATCAAATGTACATTACAATGTGTTCTTTTGATTGAGTAATATGAATTTACTGTCAGATTCTTGGTTTGGCTCCCAGACAGTATCTTATAGAGGTCCGTTTAGAGAGTTTTGAACCACCTTCAAACTTCTAAGTTTCTTATATATATACGGTTGCATCTAGCGTTATAACGTTCTTCAAAATGCATATTTTGAATCCAAACCTTGGTCAAATGTTCATCACATTGCTTCCTGTCGACTGAGGAAAATGAATTTGCTATCAGATTCTTGGTTTGGGCTCCAGTTTTGACCTAGCAGAGGTACATTTATCCGATTTTGACCAAAGTCGCGGAAAAAGTCTAAGTCGAAAACAACCATAAAATCAGTCCTTTTGCAATAACTTTCTTGAAAATGCATATTTCTGAACCAAACTTTCATCAAATGTACATTACAATGTGTTCTTTCGATTGAGTAATATGAATTTACTGTCAGATTCTTGGTTTGGCTCCCAGACAGTATCTTATAGAGGTCCGTTTAGAGAGTTTTGAACCACCTTCAAACTTCTAAGTTTCTTATATATATACGGTTGCATCTAGCGTTATAACTTTCTTCAAAATGCATATTTTGAATCCAAACCTTGGTCAAATGTTCATCACATTGCTTCCTGCCGATTGAGGAAAATGAATTTGCTATCAGATTCTCGGTTTGGGCTCCAGTTTCGACATAGCAGAGGTACATTTATCCGATTTTGACCAAAGTCGCGGAAAAAGTCTAAGTCGAAAACAACCATAAAATCAGTCCTTTTGCAATAACTTTCTTGAAAATGCATATTTCTGAACCAAACTTTCATCAAATGTACATTACAATGTGTTCTTTCGATTGAGTAATATGAATTTACTGTCAGATTCTTGGTTTGGCTCCCAGACAGTATCTTATAGAGGTCCGTTTAGAGAGTTTTGAACCACCTTCAAACTTCTAAGTTTCTTATATATATACGGTTGCATCTAGCGTTATAACTTTCTTCAAAATGCATATTTTGAATCCAAACCTTGGTCAAATGTTCATCACATTGCTTCCTGTCGACTGAGGAAAATGAATTTGCTATCAGATTCTTGGTTTGGGCTCCAGTTTTGACCTAGCAGAGGTACATTTATCCGATTTTGACCAAAGTCGCGGAAAAAGTCTAAGTCGAAAACAACCATAAAATCAGTCCTTTTGCAATAACTTTCTTGAAAATGCATATTTCTGAACCAAACTTTCATCAAATGTACATTACAATGTGTTCTTTCGATTGAGTAATATGAATTTACTGTCAGATTCTTGGTTTGGCTCCCAGACAGTATCTTATAGAGGTCCGTTTAGAGAGTTTTGAACCACCTTCAAACTTCTAAGTTTCTTATATATATACGGTTGCATCTAGCGTTATAACTTTACTTCAAATTGCATATTTTGAATCCAAACCTTGGTCAAATGTTCATCACATTGCTTCCTGTCGACTGAGGAAAATGAATTTGCTATCAGATTCTCGGTTTGGGCTCCAGTTTCGACATAGCAGAGGTACATTTATCCGATTTTGACCAAAGTCGCGGAAAAAGTCTAAGTCGAAAACAACCATAAAATCAGTCCTTTTGCAATAACTTTCTTGAAAATGCATATTTCTGAACCAAACTTTCATCAAATGTACATTACAATGTGTTCTTTCGATTGAGTAATATGAATTTACTGTCAGATTCTTGGTTTGGCTCCCAGACAGTATCTTATAGAGGTCCGTTTAGAGAGTTTTGAACCACCTTCAAACTTCTAAGTTTCTTATATATATACGGTTGCATCTAGCGTTATAACGTTCTTCAAAATGCATATTTTGAATCCAAACCTTGGTCAAATGTTCATCACATTGCTTCCTGTCGACTGATGAAAATGAATTTGCTATCAGATTCTTGGTTTGGGCTCCAGTTTTGACCTAGCAGAGGTACATTTATCCGATTTTGACCAAAGTCGCGGAAAAAGTCTAAGTCGAAAACAACCATAAATCAGTCCTTTTGCAATAACTTTCTTGAAAATGCATATTTCTGAACCAACTTTCATCAAATGTACATTACAATGTGTTCTTTTGATTGAGTAATATGAATTTACTGTCAGATTCTTGGTTTGGCTCCCAGACAGTATCTTATAGAGGTCCGTTTAGCGAGTTTTGAACCACCTTCAAACTTCTAAGTTGCTTATATATATATATACGGTTGCATCTAGCGTTATAACTTTACTTCAAAATGCATATTTTGAATCCAAACCTTGGTCAAATGTTCATCACATTGCTTCCTGCCGATTGAGGAATATGAATTTGCTATCAGATTCTTGGTTTGGGCTCCAGTTTCGACCTAGCAGAGGTACATTTATCCGATTTTGACCAAAGTCGCGGAAAAAGTCTAAGTCGAAAACAACCATAAAATCAGTCCTTTTGCAATAACTTTCTTGAAAATGCATATTTCTGAACCAAACTTTCATCAAATGTACATTACAATGTGTTCTTTCGATTGAGTAATATGAATTTACTGTCAGATTCTTGGTTTGGCTCCCATACAGTAGCTTATAGAGGTCCGTTTAGAGAGTTTTGAACCACCTTCAAACTTCTAAGTTTCTTATATATATACGGTTGCATCTAGCGTTATAACTTTCTTCAAAATGCATATTTTGAATCCAAACCTTGGTCAAATGTTCATCACATTGCTTCCTGCGATTGAGGAATATGAATTTGCTATCAGATTCTTGGTTTGGGCTCCAGTTTCGACCTAGCAGAGGTACATTTATCCAATTTTGACCAAAGTCGCGGAAAAAGTCTAAGTCGAAAACAACCATAAAATCAGTCCTTTTGCAATAACTTTCTTGAAAATGCATATTTCTGAACCAAACTTTCATCAAATGTACATTACAATGTGTTCTTTCGATTGAGTAATATGAATTTACTGTCAGATTCTTGGTTTGGCTCCCAGACAGTATCTTATAGAGGTCCGTTTAGAGAGTTTTGAACCACCTTCAAACTTCTAAGTTTCTTATATATATACGGTTGCATCTAGCGTTATAACTTTCTTCAAAATGCATATTTTGAATCCAAACCTTGGTCAAATGTTCATCACATTGCTTCCTGTCGACTGAGGAAAATGAATTTGCTATCAGATTCTTGGTTTGGGCTCCAGTTTCGACATAGCAGAGGTACATTTATCCGATTTTGACCAAAGTCGCGGAAAAAGTCTAAGTCGAAAACAACCATAAAATCAGTCCTTTTGCAATAACTTTCTTGAAAATGCATATTTCTGAACCAAACTTTCATCAAATGTACATTACAATGTGTTCTTTCGATTGAGTAATATGAATTTACTGTCAGATTCTTGGTTTGGCTCATAGACAGTATCTTATAGAGGTCCGTTTAGCGAGTTTTGAACCACCTTCAAACTTCTAAGTTGCTTATATATATATACGGTTGCATCTAGCGTTATAACTTTCTTCAAAATGCATATTTCTGAACCAAACTTTCATCAAATGTACATTACAATGTGTTCTTTCGATTGAGTAATATGAATTTACTGTCAGATTCTTGGTTTGGCTCCCAGACAGTATCTTATAGAGGTCCGTTTAGCGAGTTTTGAACCACCTTCAAACTTCTAAGTTGCTTATATATATATATACGGTTGCATCTAGCGTTATAACTTTACTTCAAAATGCATATTTTGAATCCAAACCTTGGTCAAATGTTCATCACATTGCTTCCTGCCGATTGAGGAATATGAATTTGCTATCAGATTCTTGGTTTGGGCTCCAGTTTCGACCTAGCAGAGGTACATTTATCCGATTTTGACCAAAGTCGCGGAAAAAGTCTAAGTCGAAAACAACCATAAAATCAGTCCTTTTGCAATAACTTTCTTGAAAATGCATATTTCTGAACCAAACTTTCATCAAATGTACATTACAATGTGTTCTTTCGATTGAGTAATATGAATTTACTGTCAGATTCTTGGTTTGGCTCCCAGACAGTATCTTATAGAGGTCCGTTTAGAGAGTTTTGAACCACCTTCAAACTTCTAAGTTTCTATATATATACGGTTGCATCTAGCGTTATAACGTTCTTCAAAATGCATATTTTGAATCCAAACCTTGGTCAAATGTTCATCACATTGCTTCCTGTCGACTGAGGAAAATGAATTTGCTATCAGATTCTTGGTTTGGGCTCCAGTTTTGACCTAGCAGAGGTACATTTATCCGATTTTGACCAAAGTCGCGGAAAAAGTCTAAGTCGAAAACAACCATAAAATCAGTCCTTTTGCAATAACTTTCTTGAAAATGCATATTTCTGAACCAAACTTTCATCAAATGTACATTACAATGTGTTCTTTCGATTGAGTAATATGAATTTACTGTCAGATTCTTGGTTTGGCTCCCAGACAGTATCTTATAGAGGTCCGTTTAGAGAGTTTTGAACCACCTTCAAACTTCTAAGTTTCTTATATATATACGGTTGCATCTAGCGTTATAACTTTCTTCAAAATGCATATTTTGAATCCAAACCTTGGTCAAATGTTCATCACATTGCTTCCTGTCGACTGAGGAAAATGAATTTGCTATCAGATTCTCGGTTTGGGCTCCAGTTTCGACATAGCAGAGGTACATTTATCCGATTTTGACCAAAGTCGCGGAAAAAGTCTAAGTCGAAAACAACCATAAAATCAGTCCTTTTGCAATAACTTTCTTGAAAATGCATATTTCTGAACCAAACTTTCATCAAATGTACATTACAATGTGTTCTTTCGATTGAGTAATATGAATTTACTGTCAGATTCTTGGTTTGGCTCCCAGACAGTATCTTATAGAGGTCCGTTTAGCGAGTTTTGAACCACCTTCAAACTTCTAAGTTGCTTATATATATATATACGGTTGCATCTAGCGTTATAACTTTACTTCAAAATGCATATTTTGAATCCAAACCTTGGTCAAATGTTCATCACATTGCTTCCTGCCGATTGAGGAATATGAATTTGCTATCAGATTCTTGGTTTGGGCTCCAGTTTCGACCTAGCAGAGGTACATTTATCCGATTTTGACCAAAGTCGCGGAAAAAGTCTAAGTCGAAAACAACCATAAAATCAGTCCTTTTGCAATAACTTTCTTGAAAATGCATATTTCTGAACCAAACTTTCATCAAATGTACATTACAATGTGTTCTTTCGATTGAGTAATATGAATTTACTGTCAGATTCTTGGTTTGGCTCCCATACAGTAGCTTATAGAGGTCCGTTTAGAGAGTTTTGAACCACCTTCAAACTTCTAAGTTTCTTATATATATACGGTTGCATCTAGCGTTATAACTTTCTTCAAAATGCATATTTTGAATCCAAACCTTGGTCAAATGTTCATCACATTGCTTCCTGCCGATTGAGGAATATGAATTTGCTATCAGATTCTTGGTTTGGGCTCCAGTTTCGACCTAGCAGAGGTACATTTATCCAATTTTGACCAAAGTCGCGGAAAAAGTCTAAGTCGAAAACAACCATAAAATCAGTCCTTTTGCAATAACTTTCTTGAAAATGCATATTTCTGAACCAAACTTTCATCAAATGTACATTACAATGTGTTCTTTCGATTGAGTAATATGAATTTACTGTCAGATTCTTGGTTTGGCTCCCAGACAGTATCTTATAGAGGTCCGTTTAGAGAGTTTTGAACCACCTTCAAACTTCTAAGTTTCTTATATATATACGGTTGCATCTAGCGTTATAACTTTCTTCAAAATGCATATTTTGAATCCAAACCTTGGTCAAATGTTCATCACATTGCTTCCTGTCGACTGAGGAAAATGAATTTGCTATCAGATTCTTGGTTTGGGCTCCAGTTTCGACATAGCAGAGGTACATTTATCCGATTTTGACCAAAGTCGCGGAAAAAGTCTAAGTCGAAAACAACCATAAAATCAGTCCTTTTGCAATAACTTTCTTGAAAATGCATATTTCTGAACCAAACTTTCATCAAATGTACATTACAATGTGTTCTTTCGATTGAGTAATATGAATTTACTGTCAGATTCTTGGTTTGGCTCATAGACAGTATCTTATAGAGGTCCGTTTAGCGAGTTTTGAACCACCTTCAAACTTCTAAGTTGCTTATATATATATACGGTTGCATCTAGCGTTATAACTTTCTTCAAAATGCATATTTTGAATCCAAACTTTCATTAAATGTACATTACAATGTGTTCTTTCGATTGAGTAATATGAATTTACTGTCAGATTCTTGGTTTGGCTCCCAGACAGTATCTTATAGAGGTCCGTTTAGCGAGTTTTGAACCACCTTCAAACTTCTAAGTTGCTTGTATATATATACGGTTGCATCTAGCGTTATAACTTTCTTCAAAATGCATATTTTGAATCCAAACCTTGGTCAAATGTTCATCACATTGCTTCCTGCCGATTGAGGAATATGAATTTGCTATCAGATTCTTGGTTTGGGCTCCAGTTTCGACCTAGCAGAGGTACATTTATCCAATTTTGACCAAAGTCGCGGAAAAAGTCTAAGTCGAAAACAACCATAAAATCAGTCCTTTTGCAATAACTTTCTTGAAAATGCATATTTCTGAACCAAACTTTCATCAAATGTACATTACAATGTGTTCTTTCGATTGAGTAATATGAATTTACTGTCAGATTCTTGGTTTGGCTCCCAGACAGTATCTTATAGAGGTCCGTTTAGCGAGTTTTGAACCACCTTCAAACTTCTAAGTTGCTTATATATATATATACGGTTGCATCTAGCGTTATAACTTTACTTCAAAATGCATATTTTGAATCCAAACCTTGGTCAAATGTTCATCACATTGCTTCCTGCCGATTGAGGAATATGAATTTGCTATCAGATTCTTGGTTTGGGCTCCAGTTTCGACCTAGCAGAGGTACATTTATCCGATTTTGACCAAAGTCGCGGAAAAAGTCTAAGTCGAAAACAACCATAAAATCAGTCCTTTTGCAATAACTTTCTTGAAAATGCATATTTCTGAACCAAACTTTCATCAAATGTACATTACAATGTGTTCTTTCGATTGAGTAATATGAATTTACTGTCAGATTCTTGGTTTGGCTCCCAGACAGTATCTTATAGAGGTCCGTTTAGAGAGTTTTGAACCACCTTCAAACTTCTAAGTTTCTTATATATATACGGTTGCATCTAGCGTTATAACGTTCTTCAAAATGCATATTTTGAATCCAAACCTTGGTCAAATGTTCATCACATTGCTTCCTGTCGACTGAGGAAAATGAATTTGCTATCAGATTCTTGGTTTGGGCTCCAGTTTTGACCTAGCAGAGGTACATTTATCCGATTTTGACCAAAGTCGCGGAAAAAGTCTAAGTCGAAAACAACCATAAAATCAGTCCTTTTGCAATAACTTTCTTGAAAATGCATATTTCTGAACCAAACTTTCATCAAATGTACATTACAATGTGTTCTTTCGATTGAGTAATATGAATTTACTGTCAGATTCTTGGTTTGGCTCCCAGACAGTATCTTATAGAGGTCCGTTTAGAGAGTTTTGAACCACCTTCAAACTTCTAAGTTTCTTATATATATACGGTTGCATCTAGCGTTATAACTTTCTTCAAAATGCATATTTTGAATCCAAACCTTGGTCAAATGTTCATCACATTGCTTCCTGTCGACTGAGGAAAATGAATTTGCTATCAGATTCTCGGTTTGGGCTCCAGTTTCGACATAGCAGAGGTACATTTATCCGATTTTGACCAAAGTCGCGGAAAAAGTCTAAGTCGAAAACAACCATAAAATCAGTCCTTTTGCAATAACTTTCTTGAAAATGCATATTTCTGAACCAAACTTTCATCAAATGTACATTACAATGTGTTCTTTCGATTGAGTAATATGAATTTACTGTCAGATTCTTGGTTTGGCTCCCAGACAGTATCTTATAGAGGTCCGTTTAGAGAGTTTTGAACCACCTTCAAACTTCTAAGTTTCTTATATATATACGGTTGCATCTAGCGTTATAACTTTCTTCAAAATGCATATTTTGAATCCAAACCTTGGTCAAATGTTCATCACATTGCTTCCTGTCGACTGAGGAAAATGAATTTGCTATCAGATTCTTGGTTTGGGCTCAGTTTTGACCTAGCAGAGGTACATTTATCCGATTTTGACCAAAGTCGCGGAAAAAGTCTAAGTCGAAAACAACCATAAAATCAGTCCTTTTGCAATAACTTTCTTGAAAATGCATATTTCTGAACCAAACTTTCATCAAATGTACATTACAATGTGTTCTTTCGATTGAGTAATATGAATTTACTGTCAGATTCTTGGTTTGGCTCCCAGACAGTATCTTATAGAGGTCCGTTTAGAGAGTTTTGAACCACCTTCAAACTTCTAAGTTTCTTATATATATACGGTTGCATCTAGCGTTATAACTTTACTTCAAATTGCATATTTTGAATCCAAACCTTGGTCAAATGTTCATCACATTGCTTCCTGTCGACTGAGGAAAATGAATTTGCTATCAGATTCTCGGTTTGGGCTCCAGTTTCGACATAGCAGAGGTACATTTATCCGATTTTGACCAAAGTCGCGGAAAAAGTCTAAGTCGAAAACAACCATAAAATCAGTCCTTTTTGCAATAACTTTCTTGAAAATGCATATTCTGAACCAAACTTTCATCAAATGTACATTACAATGTGTTCTTTCGATTGAGTAATATGAATTTACTGTCAGATTCTTGGTTTGGCTCCCAGACAGTATCTTATAGAGGTCCGTTTAGAGAGTTTTGAACCACCTTCAAACTTCTAAGTTTCTTATATATATACGGTTGCATCTAGCGTTATAACTTTCTTCAAAATGCATATTTTGAATCCAAACCTTGGTCAAATGTTCATCACATTGCTTCCTGTCGACTGAGGAAAATGAATTTGCTATCAGATTCTTGGTTTGGGCTCCAGTTTTGACCTAGCAGAGGTACATTTATCCGATTTTGACCAAAGTCGCGGAAAAAGTCTAAGTCGAAAACAACCATAAAATCAGTCCTTTTGCAATAACTTTCTTGAAAATGCATATTTCTGAACCAAACTTTCATCAAATGTACATTACAATGTGTTCTTTTGATTGAGTAATATGAATTTACTGTCAGATTCTTGGTTTGGCTCCCAGACAGTATCTTATAGAGGTCCGTTTAGCGAGTTTTGAACCACCTTCAAACTTCTAAGTTGCTTATATATATATATACGGTTGCATCTAGCGTTATAACTTTACTTCAAAATGCATATTTTGAATCCAAACCTTGGTCAAATGTTCATCACATTGCTTCCTGCCGATTGAGGAATATGAATTTGCTGTCAGATTCTTGGTTTGGGCTCCAGTTTCGACCTAGCAGAGGTACATTTATCCGATTTTGACCAAAGTCGCGGAAAAAGTCTAAGTCGAAAACAACCATAAAATCAGTCCTTTTGCAATAACTTTCTTGAAAATGCATATTTCTGAACCAAACTTTCATCAAATGTACATTACAATGTGTTCTTTCGATTGAGTAATATGAATTTACTGTCAGATTCTTGGTTTGGCTCCCATACAGTAGCTTATAGAGGTCCGTTTAGAGAGTTTTGAACCACCTTCAAACTTCTAAGTTTCTTATATATATACGGTTGCATCTAGCGTTATAACTTTCTTCAAAATGCATATTTTGAATCCAAACCTTGGTCAAATGTTCATCACATTGCTTCCTGCCGATTGAGGAATATGAATTTGCTATCAGATTCTTGGTTTGGGCTCCAGTTTCGACCTAGCAGAGGTACATTTATCCAATTTTGACCAAAGTCGCGGAAAAAGTCTAAGTCGAAAACAACCATAAAATCAGTCCTTTTGCAATAACTTTCTTGAAAATGCATATTTCTGAACCAAACTTTCATCAAATGTACATTACAATGTGTTCTTTCGATTGAGTAATATGAATTTACTGTCAGATTCTTGGTTTGGCTCCCAGACAGTATCTTATAGAGGTCCGTTTAGAGAGTTTTGAACCACCTTCAAACTTCTAAGTTTCTTATATATATACGGTTGCATCTAGCGTTATAACTTTCTTCAAAATGCATATTTTGAATCCAAACCTTGGTCAAATGTTCATCACATTGCTTCCTGTCGACTGAGGAAAATGAATTTGCTATCAGATTCTTGGTTTGGGCTCCAGTTTCGACATAGCAGAGGTACATTTATCCGATTTTGACCAAAGTCGCGGAAAAAGTCTAAGTCGAAAACAACCATAAAATCAGTCCTTTTGCAATAACTTTCTTGAAAATGCATATTTCTGAACCAAACTTTCATCAAATGTACATTACAATGTGTTCTTTCGATTGAGTAATATGAATTTACTGTCAGATTCTTGGTTTTGGCTCATAGACAGTATCTTATAGAGGTCCGTTTAGCGAGTTTTGAACCACCTTCAAACTTCTAAGTTGCTTATATATATATACGGTTGCATCTAGCGTTATAACTTTCTTCAAAATGCATATTTTGAATCCAAACTTTCATTAAATGTACATTACAATGTGTTCTTTCGATTGAGTAATATGAATTTACTGTCAGATTCTTGGTTTGGCTCCCAGACAGTATCTTATAGAGGTCCGTTTAGCGAGTTTTGAACCACCTTCAAACTTCTAAGTTGCTTGTATATATATACGGTTGCATCTAGCGTTATAACTTTCTTCAAAATGCATATTTTGAATCCAAACCTTGGTCAAATGTTCATCACATTGCTTCCTGCCGATTGAGGAATATGAATTTGCTATCAGATTCTTGGTTTGGGCTCCAGTTTCGACCTAGCAGAGGTACATTTATCCAATTTTGACCAAAGTCGCGGAAAAAGTCTAAGTCGAAAACAACCATAAAATCAGTCCTTTTGCAATAACTTTCTTGAAAATGCATATTTCTGAACCAAACTTTCATCAAATGTACATTACAATGTGTTCTTTCGATTGAGTAATATGAATTTACTGTCAGATTCTTGGTTTGGCTCCCAGACAGTATCTTATAGAGGTCCGTTTAGCGAGTTTTGAACCACCTTCAAACTTCTAAGTTGCTTATATATATATATACGGTTGCATCTAGCGTTATAACTTTACTTCAAAATGCATATTTTGAATCCAAACCTTGGTCAAATGTTCATCACATTGCTTCCTGCCGATTGAGGAATATGAATTTGCTATCAGATTCTTGGTTTGGGCTCCAGTTTCGACCTAGCAGAGGTACATTTATCCGATTTTGACCAAAGTCGCGGAAAAAGTCTAAGTCGAAAACAACCATAAAATCAGTCCTTTTGCAATAACTTTCTTGAAAATGCATATTTCTGAACCAAACTTTCATCAAATGTACATTACAATGTGTTCTTTCGATTGAGTAATATGAATTTACTGTCAGATTCTTGGTTTGGCTCCCAGACAGTATCTTATAGAGGTCCGTTTAGAGAGTTTTGAACCACCTTCAAACTTCTAAGTTTCTTATATATATACGGTTGCATCTAGCGTTATAACGTTCTTCAAAATGCATATTTTGAATCCAAACCTTGGTCAAATGTTCATCACATTGCTTCCTGTCGACTGAGGAAAATGAATTTGCTATCAGATTCTTGGTTTGGGCTCCAGTTTTGACCTAGCAGAGGTACATTTATCCGATTTTGACCAAAGTCGCGGAAAAAGTCTAAGTCGAAAACAACCATAAAATCAGTCCTTTTGCAATAACTTTCTTGAAAATGCATATTTCTGAACCAAACTTTCATCAAATGTACATTACAATGTGTTCTTTTGATTGAGTAATATGAATTTACTGTCAGATTCTTGGTTTGGCTCCCAGACAGTATCTTATAGAGGTCCGTTTAGCGAGTTTTGAACCACCTTCAAACTTCTAAGTTGCTTATATATATATATACGGTTGCATCTAGCGTTATAACTTTACTTCAAAATGCATATTTTGAATCCAAACCTTGGTCAAATGTTCATCACATTGCTTCCTGTCGATTGAGGAATATGAATTTGCTATCAGATTCTTGGTTTGGGCTCCAGTTTCGACCTAGCAGAGGTACATTTATCCGATTTTGACCAAAGTCGCGGAAAAAGTCTAAGTCGAAAACAACCATAAAATCAGTCCTTTTGCAATAACTTTCTTGAAAATGCATATTTCTGAACCAAACTTTCATCAAATGTACATTACAATGTGTTCTTTCGATTGAGTAATATGAATTTACTGTCAGATTCTTGGTTTGGCTCCCAGACAGTAGCTTATAGAGGTCCGTTTAGCGAGTTTTGAACCACCTTCAAACTTCTAAGTTTCTTATATATATACGGTTGCATCTAGCGTTATAACTTTCTTCAAAATGCATATTTTGAATCCAAACCTCGGTCAAATGTTCATCACATTGCTTCCTGCCGATTGAGGAATATGAATTTGCTATCAGATTCTTGGTTTGGGCTCCAGTTTCGACCTAGCAGAGGTACATTTATCCAATTTTGACCAAAGTCGCGGAAAAAGTCTAAGTCGAAAACAACCATAAAATCAGTCCTTTTGCATAACTTTCTTGAAAATGCATATTTCTGAACCAAACTTTCATCAAATGTACATTACAATGTGTTCTTTCGATTGAGTAATATGAATTTACTGTCAGATTCTTGGTTTGGCTCCCAGACAGTATCTTATAGAGGTCCGTTTAGAGAGTTTTGAACCACCTTCAAACTTCTAAGTTTCTTATATATATACGGTTGCATCTAGCGTTATAACTTTCTTCAAAATGCATATTTTGAATCCAAACCTTGGTCAAATGTTCATCACATTGCTTCTGTCGACTGAGGAAAATGAATTTGCTATCAGATTCTTGGTTTGGGCTCCAGTTTCGACATAGCAGAGGTACATTTATCCGATTTTGACCAAAGTCGCGGAAAAAGTCTAAGTCGAAAACAACCATAAAATCAGTCCTTTTGCAATAACTTTCTTGAAAATGCATATTTCTGAACCAAACTTTCATCAAATGTACATTACAATGTGTTCTTTCGATTGAGTAATATGAATTTACTGTCAGATTCTTGGTTTGGCTCATAGACAGTATCTTATAGAGGTCCGTTTAGCGAGTTTTGAACCACCTTCAAACTTCTAAGTTGCTTATATATATATACGGTTGCATCTAGCGTTATAACTTTCTTCAAAATGCATATTTTGAATCCAAACTTTCATTAAATGTACATTACAATGTGTTCTTTCGATTGAGTAATATGAATTTACTGTCAGATTCTTGGTTTGGCTCCCAGACAGTATCTTATAGAGGTCCGTTTAGCGAGTTTTGAACCACCTTCAAACTTCTAAGTTGCTTATATATATACGGTTGCATATAGGGTTATAACTTTCTTCAAAATGCATATTTTGAATCCAAACCTTGGTCAAATGTTCATCACATTGCGTCCTGTCGATTGAGGAAAATGAATTTGCTATCAGATTCTTGGTTTGGGCTCCAGTTTCGACCTAGCAGAGGTACATTTATCCGATTTTGACCAAAGTCGCGGAAAAAGTCTAAGTCGAAAACAACCATAAAATCAGTCCTTTTGCAATAACTTTCTTGAAAATGCATATTTCTGAACCAAACTTTCATCAAATGTACATTACAATGTGTTCTTTTGATTGAGTAATATGAATTTACTGTCAGATTCTTGGTTTGGCTCCCAGACAGTATCTTATAGAGGTCCGTTTAGCGAGTTTTGAACCACCTTCAAACTTCTAAGTTGCTTATATATATATATACGGTTGCATCTAGCGTTATAACTTTACTTCAAAATGCATATTTTGAATCCAAACCTTGGTCAAATGTTCATCACATTGCTTCCTGCCGATTGAGGAATATGAATTTGCTATCAGATTCTTGGTTTGGGCTCCAGTTTCGACCTAGCAGAGGTACATTTATCCGATTTTGACCAAAGTCGCGGAAAAAGTCTAAGTCGAAAACAACCATAAAATCAGTCCTTTTGCAATAACTTTCTTGAAAATGCATATTTCTGAACCAAACTTTCATCAAATGTACATTACAATGTGTTCTTTCGATTGAGTAATATGAATTTACTGTCAGATTCTTGGTTTGGCTCCCAGACAGTAGCTTATAGAGGTCCGTTTAGCGAGTTTTGAACCACCTTCAAACTTCTAAGTTTCTTATATATATACGGTTGCATCTAGCGTTATAACTTTCTTCAAAATGCATATTTTGAATCCAAACCTTGGTCAAATGTTCATCACATTGCTTCCTGCCGATTGAGGAATATGAATTTGCTATCAGATTCTTGGTTTGGGCTCCAGTTTCGACCTAGCAGAGGTACATTTATCCAATTTTGACCAAAGTCGCGGAAAAAGTCTAAGTCGAAAACAACCATAAAATCAGTCCTTTTGCAATAACTTTCTTGAAAATGCATATTTCTGAACCAAACTTTCATCAAATGTACATTACAATGTGTTCTTTCGATTGAGTAATATGAATTTACTGTCAGATTCTTGGTTTGGCTCCCAGACAGTATCTTATAGAGGTCCGTTTAGAGAGTTTTGAACCACCTTCAAACTTCTAAGTTTCTTATATATATACGGTTGCATCTAGCGTTATAACTTTCTTCAAATGCATATTTTTGAATCCAAACCTTGGTCAAATGTTCATCACATTGCTTCCTGTCGACTGAGGAAAATGAATTTGCTATCAGATTCTTGGTTTGGGCTCCAGTTTCGACATAGCAGAGGTACATTTATCCGATTTTGACCAAAGTCCGCGGAAAAGTCTAAGTCGAAAACAACCATAAAATCAGTCCCTTTTGCAATAACTTTCTTGAAAATGCATATTTCTGAACCAAACTTTCATCAAATGTACATTACAATGTGTTCTTTCGATTGAGTAATATGAATTTACTGTCAGATTCTTGGTTTGGCTCATAGACAGTATCTTATAGAGGTCCGTTTAGCGAGTTTTGAACCACCTTCAAACTTCTAAGTTGCTTATATATATACGGTTGCATCTAGCGTTATAACTTTCTTCAAAATGCATATTTTGAATCCAAACTTTCATTAAATGTACATTACAATGTGTTCTTTCGATTGAGTAATATGAATTTACTGTCAGATTCTTGGTTTGGCTCCCAGACAGTATCTTATAGAGGTCCGTTTAGCGAGTTTTGAACCACCTTCAAACTTCTAAGTTGCTTGTATATATATACGGTTGCATCTAGCGTTATAACTTTCTTCAAAATGCATATTTTGAATCCAAACCTTGGTCAAATGTTCATCACATTGCTTCCTGCCGATTGAGGAATATGAATTTGCTATCAGATTCTTGGTTTGGGCTCCAGTTTCGACCTAGCAGAGGTACATTTATCCAATTTTGACCAAAGTCGCGGAAAAAGTCTAAGTCGAAAACAACCATAAAATCAGTCCTTTTGCAATAACTTTCTTGAAAATGCATATTTCTGAACCAAACTTTCATCAAATGTACATTACAATGTGTTCTTTCGATTGAGTAATATGAATTTACTGTCAGATTCTTGGTTTGGCTCCCAGACAGTATCTTATAGAGGTCCGTTTAGCGAGTTTTGAACCACCTTCAAACTTCTAAGTTGCTTATATATATATATACGGTTGCATCTAGCGTTATAACTTTACTTCAAAATGCATATTTTGAATCCAAACCTTGGTCAAATGTTCATCACATTGCTTCCTGCCGATTGAGGAATATGAATTTGCTATCAGATTCTTGGTTTGGGCTCCAGTTTCGACCTAGCAGAGGTACATTTATCCGATTTTGACCAAAGTCGCGGAAAAAGTCTAAGTCGAAAACAACCATAAAATCAGTCCTTTTGCAATAACTTTCTTGAAAATGCATATTTCTGAACCAAACTTTCATCAAATGTACATTACAATGTGTTCTTTCGATTGAGTAATATGAATTTACTGTCAGATTCTTGGTTTGGCTCCCAGACAGTATCTTATAGAGGTCCGTTTAGAGAGTTTTGAACCACCTTCAAACTTCTAAGTTTCTTATATATATACGGTTGCATCTAGCGTTATAACGTTCTTCAAAATGCATATTTTGAATCCAAACCTTGGTCAAATGTTCATCACATTGCTTCCTGTCGACTGAGGAAAATGAATTTGCTATCAGATTCTTGGTTTGGGCTCCAGTTTTGACCTAGCAGAGGTACATTTATCCGATTTTGACCAAAGTCGCGGAAAAAGTCTAAGTCGAAAACAACCATAAAATCAGTCCTTTTGCAATAACTTTCTTGAAAATGCATATTTCTGAACCAAACTTTCATCAAATGTACATTACAATGTGTTCTTTTGATTGAGTAATATGAATTTACTGTCAGATTCTTGGTTTGGCTCCCAGACAGTATCTTATAGAGGTCCGTTTAGCGAGTTTTGAACCACCTTCAAACTTCTAAGTTGCTTATATATATATATACGGTTGCATCTAGCGTTATAACTTTACTTCAAAATGCATATTTTGAATCCAAACCTTGGTCAAATGTTCATCACATTGCTTCCTGCCGATTGAGGAATATGAATTTGCTATCAGATTCTTGGTTTGGGCTCCAGTTTCGACCTAGCAGAGGTACATTTATCCGATTTTGACCAAAGTCGCGGAAAAAGTCTAAGTCGAAAACAACCATAAAATCAGTCCTTTTGCAATAACTTTCTTGAAAATGCATATTTCTGAACCAAACTTTCATCAAATGTACATTACAATGTGTTCTTTCGATTGAGTAATATGAATTTACTGTCAGATTCTTGGTTTGGCTCCCATACAGTAGCTTATAGAGGTCCGTTTAGAGAGTTTTGAACCACCTTCAAACTTCTAAGTTTCTTATATATATACGGTTGCATCTAGCGTTATAACTTTCTTCAAAATGCATATTTTGAATCCAAACCTTGGTCAAATGTTCATCACATTGCTTCCTGCCGATTGAGGAATATGAATTTGCTATCAGATTCTTGGTTTGGGCTCCAGTTTCGACCTAGCAGAGGTACATTTATCCAATTTTGACCAAAGTCGCGGAAAAAGTCTAAGTCGAAAACAACCATAAAATCAGTCCTTTTGCAATAACTTTCTTGAAAATGCATATTTCTGAACCAAACTTTCATCAAATGTACATTACAATGTGTTCTTTCGATTGAGTAATATGAATTTACTGTCAGATTCTTGGTTTGGCTCCCAGACAGTATCTTATAGAGGTCCGTTTAGAGAGTTTTGAACCACCTTCAAACTTCTAAGTTTCTTATATATATACGGTTGCATCTAGCGTTATAACTTTCTTCAAAATGCATATTTTGAATCCAAACCTTGGTCAAATGTTCATCACATTGCTTCCTGTCGACTGAGGAAAATGAATTTGCTATCAGATTCTTGGTTTGGGCTCCAGTTTCGACATAGCAGAGGTACATTTATCCGATTTTGACCAAAGTCGCGGAAAAAGTCTAAGTCGAAAACAACCATAAAATCAGTCCTTTTGCAATAACTTTCTTGAAAATGCATATTTCTGAACCAAACTTTCATCAAATGTACATTACAATGTGTTCTTTCGATTGAGTAATATGAATTTACTGTCAGATTCTTGGTTTGGCTCATAGACAGTATCTTATAGAGGTCCGTTTAGCGAGTTTTGAACCACCTTCAAACTTCTAAGTTGCTTATATATATATACGGTTGCATCTAGCGTTATAACTTTCTTCAAAATGCATATTTTGAATCCAAACTTTCATTAAATGTACATTACAATGTGTTCTTTCGATTGAGTAATATGAATTTACTGTCAGATTCTTGGTTTGGCTCCCAGACAGTATCTTATAGAGGTCCGTTTAGCGAGTTTTGAACCACCTTCAAACTTCTAAGTTGCTTGTATATATATACGGTTGCATCTAGCGTTATAACTTTCTTCAAAATGCATATTTTGAATCCAAACCTTGGTCAAATGTTCATCACATTGCTTCCTGCCGATTGAGGAATATGAATTTGCTATCAGATTCTTGGTTTGGGCTCCAGTTTCGACCTAGCAGAGGTACATTTATCCAATTTTGACCAAAGTCGCGGAAAAAGTCTAAGTCGAAAACAACCATAAAATCAGTCCTTTTGCAATAACTTTCTTGAAAATGCATATTTCTGAACCAAACTTTCATCAAATGTACATTACAATGTGTTCTTTCGATTGAGTAATATGAATTTACTGTCAGATTCTTGGTTTGGCTCCCAGACAGTATCTTATAGAGGTCCGTTTAGCGAGTTTTGAACCACCTTCAAACTTCTAAGTTGCTTATATATATATATACGGTTGCATCTAGCGTTATAACTTTACTTCAAAATGCATATTTTGAATCCAAACCTTGGTCAAATGTTCATCACATTGCTTCCTGTCGACTGAGGAAAATGAATTTGCTATCAGATTCTTGGTTTGGGCTCCAGTTTCGACCTAGCAGAGGTACATTTATCCGATTTTGACCAAAGTCGCGGAAAAAGTCTAAGTCGAAAACAACCATAAAATCAGTCCTTTTGCAATAACTTTCTTGAAAATGCATATTTCTGAACCAAACTTTCATCAAATGTACATTACAATGTGTTCTTTCGATTGAGTAATATGAATTTACTGTCAGATTCTTGGTTTGGCTCCCATACAGTAGCTTATAGAGGTCCGTTTAGAGAGTTTTGAACCACCTTCAAACTTCTAAGTTTCTTATATATATACGGTTGCATCTAGCGTTATAACTTTCTTCAAAATGCATATTTTGAATCCAAACCTTGGTCAAATGTTCATCACATTGCTTCCTGCCGATTGAGGAATATGAATTTGCTATCAGATTCTTGGTTTGGGCTCCAGTTTCGACCTAGCAGAGGTACATTTATCCAATTTTGACCAAAGTCGCGGAAAAAGTCTAAGTCGAAAACAACCATAAAATCAGTCCTTTTGCAATAACTTTCTTGAAAATGCATATTTCTGAACCAAACTTTCATCAAATGTACATTACAATGTGTTCTTTCGATTGAGTAATATGAATTTACTGTCAGATTCTTGGTTTGGCTCCCAGACAGTATCTTATAGAGGTCCGTTTAGAGAGTTTTGAACCACCTTCAAACTTCTAAGTTTCTTATATATATACGGTTGCATCTAGCGTTATAACTTTCTTCAAAATGCATATTTTGAATCCAAACCTTGGTCAAATGTTCATCACATTGCTTCCTGTCGACTGAGGAAAATGAATTTGCTATCAGATTCTTGGTTTGGGCTCCAGTTTCGACATAGCAGAGGTACATTTATCCGATTTTGACCAAAGTCGCGGAAAAAGTCTAAGTCGAAAACAACCATAAAATCAGTCCTTTTGCAATAACTTTCTTGAAAATGCATATTTCTGAACCAAACTTTCATCAAATGTACATTACAATGTGTTCTTTCGATTGAGTAATATGAATTTACTGTCAGATTCTTGGTTTGGCTCATAGACAGTATCTTATAGAGGTCCGTTTAGCGAGTTTTGAACCACCTTCAAACTTCTAAGTTGCTTATATATATATACGGTTGCATCTAGCGTTATAACTTTCTTCAAAATGCATATTTTGAATCCAAACTTTCATTAAATGTACATTACAATGTGTTCTTTCGATTGAGTAATATGAATTTACTGTCAGATTCTTGGTTTGGCTCCCAGACAGTAGCTTATAGAGGTCCGTTTAGCGAGTTTTGAACCACCTTCAAACTTCTAAGTTGCTTGTATATATATACGGTTGCATCTAGCGTTATAACTTTCTTCAAAATGCATATTTTGAATCCAAACCTTGGTCAAATGTTCATCACATTGCTTCCTGCCGATTGAGGAATATGAATTTGCTATCAGATTCTTGGTTTGGGCTCCAGTTTCGACCTAGCAGAGGTACATTTATCCAATTTTGACCAAAGTCGCGGAAAAAGTCTAAGTCGAAAACAACCATAAAATCAGTCCTTTTGCAATAACTTTCTTGAAAATGCATATTTCTGAACCAAACTTTCATCAAATGTACATTACAATGTGTTCTTTCGATTGAGTAATATGAATTTACTGTCAGATTCTTGGTTTGGCTCCCAGACAGTATCTTATAGAGGTCCGTTTAGCGAGTTTTGAACCACCTTCAAACTTCTAAGTTGCTTATATATATATATACGGTTGCATCTAGCGTTATAACTTTACTTCAAAATGCATATTTTGAATCCAAACCTTGGTCAAATGTTCATCACATTGCTTCCTGCCGATTGAGGAATATGAATTTGCTATCAGATTCTTGGTTTGGGCTCCAGTTTCGACCTAGCAGAGGTACATTTATCCGATTTTGACCAAAGTCGCGGAAAAAGTCTAAGTCGAAAACAACCATAAAATCAGTCCTTTTGCAATAACTTTCTTGAAAATGCATATTTCTGAACCAAACTTTCATCAAATGTACATTACAATGTGTTCTTTCGATTGAGTAATATGAATTTACTGTCAGATTCTTGGTTTGGCTCCCATACAGTAGCTTATAGAGGTCCGTTTAGAGAGTTTTGAACCACCTTCAAACTTCTAAGTTTCTTATATATATACGGTTGCATCTAGCGTTATAACTTTCTTCAAAATGCATATTTTGAATCCAAACCTTGGTCAAATGTTCATCACATTGCTTCCTGCCGATTGAGGAATATGAATTTGCTATCAGATTCTTGGTTTGGGCTCCAGTTTCGACCTAGCAGAGGTACATTTATCCAATTTTGACCAAAGTCGCGGAAAAAGTCTAAGTCGAAAACAACCATAAAATCAGTCCTTTTGCAATAACTTTCTTGAAAATGCATATTTCTGAACCAAACTTTCATCAAATGTACATTACAATGTGTTCTTTCGATTGAGTAATATGAATTTACTGTCAGATTCTTGGTTTGGCTCATAGACAGTATCTTATAGAGGTCCGTTTAGCGAGTTTTGAACCACCTTCAAACTTCTAAGTTGCTTATATATATATACGGTTGCATCTAGCGTTATAACTTTCTTCAAAATGCATATTTTGAATCCAAACTTTCATTAAATGTACATTACAATGTGTTCTTTCGATTGAGTAATATGAATTTACTGTCAGATTCTTGGTTTGGCTCCCAGACAGTATCTTATAGAGGTCCGTTTAGCGAGTTTTGAACCACCTTCAAACTTCTAAGTTGCTTGTATATATATACGGTTGCATCTAGCGTTATAACTTTCTTCAAAATGCATATTTTGAATCCAAACCTTGGTCAAATGTTCATCACATTGCTTCCTGCCGATTGAGGAATATGAATTTGCTATCAGATTCTTGGTTTGGGCTCCAGTTTCGACCTAGCAGAGGTACATTTATCCGATTTTGACCAAAGTCGCGGAAAAAGTCTAAGTCGAAAACAACCATAAAATCAGTCCTTTTGCAATAACTTTCTTGAAAATGCATATTTCTGAACCAAACTTTCATCAAATGTACATTACAATGTGTTCTTTCGATTGAGTAATATGAATTTACTGTCAGATTCTTGGTTTGGCTCCCAGACAGTATCTTATAGAGGTCCGTTTAGAGAGTTTTGAACCACCTTCAAACTTCTAAGTTTCTTATATATATACGGTTGCATCTAGCGTTATAACTTTCTTCAAAATGCATATTTTGAATCCAAACCTTGGTCAAATGTTCATCACATTGCTTCCTGTCGACTGAGGAAAATGAATTTGCTATCAGATTCTTGGTTTGGGCTCCAGTTTCGACATAGCAGAGGTACATTTATCCGATTTTGACCAAAGTCGCGGAAAAAGTCTAAGACGAAAACAACCATAAAATCAGTCCTTTTGCAATAACTTTCTTGAAAATGCATATTTCTGAACCAAACTTTCATCAAATGTACATTACAATGTGTTCTTTCGATTGAGTAATATGAATTTACTGTCAGATTCTTGGTTTGGCTCATAGACAGTATCTTATAGAGGTCCGTTTAGCGAGTTTTGAACCACCTTCAAACTTCTAAGTTGCTTATATATATATATACGGTTGCATCTAGCGTTATAACTTTCTTCAAAATGCATATTTTGAATCCAAACTTTCATAAAATGTACATTACAATGTGTTCTTTCGATTGAGTAATATGAATTTACTGTCAGATTCTTGGTTTGGCTCCCAGACAGTATCTTATAGAGGTCCGTTTAGCGAGTTTTGAACCACCTTCAAACTTCTAAGTTGCTTATATATATATACGGTTGCATCTAGCGTTATAACTTTCTTCAAAATGCATATTTTGAATCCAAACCTTGGTCAAATGTTCATCACATTGCTTCCTGCCGATTGAGGAATATGAATTTGCTATCAGATTCTTGGTTTGGGCTCCAGTTTCGACCTAGCAGAGGTACATTTATCCGATTTTGACCAAAGTCGCGGAAAAAGTCTAAGTCGAAAACAACCATAAAATCAGTCCTTTTGCAATAACTTTCTTGAAAATGCATATTTCTGAACCAAACTTTCATCAAATGTACATTACAATGTGTTCTTTCGATTGAGTAATATGAATTTACTGTCAGATTCTTGGTTTGGCTCCCAGACAGTATCTTATAGAGGTCCGTTTAGCGAGTTTTGAACCACCTTCAAACTTCTAAGTTGCTTATATATATATATACGGTTGCATCTAGCGTTATAACTTTACTTCAAAATGCATATTTTGAATCCAAACCTTGGTCAAATGTTCATCACATTGCTTCCTGCCGATTGAGGAATATGAATTTGCTATCAGATTCTTGGTTTGGGCTCCAGTTTCGACCTAGCAGAGGTACATTTATCCGATTTTGACCAAAGTCGCGGAAAAAGTCTAAGTCGAAAACAACCATAAAATCAGTCCTTTTGCAATAACTTTCTTGAAAATGCATATTTCTGAACCAAACTTTCATCAAATGTACATTACAATGTGTTCTTTCGATTGAGTAATATGAATTTACTGTCAGATTCTTGGTTTGGCTCCCATACAGTAGCTTATAGAGGTCCGTTTAGCGAGTTTTGAACCACCTTCAAACTTCTAAGTTTCTTATATATATACGGTTGCATCTAGCGTTATAACTTTCTTCAAAATGCATATTTTGAATCCAAACCTTGGTCAAATGTTCATCACATTGCTTCCTGCCGATTGAGGAATATGAATTTGCTATCAGATTCTTGGTTTGGGCTCCAGTTTCGACCTAGCAGAGGTACATTTATCCAATTTTGACCAAAGTCGCGGAAAAAGTCTAAGTCGAAAACAACCATAAAATCAGTCCTTTTGCAATAACTTTCTTGAAAATGCATATTTCTGAACCAAACTTTCATCAAATGTACATTACAATGTGTTCTTTCGATTGAGTAATATGAATTTACTGTCAGATTCTTGGTTTGGCTCATAGACAGTATCTTATAGAGGTCCGTTTAGCGAGTTTTGAACCACCTTCAAACTTCTAAGTTGCTTATATATATATATACGGTTGCATCTAGCGTTATAACTTTCTTCAAAATGCATATTTTGAATCCAAACCTTCATAAAATGTACATTACAATGTGTTCTTTCGATTGAGTAATATGAATTTACTGTCAGATTCTTGGTTTGGCTCCCAGACAGTATCTTATAGAGGTCCGTTTAGCGAGTTTTGAACCACCTTCAAACTTCTAAGTTGCTTATATATATATACGGTTGCATCTAGCGTTATAACTTTCTTCAAAATGCATATTTTGAATCCAAACCTTGGTCAAATGTTCATCACATTGCTTCCTGCCGATTGAGGAATATGAATTTGCTATCAGATTCTTGGTTTGGGCTCCAGTTTCGACCTAGCAGAGGTACATTTATCCGATTTTGACCAAAGTCGCGGAAAAAGTCTAAGTCGAAAACAACCATAAAATCAGTCCTTTTGCAATAACTTTCTTGAAAATGCATATTTCTGAACCAAACTTTCATCAAATGTACATTACAATGTGTTCTTTCGATTGAGTAATATGAATTTACTGTCAGATTCTTGGTTTGGCTCCCAGACAGTATCTTATAGAGGTCCGTTTAGCGAGTTTTGAACCACCTTCAAACTTCTAAGTTGCTTATATATATATATACGGTTGCATCTAGCGTTATAACTTTACTTCAAAATGCATATTTTGAATCCAAACCTTGGTCAAATGTTCATCACATTGCTTCCTGCCGATTGAGGAATATGAATTTGCTATCAGATTCTTGGTTTGGGCTCCAGTTTCGACCTAGCAGAGGTACATTTATCCGATTTTGACCAAAGTCGCGGAAAAAGTCTAAGTCGAAAACAACCATAAAATCAGTCCTTTTGCAATAACTTTCTTGAAAATGCATATTTCTGAACCAAACTTTCATCAAATGTACATTACAATGTGTTCTTTCGATTGAGTAATATGAATTTACTGTCAGATTCTTGGTTTGGCTCCCATACAGTAGCTTATAGAGGTCCGTTTAGAGAGTTTTGAACCACCTTCAAACTTCTAAGTTTCTTATATATATACGGTTGCATCTAGCGTTATAACTTTCTTCAAAATGCATATTTTGAATCCAAACCTTGGTCAAATGTTCATCACATTGCTTCCTGCCGATTGAGGAATATGAATTTGCTATCAGATTCTTGGTTTGGGCTCCAGTTTCGACCTAGCAGAGGTACATTTATCCAATTTTGACCAAAGTCGCGGAAAAAGTCTAAGTCGAAAACAACCATAAAATCAGTCCTTTTGCAATAACTTTCTTGAAAATGCATATTTCTGAACCAAACTTTCATCAAATGTACATTACAATGTGTTCTTTCGATTGAGTAATATGAATTTACTGTCAGATTCTTGGTTTGGCTCATAGACAGTATCTTATAGAGGTCCGTTTAGCGAGTTTTGAACCACCTTCAAACTTCTAAGTTGCTTATATATATATACGGTTGCATCTAGCGTTATAACTTTCTTCAAAATGCATATTTTGAATCCAAACTTTCATTAAATGTACATTACAATGTGTTCTTTCGATTGAGTAATATGAATTTACTGTCAGATTCTTGGTTTGGCTCCCAGACAGTATCTTATAGAGGTCCGTTTAGCGAGTTTTGAACCACCTTCAAACTTCTAAGTTGCTTGTATATATATACGGTTGCATCTAGCGTTATAACTTTCTTCAAAATGCATATTTTGAATCCAAACCTTGGTCAAATGTTCATCACATTGCTTCCTGCCGATTGAGGAATATGAATTTGCTATCAGATTCTTGGTTTGGGCTCCAGTTTCGACCTAGCAGAGGTACATTTATCCGATTTTGACCAAAGTCGCGGAAAAAGTCTAAGTCGAAAACAACCATAAAATCAGTCCTTTTGCAATAACTTTCTTGAAAATGCATATTTCTGAACCAAACTTTCATCAAATGTACATTACAATGTGTTCTTTCGATTGAGTAATATGAATTTACTGTCAGATTCTTGGTTTGGCTCCCAGACAGTATCTTATAGAGGTCCGTTTAGAGAGTTTTGAACCACCTTCAAACTTCTAAGTTTCTTATATATATACGGTTGCATCTAGCGTTATAACTTTCTTCAAAATGCATATTTTGAATCCAAACCTTGGTCAAATGTTCATCACATTGCTTCCTGTCGACTGAGGAAAATGAATTTGCTATCAGATTCTTGGTTTGGGCTCCAGTTTCGACATAGCAGAGGTACATTTATCCGATTTTGACCAAAGTCGCGGAAAAAGTCTAAGTCGAAAACAACCATAAAATCAGTCCTTTTGCAATAACTTTCTTGAAAATGCATATTTCTGAACCAAACTTTCATCAAATGTACATTACAATGTGTTCTTTCGATTGAGTAATATGAATTTACTGTCAGATTCTTGGTTTGGCTCATAGACAGTATCTTATAGAGGTCCGTTTAGCGAGTTTTGAACCACCTTCAAACTTCTAAGTTGCTTATATATATATATAGGGTTGCATCTAGCGTTATAACTTTCTTCAAAATGCATATTTTGAATCCAAACTTTCATTAAATGTACATTACAATGTGTTCTTTCGATTGAGTAATATGAATTTACTGTCAGATTCTTGGTTTGGCTCCCAGACAGTAGCTTATAGAGGTCCGTTTAGCGAGTTTTGAACCACCTTCAAACTTCTAAGTTGCTTATATATATATACGGTTGCATCTAGCGTTATAACTTTCTTCAAAATGCATATTTTGAATCCAAACCTTGGTCAAATGTTCATCACATTGCTTCCTGCCGATTGAGGAATATGAATTTGCTATCAGATTCTTGGTTTGGGCTCCAGTTTCGACCTAGCAGAGGTACATTTATCCGATTTTGACCAAAGTCGCGGAAAAAGTCTAAGTCGAAAACAACCATAAAATCAGTCCTTTTGCAATAACTTTCTTGAAAATGCATATTTCTGAACCAAACTTTCATCAAATGTACATTACAATGTGTTCTTTCGATTGAGTAATATGAATTTACTGTCAGATTCTTGGTTTGGCTCCCAGACAGTATCTTATAGAGGTCCGTTTAGAGAGTTTTGAACCACCTTCAAACTTCTAAGTTTCTTATATATATACGGTTGCATCTAGCGTTATAACTTTCTTCAAAATGCATATTTTGAATCCAAACCTTGGTCAAATGTTCATCACATTGCTTCCTGTCGACTGAGGAAAATGAATTTGCTATCAGATTCTTGGTTTGGGCTCCAGTTTCGACATAGCAGAGGTACATTTATCCGATTTTGACCAAAGTCGCGGAAAAAGTCTAAGTCGAAAACAACCATAAAATCAGTCCTTTTGCAATAACTTTCTTGAAAATGCATATTTCTGAACCAAACTTTCATCAAATGTACATTACAATGTGTTCTTTCGATTGAGTAATATGAATTTACTGTCAGATTCTTGGTTTGGCTCATAGACAGTATCTTATAGAGGTCCGTTTAGCGAGTTTTGAACCACCTTCAAACTTCTAAGTTGCTTATATATATATATAGGGTTGCATCTAGCGTTATAACTTTCTTCAAAATGCATATTTTGAATCCAAACTTTCATAAAATGTACATTACAATGTGTTCTTTCGATTGAGTAATATGAATTTACTGTCAGATTCTTGGTTTGGCTCCCAGACAGTATCTTATAGAGGTCCGTTTAGCGAGTTTTGAACCACCTTCAAACTTCTAAGTTGCTTATATATATATACGGTTGCATCTAGCGTTATAACTTTCTTCAAAATGCATATTTTGAATCCAAACCTTGGTCAAATGTTCATCACATTGCTTCCTGCCGATTGAGGAATATGAATTTGCTATCAGATTCTTGGTTTGGGCTCCAGTTTCGACCTAGCAGAGGTACATTTATCCGATTTTGACCAAAGTCGCGGAAAAAGTCTAAGTCGAAAACAACCATAAAATCAGTCCTTTTGCAATAACTTTCTTGAAAATGCATATTTCTGAACCAAACTTTCATCAAATGTACATTACAATGTGTTCTTTCGATTGAGTAATATGAATTTACTGTCAGATTCTTGGTTTGGCTCATAGACAGTATCTTATAGAGGTCCGTTTAGCGAGTTTTGAACCACCTTCAAACTTCTAAGTTGCTTATATATATATACGGTTGCATCTAGCGTTATAACTTTCTTCAAAATGCATATTTTGAATCCAAACTTTCATTAAATGTACATTACAATGTGTTCTTTCGATTGAGTAATATGAATTTACTGTCAGATTCTTGGTTTGGCTCCCAGACAGTATCTTATAGAGGTCCGTTTAGCGAGTTTTGAACCACCTTCAAACTTCTAAGTTGCTTGTATATATATACGGTTGCATCTAGCGTTATAACTTTCTTCAAAATGCATATTTTGAATCCAAACCTTGGTCAAATGTTCATCACATTGCTTCCTGCCGATTGAGGAATATGAATTTGCTATCAGATTCTTGGTTTGGGCTCCAGTTTCGACCTAGCAGAGGTACATTTATCCGATTTTGACCAAAGTCGCGGAAAAAGTCTAAGTCGAAAACAACCATAAAATCAGTCCTTTTGCAATAACTTTCTTGAAAATGCATATTTCTGAACCAAACTTTCATCAAATGTACATTACAATGTGTTCTTTCGATTGAGTAATATGAATTTACTGTCAGATTCTTGGTTTGGCTCCCAGACAGTATCTTATAGAGGTCCGTTTAGCGAGTTTTGAACCACCTTCAAACTTCTAAGTTTCTTATATATATACGGTTTCATCTAGCGTTATAACTTTCTTCAAAATGCATATTTTGAATCCAAACCTTGGTCAAATGTTCATCACATTGCTTCCTGTCGACTGAGGAAAATGAATTTGCTATCAGATTCTCGGTTTGGGCTCCAGTTTCGACATAGCAGAGGTACATTTATCCGATTTTGACCAAAGTCGCGGAAAAAGTCTAAGTCGAAAACAACCATAAAATCAGTCCTTTTGCAATAACTTTCTTGAAAATGCATATTTCTGAACCAAACTTTCATCAAATGTACATTACAATGTGTTCTTTCGATTGAGTAATATGAATTTACTGTCAGATTCTTGGTTTGGCTCATAGACAGTATCTTATAGAGGTCCGTTTAGCGAGTTTTGAACCACCTTCAAACTTCTAAGTTGCTTGTATATATATACGGTTGCATCTAGCGTTATAACTTTCTTCAAAATGCATATTTTGAATCCAAACCTTGGTTAATGTACATTACAATGTGTTCTTTCGATTGAGTAATATGAATTTACTGTCAGATTCTTGGTTTGGCTCCCAGACAGTATCTTATAGAGGTCCGTTTAGCGAGTTTTGAACCACCTTCAAACTTCTAAGTTGCTTGTATATATATACGGTTGCATCTAGCGTTATAACTTTCTTCAAAATGCATATTTTGAATCCAAACCTTGGTCAAATGTTCATCACATTGCTTCCTGCCGATTGAGGAATATGAATTTGCTATCAGATTCTTGGTTTGGGCTCCAGTTTCGACCTAGCAGAGGTACATTTATCCGATTTTGACCAAAGTCGCGGAAAAAGTCTAAGTCGAAAACAACTATAAAATCAGTCCTTTTGCAATAACTTTCTTGAAAATGCATATTTCTGAACCAAACTTTCATCAAATGTACATTACAATGTGTTCTTTCGATTGAGTAATATGAATTTACTGTCAGATTCTTGGTTTGGCTCCCAGACAGTATCTTATAGAGGTCCGTTTAGAGAGTTTTGAACCACCTTCAAACTTCTAAGTTTCTTATATATATACGGTTGCATCTAGCGTTATAACTTTCTTCAAAATGCATATTTTGAATCCAAACCTCGGTCAAATGTTCATCACATTGCTTCCTGTCGACTGAGGAAAATGAATTTGCTATCAGATTCTTGGTTTGGGCTCCAGTTTCGACATAGCAGAGGTACATTTATCCGATTTTGACCAAAGTCGCGGAAAAAGTCTAAGTCGAAAACAACCATAAAATCAGTCCTTTTGCAATAACTTTCTTGAAAATGCATATTTCTGAACCAAACTTTCATCAAATGTACATTACAATGTGTTCTTTCGATTGAGTAATATGAATTTACTGTCAGATTCTTGGTTTGGCTCATAGACAGTATCTTATAGAGGTCCGTTTAGCGAGTTTTGAACCACCTTCAAACTTCTAAGTTGCTTATATATATATATATAGGGTTGCATCTAGCGTTATAACTTTCTTCAAAATGCATATTTTGAATCCAAACTTTCATAAAATGTACATTACAATGTGTTCTTTCGATTGAGTAATATGAATTTACTGTCAGATTCTTGGTTTGGCTCCCAGACAGTATCTTATAGAGGTCCGTTTAGCGAGTTTTGAACCACCTTCAAACTTCTAAGTTGCTTATATATATATACGGTTGCATCTAGCGTTATAACTTTCTTCAAAATGCATATTTTGAATCCAAACCTTGGTCAAATGTTCATCACATTGCTTCCTGCCGATTGAGGAATATGAATTTGCTATCAGATTCTTGGTTTGGGCTCCAGTTTCGACCTAGCAGAGGTACATTTATCCGATTTTGACCAAAGTCGCGGAAAAAGTCTAAGTCGAAAACAACCATAAAATCAGTCCTTTTGCAATAACTTTCTTGAAAATGCATATTTCTGAACCAAACTTTCATCAAATGTACATTACAATGTGTTCTTTCGATTGAGTAATATGAATTTACTGTCAGATTCTTGGTTTGGCTCCCAGACAGTATCTTATAGAGGTCCGTTTAGCGAGTTTTGAACCACCTTCAAACTTCTAAGTTGCTTATATATATATATACGGTTGCATCTAGCGTTATAACTTTACTTCAAAATGCATATTTTGAATCCAAACCTTGGTCAAATGTTCATCACATTGCTTCCTGCCGATTGAGGAATATGAATTTGCTATCAGATTCTTGGTTTGGGCTCCAGTTTCGACCTAGCAGAGGTACATTTATCCGATTTTGACCAAAGTCGCGGAAAAAGTCTAAGTCGAAAACAACCATAAAATCAGTCCTTTTGCAATAACTTTCTTGAAAATGCATATTTCTGAACCAAACTTTCATCAAATGTACATTACAATGTGTTCTTTCGATTGAGTAATATGAATTTACTGTCAGATTCTTGGTTTGGCTCCCAGACAGTATCTTATAGAGGTCCGTTTAGAGAGTTTTGAACCACCTTCAAACTTCTAAGTTTCTTATATATATACGGTTGCATCTAGCGTTATAACTTTCTTCAAAATGCATATTTTGAATCCAAACCTTGGTCAAATGTTCATCACATTGCTTCCTGTCGACTGAGGAAAATGAATTTGCTATCAGATTCTCGGTTTGGGCTCCAGTTTCGACATAGCAGAGGTACATTTATCCGATTTTGACCAAAGTCGCGGAAAAAGTCTAAGTCGAAAACAACCATAAAATCAGTCCTTTTGCAATAACTTTCTTGAAAATGCATATTTCTGAACCAAACTTTCATCAAATGTACATTACAATGTGTTCTTTCGATTGAGTAATATGAATTTACTGTCAGATTCTTGGTTTGGCTCCCAGACAGTATCTTATAGAGGTCCGTTTAGAGAGTTTTGAACCACCTTCAAACTTCTAAGTTTCTTATATATATACGGTTGCATCTAGCGTTATAACTTTCTTCAAAATGCATATTTTGAATCCAAACCTTGGTCAAATGTTCATCACATTGCTTCCTGTCGACTGAGGAAAATGAATTTGCTATCAGATTCTTGGTTTGGGCTCCAGTTTTGACCTAGAAGAGGTACATTTATCCGATTTTGACCAAAGTCGCGGAAAAAGTCTAAGTCGAAAACAACCATAAAATCAGTCCTTTTGCAATAACTTTCTTGAAAATGCATATTTCTGAACCAAACTTTCATCAAATGTACATTACAATGTGTTCTTTCGATTGAGTAATATGAATTTACTGTCAGATTCTTGGTTTGGCTCCCAGACAGTATCTTATAGAGGTCCGTTTAGCGAGTTTTGAACCACCTTCAAACTTCTAAGTTGCTTATATATATATATACGGTTGCATCTAGCGTTATAACTTTACTTCAAAATGCATATTTTGAATCCAAACCTTGGTCAAATGTTCATCACATTGCTTCCTGCCGATTGAGGAATATGAATTTGCTATCAGATTCTTGGTTTGGGCTCCAGTTTCGACCTAGCAGAGGTACATTTATCCGATTTTGACCAAAGTCGCGGAAAAAGTCTAAGTCGAAAACAACCATAAAATCAGTCCTTTTGCAATAACTTTCTTGAAAATGCATATTTCTGAACCAAACTTTCATCAAATGTACATTACAATGTGTTCTTTCGATTGAGTAATATGAATTTACTGTCAGATTCTTGGTTTGGCTCCCAGACAGTATCTTATAGAGGTCCGTTTAGAGAGTTTTGAACCACCTTCAAACTTCTAAGTTTCTTATATATATACGGTTGCATCTAGCGTTATAACTTTCTTCAAAATGCATATTTTGAATCCAAACCTTGGTCAAATGTTCATCACATTGCTTCCTGTCGACTGAGGAAAATGAATTTGCTATCAGATTCTTGGTTTGAGCTCCAGTTTTGACCTAGCAGAGGTACATTTATCCGATTTTGACCAAAGTCGCGGAAAAAGTCTAAGTCGAAAACAACCATAAAATCAGTCCTTTTGCAATAACTTTCTTGAAAATGCATATTTCTGAACCAAACTTTCATCAAATGTACATTACAATGTGTTCTTTCGATTGAGTAATATGAATTTACTGTCAGATTCTTGGTTTGGCTCCCAGACAGTATCTTATAGAGGTCCGTTTAGCGAGTTTTGAACCACCTTCAAACTTCTAAGTTGCTTATATATATATATACGGTTGCATCTAGCGTTATAACTTTACTTCAAAATGCATATTTTGAATCCAAACCTTGGTCAAATGTTCATCACATTGCTTCCTGCCGATTGAGGAATATGAATTTGCTATCAGATTCTTGGTTTGGGCTCCAGTTTCGACCTAGCAGAGGTACATTTATCCGATTTTGACCAAAGTCGCGGAAAAAGTCTAAGTCGAAAACAACCATAAAATCAGTCCTTTTGCAATAACTTTCTTGAAAATGCATATTTCTGAACCAAACTTTCATCAAATGTACATTACAATGTGTTCTTTCGATTGAGTAATATGAATTTACTGTCAGATTCTTGGTTTGGCTCCCAGAAAGTAGCTTATAGAGGTCCGTTTAGAGAGTTTTGAACCACCTTCAAACTTCTAAGTTTCTTATATATATACGGTTGCATCTAGCGTTATAACTTTCTTCAAAATGCATATTTTGAATCCAAACCTTGGTCAAATGTTCATCACATTGCTTCCTGTCGACTGAGGAAAATGAATTTGCTATCAGATTCTCGGTTTGGGCTCCAGTTTCGACATAGCAGAGGTACATTTATCCGATTTTGACCAAAGTCGCGGAAAAAGTCTAAGTCGAAAACAACCATAAAATCAGTCCTTTTGCAATAACTTTCTTGAAAATGCATATTTCTGAACCAAACTTTCATCAAATGTACATTACAATGTGTTCTTTCGATTGAGTAATATGAATTTACTGTCAGATTCTTGGTTTGGCTCCCAGACAGTATCTTATAGAGGTCCGTTTAGCGAGTTTTGAACCACCTTCAAACTTCTAAGTTTCTTATATATATACGGTTTCATCTAGCGTTATAACTTTCTTCAAAATGCATATTTTGAATCCAAACCTTGGTCAAATGTTCATCACATTGCTTCCTGTCGACTGAGGAAAATGAATTTGCTATCAGATTCTCGGTTTGGGCTCCAGTTTCGACATAGCAGAGGTACATTTATCCGATTTTGACCAAAGTCGCGGAAAAAGTCTAAGTCGAAAACAACCATAAAATCAGTCCTTTTGCAATAACTTTCTTGAAAATGCATATTTCTGAACCAAACTTTCATCAAATGTACATTACAATGTGTTCTTTCGATTGAGTAATATGAATTTACTGTCAGATTCTTGGTTTGGCTCATAGACAGTATCTTATAGAGGTCCGTTTAGCGAGTTTTGAACCACCTTCAAACTTCTAAGTTGCTTGTATATATATACGGTTGCATCTAGCGTTATAACTTTCTTCAAAATGCATATTTTGAATCCAAACTTTCATTAAATGTACATTACAATGTGTTCTTTCGATTGAGTAATATGAATTTACTGTCAGATTCTTGGTTTGGCTCCCAGACAGTATCTTATAGAGGTCCGTTTAGCGAGTTTTGAACCACCTTCAAACTTCTAAGTTGCTTGTATATATATACGGTTGCATCTAGCGTTATAACTTTCTTCAAAATGCATATTTTGAATCCAAACCTTGGTCAAATGTTCATCACATTGCTTCCTGCCGATTGAGGAATATGAATTTGCTATCAGATTCTTGGTTTGGGCTCCAGTTTCGACCTAGCAGAGGTACATTTATCCGATTTTGACCAAAGTCGCGGAAAAAGTCTAAGTCGAAAACAACTATAAAATCAGTCCTTTTGCAATAACTTTCTTGAAAATGCATATTTCTGAACCAAACTTTCATCAAATGTACATTACAATGTGTTCTTTCGATTGAGTAATATGAATTTACTGTCAGATTCTTGGTTTGGCTCCCAGACAGTATCTTATAGAGGTCCGTTTAGAGAGTTTTGAACCACCTTCAAACTTCTAAGTTTCTTATATATATACGGTTGCATCTAGCGTTATAACTTTCTTCAAAATGCATATTTTGAATCCAAACCTCGGTCAAATGTTCATCACATTGCTTCCTGTCGACTGAGGAAAATGAATTTGCTATCAGATTCTTGGTTTGGGCTCCAGTTTCGACATAGCAGAGGTACATTTATCCGATTTTGACCAAAGTCGCGGAAAAAGTCTAAGTCGAAAACAACCATAAAATCAGTCCTTTTGCAATAACTTTCTTGAAAATGCATATTTCTGAACCAAACTTTCATCAAATGTACATTACAATGTGTTCTTTCGATTGAGTAATATGAATTTACTGTCAGATTCTTGGTTTGGCTCATAGACAGTATCTTATAGAGGTCCGTTTAGCGAGTTTTGAACCACCTTCAAACTTCTAAGTTGCTTATATATATATATAGGGTTGCATCTAGCGTTATAACTTTCTTCAAAATGCATATTTTGAATCCAAACTTTCATAAAATGTACATTACAATGTGTTCTTTCGATTGAGTAATATGAATTTACTGTCAGATTCTTGGTTTGGCTCCCAGACAGTATCTTATAGAGGTCCGTTTAGCGAGTTTTGAACCACCTTCAAACTTCTAAGTTGCTTATATATATATACGGTTGCATCTAGCGTTATAACTTTCTTCAAAATGCATATTTTGAATCCAAACCTTGGTCAAATGTTCATCACATTGCTTCCTGCCGATTGAGGAATATGAATTTGCTATCAGATTCTTGGTTTGGGCTCCAGTTTCGACCTAGCAGAGGTACATTTATCCGATTTTGACCAAAGTCGCGGAAAAAGTCTAAGTCGAAAACAACCATAAAATCAGTCCTTTTGCAATAACTTTCTTGAAAATGCATATTTCTGAACCAAACTTTCATCAAATGTACATTACAATGTGTTCTTTCGATTGAGTAATATGAATTTACTGTCAGATTCTTGGTTTGGCTCCCAGACAGTATCTTATAGAGGTCCGTTTAGCGAGTTTTGAACCACCTTCAAACTTCTAAGTTGCTTATATATATATATACGGTTGCATCTAGCGTTATAACTTTACTTCAAAATGCATATTTTGAATCCAAACCTTGGTCAAATGTTCATCACATTGCTTCCTGCCGATTGAGGAATATGAATTTGCTATCAGATTCTTGGTTTGGGCTCCAGTTTCGACCTAGCAGAGGTACATTTATCCGATTTTGACCAAAGTCGCGGAAAAAGTCTAAGTCGAAAACAACCATAAAATCAGTCCTTTTGCAATAACTTTCTTGAAAATGCATATTTCTGAACCAAACTTTCATCAAATGTACATTACAATGTGTTCTTTCGATTGAGTAATATGAATTTACTGTCAGATTCTTGGTTTGGCTCCCAGACAGTATCTTATAGAGGTCCGTTTAGAGAGTTTTGAACCACCTTCAAACTTCTAAGTTTCTTATATATATACGGTTGCATCTAGCGTTATAACTTTCTTCAAAATGCATATTTTGAATCCAAACCTTGGTCAAATGTTCATCACATTGCTTCCTGTCGACTGAGGAAAATGAATTTGCTATCAGATTCTCGGTTTGGGCTCCAGTTTCGACATAGCAGAGGTACATTTATCCGATTTTGACCAAAGTCGCGGAAAAAGTCTAAGTCGAAAACAACCATAAAATCAGTCCTTTTGCAATAACTTTCTTGAAAATGCATATTTCTGAACCAAACTTTCATCAAATGTACATTACAATGTGTTCTTTCGATTGAGTAATATGAATTTACTGTCAGATTCTTGGTTTGGCTCCCAGACAGTATCTTATAGAGGTCCGTTTAGAGAGTTTTGAACCACCTTCAAACTTCTAAGTTTCTTATATATATACGGTTGCATCTAGCGTTATAACTTTCTTCAAAATGCATATTTTGAGTCCAAACCTTGGTCAAATGTTCATCACATTGCTTCCTGTCGACTGAGGAAAATGAATTTGCTATCAGATTCTTGGTTTGGGCTCCAGTTTTGACCTAGAAGAGGTACATTTATCCGATTTTGACCAAAGTCGCGGAAAAAGTCTAAGTCGAAAACAACCATAAAATCAGTCCTTTTGCAATAACTTTCTTGAAAATGCATATTTCTGAACCAAACTTTCATCAAATGTACATTACAATGTGTTCTTTCGATTGAGTAATATGAATTTACTGTCAGATTCTTGGTTTGGCTCATAGACAGTATCTTATAGAGGTCCGTTTAGCGAGTTTTGAACCACCTTCAAACTTCTAAGTTGCTTATATATATATATAGGGTTGCATCTAGCGTTATAACTTTCTTCAAAATGCATATTTTGAATCCAAACTTTCATAAAATGTACATTACAATGTGTTCTTTCGATTGAGTAATATGAATTTACTGTCAGATTCTTGGTTTGGCTCCCAGACAGTATCTTATAGAGGTCCGTTTAGCGAGTTTTGAACCACCTTCAAACTTCTAAGTTGCTTATATATATATACGGTTGCATCTAGCGTTATAACTTTCTTCAAAATGCATATTTTGAATCCAAACCTTGGTCAAATGTTCATCACATTGCTTCCTGCCGATTGAGGAATATGAATTTGCTATCAGATTCTTGGTTTGGGCTCCAGTTTCGACCTAGCAGAGGTACATTTATCCGATTTTGACCAAAGTCGCGGAAAAAGTCTAAGTCGAAAACAACCATAAAATCAGTCCTTTTGCAATAACTTTCTTGAAAATGCATATTTCTGAACCAAACTTTCATCAAATGTACATTACAATGTGTTCTTTCGATTGAGTAATATGAATTTACTGTCAGATTCTTGGTTTGGCTCCCAGACAGTATCTTATAGAGGTCCGTTTAGCGAGTTTTGAACCACCTTCAAACTTCTAAGTTGCTTATATATATATACGGTTGCATCTAGCGTTATAACTTTCTTCAAAATGCATATTTTGAATCCAAACCTTGGTCAAATGTTCATCACATTGCTTCCTGCCGATTGAGGAATATGAATTTGCTATCAGATTCTTGGTTTGGGCTCCAGTTTCGACCTAGCAGAGGTACATTTATCCAATTTTGACCAAAGTCGCGGAAAAAGTCTAAGTCGAAAACAACCATAAAATCAGTCCTTTTGCAATAACTTTCTTGAAAATGCATATTTCTGAACCAAACTTTCATCAAATGTACATTACAATGTGTTCTTTCGATTGAGTAATATGAATTTACTGTCAGATTCTTGGTTTGGCTCCCAGACAGTATCTTATAGAGGTCCGTTTAGAGAGTTTTGAACCACCTTCAAACTTCTAAGTTTCTTATATATATACGGTTGCATCTAGCGTTATAACTTTCTTCAAAATGCATATTTTGAATCCAAACCTTGGTCAAATGTTCATCACATTGCTTCCTGTCGACTGAGGAAAATGAATTTGCTATCAGATTCTTGGTTTGGGCTCCAGTTTCGACATAGCAGAGGTACATTTATCCGATTTTGACCAAAGTCGCGGAAAAAGTCTAAGTCGAAAACAACCATAAAATCAGTCCTTTTGCAATAACTTTCTTGAAAATGCATATTTCTGAACCAAACTTTCATCAAATGTACATTACAATGTGTTCTTTCGATTGAGTAATATGAATTTACTGTCAGATTCTTGGTTTGGCTCCCAGACAGTATCTTATAGAGGTCCGTTTAGCGAGTTTTGAACCACCTTCAAACTTCTAAGTTGCTTATATATATATACGGTTGCATCTAGCGTTATAACTTTCTTCAAAATGCATATTTTGAATCCAAACCTTGGTCAAATGTTCATCACATTGCTTCCTGCCGATTGAGGAATATGAATTTGCTATCAGATTCTTGGTTTGGGCTCCAGTTTCGACCTAGCAGAGGTACATTTATCCGATTTTGACCAAAGTCGCGGAAAAAGTCTAAGTCGAAAACAACCATAAAATCAGTCCTTTTGCAATAACTTTCTTGAAAATGCATATTTCTGAACCAAACTTTCATCAAATGTACATTACAATGTGTTCTTTCGATTGAGTAATATGAATTTACTGTCAGATTCTTGGTTTGGCTCCCAGACAGTAGCTTATAGAGGTCCGTTTAGAGAGTTTTGAACCACCTTCAAACTTCTAAGTTTCTTATATATATACGGTTGCATCTAGCGTTATAACTTTCTTCAAAATGCATATTTTGAATCCAAACCTCGGTCAAATGTTCATCACATTGCTTCCTGCCGATTGAGGAATATGAATTTGCTATCAGATTCTTGGTTTGGGCTCCAGTTTCGACCTTGCAGAGGTACATTTATCCGATTTTGACCAAAGTCGCGGAAAAAGTCTAAGTCGAAAACAACCATAAAATCAGTCCTTTTGCAATAACTTTCTTGAAAATGCATATTTCTGAACCAAACTTTCATCAAATGTACATTACAATGTGTTCTTTCGATTGAGTAATATGAATTTACTGTCAGATTCTTGGTTTGGCTCCCAGACAGTAGCTTATAGAGGTCCGTTTAGAGAGTTTTGAACCACCTTCAAACTTCTAAGTTTCTTATATATATACGGTTGCATCTAGCGTTATAACTTTCTTCAAAATGCATATTTTGAATCCAAACCTCGGTCAAATGTTCATCACATTGCTTCCTGCCGATTGAGGAATATGAATTTGCTATCAGATTCTTGGTTTGGGCTCCAGTTTCGACCTTGCAGAGGTACATTTATCCGATTTTGACCAAAGTCGCGGAAAAAGTCTAAGTCGAAAACAACCATAAAATCAGTCCTTTTGCAATAACTTTCTTGAAAATGCATATTTCTGAACCAAACTTTCATCAAATGTACATTACAATGTGTTCTTTCGATTGAGTAATATGAATTTACTGTCAGATTCTTGGTTTGGCTCCCAGACAGTATCTTATAGAGGTCCGTTTAGCGAGTTTTGAACCACCTTCAAACTTCTAAGTTGCTTATATATATATACGGTTGCATCTAGCGTTATAACTTTCTTCAAAATGCATATTTTGAATCCAAACCTTGGTCAAATGTTCATCACATTGCTTCCTGCCGATTGAGGAATATGAATTTGCTATCAGATTCTTGGTTTGGGCTCCAGTTTCGACCTAGCAGAGGTACATTTATCCAATTTTGACCAAAGTCGCGGAAAAAGTCTAAGTCGAAAACAACCATAAAATCAGTCCTTTTGCAATAACTTTCTTGAAAATGCATATTTCTGAACCAAACTTTCATCAAATGTACATTACAATGTGTTCTTTCGATTGAGTAATATGAATTTACTGTCAGATTCTTGGTTTGGCTCCCAGACAGTATCTTATAGAGGTCCGTTTAGAGAGTTTTGAACCACCTTCAAACTTCTAAGTTTCTTATATATATACGGTTGCATCTAGCGTTATAACTTTCTTCAAAATGCATATTTTGAATCCAAACCTTGGTCAAATGTTCATCACATTGCTTCCTGTCGACTGAGGAAAATGAATTTGCTATCAGATTCTTGGTTTGGGCTCCAGTTTCGACATAGCAGAGGTACATTTATCCGATTTTGACCAAAGTCGCGGAAAAAGTCTAAGTCGAAAACAACCATAAAATCAGTCCTTTTGCAATAACTTTCTTGAAAATGCATATTTCTGAACCAAACTTTCATCAAATGTACATTACAATGTGTTCTTTCGATTGAGTAATATGAATTTACTGTCAGATTCTTGGTTTGGCTCCCAGACAGTATCTTATAGAGGTCCGTTTAGCGAGTTTTGAACCACCTTCAAACTTCTAAGTTGCTTATATATATATAGGGTTGCATCTAGCGTTATAACTTTCTTCAAAATGCATATTTTGAATCCAAACCTTGGTCAAATGTTCATCACATTGCTTCCTGCCGATTGAGGAATATGAATTTGCTATCAGATTCTTGGTTTGGGCTCCAGTTTCGACCTAGCAGAGGTACATTTATCCGATTTTGACCAAAGTCGCGGAAAAAGTCTAAGTCGAAAACAACCATAAAATCAGTCCTTTTGCAATAACTTTCTTGAAAATGCATATTTCTGAACCAAACTTTCATCAAATGTACATTACAATGTGTTCTTTCGATTGAGTAATATGAATTTACTGTCAGATTCTTGGTTTGGCTCCCAGACAGTAGCTTATAGAGGTCCGTTTAGAGAGTTTTGAACCACCTTCAAACTTCTAAGTTTCTTATATATATACGGTTGCATCTAGCGTTATAACTTTCTTCAAAATGCATATTTTGAATCCAAACCTCGGTCAAATGTTCATCACATTGCTTCCTGCCGATTGAGGAATATGAATTTGCTATCAGATTCTTGGTTTGGGCTCCAGTTTCGACCTTGCAGAGGTAAATTTATCCGATTTTGACCAAAGTCGCGGAAAAAGTCTAAGTCGAAAACAACCATAAAATCAGTCCTTTTGCAATAACTTTCTTGAAAATGCATATTTCTGAACCAAACTTTCATCAAATGTACATTACAATGTGTTCTTTCGATTGAGTAATATGAATTTACTGTCAGATTCTTGGTTTGGCTCCCAGACAGTAGCTTATAGAGGTCCGTTTAGAGAGTTTTGAACCACCTTCAAACTTCTAAGTTTCTTATATATATACGGTTGCATCTAGCGTTATAACTTTCTTCAAAATGCATATTTTGAATCCAAACCTCGGTCAAATGTTCATCACATTGCTTCCTGCCGATTGAGGAATATGAATTTGCTATCAGATTCTTGGTTTGGGCTCCAGTTTCGACCTTGCAGAGGTACATTTATCCGATTTTGACCAAAGTCGCGGAAAAAGTCTAAGTCGAAAACAACCATAAAATCAGTCCTTTTGCAATAACTTTCTTGAAAATGCATATTTCTGAACCAAACTTTCATCAAATGTACATTACAATGTGTTCTTTCGATTGAGTAATATGAATTTACTGTCAGATTCTTGGTTTGGCTCCCAGACAGTATCTTATAGAGGTCCGTTTAGAGAGTTTTGAACCACCTTCAAACTTCTAAGTTTCTTATATATATACGGTTGCATCTAGCGTTATAACTTTCTTCAAAATGCATATTTTGAATCCAAACCTTGGTCAAATGTTCATCACATTGCTTCCTGTCGACTGAGGAAAATGAATTTGCTATCAGATTCTTGGTTTGGGCTCCAGTTTTGACCTAGCAGAGGTACATTTATCCGATTTTGACCAAAGTCGCGGAAAAAGTCTAAGTCGAAAACAACCATAAAATCAGTCCTTTTGCAATAACTTTCTTGAAAATGCATATTTCTGAACCAAACTTTCATCAAATGTACATTACAATGTGTTCTTTCGATTGAGTAATATGAATTTACTGTCAGATTCTTGGTTTGGCTCCCAGACAGTAGCTTATAGAGGTCCGTTTAGAGAGTTTTGAACCACCTTCAAACTTCTAAGTTTCTTATATATATACGGTTGCATCTAGCGTTATAACTTTCTTCAAAATGCATATTTTGAATCCAAACCTTGGTCAAATGTTCATCACATTGCTTCCTGTCGACTGAGGAAAATGAATTTGCTATCAGATTCTCGGTTTAGGCTCCAGTTTCGACATAGCAGAGGTACATTTATCCGATTTTGACCAAAGTCGCGGAAAAAGTCTAAGTCGAAAACAACCATAAAATCAGTCCTTTTGCAATAACTTTCTTGAAAATGCATATTTCTGAACCAAACTTTCATCAAATGTACATTACAATGTGTTCTTTCGATTGAGTAATATGAATTTACTGTCAGATTCTTGGTTTGGCTCCCAGACAGTATCTTATAGAGGTCCGTTTAGAGAGTTTTGAACCACCTTCAAACTTCTAAGTTTCTTATATATATACGGTTGCATCTAGCGTTATAACTTTCTTCAAAATGCATATTTTGAATCCAAACCTTGGTCAAATGTTCATCACATTGCTTCCTGTCGACTGAGGAAAATGAATTTGCTATCAGATTCTCGGTTTAGGCTCCAGTTTCGACATAGCAGAGGTACATTTATCCGATTTTGACCAAAGTCGCGGAAAAAGTCTAAGTCGAAAACAACCATAAAATCAGTCCTTTTGCAATAACTTTCTTGAAAATGCATATTTCTGAACCAAACTTTCATCAAATGTACATTACAATGTGTTCTTTCGATTGAGTAATATGAATTTACTGTCAGATTCTTGGTTTGGCTCATAGACAGTATCTTATAGAGGTCCGTTTAGAGAGTTTTGAACCACCTTCAAACTTCTAAGTTTCTTATATATATACGGTTGCATCTAGCGTTATAACTTTCTTCAAAATGCATATTTTGAATCCAAACCTTGGTCAAATGTTCATCACATTGCTTCCTGTCGACTGAGGAAAATGAATTTGCTATCAGATTCTTGGTTTGGGCTCCAGTTTTGACCTAGCAGAGGTACATTTATCCGATTTTGACCAAAGTCGCGGAAAAAGTCTAAGTCGAAAACAACCATAAAATCAGTCCTTTTGCAATAACTTTCTTGAAAATGCATATTTCTGAACCAAACTTTCATCAAATGTACATTACAATGTGTTCTTTCGATTGAGTAATATGAATTTAGTGTCAGATTCTTGGTTTGGCTCCCAGACAGTATCTTATAGAGGTCCGTTTAGCGAGTTTTGAACCACCTTCAAACTTCTAAGTTGCTTATATATATATATACGGTTGCATCTAGCGTTATAACTTTACTTCAAAATGCATATTTTGAATCCAAACCTTGGTCAAATGTTCATCACATTGCTTCCTGCCGATTGAGGAATATGAATTTGCTATCAGATTCTTGGTTTGGGCTCCAGTTTCGACCTAGCAGAGGTACATTTATCCGATTTTGACCAAAGTCGCGGAAAAAGTCTAAGTCGAAAACAACCATAAAATCAGTCCTTTTGCAATAACTTTCTTGAAAATGCATATTTCTGAACCAAACTTTCATCAAATGTACATTACAATGTGTTCTTTCGATTGAGTAATATGAATTTACTGTCAGATTCTTGGTTTGGCTCCCAGACAGTAGCTTATAGAGGTCCGTTTAGAGAGTTTTGAACCACCTTCAAACTTCTAAGTTTCTTATATATATACGGTTGCATCTAGCGTTATAACTTTCTTCAAAATGCATATTTTGAATCCAAACCTTGGTCAAATGTTCATCACATTGCTTCCTGCCGATTGAGGAATATGAATTTGCTATCAGATTCTTGGTTTGGGCTCCAGTTTTGACCTAGCAGAGGTACATTTATCCGATTTTGACCAAAGTCGCGGAAAAAGTCTAAGTCGAAAACAACCATAAAATCAGTCCTTTTGCAATAACTTTCTTGAAAATGCATATTTCTGAACCAAACTTTCATCAAATGTACATTACAATGTGTTCTTTCGATTGAGTAATATGAATTTACTGTCAGATTCTTGGTTTGGCTCCCAGACAGTAGCTTATAGAGGTCCGTTTAGAGAGTTTTGAACCACCTTCAAACTTCTAAGTTTCTTATATATATACGGTTGCATCTAGCGTTATAACTTTCTTCAAAATGCATATTTTGAATCCAAACCTTGGTCAAATGTTCATCACATTGCTTCCTGTCGACTGAGGAAAATGAATTTGCTATCAGATTCTCGGTTTAGGCTCCAGTTTCGACATAGCAGAGGTACATTTATCCGATTTTGACCAAAGTCGCGGAAAAAGTCTAAGTCGAAAACAACCATAAAATCAGTCCTTTTGCAATAACTTTCTTGAAAATGCATATTTCTGAACCAAACTTTCATCAAATGTACATTACAATGTGTTCTTTCGATTGAGTAATATGAATTTACTGTCAGATTCTTGGTTTGGCTCCCAGACAGTAGCTTATAGAGGTCCGTTTAGAGAGTTTTGAACCACCTTCAAACTTCTAAGTTTCTTATATATATACGGTTGCATCTAGCGTTATAACTTTCTTCAAAATGCATATTTTGAATCCAAACCTTGGTCAAATGTTCATCACATTGCTTCCTGCCGATTGAGGAATATGAATTTGCTATCAGATTCTTGGTTTGGGCTCCAGTTTTGACCTAGCAGAGGTACATTTATCCGATTTTGACCAAAGTCGCGGAAAAAGTCTAAGTCGAAAACAACCATAAAATCAGTCCTTTTGCAATAACTTTCTTGAAAATGCATATTTCTGAACCAAACTTTCATCAAATGTACATTACAATGTGTTCTTTCGATTGAGTAATATGAATTTACTGTCAGATTCTTGGTTTGGCTCCCAGACAGTAGCTTATAGAGGTCCGTTTAGAGAGTTTTGAACCACCTTCAAACTTCTAAGTTTCTTATATATATACGGTTGCATCTAGCGTTATAACTTTCTTCAAAATGCATATTTTGAATCCAAACCTTGGTCAAATGTTCATCACATTGCTTCCTGTCGACTGAGGAAAATGAATTTGCTATCAGATTCTCGGTTTAGGCTCCAGTTTCGACATAGCAGAGGTACATTTATCCGATTTTGACCAAAGTCGCGGAAAAAGTCTAAGTCGAAAACAACCATAAAATCAGTCCTTTTGCAATAACTTTCTTGAAAATGCATATTTCTGAACCAAACTTTCATCAAATGTACATTACAATGTGTTCTTTCGATTGAGTAATATGAATTTACTGTCAGATTCTTGGTTTGGCTCCCAGACAGTATCTTATAGAGGTCCGTTTAGAGAGTTTTGAACCACCTTCAAACTTCTAAGTTTCTTATATATATACGGTTGCATCTAGCGTTATAACTTTCTTCAAAATGCATATTTTGAATCCAAACCTTGGTCAAATGTTCATCACATTGCTTCCTGTCGACTGAGGAAAATGAATTTGCTATCAGATTCTCGGTTTAGGCTCCAGTTTCGACATAGCAGAGGTACATTTATCCGATTTTGACCAAAGTCGCGGAAAAAGTCTAAGTCGAAAACAACCATAAAATCAGTCCTTTTGCAATAACTTTCTTGAAAATGCATATTTCTGAACCAAACTTTCATCAAATGTACATTACAATGTGTTCTTTCGATTGAGTAATATGAATTTACTGTCAGATTCTTGGTTTGGCTCCCAGACAGTATCTTATAGAGGTCCGTTTAGAGAGTTTTGAACCACCTTCAAACTTCTAAGTTTCTTATATATATACGGTTGCATCTAGCGTTATAACTTTCTTCAAAATGCATATTTTGAATCCAAACCTTGGTCAAATGTTCATCACATTGCTTCCTGTCGACTGAGGAAAATGAATTTGCTATCAGATTCTTGGTTTGGGCTCCAGTTTTGACCTAGCAGAGGTACATTTATCCGATTTTGACCAAAGTCGCGGAAAAAGTCTAAGTCGAAAACAACCATAAAATCAGTCCTTTTGCAATAACTTTCTTGAAAATGCATATTTCTGAACCAAACTTTCATCAAATGTACATTACAATGTGTTCTTTCGATTGAGTAATATGAATTTACTGTCAGATTCTTGGTTTGGCTCCCAGACAGTATCTTATAGAGGTCCGTTTAGCGAGTTTTGAACCACCTTCAAACTTCTAAGTTGCTTATATATATATATACGGTTGCATCTAGCGTTATAACTTTACTTCAAAATGCATATTTTGAATCCAAACCTTGGTCAAATGTTCATCACATTGCTTCCTGCCGATTGAGGAATATGAATTTGCTATCAGATTCTTGGTTTGGGCTCCAGTTTCGACCTAGCAGAGGTACATTTATCCGATTTTGACCAAAGTCGCGGAAAAAGTCTAAGTCGAAAACAACCATAAAATCAGTCCTTTTGCAATAACTTTCTTGAAAATGCATATTTCTGAACCAAACTTTCATCAAATGTACATTACAATGTGTTCTTTCGATTGAGTAATATGAATTTACTGTCAGATTCTTGGTTTGGCTCCCAGACAGTAGCTTATAGAGGTCCGTTTAGAGAGTTTTGAACCACCTTCAAACTTCTAAGTTTCTTATATATATACGGTTGCATCTAGCGTTATAACTTTCTTCAAAATGCATATTTTGAATCCAAACCTTGGTCAAATGTTCATCACATTGCTTCCTGCCGATTGAGGAATATGAATTTGCTATCAGATTCTTGGTTTGGGCTCCAGTTTTGACCTAGCAGAGGTACATTTATCCGATTTTGACCAAAGTCGCGGAAAAAGTCTAAGTCGAAAACAACCATAAAATCAGTCCTTTTGCAATAACTTTCTTGAAAATGCATATTTCTGAACCAAACTTTCATCAAATGTACATTACAATGTGTTCTTTCGATTGAGTAATATGAATTTACTGTCAGATTCTTGGTTTGGCTCCCAGACAGTAGCTTATAGAGGTCCGTTTAGAGAGTTTTGAACCACCTTCAAACTTCTAAGTTTCTTATATATATACGGTTGCATCTAGCGTTATAACTTTCTTCAAAATGCATATTTTGAATCCAAACCTTGGTCAAATGTTCATCACATTGCTTCCTGTCGACTGAGGAAAATGAATTTGCTATCAGATTCTCGGTTTAGGCTCCAGTTTCGACATAGCAGAGGTACATTTATCCGATTTTGACCAAAGTCGCGGAAAAAGTCTAAGTCGAAAACAACCATAAAATCAGTCCTTTTGCAATAACTTTCTTGAAAATGCATATTTCTGAACCAAACTTTCATCAAATGTACATTACAATGTGTTCTTTCGATTGAGTAATATGAATTTACTGTCAGATTCTTGGTTTGGCTCCCAGACAGTATCTTATAGAGGTCCGTTTAGAGAGTTTTGAACCACCTTCAAACTTCTAAGTTTCTTATATATATACGGTTGCATCTAGCGTTATAACTTTCTTCAAAATGCATATTTTGAATCCAAACCTTGGTCAAATGTTCATCACATTGCTTCCTGTCGACTGAGGAAAATGAATTTGCTATCAGATTCTCGGTTTAGGCTCCAGTTTCGACATAGCAGAGGTACATTTATCCGATTTTGACCAAAGTCGCGGAAAAAGTCTAAGTCGAAAACAACCATAAAATCAGTCCTTTTGCAATAACTTTCTTGAAAATGCATATTTCTGAACCAAACTTTCATCAAATGTACATTACAATGTGTTCTTTCGATTGAGTAATATGAATTTACTGTCAGATTCTTGGTTTGGCTCCCAGACAGTATCTTATAGAGGTCCGTTTAGAGAGTTTTGAACCACCTTCAAACTTCTAAGTTTCTTATATATATACGGTTGCATCTAGCGTTATAACTTTCTTCAAAATGCATATTTTGAATCCAAACCTTGGTCAAATGTTCATCACATTGCTTCCTGTCGACTGAGGAAAATGAATTTGCTATCAGATTCTTGGTTTGGGCTCCAGTTTTGACCTAGCAGAGGTACATTTATCCGATTTTGACCAAAGTCGCGGAAAAAGTCTAAGTCGAAAACAACCATAAAATCAGTCCTTTTGCAATAACTTTCTTGAAAATGCATATTTCTGAACCAAACTTTCATCAAATGTACATTACAATGTGTTCTTTCGATTGAGTAATATGAATTTACTGTCAGATTCTTGGTTTGGCTCCCAGACAGTATCTTATAGAGGTCCGTTTAGCGAGTTTTGAACCACCTTCAAACTTCTAAGTTGCTTATATATATATATACGGTTGCATCTAGCGTTATAACTTTACTTCAAAATGCATATTTTGAATCCAAACCTTGGTCAAATGTTCATCACATTGCTTCCTGCCGATTGAGGAATATGAATTTGCTATCAGATTCTTGGTTTGGGCTCCAGTTTCGACCTAGCAGAGGTACATTTATCCGATTTTGACCAAAGTCGCGGAAAAAGTCTAAGTCGAAAACAACCATAAAATCAGTCCTTTTGCAATAACTTTCTTGAAAATGCATATTTCTGAACCAAACTTTCATCAAATGTACATTACAATGTGTTCTTTCGATTGAGTAATATGAATTTACTGTCAGATTCTTGGTTTGGCTCCCAGACAGTAGCTTATAGAGGTCCGTTTAGAGAGTTTTGAACCACCTTCAAACTTCTAAGTTTCTTATATATATACGGTTGCATCTAGCGTTATAACTTTCTTCAAAATGCATATTTTGAATCCAAACCTTGGTCAAATGTTCATCACATTGCTTCCTGCCGATTGAGGAATATGAATTTGCTATCAGATTCTTGGTTTGGGCTCCAGTTTTGACCTAGCAGAGGTACATTTATCCGATTTTGACCAAAGTCGCGGAAAAAGTCTAAGTCGAAAACAACCATAAAATCAGTCCTTTTGCAATAACTTTCTTGAAAATGCATATTTCTGAACCAAACTTTCATCAAATGTACATTACAATGTGTTCTTTCGATTGAGTAATATGAATTTACTGTCAGATTCTTGGTTTGGCTCCCAGACAGTAGCTTATAGAGGTCCGTTTAGAGAGTTTTGAACCACCTTCAAACTTCTAAGTTTCTTATATATATACGGTTGCATCTAGCGTTATAACTTTCTTCAAAATGCATATTTTGAATCCAAACCTAGGTCAAATGTTCATCACATTGCTTCCTGTCGACTGAGGAAAATGAATTTGCTATCAGATTCTCGGTTTAGGCTCCAGTTTCGACATAGCAGAGGTACATTTATCCGATTTTGACCAAAGTCGCGGAAAAAGTCTAAGTCGAAAACAACCATAAAATCAGTCCTTTTGCAATAACTTTCTTGAAAATGCATATTTCTGAACCAAACTTTCATCAAATGTACATTACAATGTGTTCTTTCGATTGAGTAATATGAATTTACTGTCAGATTCTTGGTTTGGCTCCCAGACAGTATCTTATAGAGGTCCGTTTAGATAGTTTTGAACCACCTTCAAACTTCTAAGTTTCTTATATATATACGGTTGCATCTAGCGTTATAACTTTCTTCAAAATGCATATTTTGAATCCAAACCTTGGTCAAATGTTCATCACATTGCTTCCTGTCGACTGAGGAAAATGAATTTGCTATCAGATTCTCGGTTTAGGCTCCAGTTTCGACATAGCAGAGGTACATTTATCCGATTTTGACCAAAGTCGCGGAAAAAGTCTAAGTCGAAAACAACCATAAAATCAGTCCTTTTGCAATAACTTTCTTGAAAATGCATATTTCTGAACCAAACTTTCATCAAATGTACATTACAATGTGTTCTTTCGATTGAGTAATATGAATTTACTGTCAGATTCTTGGTTTGGCTCCCAGACAGTATCTTATAGAGGTCCGTTTAGAGAGTTTTGAACCACCTTCAAACTTCTAAGTTTCTTATATATATACGGTTGCATCTAGCGTTATAACTTTCTTCAAAATGCATATTTTGAATCCAAACCTTGGTCAAATGTTCATCACATTGCTTCCTGTCGACTGAGGAAAATGAATTTGCTATCAGATTCTTGGTTTGGGCTCCAGTTTTGACCTAGCAGAGGTACATTTATCCGATTTTGACCAAAGTCGCGGAAAAAGTCTAAGTCGAAAACAACCATAAAATCAGTCCTTTTGCAATAACTTTCTTGAAAATGCATATTTCTGAACCAAACTTTCATCAAATGTACATTACAATGTGTTCTTTCGATTGAGTAATATGAATTTACTGTCAGATTCTTGGTTTGGCTCCCAGACAGTATCTTATAGAGGTCCGTTTAGCGAGTTTTGAACCACCTTCAAACTTCTAAGTTGCTTATATATATATATACGGTTGCATCTAGCGTTATAACTTTACTTCAAAATGCATATTTTGAATCCAAACCTTGGTCAAATGTTCATCACATTGCTTCCTGCCGATTGAGGAATATGAATTTGCTATCAGATTCTTGGTTTGGGCTCCAGTTTCGACCTAGCAGAGGTACATTTATCCGATTTTGACCAAAGTCGCGGAAAAAGTCTAAGTCGAAAACAACCATAAAATCAGTCCTTTTGCAATAACTTTCTTGAAAATGCATATTTCTGAACCAAACTTTCATCAAATGTACATTACAATGTGTTCTTTCGATTGAGTAATATGAATTTACTGTCAGATTCTTGGTTTGGCTCCCAGACAGTAGCTTATAGAGGTCCGTTTAGAGAGTTTTGAACCACCTTCAAACTTCTAAGTTTCTTATATATATACGGTTGCATCTAGCGTTATAACTTTCTTCAAAATGCATATTTTGAATCCAAACCTTGGTCAAATGTTCATCACATTGCTTCCTGCCGATTGAGGAATATGAATTTGCTATCAGATTCTTGGTTTGGGCTCCAGTTTCGACCTAGCAGAGGTACATTTATCCAATTTTGACCAAAGTCGCGGAAAAAGTCTAAGTCGAAAACAACCATAAAATCAGTCCTTTTGCAATAACTTTCTTGAAAATGCATATTTCTGAACCAAACTTTCATCAAATGTACATTACAATGTGTTCTTTCGATTGAGTAATATGAATTTACTGTCAGATTCTTGGTTTGGCTCCCAGACAGTAGCTTATAGAGGTCCGTTTAGAGAGTTTTGAACCACCTTCAAACTTCTAAGTTTCTTATATATATACGGTTGCATCTAGCGTTATAACTTTCTTCAAAATGCATATTTTGAATCCAAACCTTGGTCAAATGTTCATCACATTGCTTCCTGTCGACTGAGGAAAATGAATTTGCTATCAGATTCTCGGTTTAGGCTCCAGTTTCGACATAGCAGAGGTACATTTATCCGATTTTGACCAAAGTCGCGGAAAAAGTCTAAGTCGAAAACAACCATAAAATCAGTCCTTTTGCAATAACTTTCTTGAAAATGCATATTTCTGAACCAAACTTTCATCAAATGTACATTACAATGTGTTCTTTCGATTGAGTAATATGAATTTACTGTCAGATTCTTGGTTTGGCTCCCAGACAGTATCTTATAGAGGTCCGTTTAGATAGTTTTGAACCACCTTCAAACTTCTAAGTTTCTTATATATATACGGTTGCATCTAGCGTTATAACTTTCTTCAAAATGCATATTTTGAATCCAAACCTTGGTCAAATGTTCATCACATTGCTTCCTGTCGACTGAGGAAAATGAATTTGCTATCAGATTCTCGGTTTAGGCTCCAGTTTCGACATAGCAGAGGTACATTTATCCGATTTTGACCAAAGTCGCGGAAAAAGTCTAAGTCGAAAACAACCATAAAATCAGTCCTTTTGCAATAACTTTCTTGAAAATGCATATTTCTGAACCAAACTTTCATCAAATGTACATTACAATGTGTTCTTTCGATTGAGTAATATGAATTTACTGTCAGATTCTTGGTTTGGCTCCCAGACAGTATCTTATAGAGGTCCGTTTAGAGAGTTTTGAACCACCTTCAAACTTCTAAGTTTCTTATATATATACGGTTGCATCTAGCGTTATAACTTTCTTCAAAATGCATATTTTGAATCCAAACCTTGGTCAAATGTTCATCACATTGCTTCCTGTCGACTGAGGAAAATGAATTTGCTATCAGATTCTTGGTTTGGGCTCCAGTTTTGACCTAGCAGAGGTACATTTATCCGATTTTGACCAAAGTCGCGGAAAAAGTCTAAGTCGAAAACAACCATAAAATCAGTCCTTTTGCAATAACTTTCTTGAAAATGCATATTTCTGAACCAAACTTTCATCAAATGTACATTACAATGTGTTCTTTCGATTGAGTAATATGAATTTACTGTCAGATTCTTGGTTTGGCTCCCAGACAGTATCTTATAGAGGTCCGTTTAGCGAGTTTTGAACCACCTTCAAACTTCTAAGTTGCTTATATATATATATACGGTTGCATCTAGCGTTATAACTTTACTTCAAAATGCATATTTTGAATCCAAACCTTGGTCAAATGTTCATCACATTGCTTCCTGCCGATTGAGGAATATGAATTTGCTATCAGATTCTTGGTTTGGGCTCCAGTTTCGACCTAGCAGAGGTACATTTATCCGATTTTGACCAAAGTCGCGGAAAAAGTCTAAGTCGAAAACAACCATAAAATCAGTCCTTTTGCAATAACTTTCTTGAAAATGCATATTTCTGAACCAAACTTTCATCAAATGTACATTACAATGTGTTCTTTCGATTGAGTAATATGAATTTACTGTCAGATTCTTGGTTTGGCTCCCAGACAGTAGCTTATAGAGGTCCGTTTAGAGAGTTTTGAACCACCTTCAAACTTCTAAGTTTCTTATATATATACGGTTGCATCTAGCGTTATAACTTTCTTCAAAATGCATATTTTGAATCCAAACCTTGGTCAAATGTTCATCACATTGCTTCCTGCCGATTGAGGAATATGAATTTGCTATCAGATTCTTGGTTTGGGCTCCAGTTTCGACCTAGCAGAGGTACATTTATCCAATTTTGACCAAAGTCGCGGAAAAAGTCTAAGTCGAAAACAACCATAAAATCAGTCCTTTTGCAATAACTTTCTTGAAAATGCATATTTCTGAACCAAACTTTCATCAAATGTACATTACAATGTGTTCTTTCGATTGAGTAATATGAATTTACTGTCAGATTCTTGGTTTGGCTCCCAGACAGTATCTTATAGAGTTCCGTTTAGAGAGTTTTGAACCACCTTCAAACTTCTAAGTTTCTTATATATATACGGTTGCATCTAGCGTTATAACTTTCTTCAAAATGCATATTTTGAATCCAAACCTTGGTCAAATGTTCATCACATTGCTTCCTGTCGACTGAGGAAAATGAATTTGCTATCAGATTCTTGGTTTGGGCTCCAGTTTCGACCTAGCAGAGGTACATTTATCCGATTTTGACCAAAGTCGCGGAAAAAGTCTAAGTCGAAAACAACCATAAAATCAGTCCTTTTGCAATAACTTTCTTGAAAATGCATATTTCTGAACCAAACTTTCATCAAATGTACATTACAATGTGTTCTTTCGATTGAGTAATATGAATTTACTGTCAGATTCTTGGTTTGGCTCCCAGACAGTATCTTATAGAGGTCCGTTTAGCGAGTTTTGAACCACCTTCAAACTTCTAAGTTGCTTATATATATATACGGTTGCATCTAGCGTTATAACTTTCTTCAAAATGCATATTTTGAATCCAAACCTTGGTCAAATGTTCATCACATTGCTTCCTGCCGATTGAGGAATATGAATTTGCTATCAGATTCTTGGTTTGGGCTCCAGTTTCGACCTAGCAGAGGTACATTTATCCGATTTTGACCAAAGTCGCGGAAAAAGTCTAAGTCGAAAACAACCATAAAATCAGTCCTTTTGCAATAACTTTCTTGAAAATGCATATTTCTGAACCAAACTTTCATCAAATGTACATTACAATGTGTTCTTTCGATTGAGTAATATGAATTTACTGTCAGATTCTTGGTTTGGCTCCCAGACAGTAGCTTATAGAGGTCCGTTTAGAGAGTTTTGAACCACCTTCAAACTTCTAAGTTTCTTATATATATACGGTTGCATCTAGCGTTATAACTTTCTTCAAAATGCATATTTTGAATCCAAACCTTGGTCAAATGTTCATCACATTGCTTCCTGTCGACTGAGGAAAATGAATTTGCTATCAGATTCTCGGTTTAGGCTCCAGTTTCGACATAGCAGAGGTACATTTATCCGATTTTGACCAAAGTCGCGGAAAAAGTCTAAGTCGAAAACAACCATAAAATCAGTCCTTTTGCAATAACTTTCTTGAAAATGCATATTTCTGAACCAAACTTTCATCAAATGTACATTACAATGTGTTCTTTCGATTGAGTAATATGAATTTACTGTCAGATTCTTGGTTTGGCTCATAGACAGTATCTTATAGAGGTCCGTTTAGAGAGTTTTGAACCACCTTCAAACTTCTAAGTTTCTTATATATATACGGTTGCATCTAGCGTTATAACTTTCTTCAAAATGCATATTTTGATTCCAAACCTTGGTCAAATGTTCATCACATTGCTTCCTGTCGACTGAGGAAAATGAATTTGCTATCAGATTCTTGGTTTGGGCTCCAGTTTTGACCTAGCAGAGGTACATTTATCCGATTTTGACCAAAGTCGCGGAAAAAGTCTAAGTCGAAAACAACCATAAAATCAGTCCTTTTGCAATAACTTTCTTGAAAATGCATATTTCTGAACCAAACTTTCATCAAATGTACATTACAATGTGTTCTTTCGATTGAGTAATATGAATTTAGTGTCAGATTCTTGGTTTGGCTCCCAGACAGTATCTTATAGAGGTCCGTTTAGCGAGTTTTGAACCACCTTCAAACTTCTAAGTTGCTTATATATATATATACGGTTGCATCTAGCGTTATAACTTTACTTCAAAATGCATATTTTGAATCCAAACCTTGGTCAAATGTTCATCACATTGCTTCCTGCCGATTGAGGAATATGAATTTGCTATCAGATTCTTGGTTTGGGCTCCAGTTTCGACCTAGCAGAGGTACATTTATCCGATTTTGACCAAAGTCGCGGAAAAAGTCTAAGTCGAAAACAACCATAAAATCAGTCCTTTTGCAATAACTTTCTTGAAAATGCATATTTCTGAACCAAACTTTCATCAAATGTACATTACAATGTGTTCTTTCGATTGAGTAATATGAATTTACTGTCAGATTCTTGGTTTGGCTCCCAGACAGTAGCTTATAGAGGTCCGTTTAGAGAGTTTTGAACCACCTTCAAACTTCTAAGTTTCTTATATATATACGGTTGCATCTAGCGTTATAACTTTCTTCAAAATGCATATTTTGAATCCAAACCTTGGTCAAATGTTCATCACATTGCTTCCTGCCGATTGAGGAATATGAATTTGCTATCAGATTCTTGGTTTGGGCTCCAGTTTTGACCTAGCAGAGGTACATTTATCCGATTTTGACCAAAGTCGCGGAAAAAGTCTAAGTCGAAAACAACCATAAAATCAGTCCTTTTGCAATAACTTTCTTGAAAATGCATATTTCTGAACCAAACTTTCATCAAATGTACATTACAATGTGTTCTTTCGATTGAGTAATATGAATTTACTGTCAGATTCTTGGTTTGGCTCCCAGACAGTAGCTTATAGAGGTCCGTTTAGAGAGTTTTGAACCACCTTCAAACTTCTAAGTTTCTTATATATATACGGTTGCATCTAGCGTTATAACTTTCTTCAAAATGCATATTTTGAATCCAAACCTTGGTCAAATGTTCATCACATTGCTTCCTGTCGACTGAGGAAAATGAATTTGCTATCAGATTCTCGGTTTAGGCTCCAGTTTCGACATAGCAGAGGTACATTTATCCGATTTTGACCAAAGTCGCGGAAAAAGTCTAAGTCGAAAACAACCATAAAATCAGTCCTTTTGCAATAACTTTCTTGAAAATGCATATTTCTGAACCAAACTTTCATCAAATGTACATTACAATGTGTTCTTTCGATTGAGTAATATGAATTTACTGTCAGATTCTTGGTTTGGCTCCCAGACAGTATCTTATAGAGGTCCGTTTAGAGAGTTTTGAACCACCTTCAAACTTCTAAGTTTCTTATATATATACGGTTGCATCTAGCGTTATAACTTTCTTCAAAATGCATATTTTGAATCCAAACCTTGGTCAAATGTTCATCACATTGCTTCCTGTCGACTGAGGAAAATGAATTTGCTATCAGATTCTTGGTTTGGGCTCCAGTTTTGACCTAGCAGAGGTACATTTATCCGATTTTGACCAAAGTCGCGGAAAAAGTCTAAGTCGAAAACAACCATAAAATCAGTCCTTTTGCAATAACTTTCTTGAAAATGCATATTTCTGAACCAAACTTTCATCAAATGTACATTACAATGTGTTCTTTCGATTGAGTAATATGAATTTACTGTCAGATTCTTGGTTTGGCTCCCAGACAGTATCTTATAGAGGTCCGTTTAGCGAGTTTTGAACCACCTTCAAACTTCTAAGTTGCTTATATATATATATACGGTTGCATCTAGCGTTATAACTTTACTTCAAAATGCATATTTTGAATCCAAACCTTGGTCAAATGTTCATCACATTGCTTCCTGCCGATTGAGGAATATGAATTTGCTATCAGATTCTTGGTTTGGGCTCCAGTTTCGACCTAGCAGAGGTACATTTATCCGATTTTGACCAAAGTCGCGGAAAAAGTCTAAGTCGAAAACAACCATAAAATCAGTCCTTTTGCAATAACTTTCTTGAAAATGCATATTTCTGAACCAAACTTTCATCAAATGTACATTACAATGTGTTCTTTCGATTGAGTAATATGAATTTACTGTCAGATTCTTGGTTTGGCTCCCAGACAGTAGCTTATAGAGGTCCGTTTAGAGAGTTTTGAACCACCTTCAAACTTCTAAGTTTCTTATATATATACGGTTGCATCTAGCGTTATAACTTTCTTCAAAATGCATATTTTGAATCCAAACCTTGGTCAAATGTTCATCACATTGCTTCCTGCCGATTGAGGAATATGAATTTGCTATCAGATTCTTGGTTTGGGCTCCAGTTTTGACCTAGCAGAGGTACATTTATCCGATTTTGACCAAAGTCGCGGAAAAAGTCTAAGTCGAAAACAACCATAAAATCAGTCCTTTTGCAATAACTTTCTTGAAAATGCATATTTCTGAACCAAACTTTCATCAAATGTACATTACAATGTGTTCTTTCGATTGAGTAATATGAATTTACTGTCAGATTCTTGGTTTGGCTCCCAGACAGTAGCTTATAGAGGTCCGTTTAGAGAGTTTTGAACCACCTTCAAACTTCTAAGTTTCTTATATATATACGGTTGCATCTAGCGTTATAACTTTCTTCAAAATGCATATTTTGAATCCAAACCTTGGTCAAATGTTCATCACATTGCTTCCTGTCGACTGAGGAAAATGAATTTGCTATCAGATTCTCGGTTTAGGCTCCAGTTTCGACATAGCAGAGGTACATTTATCCGATTTTGACCAAAGTCGCGGAAAAAGTCTAAGTCGAAAACAACCATAAAATCAGTCCTTTTGCAATAACTTTCTTGAAAATGCATATTTCTGAACCAAACTTTCATCAAATGTACATTACAATGTGTTCTTTCGATTGAGTAATATGAATTTACTGTCAGATTCTTGGTTTGGCTCCCAGACAGTAGCTTATAGAGGTCCGTTTAGAGAGTTTTGAACCACCTTCAAACTTCTAAGTTTCTTATATATATACGGTTGCATCTAGCGTTATAACTTTCTTCAAAATGCATATTTTGAATCCAAACCTTGGTCAAATGTTCATCACATTGCTTCCTGCCGATTGAGGAATATGAATTTGCTATCAGATTCTTGGTTTGGGCTCCAGTTTTGACCTAGCAGAGGTACATTTATCCGATTTTGACCAAAGTCGCGGAAAAAGTCTAAGTCGAAAACAACCATAAAATCAGTCCTTTTGCAATAACTTTCTTGAAAATGCATATTTCTGAACCAAACTTTCATCAAATGTACATTACAATGTGTTCTTTCGATTGAGTAATATGAATTTACTGTCAGATTCTTGGTTTGGCTCCCAGACAGTAGCTTATAGAGGTCCGTTTAGAGAGTTTTGAACCACCTTCAAACTTCTAAGTTTCTTATATATATACGGTTGCATCTAGCGTTATAACTTTCTTCAAAATGCATATTTTGAATCCAAACCTTGGTCAAATGTTCATCACATTGCTTCCTGTCGACTGAGGAAAATGAATTTGCTATCAGATTCTCGGTTTAGGCTCCAGTTTCGACATAGCAGAGGTACATTTATCCGATTTTGACCAAAGTCGCGGAAAAAGTCTAAGTCGAAAACAACCATAAAATCAGTCCTTTTGCAATAACTTTCTTGAAAATGCATATTTCTGAACCAAACTTTCATCAAATGTACATTACAATGTGTTCTTTCGATTGAGTAATATGAATTTACTGTCAGATTCTTGGTTTGGCTCCCAGACAGTATCTTATAGAGGTCCGTTTAGAGAGTTTTGAACCACCTTCAAACTTCTAAGTTTCTTATATATATACGGTTGCATCTAGCGTTATAACTTTCTTCAAAATGCATATTTTGAATCCAAACCTTGGTCAAATGTTCATCACATTGCTTCCTGTCGACTGAGGAAAATGAATTTGCTATCAGATTCTCGGTTTAGGCTCCAGTTTCGACATAGCAGAGGTACATTTATCCGATTTTGACCAAAGTCGCGGAAAAAGTCTAAGTCGAAAACAACCATAAAATCAGTCCTTTTGCAATAACTTTCTTGAAAATGCATATTTCTGAACCAAACTTTCATCAAATGTACATTACAATGTGTTCTTTCGATTGAGTAATATGAATTTACTGTCAGATTCTTGGTTTGGCTCCCAGACAGTATCTTATAGAGGTCCGTTTAGAGAGTTTTGAACCACCTTCAAACTTCTAAGTTTCTTATATATATACGGTTGCATCTAGCGTTATAACTTTCTTCAAAATGCATATTTTGAATCCAAACCTTGGTCAAATGTTCATCACATTGCTTCCTGTCGACTGAGGAAAATGAATTTGCTATCAGATTCTTGGTTTGGGCTCCAGTTTTGACCTAGCAGAGGTACATTTATCCGATTTTGACCAAAGTCGCGGAAAAAGTCTAAGTCGAAAACAACCATAAAATCAGTCCTTTTGCAATAACTTTCTTGAAAATGCATATTTCTGAACCAAACTTTCATCAAATGTACATTACAATGTGTTCTTTCGATTGAGTAATATGAATTTACTGTCAGATTCTTGGTTTGGCTCCCAGACAGTATCTTATAGAGGTCCGTTTAGCGAGTTTTGAACCACCTTCAAACTTCTAAGTTGCTTATATATATATATACGGTTGCATCTAGCGTTATAACTTTACTTCAAAATGCATATTTTGAATCCAAACCTTGGTCAAATGTTCATCACATTGCTTCCTGCCGATTGAGGAATATGAATTTGCTATCAGATTCTTGGTTTGGGCTCCAGTTTCGACCTAGCAGAGGTACATTTATCCGATTTTGACCAAAGTCGCGGAAAAAGTCTAAGTCGAAAACAACCATAAAATCAGTCCTTTTGCAATAACTTTCTTGAAAATGCATATTTCTGAACCAAACTTTCATCAAATGTACATTACAATGTGTTCTTTCGATTGAGTAATATGAATTTACTGTCAGATTCTTGGTTTGGCTCCCAGACAGTAGCTTATAGAGGTCCGTTTAGAGAGTTTTGAACCACCTTCAAACTTCTAAGTTTCTTATATATATACGGTTGCATCTAGCGTTATAACTTTCTTCAAAATGCATATTTTGAATCCAAACCTTGGTCAAATGTTCATCACATTGCTTCCTGCCGATTGAGGAATATGAATTTGCTATCAGATTCTTGGTTTGGGCTCCAGTTTTGACCTAGCAGAGGTACATTTATCCGATTTTGACCAAAGTCGCGGAAAAAGTCTAAGTCGAAAACAACCATAAAATCAGTCCTTTTGCAATAACTTTCTTGAAAATGCATATTTCTGAACCAAACTTTCATCAAATGTACATTACAATGTGTTCTTTCGATTGAGTAATATGAATTTACTGTCAGATTCTTGGTTTGGCTCCCAGACAGTAGCTTATAGAGGTCCGTTTAGAGAGTTTTGAACCACCTTCAAACTTCTAAGTTTCTTATATATATACGGTTGCATCTAGCGTTATAACTTTCTTCAAAATGCATATTTTGAATCCAAACCTTGGTCAAATGTTCATCACATTGCTTCCTGTCGACTGAGGAAAATGAATTTGCTATCAGATTCTCGGTTTAGGCTCCAGTTTCGACATAGCAGAGGTACATTTATCCGATTTTGACCAAAGTCGCGGAAAAAGTCTAAGTCGAAAACAACCATAAAATCAGTCCTTTTGCAATAACTTTCTTGAAAATGCATATTTCTGAACCAAACTTTCATCAAATGTACATTACAATGTGTTCTTTCGATTGAGTAATATGAATTTACTGTCAGATTCTTGGTTTGGCTCCCAGACAGTATCTTATAGAGGTCCGTTTAGATAGTTTTGAACCACCTTCAAACTTCTAAGTTTCTTATATATATACGGTTGCATCTAGCGTTATAACTTTCTTCAAAATGCATATTTTGAATCCAAACCTTGGTCAAATGTTCATCACATTGCTTCCTGTCGACTGAGGAAAATGAATTTGCTATCAGATTCTCGGTTTAGGCTCCAGTTTCGACATAGCAGAGGTACATTTATCCGATTTTGACCAAAGTCGCGGAAAAAGTCTAAGTCGAAAACAACCATAAAATCAGTCCTTTTGCAATAACTTTCTTGAAAATGCATATTTCTGAACCAAACTTTCATCAAATGTACATTACAATGTGTTCTTTCGATTGAGTAATATGAATTTACTGTCAGATTCTTGGTTTGGCTCCCAGACAGTATCTTATAGAGGTCCGTTTAGAGAGTTTTGAACCACCTTCAAACTTCTAAGTTTCTTATATATATACGGTTGCATCTAGCGTTATAACTTTACTTCAAAATGCATATTTTGAATCCAAACCTTGGTCAAATGTTCATCACATTGCTTCCTGCCGATTGAGGAATATGAATTTGCTATCAGATTCTTGGTTTGGGCTCCAGTTTCGACCTAGCAGAGGTACATTTATCCGATTTTGACCAAAGTCGCGGAAAAAGTCTAAGTCGAAAACAACCATAAAATCAGTCCTTTTGCAATAACTTTCTTGAAAATGCATATTTCTGAACCAAACTTTCATCAAATGTACATTACAATGTGTTCTTTCGATTGAGTAATATGAATTTACTGTCAGATTCTTGGTTTGGCTCCCAGACAGTAGCTTATAGAGGTCCGTTTAGAGAGTTTTGAACCACCTTCAAACTTCTAAGTTTCTTATATATATACGGTTGCATCTAGCGTTATAACTTTCTTCAAAATGCATATTTTGAATCCAAACCTTGGTCAAATGTTCATCACATTGCTTCCTGCCGATTGAGGAATATGAATTTGCTATCAGATTCTTGGTTTGGGCTCCAGTTTCGACCTAGCAGAGGTACATTTATCCAATTTTGACCAAAGTCGCGGAAAAAGTCTAAGTCGAAAACAACCATAAAATCAGTCCTTTTGCAATAACTTTCTTGAAAATGCATATTTCTGAACCAAACTTTCATCAAATGTACATTACAATGTGTTCTTTCGATTGAGTAATATGAATTTACTGTCAGATTCTTGGTTTGGCTCCCAGACAGTATCTTATAGAGTTCCGTTTAGAGAGTTTTGAACCACCTTCAAACTTCTAAGTTTCTTATATATATACGGTTGCATCTAGCGTTATAACTTTCTTCAAAATGCATATTTTGAATCCAAACCTTGGTCAAATGTTCATCACATTGCTTCCTGTCGACTGAGGAAAATGAATTTGCTATCAGATTCTTGGTTTGGGCTCCAGTTTCGACCTAGCAGAGGTACATTTATCCGATTTTGACCAAAGTCGCGGAAAAAGTCTAAGTCGAAAACAACCATAAAATCAGTCCTTTTGCAATAACTTTCTTGAAAATGCATATTTCTGAACCAAACTTTCATCAAATGTACATTACAATGTGTTCTTTCGATTGAGTAATATGAATTTACTGTCAGATTCTTGGTTTGGCTCCCAGACAGTATCTTATAGAGGTCCGTTTAGCGAGTTTTGAACCACCTTCAAACTTCTAAGTTGCTTATATATATATACGGTTGCATCTAGCGTTATAACTTTCTTCAAAATGCATATTTTGAATCCAAACCTTGGTCAAATGTTCATCACATTGCTTCCTGCCGATTGAGGAATATGAATTTGCTATCAGATTCTTGGTTTGGGCTCCAGTTTCGACCTAGCAGAGGTACATTTATCCGATTTTGACCAAAGTCGCGGAAAAAGTCTAAGTCGAAAACAACCATAAAATCAGTCCTTTTGCAATAACTTTCTTGAAAATGCATATTTCTGAACCAAACTTTCATCAAATGTACATTACAATGTGTTCTTTCGATTGAGTAATATGAATTTACTGTCAGATTCTTGGTTTGGCTCCCAGACAGTAGCTTATAGAGGTCCGTTTAGAGAGTTTTGAACCACCTTCAAACTTCTAAGTTTCTTATATATATACGGTTGCATCTAGCGTTATAACTTTCTTCAAAATGCATATTTTGAATCCAAACCTTGGTCAAATGTTCATCACATTGCTTCCTGTCGACTGAGGAAAATGAATTTGCTATCAGATTCTTGGTTTGGGCTCCAGTTTCGACCTAGCAGAGGTACATTTATCCGATTTTGACCAAAGTCGCGGAAAAAGTCTAAGTCGAAAACAACCATAAAATCAGTCCTTTTGCAATAACTTTCTTGAAAATGCATATTTCTGAACCAAACTTTCATCAAATGTACATTACAATGTGTTCTTTCGATTGAGTAATATGAATTTACTGTCAGATTCTTGGTTTGGCTCCCAGACAGTATCTTATAGAGGTCCGTTTAGAGAGTTTTGAACCACCTTCAAACTTCTAAGTTTCTTATATATATACGGTTGCATCTAGCGTTATAACTTTCTTCAAAATGCATATTTTGAATCCAAACCTTGGTCAAATGTTCATCACATTGCTTCCTGTCGACTGAGGAAAATGAATTTGCTATCAGATTCTTGGTTTGGGCTCCAGTTTTGACCTAGCAGAGGTACATTTATCCGATTTTGACCAAAGTCGCGGAAAAAGTCTAAGTCGAAAACAACCATAAAATCAGTCCTTTTGCAATAACTTTCTTGAAAATGCATATTTCTGAACCAAACTTTCATCAAATGTACATTACAATGTGTTCTTTCGATTGAGTAATATGAATTTACTGTCAGATTCTTGGTTTGGCTCCCAGACAGTATCTTATAGAGGTCCGTTTAGAGAGTTTTGAACCACCTTCAAACTTCTAAGTTTCTTATATATATACGGTTGCATCTAGCGTTATAACTTTCTTCAAAATGCATATTTTGAATCCAAACCTTGGTCAAATGTTCATCACATTGCTTCCTGTCGACTGAGGAAAATGAATTTGCTATCAGATTCTTGGTTTGGGCTCCAGTTTTGACCTAGCAGAGGTACATTTATCCGATTTTGACCAAAGTCGCGGAAAAAGTCTAAGTCGAAAACAACCATAAAATCAGTCCTTTTGCAATAACTTTCTTGAAAATGCATATTTCTGAACCAAACTTTCATCAAATGTACATTACAATGTGTTCTTTCGATTGAGTAATATGAATTTACTGTCAGATTCTTGGTTTGGCTCCCAGACAGTATCTTATAGAGGTCCGTTTAGCGAGTTTTGAACCACCTTCAAACTTCTAAGTTGCTTATATATATATACGGTTGCATCTAGCGTTATAACTTTCTTCAAAATGCATATTTTGAATCCAAACCTTGGTCAAATGTTCATCACATTGCTTCCTGCCGATTGAGGAATATGAATTTGCTATCAGATTCTTGGTTTGGGCTCCAGTTTCGACATAGCAGAGGTACATTTATCCGATTTTGACCAAAGTCGCGGAAAAAGTCTAAGTCGAAAACAACCATAAAATCAGTCCTTTTGCAATAACTTTCTTGAAAATGCATATTTCTGAACCAAACTTTCATCAAATGTACATTACAATGTGTTCTTTCGATTGAGTAATATGAATTTACTGTCAGATTCTTGGTTTGGCTCCCAGACAGTAGCTTATAGAGGTCCGTTTAGAGAGTTTTGAACCACCTTCAAACTTCTAAGTTTCTTATATATATACGGTTGCATCTAGCGTTATAACTTTCTTCAAAATGCATATTTTGAATCCAAACCTTGGTCAAATGTTCATCACATTGCTTCCTGTCGACTGAGGAAAATGAATTTGCTATCAGATTCTTGGTTTGGGCTCCAGTTTCGACCTAGCAGAGGTACATTTATCCGATTTTGACCAAAGTCGCGGAAAAAGTCTAAGTCGAAAACAACCATAAAATCAGTCCTTTTGCAATAACTTTCTTGAAAATGCATATTTCTGAACCAAACTTTCATCAAATGTACATTACAATGTGTTCTTTCGATTGAGTAATATGAATTTACTGTCAGATTCTTGGTTTGGCTCCCAGACAGTATCTTATAGAGGTCCGTTTAGCGAGTTTTGAACCACCTTCAAACTTCTAAGTTGCTTATATATATATACGGTTGCATCTAGCGTTATAACTTTCTTCAAAATGCATATTTTGAATCCAAACCTTGGTCAAATGTTCATCACATTGCTTCCTGCCGATTGAGGAATATGAATTTGCTATCAGATTCTTGGTTTGGGCTCCAGTTTCGACCTAGCAGAGGTACATTTATCCGATTTTGACCAAAGTCGCGGAAAAAGTCTAAGTCGAAAACAACCATAAAATCAGTCCTTTTGCAATAACTTTCTTGAAAATGCATATTTCTGAACCAAACTTTCATCAAATGTACATTACAATGTGTTCTTTCGATTGAGTAATATGAATTTACTGTCAGATTCTTGGTTTGGCTCCCAGACAGTAGCTTATAGAGGTCCGTTTAGAGAGTTTTGAACCACCTTCAAACTTCTAAGTTTCTTATATATATACGGTTGCATCTAGCGTTATAACTTTCTTCAAAATGCATATTTTGAATCCAAACCTTGGTCAAATGTTCATCACATTGCTTCCTGTCGACTGAGGAAAATGAATTTGCTATCAGATTCTTGGTTTGGGCTCCAGTTTCGACCTAGCAGAGGTACATTTATCCGATTTTGACCAAAGTCGCGGAAAAAGTCTAAGTCGAAAACAGCCATAAAATCAGTCCTTTTGCAATAACTTTCTTGAAAATGCATATTTCTGAACCAAACTTTCATCAAATGTACATTACAATGTGTTCTTTCGATTGAGTAATATGAATTTACTGTCAGATTCTTGGTTTGGCTCCCAGACAGTAGCTTATAGAGGTCCGTTTAGAGAGTTTTGAACCACCTTCAAACTTCTAAGTTTCTTATATATATACGGTTGCATCTAGCGTTATAACTTTCTTCAAAATGCATATTTTGAATCCAAACCTTGGTCAAATGTTCATCACATTGCTTCCTGTCGACTGAGGAAAATGAATTTGCTATCAGATTCTTGGTTTGGGCTCCAGTTTTGACCTAGCAGAGGTACATTTATCCGATTTTGACCAAAGTCGCGGAAAAAGTCTAAGTCGAAAACAACCATAAAATCAGTCCTTTTGCAATAACTTTCTTGAAAATGCATATTTCTGAACCAAACTTTCATCAAATGTACATTACAATGTGTTCTTTCGATTGAGTAATATGAATTTACTGTCAGATTCTTGGTTTGGCTCCCAGACAGTATCTTATAGAGGTCCGTTTAGAGAGTTTTGAACCACCTTCAAACTTCTAAGTTTCTTATATATATACGGTTGCATCTAGCGTTATAACTTTCTTCAAAATGCATATTTTGAATCCAAACCTTGGTCAAATGTTCATCACATTGCTTCCTGTCGACTGAGGAAAATGAATTTGCTATCAGATTCTTGGTTTGGGCTCCAGTTTTGACCTAGCAGAGGTACATTTATCCGATTTTGACCAAAGTCGCGGAAAAAGTCTAAGTCGAAAACAACCATAAAATCAGTCCTTTTGCAATAACTTTCTTGAAAATGCATATTTCTGAACCAAACTTTCATCAAATGTACATTACAATGTGTTCTTTCGATTGAGTAATATGAATTTACTGTCAGATTCTTGGTTTGGCTCCCAGACAGTATCTTATAGAGGTCCGTTTAGCGAGTTTTGAACCACCTTCAAACTTCTAAGTTGCTTATATATATATACGGTTGCATCTAGCGTTATAACTTTCTTCAAAATGCATATTTTGAATCCAAACCTTGGTCAAATGTTCATCACATTGCTTCCTGCCGATTGAGGAATATGAATTTGCTATCAGATTCTTGGTTTGGGCTCCAGTTTCGACATAGCAGAGGTACATTTATCCGATTTTGACCAAAGTCGCGGAAAAAGTCTAAGTCGAAAACAACCATAAAATCAGTCCTTTTGCAATAACTTTCTTGAAAATGCATATTTCTGAACCAAACTTTCATCAAATGTACATTACAATGTGTTCTTTCGATTGAGTAATATGAATTTACTGTCAGATTCTTGGTTTGGCTCCCAGACAGTAGCTTATAGAGGTCCGTTTAGAGAGTTTTGAACCACCTTCAAACTTCTAAGTTTCTTATATATATACGGTTGCATCTAGCGTTATAACTTTCTTCAAAATGCATATTTTGAATCCAAACCTCGGTCAAATGTTCATCACATTGCTTCCTGCCGATTGAGGAATATGAATTTGCTATCAGATTCTTGGTTTGGGCTCCAGTTTCGACCTTGCAGAGGTACATTTATCCGATTTTGACCAAAGTCGCGGAAAAAGTCTAAGTCGAAAACAACCATAAAATCAGTCCTTTTGCAATAACTTTCTTGAAAATGCATATTTCTGAACCAAACTTTCATCAAATGTACATTACAATGTGTTCTTTCGATTGAGTAATATGAATTTACTGTCAGATTCTTGGTTTGGCTCCCAGACAGTAGCTTATAGAGGTCCGTTTAGAGAGTTTTGAACCACCTTCAAACTTCTAAGTTTCTTATATATATACGGTTGCATCTAGCGTTATAACTTTCTTCAAAATGCATATTTTGAATCCAAACCTCGGTCAAATGTTCATCACATTGCGTCCTGCCGATTGAGGAATATGAATTTGCTATCAGATTCTTGGTTTGGGCTCCAGTTTCGACCTTGCAGAGGTACATTTATCCGATTTTGACCAAAGTCGCGGAAAAAGTCTAAGTCGAAAACAACCATAAAATCAGTCCTTTTGCAATAACTTTCTTGAAAATGCATATTTCTGAACCAAACTTTCATCAAATGTACATTACAATGTGTTCTTTCGATTGAGTAATATGAATTTACTGTCAGATTCTTGGTTTGGCTCCCAGACAGTATCTTATAGAGGTCCGTTTAGAGAGTTTTGAACCACCTTCAAACTTCTAAGTTTCTTATATATATACGGTTGCATCTAGCGTTATAACTTTCTTCAAAATGCATATTTTGAATCCAAACCTTGGTCAAATGTTCATCACATTGCTTCCTGTCGACTGAGGAAAATGAATTTGCTATCAGATTCTTGGTTTGGGCTCCAGTTTTGACCTAGCAGAGGTACATTTATCCGATTTTGACCAAAGTCGCGGAAAAAGTCTAAGTCGAAAACAACCATAAAATCAGTCCTTTTGCAATAACTTTCTTGAAAATGCATATTTCTGAACCAAACTTTCATCAAATGTACATTACAATGTGTTCTTTCGATTGAGTAATATGAATTTACTGTCAGATTCTTGGTTTGGCTCCCAGACAGTAGCTTATAGAGGTCCGTTTAGAGAGTTTTGAACCACCTTCAAACTTCTAAGTTTCTTATATATATACGGTTGCATCTAGCGTTATAACTTTCTTCAAAATGCATATTTTGAATCCAAACCTTGGTCAAATGTTCATCACATTGCTTCCTGTCGACTGAGGAAAATGAATTTGCTATCAGATTCTCGGTTTAGGCTCCAGTTTCGACATAGCAGAGGTACATTTATCCGATTTTGACCAAAGTCGCGGAAAAAGTCTAAGTCGAAAAGCAACCATAAAATCAGTCCTTTTGCAATAACTTTCTTGAAAATGCATATTTCTGAACCAAACTTTCATCAAATGTACATTACAATGTGTTCTTTCGATTGAGTAATATGAATTTACTGTCAGATTCTTGGTTTGGCTCCCAGACAGTATCTTATAGAGGTCCGTTTAGAGAGTTTTGAACCACCTTCAAACTTCTAAGTTTCTTATATATATACGGTTGCATCTAGCGTTATAACTTTCTTCAAAATGCATATTTTGAATCCAAACCTTGGTCAAATGTTCATCACATTGCTTCCTGTCGACTGAGGAAAATGAATTTGCTATCAGATTCTTGGTTTGGGCTCCAGTTTTGACCTAGCAGAGGTACATTTATCCGATTTTGACCAAAGTCGCGGAAAAAGTCTAAGTCGAAAACAACCATAAAATCAGTCCTTTTGCAATAACTTTCTTGAAAATGCATATTTCTGAACCAAACTTTCATCAAATGTACATTACAATGTGTTCTTTCGATTGAGTAATATGAATTTACTGTCAGATTCTTGGTTTGGCTCCCAGACAGTATCTTATAGAGGTCCGTTTAGCGAGTTTTGAACCACCTTCAAACTTCTAAGTTGCTTATATATATATATACGGTTGCATCTAGCGTTATAACTTTACTTCAAAATGCATATTTTGAATCCAAACCTTGGTCAAATGTTCATCACATTGCTTCCTGCCGATTGAGGAATATGAATTTGCTATCAGATTCTTGGTTTGGGCTCCAGTTTCGACCTAGCAGAGGTACATTTATCCGATTTTGACCAAAGTCGCGGAAAAAGTCTAAGTCGAAAACAACCATAAAATCAGTCCTTTTGCAATAACTTTCTTGAAAATGCATATTTCTGAACCAAACTTTCATCAAATGTACATTACAATGTGTTCTTTCGATTGAGTAATATGAATTTACTGTCAGATTCTTGGTTTGGCTCCCAGACAGTAGCTTATAGAGGTCCGTTTAGAGAGTTTTGAACCACCTTCAAACTTCTAAGTTTCTTATATATATACGGTTGCATCTAGCGTTATAACTTTCTTCAAAATGCATATTTTGAATCCAAACCTTGGTCAAATGTTCATCACATTGCTTCCTGCCGATTGAGGAATATGAATTTGCTATCAGATTCTTGGTTTGGGCTCCAGTTTCGACCTAGCAGAGGTACATTTATCCAATTTTGACCAAAGTCGCGGAAAAAGTCTAAGTCGAAAACAACCATAAAATCAGTCCTTTTGCAATAACTTTCTTGAAAATGCATATTTCTGAACCAAACTTTCATCAAATGTACATTACAATGTGTTCTTTTGATTGAGTAATATGAATTTACTGTCAGATTCTTGGTTTGGCTCCCAGACAGTATCTTATAGAGTTCCGTTTAGAGAGTTTTGAACCACCTTCAAACTTCTAAGTTTCTTATATATATACGGTTGCATCTAGCGTTATAACTTTCTTCAAAATGCATATTTTGAATCCAAACCTTGGTCAAATGTTCATCACATTGCTTCCTGTCGACTGAGGAAAATGAATTTGCTATCAGATTCTTGGTTTGGGCTCCAGTTTCGACCTAGCAGAGGTACATTTATCCGATTTTGACCAAAGTCGCGGAAAAAGTCTAAGTCGAAAACAACCATAAAATCAGTCCTTTTGCAATAACTTTCTTGAAAATGCATATTTTGAATCCAAACCTTGGTCAAATGTTCATCACATTGCTTCCTGTCGATTGAGGAAAATGAATTTGCTATCAGATTCTCGGTTTAGGCTCCAGTTTCGACATAGCAGAGGTACATTTATCCGATTTTGACCAAAGTCGCGGAAAAAGTCTAAGTCGAAAACAACCATAAAATCAGTCCTTTTGCAATAACTTTCTTGAAAATGCATATTTCTGAACCAAACTTTCATCAAATGTACATTACAATGTGTTCTTTCGATTGAGTAATATGAATTTACTGTCAGATTCTTGGTTTGGCTCCCAGACAGTATCTTATAGAGGTCCGTTTAGAGAGTTTTGAACCACCTTCAAACTTCTAAGTTTCTTATATATATACGGTTGCATCTAGCGTTATAACTTTCTTCAACATGCATATTTTGAATCCAAACCTTGGTCAAATGTTCATCACATTGCTTCCTGTCGACTGAGGAAAATGAATTTGCTATCAGATTCTTGGTTTGGGCTCCAGTTTTGACCTAGCAGAGGTACATTTATCCGATTTTGACCAAAGTCGCGGAAAAAGTCTAAGTCGAAAACAACCATAAAATCAGTCCTTTTGCAATAACTTTCTTGAAAATGCATATTTCTGAACCAAACTTTCATCAAATGTACATTACAATGTGTTCTTTCGATTGAGTAATATGAATTTACTGTCAGATTCTTGGTTTGGCTCCCAGACAGTATCTTATAGAGGTCCGTTTAGCGAGTTTTGAACCACCTTCAAACTTCTAAGTTGCTTATATATATATATACGGTTGCATCTAGCGTTATAACTTTACTTCAAAATGCATATTTTGAATCCAAACCTTGGTCAAATGTTCATCACATTGCTTCCTGCCGATTGAGGAATATGAATTTGCTATCAGATTCTTGGTTTGGGCTCCAGTTTCGACCTAGCAGAGGTACATTTATCCGATTTTGACCAAAGTCGCGGAAAAAGTCTAAGTCGAAAACAACCATAAAATCAGTCCTTTTGCAATAACTTTCTTGAAAATGCATATTTCTGAACCAAACTTTCATCAAATGTACATTACAATGTGTTCTTTCGATTGAGTAATATGAATTTACTGTCAGATTCTTGGTTTGGCTCCCAGACAGTAGCTTATAGAGGTCCGTTTAGAGAGTTTTGAACCACCTTCAAACTTCTAAGTTTCTTATATATATACGGTTGCATCTAGCGTTATAACTTTCTTCAAAATGCATATTTTGAATCCAAACCTTGGTCAAATGTTCATCACATTGCTTCCTGCCGATTGAGGAATATGAATTTGCTATCAGATTCTTGGTTTGGGCTCCAGTTTCGACCTAGCAGAGGTACATTTATCCAATTTTGACCAAAGTCGCGGAAAAAGTCTAAGTCGAAAACAACCATAAAATCAGTCCTTTTGCAATAACTTTCTTGAAAATGCATATTTCTGAACCAAACTTTCATCAAATGTACATTACAATGTGTTCTTTCGATTGAGTAATATGAATTTACTGTCAGATTCTTGGTTTGGCTCCCAGACAGTATCTTATAGAGTTCCGTTTAGAGAGTTTTGAACCACCTTCAAACTTCTAAGTTTCTTATATATATACGGTTGCATCTAGCGTTATAACTTTCTTCAAAATGCATATTTTGAATCCAAACCTTGGTCAAATGTTCATCACATTGCTTCCTGTCGACTGAGGAAAATGAATTTGCTATCAGATTCTTGGTTTGGGCTCCAGTTTCGACCTAGCAGAGGTACATTTATCCGATTTTGACCAAAGTCGCGGAAAAAGTCTAAGTCGAAAACAACCATAAAATCAGTCCTTTTGCAATAACTTTCTTGAAAATGCATATTTCTGAACCAAACTTTCATCAAATGTACATTACAATGTGTTCTTTCGATTGAGTAATATGAATTTACTGTCAGATTCTTGGTTTGGCTCCCAGACAGTATCTTATAGAGGTCCGTTTAGCGAGTTTTGAACCACCTTCAAACTTCTAAGTTGCTTATATATATATACGGTTGCATCTAGCGTTATAACTTTCTTCAAAATGCATATTTTGAATCCAAACCTTGGTCAAATGTTCATCACATTGCTTCCTGCCGATTGAGGAATATGAATTTGCTATCAGATTCTTGGTTTGGGCTCCAGTTTCGACCTAGCAGAGGTACATTTATCCGATTTTGACCAAAGTCGCGGAAAAAGTCTAAGTCGAAAACAACCATAAAATCAGTCCTTTTGCAATAACTTTCTTGAAAATGCATATTTCTGAACCAAACTTTCATCAAATGTACATTACAATGTGTTCTTTCGATTGAGTAATATGAATTTACTGTCAGATTCTTGGTTTGGCTCCCAGACAGTAGCTTATAGAGGTCCGTTTAGAGAGTTTTGAACCACCTTCAAACTTCTAAGTTTCTTATATATATACGGTTGCATCTAGCGTTATAACTTTCTTCAAAATGCATATTTTGAATCCAAACCTCGGTCAAATGTTCATCACATTGCTTCCTGCCGATTGAGGAATATGAATTTGCTATCAGATTCTTGGTTTGGGCTCCAGTTTCGACCTTGCAGAGGTACATTTATCCGATTTTGACCAAAGTCGCGGAAAAAGTCTAAGTCGAAAACAACCATAAAATCAGTCCTTTTGCAATAACTTTCTTGAAAATGCATATTTCTGAACCAAACTTTCATCAAATGTACATTACAATGTGTTCTTTCGATTGAGTAATATGAATTTACTGTCAGATTCTTGGTTTGGCTCCCAGACAGTATCTTATAGAGGTCCGTTTAGAGAGTTTTGAACCACCTTCAAACTTCTAAGTTTCTTATATATATACGGTTGCATCTAGCGTTATAACTTTCTTCAAAATGCATATTTTGAATCCAAACCTTGGTCAAATGTTCATCACATTGCTTCCTGTCGACTGAGGAAAATGAATTTGCTATCAGATTCTTGGTTTGAGCTCCAGTTTTGACCTAGCAGAGGTACATTTATCCGATTTTGACCAAAGTCGCGGAAAAAGTCTAAGTCGAAAACAACCATAAAATCAGTCCTTTTGCAATAACTTTCTTGAAAATGCATATTTCTGAACCAAACTTTCATCAAATGTACATTACAATGTGTTCTTTCGATTGAGTAATATGAATTTACTGTCAGATTCTTGGTTTGGCTCCCAGACAGTAGCTTATAGAGGTCCGTTTAGAGAGTTTTGAACCACCTTCAAACTTCTAAGTTTCTTATATATATACGGTTGCATCTAGCGTTATAACTTTCTTCAAAATGCATATTTTGAATCCAAACCTTGGTCAAATGTTCATCACATTGCTTCCTGTCGACTGAGGAAAATGAATTTGCTATCAGATTCTCGGTTTAGGCTCCAGTTTCGACATAGCAGAGGTACATTTATCCGATTTTGACCAAAGTCGCGGAAAAAGTCTAAGTCGAAAACAACCATAAAATCAGTCCTTTTGCAATAACTTTCTTGAAAATGCATATTTCTGAACCAAACTTTCATCAAATGTACATTACAATGTGTTCTTTCGATTGAGTAATATGAATTTACTGTCAGATTCTTGGTTTGGCTCCCAGACAGTATCTTATAGAGGTCCGTTTAGAGAGTTTTGAACCACCTTCAAACTTCTAAGTTTCTTATATATATACGGTTGCATCTAGCGTTATAACTTTCTTCAAAATGCATATTTTGAATCCAAACCTTGGTCAAATGTTCATCACATTGCTTCCTGTAGACTGAGGAAAATGAATTTGCTATCAGATTCTTGGTTTGGGCTCCAGTTTTGACCTAGCAGAGGTACATTTATCCGATTTTGACCAAAGTCGCGGAAAAAGTCTAAGTCGAAAACAACCATAAAATCAGTCCTTTTGCAATAACTTTCTTGAAAATGCATATTTCTGAACCAAACTTTCATCAAATGTACATTACAATGTGTTCTTTCGATTGAGTAATATGAATTTACTGTCAGATTCTTGGTTTGGCTCCCAGACAGTATCTTATAGAGGTCCGTTTAGCGAGTTTTGAACCACCTTCAAACTTCTAAGTTGCTTATATATATATATACGGTTGCATCTAGCGTTATAACTTTACTTCAAAATGCATATTTTGAATCCAAACCTTGGTCAAATGTTCATCACATTGCTTCCTGCCGATTGAGGAATATGAATTTGCTATCAGATTCTTGGTTTGGGCTCCAGTTTCGACCTAGCAGAGGTACATTTATCCGATTTTGACCAAAGTCGCGGAAAAAGTCTAAGTCGAAAACAACCATAAAATCAGTCCTTTTGCAATAACTTTCTTGAAAATGCATATTTCTGAACCAAACTTTCATCAAATGTACATTACAATGTGTTCTTTCGATTGAGTAATATGAATTTACTGTCAGATTCTTGGTTTGGCTCCCAGACAGTAGCTTATAGAGGTCCGTTTAGAGAGTTTTGAACCACCTTCAAACTTCTAAGTTTCTTATATATATACGGTTGCATCTAGCGTTATAACTTTCTTCAAAATGCATATTTTGAATCCAAACCTTGGTCAAATGTTCATCACATTGCTTCCTGCCGATTGAGGAATATGAATTTGCTATCAGATTCTTGGTTTGGGCTCCAGTTTCGACCTAGCAGAGGTACATTTATCCAATTTTGACCAAAGTCGCGGAAAAAGTCTAAGTCGAAAACAACCATAAAATCAGTCCTTTTGCAATAACTTTCTTGAAAATGCATATTTCTGAACCAAACTTTCATCAAATGTACATTACAATGTGTTCTTTCGATTGAGTAATATGAATTTACTGTCAGATTCTTGGTTTGGCTCCCAGACAGTAGCTTATAGAGGTCCGTTTAGAGAGTTTTGAACCACCTTCAAACTTCTAAGTTTCTTATATATATACGGTTGCATCTAGCGTTATAACTTTCTTCAAAATGCATATTTTGAATCCAAACCTTGGTCAAATGTTCATCACATTGCTTCCTGTCGACTGAGGAAAATGAATTTGCTATCAGATTCTCGGTTTAGGCTCCAGTTTCGACATAGCAGAGGTACATTTATCCGATTTTGACCAAAGTCGCGGAAAAAGTCTAAGTCGAAAACAACCATAAAATCAGTCCTTTTGCAATAACTTTCTTGAAAATGCATATTTCTGAACCAAACTTTCATCAAATGTACATTACAATGTGTTCTTTCGATTGAGTAATATGAATTTACTGTCAGATTCTTGGTTTGGCTCCCAGACAGTAGCTTATAGAGGTCCGTTTAGAGAGTTTTGAACCACCTTCAAACTTCTAAGTTTCTTATATATATACGGTTGCATCTAGCGTTATAACTTTCTTCAAAATGCATATTTTGAATCCAAACCTTGGTCAAATGTTCATCACATTGCTTCCTGTCGACTGAGGAAAATGAATTTGCTATCAGATTCTCGGTTTAGGCTCCAGTTTCGACATAGCAGAGGTACATTTATCCGATTTTGACCAAAGTCGCGGAAAAAGTCTAAGTCGAAAACAACCATAAAATCAGTCCTTTTGCAATAACTTTCTTGAAAATGCATATTTCTGAACCAAACTTTCATCAAATGTACATTACAATGTGTTCTTTCGATTGAGTAATATGAATTTACTGTCAGATTCTTGGTTTGGCTCCCAGACAGTATCTTATAGAGGTCCGTTTAGAGAGTTTTGAACCACCTTCAAACTTCTAAGTTTCTTATATATATACGGTTGCATCTAGCGTTATAACTTTCTTCAAAATGCATATTTTGAATCCAAACCTTGGTCAAATGTTCATCACATTGCTTCCTGTCGACTGAGGAAAATGAATTTGCTATCAGATTCTTGGTTTGGGCTCCAGTTTTGACCTAGCAGAGGTACATTTATCCGATTTTGACCAAAGTCGCGGAAAAAGTCTAAGTCGAAAACAACCATAAAATCAGTCCTTTTGCAATAACTTTCTTGAAAATGCATATTTCTGAACCAAACTTTCATCAAATGTACATTACAATGTGTTCTTTCGATTGAGTAATATGAATTTACTGTCAGATTCTTGGTTTGGCTCCCAGACAGTATCTTATAGAGGTCCGTTTAGAGAGTTTTGAACCACCTTCAAACTTCTAAGTTTCTTATATATATACGGTTGCATCTAGCGTTATAACTTTCTTCAAAATGCATATTTTGAATCCAAACCTTGGTCAAATGTTCATCACATTGCTTCCTGTCGACTGAGGAAAATGAATTTGCTATCAGATTCTTGGTTTGGGCTCCAGTTTTGACCTAGCAGAGGTACATTTATCCGATTTTGACCAAAGTCGCGGAAAAAGTCTAAGTCGAAAACAACCATAAAATCAGTCCTTTTGCAATAACTTTCTTGAAAATGCATATTTCTGAACCAAACTTTCATCAAATGTACATTACAATGTGTTCTTTCGATTGAGTAATATGAATTTACTGTCAGATTCTTGGTTTGGCTCCCAGACAGTATCTTATAGAGGTCCGTTTAGCGAGTTTTGAACCACCTTCAAACTTCTAAGTTGCTTATATATATATATACGGTTGCATCTAGCGTTATAACTTTACTTCAAAATGCATATTTTGAATCCAAACCTTGGTCAAATGTTCATCACATTGCTTCCTGCCGATTGAGGAATATGAATTTGCTATCAGATTCTTGGTTTGGGCTCCAGTTTCGACCTAGCAGAGGTACATTTATCCGATTTTGACCAAAGTCGCGGAAAAAGTCTAAGTCGAAAACAACCATAAAATCAGTCCTTTTGCAATAACTTTCTTGAAAATGCATATTTCTGAACCAAACTTTCATCAAATGTACATTACAATGTGTTCTTTCGATTGAGTAATATGAATTTACTGTCAGATTCTTGGTTTGGCTCCCAGACAGTAGCTTATAGAGGTCCGTTTAGAGAGTTTTGAACCACCTTCAAACTTCTAAGTTTCTTATATATATACGGTTGCATCTAGCGTTATAACTTTCTTCAAAATGCATATTTTGAATCCAAACCTTGGTCAAATGTTCATCACATTGCTTCCTGCCGATTGAGGAATATGAATTTGCTATCAGATTCTTGGTTTGGGCTCCAGTTTCGACCTAGCAGAGGTACATTTATCCAATTTTGACCAAAGTCGCGGAAAAAGTCTAAGTCGAAAACAACCATAAAATCAGTCCTTTTGCAATAACTTTCTTGAAAATGCATATTTCTGAACCAAACTTTCATCAAATGTACATTACAATGTGTTCTTTCGATTGAGTTATATGAATTTACTGTCAGATTCTTGGTTTGGCTCCCAGACAGTATCTTATAGAGTTCCGTTTAGAGAGTTTTGAACCACCTTCAAACTTCTAAGTTTCTTATATATATACGGTTGCATCTAGCGTTATAACTTTCTTCAAAATGCATATTTTGAATCCAAACCTTGGTCAAATGTTCATCACATTGCTTCCTGTCGACTGAGGAAAATGAATTTGCTATCAGATTCTTGGTTTGGGCTCCAGTTTTGACCTAGCAGAGGTACATTTATCCGATTTTGACCAAAGTCGCGGAAAAAGTCTAAGTCGAAAACAACCATAAAATCAGTCCTTTTGCAATAACTTTCTTGAAAATGCATATTTCTGAACCAAACTTTCATCAAATGTACATTACAATGTGTTCTTTCGATTGAGTAATATGAATTTACTGTCAGATTCTTGGTTTGGCTCCCAGACAGTATCTTATAGAGGTCCGTTTAGCGAGTTTTGAACCACCTTCAAACTTCTAAGTTGCTTATATATATATATACGGTTGCATCTAGCGTTATAACTTTACTTCAAAATGCATATTTTGAATCCAAACCTTGGTCAAATGTTCATCACATTGCTTCCTGCCGATTGAGGAATATGAATTTGCTATCAGATTCTTGGTTTGGGCTCCAGTTTCGACCTAGCAGAGGTACATTTATCCGATTTTGACCAAAGTCGCGGAAAAAGTCTAAGTCGAAAACAACCATAAAATCAGTCCTTTTGCAATAACTTTCTTGAAAATGCATATTTCTGAACCAAACTTTCATCAAATGTACATTACAATGTGTTCTTTCGATTGAGTAATATGAATTTACTGTCAGATTCTTGGTTTGGCTCCCAGACAGTAGCTTATAGAGGTCCGTTTAGAGAGTTTTGAACCACCTTCAAACTTCTAAGTTTCTTATATATATACGGTTGCATCTAGCGTTATAACTTTCTTCAAAATGCATATTTTGAATCCAAACCTTGGTCAAATGTTCATCACATTGCTTCCTGCCGATTGAGGAATATGAATTTGCTATCAGATTCTTGGTTTGGGCTCCAGTTTCGACCTAGCAGAGGTACATTTATCCAATTTTGACCAAAGTCGCGGAAAAAGTCTAAGTCGAAAACAACCATAAAATCAGTCCTTTTGCAATAACTTTCTTGAAAATGCATATTTCTGAACCAAACTTTCATCAAATGTACATTACAATGTGTTCTTTCGATTGAGTAATATGAATTTACTGTCAGATTCTTGGTTTGGCTCCCAGACAGTAGCTTATAGAGGTCCGTTTAGAGAGTTTTGAACCACCTTCAAACTTCTAAGTTTCTTATATATATACGGTTGCATCTAGCGTTATAACTTTCTTCAAAATGCATATTTTGAATCCAAACCTTGGTCAAATGTTCATCACATTGCTTCCTGCCGATTGAGGAATATGAATTTGCTATCAGATTCTTGGTTTGGGCTCCAGTTTCGACCTAGCAGAGGTACATTTATCCAATTTTGACCAAAGTCGCGGAAAAAGTCTAAGTCGAAAACAACCATAAAATCAGTCCTTTTGCAATAACTTTCTTGAAAATGCATATTTCTGAACCAAACTTTCATCAAATGTACATTACAATGTGTTCTTTCGATTGAGTAATATGAATTTACTGTCAGATTCTTGGTTTGGCTCCCAGACAGTAGCTTATAGAGGTCCGTTTAGAGAGTTTTGAACCACCTTCAAACTTCTAAGTTTCTTATATATATACGGTTGCATCTAGCGTTATAACTTTCTTCAAAATGCATATTTTGAATCCAAACCTTGGTCAAATGTTCATCACATTGCTTCCTGTCGACTGAGGAAAATGAATTTGCTATCAGATTCTCGGTTTAGGCTCCAGTTTCGACATAGCAGAGGTACATTTATCCGATTTTGACCAAAGTCGCGGAAAAAGTCTAAGTCGAAAACAACCATAAAATCAGTCCTTTTGCAATAACTTTCTTGAAAATGCATATTTCTGAACCAAACTTTCATCAAATGTACATTACAATGTGTTCTTTCGATTGAGTAATATGAATTTACTGTCAGATTCTTGGTTTGGCTCCCAGACAGTAGCTTATAGAGGTCCGTTTAGAGAGTTTTGAACCACCTTCAAACTTCTAAGTTTCTTATATATATACGGTTGCATCTAGCGTTATAACTTTCTTCAAAATGCATATTTTGAATCCAAACCTTGGTCAAATGTTCATCACATTGCTTCCTGTCGACTGAGGAAAATGAATTTGCTATCAGATTCTCGGTTTAGGCTCCAGTTTCGACATAGCAGAGGTACATTTATCCGATTTTGACCAAAGTCGCGGAAAAAGTCTAAGTCGAAAACAACCATAAAATCAGTCCTTTTGCAATAACTTTCTTGAAAATGCATATTTCTGAACCAAACTTTCATCAAATGTACATTACAATGTGTTCTTTCGATTGAGTAATATGAATTTACTGTCAGATTCTTGGTTTGGCTCCCAGACAGTATCTTATAGAGGTCCGTTTAGAGAGTTTTGAACCACCTTCAAACTTCTAAGTTTCTTATATATATACGGTTGCATCTAGCGTTATAACTTTCTTCAAAATGCATATTTTGAATCCAAACCTTGGTCAAATGTTCATCACATTGCTTCCTGTCGACTGAGGAAAATGAATTTGCTATCAGATTCTTGGTTTGGGCTCCAGTTTTGACCTAGCAGAGGTACATTTATCCGATTTTGACCAAAGTCGCGGAAAAAGTCTAAGTCGAAAACAACCATAAAATCAGTCCTTTTGCAATAACTTTCTTGAAAATGCATATTTCTGAACCAAACTTTCATCAAATGTACATTACAATGTGTTCTTTCGATTGAGTAATATGAATTTACTGTCAGATTCTTGGTTTGGCTCCCAGACAGTATCTTATAGAGGTCCGTTTAGCGAGTTTTGAACCACCTTCAAACTTCTAAGTTGCTTATATATATATATACGGTTGCATCTAGCGTTATAACTTTACTTCAAAATGCATATTTTGAATCCAAACCTTGGTCAAATGTTCATCACATTGCTTCCTGCCGATTGAGGAATATGAATTTGCTATCAGATTCTTGGTTTGGGCTCCAGTTTCGACCTAGCAGAGGTACATTTATCCGATTTTGACCAAAGTCGCGGAAAAAGTCTAAGTCGAAAACAACCATAAAATCAGTCCTTTTGCAATAACTTTCTTGAAAATGCATATTTCTGAACCAAACTTTCATCAAATGTACATTACAATGTGTTCTTTCGATTGAGTAATATGAATTTACTGTCAGATTCTTGGTTTGGCTCCCAGACAGTAGCTTATAGAGGTCCGTTTAGAGAGTTTTGAACCACCTTCAAACTTCTAAGTTTCTTATATATATACGGTTGCATCTAGCGTTATAACTTTCTTCAAAATGCATATTTTGAATCCAAACCTTGGTCAAATGTTCATCACATTGCTTCCTGCCGATTGAGGAATATGAATTTGCTATCAGATTCTTGGTTTGGGCTCCAGTTTCGACCTAGCAGAGGTACATTTATCCAATTTTGACCAAAGTCGCGGAAAAAGTCTAAGTCGAAAACAACCATAAAATCAGTCCTTTTGCAATAACTTTCTTGAAAATGCATATTTCTGAACCAAACTTTCATCAAATGTACATTACAATGTGTTCTTTCGATTGAGTTATATGAATTTACTGTCAGATTCTTGGTTTGGCTCCCAGACAGTATCTTATAGAGTTCCGTTTAGAGAGTTTTGAACCACCTTCAAACTTCTAAGTTTCTTATATATATACGGTTGCATCTAGCGTTATAACTTTCTTCAAAATGCATATTTTGAATCCAAACCTTGGTCAAATGTTCATCACATTGCTTCCTGTCGACTGAGGAAAATGAATTTGCTATCAGATTCTTGGTTTGGGCTCCAGTTTCGACCTAGCAGAGGTACATTTATCCGATTTTGACCAAAGTCGCGGAAAAAGTCTAAGTCGAAAACAACCATAAAATCAGTCCTTTTGCAATAACTTTCTTGAAAATGCATATTTCTGAACCAAACTTTCATCAAATGTACATTACAATGTGTTCTTTCGATTGAGTAATATGAATTTACTGTCAGATTCTTGGTTTGGCTCCCAGACAGTATCTTATAGAGGTCCGTTTAGCGAGTTTTGAACCACCTTCAAACTTCTAAGTTGCTTATATATATATATACGGTTGCATCTAGCGTTATAACTTTACTTCAAAATGCATATTTTGAATCCAAACCTTGGTCAAATGTTCATCACATTGCTTCCTGCCGATTGAGGAATATGAATTTGCTATCAGATTCTTGGTTTGGGCTCCAGTTTCGACCTAGCAGAGGTACATTTATCCGATTTTGACCAAAGTCGCGGAAAAAGTCTAAGTCGAAAACAACCATAAAATCAGTCCTTTTGCAATAACTTTCTTGAAAATGCATATTTCTGAACCAAACTTTCATCAAATGTACATTACAATGTGTTCTTTCGATTGAGTAATATGAATTTACTGTCAGATTCTTGGTTTGGCTCCCAGACAGTAGCTTATAGAGGTCCGTTTAGAGAGTTTTGAACCACCTTCAAACTTCTAAGTTTCTTATATATATACGGTTGCATCTAGCGTTATAACTTTCTTCAAAATGCATATTTTGAATCCAAACCTTGGTCAAATGTTCATCACATTGCTTCCTGCCGATTGAGGAATATGAATTTGCTATCAGATTCTTGGTTTGGGCTCCAGTTTCGACCTAGCAGAGGTACATTTATCCAATTTTGACCAAAGTCGCGGAAAAAGTCTAAGTCGAAAACAACCATAAAATCAGTCCTTTTGCAATAACTTTCTTGAAAATGCATATTTCTGAACCAAACTTTCATCAAATGTACATTACAATGTGTTCTTTCGATTGAGTAATATGAATTTACTGTCAGATTCTTGGTTTGGCTCCCAGACAGTATCTTATAGAGTTCCGTTTAGAGAGTTTTGAACCACCTTCAAACTTCTAAGTTTCTTATATATATACGGTTGCATCTAGCGTTATAACTTTCTTCAAAATGCATATTTTGAATCCAAACCTTGGTCAAATGTTCATCACATTGCTTCCTGCCGATTGAGGAATATGAATTTGCTATCAGATTCTTGGTTTGGGCTCCAGTTTCGACCTAGCAGAGGTACATTTATCCAATTTTGACCAAAGTCGCGGAAAAAGTCTAAGTCGAAAACAACCATAAAATCAGTCCTTTTGCAATAACTTTCTTGAAAATGCATATTTCTGAACCAAACTTTCATCAAATGTACATTACAATGTGTTCTTTCGATTGAGTTATATGAATTTACTGTCAGATTCTTGGTTTGGCTCCCAGACAGTATCTTATAGAGTTCCGTTTAGAGAGTTTTGAACCACCTTCAAACTTCTAAGTTTCTTATATATATACGGTTGCATCTAGCGTTATAACTTTCTTCAAAATGCATATTTTGAATCCAAACCTTGGTCAAATGTTCATCACATTGCTTCCTGTCGACTGAGGAAAATGAATTTGCTATCAGATTCTTGGTTTGGGCTCCAGTTTCGACCTAGCAGAGGTACATTTATCCGATTTTGACCAAAGTCGCGGAAAAAGTCTAAGTCGAAAACAACCATAAAATCAGTCCTTTTGCAATAACTTTCTTGAAAATGCATATTTCTGAACCAAACTTTCATCAAATGTACATTACAATGTGTTCTTTCGATTGAGTAATATGAATTTACTGTCAGATTCTTGGTTTGGCTCCCAGACAGTATCTTATAGAGGTCCGTTTAGCGAGTTTTGAACCACCTTCAAACTTCTAAGTTGCTTATATATATATATACGGTTGCATCTAGCGTTATAACTTTACTTCAAAATGCATATTTTGAATCCAAACCTTGGTCAAATGTTCATCACATTGCTTCCTGCCGATTGAGGAATATGAATTTGCTATCAGATTCTTGGTTTGGGCTCCAGTTTCGACCTAGCAGAGGTACATTTATCCGATTTTGACCAAAGTCGCGGAAAAAGTCTAAGTCGAAAACAACCATAAAATCAGTCCTTTTGCAATAACTTTCTTGAAAATGCATATTTCTGAACCAAACTTTCATCAAATGTACATTACAATGTGTTCTTTCGATTGAGTAATATGAATTTACTGTCAGATTCTTGGTTTGGCTCCCAGACAGTAGCTTATAGAGGTCCGTTTAGAGAGTTTTGAACCACCTTCAAACTTCTAAGTTTCTTATATATATACGGTTGCATCTAGCGTTATAACTTTCTTCAAAATGCATATTTTGAATCCAAACCTTGGTCAAATGTTCATCACATTGCTTCCTGCCGATTGAGGAATATGAATTTGCTATCAGATTCTTGGTTTGGGCTCCAGTTTCGACCTAGCAGAGGTACATTTATCCAATTTTGACCAAAGTCGCGGAAAAAGTCTAAGTCGAAAACAACCATAAAATCAGTCCTTTTGCAATAACTTTCTTGAAAATGCATATTTCTGAACCAAACTTTCATCAAATGTACATTACAATGTGTTCTTTCGATTGAGTAATATGAATTTACTGTCAGATTCTTGGTTTGGCTCCCAGACAGTATCTTATAGAGTTCCGTTTAGAGAGTTTTGAACCACCTTCAAACTTCTAAGTTTCTTATATATATACGGTTGCATCTAGCGTTATAACTTTCTTCAAAATGCATATTTTGAATCCAAACCTTGGTCAAATGTTCATCACATTGCTTCCTGCCGATTGAGGAATATGAATTTGCTATCAGATTCTTGGTTTGGGCTCCAGTTTCGACCTAGCAGAGGTACATTTATCCAATTTTGACCAAAGTCGCGGAAAAAGTCTAAGTCGAAAACAACCATAAAATCAGTCCTTTTGCAATAACTTTCTTGAAAATGCATATTTCTGAACCAAACTTTCATCAAATGTACATTACAATGTGTTCTTTCGATTGAGTTATATGAATTTACTGTCAGATTCTTGGTTTGGCTCCCAGACAGTATCTTATAGAGTTCCGTTTAGAGAGTTTTGAACCACCTTCAAACTTCTAAGTTTCTTATATATATACGGTTGCATCTAGCGTTATAACTTTCTTCAAAATGCATATTTTGAATCCAAACCTTGGTCAAATGTTCATCACATTGCTTCCTGTCGACTGAGGAAAATGAATTTGCTATCAGATTCTTGGTTTGGGCTCCAGTTTCGACCTAGCAGAGGTACATTTATCCGATTTTGACCAAAGTCGCGGAAAAAGTCTAAGTCGAAAACAACCATAAAATCAGTCCTTTTGCAATAACTTTCTTGAAAATGCATATTTCTGAACCAAACTTTCATCAAATGTACATTACAATGTGTTCTTTCGATTGAGTAATATGAATTTACTGTCAGATTCTTGGTTTGGCTCCCAGACAGTATCTTATAGAGGTCCGTTTAGCGAGTTTTGAACCACCTTCAAACTTCTAAGTTGCTTATATATATATATACGGTTGCATCTAGCGTTATAACTTTACTTCAAAATGCATATTTTGAATCCAAACCTTGGTCAAATGTTCATCACATTGCTTCCTGCCGATTGAGGAATATGAATTTGCTATCAGATTCTTGGTTTGGGCTCCAGTTTCGACCTAGCAGAGGTACATTTATCCGATTTTGACCAAAGTCGCGGAAAAAGTCTAAGTCGAAAACAACCATAAAATCAGTCCTTTTGCAATAACTTTCTTGAAAATGCATATTTCTGAACCAAACTTTCATCAAATGTACATTACAATGTGTTCTTTCGATTGAGTAATATGAATTTACTGTCAGATTCTTGGTTTGGCTCCCAGACAGTAGCTTATAGAGGTCCGTTTAGAGAGTTTTGAACCACCTTCAAACTTCTAAGTTTCTTATATATATACGGTTGCATCTAGCGTTATAACTTTCTTCAAAATGCATATTTTGAATCCAAACCTTGGTCAAATGTTCATCACATTGCTTCCTGCCGATTGAGGAATATGAATTTGCTATCAGATTCTTGGTTTGGGCTCCAGTTTCGACCTAGCAGAGGTACATTTATCCAATTTTGACCAAAGTCGCGGAAAAAGTCTAAGTCGAAAACAACCATAAAATCAGTCCTTTTGCAATAACTTTCTTGAAAATGCATATTTCTGAACCAAACTTTCATCAAATGTACATTACAATGTGTTCTTTCGATTGAGTAATATGAATTTACTGTCAGATTCTTGGTTTGGCTCCCAGACAGTATCTTATAGAGTTCCGTTTAGAGAGTTTTGAACCACCTTCAAACTTCTAAGTTTCTTATATATATACGGTTGCATCTAGCGTTATAACTTTCTTCAAAATGCATATTTTGAATCCAAACCTTGGTCAAATGTTCATCACATTGCTTCCTGTCGACTGAGGAAAATGAATTTGCTATCAGATTCTTGGTTTGGGCTCCAGTTTCGACCTAGCAGAGGTACATTTATCCGATTTTGACCAAAGTCGCGGAAAAAGTCTAAGTCGAAAACAACCATAAAATCAGTCCTTTTGCAATAACTTTCTTGAAAATGCATATTTCTGAACCAAACTTTCATCAAATGTACATTACAATGTGTTCTTTCGATTGAGTAATATGAATTTACTGTCAGATTCTTGGTTTGGCTCCCAGACAGTATCTTATAGAGGTCCGTTTAGCGAGTTTTGAACCACCTTCAAACTTCTAAGTTGCTTATATATATATACGGTTGCATCTAGCGTTATAACTTTCTTCAAAATGCATATTTTGAATCCAAACCTTGGTCAAATGTTCATCACATTGCTTCCTGCCGATTGAGGAATATGAATTTGCTATCAGATTCTTGGTTTGGGCTCCAGTTTCGACCTAGCAGAGGTACATTTATCCGATTTTGACCAAAGTCGCGGAAAAAGTCTAAGTCGAAAACAACCATAAAATCAGTCCTTTTGCAATAACTTTCTTGAAAATGCATATTTCTGAACCAAACTTTCATCAAATGTACATTACAATGTGTTCTTTCGATTGAGTAATATGAATTTACTGTCAGATTCTTGGTTTGGCTCCCAGACAGTAGCTTATAGAGGTCCGTTTAGAGAGTTTTGAACCACCTTCAAACTTCTAAGTTTCTTATATATATACGGTTGCATCTAGCGTTATAACTTTCTTCAAAATGCATATTTTGAATCCAAACCTCGGTCAAATGTTCATCACATTGCTTCCTGCCGATTGAGGAATATGAATTTGCTATCAGATTCTTGGTTTGGGCTCCAGTTTCGACCTTGCAGAGGTACATTTATCCGATTTTGACCAAAGTCGCGGAAAAAGTCTAAGTCGAAAACAACCATAAAATCAGTCCTTTTGCAATAACTTTCTTGAAAATGCATATTTCTGAACCAAACTTTCATCAAATGTACATTACAATGTGTTCTTTCGATTGAGTAATATGAATTTACTGTCAGATTCTTGGTTTGGCTCCCAGACAGTATCTTATAGAGGTCCGTTTAGCGAGTTTTGAACCACCTTCAAACTTCTAAGTTTCTTATATATATACGGTTGCATCTAGCGTTATAACTTTCTTCAAAATGCATATTTTGAATCCAAACCTTGGTCAAATGTTCATCACATTGCTTCCTGTCGACTGAGGAAAATGAATTTGCTATCAGATTCTTGGTTTGGGCTCCAGTTTTGACCTAGCAGAGGTACATTTATCCGATTTTGACCAAAGTCGCGGAAAAAGTCTAAGTCGAAAACAACCATAAAATCAGTCCTTTTGCAATAACTTTCTTGAAAATGCATATTTCTGAACCAAACTTTCATCAAATGTACATTACAATGTGTTCTTTCGATTGAGTAATATGAATTTACTGTCAGATTCTTGGTTTGGCTCCCAGACAGTATCTTATAGAGGTCCGTTTAGAGAGTTTTGAACCACCTTCAAACTTCTAAGTTTCTTATATATATACGGTTGCATCTAGCGTTATAACTTTCTTCAAAATGCATATTTTGAATCCAAACCTTGGTCAAATGTTCATCACATTGCTTCCTGTCGACTGAGGAAAATCAATTTGCTATCAGATTCTTGGTTTGGGCTCCAGTTTTGACCTAGCAGAGGTACATTTATCCGATTTTGACCAAAGTCGCGGAAAAAGTCTAAGTCGAAAACAACCATAAAATCAGTCCTTTTGCAATAACTTTCTTGAAAATGCATATTTCTGAACCAATGTGATGAACATTTGACCAAGGTTTGGATTCAAAATATGCATTTTGAAGAAAGTTATAACGCTAGATGCAACCGAATATATATAAGAAACTTAGAAGTTTGAAGGTGGTTCAAAACTCGCTAAACGGACCTCTATAAGTTACTGTCTGGGAGCCAAACCAAGAATCTGACAGTAAATTCATATTACTCAATCGAAAGAACACATTGTAATGTACATTTGATGAAAGTTTGGTTCAGAAATATGCATTTTCAAGAAAGTTATTGCAAAAGGACTGATTTTATGGTTGTTTTCGACTTAGACTTTTTCCGCGACTTTGGTCAAAATCGGATAAATGTACCTCTGCTAGGTCGAAACTGGAGCCCAAACCAAGAATCTGATAGCAAATTCATTTTCCTCAATCGACAGGACGCAATGTGATGAACATTTGACCAAGGTTTGGATTCAAAATATGCATTTTGAAGAAAGTTATAACCCTATATGCAACCGTATATATATAAGCAACTTAGAAGTTTGAAGGTGGTTCAAAACTCGCTAAACGGACCTCTATAAGTTACTGTCTGGGAGCCAAACCAAGAATCTGACAGTAAATTCATATAACTCAATCGAAAGAACACATTGTAATGTACATTTGATGAAAGTTTGGTTCAGAAATATGCATTTTCAAGAAAGTTATTGCAAAAGGACTGATTTTATGGTTGTTTTCGACTTAGACTTTTTCCGCGACTTTGGTCAAAATCGGATAAATGTACCTCTGCTAGGTCGAAACTGGAGCCCAAACCAAGAATCTGATAGCAAATTCATTTTCCTCAATCGACAGGACGCAATGTGATGAACATTTGACCAAGGTTTGGATTCAAAATATGCATTTTGAAGAAAGTTATAACGCTAGATGCAACCGTATATATATAAGAAACTTAGAAGTTTGAAGGTGGTTCAAAACTCGCTAAAAGGACCTCTATAAGCTACTGTCTGGGAGCCAAACCAAGAATCTGACAGTAAATTCATATTACTCAATCGAAAGAACACATTGTAATGTACATTTGATGAAAGTTTGGTTCAGAAATATGCATTTTCAAGAAAGTTATTGCAAAAGGACTGATTTTATGGTTGTTTTCGACTTAGACTTTTTCCGCGACTTTGGTCAAAATCGGATAAATGTACCTCTGCTAGGTCAAAACTGGAGCCCAAACCAAGAATCTGATAGCAAATTCATTTTCCTCAGTCGACAGGAAGCAATGTGATGAACATTTGACCAAGGTTTGGATTCAAAATATGCATTTTGAAGAAAGTTATAACGCTAGATGCAACCGTATATATATAAGAAACTTAGAAGTTTGAAGGTGGTTCAAAACTCTCTAAACGGACCTCTATAAGCTACTGTCTGGGAGCCAAACCAAGAATCTGACAGTAAATTCATATTACTCAATCGAAAGAACACATTGTAATGTACATTTGATGAAAGTTTGGATTCAAAATATGCCTTTTGAAGAAAGTTATAACGCTAGATGCAACCGTATATATATATAAGCAACTTAGAAGTTTGAAGGTGGTTCAAAACTCGCTAAACGGACCTCTATAAGATACTGTCTGGGAGCCAAACCAAGAATCTGACAGTAAATTCATATTACTCAATCGAAAGAACACATTGTAATGTACATTTGATGAAAGTTTGGTTCAGAAATATGCATTTTCAAGAAAGTTATTGCAAAAGGACTGATTTTATGGTTGTTTTCGACTTAGACTTTTTCCGCGACTTTGGTCAAAATCGGATAAATGTACCTCTGCTAGGTCGAAACTGGAGCCCAAACCAAGAATCTGATAGCAAATTCATTTTCCTCAGTCGACAGGAAGCAATGTGATGAACATTTGACCAAGGTTTGGATTCAAAATATGCATTTTGAAGAAAGTTATAACGCTAGATGCAACCGTATATATATAAGAAACTTAGAAGTTTGAAGGTGGTTCAAAACTCTCTAAACGGACCTCTATAAGCTACTGTCTGGGAGCCAAACCAAGAATCTGACAGTAAATTCATATTACTCAATCGAAAGAACACATTGTAATGTACATTTGATGAAAGATTGGATTCAAAATATGCCTTTTGAAGAAAGTTATAACGCTAGATGCAACCGTATATATATATAAGCAACTTAGAAGTTTGAAGGTGGTTCAAAACTCGCTAAACGGACCTCTATAAGATACTGTCTGGGAGCCAAACCAAGAATCTGACAGTAAATTCATATTACTCAATCGAAAGAACACATTGTAATGTACATTTAATGAAAGTTTGGATTTAAAATATGCATTTTGAAGAAAGTTATAACGCTAGATGCAACCCTATATATATATAAGCAACTTAGAAGTTTGAAGGTGGTTCAAAACTCGCTAAACGGACCTCTATAAGATACTGTCTGGGAGCCAAACCAAGAATCTGACAGTAAATTCATATTACTCAATCGAAAGAACACATTGTAATGTACATTTGATGAAAGTTTGGTTCAGAAATATGCATTTTCAAGAAAGTTATTGCAAAAGGACTGATTTTATGGTTGTTTTCGACTTAGACTTTTTCCGCGACTTTGGTCAAAATCGGATAAATGTACCTCTGCTAGGTCGAAACTGGAGCCCAAACCAAGAATCTGATAGCAAATTCATTTTCCTCAATCGACAGGAAGCAATGTGATGAACATTTGACCAAGGTTTGGATTCAAAATATGCATTTTGAAGTAAAGTTATAACGCTAGATGCAACCGTATATATATATAAGCAACTTAGAAGTTTGAAGGTGGTTCAAAACTCGCTAAACGGACCTCTATAAGATACTGTCTGGGAGCCAAACCAAGAATCTGACAGTAAATTCATATTACTCTATCGAAAGAACACATTGTAATGTACATTTGATGAAAGTTTGGATTCAAAATATGCATTTTGAAGAAAGTTATAACGCTAGATGCAACCCTATATATATATAAGCAACTTAGAAGTTTGAAGGTGGTTCAAAACTCGCTAAACGGACCTCTATAAGCTACTGTCTGGGAGCCAAACCAAGAATCTGACAGTAAATTCATATTACTCAATCGAAAGAACACATTGTAATGTACATTTGATGAAAGTTTGGTTCAGAAATATGCATTTTCAAGAAAGTTATTGCAAAAGGACTGATTTTATGGTTGTTTTCGACTTAGACTTTTTCCGCGACTTTGGTCAAAATCGGATAAATGTACCTCTGCTAGGTCGAAACTGGAGCCCAAACCAAGAATCTGATAGCAAATTCATTTTCCTCAATCGACAGGACGCAATGTGATGAACATTTGACCAAGGTTTGGATTCAAAATATGCATTTTGAAGAAAGTTATAACCCTATATGCAACCGTATATATATAAGCAACTTAGAAGTTTGAAGGTGGTTCAAAACTCGCTAAACGGACCTCTATAAGTTACTGTCTGGGAGCCAAACCAAGAATCTGACAGTAAATTCATATTACTCAATCGAAAGAACACATTGTAATGTACATTTGATGAAAGTTTGGTTCAGAAATATGCATTTTCAAGAAAGTTATTGCAAAAGGACTGATTTTATGGTTGTTTTCGACTTAGACTTTTTCCGCAACTTTGGTCAAAATCGGATAAATGTACCTCTGCTAGGTCGAAACTGGAGCCCAAACCAAGAATCTGATAGCAAATTCATTTTCCTCAATCGACAGGACGCAATGTGATGAACATTTGACCAAGGTTTGGATTCAAAATATGCATTTTGAAGAAAGTTATAAACCTATATGCAACCGTATATATATAAGCAACTTAGAAGTTTGAAGGTGGTTCAAAACTCGCTAAACGGACCTCTATAAGTTACTGTCTGGGAGCCAAACCAAGAATCTGACAGTAAATTCATATAACTCAATCGAAAGAACACATTGTAATGTACATTTGATGAAAGTTTGGTTCAGAAATATGCATTTTCAAGAAAGTTATTGCAAAAGGACTGATTTTATGGTTGTTTTCGACTTAGACTTTTTCCGCGACTTTGGTCAAAATCGGATAAATGTACCTCTGCAAGGTCGAAACTGGAGCCCAAACCAAGAATCTGATAGCAAATTCATTTTCCTCAATCGACAGGACGCAATGTGATGAACATTTGACCAAGGTTTGGATTCAAAATATGCATTTTGAAGAAAGTTATAACCCTATATGCAACCGTATATATATAAGCAACTTAGAAGTTTGAAGGTGGTTCAAAACTCGCTAAACGGACCTCTATAAGTTACTGTCTGGGAGCCAAACCAAGAATCTGACAGTAAATTCATATTACTCAATCGAAAGAACACATTGTAATGTACATTTGATGAAAGTTTGGTTCAGAAATATGCATTTTCAAGAAAGTTATTGCAAAAGGACTGATTTTATGGTTGTTTTCGACTTAGACTTTTTCCGCGACTTTGGTCAAAATCGGATAAATGTACCTCTGCTAGGTCGAAACTGGAGCCCAAACCAAGAATCTGATAGCAAATTCATTTTCCTCAATCGACAGGAAGCAATGTGATGAACATTTGACCAAGGTTTGGATTCAAAATATGCATTTTGAAGTAAAGTTATAACGCTAGATGCAACCGTATATATATATAAGCAACTTAGAAGTTTGAAGGTGGTTCAAAACTCGCTAAACGGACCTCTATAAGATACTGTCTGGGAGCCAAACCAAGAATCTGACAGTAAATTCATATTACTCAATCGAAAGAACACATTGTAATGTACATTTGATGAAAGTTTGGATTCAAAATATGCATTTTGAAGAAAGTTATAACGCTAGATGCAACCCTATATATATATAAGCAACTTAGAAGTTTGAAGGTGGTTCAAAACTCGCTAAACGGACCTCTATAAGCTACTGTCTGGGAGCCAAACCAAGAATCTGACAGTAAATTCATATTACTCAATCGAAAGAACACATTGTAATGTACATTTGATGAAAGTTTGGTTCAGAAATATGCATTTTCAAGAAAGTTATTGCAAAAGGACTGATTTTATGGTTGTTTTCGACTTAGACTTTTTCCGCAACTTTGGTCAAAATCGGATAAATGTACCTCTGCTAGGTCGAAACTGGAGCCCAAACCAAGAATCTGATAGCAAATTCATTTGCCTCAATCGACAGGACGCAATGTGATGAACATTTGACCAAGGTTTGGATTCAAAATATGCATTTTGAAGAAAGTTATAACCCTATATGCAACCGTATATATATAAGCAACTTAGAAGTTTGAAGGTGGTTCAAAACTCGCTAAACGGACCTCTATAAGTTACTGTCTGGGAGCCAAACCAAGAATCTGACAGTAAATTCATATTACTCAATCGAAAGAACACATTGTAATGTACATTTGATGAAAGTTTGGTTCAGAAATATGCATTTTCAAGAAAGTTATTGCAAAAGGACTGATTTTATGGTTGTTTTCGACTTAGACTTTTTCCGCAACTTTGGTCAAAATCGGATAAATGTACCTCTGCTAGGTCGAAACTGGAGCCCAAACCAAGAATCTGATAGCAAATTCATTTTCCTCAATCGACAGGACGCAATGTGATGAACATTTGACCAAGGTTTGGATTCAAAATATGCATTTTGAAGAAAGTTATAAACCTATATGCAACCGTATATATATAAGCAACTTAGAAGTTTGAAGGTGGTTCAAAAAACGCTAAACGGACCTCTATAAGTTACTGTCTGGGAGCCAAACCAAGAATCTGACAGTAAATTCATATAACTCAATCGAAAGAACACATTGTAATGTACATTTGATGAAAGTTTGGTTCAGAAATATGCATTTTCAAGAAAGTTATTGCAAAAGGACTGATTTTATGGTTGTTTTCGACTTAGACTTTTTCCGCGACTTTGGTCAAAATCGGATAAATGTACCTCTGCAAGGTCGAAACTGGAGCCCAAACCAAGAATCTGATAGCAAATTCATTTTCCTCAATCGACAGGACGCAATGTGATGAACATTTGACCAAGGTTTGGATTCAAAATATGCATTTTGAAGAAAGTTATAACCCTATATGCAACCGTATATATATAAGCAACTTAGAAGTTTGAAGGTGGTTCAAAACTCGCTAAACGGACCTCTATAAGTTACTGTCTGGGAGCCAAACCAAGAATCTGACAGTAAATTCATATTACTCAATCGAAAGAACACATTGTAATGTACATTTGATGAAAGTTTGGTTCAGAAATATGCATTTTCAAGAAAGTTATTGCAAAAGGACTGATTTTATGGTTGTTTTCGACTTAGACTTTTTCCGCGACTTTGGTCAAAATCGGATAAATGTACCTCTGCTAGGTCGAAACTGGAGCCCAAACCAAGAATCTGATAGCAAATTCATTTTCCTCAATCGACAGGAAGCAATGTGATGAACATTTGACCAAGGTTTGGATTCAAAATATGCATTTTGAAGTAAAGTTATAACGCTAGATGCAACCGTATATATATATAAGCAACTTAGAAGTTTGAAGGTGGTTCAAAACTCGCTAAACGGACCTCTATAAGATACTGTCTGGGAGCCAAACCAAGAATCTGACAGTAAATTCATATTACTCAATCGAAAGAACACATTGTAATGTACATTTGATGAAAGTTTGGATTCAAAATATGCATTTTGAAGAAAGTTATAACGCTAGATGCAACCCTATATATATATAAGCAACTTAGAAGTTTGAAGGTGGTTCAAAACTCGCTAAACGGACCTCTATAAGCTACTGTCTGGGAGCCAAACCAAGAATCTGACAGTAAATTCATATTACTCAATCGAAAGAACACATTGTAATGTACATTTGATGAAAGTTTGGTTCAGAAATATGCATTTTCAAGAAAGTTATTGCAAAAGGACTGATTTTATGGTTGTTTTCGACTTAGACTTTTTCCGCGACTTTGGTCAAAATCGGATAAATGTACCTCTGCTAGGTCGAAACTGGAGCCCAAACCAAGAATCTGATAGCAAATTCATTTGCCTCAATCGACAGGACGCAATGTGATGAACATTTGACCAAGGTTTGGATTCAAAATATGCATTTTGAAGAAAGTTATAACCCTATATGCAACCGTATATATATAAGCAACTTAGAAGTTTGAAGGTGGTTCAAAACTCGCTAAACGGACCTCTATAAGTTACTGTCTGGGAGCCAAACCAAGAATCTGACAGTAAATTCATATTACTCAATCGAAAGAACACATTGTAATGTACATTTGATGAAAGTTTGGTTCAGAAATATGCATTTTCAAGAAAGTTATTGCAAAAGGACTGATTTTATGGTTGTTTTCGACTTAGACTTTTTCCGCAACTTTGGTCAAAATCGGATAAATGTACCTCTGCTAGGTCGAAACTGGAGCCCAAACCAAGAATCTGATAGCAAATTCATTTTCCTCAATCGACAGGACGCAATGTGATGAACATTTGACCAAGGTTTGGATTCAAAATATGCATTTTGAAGAAAGTTATAAACCTATATGCAACCGTATATATATAAGCAACTTAGAAGTTTGAAGGTGGTTCAAAACTCGCTAAACGGACCTCTATAAGTTACTGTCTGGGAGCCAAACCAAGAATCTGACAGTAAATTCATATTACTCAATCGAAAGAACACATTGTAATGTACATTTGATGAAAGTTTGGATTCAAAATATGCCTTTTGAAGAAAGTTATAACGCTAGATGCAACCGTATATATATATAAGCAACTTAGAAGTTTGAAGGTGGTTCAAAACTCGCTAAACGGACCTCTATAAGATACTGTCTGGGAGCCAAACCAAGAATCTGACAGTAAATTCATATTACTCAATCGAAAGAACACATTGTAATGTACATTTAATGAAAGTTTGGATTTAAAATATGCATTTTGAAGAAAGTTATAACGCTAGATGCAACCCTATATATATATAAGCAACTTAGAAGTTTGAAGGTGGTTCAAAACTCGCTAAACGGACCTCTATAAGCTACTGTCTGGGAGCCAAACCAAGAATCTGACAGTAAATTCATATTACTCAATCGAAAGAACACATTGTAATGTACATTTGATGAAAGTTTGGTTCAGAAATATGCATTTTCAAGAAAGTTATTGCAAAAGGACTGATTTTATGGTTGTTTTCGACTTAGACTTTTTCCGCAACTTTGGTCAAAATCGGATAAATGTACCTCTGCTAGGTCGAAACTGGAGCCCAAACCAAGAATCTGATAGCAAATTCATTTTCCTCAATCGACAGGACGCAATGTGATGAACATTTGACCAAGGTTTGGATTCAAAATATGCATTTTGAAGAAAGTTATAAACCTATATGCAACCGTATATATATAAGCAACTTAGAAGTTTGAAGGTGGTTCAAAACTCGCTAAACGGACCTCTATAAGTTACTGTCTGGGAGCCAAACCAAGAATCTGACAGTAAATTCATATAACTCAATCGAAAGAACACATTGTAATGTACATTTGATGAAAGTTTGGTTCAGAAATATGCATTTTCAAGAAAGTTATTGCAAAAGGACTGATTTTATGGTTGTTTTCGACTTAGACTTTTTCCGCGACTTTGGTCAAAATCGGATAAATGTACCTCTGCAAGGTCGAAACTGGAGCCCAAACCAAGAATCTGATAGCAAATTCATTTTCCTCAATCGACAGGACGCAATGTGATGAACATTTGACCAAGGTTTGGATTCAAAATATGCATTTTGAAGAAAGTTATAACCCTATATGCAACCGTATATATATAAGCAACTTAGAAGTTTGAAGGTGGTTCAAAACTCGCTAAACGGACCTCTATAAGTTACTGTCTGGGAGCCAAACCAAGAATCTGACAGTAAATTCATATTACTCAATCGAAAGAACACATTGTAATGTACATTTGATGAAAGTTTGGTTCAGAAATATGCATTTTCAAGAAAGTTATTGCAAAAGGACTGATTTTATGGTTGTTTTCGACTTAGACTTTTTCCGCGACTTTGGTCAAAATCGGATAAATGTACCTCTGCTAGGTCGAAACTGGAGCCCAAACCAAGAATCTGATAGCAAATTCATTTTCCTCAATCGACAGGAAGCAATGTGATGAACATTTGACCAAGGTTTGGATTCAAAATATGCATTTTGAAGTAAAGTTATAACGCTAGATGCAACCGTATATATATATAAGCAACTTAGAAGTTTGAAGGTGGTTCAAAACTCGCTAAACGGACCTCTATAAGATACTGTCTGGGAGCCAAACCAAGAATCTGACAGTAAATTCATATTACTCAATCGAAAGAACACATTGTAATGTACATTTGATGAAAGTTTGGTTCAGAAATAGGTTTGGATTCAAAATATGCATTTTGAAGAAAGTTATAACGCTAGATGCAACCCTATATATATATAAGCAACTTAGAAGTTTGAAGGTGGTTCAAAACTCGCTAAACGGACCTCTATAAGCTACTGTCTGGGAGCCAAACCAAGAATCTGACAGTAAATTCATATTACTCAATCGAAAGAACACATTGTAATGTACATTTGATGAAAGTTTGGTTCAGAAATATGCATTTTCAAGAAAGTTATTGCAAAAGGACTGATTTTATGGTTGTTTTCGACTTAGACTTTTTCCGCGACTTTGGTCAAAATCGGATAAATGTACCTCTGCTAGGTCGAAACTGGAGCCCAAACCAAGAATCTGATAGCAAATTCATTTGCCTCAATCGACAGGACGCAATGTGATGAACATTTGACCAAGGTTTGGATTCAAAATATGCATTTTGAAGAAAGTTATAACCCTATATGCAACCGTATATATATAAGCAACTTAGAAGTTTGAAGGTGGTTCAAAACTCGCTAAACGGACCTCTATAAGCTACTGTCTGGGAGCCAAACCAAGAATCTGACAGTAAATTCATATTACTCAATCGAAAGAACACATTGTAATGTACATTTGATGATGCATTTTGAAGAAAGTTATAACGCTAGATGCAACCGTATATATATATAAGCAACTTAGAAGTTTGAAGGTGGTTCAAAACTCGCTAAACGGACCTCTATAAGATACTGTCTGGGAGCCAAACCAAGAATCTGACAGTAAATTCATATTACTCAATCGAAAGAACACATTGGAATGTACATTTAATGAAAGTTTGGATTTAAAATATGCATTTTGAAGAAAGTTATAAACCTATATGCAACCGTATATATATAAGCAACTTAGAAGTTTGAAGGTGGTTCAAAACTCGCTAAACGGACCTCTATAAGTTACTGTCTGGGAGCCAAACCAAGAATCTGACAGTAAATTCATATAACTCAATCGAAAGAACACATTGTAATGTACATTTGATGAAAGTTTGGTTCAGAAATATGCATTTTCAAGAAAGTTATTGCAAAAGGACTGATTTTATGGTTGTTTTCGACTTAGACTTTTTCCGCGACTTTGGTCAAAATCGGATAAATGTACCTCTGCAAGGTCGAAACTGGAGCCCAAACCAAGAATCTGATAGCAAATTCATTTTCCTCAATCGACAGGACGCAATGTGATGAACATTTGACCAAGGTTTGGATTCAAAATATGCATTTTGAAGAAAGTTATAACCCTATATGCAACCGTATATATATAAGCAACTTAGAAGTTTGAAGGTGGTTCAAAACTCGCTAAACGGACCTCTATAAGTTACTGTCTGGGAGCCAAACCAAGAATCTGACAGTAAATTCATATTACTCAATCGAAAGAACACATTGTAATGTACATTTGATGAAAGTTTGGTTCAGAAATATGCATTTTCAAGAAAGTTATTGCAAAAGGACTGATTTTATGGTTGTTTTCGACTTAGACTTTTTCCGCGACTTTGGTCAAAATCGGATAAATGTACCTCTGCTAGGTCGAAACTGGAGCCCAAACCAAGAATCTGATAGCAAATTCATTTTCCTCAATCGACAGGAAGCAATGTGATGAACATTTGACCAAGGTTTGGATTCAAAATATGCATTTTGAAGTAAAGTTATAACGCTAGATGCAACCGTATATATATATAAGCAACTTAGAAGTTTGAAGGTGGTTCAAAACTCGCTAAACGGACCTCTATAAGTTACTGTCTGGGAGCCAAACCAAGAATCTGACAGTAAATTCATATTACTCAATCGAAAGAACACATTGTAATGTACATTTGATGAAAGTTTGGATTCAAAATATGCCTTTTGAAGAAAGTTATAACGCTAGATGCAACCGTATATATATATAAGCAACTTAGAAGTTTGAAGGTGGTTCAAAACTCGCTAAACGGACCTCTATAAGATACTGTCTGGGAGCCAAACCAAGAATCTGACAGTAAATTCATATTACTCAATCGAAAGAACACATTGGAATGTACATTTAATGAAAGTTTGGATTTAAAATATGCATTTTGAAGAAAGTTATAAACCTATATGCAACCGTATATATATAAGCAACTTAGAAGTTTGAAGGTGGTTCAAAACTCGCTAAACGGACCTCTATAAGTTACTGTCTGGGAGCCAAACCAAGAATCTGACAGTAAATTCATATAACTCAATCGAAAGAACACATTGTAATGTACATTTGATGAAAGTTTGGTTCAGAAATATGCATTTTCAAGAAAGTTATTGCAAAAGGACTGATTTTATGGTTGTTTTCGACTTAGACTTTTTCCGCGACTTTGGTCAAAATCGGATAAATGTACCTCTGCAAGGTCGAAACTGGAGCCCAAACCAAGAATCTGATAGCAAATTCATTTTCCTCAATCGACAGGACGCAATGTGATGAACATTTGACCAAGGTTTGGATTCAAAATATGCATTTTGAAGAAAGTTATAACCCTATATGCAACCGTATATATATAAGCAACTTAGAAGTTTGAAGGTGGTTCAAAACTCGCTAAACGGACCTCTATAAGTTACTGTCTGGGAGCCAAACCAAGAATCTGACAGTAAATTCATATTACTCAATCGAAAGAACACATTGTAATGTACATTTGATGAAAGTTTGGTTCAGAAATATGCATTTTCAAGAAAGTTATTGCAAAAGGACTGATTTTATGGTTGTTTTCGACTTAGACTTTTTCCGCGACTTTGGTCAAAATCGGATAAATGTACCTCTGCTAGGTCGAAACTGGAGCCCAAACCAAGAATCTGATAGCAAATTCATTTTCCTCAATCGACAGGAAGCAATGTGATGAACATTTGACCAAGGTTTGGATTCAAAATATGCATTTTGAAGTAAAGTTATAACGCTAGATGCAACCGTATATATATATAAGCAACTTAGAAGTTTGAAGGTGGTTCAAAACTCGCTAAACGGACCTCTATAAGATACTGTCTGGGAGCCAAACCAAGAATCTGACAGTAAATTCATATTACTCAATCGAAAGAACACATTGTAATGTACATTTGATGAAAGTTTGGATTCAAAATATGCATTTTGAAGAAAGTTATAACGCTAGATGCAACCCTATATATATATAAGCAACTTAGAAGTTTGAAGGTGGTTCAAAACTCGCTAAACGGACCTCTATAAGCTACTGTCTGGGAGCCAAACCAAGAATCTGACAGTAAATTCATATTACTCAATCGAAAGAACACATTGTAATGTACATTTGATGAAAGTTTGGTTCAGAAATATGCATTTTCAAGAAAGTTATTGCAAAAGGACTGATTTTATGGTTGTTTTCGACTTAGACTTTTTCCGCGACTTTGGTCAAAATCGGATAAATGTACCTCTGCTAGGTCGAAACTGGAGCCCAAACCAAGAATCTGATAGCAAATTCATTTGCCTCAATCGACAGGACGCAATGTGATGAACATTTGACCAAGGTTTGGATTCAAAATATGCATTTTGAAGAAAGTTATAACCCTATATGCAACCGTATATATATAAGCAACTTAGAAGTTTGAAGGTGGTTCAAAACTCGCTAAACGGACCTCTATAAGTTACTGTCTGGGAGCCAAACCAAGAATCTGACAGTAAATTCATATTACTCAATCGAAAGAACACATTGTAATGTACATTTGATGAAAGTTTGGATTCAAAATATGCCTTTTGAAGAAAGTTATAACGCTAGATGCAACCGTATATATATATAAGCAACTTAGAAGTTTCAAGGTGGTTCAAAACTCGCTAAACGGACCTCTATAAGATACTGTCTGGGAGCCAAACCAAGAATCTGACAGTAAATTCATATTACTCAATCGAAAGAACACATTGTAATGTACATTTAATGAAAGTTTGGATTTAAAATATGCATTTTGAAGAAAGTTATAACGCTAGATGCAACCCTATATATATATAAGCAACTTAGAAGTTTGAAGGTGGTTCAAAACTCGCTAAACGGACCTCTATAAGATACTGTCTGGGAGCCAAACCAAGAATCTGACAGTAAATTCATATTACTCAATCGAAAGAACACATTGTAATGTACATTTGATGAAAGTTTGGTTCAGAAATATGCATTTTCAAGAAAGTTATTGCAAAAGGACTGATTTTATGGTTGTTTTCGACTTAGACTTTTTCCGCGACTTTGGTCAAAATCGGATAAATGTACCTCTGCTAGGTCGAAACTGGAGCCCAAACCAAGAATCTGATAGCAAATTCATTTTCCTCAATCGACAGGAAGCAATGTGATGAACATTTGACCAAGGTTTGGATTCAAAATATGCATTTTGAAGTAAAGTTATAACGCTAGATGCAACCGTATATATATATAAGCAACTTAGAAGTTTGAAGGTGGTTCAAAACTCGCTAAACGGACCTCTATAAGATACTGTCTGGGAGCCAAACCAAGAATCTGACAGTAAATTCATATTACTCAATCGAAAGAACACATTGTAATGTACATTTGATGAAAGTTTGGATTCAAAATATGCATTTTGAAGAAAGTTATAACGCTAGATGCAACCCTATATATATATAAGCAACTTAGAAGTTTGAAGGTGGTTCAAAACTCGCTAAACGGACCTCTATAAGCTACTGTCTGGGAGCCAAACCAAGAATCTGACAGTAAATTCATATTACTCAATCGAAAGAACACATTGTAATGTACATTTGATGAAAGTTTGGTTCAGAAATATGCATTTTCAAGAAAGTTATTGCAAAAGGACTGATTTTATGGTTGTTTTCGACTTAGACTTTTTCCGCGACTTTGGTCAAAATCGGATAAATGTACCTCTGCTAGGTCGAAACTGGAGCCCAAACCAAGAATCTGATAGCAAATTCATTTTCCTCAATCGACAGGACGCAATGTGATGAACATTTGACCAAGGTTTGGATTCAAAATATGCATTTTGAAGAAAGTTATAACCCTATATGCAACCGTATATATATAAGCAACTTAGAAGTTTGAAGGTGGTTCAAAACTCGCTAAACGGACCTCTATAAGTTACTGTCTGGGAGCCAAACCAAGAATCTGACAGTAAATTCATATAACTCAATCGAAAGAACACATTGTAATGTACATTTGATGAAAGTTTGGTTCAGAAATATGCATTTTCAAGAAAGTTATTGCAAAAGGACTGATTTTATGGTTGTTTTCGACTTAGACTTTTTCCGCGACTTTGGTCAAAATCGGATAAATGTACCTCTGCAAGGTCGAAACTGGAGCCCAAACCAAGAATCTGATAGCAAATTCATTTTCCTCAATCGACAGGACGCAATGTGATGAACATTTGACCAAGGTTTGGATTCAAAATATGCATTTTGAAGAAAGTTATAACCCTATATGCAACCGTATATATATAAGCAACTTAGAAGTTTGAAGGTGGTTCAAAACTCGCTAAACGGACCTCTATAAGTTACTGTCTGGGAGCCAAACCAAGAATCTGACAGTAAATTCATATTACTCAATCGAAAGAACACATTGTAATGTACATTTGATGAAAGTTTGGTTCAGAAATATGCATTTTCAAGAAAGTTATTGCAAAAGGACTGATTTTATGGTTGTTTTCGACTTAGACTTTTTCCGCGACTTTGGTCAAAATCGGATAAATGTACCTCTGCTAGGTCGAAACTGGAGCCCAAACCAAGAATCTGATAGCAAATTCATTTTCCTCAATCGACAGGAAGCAATGTGATGAACATTTGACCAAGGTTTGGATTCAAAATATGCATTTTGAAGTAAAGTTATAACGCTAGATGCAACCGTATATATATATAAGCAACTTAGAAGTTTGAAGGTGGTTCAAAACTCGCTAAACGGACCTCTATAAGATACTGTCTGGGAGCCAAACCAAGAATCTGACAGTAAATTCATATTACTCAATCGAAAGAACACATTGTAATGTACATTTGATGAAAGTTTGGATTCAAAATATGCATTTTGAAGAAAGTTATAACGCTAGATGCAACCCTATATATATATAAGCAACTTAGAAGTTTGAAGGTGGTTCAAAACTCGCTAAACGGACCTCTATAAGCTACTGTCTGGGAGCCAAACCAAGAATCTGACAGTAAATTCATATTACTCAATCGAAAGAACACATTGTAATGTACATTTGATGAAAGTTTGGTTCAGAAATATGCATTTTCAAGAAAGTTATTGCAAAAGGACTGATTTTATGGTTGTTTTCGACTTAGACTTTTTCCGCGACTTTGGTCAAAATCGGATAAATGTACCTCTGCTAGGTCGAAACTGGAGCCCAAACCAAGAATCTGATAGCAAATTCATTTGCCTCAATCGACAGGACGCAATGTGATGAACATTTGACCAAGGTTTGGATTCAAAATATGCATTTTGAAGAAAGTTATAACCCTATATGCAACCGTATATATATAAGCAACTTAGAAGTTTGAAGGTGGTTCAAAACTCGCTAAACGGACCTCTATAAGTTACTGTCTGGGAGCCAAACCAAGAATCTGACAGTAAATTCATATTACTCAATCGAAAGAACACATTGTAATGTACATTTGATGAAAGTTTGGATTCAAAATATGCATTTTGAAGAAAGTTATAACGCTAGATGCAACCCTATATATATATAAGCAACTTAGAAGTTTGAAGGTGGTTCAAAACTCGCTAAACGGACCTCTATAAGCTACTGTCTGGGAGCCAAACCAAGAATCTGACAGTAAATTCATATTACTCAATCGAAAGAACACATTGTAATGTACATTTGATGAAAGTTTGGTTCAGAAATATGCATTTTCAAGAAAGTTATTGCAAAAGGACTGATTTTATGGTTGTTTTCGACTTAGACTTTTTCCGCGACTTTGGTCAAAATCGGATAAATGTACCTCTGCTAGGTCGAAACTGGAGCCCAAACCAAGAATCTGATAGCAAATTCATTTTCCTCAATCGACAGGACGCAATGTGATGAACATTTGACCAAGGTTTGGATTCAAAATATGCATTTTGAAGAAAGTTATAACCCTATATGCAACCGTATATATATAAGCAACTTAGAAGTTTGAAGGTGGTTCAAAACTCGCTAAACGGACCTCTATAAGTTACTGTCTGGGAGCCAAACCAAGAATCTGACAGTAAATTCATATTACTCAATCGAAAGAACACATTGTAATGTACATTTAATGAAAGTTTGGATTTAAAATATGCATTTTGAAGAAAGTTATAACGCTAGATGCAACCCTATATATATATAAGCAACTTAGAAGTTTGAAGGTGGTTCAAAACTCGCTAAACGGACCTCTATAAGCTACTGTCTGGGAGCCAAACCAAGAATCTGACAGTAAATTCATATTACTCAATCGAAAGAACACATTGTAATGTACATTTGATGAAAGTTTGGTTCAGAAATATGCATTTTCAAGAAAGTTATTGCAAAAGGACTGATTTTATGGTTGTTTTCGACTTAGACTTTTTCCGAAACTTTGGTCAAAATCGGATAAATGTACCTCTGCTAGGTCGAAACTGGAGCCCAAACCAAGAATCTGATAGCAAATTCATTTTCCTCAATCGACAGGACGCAATGTGATGAACATTTGACCAAGGTTTGGATTCAAAATATGCATTTTGAAGAAAGTTATAAACCTATATGCAACCGTATATATATAAGCAACTTAGAAGTTTGAAGGTGGTTCAAAACTCGCTAAACGGACCTCTATAAGTTACTGTCTGGGAGCCAAACCAAGAATCTGACAGTAAATTCATATAACTCAATCGAAAGAACACATTGTAATGTACATTTGATGAAAGTTTGGTTCAGAAATATGCATTTTCAAGAAAGTTATTGCAAAAGGACTGATTTTATGGTTGTTTTCGACTTAGACTTTTTCCGCGACTTTGGTCAAAATCGGATAAATGTACCTCTGCAAGGTCGAAACTGGAGCCCAAACCAAGAATCTGATAGCAAATTCATTTTCCTCAATCGACAGGACGCAATGTGATGAACATTTGACCAAGGTTTGGATTCAAAATATGCATTTTGAAGAAAGTTATAACCCTATATGCAACCGTATATATATAAGCAACTTAGAAGTTTGAAGGTGGTTCAAAACTCGCTAAACGGACCTCTATAAGTTACTGTCTGGGAGCCAAACCAAGAATCTGACAGTAAATTCATATTACTCAATCGAAAGAACACATTGTAATGTACATTTGATGAAAGTTTGGTTCAGAAATATGCATTTTCAAGAAAGTTATTGCAAAAGGACTGATTTTATGGTTGTTTTCGACTTAGACTTTTTCCGCGACTTTGGTCAAAATCGGATAAATGTACCTCTGCTAGGTCGAAACTGGAGCCCAAACCAAGAATCTGATAGCAAATTCATTTTCCTCAATCGACAGGAAGCAATGTGATGAACATTTGACCAAGGTTTGGATTCAAAATATGCATTTTGAAGTAAAGTTATAACGCTAGATGCAACCGTATATATATATAAGCAACTTAGAAGTTTGAAGGTGGTTCAAAACTCGCTAAACGGACCTCTATAAGATACTGTCTGGGAGCCAAACCAAGAATCTGACAGTAAATTCATATTACTCAATCGAAAGAACACATTGTAATGTACATTTGATGAAAGTTTGGATTCAAAATATGCATTTTGAAGAAAGTTATAACGCTAGATGCAACCCTATATATATATAAGCAACTTAGAAGTTTGAAGGTGGTTCAAAACTCGCTAAACGGACCTCTATAAGCTACTGTCTGGGAGCCAAACCAAGAATCTGACAGTAAATTCATATTACTCAATCGAAAGAACACATTGTAATGTACATTTGATGAAAGTTTGGTTCAGAAATATGCATTTTCAAGAAAGTTATTGCAAAAGGACTGATTTTATGGTTGTTTTCGACTTAGACTTTTTCCGCGACTTTGGTCAAAATCGGATAAATGTACCTCTGCTAGGTCGAAACTGGAGCCCAAACCAAGAATCTGATAGCAAATTCATTTTCCTCAATCGACAGGACGCAATGTGATGAACATTTGACCAAGGTTTGGATTCAAAATATGCATTTTGAAGAAAGTTATAACCCTATATGCAACCGTATATATATAAGCAACTTAGAAGTTTGAAGGTGGTTCAAAACTCGCTAAACGGACCTCTATAAGTTACTGTCTGGGAGCCAAACCAAGAATCTGACAGTAAATTCATATTACTCAATCGAAAGAACACATTGTAATGTACATTTGATGAAAGTTTGGTTCAGAAATATGCATTTTCAAGAAAGTTATTGCAAAAGGACTGATTTTATGGTTGTTTTCGACTTAGACTTTTTCCGCAACTTTGGTCAAAATCGGATAAATGTACCTCTGCTAGGTCGAAACTGGAGCCCAAACCAAGAATCTGATAGCAAATTCATTTTCCTCAATCGACAGGACGCAATGTGATGAACATTTGACCAAGGTTTGGATTCAAAATATGCATTTTGAAGAAAGTTATAAACCTATATGCAACCGTATATATATAAGCAACTTAGAAGTTTGAAGGTGGTTCAAAACTCGCTAAACGGACCTCTATAAGTTACTGTCTGGGAGCCAAACCAAGAATCTGACAGTAAATTCATATAACTCAATCGAAAGAACACATTGTAATGTACATTTGATGAAAGTTTGGTTCAGAAATATGCATTTTCAAGAAAGTTATTGCAAAAGGACTGATTTTATGGTTGTTTTCGACTTAGACTTTTTCCGCGACTTTGGTCAAAATCGGATAAATGTACCTCTGCAAGGTCGAAACTGGAGCCCAAACCAAGAATCTGATAGCAAATTCATTTTCCTCAATCGACAGGACGCAATGTGATGAACATTTGACCAAGGTTTGGATTCAAAATATGCATTTTGAAGAAAGTTATAACCCTATATGCAACCGTATATATATAAGCAACTTAGAAGTTTGAAGGTGGTTCAAAACTCGCTAAACGGACCTCTATAAGATACTGTCTGGGAGCCAAACCAAGAATCTGACAGTAAATTCATATTACTCAATCGAAAGAACACATTGTAATGTACATTTGATGAAAGTTTGGATTCAAAATATGCATTTTGAAGAAAGTTATAACGCTAGATGCAACCCTATATATATATAAGCAACTTAGAAGTTTGAAGGTGGTTCAAAACTCGCTAAACGGACCTCTATAAGCTACTGTCTGGGAGCCAAACCAAGAATCTGACAGTAAATTCATATTACTCAATCGAAAGAACACATTGTAATGTACATTTGATGAAAGTTTGGTTCAGAAATATGCATTTTCAAGAAAGTTATTGCAAAAGGACTGATTTTATGGTTGTTTTCGACTTAGACTTTTTCCGCGACTTTGGTCAAAATCGGATAAATGTACCTCTGCTAGGTCGAAACTGGAGCCCAAACCAAGAATCTGATAGCAAATTCATTTTCCTCAATCGACAGGACGCAATGTGATGAACATTTGACCAAGGTTTGGATTCAAAATATGCATTTTGAAGAAAGTTATAACCCTATATGCAACCGTATATATATAAGCAACTTAGAAGTTTGAAGGTGGTTCAAAACTCGCTAAACGGACCTCTATAAGTTACTGTCTGGGAGCCAAACCAAGAATCTGACAGTAAATTCATATTACTCAATCGAAAGAACACATTGTAATGTACATTTGATGAAAGTTTGGTTCAGAAATATGCATTTTCAAGAAAGTTATTGCAAAAGGACTGATTTTATGGTTGTTTTCGACTTAGACTTTTTCCGCAACTTTGGTCAAAATCGGATAAATGTACCTCTGCTAGGTCGAAACTGGAGCCCAAACCAAGAATCTGATAGCAAATTCATTTTCCTCAATCGACAGGACGCAATGTGATGAACATTTGACCAAGGTTTGGATTCAAAATATGCATTTTGAAGAAAGTTATAAACCTATATGCAACCGTATATATATAAGCAACTTAGAAGTTTGAAGGTGGTTCAAAACTCGCTAAACGGACCTCTATAAGTTACTGTCTGGGAGCCAAACCAAGAATCTGACAGTAAATTCATATAACTCAATCGAAAGAACACATTGTAATGTACATTTGATGAAAGTTTGGTTCAGAAATATGCATTTTCAAGAAAGTTATTGCAAAAGGACTGATTTTATGGTTGTTTTCGACTTAGACTTTTTCCGCGACTTTGGTCAAAATCGGATAAATGTACCTCTGCAAGGTCGAAACTGGAGCCCAAACCAAGAATCTGATAGCAAATTCATTTTCCTCAATCGACAGGACGCAATGTGATGAACATTTGACCAAGGTTTGGATTCAAAATATGCATTTTGAAGAAAGTTATAACCCTATATGCAACCGTATATATATAAGCAACTTAGAAGTTTGAAGGTGGTTCAAAACTCGCTAAACGGACCTCTATAAGTTACTGTCTGGGAGCCAAACCAAGAATCTGACAGTAAATTCATATTACTCAATCGAAAGAACACATTGTAATGTACATTTGATGAAAGTTTGGATTCAAAATATGCATTTTGAAGAAAGTTATAACCCTATATGCAACCCTATATATATATAAGCAACTTAGAAGTTTGAAGGTGGTTCAAAACTCGCTAAACGGACCTCTATAAGCTACTGTCTGGGAGCCAAACCAAGAATCTGACAGTAAATTCATATTACTCAATCGAAAGAACACATTGTAATGTACATTTGATGAAAGTTTGGTTCAGAAATATGCATTTTCAAGAAAGTTATTGCAAAAGGACTGATTTTATGGTTGTTTTCGACTTAGACTTTTTCCGCGACTTTGGTCAAAATCGGATAAATGTACCTCTGCTAGGTCGAAACTGGAGCCCAAACCAAGAATCTGATAGCAAATTCATTTTCCTCAATCGACAGGACGCAATGTGATGAACATTTGACCAAGGTTTGGATTCAAAATATGCATTTTGAAGAAAGTTATAACCCTATATGCAACCGTATATATATAAGCAACTTAGAAGTTTGAAGGTGGTTCAAAACTCGCTAAACGGACCTCTATAAGTTACTGTCTGGGAGCCAAACCAAGAATCTGACAGTAAATTCATATTACTCAATCGAAAGAACACATTGTAATGTACATTTGATGAAAGTTTGGTTCAGAAATATGCATTTTCAAGAAAGTTATTGCAAAAGGACTGATTTTATGGTTGTTTTCGACTTAGACTTTTTCCGCAACTTTGGTCAAAATCGGATAAATGTACCTCTGCTAGGTCGAAACTGGAGCCCAAACCAAGAATCTGATAGCAAATTCATTTTCCTCAATCGACAGGACGCAATGTGATGAACATTTGACCAAGGTTTGGATTCAAAATATGCATTTTGAAGAAAGTTATAAACCTATATGCAACCGTATATATATAAGCAACTTAGAAGTTTGAAGGTGGTTCAAAACTCGCTAAACGGACCTCTATAAGTTACTGTCTGGGAGCCAAACCAAGAATCTGACAGTAAATTCATATAACTCAATCGAAAGAACACATTGTAATGTACATTTGATGAAAGTTTGGTTCAGAAATATGCATTTTCAAGAAAGTTATTGCAAAAGGACTGATTTTATGGTTGTTTTCGACTTAGACTTTTTCCGCGACTTTGGTCAAAATCGGATAAATGTACCTCTGCAAGGTCGAAACTGGAGCCCAAACCAAGAATCTGATAGCAAATTCATTTTCCTCAATCGACAGGACGCAATGTGATGAACATTTGACCAAGGTTTGGATTCAAAATATGCATTTTGAAGAAAGTTATAACCCTATATGCAACCGTATATATATAAGCAACTTAGAAGTTTGAAGGTGGTTCAAAACTCGCTAAACGGACCTCTATAAGTTACTGTCTGGGAGCCAAACCAAGAATCTGACAGTAAATTCATATTACTCAATCGAAAGAACACATTGTAATGTACATTTGATGAAAGTTTGGTTCAGAAATATGCATTTTCAAGAAAGTTATTGCAAAAGGACTGATTTTATGGTTGTTTTCGACTTAGACTTTTTCCGCGACTTTGGTCAAAATCGGATAAATGTACCTCTGCTAGGTCGAAACTGGAGCCCAAACCAAGAATCTGATAGCAAATTCATTTTCCTCAATCGACAGGACGCAATGTGATGAACATTTGACCAAGGTTTGGATTCAAAATATGCATTTTGAAGAAAGTTATAACCCTATATGCAACCGTATATATATAAGCAACTTAGAAGTTTGAAGGTGGTTCAAAACTCGCTAAACGGACCTCTATAAGTTACTGTCTGGGAGCCAAACCAAGAATCTGACAGTAAATTCATATTACTCAATCGAAAGAACACATTGTAATGTACATTTGATGAAAGTTTGGTTCAGAAATATGCATTTTCAAGAAAGTTATTGCAAAAAGACTGATTTTATGGTTGTTTTCGACTTAGACTTTTTCCGCGACTTTGGTCAAAATCGGATAAATGTACCTCTGCTAGGTCGAAACTGGAGCCCAAACCAAGAATCTGATAGCAAATTCATTTTCCTCAATCGACAGGAAGCAATGTGATGAACATTTGACCAAGGTTTGGATTCAAAATATGCATTTTGAAGTAAAGTTATAACGCTAGATGCAACCGTATATATATATAAGCAACTTAGAAGTTTGAAGGTGGTTCAAAACTCGCTAAACGGACCTCTATAAGATACTGTCTGGGAGCCAAACCAAGAATCTGACAGTAAATTCATATTACTCAATCGAAAGAACACATTGTAATGTACATTTGATGAAAGTTTGGATTCAAAATATGCATTTTGAAGAAAGTTATAACGCTAGATGCAACCCTATATATATATAAGCAACTTAGAAGTTTGAAGGTGGTTCAAAACTCGCTAAACGGACCTCTATAAGCTACTGTCTGGGAGCCAAACCAAGAATCTGACAGTAAATTCATATTACTCAATCGAAAGAACACATTGTAATGTACATTTGATGAAAGTTTGGTTCAGAAATATGCATTTTCAAGAAAGTTATTGCAAAAGGACTGATTTTATGGTTGTTTTCGACTTAGACTTTTTCCGCGACTTTGGTCAAAATCGGATAAATGTACCTCTGCTAGGTCGAAACTGGAGCCCAAACCAAGAATCTGATAGCAAATTCATTTTCCTCAATCGACAGGACGCAATGTGATGAACATTTGACCAAGGTTTGGATTCAAAATATGCATTTTGAAGAAAGTTATAACCCTATATGCAACCGTATATATATAAGCAACTTAGAAGTTTGAAGGTGGTTCAAAACTCGCTAAACGGACCTCTATAAGTTACTGTCTGGGAGCCAAACCAAGAATCTGACAGTAAATTCATATTACTCAATCGAAAGAACACATTGTAATGTACATTTAATGAAAGTTTGGATTTAAAATATGCATTTTGAAGAAAGTTATAACGCTAGATGCAACCCTATATATATATAAGCAACTTAGAAGTTTGAAGGTGGTTCAAAACTCGCTAAACGGACCTCTATAAGCTACTGTCTGGGAGCCAAACCAAGAATCTGACAGTAAATTCATATTACTCAATCGAAAGAACACATTGTAATGTACATTTGATGAAAGTTTGGTTCAGAAATATGCATTTTCAAGAAAGTTATTGCAAAAGGACTGATTTTATGGTTGTTTTCGACTTAGACTTTTTCCGCAACTTTGGTCAAAATCGGATAAATGTACCTCTGCTAGGTCGAAACTGGAGCCCAAACCAAGAATCTGATAGCAAATTCATTTTCCTCAATCGACAGGACGCAATGTGATGAACATTTGACCAAGGTTTGGATTCAAAATATGCATTTTGAAGAAAGTTATAAACCTATATGCAACCGTATATATATAAGCAACTTAGAAGTTTGAAGGTGGTTCAAAACTCGCTAAACGGACCTCTATAAGTTACTGTCTGGGAGCCAAACCAAGAATCTGACAGTAAATTCATATAACTCAATCGAAAGAACACATTGTAATGTACATTTGATGAAAGTTTGGTTCAGAAATATGCATTTTCAAGAAAGTTATTGCAAAAGGACTGATTTTATGGTTGTTTTCGACTTAGACTTTTTCCGCGACTTTGGTCAAAATCGGATAAATGTACCTCTGCAAGGTCGAAACTGGAGCCCAAACCAAGAATCTGATAGCAAATTCATTTTCCTCAATCGACAGGACGCAATGTGATGAACATTTGACCAAGGTTTGGATTCAAAATATGCATTTTGAAGAAAGTTATAACCCTATATGCAACCGTATATATATAAGCAACTTAGAAGTTTGAAGGTGGTTCAAAACTCGCTAAACGGACCTCTATAAGTTACTGTCTGGGAGCCAAACCAAGAATCTGACAGTAAATTCATATTACTCAATCGAAAGAACACATTGTAATGTACATTTGATGAAAGTTTGGTTCAGAAATATGCATTTTCAAGAAAGTTATTGCAAAAGGACTGATTTTATGGTTGTTTTCGACTTAGACTTTTTCCGCGACTTTGGTCAAAATCGGATAAATGTACCTCTGCTAGGTCGAAACTGGAGCCCAAACCAAGAATCTGATAGCAAATTCATTTTCCTCAATCGACAGGAAGCAATGTGATGAACATTTGACCAAGGTTTGGATTCAAAATATGCATTTTGAAGTAAAGTTATAACGCTAGATGCAACCGTATATATATATAAGCAACTTAGAAGTTTGAAGGTGGTTCAAAACTCGCTAAACGGACCTCTATAAGATACTGTCTGGGAGCCAAACCAAGAATCTGACAGTAAATTCATATTACTCAATCGAAAGAACACATTGTAATGTACATTTGATGAAAGTTTGGATTCAAAATATGCATTTTCAAGAAAGTTATAACGCTAGATGCAACCCTATATATATATAAGCAACTTAGAAGTTTGAAGGTGGTTCAAAACTCGCTAAACGGACCTCTATAAGCTACTGTCTGGGAGCCAAACCAAGAATCTGACAGTAAATTCATATTACTCAATCGAAAGAACACATTGTAATGTACATTTGATGAAAGTTTGGTTCAGAAATATGCATTTTCAAGAAAGTTATTGCAAAAGGACTGATTTTATGGTTGTTTTCGACTTAGACTTTTTCCGCGACTTTGGTCAAAATCGGATAAATGTACCTCTGCTAGGTCGAAACTGGAGCCCAAACCAAGAATCTGATAGCAAATTCATTTTCCTCAATCGACAGGACGCAATGTGATGAACATTTGACCAAGGTTTGGATTCAAAATATGCATTTTGAAGAAAGTTATAACCCTATATGCAACCGTATATATATAAGCAACTTAGAAGTTTGAAGGTGGTTCAAAACTCGCTAAACGGACCTCTATAAGTTACTGTCTGGGAGCCAAACCAAGAATCTGACAGTAAATTCATATTACTCAATCGAAAGAACACATTGTAATGTACATTTGATGAAAGTTTGGTTCAGAAATATGCATTTTCAAGAAAGTTATTGCAAAAGGACTGATTTTATGGTTGTTTTCGACTTAGACTTTTTCCGCGACTTTGGTCAAAATCGGATAAATGTACCTCTGCTAGGTCGAAACTGGAGCCCAAACCAAGAATCTGATAGCAAATTCATTTTCCTCAATCGACAGGACGCAATGTGATGAACATTTGACCAAGGTTTGGATTCAAAATATGCATTTTGAAGAAAGTTATAAACCTATATGCAACCGTATATATATAAGCAACTTAGAAGTTTGAAGGTGGTTCAAAACTCGCTAAACGGACCTCTATAAGTTACTGTCTGGGAGCCAAACCAAGAATCTGACAGTAAATTCATATAACTCAATCGAAAGAACACATTGTAATGTACATTTGATGAAAGTTTGGTTCAGAAATATGCATTTTCAAGAAAGTTATTGCAAAAGGACTGATTTTATGGTTGTTTTCGACTTAGACTTTTTCCGCGACTTTGGTCAAAATCGGATAAATGTACCTCTGCAAGGTCGAAACTGGAGCCCAAACCAAGAATCTGATAGCAAATTCATTTTCCTCAATCGACAGGACGCAATGTGATGAACATTTGACCAAGGTTTGGATTCAAAATATGCATTTTGAAGAAAGTTATAACCCTATATGCAACCGTATATATATAAGCAACTTAGAAGTTTGAAGGTGGTTCAAAACTCGCTAAACGGACCTCTATAAGTTACTGTCTGGGAGCCAAACCAAGAATCTGACAGTAAATTCATATTACTCAATCGAAAGAACACATTGTAATGTACATTTGATGAAAGTTTGGTTCAGAAATATGCATTTTCAAGAAAGTTATTGCAAAAGGACTGATTTTATGGTTGTTTTCGACTTAGACTTTTTCCGCGACTTTGGTCAAAATCGGATAAATGTACCTCTGCTAGGTCGAAACTGGAGCCCAAACCAAGAATCTGATAGCAAATTCATTTTCCTCAATCGACAGGACGCAATGTGATGAACATTTGACCAAGGTTTGGATTCAAAATATGCATTTTGAAGAAAGTTATAACCCTATATGCAACCGTATATATATAAGCAACTTAGAAGTTTGAAGGTGGTTCAAAACTCGCTAAACGGACCTCTATAAGTTACTGTCTGGGAGCCAAACCAAGAATCTGACAGTAAATTCATATTACTCAATCGAAAGAACACATTGTAATGTACATTTGATGAAAGTTTGGTTCAGAAATATGCATTTTCAAGAAAGTTATTGCAAAAGGACTGATTTTATGGTTGTTTTCGACTTAGACTTTTTCCGCGACTTTGGTCAAAATCGGATAAATGTACCTCTGCTAGGTCGAAACTGGAGCCCAAACCAAGAATCTGATAGCAAATTCATTTTCCTCAATCGACAGGAAGCAATGTGATGAACATTTGACCAAGGTTTGGATTCAAAATATGCATTTTGAAGTAAAGTTATAACGCTAGATGCAACCGTATATATATATAAGCAACTTAGAAGTTTGAAGGTGGTTCAAAACTCGCTAAACGGACCTCTATAAGATACTGTCTGGGAGCCAAACCAAGAATCTGACAGTAAATTCATATTACTCAATCGAAAGAACACATTGTAATGTACATTTGATGAAAGTTTGGATTCAAAATATGCATTTTGAAGAAAGTTATAACGCTAGATGCAACCCTATATATATATAAGCAACTTAGAAGTTTGAAGGTGGTTCAAAACTCGCTAAACGGACCTCTATAAGCTACTGTCTGGGAGCCAAACCAAGAATCTGACAGTAAATTCATATTACTCAATCGAAAGAACACATTGTAATGTACATTTGATGAAAGTTTGGTTCAGAAATATGCATTTTCAAGAAAGTTATTGCAAAAGGACTGATTTTATGGTTGTTTTCGACTTAGACTTTTTCCGCGACTTTGGTCAAAATCGGATAAATGTACCTCTGCTAGGTCGAAACTGGAGCCCAAACCAAGAATCTGATAGCAAATTCATTTTCCTCAATCGACAGGACGCAATGTGATGAACATTTGACCAAGGTTTGGATTCAAAATATGCATTTTGAAGAAAGTTATAACCCTATATGCAACCGTATATATATAAGCAACTTAGAAGTTTGAAGGTGGTTCAAAACTCGCTAAACGGACCTCTATAAGTTACTGTCTGGGAGCCAAACCAAGAATCTGACAGTAAATTCATATAACTCAATCGAAAGAACACATTGTAATGTACATTTGATGAAAGTTTGGTTCAGAAATATGCATTTTCAAGAAAGTTATTGCAAAAGGACTGATTTTATGGTTGTTTTCGACTTAGACTTTTTCCGCGACTTTGGTCAAAATCGGATAAATGTACCTCTGCAAGGTCGAAACTGGAGCCCAAACCAAGAATCTGATAGCAAATTCATTTTCCTCAATCGACAGGACGCAATGTGATGAACATTTGACCAAGGTTTGGATTCAAAATATGCATTTTGAAGAAAGTTATAACCCTATATGCAACCGTATATATATAAGCAACTTAGAAGTTTGAAGGTGGTTCAAAACTCGCTAAACGGACCTCTATAAGTTACTGTCTGGGAGCCAAACCAAGAATCTGACAGTAAATTCATATTACTCAATCGAAAGAACACATTGTAATGTACATTTGATGAAAGTTTGGTTCAGAAATATGCATTTTCAAGAAAGTTATTGCAAAAGGACTGATTTTATGGTTGTTTTCGACTTAGACTTTTTCCGCGACTTTGGTCAAAATCGGATAAATGTACCTCTGCTAGGTCGAAACTGGAGCCCAAACCAAGAATCTGATAGCAAATTCATTTTCCTCAATCGACAGGACGCAATGTGATGAACATTTGACCAAGGTTTGGATTCAAAATATGCATTTTGAAGAAAGTTATAACCCTATATGCAACCGTATATATATAAGCAACTTAGAAGTTTGAAGGTGGTTCAAAACTCGCTAAACGGACCTCTATAAGTTACTGTCTGGGAGCCAAACCAAGAATCTGACAGTAAATTCATATTACTCAATCGAAAGAACACATTGTAATGTACATTTGATGAAAGTTTGGTTCAGAAATATGCATTTTCAAGAAAGTTATTGCAAAAGGACTGATTTTATGGTTGTTTTCGACTTAGACTTTTTCCGCGACTTTGGTCAAAATCGGATAAATGTACCTCTGCAAGGTCGAAACTGGAGCCCAAACCAAGAATCTGATAGCAAATTCATTTTCCTCAATCGACAGGACGCAATGTGATGAACATTTGACCAAGGTTTGGATTCAAAATATGCATTTTGAAGAAAGTTATAACCCTATATGCAACCGTATATATATAAGCAACTTAGAAGTTTGAAGGTGGTTCAAAACTCGCTAAACGGACCTCTATAAGTTACTGTCTGGGAGCCAAACCAAGAATCTGACAGTAAATTCATATTACTCAATCGAAAGAACACATTGTAATGTACATTTGATGAAAGTTTGGTTCAGAAATATGCATTTTCAAGAAAGTTATTGCAAAAGGACTGATTTTATGGTTGTTTTCGACTTAGACTTTTTCCGCGACTTTGGTCAAAATCGGATAAATGTACCTCTGCTAGGTCGAAACTGGAGCCCAAACCAAGAATCTGATAGCAAATTCATTTTCCTCAATCGACAGGACGCAATGTGATGAACATTTGACCAAGGTTTGGATTCAAAATATGCATTTTGAAGAAAGTTATAACCCTATATGCAACCGTATATATATAAGCAACTTAGAAGTTTGAAGGTGGTTCAAAACTCGCTAAACGGACCTCTATAAGTTACTGTCTGGGAGCCAAACCAAGAATCTGACAGTAAATTCATATTACTCAATCGAAAGAACACATTGTAATGTACATTTGATGAAAGTTTGGTTCAGAAATATGCATTTTCAAGAAAGTTATTGCAAAAGGACTGATTTTATGGTTGTTTTCGACTTAGACTTTTTCCGCGACTTTGGTCAAAATCGGATAAATGTACCTCTGCTAGGTCGAAACTGGAGCCCAAACCAAGAATCTGATAGCAAATTCATTTTCCTCAATCGACAGGAAGCAATGTGATGAACATTTGACCAAGGTTTGGATTCAAAATATGCATTTTGAAGTAAAGTTATAACGCTAGATGCAACCGTATATATATATAAGCAACTTAGAAGTTTGAAGGTGGTTCAAAACTCGCTAAACGGACCTCTATAAGATACTGTCTGGGAGCCAAACCAAGAATCTGACAGTAAATTCATATTACTCAATCGAAAGAACACATTGTAATGTACATTTGATGAAAGTTTGGATTCAAAATATGCATTTTGAAGAAAGTTATAACGCTAGATGCAACCCTATATATATATAAGCAACTTAGAAGTTTGAAGGTGGTTCAAAACTCGCTAAACGGACCTCTATAAGTTACTGTCTGGGAGCCAAACCAAGAATCTGACAGTAAATTCATATTACTCAATCGAAAGAACACATTGTAATGTACATTTGATGAAAGTTTGGTTCAGAAATATGCATTTTCAAGAAAGTTATTGCAAAAGGACTGATTTTATGGTTGTTTTCGACTTAGACTTTTTCCGCGACTTTGGTCAAAATCGGATAAATGTACCTCTGCTAGGTCGAAACTGGAGCCCAAACCAAGAATCTGATAGCAAATTCATTTTCCTCAATCGACAGGACGCAATGTGATGAACATTTGACCAAGGTTTGGATTCAAAATATGCATTTTGAAGAAAGTTATAACCCTATATGCAACCGTATATATATAAGCAACTTAGAAGTTTGAAGGTGGTTCAAAACTCTCTAAACGGACCTCTATAAGTTACTGTCTGGGAGCCAAACCAAGAATCTGACAGTAAATTCATATTACTCAATCGAAAGAACACATTGTAATGTACATTTGATGAAAGTTTGGTTCAGAAATATGCATTTTCAAGAAAGTTATTGCAAAAGGACTGATTTTATGGTTGTTTTCGACTTAGACTTTTTCCGCAACTTTGGTCAAAATCGGATAAATGTACCTCTGCTAGGTCGAAACTGGAGCCCAAACCAAGAATCTGATAGCAAATTCATTTTCCTCAATAAACAGGACGCAATGTGATGAACATTTGACCAAGGTTTGGATTCAAAATATGCATTTTGAAGAAAGTTATAAACCTATATGCAACCGTATATATATAAGCAACTTAGAAGTTTGAAGGTGGTTCAAAACTCGCTAAACGGACCTCTATAAGTTACTGTCTGGGAGCCAAACCAAGAATCTGACAGTAAATTCATATAACTCAATCGAAAGAACACATTGTAATGTACATTTGATGAAAGTTTGGTTCAGAAATATGCATTTTCAAGAAAGTTATTGCAAAAGGACTGATTTTATGGTTGTTTTCGACTTAGACTTTTTCCGCGACTTTGGTCAAAATCGGATAAATGTACCTCTGCTAGGTCGAAACTGGAGCCCAAACCAAGAATCTGATAGCAAATTCATTTTCCTCAATCGACAGGACGCAATGTGATCAACATTTGACCAAGGTTTGGATTCAAAATATGCATTTTGAAGAAAGTTATAACGCTAGATGCAACCGTATATATATAAGAAACTTAGAAGTTTGAAGGTGGTTCAAAACTCGCTAAACGGACCTCTATAAGTTACTGTCTGGGAGCCAAACCAAGAATCTGACAGTAAATTCATATTACTCAATCGAAAGAACACATTGTAATGTACATTTGATGAAAGTTTGGTTCAGAAATATGCATTTTCAAGAAAGTTATTGCAAAAGGACTGATTTTATGGTTGTTTTCGACTTAGACTTTTTCCGCGACTTTGGTCAAAATCGGATAAATGTACCTCTGCTAGGTCGAAACTGGAGCCCAAACCAAGAATCTGATAGCAAATTCATTTTCCTCAATCGACAGGACGCAATGTGATGAACATTTGACCAAGGTTTGGATTAAAAATATGCATTTTGAAGAAAGTTATAACCCTATATGCAACCGTATATATATAAGCAACTTAGAAGTTTGAAGGTGGTTCAAAACTCGCTAAACGGACCTCTATAAGTTACTGTCTGGGAGCCAAACCAAGAATCTGACAGTAAATTCATATTACTCAATCGAAAGAACACATTGTAATGTACATTTGATGAAAGTTTGGTTCAGAAATATGCATTTTCAAGAAAGTTATTGCAAAAGGACTGATTTTATGGTTGTTTTCGACTTAGACTTTTTCCGCGACTTTGGTCAAAATCGGATAAATGTACCTCTGCTAGGTCGAAACTGGAGCCCAAACCAAGAATCTGATAGCAAATTCATTTTCCTCAATCGACAGGACGCAATGTGATGAACATTTGACCAAGGTTTGGATTCAAAATATGCATTTTGAAGAAAGTTATAACGCTAGATGCAACCGTATATATATAAGAAACTTAGAAGTTTGAAGGTGGTTCAAAACTCGCTAAAAGGACCTCTATAAGCTACTGTCTGGGAGCCAAACCAAGAATCTGACAGTAAATTCATATTACTCAATCGAAAGAACACATTGTAATGTACATTTGATGAAAGTTTGGTTCAGAAATATGCATTTTCAAGAAAGTTATTGCAAAAGGACTGATTTTATGGTTGTTTTCGACTTAGACTTTTTCCGCGACTTTGGTCAAAATCGGATAAATGTACCTCTGCTAGGTCGAAACTGGAGCCCAAACCAAGAATCTGATAGCAAATTCATTTTCCTCAATCGACAGGACGCAATGTGATGAACATTTGACCAAGGTTTGGATTAAAAATATGCATTTTGAAGAAAGTTATAACCCTATATGCAACCGTATATATATAAGCAACTTAGAAGTTTGAAGGTGGTTCAAAACTCGCTAAACGGACCTCTATAAGTTACTGTCTGGGAGCCAAACCAAGAATCTGACAGTAAATTCATATTACTCAATCGAAAGAACACATTGTAATGTACATTTGATGAAAGTTTGGTTCAGAAATATGCATTTTCAAGAAAGTTATTGCAAAAGGACTGATTTTATGGTTGTTTTCGACTTAGACTTTTTCCGCGACTTTGGTCAAAATCGGATAAATGTACCTCTGCTAGGTCGAAACTGGAGCCCAAACCAAGAATCTGATAGCAAATTCATTTTCCTCAATAAACAGGACGCAATGTGATGAACATTTGACCAAGGTTTGGATTCAAAATATGCATTTTGAAGAAAGTTATAAACCTATATGCAACCGTATATATATAAGCAACTTAGAAGTTTGAAGGTGGTTCAAAACTCGCTAAACGGACCTCTATAAGTTACTGTCTGGGAGCCAAACCAAGAATCTGACAGTAAATTTATATAACTCAATCGAAAGAACACATTGTAATGTACATTTGATGAAAGTTTGGTTCAGAAATATGCATTTTCAAGAAAGTTATTGCAAAAGGACTGATTTTATGGTTGTTTTCGACTTAGACTTTTTCCGCGACTTTGGTCAAAATCGGATAAATGTACCTCTGCTAGGTCGAAACTGGAGCCCAAACCAAGAATCTGATAGCAAATTCATTTTCCTCAATCGACAGGACGCAATGTGATCAACATTTGACCAAGGTTTGGATTCAAAATATGCATTTTGAAGAAAGTTATAACGCTAGATGCAACCGTATATATATAAGAAACTTAGAAGTTTGAAGGTGGTTCAAAACTCGCTAAACGGACCTCTATAAGTTACTGTCTGGGAGCCAAACCAAGAATCTGACAGTAAATTTATATAACTCAATCGAAAGAACACATTGTAATGTACATTTGATGAAAGTTTGGTTCAGAAATATGCATTTTCAAGAAAGTTATTGCAAAAGGACTGATTTTATGGTTGTTTTCGACTTAGACTTTTTCCGCGACTTTGGTCAAAATCGGATAAATGTACCTCTGCTAGGTCGAAACTGGAGCCCAAACCAAGAATCTGATAGCAAATTCATTTTCCTCAATCGACAGGACGCAATGTGATGAACATTTGACCAAGGTTTGGATTAAAAATATGCATTTTGAAGAAAGTTATAACCCTATATGCAACCGTATATATATAAGCAACTTAGAAGTTTGAAGGTGGTTCAAAACTCGCTAAACGGACCTCTATAAGTTACTGTCTGGGAGCCAAACCAAGAATCTGACAGTAAATTCATATTACTCAATCGAAAGAACACATTGTAATGTACATTTGATGAAAGTTTGGTTCAGAAATATGCATTTTCAAGAAAGTTATTGCAAAAGGACTGATTTTATGGTTGTTTTCGACTTAGACTTTTTCCGCGACTTTGGTCAAAATCGGATAAATGTACCTCTGCTAGGTCGAAACTGGAGCCCAAACCAAGAATCTGATAGCAAATTCATTTTCCTCAATCGACAGGACGCAATGTGATGAACATTTGACCAAGGTTTGGATTCAAAATATGCATTTTGAAGAAAGTTATAACGCTAGATGCAACCGTATATATATAAGAAACTTAGAAGTTTGAAGGTGGTTCAAAACTCGCTAAAAGGACCTCTATAAGCTACTGTCTGGGAGCCAAACCAAGAATCTGACAGTAAATTCATATTACTCAATCGAAAGAACACATTGTAATGTACATTTGATGAAAGTTTGGTTCAGAAATATGCATTTTCAAGAAAGTTATTGCAAAAGGACTGATTTTATGGTTGTTTTCGACTTAGACTTTTTCCGCGACTTTGGTCAAAATCGGATAAATGTACCTCTGCTAGGTCGAAACTGGAGCCCAAACCAAGAATCTGATAGCAAATTCATTTTCCTCAATCGACAGGACGCAATGTGATGAACATTTGACCAAGGTTTGGATTAAAAATATGCATTTTGAAGAAAGTTATAACCCTATATGCAACCGTATATATATAAGCAACTTAGAAGTTTGAAGGTGGTTCAAAACTCGCTAAACGGACCTCTATAAGTTACTGTCTGGGAGCCAAACCAAGAATCTGACAGTAAATTCATATTACTCAATCGAAAGAACACATTGTAATGTACATTTGATGAAAGTTTGGTTCAGAAATATGCATTTTCAAGAAAGTTATTGCAAAAGGACTGATTTTATGGTTGTTTTCGACTTAGACTTTTTCCGCGACTTTGGTCAAAATCGGATAAATGTACCTCTGCTAGGTCGAAACTGGAGCCCAAACCAAGAATCTGATAGCAAATTCATTTTCCTCAATCGACAGGACGCAATTTGATGAACATTTGACCAAGGTTTGGATTCAAAATATGCATTTTGAAGAAAGTTATAACGCTAGATGCAACCGTATATATATAAGAAACTTAGAAGTTTGAAGGTGGTTCAAAACTCGCTAAAAGGACCTCTATAAGATACTGTCTGGGAGCCAAACCAAGAATCTGACAGTAAATTCATATTACTCAATCGAAAGAACACATTGTAATGTACATTTGATGAAAGTTTGGTTCAGAAATATGCATTTTCAAGAAAGTTATTGCAAAAGGACTGATTTTATGGTTGTTTTCGACTTAGACTTTTTCCGCGACTTTGGTCAAAATCGGATAAATGTACCTCTGCTAGGTCGAAACTGGAGCCCAAACCAAGAATCTGATAGCAAATTCATTTTCCTCAATCGACAGGAAGCAATGTGATGAACATTTGACCAAGGTTTGGATTCAAAATATGCATTTTGAAGAAAGTTATAACGCTAGATGCAACCGTATATATATATATAAGCAACTTAGAAGTTTGAAGGTGGTTCAAAACTCGCTAAACGGACCTCTATAAGATACTGTCTGGGAGCCAAACCAAGAATCTGACAGTAAATTCATATTACTCAATCGAAAGAACACATTGTAATGTACATTTGATGAAAGTTTGGATTCAAAATATGCATTTTGAAGAAAGTTATAACGCTAGATGCAACCCTATATATATATAAGCAACTTAGAAGTTTGAAGGTGGTTCAAAACTCGCTAAACGGACCTCTATAAGATACTGTCTGGGAGCCAAACCAAGAATCTGACAGTAAATTCATATTACTCAATCGAAAGAACACATTGTAATGTACATTTGATGAAAGTTTGGTTCAGAAATATGCATTTTCAAGAAAGTTATTGCAAAAGGACTGATTTTATGGTTGTTTTCGACTTAGACTTTTTCCGCGACTTTGGTCAAAATCGGATAAATGTACCTCTGCTAGGTCGAAACTGGAGCCCAAACCAAGAATCTGATAGCAAATTCATTTTCCTCAATCGACAGGAAGCAATGTGATGAACATTTGACCAAGGTTTGGATTCAAAATATGCATTTTGAAGAAAGTTATAACGCTAGATGCAACCGTATATATATATATAAGCAACTTAGAAGTTTGAAGGTGGTTCAAAACTCGCTAAACGGACCTCTATAAGATACTGTCTGGGAGCCAAACCAAGAATCTGACAGTAAATTCATATTACTCAATCGAAAGAACACATTGTAATGTACATTTGATGAAAGTGTGGATTCAAAATATGCATTTTGAAGAAAGTTATAACGCTAGATGCAACCCTATATATATATAAGCAACTTAGAAGTTTGAAGGTGGTTCAAAACTCGCTAAACGGACCTCTATAAGATACTGTCTGGGAGCCAAACCAAGAATCTGACAGTAAATTCATATTACTCAATCGAAAGAACACATTGTAATGTACATTTGATGAAAGTTTGGTTCAGAAATATGCATTTTCAAGAAAGTTATTGCAAAAGGACTGATTTTATGGTTGTTTTCGACTTAGACTTTTTCCGCGACTTTGGTCAAAATTGGATAAATGTACCTCTGCTAGGTCGAAACTGGAGCCCAAACCAAGAATCTGATAGCAAATTCATATTCCTCAATCGGCAGGAAGCAATGTGATGAACATTTGACCGAGGTTTGGATTCAAAATATGCATTTTGAAGAAAGTTATAACGCTAGATGCAACCGTATATATATATATAAGCAACTTAGAAGTTTGAAGGTGGTTCAAAACTCGCTAAACGGACCTCTATAAGATACTGTCTGGGAGCCAAACCAAGAATCTGACAGTAAATTCATATTACTCAATCGAAAGAACACATTGTAATGTACATTTGATGAAAGTTTGGATTCAAAATATGCATTTTGAAGAAAGTTATAACGCTAGATGCAACCCTATATATACATAAGCAACTTAGAAGTTTGAAGGTGGTTCAAAACTCGCTAAACGGACCTCTATAAGATACTGTCTGGGAGCCAAACCAAGAATCTGACAGTAAATTCATATTACTCAATCGAAAGAACACATTGTAATGTACATTTGATGAAAGTTTGGTTCAGAAATATGCATTTTCAAGAAAGTTATTGCAAAAGGACTGATTTTATGGTTGTTTTCGACTTAGACTTTTTCCGCGACTTTGGTCAAAATTGGATAAATGTACCTCTGCTAGGTCGAAACTGGAGCCCAAACCAAGAATCTGATAGCAAATTCATATTCCTCAATCGGCAGGAAGCAATGTGATGAACATTTGACCGAGGTTTGGATTCAAAATATGCATTTTGAAGAAAGTTATAACGCTAGATGCAACCGTATATATATAAGAAACTTAGAAGTTTGAAGGTGGTTCAAAACTCTCTAAACGGACCTCTATAAGCTACTGTATGGGAGCCAAACCAAGAATCTGACAGTAAATTCATATTACTCAATCGAAAGAACACATTGTAATGTACATTTGATGAAAGTTTGGATTCAAAATATGCATTTTGAAGAAAGTTATAACGCTAGATGCAACCCTATATATATATAAGCAACTTAGAAGTTTGAAGGTGGTTCAAAACTCGCTAAACGGACCTCTATAAGCTACTGTCTGGGAGCCAAACCAAGAATCTGACAGTAAATTCATATTACTCAATCGAAAGAACACATTGTAATGTACATTTGATGAAAGTTTGGTTCAGAAATATGCATTTTCAAGAAAGTTATTGCAAAAGGACTGATTTTATGGTTGTTTTCGACTTAGACTTTTTCCGCGACTTTGGTCAAAATTGGATAAATGTACCTCTGCTAGGTCGAAACTGGAGCCCAAACCAAGAATCTGATAGCAAATTCATATTCCTCAATCGGCAGGAAGCAATGTGATGAACATTTGACCGAGGTTTGGATTCAAAATATGCATTTTGAAGAAAGTTATAACGCTAGATGCAACCGTATATATATAAGAAACTTAGAAGTTTGAAGGTGGTTCAAAACTCTCTAAACGGACCTCTATAAGCTACTGTCTGGGAGCCAAACCAAGAATCTGACAGTAAATTCATATTACTCAATCGAAAGAACACATTGTAATGTACATTTGATGAAAGTTTGGATTCAAAATATGCATTTTGAAGAAAGTTATAACGCTAGATGCAACCCTATATATATATAAGCAACTTAGAAGTTTGAAGGTGGTTCAAAACTCGCTAAACGGACCTCTATAAGCTACTGTATGGGAGCCAAACCAAGAATCTGACAGTAAATTCATATTACTCAATCGAAAGAACACATTGTAATGTACATTTGATGAAAGTTTGGTTCAGAAATATGCATTTTCAAGAAAGTTATTGCAAAAGGACTGATTTTATGGTTGTTTTCGACTTAGACTTTTTCCGCGACTTTGGTCAAAATTGGATAAATGTACCTCTGCTAGGTCGAAACTGGAGCCCAAACCAAGAATCTGATAGCAAATTCATATTCCTCAATCGGCAGGAAGCAATGTGATGAACATTTGACCGAGGTTTGGATTCAAAATATGCATTTTGAAGAAAGTTATAACGCTAGATGCAACCGTATATATATAAGAAACTTAGAAGTTTGAAGGTGGTTCAAAACTCGCTAAACGGACCTCTATAAGATACTGTCTGGGAGCCAAACCAAGAATCTGACAGTAAATTCATATTACTCAATCGAAAGAACACATTGTAATGTACATTTGATGAAAGTTTGGATTCAAAATATGCATTTTGAAGAAAGTTATAACGCTAGATGCAACCCTATATATATATAAGCAACTTAGAAGTTTGAAGGTGGTTCAAAACTCGCTAAACGGACCTCTATAAGCTACTGTCTGGGAGCCAAACCAAGAATCTGACAGTAAATTCATATTACTCAATCGAAAGAACACATTGTAATGTACATTTGATGAAAGTTTGGTTCAGAAATATGCATTTTCAAGAAAGTTATTGCAAAAGGACTGATTTTATGGTTGTTTTCGACTTAGACTTTTTCCGCGACTTTGGTCAAAATCGGATAAATGTACCTCTGCTAGGTCGAAACTGGAGCCCAAACCAAGAATCTGATAGCAAATTCATTTTCCTCAATCGACAGGACGCAATGTGATGAACATTTGACCAAGGTTTGGATTCAAAATATGCATTTTGAAGAAAGTTATAACCCTATATGCAACCGTATATATATAAGCAACTTAGAAGTTTGAAGGTGGTTCAAAACTCGCTAAACGGACCTCTATAAGTTACTGTCTGGGAGCCAAACCAAGAATCTGACAGTAAATTCATATTACTCAATCGAAAGAACACATTGTAATGTACATTTGATGAAAGTTTGGTTCAGAAATATGCATTTTCAAGAAAGTTATTGCAAAAGGACTGATTTTATGGTTGTTTTCGACTTAGACTTTTTCCGCAACTTTGGTCAAAATCGGATAAATGTACCTCTGCTAGGTCGAAACTGGAGCCCAAACCAAGAATCTGATAGCAAATTCATTTTCCTCAATAAACAGGACGCAATGTGATGAACATTTGACCAAGGTTTGGATTCAAAATATGCATTTTGAAGAAAGTTATAAACCTATATGCAACCGTATATATATAAGCAACTTAGAAGTTTGAAGGTGGTTCAAAACTCGCTAAACGGACCTCTATAAGTTACTGTCTGGGAGCCAAACCAAGAATCTGACAGTAAATTCATATAACTCAATCGAAAGAACACATTGTAATGTACATTTGATGAAAGTTTGGTTCAGAAATATGCATTTTCAAGAAAGTTATTGCAAAAGGACTGATTTTATGGTTGTTTTCGACTTAGACTTTTTCCGCGACTTTGGTCAAAATCGGATAAATGTACCTCTGCTAGGTCGAAACTGGAGCCCAAACCAAGAATCTGATAGCAAATTCATTTTCCTCAATCGACAGGACGCAATGTGATGAACATTTGACCAAGGTTTGGATTCAAAATATGCATTTTGAAGAAAGTTATAACGCTAGATGCAACCGTATATATATAAGAAACTTAGAAGTTTGAAGGTGGTTCAAAACTCGCTAAACGGACCTCTATAAGTTACTGTCTGGGAGCCAAACCAAGAATCTGACAGTAAATTCATATAACTCAATCGAAAGAACACATTGTAATGTACATTTGATGAAAGTTTGGTTCAGAAATATGCATTTTCAAGAAAGTTATTGCAAAAGGACTGATTTTATGGTTGTTTTCGACTTAGACTTTTTCCGCGACTTTGGTCAAAATCGGATAAATGTACCTCTGCTAGGTCGAAACTGGAGCCCAAACCAAGAATCTGATAGCAAATTCATTTTCCTCAATCGACAGGACGCAATGTGATGAACATTTGACCAAGGTTTGGATTAAAAATATGCATTTTGAAGAAAGTTATAACCCTATATGCAACCGTATATATATAAGCAACTTAGAAGTTTGAAGGTGGTTCAAAACTCGCTAAACGGACCTCTATAAGCTACTGTCTGGGAGCCAAACCAAGAATCTGACAGTAAATTCATATTACTCAATCGAAAGAACACATTGTAATGTACATTTGATGAAAGTTTGGTTCAGAAATATGCATTTTCAAGAAAGTTATTGCAAAAGGACTGATTTTATGGTTGTTTTCGACTTAGACTTTTTCCGCGACTTTGGTCAAAATCGGATAAATGTACCTCTGCTAGGTCGAAACTGGAGCCCAAACCAAGAATCTGATAGCAAATTCATTTTCCTCAATCGACAGGACGCAATGTGATGAACATTTGACCAAGGTTTGGATTCAAAATATGCATTTTGAAGAAAGTTATAACGCTAGATGCAACCGTATATATATAAGAAACTTAGAAGTTTGAAGGTGGTTCAAAACTCGCTAAAAGGACCTCTATAAGCTACTGTCTGGGAGCCAAACCAAGAATCTGACAGTAAATTCATATTACTCAATCGAAAGAACACATTGTAATGTACATTTGATGAAAGTTTGGTTCAGAAATATGCATTTTCAAGAAAGTTATTGCAAAAGGACTGATTTTATGGTTGTTTTCGACTTAGACTTTTTCCGCGACTTTGGTCAAAATCGGATAAATGTACCTCTGCTAGGTCGAAACTGGAGCCCAAACCAAGAATCTGATAGCAAATTCATTTTCCTCAATCGACAGGACGCAATGTGATGAACATTTGACCAAGGTTTGGATTAAAAATATGCATTTTGAAGAAAGTTATAACCCTATATGCAACCGTATATATATAAGCAACTTAGAAGTTTGAAGGTGGTTCAAAACTCGCTAAACGGACCTCTATAAGTTACTGTCTGGGAGCCAAACCAAGAATCTGACAGTAAATTCATATTACTCAATCGAAAGAACACATTGTAATGTACATTTGATGAAAGTTTGGTTCAGAAATATGCATTTTCAAGAAAGTTATTGCAAAAGGACTGATTTTATGGTTGTTTTCGACTTAGACTTTTTCCGCGACTTTGGTCAAAATCGGATAAATGTACCTCTGCTAGGTCGAAACTGGAGCCCAAACCAAGAATCTGATAGCAAATTCATTTTCCTCAATCGACAGGACGCAATGTGATGAACATTTGACCAAGGTTTGGATTCAAAATATGCATTTTGAAGAAAGTTATAACGCTAGATGCAACCGTATATATATAAGAAACTTAGAAGTTTGAAGGTGGTTCAAAACTCGCTAAAAGGACCTCTATAAGCTACTGTCTGGGAGCCAAACCAAGAATCTGACAGTAAATTCATATTACTCAATCGAAAGAACACATTGTAATGTACATTTGATGAAAGTTTGGTTCAGAAATATGCATTTTCAAGAAAGTTATTGCAAAAGGACTGATTTTATGGTTGTTTTCGACTTAGACTTTTTCCGCGACTTTGGTCAAAATCGGATAAATGTACCTCTGCTAGGTCGAAACTGGAGCCCAAACCAAGAATCTGATAGCAAATTCATTTTCCTCAATCGACAGGACGCAATGTGATGAACATTTGACCAAGGTTTGGATTAAAAATATGCATTTTGAAGAAAGTTATAACCCTATATGCAACCGTATATATATAAGCAACTTAGAAGTTTGAAGGTGGTTCAAAACTCGCTAAACGGACCTCTATAAGTTACTGTCTGGGAGCCAAACCAAGAATCTGACAGTAAATTCATATTACTCAATCGAAAGAACACATTGTAATGTACATTTGATGAAAGTTTGGTTCAGAAATATGCATTTTCAAGAAAGTTATTGCAAAAGGACTGATTTTATGGTTGTTTTCGACTTAGACTTTTTCCGCGACTTTGGTCAAAATCGGATAAATGTACCTCTGCTAGGTCGAAACTGGAGCCCAAACCAAGAATCTGATAGCAAATTCATTTTCCTCAATCGACAGGACGCAATGTGATGAACATTTGACCAAGGTTTGGATTCAAAATATGCATTTTGAAGAAAGTTATAACGCTAGATGCAACCGTATATATATAAGAAACTTAGAAGTTTGAAGGTGGTTCAAAACTCGCTAAAAGGACCTCTATAAGATACTGTCTGGGAGCCAAACCAAGAATCTGACAGTAAATTCATATTACTCAATCGAAAGAACACATTGTAATGTACATTTGATGAAAGTTTGGTTCAGAAATATGCATTTTCAAGAAAGTTATTGCAAAAGGACTGATTTTATGGTTGTTTTCGACTTAGACTTTTTCCGCGACTTTGGTCAAAATCGGATAAATGTACCTCTGCTAGGTCGAAACTGGAGCCCAAACCAAGAATCTGATAGCAAATTCATTTTCCTCAATCGACAGGAAGCAATGTGATGAACATTTGACCAAGGTTTGGATTCAAAATATGCATTTTGAAGAAAGTTATAACGCTAGATGCAACCGTATATATATATATAAGCAACTTAGAAGTTTGAAGGTGGTTCAAAACTCGCTAAACGGACCTCTATAAGATACTGTCTGGGAGCCAAACCAAGAATCTGACAGTAAATTCATATTACTCAATCGAAAGAACACATTGTAATGTACATTTGATGAAAGTTTGGATTCAAAATATGCATTTTGAAGAAAGTTATAACGCTAGATGCAACCCTATATATATATAAGCAACTTAGAAGTTTGAAGGTGGTTCAAAACTCGCTAAACGGACCTCTATAAGATACTGTCTGGGAGCCAAACCAAGAATCTGACAGTAAATTCATATTACTCAATCGAAAGAACACATTGTAATGTACATTTGATGAAAGTTTGGTTCAGAAATATGCATTTTCAAGAAAGTTATTGCAAAAGGACTGATTTTATGGTTGTTTTCGACTTAGACTTTTTCCGCGACTTTGGTCAAAATCGGATAAATGTACCTCTGCTAGGTCGAAACTGGAGCCCAAACCAAGAATCTGATAGCAAATTCATTTTCCTCAATCGACAGGAAGCAATGTGATGAACATTTGACCAAGGTTTGGATTCAAAATATGCATTTTGAAGAAAGTTATAACGCTAGATGCAACCGTATATATATATATAAGCAACTTAGAAGTTTGAAGGTGGTTCAAAACTCGCTAAACGGACCTCTATAAGATACTGTCTGGGAGCCAAACCAAGAATCTGACAGTAAATTCATATTACTCAATCGAAAGAACACATTGTAATGTACATTTGATGAAAGTTTGGATTCAAAATATGCATTTTGAAGAAAGTTATAACGCTAGATGCAACCCTATATATATATAAGCAACTTAGAAGTTTGAAGGTGGTTCAAAACTCGCTAAACGGACCTCTATAAGATACTGTCTGGGAGCCAAACCAAGAATCTGACAGTAAATTCATATTACTCAATCGAAAGAACACATTGTAATGTACATTTGATGAAAGTTTGGTTCAGAAATATGCATTTTCAAGAAAGTTATTGCAAAAGGACTGATTTTATGGTTGTTTTCGACTTAGACTTTTTCCGCGACTTTGGTCAAAATTGGATAAATGTACCTCTGCTAGGTCGAAACTGGAGCCCAAACCAAGAATCTGATAGCAAATTCATATTCCTCAATCGGCAGGAAGCAATGTGATGAACATTTGACCGAGGTTTGGATTCAAAATATGCATTTTGAAGAAAGTTATAACGCTAGATGCAACCGTATATATATATATAAGCAACTTAGAAGTTTGAAGGTGGTTCAAAACTCGCTAAACGGACCTCTATAAGATACTGTCTGGGAGCCAAACCAAGAATCTGACAGTAAATTCATATTACTCAATCGAAAGAACACATTGTAATGTACATTTGATGAAAGTTTGGATTCAAAATATGCATTTTGAAGAAAGTTATAACGCTAGATGCAACCCTATATATATATAAGCAACTTAGAAGTTTGAAGGTGGTTCAAAACTCGCTAAACGGACCTCTATAAGATACTGTCTGGGAGCCAAACCAAGAATCTGACAGTAAATTCATATTACTCAATCGAAAGAACACATTGTAATGTACATTTGATGAAAGTTTGGTTCAGAAATATGCATTTTCAAGAAAGTTATTGCAAAAGGACTGATTTTATGGTTGTTTTCGACTTAGACTTTTTCCGCGACTTTGGTCAAAATTGGATAAATGTACCTCTGCTAGGTCGAAACTGGAGCCCAAACCAAGAATCTGATAGCAAATTCATATTCCTCAATCGGCAGGAAGCAATGTGATGAACATTTGACCGAGGTTTGGATTCAAAATATGCATTTTGAAGAAAGTTATAACGCTAGATGCAACCGTATATATATAAGAAACTTAGAAGTTTGAAGGTGGTTCAAAACTCTCTAAACGGACCTCTATAAGCTACTGTATGGGAGCCAAACCAAGAATCTGACAGTAAATTCATATTACTCAATCGAAAGAACACATTGTAATGTACATTTGATGAAAGTTTGGATTCAAAATATGCATTTTGAAGAAAGTTATAACGCTAGATGCAACCCTATATATATATAAGCAACTTAGAAGTTTGAAGGTGGTTCAAAACTCGCTAAACGGACCTCTATAAGATACTGTCTGGGAGCCAAACCAAGAATCTGACAGTAAATTCATATTACTCAATCGAAAGAACACATTGTAATGTACATTTGATGAAAGTTTGGTTCAGAAATATGCATTTTCAAGAAAGTTATTGCAAAAGGACTGATTTTATGGTTGTTTTCGACTTAGACTTTTTCCGCGACTTTGGTCAAAATCGGATAAATGTACCTCTGCTAGGTCAAAACTGGAGCCCAAACCAAGAATCTGATAGCAAATTCATATTCCTCAATCGGCAGGAAGCAATGTGATGATTATTTGACCGAGGTTTGGATTCAAAATATGTATTTTGAAGAAAGTTATAACGCTAGATGCAACCGTATATATATAAGAAACTTAGAAGTTTGAAGGTGGTTCAAAACTCTCTAAACGGACCTCTATAAGCTACTGTCTGGGAGCCAAACCAAGAATCTGACAGTAAATTCATATTACTCAATCGAAAGAACACATTGTAATGTACATTTGATGAGAGTTTGGTTCAGAAATATGCATTTTCAAGAAAGTTATTGCAAAAGGACTGATTTTATGGTTGTTTTCGACTTAGACTTTTTCCGCGACTTTGGTCAAAATTGGATAAATGTACCTCTGCTAGGTCGAAACTGGAGCCCAAACCAAGAATCTGATAGCAAATTCATATTCCTCAATCGGCAGGAAGCGATGTGATGAACATTTGACCAAGGTTTGGATTCAAAATATGCATTTTGAAGAAAGTTATAACGCTAGATGCAACCGTATATATATATAAGCAACTTAGAAGTTTGAAGGTGGTTCAAAACTCGCTAAACGGACCTCTATAAGATACTGTCTGGGAGCCAAACCAAGAATCTGACAGTAAATTCATATTACTCAATCGAAAGAACACATTGTAATGTACATTTAATGAAAGTTTGGATTCAAAATATGCATTTTGAAGAAAGTTATAACGCTAGATGCAACCCTATATATATATAAGCAACTTAGAAGTTTGAAGGTGGTTCAAAACTCGCTAAACGGACCTCTATAAGATACTGTCTGGGAGCCAAACCAAGAATCTGACAGTAAATTCATATTACTCAATCGAAAGAACACATTGTAATGTACATTTGATGAAAGTTTGGATTCAAAATATGCATTTTGAAGAAAGTTATAACGCTAGATGCAACCGTATATATATATAAGCAACTTAGAAGTTTGAAGGTGGTTCAAAACTCGCTAAACGGACCTCTATAAGCTACTGTATGGGAGCCAAACCAAGAATCTGACAGTAAATTCATATTACTCAATCGAAAGAACACATTGTAATGTACATTTGATGAAAGTTTGGTTCAGAAATATGCATTTTCAAGAAAGTTATTGCAAAAGGACTGATTTTATGGTTGTTTTCGACTTAGACTTTTTCCGCGACTTTGGTCAAAATTGGATAAATGTACCTCTGCTAGGTCGAAACTGGAGCCCAAACCAAGAATCTGATAGCAAATTCATATTCCTCAATCGGCAGGAAGCAATGTGATGAACATTTGACCGAGGTTTGGATTCAAAATATGCATTTTGAAGAAAGTTATAACGCTAGATGCAACCGTATATATATAAGAAACTTAGAAGTTTGAAGGTGGTTCAAAACTCTCTAAACGGACCTCTATAAGCTACTGTATGGGAGCCAAACCAAGAATCTGACAGTAAATTCATATTACTCAATCGAAAGAACACATTGTAATGTACATTTGATGAAAGTTTGGATTCAAAATATGCATTTTGAAGAAAGTTATAACGCTAGATGCAACCCTATATATATATAAGCAACTTAGAAGTTTGAAGGTGGTTCAAAACTCGCTAAACGGACCTCTATAAGATACTGTCTGGGAGCCAAACCAAGAATCTGACAGTAAATTCATATTACTCAATCGAAAGAACACATTGTAATGTACATTTGATGAAAGTTTGGTTCAGAAATATGCATTTTCAAGAAAGTTATTGCAAAAGGACTGATTTTATGGTTGTTTTCGACTTAGACTTTTTCCGCGACTTTGGTCAAAATTGGATAAATGTACCTCTGCTAGGTCGAAACTGGAGCCCAAACCAAGAATCTGATAGCAAATTCATATTCCTCAATCGGCAGGAAGCAATGTGATGAACATTTGACCGAGGTTTGGATTCAAAATATGCATTTTGAAGAAAGTTATAACGCTAGATGCAACCGTATATATATAAGAAACTTAGAAGTTTGAAGGTGGTTCAAAACTCTCTAAACGGACCTCTATAAGCTACTGTATGGGAGCCAAACCAAGAATCTGACAGTAAATTCATATTACTCAATCGAAAGAACACATTGTAATGTACATTTGATGAAAGTTTGGTTCAGAAATATGCATTTTCAAGAAAGTTATTGCAAAAGGACTGATTTTATGGTTGTTTTCGACTTAGACTTTTTCCGCGACTTTGGTCAAAATCGGATAAATGTACCTCTGCTAGGTCAAAACTGGAGCCCAAACCAAGAATCTGATAGCAAATTCATATTCCTCAATCGGCAGGAAGCAATGTGATGATTATTTGACCGAGGTTTGGATTCAAAATATGCATTTTGAAGAAAGTTATAACGCTAGATGCAACCGTATATATATAAGAAACTTAGAAGTTTGAAGGTGGTTCAAAACTCTCTAAACGGACCTCTATAAGCTACTGTCTGGGAGCCAAACCAAGAATCTGACAGTAAATTCATATTACTCAATCGAAAGAACACATTGTAATGTACATTTGATGAGAGTTTGGTTCAGAAATATGCATTTTCAAGAAAGTTATTGCAAAAGGACTGATTTTATGGTTGTTTTCGACTTAGACTTTTTCCGCGACTTTGGTCAAAATTGGATAAATGTACCTCTGCTAGGTCGAAACTGGAGCCCAAACCAAGAATCTGATAGCAAATTCATATTCCTCAATCGGCAGGAAGCGATGTGATGAACATTTGACCAAGGTTTGGATTCAAAATATGCATTTTGAAGAAAGTTATAACGCTAGATGCAACCGTATATATATATAAGCAACTTAGAAGTTTGAAGGTGGTTCAAAACTCGCTAAACGGACCTCTATAAGATACTGTCTGGGAGCCAAACCAAGAATCTGACAGTAAATTCATATTACTCAATCGAAAGAACACATTGTAATGTACATTTAATGAAAGTTTGGATTCAAAATATGCATTTTGAAGAAAGTTATAACGCTAGATGCAACCCTATATATATATAAGCAACTTAGAAGTTTGAAGGTGGTTCAAAACTCGCTAAACGGACCTCTATAAGATACTGTCTGGGAGCCAAACCAAGAATCTGACAGTAAATTCATATTACTCAATCGAAAGAACACATTGTAATGTACATTTGATGAAAGTTTGGATTCAAAATATGCATTTTGAAGAAAGTTATAACGCTAGATGCAACCGTATATATATATAAGCAACTTAGAAGTTTGAAGGTGGTTCAAAACTCGCTAAACGGACCTCTATAAGCTACTGTATGGGAGCCAAACCAAGAATCTGACAGTAAATTCATATTACTCAATCGAAAGAACACATTGTAATGTACATTTGATGAAAGTTTGGTTCAGAAATATGCATTTTCAAGAAAGTTATTGCAAAAGGACTGATTTTATGGTTGTTTTCGACTTAGACTTTTTCCGCGACTTTGGTCAAAATTGGATAAATGTACCTCTGCTAGGTCGAAACTGGAGCCCAAACCAAGAATCTGATAGCAAATTCATATTCCTCAATCGGCAGGAAGCAATGTGATGAACATTTGACCGAGGTTTGGATTCAAAATATGCATTTTGAAGAAAGTTATAACGCTAGATGCAACCCTATATATATAAGAAACTTAGAAGTTTGAAGGTGGTTCAAAACTCTCTAAACGGACCTCTATAAGCTACTGTATGGGAGCCAAACCAAGAATCTGACAGTAAATTCATATTACTCAATCGAAAGAACACATTGTAATGTACATTTGATGAAAGTTTGGTTCAGAAATATGCATTTTCAAGAAAGTTATTGCAAAAGGACTGATTTTATGGTTGTTTTCGACTTAGACTTTTTCCGCGACTTTGGTCAAAATCGGATAAATGTACCTCTGCTAGGTCAAAACTGGAGCCCAAACCAAGAATCTGATAGCAAATTCATATTCCTCAATCGGCAGGAAGCAATGTGATGATTATTTGACCGAGGTTTGGATTCAAAATATGCATTTTGAAGAAAGTTATAACGCTAGATGCAACCCTATATATATAAGAAACTTAGAAGTTTGAAGGTGGTTCAAAACTCTCTAAACGGACCTCTATAAGCTACTGTCTGGGAGCCAAACCAAGAATCTGACAGTAAATTCATATTACTCAATCGAAAGAACACATTGTAATGTACATTTGATGAGAGTTTGGTTCAGAAATATGCATTTTCAAGAAAGTTATTGCAAAAGGACTGATTTTATGGTTGTTTTCGACTTAGACTTTTTCCGCGACTTTGGTCAAAATCGGATAAATGTACCTCTGCTAGGTCGAAACTATAGCCCAAACCAAGAATCTGATAGCAAATTCATTTTCCTCAATCGACAGGAAGCAATGTGATGAACATTTGACCAAGGTTTGGATTCAAAATATGCATTTTGAAGTAAAGTTATAACGCTAGATGCAACCGTATATATATATAAGCAACTTAGAAGTTTGAAGGTGGTTCAAAACTCGCTAAACGGACCTCTATAAGATACTGTCTGGGAGCCAAACCAAGAATCTGACAGTAAATTCATATTACTCAATCGAAAGAACACATTGTAATGTACATTTGATGAAAGTTTGGATTCAAAATATGCATTTTGAAGAAAGTTATAACGCTAGATGCAACCGTATATATATATAAGCAACTTAGAAGTTTGAAGGTGGTTCAAAACTCGCTAAACGGACCTCTATAAGCTACTGTATGGGAGCCAAACCAAGAATCTGACAGTAAATTCATATTACTCAATCGAAAGAACACATTGTAATGTACATTTGATGAAAGTTTGGTTCAGAAATATGCATTTTCAAGAAAGTTATTGCAAAAGGACTGATTTTATGGTTGTTTTCGACTTAGACTTTTTCCGCGACTTTGGTCAAAATTGGATAAATGTACCTCTGCTAGGTCGAAACTGGAGCCCAAACCAAGAATCTGATAGCAAATTCATATTCCTCAATCGGCAGGAAGCAATGTGATGAACATTTGACCGAGGTTTGGATTCAAAATATGCATTTTGAAGAAAGTTATAACGCTAGATGCAACCGTATATATATAAGAAACTTAGAAGTTTGAAGGTGGTTCAAAACTCTCTAAACGGACCTCTATAAGCTACTGTCTGGGAGCCAAACCAAGAATCTGACAGTAAATTCATATTACTCAATCGAAAGAACACATTGTAATGTACATTTGATGAAAGTTTGGTTCAGAAATATGCATTTTCAAGAAAGTTATTGCAAAAGGACTGATTTTATGGTTGTTTTCGACTTAGACTTTTTCCGCGACTTTGGTCAAAATCGGATAAATGTACCTCTGCTAGGTCAAAACTGGAGCCCAAACCAAGAATCTGATAGCAAATTCATATTCCTCAATCGGCAGGAAGCAATGTGATGATTATTTGACCGAGGTTTGGATTCAAAATATGCATTTTGAAGAAAGTTATAACGCTAGATGCAACCGTATATATATAAGAAACTTAGAAGTTTGAAGGTGGTTCAAAACTCTCTAAACGGACCTCTATAAGCTACTGTCTGGGAGCCAAACCAAGAATCTGACAGTAAATTCATATTACTCAATCGAAAGAACACATTGTAATGTACATTTGATGAGAGTTTGGTTCAGAAATATGCATTTTCAAGAAAGTTATTGCAAAAGGACTGATTTTATGGTTGTTTTCGACTTAGACTTTTTCCGCGACTTTGGTCAAAATTGGATAAATGTACCTCTGCTAGGTCGAAACTGGAGCCCAAACCAAGAATCTGATAGCAAATTCATATTCCTCAATCGGCAGGAAGCGATGTGATGAACATTTGACCAAGGTTTGGATTCAAAATATGCATTTTGAAGAAAGTTATAACGCTAGATGCAACCGTATATATATAAGAAACTTAGAAGTTTGAAGGTGGTTCAAAACTCTCTAAACGGACCTCTATAAGCTACTGTATGGGAGCCAAACCAAGAATCTGACAGTAAATTCATATTACTCAATCGAAAGAACACATTGTAATGTACATTTGATGAAAGTTTGGTTCAGAAATATGCATTTTCAAGAAAATTATTGCAAAAGGACTGATTTTATGGTTGTTTTCGACTTAGACTTTTTCCGCGACTTTGGTCAAAATCGGATAAATGTACCTCTGCTAGGTCGAAACTGGAGCCCAAACCAAGAATCTGATAGCAAATTCATTTTCCTCAATCGACAGGACGCAATGTGATGAACATTTGACCAAGGTTTGGATTTAAAATATGCATTTTGAAGAAAGTTATAACGCTAGATGCAACCGTATATATATATAAGCAACTTAGAAGTTTGAAGGTGGTTCAAAACTCGCTAAACGGACCTCTATAAGATACTGTCTGGGAGCCAAACCAAGAATCTGACAGTAAATTCATATTACTCAATCGAAAGAACACATTGTAATGTACATTTGATGAAAGTTTGGATTCAAAATATGCATTTTGAAGAAAGTTATAACGCTAGATGCAACCGTATATATATATAAGCAACTTAGAAGTTTGAAGGTGGTTCAAAACTCGCTAAACGGACCTCTATAAGCTACTGTCTGGGAGCCAAACCAAGAATCTGACAGTAAATTCATATTACTCAATCGAAAGAACACATTGTAATGTACATTTGATGAGAGTTTGGTTCAGAAATATGCATTTTCAAGAAAGTTATTGCAAAAGGACTGATTTTATGGTTGTTTTCGACTTAGACTTTTTCCGCGACTTTGGTCAAAATCGGATAAATGTACCTCTGCTAGGTCGAAACTGGAGCCCAAACCAAGAATCTGATAGCAAATTCATTTTCCTCAATCGACAGGAAGCAATGTGATGAACATTTGACCAAGGTTTGGATTCAAAATATGCATTTTGAAGTAAAGTTATAACGCTAGATGCAACCGTATATATATATAAGCAACTTAGAAGTTTGAAGGTGGTTCAAAACTCGCTAAACGGACCTCTATAAGATACTGTCTGGGAGCCAAACCAAGAATCTGACAGTAAATTCATATTACTCAATCGAAAGAACACATTGTAATGTACATTTGATGAAAGTTTGGATTCAAAATATGCATTTTGAAGAAAGTTATAACGCTAGATGCAACCGTATATATATAAGAAACTTAGAAGTTTGAAGGTGGTTCAAAACTCTCTAAACGGACCTCTATAAGCTACTGTATGGGAGCCAAACCAAGAATCTGACAGTAAATTCATATTACTCAATCGAAAGAACACATTGTAATGTACATTTGATGAAAGTTTGGTTCAGAAATATGCATTTTCAAGAAAATTATTGCAAAAGGACTGATTTTATGGTTGTTTTCGACTTAGACTTTTTCCGCGACTTTGGTCAAAATCGGATAAATGTACCTCTGCTAGGTCGAAACTGGAGCCCAAACCAAGAATCTGATAGCAAATTCATTTTCCTCAATCGACAGGACGCAATGTGATGAACATTTGACCAAGGTTTGGATTTAAAATATGCATTTTGAAGAAAGTTATAACGCTAGATGCAACCGTATATATATATAAGCAACTTAGAAGTTTGAAGGTGGTTCAAAACTCGCTAAACGGACCTCTATAAGATACTGTCTGGGAGCCAAACCAAGAATCTGACAGTAAATTCATATTACTCAATCGAAAGAACACATTGTAATGTACATTTGATGAAAGTTTGGATTCAAAATATGCATTTTGAAGAAAGTTATAACGCTAGATGCAACCGTATATATATATAAGCAACTTAGAAGTTTGAAGGTGGTTCAAAACTCGCTAAACGGACCTCTATAAGCTACTGTCTGGGAGCCAAACCAAGAATCTGACAGTAAATTCATATTACTCAATCGAAAGAACACATTGTAATGTACATTTGATGAGAGTTTGGTTCAGAAATATGCATTTTCAAGAAAGTTATTGCAAAAGGACTGATTTTATGGTTGTTTTCGACTTAGACTTTTTCCGCGACTTTGGTCAAAATCGGATAAATGTACCTCTGCTAGGTCGAAACTGGAGCCCAAACCAAGAATCTGATAGCAAATTCATTTTCCTCAATCGACAGGAAGCAATGTGATGAACATTTGACCAAGGTTTGGATTCAAAATATGCATTTTGAAGTAAAGTTATAACGCTAGATGCAACCGTATATATATATAAGCAACTTAGAAGTTTGAAGGTGGTTCAAAACTCGCTAAACGGACCTCTATAAGATACTGTCTGGGAGCCAAACCAAGAATCTGACAGTAAATTCATATTACTCAATCGAAAGAACACATTGTAATGTACATTTGATGAAAGTTTGGATTCAAAATATGCATTTTGAAGAAAGTTATAACGCTAGATGCAACCGTATATATATATAAGCAACTTAGAAGTTTGAAGGTGGTTCAAAACTCGCTAAACGGACCTCTATAAGCTACTGTATGGGAGCCAAACCAAGAATCTGACAGTAAATTCATATTACTCAATCGAAAGAACACATTGTAATGTACATTTGATGAAAGTTTGGTTCAGAAATATGCATTTTCAAGAAAGTTATTGCAAAAGGACTGATTTTATGGTTGTTTTCGACTTAGACTTTTTCCGCGACTTTGGTCAAAATTGGATAAATGTACCTCTGCTAGGTCGAAACTGGAGCCCAAACCAAGAATCTGATAGCAAATTCATATTCCTCAATCGGCAGGAAGCAATGTGATGAACATTTGACCGAGGTTTGGATTCAAAATATGCATTTTGAAGAAAGTTATAACGCTAGATGCAACCGTATATATATAAGAAACTTAGAAGTTTGAAGGTGGTTCAAAACTCTCTAAACGGACCTCTATAAGCTACTGTATGGGAGCCAAACCAAGAATCTGACAGTAAATTCATATTACTCAATCGAAAGAACACATTGTAATGTACATTTGATGAAAGTTTGGTTCAGAAATATGCATTTTCAAGAAAGTTATTGCAAAAGGACTGATTTTATGGTTGTTTTCGACTTAGACTTTTTCCGCGACTTTGGTCAAAATCGGATAAATGTACCTCTGCTAGGTCAAAACTGGAGCCCAAACCAAGAATCTGATAGCAAATTCATATTCCTCAATCGGCAGGAAGCAATGTGATGATTATTTGACCGAGGTTTGGATTCAAAATATGCATTTTGAAGAAAGTTATAACGCTAGATGCAACCGTATATATATAAGAAACTTAGAAGTTTGAAGGTGGTTCAAAACTCTCTAAACGGACCTCTATAAGCTACTGTCTGGGAGCCAAACCAAGAATCTGACAGTAAATTCATATTACTCAATCGAAAGAACACATTGTAATGTACATTTGATGAAAGTTTGGTTCAGAAATATGCATTTTCAAGAAAATTATTGCAAAAGGACTGATTTTATGGTTGTTTTCGACTTAGACTTTTTCCGCGACTTTGGTCAAAATCGGATAAATGTACCTCTGCTAGGTCGAAACTGGAGCCCAAACCAAGAATCTGATAGCAAATTCATTTTCCTCAATCGACAGGACGCAATGTGATGAACATTTGACCAAGGTTTGGATTTAAAATATGCATTTTGAAGAAAGTTATAACGCTAGATGCAACCGTATATATATATAAGCAACTTAGAAGTTTGAAGGTGGTTCAAAACTCGCTAAACGGACCTCTATAAGATACTGTCTGGGAGCCAAACCAAGAATCTGACAGTAAATTCATATTACTCAATCGAAAGAACACATTGTAATGTACATTTAATGAAAGTTTGGATTCAAAATATGCATTTTGAAGAAAGTTATAACGCTAGATGCAACCCTATATATATATAAGCAACTTAGAAGTTTGAAGGTGGTTCAAAACTCGCTAAACGGACCTCTATAAGATACTGTCTGGGAGCCAAACCAAGAATCTGACAGTAAATTCATATTACTCAATCGAAAGAACACATTGTAATGTACATTTGATGAAAGTTTGGTTCAGAAATATGCATTTTCAAGAAAGTTATTGCAAAAGGACTGATTTTATGGTTGTTTTCGACTTAGACTTTTTCCGCGACTTTGGTCAAAATCGGATAAATGTACCTCTGCTAGGTCGAAACTGGAGCCCAAACCAAGAATCTGATAGCAAATTCATTTTCCTCAATCGACAGGAAGCAATGTGATGAACATTTGACCAAGGTTTGGATTCAAAATATGCATTTTGAAGAAAGTTATAACGCTAGATGCAACCGTATATATATATAAGCAACTTAGAAGTTTGAAGGTGGTTCAAAACTCGCTAAACGGACCTCTATAAGCTACTGTATGGGAGCCAAACCAAGAATCTGACAGTAAATTCATATTACTCAATCGAAAGAACACATTGTAATGTACATTTGATGAAAGTTTGGTTCAGAAATATGCATTTTCAAGAAAGTTATTGCAAAAGGACTGATTTTATGGTTGTTTTCGACTTAGACTTTTTCCGCGACTTTGGTCAAAATTGGATAAATGTACCTCTGCTAGGTCGAAACTGGAGCCCAAACCAAGAATCTGATAGCAAATTCATATTCCTCAATCGGCAGGAAGCAATGTGATGAACATTTGACCGAGGTTTGGATTCAAAATATGCATTTTGAAGAAAGTTATAACGCTAGATGCAACCGTATATATATAAGAAACTTAGAAGTTTGAAGGTGGTTCAAAACTCTCTAAACGGACCTCTATAAGCTACTGTATGGGAGCCAAACCAAGAATCTGACAGTAAATTCATATTACTCAATCGAAAGAACACATTGTAATGTACATTTGATGAAAGTTTGGTTCAGAAATATGCATTTTCAAGAAAATTATTGCAAAAGGACTGATTTTATGGTTGTTTTCGACTTAGACTTTTTCCGCGACTTTGGTCAAAATCGGATAAATGTACCTCTGCTAGGTCGAAACTGGAGCCCAAACCAAGAATCTGATAGCAAATTCATTTTCCTCAATCGACAGGACGCAATGTGATGAACATTTGACCAAGGTTTGGATTTAAAATATGCATTTTGAAGAAAGTTATAACGCTAGATGCAACCGTATATATATATAAGCAACTTAGAAGTTTGAAGGTGGTTCAAAACTCGCTAAACGGACCTCTATAAGATACTGTCTGGGAGCCAAACCAAGAATCTGACAGTAAATTCATATTACTCAATCGAAAGAACACATTGTAATGTACATTTAATGAAAGTTTGGATTCAAAATATGCATTTTGAAGAAAGTTATAACGCTAGATGCAACCCTATATATATATAAGCAACTTAGAAGTTTGAAGGTGGTTCAAAACTCGCTAAACGGACCTCTATAAGATACTGTCTGGGAGCCAAACCAAGAATCTGACAGTAAATTCATATTACTCAATCGAAAGAACACATTGTAATGTACATTTGATGAAAGTTTGGTTCAGAAATATGCATTTTCAAGAAAGTTATTGCAAAAGGACTGATTTTATGGTTGTTTTCGACTTAGACTTTTTCCGCGACTTTGGTCAAAATCGGATAAATGTACCTCTGCTAGGTCGAAACTGGAGCCCAAACCAAGAATCTGATAGCAAATTCATTTTCCTCAATCGACAGGAAGCAATGTGATGAACATTTGACCAAGGTTTGGATTCAAAATATGCATTTTGAAGAAAGTTATAACGCTAGATGCAACCGTATATATATATAAGCAACTTAGAAGTTTGAAGGTGGTTCAAAACTCGCTAAACGGACCTCTATAAGATACTGTCTGGGAGCCAAACCAAGAATCTGACAGTAAATTCATATTACTCAATCGAAAGAACACATTGTAATGTACATTTGATGAAAGTTTGGATTCAAAATATGCATTTTGAAGAAAGTTATAACGCTAGATGCAACCCTATATATATATAAGCAACTTAGAAGTTTGAAGGTGGTTCAAAACTCGCTAAACGGACCTCTATAAGCTACTGTCTGGGAGCCAAACCAAGAATCTGACAGTAAATTCATATTACTCAATCGAAAGAACACATTGTAATGTACATTTGATGAAAGTTTGGTTCAGAAATATGCATTTTCAAGAAAGTTATTGCAAAAGGACTGATTTTATGGTTGTTTTCGACTTAGACTTTTTCCGCGACTTTGGTCAAAATTGGATAAATGTACCTCTGCTAGGTCGAAACTGGAGCCCAAACCAAGAATCTGATAGCAAATTCATATTCCTCAATCGGCAGGAAGCAATGTGATGAACATTTGACCGAGGTTTGGATTCAAAATATGCATTTTGAAGAAAGTTATAACGCTAGATGCAACCGTATATATATAAGAAACTTAGAAGTTTGAAGGTGGTTCAAAACTCTCTAAACGGACCTCTATAAGCTACTGTATGGGAGCCAAACCAAGAATCTGACAGTAAATTCATATTACTCAATCGAAAGAACACATTGTAATGTACATTTGATGAAAGTTTGGTTCAGAAATATGCATTTTCAAGAAAGTTATTGCAAAAGGACTGATTTTATGGTTGTTTTCGACTTAGACTTTTTCCGCGACTTTGGTCAAAATCGGATAAATGTACCTCTGCTAGGTCAAAACTGGAGCCCAAACCAAGAATCTGATAGCAAATTCATATTCCTCAATCGGCAGGAAGCAATGTGATGATTATTTGACCGAGGTTTGGATTCAAAATATGCATTTTGAAGAAAGTTATAACGCTAGATGCAACCGTATATATATAAGAAACTTAGAAGTTTGAAGGTGGTTCAAAACTCTCTAAACGGACCTCTATAAGCTACTGTCTGGGAGCCAAACCAAGAATCTGACAGTAAATTCATATTACTCAATCGAAAGAACACATTGTAATGTACATTTGATGAGAGTTTGGTTCAGAAATATGCATTTTCAAGAAAGTTATTGCAAAAGGACTGATTTTATGGTTGTTTTCGACTTAGACTTTTTCCGCGACTTTGGTCAAAATTGGATAAATGTACCTCTGCTAGGTCGAAACTGGAGCCCAAACCAAGAATCTGATAGCAAATTCATATTCCTCAATCGGCAGGAAGCGATGTGATGAACATTTGACCAAGGTTTGGATTCAAAATATGCATTTTGAAGAAAGTTATAACGCTAGATGCAACCGTATATATATAAGCAACTTAGAAGTTTGAAGGTGGTTCAAAACTCTCTAAACGGACCTCTATAAGCTACTGTATGGGAGCCAAACCAAGAATCTGACAGTAAATTCATATTACTCAATCGAAAGAACACATTGTAATGTACATTTAATGAAAGTTTGGATTCAAAATATGCATTTTGAAGAAAGTTATAACGCTAGATGCAACCCTATATATATATAAACAACTTAGAAGTTTGAAGGTGGTTCAAAACTCGCTAAACGGACCTCTATAAGATACTGTCTGGGAGCCAAACCAAGAATCTGACAGTAAATTCATATTACTCAATCGAAAGAACACATTGTAATGTACATTTGATGAAAGTTTGGTTCAGAAATATGCATTTTCAAGAAAGTTATTGCAAAAGGACTGATTTTATGGTTGTTTTCGACTTAGACTTTTTCCGCGACTTTGGTCAAAATCGGATAAATGTACCTCTGCTAGGTCGAAACTGGAGCCCAAACCAAGAATCTGATAGCAAATTCATTTTCCTCAATCGACAGGACGCAATGTGATGAACATTTGACCAAGGTTTGGATTCAAAATATGCATTTTGAAGAAAGTTATAACGCTAGATGCAACCGTAAGTACTATTTAACTTCCTTGAAGTGTTAAAAACAATGTATGTGATCGATCTCTTACATAATATCCTTATTATCATTTCCTGTTCCGAGGGCAGCTGTGCTTTATTGCTCTATGCCTGGTTGGCTGGTTGATAAATTAGATAACATCATTGTTGATTTAAGCTTTACCCTTCATGCATTGTATAATGTCTGAGAGACTACGTGGAATAAGATATATCTATAACAAAATGTAAATGATGCGGTTTTGATTATGTTCAAGATTAATCCAACTATATTTTATATTTTTCATTATCTTTTAAATGTCAAAAGCATGTGTTCATTAACTGTGAATTGGCGAAAAAAATAAAAACAAAGTAACTATTTGTCAATCCGGGATTAGGATGAGATAATTTTTATTGTCATTTACTAAAGTGATTCTATCGTTAATCATGGCCTTGTTGGTGCCCTTTTCTCTGTAAGACTGGTAAATACATGTACGTTAACAATTACTGCCAGGTTTGTATACATCATTTTTCAAGTCATTCTTGTTCTTATCCATTGGTAATCAGAAATCCCATATCGGAACTATCGGGACGCATGATGTACGAGGCGAACCCCTTGTCGATGACTATGAAATAATGACAATATTAAATCAATTTTCGAATGTATCATCATGAGATTATACCTTAAAATTTTACTGAGGAATAGTCAACTCAAATACGATTTTATACACAGTGTTGTAAGACATACTAAACCGGACCCAAAAATAACAGTTTAAAACAACCTATCATCAAGGTAACCCTTTTAGTTAAACTTTATAACTAGTGACCAGTATATCCTTCATATATTCATTTTTTTAATAATCATCAGTGATATTTTCAAATTATGGCAAACGTGTCTTAAAATACTGCAAAATGACTGTGTCTTTGTTAAATGTCAACTTGCTGTTCAATTATGCTTGTAAAAAGTCTGATAATTATATGAGAATTGTGTCAATATTAAAAGTGCATTGATTTTACAGTTGTTTAATCAAGGTTCACTTTACTGACAAATTTAAAGAAAACAACCTCAAACCCCTATCTGCCATAGATAAGAAATTTCAAATAGTTAGGAATTGAGTAATAGTGACGAATATCCAAAAAATATCCACACAAGTCAAAACCTAACTTTAAACAATATCGAAAGAAATATTGTGAAGTTTTTCATCTAATTTTGTAAAAGGTGAGGGAAATCTAAAAAAAATAAAAAAGATATCACTTTACGAAGATTTATAAAAAAAAATTCTCATATCTCATATGGCAGTTCAGTTGTAGAACAATTTGTTTACAACGACATTCTCACACACGTTTCCGGTTGGGTAATTCGATTTACGACTCTCGCGGGGCCTCGCTCATTAAACTCTGGAAGTTAAAAATTAAGGTTGCAGACCCCCTTTAATTGATAAGATGCTTGACAACACAAATGATGTTATTATTCACTGAATCTGAACTTCATCTCGGTCCACTTCAGGTTAAACCTGTTAACATACCATGTCATCCAGCAGATACCAGCATACCCCTTTTCCTCACCATAGAGGCCATTGAGGTTCGATGAATGACACGATTTGTACCACCAGGCACCGGCATAGTCTTCAGCACAATTTGATTCGAATTCATCATTGTCCTGATCTCTTGTAGAAAACTTCATTCCATTGTGAGGAGTCATTGAATCTCCTGAAAATTGATGACATGGCTTTTGAAGGTTAATGAATTAAAAGAATTAACAATGTGTCAATGAAATGATCACATTTATAATTCAATGCTTGAACCTTCTTAACTTGACTTATTCCCAGTATAAATAGTGAATACCATTTTGTTGCAATTATTGATGCAGAAATTGGATAGATTTTGTACATGTGACGTCATAAGTGTTTACAAGGCCATGCCGGAGATCATGATCAACCCCAGCGCCCGATTTGATTATGTTTTTTTCTACACTGGGCAAAAAAAGAAACGCATCACAGAAAATATCAGTTTATTTATACATTCGTTAACACAAAATTACCGAATAACGAATGCCTGTAAATGGACAAAAATTGGCACATATTTAACATGTGATTTCTGGAGTCACTGGTGTAATCAAATGCCTCATAGAACGTCATCGTCCGTGAAAGTTGTAAATCAAAGTCAGTACCTAGTGTTACCTCCTCGAGCATCGAGCACTGCTCTGCATCTCCGTGGCAAAGACTGAATGAACTGAATGAGGCGGCGAATCACATGTTGAGGAATTCTTAGCCACTCATCCTGCAATGCATACATAATCTGCTGTAGTGTCTATGGTTGCTGCTGACGCCGTCGTAGACGTCGGTCCAACAGATCCTACAGATTCTCAATTTGATTGAGATCTGGAGACTTTGATGGCCATGGAAGGACAGTCACATTGGTGTTGGCGAGATAGTCCATAGTAAGACGTGTTGTGTGTGGTCTCGTATTTACAGTTCTGTTACGCCGATGAAAGAACCTTATGTAGCGGTCCTAAACAGGAGTGGTCACCTTTGGTCGTCCTGATCTTGGTCGGTCTCGGGTGGAGTTGTGCAGTCTGAAGCGCTGCAAAAGACGTGAAATCGTGCTTTGACTCACGTTGAAGTGTTTTGCAACTGAACGATGGCGTTCCCCGCGTTTCATACATCAAATTGATCGATTTCAGTTTTCTTCGTTAAATTTTGGCATTTTGCAGGTCGCATGTAGGAAAAAAATGAGAATGAATCGCAATGGGACTGGTGTGTTTTTAAACCAACTATTGCCAGGGTGTAATATCCGAAGTTTCACGTGCAACATGGTTACAGATTTGTCTGCATTCAAATTTCGGCACCTTATTTTCAAGGTGCATAATGTTGGCGACAAAACATCAAAAGATGCGTTCGAGCTCATCACATGTTTTATTGACTTGTACTGATGATAATCAATCAAATTTAATCGACTTAAAACATTAAATTTAATGGCTAATTTATTACAAATTGAAAAGTTTATTTTATTGAAGCGTTTCTTTTTTGCCCAGTTTACTTTTTAAAGATGGCTCATCTTATTCTCTGACTGATCAATCAGTAAATATGTACCATATGTATACCTCTTAACAGAACAATACACAAAGTGACTTTGATTTAAAGTCTACTGTTACTCACATGGAATTTTAAACAGGGAAAATGTTTATTACTTTGTAATGCGTGATGATGAGGTACAACCAGTCACTTGATTACTGTCTTAAAAGGGCATAAATCGAAAATACCTCAAAATTTCAAAGAGATCATGTTACGATGCCAAAAAAACACACAATTACTGTCCGGTGTTCATGAAATATAGTATATCAGAGACCATAATCGTAAATTTGCTTTTCTTATATAATTACAACACATAATATGCAAATCTAACTTCACCCTAACCAAGCAGTGGTGTCATATTTTGAGTCTCGTTTGATAGTCCCTTTTTTATATCTTACCTCTGTTTCCGTCGAATCCAGCTATTGTCAGACGGTAGCCCTCGACCTCATCCTCGACCCTGAACGTGGAGTACGTGGCATAGCCAGATTCGTTGTTATAATCCACCATGTCAATCCTCAGTAGAGCAGTTCCTGAACTTGTCATCCGGTTTAACAGATCGTTTCCTGTATACCGTATGTAGTTAATGACTTTTCATTTTTTTAAAAACAAATTGTTAAAATCTTTCTCCTCGATATGGTAATATAGAGTGTAAATGAAATAATTTATGACCTACCAAGCCAGAAGTTCCCCTGCCTGTCTCCAAAGCCGATTTTGTATTGTTCCCAATTCCGCCTAAATTCGACAGTCGAGTCTTGACGTCTCTGAAACACCTAAAACAATAACATCATATGTTTAACATGACCAATCATTAATTTTCGATTCTTTGTGGTTCTGAAACTGAATACGAGGAAACGACCGAGTTACATCGGAGCTCTTCCTCTTTTCCACACTGAACACCATAAAAAGCTGGTAATAGCAGAAAACTCTTTTTCAGTGTTTATTTGATTCACAATTTATATAATAAAACCAAATTTGAAATTGACCTTATTTCTCCTAATGTCGGTACATAATATTTATATTGTAACCGATTTTCACAATACAGAACCTGTTATCCAGAAAAACTTCATAGATTAACGTTTCTGTTATGAAGATTTATTATTTCAAATGTACCGTCCATCCAACATCATCAGTGGTCATATCACAGTAAACTTCCAGGATTATCTGGGCTGATGAGATACAATCCGTCTGCAGACTCAGGGTGTCTTCTCAGTATCTCACCACAGTCACGTCTATCTATATACAGAAAATATAATTGTACCATTGCTCCTTATATTCAATCAAATTGGTATTTTTGAATTTATATGGATATTTTTCATAATATTTAATTTGGCTATCATGTACGCAAAAAATCGTAACTGCTGATTCTATTTCAATTCATCCTCCTTAACTTGCATATGCATTCCCAAAAAAAATAATATGTGGAGATTCTAGTTCATATCATCCCCACGCAAATATTCAGGAGTTGAAATTCGTTACACTTTCTAGTAATGAGACCAATTTATCACCCTCAAGGCATACTTTTATATTATAGACATGTCTTTTGACTCCAAGGCGCATCTTCGTTGCTTTTCTTTGTCTGGTTTTGATCAAACGTTTAATCTTTATCTCACTATATTGTTTTTTAAGCCACACCCAGAACTTATTTTTGATTTCCTTTCATTGTAGCCTTTAAACGGCCTCTTCAAAAAAATCTTTGATGAGAGACCAATACATCTTCGGTATCTAAGGGCAGACTGCTCCCATAGTTTTCAGATATCACCCCCAGTTCATACAAAAATATATACTTAAATCACTCGCCACGGTTTAGTCTTGAATAGAGCATATTAGCTTTCAATTCCAGCTCCTAGCCCAAACGTTCGTCTTCACGTCCAAGAAGAGATAATCAAGTATCAAACTTAAAACACTAGCGACCATTTTTGTTTGAAACTCATTTTAATCATTGGAGGTGGGGAATTCGCATAGCTTAAACGATCACGGTACAACTGCTCCTTATGAGTAAATTAAATTGTCTTGCAATTGAAAAAAAAAGTGTTTCGTGAGTTCGCTATATTGATCTTAATTAACGTGCTGCTAGCTTTTAAGTGTGGAACCCACCTAGATTGTAATAGAGTGATCCTTCCTCATCAACACTGCCATTTAAGAAGCGTAAGCGGACAGAATGAGCAGTGCACACATCACTCCGTGCGTTGTAGAAGAAGGAAACACAGTCGCCATCATGGAAACAATCGCTGCTGCACGCTAACAATGATCCACCTCCAGATTGAGACTAAAGACACTTCTCGGTGATGACGTTGTTCGTAAAGGAACCATTCACCATGAACTGCCGTTTGCTTGTGCAATGAAACTGGTCTTGTCCAAAACAGCAAACGGACACAAGAAGCAAAAGCCAAGAAAAAGTTTCCATCATCACCGATACAGAGTCAGGACAGAGTGACAGAGCTGTGTTCTGGCTATGTTACCTCTTCGGTTGATGTCTGTCAGTCTGTCAGTTGCCAGCAGCAAATACGTATATTTGTTTACATGTTGTTTGGCATTTGTCGTCAAGTAAACAACGAATAATAATTCATAAAGTGCTCTGTCAGCTGTACTTCTCCTTCTGTTTAGTCCTTGTTTCAGACTTTACGGACACTAGTCACCAGTACGAATTGTTCAGTGTTTTTCCACTAAATTTTTAATATCCAATTAGAACATGGAGCGTAATTTGGTAGTTTCGATTTGTGTACGTTGACATGCAACTTCAGAATAGTAATTGTAAGTTCGCACTATTGAGGTCTGTTCTCATTTTACATCCATGAAACCCTGAATTTTAAAATTGGGTAATGAGTATTATTGTAGGAGAACCATTTACTGTAATGGAAAAAAGGACATACTTCTTTTGCACAAGGTTAATCATTGTTGTCACGACAGTTTTACTGAAGGCATTCTGAAGTTCTACACAGCATGAAGGAAAATCTAAAAATCACTTCAGAGATTAAAGTCATATACTCACTTTTGTAAGGCGAAATAATTATTCTTCACGAGCAAAATACTGAGCACTCACACAAACCGTTCGTGTCGTCTGCAACGAATTTCACGTTTATGCCCGTTATACAGTTTAGGATCACGCTGCTTATCGGTGCCTGCCTTTTCAGCTCGTAGTGCCCCAAATCAAGTGCACCTCATCGAGAGTGAGATCTAGTAATTGCATCACCGTCACTTATTACAAGCGAATTCTACAATGAGTTTATCGCCTTTGTTCATTTTGAATTTAAGCTAAGCATAAGCTATTGTTATCGCATATTAAGCTTGGCTTTTTCATGTGTGTTTCATAACTCAGTAAGCCCTGTCGTGCGATGACGGCGATGGGTATGTTGTTTTGAACTTTAATCTTGAGGTATAGATTGCATGCAAAGTTATGAAAATTTTCAGGGGATTGATTGATGGGACGTTTGGACTATTTGGGTGTGCATTAATCATTGCCTTCCAAAAGTGACCCTATGACTTTAACATATCGATAATCATTAGATTACCTCTACAGTTACCTGCGCAATCCAAAAGTATGATCCCGAACGGAATCCGCTCGTTCAAGTTCCTAAAATACGTCAGTGTCATAGAGGGCCCAATTTAGGGAATTAAAGACGTCCTAGATGACCTTTACCTAAAGGCCTCGAAAACCAAGGACATCCATTATTGTGAATTGTACATTGGTAGTTCTGCGTTCCGATGTAATGCTCCTGTGCACGAGTTACGTATTTTTCTCTAGAAATCTGACCGGTTTTCCAGGGATATAGGATTTGAAATCTATATAAAATATTTTTGGTTGCACAGTCGAGCGAAAGTTGTTCAAGATGGTCCTCTCTTTGTCTTAATTGCAACATAAAAATCTGTCCAGTAGACGTTCTGACCACCATCATTATATTATTTACAAAAACATCAAGTTTAAAAGTGATTTTACCGATTGTTTTTACTTTTAACAACGTACTATTTAGCTGAGGTTTAAGTCCTGATATAAAAGTTATCAAATATCAAGCATGATTTGTTGTAGTCAGCAATAAATGATCGAAATGTTAAAAGTTGTGATAATGGCGTAAATGTAACTACATATTTGCACTAGTAAAAGTATTCAAGGCTCAATGCATTTAAAAAACGATGTTTCGTAGGAAATAGAAAAAAATAAGACTGCTATATCCCCTGATTGTATCTTAATCTTTACAATAAGACGATGTCAACATGTTATTAAAAATACTTGTTTATTTGTACAAAATAAGCATAACAGTAACAACAGACTTGTTTACGGAAATCGATATCGAAAGACGAATGCTTATCAATATAAGCTATCTTGTTTCATTTGTAGAGTTGTGTGGATGTTGTTATTTCATGAAAGGTTAGTATGTTGCTGAAAAATCAATTAGTCATATTTTCTTCATATTTTATTTAAAGTTACAGCTATTAACTTTGGACAATGCTTAGTTGTTTTCTGAGTTAATCCGTCTCTGTCGATTTTGAACAAGTTGAATTACATTCCCGAAGTCTTGTCAAAATATTTTAATTGACTACCATTAAATGATAACTTTTTTACACTAACACAACTTCTATATAATGGAATTGCGAAACACAGCGCCCTGCGTGAAACTGACGTTACATCTATCCTATGGTAAATAATCAATTATCTAACAAATCAAATACGTTCGTTACAACATTATAGATGTAAACTTATAGATGTTATTCGAAAGCTCAATCATTGATTCTTCTCTTTTCATGAGCAGACCTTCCCAAAAACGAAATGATGCATGGCGAAGGTGGGAGACTACAGTATATATTGTATAACTTAACGAAACGTCATGATGCAAAACGGAGAGGGAGAACAAAATACAATGATAAGTCGATATTCAATCAGTCTCTTATCTCATTTTTCACTCTCTTCAATCTTTCTGATTTTGTTTATACAAACTGTGATGAGAGTAGAGTGATCCCATTAAGGTATACAATTACATAACTTAAGACTAAATCGTGAAAAGTAATAGTATTTTACGTTCATTTAAACGTTATTCTCTTAAGAAAAGAAATATTGGTTGAGTGAATAATCGTTCTTTGAATACTTTACATTAACATTACAGTAACAGAAGGCGAAGTCCAAGAAGACTTGAAAAAGGTTGCAGGTTCTTATTATTGTAGAGTTGAATGAATCGCAAATGTTGATAATGGTTTATAATCTGATATTAAAATCCTAATTTGACAACTGCAAAACATACATATAGCTATGCCCTCATCTTTTTTTTTACTAAATCAGATACAGAAATATACTCAGACATATATACAATGGAAAGGTCTACATCATTCCATTTGCTTATTGTGGATTATGTATTGGTGATTTTTACGCTATGCCCTGTAATAGTGGCAACATGATTTTAGAAGCTTCAGAAAACCTCATACTCTAGAAAGCTCAAGCCAATGATGATTAATGACTGTCTTTGGTGAATTCTTAAACACAGTTTTGCACTGATAAGAGTATCATGGGCTTGTTTTATATTGATATTAATCAACATGATGTACAGCTTAATTTATCATCAAAGAGCTCAGGCTTCAATCGACATATTGTAGGCAACGCCATAACAGAAGGGTCTAGTGTCCGTTTTTCGATCACACGTCACAGCATAAAATGTTGGTGTAGATTATTGTGGATGACGGATGAATTGGAGAGCTTTGTTAGGAGTGGTTGTCATGTTGCAACAGTGGACGACAAGAAAAGTTGAAATACTGTTAATCGGGGTACATATGCCAACTCGCAATGTAATTTCCTTCATTGATAGCACGGTCTATCTCCTGTTTCCAGAACGTTGAAACATCTCACCGTCATTGTACCAAGTCGCTTGCAGATATGTGTCACACTATCATCGCTGTTCATTAAGAACTAAGTAATGTCTTGCGTTCATCGAAATGAGAGTTTTCTTTATTCTTATATGTTCATGTCTGTAATTAAAAGAATATTTCTATCCTAGGTTATTGTGTCTTAAAATCGGTAGTTATGTACGAAAATCTTCAAGCTGTCAATGCGCTGTCGCGATGCCTTAGAATTTACATTATTCATGAGACTATAATGAGGTATCGAATTCTCAAGTGTAAGCAACCATAATTGCTTGTAACGGGGATGTCTTCTTGTTTTACGCTCTTTGGCCAACATGTTGTCGGGCCAATTTAACTATACCGTGAGAGCAATCTGTCAACCGTTCCGTTTTGTATAAGATTATAAGAATTAGTAGCTGCTAATTCTTTTTCATGACACAGGTGTTAATTCGGCCACATTTTCTCGAATGTGTGACAAAATTTATATTGGTACTATTTTTACACATTTTAAAAATATATATTGGTGATATACAATCCCATTTTCCCGTTTAAAAGGTACGATACTATTGTTCTAACGTAACTGGGTGTTAGAAATATGTTCTCAAAGCAATATATCATTATTATGTCTATCAAAAAGAAACGTGTAACACAATCACATTGGGCCGTTTCTTGTGCACGTAACCTTAACTTTCAAGATTTACAATAATAAAGTATACCATAAATTGAATAATGTGGGGTTAGTATTCAAGGTATTCTATTACATACAATTTCAATTACTGACATTGAATCGCAAAGTGTCACAGATTAACCAATCATTGATACACGATATCGACCTATCAGAGAACACCGACGCCATTAATTCCTTTAGTAAAGAAATCGATACCATTGTAAACAGTCTGTGTATACGTCAAATCAGTCAACAAGAGAGATAATCGATAACACTAAACCAAGAACCATGTCAGAAACCAGATGCAGTGAACAATTATGTTTATATCGATTTGACTATATAACTATCAATACATCTAGGAAACCCCTTGGTAATGTTAAAGAACATTTATTTTCATTCAGACTGTCTATAACAAAAGACTAACATTCTTATTGCTGGGTACATGATATGCACCATAATGGGTATATCCAGATCAAGACTGATCCATAAACACTTTTGTTCAAGTTGGGGTCGATAGAAGTGCTACAGTCATGATTGTACTCTAATTAAAAACTGTTCTTATTGAGTCTATGATGAGTATTCGTTCCCGAAGACCTATTGGAGTGCTTCGATTTCGAGGATATTTAGTCGCTGATGTACTCTGAACAATTCAGTCGGATTATATATCAGTGGATATCAAACTAAGTACATCTACTTTAAAGATATAGAGTGGCTATTATCCATTGGTCACATCTGCCCTTCGACGAAGTGAGTATTTATGAGAATTAAAACGTTTAGCTTTGTGTATCGACTATTTCATGTAATGATAGTCCTTGAATTTTAAAAGTTTGTTTTCGGAAAATATTGTAATATCTAAATTTCTTTGACACTATCATTCTTTTACTTACAGGAAATCTTTCTTTTTTTCTTTATAAAAGCTGCAAGTATCACTTGCTGATAAATGACAAGATTGATGTCACGCTGTCAAAAGTCATTTCAAAGATGAAGATGTCAAAATGGACGATAACTCTCCTAGTAGCCTTGTGTGTGCTCCGATCATTAGGCCTTGAGATCCGGGGACATTTCGAGGGAGGAACAGGTTGCAGGAAGGATCACGTATTCGATGAGGTTATTGTCTCTGTTGTGCCTGTTGAAACCCGCATCCAGTGTGCTACCAGTTGCCTCCAGTTCCCGAAATGTCTCTCCTTCAACTTCTGTGAAGAAGCTGTGCGGACTTCCTGTCTGCTGTCAACAGAGCCTACGGATGGGACGTGTGACCAGCTGGTTCCGAGGGAAAACTGTTACTACTACGAAAAGGTAATTAGAGTAAGAATATTTTATGGTAAAAGAAGTCCACATTTATGCATCATGGTGTGGACTGTGAGCTATAAGCAAGACGAAAACATTTATCTCTGAGACCCTATCAATTTTCAGCTGACATTAGAGATTGAATTAAAATAAACAGTGCTTAATTCGTAAGAAAATTACATGTCTGATCTGATGCAACGCTATCTTTGCCTGTTTGCAAAGTTTCATTAACTTACTTGTTTTGAAAGTTAACATTTTTTAAGAAGAATAGTGAAAGTAGAAATATTTCGAATTCGCAACTGCTTTTTATAATTCCTGCAATGTTAATTATCAGCCACTTTCTAAAGATTCAAAATACACGTCCAATTATCATGAATGTGTTCTTTAAATCTCTAAAAGATTATCAAATCATTAAATCAAATGTTCATTAAACAAATATCAATTTTATATTCTTTGACGATGTTGAAGATCTAGTATTATGAAAACTAGAGGATTAGTATCATTAAGTTGCCTGCTAACAATTGTAAAATTCATTTATTTCTCAAAAAGTGATATCTGTCACTGAAATAAGCTTATTGAAAAATGTGCTCAGTGTATAACTTATTTATCCATTAATGAAAGCAAATCGAACATTTCGACATTTTTTGTCAACTTTTTTTTCAGATTGCAGATCAGGCAGCTTTTACCAGGTCTGATGGGTGAAAGGAGAATTGTTTTTTAAATTGTGTCAATATAACACTGGCCAGATTTTCCATTATTTAAATACCAGCATGTTGAATCAACTTTTATTTGTGTACTTCATTGTATGATTCCTGGTGACATACCGCTTCTTTCAGTGGACTCTTTTAGTGGCATTATGGAAGTTGTATGTGTTTATGAAGTACATACTTTGATGGATATACAACTTCCTTGTTAATGGAGTTTGATAGTATAATTACACGGTTTGATCAAAGTTGAGGGAATCATGATGTGATTGTTAAAAGGTTAATGATCACAATATGATTTTGAACAATTGTAAGATAATTTTACTGTACATTAATAGAGAAATCCAGTATAAGCATATGCATTTGTACAAGACTTCATACAAAGTAGTTGATAATTTGTTATCATCTTCTCCATTTCTTAATGATTACCTATTCATTTAAGGGAGTAAAGTAAGGAATGTTTATTTTTCACTCTATTTGACGAGATGGACGTGGCGAGTAGTAATCAGGTAAACATAGTTTGTGAAATTGATTTGTCATGAAACAAATCTTCAATGATCAAGGTATACTTCACGCTAGAACGGAATATGTATTATAAAAGAAAAACAACATTAAAAGATTTTGGTTTATCCTTTGTGATTATTTACTCATTGAAAGTCTGTCTGACGGTGTTCGGAGATATACCAGTCTTAAAAATGTTGCTCCTACCAGGAAACGATGAAGTCCGTGATTTCCTGTGCACATGGTCTGACTTTAGCCCGAATAGGTGCATGTTACAAGTTTAGATCATGGTGTACGAATTATGTAAGTGAGTTTCTTGCCATTGATCTTTGATACAGTACGCCTTTGTCGGAGGTTTTGTGACTGTCATATCAAACCTATCAGATCAGTGGACTATACGAACCGTTCTCAGGCCGTTGCGAAGTTTGTGGATACAATATGTTTAATATTTCATAATCAGGATGTATACACATGTGAAATGCCGTAGTCAAATTAGCATTTGGTTTCAGTCAAAATTCCTAGACAAAGAATGACTCTGGGCTTTAATAACGATGTATAAGCTTAACAATAACGGTAGTTTGCAAACTTTCATTCGAAGTCAGGTGGTTGTGTATGGAACACATAGATTAATTATTCAAAAATTGAATTATTCTTGGGAAAAAATAAAATCATGTGGTCTACGTCTTGCATGTGAATAAAAATCAAAGAACACTCCTTTATTTATTGGTTAGAGATTTTATGATATTTACAGTGAATATTCTTTATGTCTTTTCGACACAACAAACTCTTGTGTATATCGAGAACAATTTATTTACAAAAATGGATGCAAAAAGACATGCCAATGCCTGCTACAAGATACAAATGGTAGAATCAAATGGGCTTCTTATGTAAAAATGCCAATGTTACAAGCAGGGTTTTCTTATGTCTTGATATTCAAAGACTGTGTAAATGTACAAACGTTTTTGTCAATGTTTAAGCAGAAGTGTATCGATTTAGATATACAAGCTTGGTATGATAAAGTAAACAATGCAACCTTTTTAAGGTCATATGCATCGTATAAGACTGTATTTGAACAAGAATTGTATTTCACTATACTTAATGAGTCTGATCCTCTACAAGCCCTGGCTAAGTTCAGATGTTTAGCCTACACTCTTAAAGTGCAAATGCGTTATTACACTAATGCACATTCATCTTATTTAACCGGTGATAAATGTTATGTAGATGTGTTGGAAGACGGGTTTCATTTTCTCCTTGTATGTCCTTTCTTTCTAGTAAGTAGAAAACAACTTATACCTAATCATTTTGATCAATATCCAACGAACCAAAAATGTATCAATTGATATCATGTAAAACTAAGGGGACTTTATATATAAATATTTGAAAAGGAATATGTACAAGTAGTTTCATTCACGCCTGTTTTGCATATTTATCCCAGTGAAATGTAACAACATTGAATGTATATGTATCAAATATTATTCTCTTGGCCATGCAGTCTTCGGTACAGGAATAATTTAATCTGTCCGGCTGTCTGTCTGTCTCTGTCTGTCTGTCTCTCTCTGTCTGTATCTCTCTCTCTCTCTCTCTCTCTCTCTCTCTCTCTCTCTCTCTCTCTCTCTCTCTCTCTCTCTCTCTCTCTCTCTCTCTCTCTCTCTCTCTCTCTCTCTCTCTCTCTCTCTCTCTCTCTCTCTCTCTCTCTCTCTCTCTCTCTCTCTCTCTCTGTTTTCGGAATCTTATTTTTCTTTGGGGACACGATGTATAAATATTCACCTTACTCCGTCAAGTTCTCATGTAAGTGAGTTCAAGTACAATTTATATAATGTTGGACAACTTCTTGTTAGGAGGATGAATTAACTTAAGATTTAGTTATAAGTGGCAGTAAGACCTTATATTTGCACAATCAAACCATTTTCAAAGCAGTCCAGCAATATATTTAAAACAATAAACAATGTCTTAACTGCAGAATGTAAAGTATGTTCGTTACCCTGTAAATTTCTCTCTACCATTTTTGTTTAACATAACTTGACATGTATGTTGTTGTGCATCTATCAGTTTGTGGAAAATTGCCCTAGTTGGATAATTTGTACCTTATCCCTTTCTTCACTGAATTTATTTCTAAGCAATTTAATCAATTTAAAAAGTTACTACTCCCTTTAAAATGGCATTGAACAAAATAGGACAAGGAACCAGATGAACGCCAGTGTGACCTGTCTTATCGCCTTCTTCCCTTTCATTTAGACTCCAAACACTACTGTAAAAAAAGAGTAATATACACTTTACAATTTTCCGATTAAGTCGTGTCTCTGGCCGAGACTACAATTTTGCTCCTATAATGAGATGACTGTCTTCACATTTTGGCTTTTAAATTTCAATGTACTGGGCTGATCATTCATTTGGTTAAATTAAAAAGATATGATTCGAACCCATTTCCGTTACTCATATGATTAAAATGTGTTCTCCAGTTCGCCAGTGGGTTATGTCTTTATTATTGTTTTATTATATAATTACGAACAATTTGAAAGAATATTGGGATGTTTTTACCCACTAAATGTAAAACATTTGGCTTAAACTAAAATTTGAAGAAATTCATTTTTCAAAGTAGGTGTTACTGCCCCTTTAAGGACAGATATTTTTGGAAGCAATTACACTAGCAGATACAGTTCCTGAATATGCTGACGAGTCATTGATGGTGCACATCGTTATCGCAAATGTAACTGACTACAATAAACATTCTTTTGTAAATGTTATATAAGTCTGTGATTGATTCTGTTTCAGTAAATGACTGTTCGAGTAAATGAGGTGTTTGTTTGGCGGCGGCAAATAACTTTTATCACCAACGATAGTGCTTTGAAATGACTTCAATTGAATTGAAATGATAACGAATTGAAATTATTGCTGTTGATTTACCTTAAAGTAATGAATAACAACTTTGCTGAATACATAGTTTATTTGCTTGTTGATTACCTTTTTCGTATTCATGGTTTTTAACTAAAACATAACAACGTGTTTTGAAGTTAGCATTCAATGACAGGAAACAAATCGACAAATCGGTATTGCCAAAAATGGCATTTTATATAGACCCACAATCGGCTTCCCTGGAACAAAGTGAATCGATACAAAGGTATATTTAACATTTTATCGCGATTGTAATTACATTGATCATCAAGCTTCGATGAAAAGCTTGTACTGATGACATCGTAGTTCTATCGATAATCAAGGAAACTTTCAAAAGGGATAAATGATTGCATACAGTTCAATACATAGCAGAAGCAGCATTATCAAGTAGAAGCATCTGTCCTGAAGTCGATCATGTCTTCACCCAAGCATCAGTTTTTGTAAGACAAGAATGTATACATGTAATTATTCATATGCAATGAGGCAAAAACAATTTATTTTTTATAAATTTCCGAATGACTAGGAACCCATATCCAACATAAATGGCTATCCCTGTTTATTCGAAAGTATGACCAAAGTTTTATTTACATGAAAACCACGTCCTTTATTGAAAACTACGTCCTTTATTGAAAGATGTAAAATATATAAACCATGTGTGAAGGCCTAACAATTGAAAATTAAGATTCAGGGTTGAAATGTTCCTTCAGGATTAAATGAAAGGATCAAGCGATCAAGAGCACATTTACCGACTCTATCTTCTAAATCATTTGAGAAGTAACATGAATATAAGTAAGAACGCATGTAGAAACGACGGACGAGACGACGTAAGCGTTCAGCTTCTCTTTTGTTTGTTTGAAATCAATTTCTTATGCAAAGATATTTTTGTATTCATAATACTTTCACTCTCATAAATAAGTTACAAGAGAAAAAATTAGATATTCTCAAATTCTAAAATATTGTTCACTTATTTGGGAGCGGGTGGTGTCAGGTTTTGACTTTTTCAATAATACAGACTCTACTCATATGTTAAATAAATGATAAATCTATAAATTTTCAATTATGTAAATAAGCATCTTAAATCATTTAAGATTCGGTTGTAAACTCAGCGCATTTAACAACAAGCCTTGTTTGTCTATAAAATTCCTGTATTTCGATGCCCTCTTTCGATGACGCGGCATGACCTCAGCATGTGCATTGAAAGGTATGGTTGTCAATCGCCAAGATGTGCGTAAAAGAATGACCATGCCCGTGCTTGGACGAGTCTATTGCAAGAATGTCTTCAGGTTCCGTCCCATATCCGATGAACCGAAACTGTATTATTCAATTATAGAAAACAATAATCAAATTAAACATAATGATGATTTCTAGTTTCATGACGTCACACAGAGATTGAAATGAAGAACGATTTAAAAGGAGTCGATTCCTTATATGTACTCAACATGTTATTATGTTTCATTGGCGAAAAAAAGGATTCCCTTTCTTTATTGTATCATAGGAACCAGCTAACCATTAATATATAAAGTTATCTGACATATTCTTTGGTCTAACTTTGGATCTATATTCACTAAGATTTCTTCATTTGAGGCAGAATTAGGGTAAAGGGCTATCAACCAAAAAGTACAATACATTCAATATATTAAAAGTTTTTACAATATGAAATGCAATACGTTTCCATCTACTTCACGATGACTTTGGTAAATTGTTTAGAATATATTCACACGCAGGTTGAAAGTATTCTTATGCATATTATTCAACTATTTCAGTTTCACAAATGAAACATCCAAGAACCACTCATATTAAAATAAGATCATTACTTTGTTCCCCGTCCTTTGAAGGGAAAAGTTTTCACATTCTTTCTAAAGTGTTTCACGTCTTTGATCAATTATGTTGTAATTCCTAATATCCCTTTTTATCTTGTAAAGAATTGATTTTTCTCATTTTCCATTATCCTGATGACGATTCGATGAGTTGCACTATTGATTAGTACACAATGACAATACAGGGTGGAACGTGAAAGGATTTATTGTATAGCAATAACTCTGTATACTTCTATTTCATATAATTGTGCAAAGTTGGTAATAGTTCAACTGTTATGTAGCAAGTAATCAATTATTCAGTTAGATAATTGCATTGATTGTTTGTAGAGAGAGTGATCAATCAAAACTTATTTCATAATGAAACTTTCGACAACTGGTTCTCATAATCTCCTATTCAATACTACATTTGCGGTTTTGTAGATCTCACTATGCATTGCTAGGCATTACCATTCCTATGAAACAGTTAATATGTTATAATTGAACGAACCAATGTTTTAACAAGTTACATCTGAAAATGTACAGTTGATAGATTATCGAATCCCCTTCCCTCCAAGGCATCTGTTTGATAGAAACCATTATGATAATTGAAATGGTCTTATATTTTTTATCACAATATCTGAAGGAGTACAAATTCTTTTTCGGGTCAAGTCACTTGTGGGATTCGAATCGACACTATGGAGTCAGGCAACACCGCCAGCATTGACCATATCAGCTCCTGACCAACTCGTCAATTACAAAATTATTTTTGATTCATAACAGTTGCGTGTCTACATTCTATATGAATGGGCCTGAATATATGTAAAAGGGAAACAATTCAATGCTTTATCATGTACTTCAAGATATGTATCTTCATAAATGGAGCTTTTCTGCAAATTTTACGAATGCTTCAAGAGTTCCTCTTGCTTTAAACGATGTTTTTTTAAAGAAACAAAGTGGAAGCGTTCATAGACTAGTGGGGATGGCACGGGTGTAGGATACAAAAGTTGAAACAGAATATTTCATTCCAAAAATACAACCACCCATTGAAACGACACAAGTATTAACATCATTGAACTGTACTTACGAGGTTCATATAGAAACTGCTTTAAGGGGAGAGGGATCTAAGAATAATAATGTTTTCACATGCTACGATTCGACAATGAAATTGGTAAGATGAAGTCCAAAAGGCTTTTAAACAAACTCTTTGTTGTATGGAATACATCCATATCCATATAAATGTTTGCTATTTATATACAAAAAAAGATTGAAGCGTGGCTTATCCATTTAATATAACCGTGAAAGAACTGCTGTCTTTTTTGCAAAAGGCAACATCTGTGAGTTCACAAGACAAGTGGACTAATTGCATACGAAAAATTTGTTATATATACATACACATATATTAAATTCAACTGCACGTTCTAAATATTCCTATAAATGTTGATGTGGTTTTTTAAGTGACGCCACAAATCTCTAAATAGATAAAGAAATAAAGCTGTTTCGTCATTGTAACGTAATCTTAATGGAAATCCAATATATCTTTTTCAAACTTTTTTTTCTAAATTTTATTCACATCACATGCAATTGATTGCAGCCAAACATTTTGTTGAATTGATTTTTAAATTGAAATGATTATCATTTAACAAACGGTTACATGTACTTTTATTCATATTGCAGGTACTAAGTATTGTTTTTAAAATGGCAGCTCCAATTATTAATCTATGTTGACTTATACATGCGAATTGTTCAGTATCATGAACAATTACAAGAAGAATACAAATTAGGGTTTTGAGAACACGATATAAACATGACAGGAGTTGCATATAAGCCTTTCTTAAGCACTTAAGCACAAGAAACTTGTATCAATGTCTCTATGAACAAAATGAGTGACACGAAGTCAATTATCAAGCAATACAATCAACAAGTTTCAGTGAATTTCATATGCATTATCTGTGTGTGGCCTCATACAGACCGAGGCAACTAGATTCCTTTTCAAAGAACTTTTAAAAATTGTTTCTCAAGATTTTAAAAGAATATAATCTTCACAGTTAAAGGGCCTGCCGAAACAGATAACCATTTTTAATATTGATAGCTTTCGATCACGGAGATTAAATTGCCCCCAAAAATATATAAATATAGAATGAAATCTTCATTTTCAGAATTATCAATCTTTAAAGAGGTTTAAGAAAATATCCTGTCTTGCGTAAAAAAAAGTGAAGATTTCGTCACATATTTGAAGATTTTAAATAATAACTCCTTTAGATAAACATTCAAGTAGGCATATTTGATACAGTAAGTCTGTAACTTTAGTTTGCCATTTCGTAAGTGTAAATGCACTGTGATGAGACACTTGTATAAGACCTAGAAGAACTGATGCTTTGACCTAGAAATCCTAGCCCGAGCCCCGAGGCCTTATGTGTCAAAGCAGATCACTAATGTGGACTGCTTGTCTCAAGATAGGGAGGTTGACTATCACGTATCTTTTGTCTGGAAGATGAGAGAAAAGCACGTCTCCTTGATCAGGAACCTAACACTGACAGTGTTTGTCATATCGAATCAGGACCAGTTAATTTGCTCTGTTATGTTGGTCCAATGTACATGCACGTTCAAACAAGACACTGTAATGAGTTCTAATTGAAAAGTCTTGCAAGGCGCGGAAGACGTTCACAAAGTTGTACTGTTCGAGATACTGTGAACTCAATGACAACATTATGTTTTAGATGCAGTAGGTAAATATGCTACGTTCTAATGAAGAAGTTGATGCGACATACCACAAGATGATTGATAATCTGAAATTATCATACTACAAAATATATCCAAGTCAATAAATTACTAAAATGCTTCAGATGTATTTAACTTATTTCACATGAAAATGGTTTTCTTGTCAAAGACATAGATATGGGCCATCAAAACTTCAAAGAGACTGTAGGAGGGATTTATGATGAACATATAAAGGTATTCAAATAGTTTAAGTTACAACATCTTTAAATATTTGTAGAAATTAAATAATAGTTCAATAAGAGAACTTCTGAGATATGGGCTATCAAAACTTTAATGAGACTCTAGGGACGATTTGTGATGAACATATAATGGTATTATAAGTCATAACATCGTTAAATATTTGTAGAAATTAAATAATAACGATAGACATGCATGTAAGCATACATGGTACAGATAAGGTACTAGATATTGCCATTTCGCAAGTGCAAATGTACTAGTACTTTGAGAGAAACTTGTATAAGAGCGTGAAGAACTGATTCTTTAACCTACAAATCCCATCTCATTCTGCCCCAGGCCTTTTGTTCCAAAATTAGGCAACTAATTTGGACTGCTTGTCTCGGAACAGGGGAAATAACAGGTATCTGGTATCTTGAAGATAAGATAAAAACACGTCCTTTTTATCAAGATTACCGACCTGTCCAATAAGACCCGTTAGTTTGCATTATGTTGGTCCAGTGTACATACACGTACAAACAAGTGACAGTAATGAGTTCTAATAGAAAACTCTTGTCAGACTCTTATCGGAGAAAGTCCACGAATTTGTTGTTTTCGAATCAATTCAAACCCAAGTGGTAAAAATTCATATAGGTCAATATGTTGATCTTCTTATGATGAGATCAATGCGACGTTCCATAATGTTATTGAAAATCTAATATCATCATTCCAAATATTATATCCAATTTAATTAAGTACTTCACCATTTCATGTATTTGTAGTTTGCTTGTCTGAGCAAAAACAACAACCTGCCGATTCAAAAACATTGAAATATTGAACTCATTTTCATAGTTGCCAAAAGATCAAGTGGACAATACCTGACCAAAATAAAGTTCGTTAAAAATGAGAAATATGCTGAAATCTGAATTTCAAAAGGCACCATTTACAACGTTTTGGAGCTGTATATAAAGGTGTTTTAGTTTATAAGCACATCAACATACAGTAACAAATGGGACTCCTATATAGAGAGGCATAACAATTGTTCCTATATTCTTTAACCCCAGATGTGTATCCACTCACGCATTTCCTATTATAATTTTTCCCAAAGAAAAGACCCCATGTCACCATGATTTAATTTTACTTCTTGATGATTTCACAAGTATAAATGAAAACACATGTACAAAGATTGAACAAAATGAATTATCACTGACGTACCATTCATTTTCATTATAATCAAATGTTTTTATGAACCTGCTGAAAAGTGGCGCAAGGATGAAAATCGCTTAAACATTCATATGACCAAGACACAAATCATTATGGAAATGACATATTTGTTATTGAAAAGCTTAACATTTAAATGAAATGTAATCAACTTGTGTCTAAATCAGAAAAACATTTTTAATCGGTACATTTAAACATAATCAAAATGCCTTTCATTTTTTTATTTGTCTCATGTCTATCGATCTAGCCTCTATATATTAGTAAGTGATAACGGAGCATAAATGAATATATGGAATAAAATAAGTGCCTGGAAAGGTCAATGGAATCACATCAAAGCGAATTAAGGCCTGTTAGTATCACTTTCTGAGGTTTCATATCCCTTGCCGATCATTAACGTCAAAATTCGAGTATCTGTTGTAAGTCTTCTGTTGATAGTTCATGTAACGGTCATTATTGTCTGTGTTTGTTTTACTTCTTGGACATGGTTAAGTACACAGGTCAATGTCCATGACTTCTTTTATTTCAAGGTAGCCAATATTATTTTGATTTGGGAAATAACATTTATTGGTGTCTACGTGAAAGAGAAACTCTCTGATTTTCAGGACATGCTATATACCTCTAATAGGTCCTAATGGATTTCCATGCTTCGAAAGAACCTAACAAAATCGTTCTAATCATATGACATCATAAAAATGTTTTTGAAAATCATTACCCGTATATACTCGTATATAAAGATTCATTGTCAGTTTGATATTTGGTTTTGATAAGTCGGGAAGACTGAAGATTCCACGTATCGTTCAAAAGGTTGAAACTGCGAAATAATATGGCATGATTCCAGTCCATAATTCACGTTTCTATCACTGTGTTCGTGACTGCCGCTCATTAACAATTGTTGCACTGAATTGTATTCAGGAAAACAAATTTGTTCGTTCCATTCCCCGAGCTATCATGATTAAAACAAAGGTGTTCAATTGAAGCGCGACATCTATTGGTAGGAACAAGGATCAGTTTTTAAGTGATGAGATTCTTCTTTCTCTTAACATATACAAAGAAAAGCGTGCAAGACTGCTTCCTGAGATAATATATAAAACTTGTAACTGGAGGTTTCATTTGGCGTTTTCAATTTGAAATCATTAGATAACTTTTTGTTGAATCTGTAAATCTGATTTACATGTATTTGGTTCATTTGCTCATGTGTCGCCAATAAAGACCATCACCATAATATCCGTCCTTGAGACCATGTCAAGTTATAAACGGAAACTGATATTTGGTGTTTATGGCAAGTCTGTCAACTGACAATACAAATAAGGTTAACAATGGATGTATTCTTCAAGTTCATGGACACTGCCTGTCTTACCAAGGCAAGAAGGTTGTGATCGTGTTCTATTTTTACGCCTTTTATCATCTGATAGTGACCTGACAAGAAATTATCCTTTCAGACAAGAAGGTTGTGATCGTGCTCTATAATGACGCCTTTTATCATCTGATAGTGACCTGACAAGAAATTACCCTTTCAGACAAGAAGGTTGTGATCATGCTCTATTTTTACGCCTTTTATCATCTGATAGTGACCTGACAAGAAATTATCCTTTCAGACAAGAAGGTTGTGATCGTGCTCTATAATGACGCCTTTTATCATCTGATAGGGACCTGACAAGAAATTACCCTTTCAGACAAGAAGGTTGTGATCGTGCTCTATTTTGACGCCTTTTATCACCTGCTAGTGACCTGACAAGAAATTATTCTTTCAGACAAGAAGGTTGTGATCGTGCTCTATTTTGACGCCTTTTATCATCTGATAGGGACCTGACAAGAAATTACCCTTTCAGGCAAATTGGTATGATGGTCTTAACTTACAAGAATACAGTTTTTATTAAATTGTTTTATTCAAAGCCACTTTTCATGCACAAATGACTAAACACTAACACAAAGCATTGTTGTATTCATAAGCAGTAGATATGTGCACCGAAGTTCAAATTAACATTTCCATGAAGTATTTCTGCAGTACTTGCTTACATGTAGCATCCTGCTGAATTAGCGTTAATGAATCCGCTCTCGCTCCTTCCTAATACCCTGGACCCATATTTTCGAAGCTCTCTTAGTGCTAAGATTGTCTTAAGCCAATGTTAACGTATGGTACTTACGACTATCTTAGCACTAAGAGAGCTTCGAAAATCTAGGCCCAGATCCCTATCAAGCCAAAACCCTCGTATCGCTAGCCATCTAACCATCCAATGAGATGACTAGCACTCAGCAACCCGGGTGGAAAAATCTGTTGAGTTCAGGTAGTAGACTCAAGCCCATTTCATTGGCTGAAAAAATACCAGACGTGCACAGCCACCAATATCAAGCAGCCAACCATACGAGCATTTTGCCTTTAAAGAGATGAGGATATTACTTAGGAAGGAGCGAGAGCGGATTCATATACGCTGATTTAGCAAGATTTACATGTAGACGTTTGGTGTTATCACATTCCATGTTTCGTATTACATCCGAGGTAATGTAATTACAAAATAAATAATGCGCATAATAACAATCTAATGGTCTTATTCTGCTTCGAAGTGATAAAAAGGCTTGTCTTTTGCAATTTTCCGAAACTTTACTAGGTTTCAAGAGTCGTAAAAGTGTAATTATCTCTTTGCATGGTTATGTAAAGGATCAATAAATAAACAATTGTCAGACTGATCTTGTTTCCGGATCTTAAGCTATGTCGAACGGTAGAGTCTTCTGATTTACAATTTGACAACATGTTGTGACATTCCTTGGAAAAAAAAGTGGTTTATTAAATGTTTAGAAAGATTTTCCATTAAATCAATTAAAGAATCACCTCCATGTATTGTGTATCAAAAGTAATCCATCTAACGTGGGTATTTGATTGATTTGTTTAGAAAAGTGTTCTGTTATTCTTTGACGTCCAACTGCAATATTTTTCACAGTCAAGAGGTTCAAAAATATTTCCAATGTGGGGGAAAAGAAGTTGTTTTGAAGATTCGATAAGGTAAAGATAGTAAAGGTATTTTTGTGTATCAAAAGTGAAATATTGAAAATATTATTTGACTAATTTCGTAAAGCAAAGTGGGTATTTTTAATCTTCGGAGCAAACACTTCCATAGTCAGGTTCTTATACTCATCGAGCTTCCACTGAAAAAAAAAACATTTGGAACAAATAACTAAAGATAAGTCATCCAAATTATTTTGCAAATTTTCTCCCTGAATTCATAAATAATTTGCAGTAAACGTGAATCAAGAGTTTTTTCAGATCCAAAATAATATGTCATTATACCTTCATTTTTGTTCTCATAGACTCTTATTTTTTGATGATAATATATATATTTAATGATGCTTATTTTTCAAATTATTTTCATTTTATAAAAAAAATATTTTCAATTAACTTGATCAAAAACTCCTGACAGCGTTGTAAACGGAGGTGGTGAAGTAGGAAATCATATGTCACTACTGTCACTGTTTATATCTTCTTATAAATGAGATTCCGTGCACGCAATTTTCTAATGCTCCTCCCACAAAAAGTATTTTTAATTGGTTGCATACAATTACAAAAAAGGTATTTAGAGGTGAACAAATATTATAATGGAGGTGTTTTTTATTGATTATCAGCGGATAGGTTTTATGAAAATAATGACGTTTACACAGCTTGTGTGTATCAAGAGTAACATACAGATTTTTAGGTACTTTTGTTTTGTTTAATGTGAGTGATGTAAAAAGTTCATTTTATTTTTCTTAACCTAATACAACTGTCACTTGCAAATTTCCTTCCTGAGTTGACAGCTGCTAGGCTATTAATGTCAACGACAATTATCAGATAATTGTACATAACATTTGCACTACCAATCCTGTGATACATGGAATATTAAAATATTTTTATATTGTATTTACAAAATCTCCATTCATGATTGTGCATACACACCTAAAGAAGCACCATAAGGATCAGGTTTAATCGTTAAAGAATTTACTTTTACGCCAACTACTTTTAACGTGCCACTAGGCCTTTCATAATATCACAGAAATAAGATATTAGATTACTTTCCTTCAAGATTTTACAGGATATTTGCACTAAGAAAAGGAAGCTGGTACCTTGGGCATAAGACACGGAAAGATCTTCAAACTCACTCAGTATGACATTATTTTTTCTAAAAAGTAAACATTATGCCATTAGGCATTTAATAGAATGTTCTTCCAATGTTTAATCATGCTAATTACTCAAATTATTTTATGTTGATATAAAACAGTTTTTCAATTAACTTGAACATGATCTCCTGACTGCGTTGCAAACTTTGGCAGGAATATTGCAAAAGCATCAACGGAGGTTGTGAAATATGAAATTATCCAATTATAATTTTTTTTATTGCGTTATAAACGAGATTTGGCGTGCACAATTTTGCTAAAATATGTCATAAATGAGCTTTTATAATCAATCTTAAATTGAATTTTCCAATGTTTGATTGGACATCATATCCCTTTGTTAACAGGTCTTTTCACACGAATTTTATCTTAATATCGTTTATCACACATATATTCTGAGCAGTTACAGGTATTTTTATCATTTTCTAATTATCGTTAGGCAATGTAGTGGTATTAAGTTGAATTGGGAAATGTGCTTTACTTATCTGTGACAACCCGGTGACAAGTGAACACAATACGAAATATACCAACCAACCATAACATTAAAATTTTATAATGTGTACATGTAGTAACAACTCTGTCACATTATATTTCTCTGATGTCTGAAGATGTCTGAAAAGAAATGCCACTATATGGGGAAAAAATTCAATTATTAACATTATCCACAATTTCAATTCAATCATAATGAACACACCGGGTGTTTTCCTTCTCTATAGTACACATTAAAAGTGGGAAGAATAAGTTGTCTACAGTTTAAGATAGTAGACCAGATTAATTTGAATGAAATGTCAAACGAAAATGTGAAATAAGTACTTTGCATTGCTGAACTACGTACTTTTTTACTTACAGAAGTAAAAGATATAGCCACATTTGTAACATATACGATTACTACATGAGCTGTTAGCTGTTTTATCTACAAGTTATCTTTTATCTGACTGGTTGTATTAAGCTTAATAATTTGTAGTAGATAACTCCACAAAAAAACCCATTTGATTCACCTTATGGTTAGATATAGAAGTAATGATTATTTCATATTTAGAACTTTTTCAACTATATCGTAACACTTTTTAAGTAAGTATCAAGGTGTCAGCTATATTTAAGCATTCAAACATAACAATGCATCTCATGTGCTTTACATATCTATGAAAACCCGGTGATTATTGAACTCACTCAGGAACGTTTGAGGATTACCAGACAAAAACATTTACTTTGATAATTCGCCAGTTAATGAAATCCACTCTTCTATTTTCTGTTTAACACGTAACAATTAATTAACTGGTCACAATTCTTCCAATAATATGTATCTAAAGCAAAGGGACATTGACCCGTTAATGACCATTATGTTTCTCTGATGTTCAGCAGAGGTTGAAAATAAAGTTTATATTAACAACATTGGATATAGGGCCGGACTCTAGTAGTAAATTTGTTTACAAGTGGGAATTTAGTTGTCTTGTCAATGTCCGAGTTCTATTTCCCACGTGTCGAATCAGTGAAATCTTAATGCATTATTGATATACCAAATGTGCGTTTGACTGATCTGGTTGAAATGAAAACTCTCAATGCACTTTACCTACTAGAATAATTGTCCGCGGAATTCAGGCTTCCTTTCTGGTGTATTATTATCATTAACATAGTTCATTCAATACAATAGTGTTTCTACATGCATTGTTGATTCCATTTGATAACAATATGTCAGTTAAATAAAACATATCTACATTATTAAATTGTTGCAATTGATTTTACAAGAAAGTCGGAATAAAATACATAATGACTAAACAATAAGTCTTCATGCACATCTCCCATTTTCTGATTGAATCCATTCTAAGATAAGCTACGAAATATTATCTTATGCATTTGGGGCGAATTATTATGATAATTGAAATAAACAACAACGAGGGAAGAAACTTATAATTCAACTTACACGCCAATTGACATATTAAAATATTTATTATTGTAATATTACATTGAAATCGAACTTATTTCTATTTTTTGAGATTGAAAGAATCAAATAATTTTTTTATTTAAATTTGAGTTTTACAGTGCGCAACCTAAAATTGTTATATCTGCCGAGCCACCCTATTGTATACATAATTCATATTTTCATATTACTTCAATTTCAAAGGAGAGTCGAGGAGGTTAAATAGCCATAGTAGAAAATATGATAATGTAAAATGTGACATGTCATATATGTATCTACATTTCAGGTTACAGACAGGTAACATAGAATATTTTACTATATAAATCAGTCTAGCGTTATGCAACTACATAAATTGGCCAATATATAATTGTCTCCCTGTCGAGATCTAGAAGTATATCTTTATAAGCCAGTCTTGGTGTATGCTTTGAACAAAACTTTGCGAAACTGTCAAGCTTGACTATAAGTGCTCTCAACTCGAAACACTGTATCCTTGTAAGCAACAACGAAACATCAAGCTTTCCTATGTAAGACAGACACTAAAGGGTTCAAATTGACAAGAAACGAATCAAACCTAATTAGAATGAATAAGCCTTTTAAACATTTCACAAACATGTCCAATACGGTTATTTGATTTTTATTATTTTGATTTATCTTCCAAAACTGTGTTCCACAGGAGGTATCGCTTGTGGAAGATCAAGCGATATCTCCTAGGATATATTGTTTTGACAGTAGATTTTGAACAATACTCTGTAACAGTCAGGTCCATGACATCACAAATGTTTTACATCATCAAGTCATGACATCACAGTGCTATAGCATCATAAACATGACGACGTCACAGTGCTATGACATCAGTCTTAGAGAAGTGCAATGTTCAGAAATATACATTTTTCATAAAATCGAAATGAAAAATGATTTTGGATGATAAATAGAATATAAGCTTCGGATAATTGTAACTTTTATCATCTTGTGTTGATATATTTTATATCAGGAGACACTTGGGAAGGTTTCTCCATATACGCGTCAGCATTCTAGACGTAATATTTTAAGCGAGATAGTCACTCTTCACGTGATATGTACACCGGAGAATAACTCACGATAGAGATGAAAGTATAATTAATGCACCCTTCGTAGATTTTTTGCAAAATGCCATTTAGGTGTACAGCTGCATGCCAAAAGTTTGTTCACATACCTGAATATACTAGTGCAAATATAATGTAATTTGAGATGCCTTCGCAGCGTTGCAAAAATGAAACGTAAATTGTTGAATTTTCAATACACATATGCAGATCCATTCTTCTTTACGGCAAATGTTTATCGTATCCCACAATTACCCGTAACACTTTTGGCAGGTCATTAAAGTGACCAGGGGTCAAAATTCCGAAAACACTTATTTTTATTTTTATCCATAAAATCCTTTATAAGTTATCAACTTCTTTAAAAATTAGTCACGTTTATTCCTTAGCACAAAGTCAATGTGATTATGTTGGTCTTAATCTCAGAGAGTCGATATGGAACATTTTATATGACATTTAACAAAATCGAAATTTAAAAAATGTGACCCCTTCTGACTATATCAATATGCCAAAATTCGAATTTTTGCACTAAAGACCAGACGATACCAAAATGTCTTCCAGAATGGACAGTGGGTGATCCATTGTCAGTTTTGCTGAAGTTATTCTTTTGACGTTGAAACGAAACCTAAATTACATGATATTTGCACTACGATTCAGCGGTAAGTGAACAAACTTTCGGTATGCAGCTGTATAAATATAATAACTGTAAAAATGTATAGTTTTGTCTGCTAATAATTAACTTGGATAATATTCCCCTTGGTAATCTCGAATCGTATTCTCAACTATAAAGCTGGCATATTAAATCATTTTTACATAGAATCATATTTTGGGCAACACTGAAAACAACATTTATGAAAGGAAAATTTCAGAGTCATGACCCTAAAGGCTATCACATTCGCAGTATGTTTAAACACTATAGAATCATATTTTGGGCAAAACTGAAAAAAAACATTTATGAAAGGAAAATTTCAGTCATGACCCTAAAGGCTTTCACATTCGCAGTATGTTTAAACACTACCAGGATGGTGACATATCCTTAAATTTAAGTTCTCTGTCTGCAGATTGTAATTTAGCATGGTCCCCTTCTTTGAACATTTCCAAGTATACCTTGTTAGATAAGACGACAGCATGATATGAGATATGTTCAACATACAGATCAGTTTCAGTAGGAAATGTCAAGTCATGTTTAATCAACAAACCTAACGCTGAGTCTGAACAACATTGATTGAGTCTTCATACGCGAATGCACAATGCATCCCCTTGGATAGATAATAATTTGTCCATTTATATAGCGCTAAACTCCACTAGGACGTGCTCATAGCGCATACAAGAGTCATGGGTCATTTTTACCCTGGTCTAACCCAAGCTGCCGATTAAGCGCTTAAAGGTCACCTCCAACACAATCTACAACAGGTATCAGATCGTAGCTTTTTAGATGCTAAATTTGTTGTAATATAAAACTCTAATTTATTTGAATTAATTTCCAAAGAGACTCTTCGTTAAAAAGCTAATTTTCCTGAATGGATCCAGGCTTGTGTTTGTTCAATTCGACCGTCGTGGCACCGCAACTTAAATACATTTTGAAAGTTTTAAAAGATGCTTTTTAACTGTCATTAACTTACCTTGAGCTTTAGAATTGTAGGGTCAAAAGGGAAACAACAGATTCGGTAGACGTGCACTTTCTTGTGTTTTACCACAATGATGTCGTTCATATTTTTAAACTTGTTACATCAGTGGAAACCACGTAAACGAATAGAACTATTTAAGTAAAATATTACAATCTGCTACCGTTTATGTTTATCGATATTATCTTTGGCATATGACCTTAGGCAATTCAATTGAACATTCAAGTAAATCCTATTGTCTCCTTGTGCATTTAGTGTGTCCAACACACTCAGCTATAATATTCGTTTTCTATCGCTCCTTCATAGACTTACAGCATGTTAGACAATGTCATATACTTACCTTGTACTTAAAGGTCATTAGAGAGAAACAGATTAGGTAGAAGTGTACTTATATGTTTTTACCACACTGAATTCGTTCCCTTTTATATATATATTGTTGCATCAGTGGAAACTTTATCAAAAAGCACAAAATCCACTATTTAAGTGAGAATAACAAACTATTGTCTTCATTGCAAGCTGTCATTAAGAAGTCTAACAGATAACAGAGCCGATATCAACTCTGTTTAAAATCTGTTAAAATACAAAATAAAACAGTTAAGTTGATCTTTCGCTGAGTATCCTTTCATTTTCATATATAAGTTATTTTATGGTATACATGATACTATTATTATAAGTGTTCTTATTCAGTTCACTTCATTTGATCAATCTTGTTTATACTTCAATATAAACGTTCGCAAGTTTTACCAGGCTGTGAAAGTTTGTAACGCGTCCCTCAGGTTTGCACTGACAAATCGTCATTAGTCATGATGTTTCATTTTAGGTACTGGTGTATTGGTCTTGTGTGAATTTGAAGGTATTGTTACTTGCTTAACTCATGGTTGTCTCTGACGGCCGGAGTCTGTTGTCCGAACTTCTACAAATGACTTTGTCTCAGGAGTACAAATTTTGCCTTTTCAATCACAGCCCACATACGTAAATGTCACTTCGACACAGACAGAGATGTACCAAGGAATGTAGGTTTCCCTTTGAGGACAGCAAAGTGGGCTTGAATCATCGATATAAGAAATATTACAGAATACTTTGTAGTCGGGGTATATTGTATATGAGGTGGTTATTGTTGCATCATGTGAGGTTTCCAATGTGCATTCTGAACAGCTCAAGACATTCTTAGAAATATGGGAAAACATTAGATCCAACTTAAAACACTTTGATTGTGACGAATTGTTTCCTTTTCGTTAGTATATGAACAGATCTTATTACGTTCTGAATTTTCTTTCGGCGAGTCAATTGAAATGGAGACACTGAATTTGACTTTATAAAATATGGTATCTTAAATGGCATAATGGAAACCTGCTTTTCATCACGAATTTTGAGGAATGAATTATACAGGAATTCATTGTAGAAACATTGGAATTTGACGTCGTTAAAAGTATTAAATTGTTTTCTAATCTAAAGCTATTTCATTTTCATCGTTGAGATCTAACCACATGTGATTTTCAGATATGAAACAGCTTACACATCTGGATGTCATTTGTTTTTATTGTTTTGGTGGGCTAAATACATATAACAAGGAACAGGCATATTCTTTTGATGGTCATATCACACGTAGCAACAGCATACAATATATACCCTATCATTACCACTTGGCGAGTGGTTTTGGTTGAGTCAACAATAATTCAGTTACTAAACACGTGGATGAAATTTGCTGTTAAAGTTGTTAAATCAGGGGGTAAAATTGAAAGGTTGACGGTAAGGACGAAAAAGGCAATAATGAGGGGTAGACAGCAGATTTTGGAACGACTCACATTTGGCCTGGCTTCTACCCTTTCAACAGTTTCAAAATTACTGAGTCTTGGCTGGATTCGAACTCTCAACCTCTTGATCCTTATGATTGCGCTAATATCAATAAAAGGACGACATAAAAGTATTCAGAAAAGAGACAAACTCCCACAGGTACAATAGATAAATATTAACACGCATTAATGGTAACGGTTAAAGACATTTTAATGAACTCAGAGAACTCATATGTCTCCAGGGCTTCTGTAAAGTGTAACTGGATTATTGGCATGGCAGAATCACCCAAAGTGGTGCTAATGTATGAAAATACAATTTTTAAAAAACTTTTTCACTTAAACTTTTAGATAGTCAGGTTACTTTTTAAAATTAGCTATCTTTATGAAATATGTCAGAAAAATTTAACAAATATGTTCATTAACTGTTCAAATACCCTACATGCGTAATGGTATTGAATATTATGGGTTTAAGCATCTTTGATGAATTACGTTAAAGAATGTTTTTCCAAAACTAACTAAAACTAAAAGTGATGTTTAATTGACGTTTCATGATAAACAATTTACCAGATAATTCCCCAAATTACATGATACGTATTGCAATCTTAATACTCTTTGTTGTGTGTTAAGTTTCTGCATGGGAACGTGATTAGATGAAGTTGATATTTTGAAAGACATCTGAAGGCGTGTTCTAGATTAACCCCTTCAACATTTCATCTATCCAATCAGAAAAAGTAGGCACAAGTTCTCCAGATATGGCATCTCTTTGAAGATTCTTTGAATTAAATGGAAGCGAGGGTATGATGACATTGTTATTCTACATTTGCTTTTTATGCAGAAGTAATTCTGTGATGTGTAGATATTTCTATCTATTGGCAAACATCTTTAAAAATTAAATCGATCAATTTATGAATATCAAAATATTAATGATTACACTATGACAACTGACAAATGATTGTCGGAACATTATCTTACATATATTACAGATATTAAGATTTATTTGATAAATGCATTTTATTTCAAGTTAGTAATGGTGGAAGTATGTTTTAATGTAATGGATTTACATAAGAGACACTAAACAAGAAAAACTGTTATATAATTCAATCACACAACTATGCTATCGTTTACAAGAATCTTTTGGCCTTTTGTTGTTTATGTAGTGTTTTAGCCTCGTGATAATACAGTTTTGCTCATATCTTGACACTGTTGAAGTTTGTGAAAACATCTTTATCATCAGAAAATAACCATGATGAATAAATACCACTTTGCCAATAAGAACATTTTGCTAAGGCTGTTAAACGCTTGTAGATAGATAGGTTAACTCATCTAGTATTATTTTCTGCGGGTTTTTCACTCTTCATAGATGGTCATGATGTATATTATATATTTCGTATAAATTCATTAACATATTCAAAATAAGGTCTGTTATGTACGTTCCATCTTAGTAGCAATTTTGAATTTTAGGAGCACAAAAATATCTAATACAAGTTTCTGAACACTCATTGTCAACTGTTTAAAACATTGCACATTGCAAATCTTAGCTCTTCAACATTCACCTTTTCTAATGCTAAAACAGAAAGAAAGTGGAGATATTCTTGCATTTTTCACTGTGGACTAAATTTAATATTAAAAAATTCATATTGTTGTTCTTCCACAACATTAAAAAAATCCTCTCCTTATTCCCACAATAGAGTTCCTTTGGCAGTCTTTCGATAGCTTTTAAATTTCAAAGATATGCATCAAATAATAAAATCGTTTGAATCTGGATTAAATAGACTGATTTTTTTCTAGCAATAAACACTGAAAATGAAAGTTTGTCACTGAATAAAAGGAAAATGTTCACTGTTTTAAGAAAATTGTCAGGATAAAATCTAATGTAATTTGTATCAATTGTTAGATATTTACAAGTGTTTTTATCACTAATGTACTCATAGAAGGATAACAGATGTCTTTGTCTTAGATATGCCATTGATATGCCATTGTATGGCAAGTGTCTTCTGATATAACATCAACAAGAGTTATTTCTTGTTTCAGTGAAAAATGTAAATGTCTGAACTCTGCAAGACCATTTTACTACAAATGCGGGGATGTTGTTACGACGTAAGATGTAATAAACGCGGTAAGATGTAATATCTGCGGTAAATTGTAATAAAAACGCGGTAAGATGTAATATTGCGGTAAAATGTAATAAAAATGCGGTAAAATGTAATAAACACAGGTGCGGTAAATTGTAATAGGGGGGTGCGGTAAAATGTTACTAAAAGGTGCGGTAATTTGTAATATAATATGCGGTAAAATGTAATAACCTTTCCGCAACCTTGGTAAATATTTTTCAACCATTGTTGGCCATCTTAGAACGCTGCTTGTACCTGTGATGATATATGGATTTATTTTATGTTTGGGGGAGATACATCTAGATCTATAAATAAAATTAAATCGTTTTATCAGTCATTCTAGTTTTGTAAGAAATAGAGTAGCCCTAACCATCATGTGTTGTGCAATAAAGTATAATTTTGCCCCGAACTATTATAGTGTAAGCATGAGGCCGACATTATTAAAGTTCAGGACAAAAGTATACTTTATTGAAAAACACATGATGGTTGGGGCTACTCTATTACTTTTCTTGTATGTCGTCTTTTTACTCGTTTAAGTTATTTCTTCTCCAAATCGAAAATTATTTTGTAAGTCACGTCCGTCCGCCAATTAAAGATCCTTGATCAGGGCCATACCTAGTGACGTCATAGCCAACTGTTATTGACGTCACGGGCTATTTTTTTTTTTTAAGAAATAAAGTAGCGCTAGCCACTGTACTATTATAGCTTCAAACAATTAGGCCTTGTGTCTAATGCTTTAACTATAATAGTTCAGGGCAAAACTATACTTCATTGCAAAACACAAGATGGTTAGGGCTACTGTGTTTCTTTTCTAGTATGTCGAATTTTACGTGTTTAAGTTATTTCTACTCCAAATATAATTCTACCATGACATTTAAAAATCCTTGTTTTTGATTGGTCTATTTCATTGTCGAATCTACGTTCGAACACGATTTTTAGACAACCGAGTGACCGCGTTGGAATACATCGTCCCAAGGCTCTTTGCAAAGAAAAGACGTAACAGCACTGCGCGGAGTGTGACGCTCTACCGCTAAACATGATGAAAACGTGCTTTTGATAGCCTTCTGTTACCAATTACCAATTAAGCATACCTACTTCTTCACGCTTTTATAAACAGTCTATTACTCAATCATATGACTCATTTGCGTAAATTTTAGAAACGTTTGATTTTAAGCCGCGATGACTGGATCAGACTCGGCCACGATAGTTTTCATTCGAACACAGTGACGTCATAGAGTTGTTCCGTTTGACGTGACGTCACAAAACTGGTCACGTGATCAGCTGAGGAATTTGGTATCGGCCATTTTGTTAGAGGTGATTCAGTACTTTTTGGAAGTCAAATTATCATGTTTTGTGCTGACGTCATGAGTGTCAAGAAAAACTCAATGTTATAACGTGTTAACTTGATAATTCTTTGATTTTTAACGTCCCCTACACTATCTCTTCACTTCAATATTAGTTTAAGTGTTACCCATTATACCTATCTCAAATGGAATTGCCTATGACCGCGTCACTCCTGAACATTCGCGACATCAAAGAAATGTAATTTAAAAGTTGTTTTAACTCGTCATGGTAGAATGGAGATAAACCAATTGTGTTATTAATTTTTTGTGATTCGAACGTAGATTCGAAACCTGTTGATTTTGAATTCGAAGCCTCACGCTACGCGTTCGGCTCCGAATCAAATCAACTGGTTTCGAATCTACGTTCGAATCACAAAAAATTAAAAACACAATAGGTTTATCTCCTAAACATATTCTGTAAATCACGTCCGGCCTCAAATTGATCAGGGGCATATCTAGTGACGTCATGGCTGATTGTTATTGACGTCATGGGTCATTGTTTCGTGACGTCACTCAAAATCTATTGCGGAATAAATGATGGGCGGCGCCTTTGATCTTTACGGGAACAATACTAGAATCCGTGACATCACAAAACTATGCTCCATGGCGTCAATAACAATTGGCTATGACGTCACTAGATCGAGGATTTTCAGTTCGCAGGAAAATGTTTTGAAGGGGTCTTTTTTTCGACAAAGGTGGTCACTTTGCCTCTTAGCTTGGGGCAAAGCGCCCCATGCGAAAAGACACACAAATGTGAAATGTAGAACACATTTACAACGATTACAATACAACAAAGATTTGTTAAAGTACCATACAGTGTACAGGTACCCTTATGAAAGCTAAACAAATAACAGAAAACGTGTCTCCGTATGCAAACAAAGACAACATATTGTTTATATGTCATGGACCTAGATTTTCGAAGTTCGTAACCAAAAACTTACCTATTACTATATACGAACTTTTAAGAACAATTTAACTCATTAACTATCAGAAAACAATTAAAATATAAAAAGAAATAAAGAAATATATAATCCATATCAAACTTATGCTAAAAAATCAAAGAAGATATACGTGTTTCTGAATGAAACAAAATCATATGACATAATGTTGGTACTTCAATGATAATATATATATATTTTGAATACAGCAAAATTAAAGAATGAAAATTACAATTCTATCAAACGATATTTGCTTATGAAAACTAATTGATAACTCTAACACTAATGTGTTGACCATAGAACTATTTTGTCACTCGAGGCAAAGCGCTCCTGGCTCACTTTGCCCCTCACAGGGTACCATTCGATATATGGATACAAGAAAATAATTCAAACAATGAATTACAACATTCCTAATTCAATGAATAGACGATATATCTTTGTGTTATACGTGCACAATGTTGCGTTTTTTGTTTATATGAAGTATTGAAATTCGGACATATTCTTTCCTTAAAGAAAAATGTCGTTTTTTAAACATTTTGCATTGGTAAGTCTCTAACGCATGCTAACGACGCAAACGTGGACAACAACGTTGCTTAACGTTTGCTATCATTGGTTGATGATGACAAACCACGTCATCTGTCGAAACAGTTTACAACAATCCGAATCGTCGTAAGTTGTGGATTGCATCTTAATTTGATTCAAGTGATGTTTAACCATCAGTATCTTATTGCAGATAACTTGTATATGTACCTCAAAGTGAAACCATGGAAAGTTGTTTGTAAATAAAACAATTTTACAACCTAAGAAAGTTATTAATGATAAGGAATATATGGATGACAACTTCTTTGTTCATTGTATGCGACGTCTGTGTCGAAACGTCGCATACAATGAACAAAGAAGTTGTCATCCATATATTCCTCATCATTTTTGTCATTCCAACTTCTAAAATGCCTCTCAAAGAAGCTAAGAAAGTTATTAACGTCATATAAGTTTGATGCTAGTGATGTTGAACCACAGGAGGACGTGTAATGGTCACATCTCTTCTGTACTTCTGTACATTTTACTGAAACTAAATCATTCATCATTCAAACGAAAACTTTTCAGAAATAGCATAAATTGTATATGTTATCATATAGTCTGCATGGTTATAACTAAAGGATTCATTGGGGAATGAAGTTAAAATAACCTCTGCAGTTAAGATCGTAGATTTAAAACGCAAAATTTGTATCAAGAATAAACGCCATTAGAATTTAGTTTTGAAGACTTCTGTTTTCATTACTTCCATTATGCAAATTACAATTGATGAAAATATGTTAATGAAAAGACGTTCTTTTAAAATGTTTCAACGAACTTAATTACTAAAACTTAATTTGACAAATAGGCACTTCTATTGTGACGTACGAATATAACGGCGTCATATCTTTACTCGGCGTTGTTACCTGGCATTTATTATTTTACCTGAAACTTCGTTTTTCTTCGATGTTGGTATATGAGAGAGAGCCGAAATCTTGCTATCATTTAAAACTTATTTCATCCGTCATTTTGTGAAAACTAGCTAACTAATTCTCTTTCAGGGGACAGTGTAATTACTAATCATTGTTGCTAGGACATTTGTTATCTTTATTGGGGGAAATTAGGTATGGATCCACGGCTCGAACATACAAATCCTATTCCAGCTATTTCAATCATACCAAAAAAGGTTCAAATAGAGTTATCGTCCTTGGAAAGTTACTCTGAAGTGTCTTGGTCCGATGAACTTGATCGGCGAAAATGATTATCAAGGAGGTAGTAGTTATTTTGATTTGTACACAATTTATATCAACCCTGCTAGGTACACGCACCGACAACAAGTACATGCATGCAGTTGACGACGAAACGTATAAGATATTATTGGAATTAGCTCAAGGGAAGTTCTGTGTTCCCGTTGCAAAACGCACTCGGGTGCAGAGGAATGCATGTATCCGGTATTGGAGACGGCGATTCGACTTTTCTGTACAGGATGAACAAGGCGTTCCATTTTTGTACTTTCAAGGCAGACGTGTTTTTAAAGAATTCTGAAGTTTCTGGTATAGTGAACCGCGAGTTCACTAGATTGAAATCCGCTGGATATCGTCGAATATGGCACCATGCTAACGACGATGTTGCGGCACTTACTGAAAAGTTAGTTCGGACTGAACTTGCAACTAATTCCAAATTTGCTATTCATAGAGTTAAATTTACAAACAAAGCAGTTATGAAACCGGTAACCGCGTCATGTGTGAATGCACATCACCAACTTGATCTAATTGATTTTTCAAAACAGCCAGTTACGTGGAACAAAAAGATTTATCGGTATATCCTTTCTGTGAGAGACATTTTTAGTCGTTTTATATGGCTGAAGCCAATAGAAAGGAAAACAAGTAAACACGTTTCACGAGTTTTATCCCGCATTTACATGGAGCACGGCCCGCCACACAGAATACAAACTGACCAGGGACCCGAATTTAAAGGCGAGGTAATTAAACTCTGTCAAGATTTGAAAATACAAGTACGCCGGGGAAGGCCATATAGACCACAAACTCAAGGGAAGGTCGAACGATCTCATAGATCTCTCAGACGAAAGATACGTTATGATTTCCTATCACTTGGTTATCAGGGTGTTAATTGGGCACAAAGGGCACAAAGATATGCCAATATTTTGAACAATGAAAAACGAAAAATACTAGGATGGCATTCATCATTTGAAGTTTATTTCGGCAGAAAAAACAAACTCTATGACAAAGCAAATGTGAACTCGAACATAAAAAAGAAAGCGAAAAGTAAAAACAAAAAAAGTTGCTAAAAAGGAATCAAGCAAAAAAGATTCTTAAAGTAGCGCAGAAAATACGTGATAGGGCTAGGTTCGTTACAAAAACAATTAACGCCAAACGTGTCAACAAGAGCAGAAGATCTTTAAACTCTAATGCATTCATGATTGGGGATGAAGTGTTTGTAAAATATTTACATTCAAAGGGAAAACTTTCTCGAAGACCGTATGTTTTACGTGGTACAGTGCTCGCACATAATACTAAAACTTCTATGTATAAAGTTGAGTTGGAACATCCTATGAAAAAAACTGTTATTCAGCATTGGACTTCCATTGAAAACATTGCATCTGCTCCAATAAAATCTGGACCTTCAGCGCAAAATACTATTCACGGATCGCCATTTGAAGGACATATAATCGATTATAACCCCGTCGGCAACGGTGATTGCCAGTTTGCGGCACTTTGTCATGCACTGATGAAGATAGGTGTGTATAGGTCAGCCAAGACATTACGACGCGACTTAGTTAACTATTTAATATCTTATCCAGATGACCCTCATGGTTTCCCATTAGAGCTTTATGCAGGCGTCGACTGGCAAGTTTACATTACTGGAATGATGCAAAAAGGTACATACGGGGATCAGTTAACATTACAGGCAGCAGCTAATATGTTTAATGTTCAAATTACAGTTCATTCTACTGTAGGGGGTGGGACTACCACAGTTATAACACCTCTTCACAGCATTGCTGTATTGAATATCAACTTAGGCCATTTTGACGAACTTAATGGGGAACATTACGTCTCTCTCCAACCATCAAGTGAACAAAACGAATATCAAAGCAATCAATCATCAACTAAAAGTGAAGACTGTCAGGAAGTAAGGTCGAATTCAACTGTCAAAGAGCATGAATACCAGAACATTCACGGCGAAAGCGTGAAATCATTTGACCCCTGTAGGAATGTTGGTTCTGAAACAAATAATCTAGAACGTGATGATGTATCACAATGCGACCAATGCACAAGCACTGAAGATAATTGTCAAATGCATAAGAGTGAACAGTCAACAATGGCATTTCATGATTTGGAATGTAAACCGTGTTCTGATAATGTTAACGTTCTAAATAAAGACTGCTTAGGAGCCTTTGAGTTTGAAACAACACAATGGGATCACCAAACAAGTCCTCCTTCGCTACTTGACACCGACATATCCACGCAAAACGAGGATGATGATACTGAAGATAGGTTGTGGAAGCTCTTTCCAAATATGGATTCGGACAAGGACTCAAAAGTTGGCGGTGATTCTACTGATTATGATTCCAGTGATAGTTGGTGGGAATTCGAAGCGCAATGTCTAGACAATGATACGCATAAAACATTTGATACTAAGCCAACAGTTGTGAAAGACGATTCTGAAGATCCTATTAACAAACCAAGTGATCAAAGAAACCAAATGAATGATTACAGTTTAACGATTACTGATCTGCCCCCGGAAGTGTTATTACGTATTATGAAAATGGTTTTAGTATCATCACTGACCATCTGTGCCATGCTAAAAAACTTATTGTCGCTCATGGGGGTTAGCAGATCCTTTCGTAGAATATCTACAGAACTCATTACCTTCCGGCCACGAATTTATTGTCCACTTTCAGGAAATCTACCTACAGTTGTGAGTGTAAGGAAATTGATTCAAATGTATGGAAAAGGAAGCAGTCTAGCTATGACCCTTAAGGAAATGTTTGGTAAACAGTGGATAAATGCGTGGCTTGTAGTAGAAGTTGGAGACTTCGGTTGGTACACAATAACTGCCGCATTTTGGAAGAAACAAAGATAGACAATAGTATATACAGCAACGAAATACTGCCTTGCTTAGTTTTTATGATGAACGAATACTTTAACGAATAAATGAATAGTGATACATGTTTATGTACTACATTACAACGCCTATCTGAACATTGATGTTATTATAAGTAGTTTCTTGGATCAATCTGTAAGAGCCACATTAACATGACACATGAAGAGGCATTTTAAATCATGAATTTATTTACGAACGTTACAAAAACAAAACTGGTTGCATTTGGTTGACAAATGACTAGTCTTATATAGCCATGAATACTTGTAAATGATAACCAAATAGTTTTATATTTGGATTACTTTTGAATATTGTTCCACTTTCATAAGTGGTTGTATTTTATCATCATTTATGTTATGAAGATATATCACATGAAGATTGTTCTATTTTCAAGAATGCTTTTGCATGAAAACCAAACTGTTTTTAAATTGGAAAACCCGTCGGCCGGGGATATTTGTCATTGATAGTTATGATGGATAAGCACAAATCGTTAAAATGCAATAATAAACAGATATTTTTTTATTTTTCTTGAATGATTGTATTTGATAATGGTTAATGTTCTTTTGATATGAACAGTTTTACATTTAATGGATAGTGTTGAGTGATAAGCATTAAAAGTACATGTAATATTGAGGTGACAAATAGATATCGTTTACTTTCAAAAATGATTGTTTTTGGAAATAATTAATGTATATATTGAAGTAAAAAATTAAATATTTTATATATATTTCATTTTTAAATTTATGAATGGTTAGATTGGATGACTGTTTGTTTTATTTAGACCATTATTATGATAAGCGGTGTTTTCTGTTCATGAATGATAATGATGTATAACCAAGTTGAAAATGACGATTTTCCAAGTTCTATATGGAAAAGTTTTATATTTGTATACTGGTCAACAGTTTTCGTTTTCTAAAACTTTTATTTGTTTACAAATATTGTTGATGTTTAATGAAAATGAACATGTTAATCTATAAAATGTTCATAGGAAGAATGCTATGTTCGTAATGCAAATCGTATGTTCTTTGTTTTACCCGGTGTGTAAATAACATAATCGTAGTTTGGTTTGCACTCTCTGATAAAGGCCACATTTCTGTATGGTTTGAATAACATATTGTCTTTTTTTCTGTAACAATAATTTGTTTTCACAAATGGTTGATGTTCAGTTAAAATGTTCATTAGAAATATCATATTTTGTATTGCAAATCGCAATTTCTTTGTTAACATTGTTTGGAAAATGCCCCTGATGTGTGTGACGCTATCGGATATAGTACATATTCCTTTGAAATAACCCACTACCTCATAGTCAGGAACAAATCACTCAACTGGATGTAAAAAAACTGATCCATCAAACAACTGAGACTTCGACAAAATCGAGTTCCAACAAAGAAGTAAGCTGTTCGTTCAGAAACCACTTTAAGCGATAAAAATATGTAAATCGTCAGACTACCTGTCAGAAATATCCAATCGAAATCTAAGTATTAAAATGTAACATTTTATAGCATATTTTGTGAGGCAAGATATATATAACAGGAAAACTGAAAGTAAATAAGCTACAATGAATGTTGATCATTGCTCCTCCCTTTGGGTATGTTGCCGAGGGGCTAAGTTGTTGTGACAACCAGAGATAGTTGACTTTTAATTAAGTCGTTTAATTCTAATTGTTTATTTGATTGAGTCCTCCAACGAATTTGTTTACTTTGAACATTTCTACTAGCACATATATTATAATCCCAAATACACCAATGGCATTTTTATCATGTTCTTTATGAGAAAAGGGTACTCTGTTTGGAACATAAATTTGAAGATAACTTTTAATAAGAAATAATTCATATTTTATAATCACAAAAGGTTTTTAGTTTTAAACAGTGTTGAAGCTTATTTCTCCAAATATTGCAAATAATTATTACTGTTTTGTTTGTTTTGTTTTTGGATTCTGATAAAGTAATTGTGGTTCAATCCGATGTTGTTTTTTTACAATAAAGTTACATTATAGAAATACAACAATCTTCATTTTTTGATTATCATAACGTTCATGCAATTATTTATATAATTAATACAGTAGCCCTGACCATCATGAGCTTTGCAATAAATTATACACCTCAACTATGATAGTTAATGCTCGAGATACCAGGGCCGTTCAAGTGACGTCATAATGTAGTTTTTATAATGACGTCATGTCTATCATTTCTGCATGACGTCACTCAAAATCTATAACGGTCTTATAAGGAGCGCTGTCTTTGATTATTACAAAACGATATTAGAAATGGTTGAAATCGGTGATTGTTCCATGCCTATTTACTTATAAAGAAACAAATACGCCTTGTCTGTATCTTTTTTCTGCCTATAAACTGTTTTAGTAAAACCTTTGGTTCTGTAGCTTATCAGGCTCAAGATTTAAGTTTGCTTAAGCGTTTGACCAATGTTCCCTTCAGGATTATGTACAATTTCGTTAGAATTCCAATTACAATAGGAGTCTCTTGACAACATTTTATCATTCTATGCCTTGTGCTTCTGGAGACGAAAGTAGCAAAAAGATGTAGGTAGGGGTCAAAATGTCACGAAGGCTATAAACTATCATTCCCATTAGTCAAGGAGTTTGTACACCAGATTTCAGTCTTCCAAGCCTATTTCTTTAGGAGAATGAGTCTGATGGATTGACTGACGGATGCATGGACAGACGCCGGACACCATGGCACCATCGGGACTTTCAGGACTGATGACATAATAAGACATACACTACAAAAGAAGTTGTATAAATTGAAATCAAACGTTCTGCATCCATGATAAGCTTCGTAGTTTCTTTTTAAAATTTCATTCTTAAAAAAAATGATTTAATAGGCTTATTGTTTCAATTCAGTTTTAAATGTTAACTTTGTAGAATGGACCAGCAGTTCAAGAGTGTAAATAGTTGCAGTTTACACAGAGTAACAAACGAGGATTAATACCAAACGAGGATATTTGCAAAGTTTTAGACTATATATATTTATGAAGTAATTCGTATTTTCAATATAAGCACATGTGCACACATCAAGTTTGTCGAGTAGAAAATGTTGTAAAAATGCAATAGAATCGGCAATACAGCAAATTATTAAGCCCAGAAACGTAACAAATGACTTTCACGGAACTCAAATATGTAAATATCCTCGCTCTGTTTATGCAGAAATTAATTCGTATCCTTATGTATCATATGTCTGTCTTAGGTAATAATCTCTTTACATCCAAGGCATGTAAAATTAGAACACCATACTAAAAAGAGAATAGTCCTGAACTTTATTAACGAGATGTTATTGAGTAGTTAAGAGATTCAGAAGAGCATTGGCATCAAGAAATGTATGCAATGTTTTACGAAATAAAAATGAATTAAAACGCATTTATATCAAATAGGCACATACCAAAAGAGGATTTTCTTAAAAGGTTCGTTAATGTATGTACATTTGTTGCAGGATAAGAAACTCAAATTCATGTGAAACAAGAAGAGAATATGCAGATGTTAAAAGAAGATAGAAGTAAAATGAGTATTTGGAATTAGAATATATCTAATATTATGCGCTTGTATATATACATGAGAAATGAATATAACAAAATGTAACGTGTAGCCAGTTTGTTCATGCATAATTAAATCATATTTAATCGTTCTGTATACGATATGGTAAATAAACTGTTCTGGTCATTTCGATTTCAGTTCATGCATCAAATGTCAACCAAGAGACATTTCAATCATGCACGATGTCTGTGTAAAGATGGGTACGCGTATGCAAGAAGCAAACAGATGCAACTAAACATTGAAAATACATACATGTTCATGTACATATGACCAGAGGTATTTTAGCAGTTGATATGATGAAGGAATATATCTGTAATTTTTCATTAAACAAACCTCTAAAATGCCACAGAAATAAGACTCTTACATCGTTTAACAACTAAGAATGAATATACATAACCTATTAGCAATTTAATGACGTCTGTTCTTATGGTATGAAAATGTTTATTCCAAAACAAAAACGACAATTTTGTATTTTTGATAGTTGTCAATCTGTGTACAAAACACTTTTAAGTCCTTTTTTTTTGCATTTGAGTGAATATTAAACACTTGTGTATATTAAATTAAACTTGGAAATATTAATGACTAAGAGTAGACTTTTCCTATGCCTGGATGACAAAATTTAAACTGCTTTTGATAAAATTGAACATCAAGTAAAATTGTGATTATTATCTTGGCAATTTGGGTTATATTTACAGTTATTGTTATCATCCGTTAGACTTGATAAATTATATTGAGGCCTGAGAGAGTGTAAAGCTCATTGAAACAAATGGAGCCTCCTTAAATCGCAGAGCGATATTAGTAGGAGAGAGCATGTGCACAAATAATCTTTGCCTAGCAACGCCTTCTCGTATTTTCGTATCATTGTGGCGTCATAAAAGATACTCTTCGTGACATAACTGCAGTCGCAAAAGAGAGAGAGAGAAGTGAATGGAAGAGAATAAATAGTAAAGAACTCAATACCCTTAGTCTATACCAAAATAAGTGTAGATTGTAGGAAACACATTGGTGGCGGAATTGCACTCAAACAAAAGGACGTTGTACATATATAATCAAAGTAATGATTCTATCATGTTATGAGAAACCACACTCACAATCATTTCAATCATTTATATAAACCAATGTTATTACAATTTACCGCACATCGTATTACAATTTACCGCATATCAAGTGCTAACATTTTACCACCCCCCCTATTACAATTTACCGCACGTATGTGTATTACACTTTACCGCATTTTTATTACAATTTACCGCAGTATTACATCTTACCGCGTTTTTATTACAATTTACCGCAGTTATTACATCTTACCGCGTTTATTACATCTTACGTCGTTACAAATGTCACATCATTGTGACGTCGTCATGTCTATAACGTCATAGTATTGAGATTTCATTACTTGATGAAGTACAATTGTGATGCCATGTCCGCGACGGTAAAGGGGCATTTTTAAAAACTTCTTTGAAAAATGAAAACACCTAACAGATTTTACATATATCCCACTAGCGATATCTCACACTTTTGAATGAGATCAATGCAAGAAGAAACAAATCAATTTGTCCATCCCATTCAACTGTATACATTGGGAATATTCTTGAAAAGGAGTTGTATCTTTTTAAGTCTTCAAGATCACTTCAATTTCTTAACCTACAAGTAAAGAAAAAAATTAAGTACTTTAAGGAAAAATTTGTTTATTCAAGCTGTTGCATTTTAACGTCTGTACTTCAAATCCAAAAACAGTTGTTAAACTCCCCAGGCCTTTGATCTCTAAATTGATCATATCCAGATGCGTGTTGTTAATAGCAACCACTTGTCTTCAGAAGATTGTATACAATTGGTTCTAATATAATTTAAAAAACCATTCAAATCACACTTAATTGCTTCCTTGCCAAACTGAGGTTTTCTGTGAAATTATTTCAGGCTGTTTCAACAATAGTAGAATTATATATTTTTCCACTTGCTGCTATTGTTGTTAAGTTCCTTTTTACGAAATAAAAGACTTTACTCATACTTAGTTAAAGAGGACATGCAAACAGAGGCAATCATAAGCAAGCACATCTTATCCTCTAATCGATTACATTGATAAGATATAAACAATAATTTTAATGTGCTGTATGGAAAACCTTTATTGAACTTCAACGTTAAGGCAAATTGAGTTCAGGCTTTTTGGTCAAATGACAGTCAAGTACTTTGGGTTATGGAAATTACATGATGGTTAGTTATTTTTCCACTCAGGTTTTATTATTGATAACTTCATTTCACTGAACATCCCAGGGTACAAAGGGTTATTGGAAACCTGTAACAAAGATACTATCTGAATAGGATTGTTTTTTTGTATACTACTATTACTAGCGACAATGCAACAACTGATAGTTAAAATTATTTTAATTTCTTGTCGCTTTTAGCTGGTCAAATATCAATCTCCCACTATAGACAACATCGTGCATTTATAAAGTAAACCATGGTTGTATCACAAGAGTATTCCTGACACGCCCCTATCCCTATTTGATAAATGAGCTGGCATATCCTTTCGTATATATTCTATAAACCTATGATGATCGTTAGGTATACAACATTCTGCTTATTCAGCGTTTATGAATGTTTCCTTATACCCTGGTGACTTTTATCTCTGAGTTAACAACAAGCATATGGCTGTTACAGCTGAAGGAATGGCAGGTAGAGTAAGTCTCAACTTCTTTTAATAAACACTGACTGAGAGGCTTGAGGCTTTAGCCTCTAACTTTCTGAAAACATCGCTTATTACTAAATATCTATTGTTTGTAACGGGTTTCACATTTCAATAATCAACAAAGTGATATATTAATTAATGTTCATACAGTCCGTTAGTCATGTTCTCTGTCTTAGCTTTCTAGAATAAACAAACTCGCCTTTAAAATATCAATCTTATTGTCTAGATGTTTGTTCAGGAAGCCAATATATCGATATAAAGAATATGAGGAATTCAAAGACAGGATGTCATCTTTTAATTGTTTCATTAGATCATGTCAATATGGTACCTCGTTAGCTCGCCTGTCATCACTTTCTCCACTTATTATACGAGTAGTTACTGATATTTTCCTAAAAGAGAGGAATTCCCTTTTGAGTTGTAATGATGGAAGTACTTTAACACAAAGTTAACATTTCAAATATGAATCTTCATAAGAAAAGTGTTAAAATGGAAACTTAGTTGGAATCCTACGATAGTTTAATCTTGGTTCTGACTGGATGCATCTCTAGATAAGTGTCAAGTAAAATTGATAGTTCGAGTACCATTATTGCTCACATATTTAAGTATATATTTTATTTTTTCTGTGGATGACAAGTTCACTAATATACAAAACATATATTAATGTATGGTTAGCATTATACAAGTGCCAAGGATAGATGCAATTTTATCATCTAGAGTAAACAATCTTTTTCCAAATAACCATGTATGGCCCGCAAAACATTATTCAAATTACTCAATGGCCTTTTCCGGTTGTTGTTGCCTGGACAATAATTTTTTAAAAACACCTTTTTAATGCCACATTCAATTAATATAAAAACATATTACAATAACAAAAACAATAATTTAAAAATAAATTGTACCTTAGAACTCCTATTGTCGTAAAAATATGTTGTCATTAGGGATGTTTTTCACTTGAAAGATTGTTGAATGTCTTAAATAACATTAGTGATATATCATTCTGACCACTAAGACGTTTTTACTGAAATTAATCAAAACGAAACGAAAGAGAAGATGAAGCGTTTCTTATATTACTTGAATAAGTTGAGCATATTACTTGAAACCTGTTCAATAACACTTCTTCTTGCTTTACGTAGGAAACGTATGGTTGCAAAAGCATTTGAATGTTAGAGCAAGAATAGCCGTTTGTTCTTAATAACTGTCCTTCAGATTTCAAAATTGTTATTGCAAAATTGTTTTACCATTAGGCATGTTCTTAACTCCATACATGTTATACGTTTGTCAGCATTGTCTCTAGAGAGTAACCACTTGACATATTGACTATGTATTTATTTAGAATCTGCCACGTAATTTGTTTTAAAACAGCGTGACTGTAGGCTGCAGTAATGCGACGGGTGGTGTTCTCATAAGACATCAGAGTCTCTTCTAGGCAGTCACAGTGCCAATGGTAAAGTCACGGCATTTTGAGTTTGAGCGAATTTCTAATGTAACAGTATCACTCTGTACACATTGACCCTCACATTAAAACAAATGATTTTAATATTTAACGTAAATATTTTTAATGTTGGATATGGAAGAAGGAATAAACTTTCAACAAAAACTACAGTAAACTTTAATTTAATTTAGAAACACTTTTACAAGAGATAAGCTTGTACTTTCATATTCGCCACCCTAATCCTCTATATCTTTAGAATGACAGGTGTTAGATCATGTCACACAATGATAAGAAACAATAATGGTCATGTTAATAGAAATCAGTCAATATCAAAATGTTACTGTAACCGGGTATGCGTGGATGAATGAAGGATCCAGACACGGGTCACGGGTGTGAGTCAAGTTTATTGCCAAGTAGCGATGAGTAAGACAAGTAAAGACACCCTGATATACATACATAAAACAATATACAGTCTATAACATATTGACACATTTGCAATTATTCAATGAATGCAAACTACAGTAATTAAATCATTTCCCTCATATCGACAACTCATGTAAATACACCGTGGCATTTATATGTTATTATCTATAATAACAAAACTCCAATAAGGTACGATATCATAATCATTACATTGTGATTGTAACAAGTACACACATCAAGGGAGGTTATCCCTTATGTAAACAGAATATAACGAAATCATTACCTAACAGAATATTTTATCCTGTATCATATATTACATATAAATTACCATAATATTTATATTGTGATGACAGGTACACACTCATCATTATAACACAGCATGTGTGATGAACATATTTACAAAACGCAATAAATATATACATATCTAAAATAGCTTACCCTGCGTGTGGCGCTGAGGCGTTATGTCCTTAGCCGTGGTTTAGCATCAACCCAGAATACTCTCTTTAATAAAATAAGGTTTGTCATAAGCATTAGGAGATAACACACGAGTAATCAAAAAATGGCGCTCACACTCATTCATGCGTGCAAGAATTATGTGTAGAATAAGAAATTACCGATTCTCATTCAAACAACAATCATACAGTAAAAGTAGAAGAAAGAAATGTTTTAGCAATAAGTTTAATAGTATAGTTTAATCGTAATTATGAATTTAGTAACTTATTGAATTAACCATAAGAAGATGGCGACTTGACCATCAAATCAGCAAAGAGGAAATAATGCCGAAAATCCTATATATATTTTAGACATAACTTAACATAGATAAGTTATCCTAATTAATCCGCAAATATTATATTTATATATATTAGTAATTGTTTAGAACTAACCTCTCATATCAGATTGTCTGTCCTGTGTCGTCGAATGATCAGTGACAAGTGCTGAATTTGAATTAGCCAATAAGATCAAAGGGATTGGGTAAGAAGACCCGACACCTTTGGAGTGACCTAGACTTTCCCAACCCTTCCTTACTGAATATAATCCCGCACGCTAAATATACTATACTTATTGGTAACTAAAACAACAACGCATAACTAATAGCAATTGAATTAAAAGAAAGACATGATATGAAAGGAAGGTTTATTAACAATTAAAAGTTATTTACAAATCAAACTGCCTGCCACATTACATTCTAGCAGGACAAGTCAACTAAAATGAAAAGATCAAACTACATTTTACAAGTTTACATGTATTTATTAGAATTTACAGAAAACAGGATCTCTTCCCAAATATGCACATTATGTCCTCATAAATATTACTCAAACAAACGTCAATTTATTCTTGGCAGGTTTAAAATGCACTGCGTATTTAACACCATGTACTCCTTCTGTAATAAAACCTAGTTAGTGTCATTGCAGATGGTTTTTAACTTAACGAATGTCCTCCGTTGAACACAGACTTTCTTGCCTTACATAACAGAGTGAAGCAAAAAAGGAAATTCAAAGCAATTCAAACTGGTATCTCAGGAGGTTTTACTGAAATTACTTGTCAGGAAAAGGTGAAGTAAAACGAGAAGATGCTATTCAGACATTAACTTGACTACTTTGACAAAGTACTTTAAAACTGTTCAATGTCACTAAGAGTGTTCATACTTACAATGCACTTTTAACTTAGTTACAAATTAGAGAAATGTTGCTTACATGTATAGAGAAAAGGTTATTATGTTGGCCACCACAGAATAACCATCTTAGTGTATTGCATCATCTTCAAGAGTATAATGATATCGTTTGTGGTTTGTATATTCAAGAACTTTGACACTTGTTTCTTATTTGAACATTTGTTTCGGTTCAAAGTCTGTTTTGAGAAAGTCATAACAACATTATATATCGTTCGTATGCATCATGCATAACTCGAGAGTTTATGCCATAACATTACACCAGACTCATAGTTTGTATTCTATAATGTTTCGGTGAGGAAATGAACTTTATGCGGGTGTCACTTATACAGAAAAACATTCTCACACTAAATTTTAATCAGCATTGAATTAACGTCAGAACATTAGCTACATTTATTGCAGTCAGATTTATCTGAGAAAAGCCCTAGACAAAACGAGTTCGAATGTTGAAAAAGTCAATATTTTAAAACTTTTATTCCTCTGAACGCGGTCAACTTTAATTTGACTGAACTAACGTTTACAATTATATAGATGGATATAACTTTAACACAAAGTTGCCATTTCATATCTTAATCTTGATAAAAATAGTGTTAAAAGAAGGACAAAGGGGTTGGAATTACGAGATGGTCTCTAGTCTCGGTTCAAATATTATCATATAACATTTCTAGCTTATAGAATATCCCCTGACAAACCACTTACATTAACAATTCACCAGTTGATGAATCCACTCATGGTACATTGTAAACATTCACTGCAAAGACAATTTTTTTAAAATTATTTTGAAAATTTTTAATGAATGAGTTTATTTTTGGTTTCGAATAGCGAATTTTTTGACAAATATTTAAGTTAACTAGTTATAATTCTTGAGGAGTTTATAAAAAATGATAATCAATTTAAGTTTAACATATGATAAACAGTGAAAAATTTCTTTCAAAACCATGATAAGCAGTGTTGACATTCTTAACTCTTAATAATTTTTTGATGGAATGCTCAACACAAATGATACGGTTTCGTTATCTACTTTCTTGTCTCAAACACAACATTTAGCCTCAGATAAGTTGTGATTTCTTCTTCATGACGCAATTCTATTATATAAATGCTTCATTAAAACACGACATCCCAATTATTAGATCTCCTTGTGAGAATGTTTTACAACCTATCTGTAGTAATTATTCAGGTCACCGAAACCTATCCAATATGTCATTAACATTATAGGTCATGTTGACTGTTATTTAATTTAATTGCTGTCAAATTTCTGTTCCATTCCCATTTGAGATACAAACAACACTGCAAGTGTATCCGTGTAGCTCCAGTAACACCCTGATGTCAGTCAAGACAAGTGTATTATTAGGCGAAAGTTATTTATTCATAGCCTTGTAGGAAATGCAATTTCAACCAATGATATTATGTTATTTCAGGGGCCTGAACCCCTGAATAGTTTCTTCCGGCTATCGTTTGATTGAGTCATTCCATTGATTGCTGATATTGACAGCGTTTTGTGGCAAGTAATCCTAATAAGTGCTCCGTGATAAACTACGCTCATGTAGTACCTTACGATACAAACTATTAGATACCTTATTTATCATTGGAATATGTAAGCACAATATTGATATGTACACCATTAGCTCAATATTTTAAATTGGAAAGCAATCGGCCACTGGAAAAGTGGAATAAGAATATTTATAATATATATTTCATTTGCACATAATGCAAGGACATTATAAAGGTGGTTGATAGAGATTAAACCTTAATAACCTCAAATTTAAGAAAGACAGCTACCTTGAAAGGTGGCAGTATAAAAAAGCTACCGCCTCGTATTTCGAAAGACACGAATGACGCTTTTATCATCTTTTCAAATTAGGATGAGGTTAAGACAATGCATTGTTTCAAAGTTATCCACTTGAAATAACCACTATGCAACTTGCATAAGGGGATACACAGACATTTATGGATATAAGTCTTTCCTTTGTACCTTGAAGAACTCGTTATTATCAATGCCAAACATGACTTCCATGTGGATGGATAACAATCAAAACGAAAGAATTTATCTTATCAGATTTGTTACTATTCTTCCAATTCAAAACAAAGTAGACTTTGTATCCTTTGTTGTAACTGCTTATTTGTTTGTAGAAATATGGCAAATTAATGTTGATTTGAAACTTCACGTGCACTTATCCCCAATCGTATTATAACGTTTATTTTTGTCACAGTGGACAATTAGTTAATATTTAGGAAAATATTTTCAAAATCCTTCCAAACTATAAATAAAGTTGTTTTGTGCTTAAATGTGCAAGAATCAGAGATTAATGTGTATCTAAACCTAAATGGAAACAGACAGTAGAGGTTGCAAATGTGATTTAATGATCAACATGGGATACTTAACCTAAATGGCGCGCACATATGTACTAAAGTTGTTCGCAGATGGGATTTAGTTATCTCGTCGATGTCTGAGTTCTTCCCACGTGTCATATCAGTCCAGATCAAAGTTATCATAATGTATTCTCTCTATATATTTTGGACTCATCCAGTAAACATAAACAATTCTGAAGGTCTTATTTTAAAAGAATTGCCTGCACTATATAATCTTCTTTCTTATTGTAATTTTATAAGTAGTCATCGAAACTGATTTTTTGTGCGTTTTCAACGATAACATTCCCCATTCAATATAGTTTGTACGTGTTCTTCTTCCTTAATCACTATGTCAGTAACACAAGCAATCTAGATCTCTACATTATCAATTTGACGCAAATGATCTTTCGATAAAGTTGAACTACAGATTTGCTCTTCATTTAAATATCCAGTCTTCATGCGCTTCTCCAATTGTAAGACTGAATATTCTTATATGTCATCTGAATATTGGCAAAAAGGTTTCAAAAGTGTACATGTGCTTGGAAAATTTATCTAACCAATTTTGGGCGAAACAACAAGCCATGGTAGCTTTATCCTTATTTTCAAAAAATGTTTTCAACTAAAACAACTTCATCATTTAATTCCAACGCTGGAATCACATATTTACGTTTTCTCAACTTGTGTAATCACACTGAACATATCACAAACTTTTTCAGCTCGCAACCTAAAAATATACTACCATCGAGCCACACTCTTGTATACCATATCATATTTTCATATCCCTTTAATTAAGGAGAGCCAAGGATGATCATATGATCATATATATATATATACCAACTCTGCAATCCTCTTGCGGACTAGCAAAATTAAGTTACTTTTTAATGATTAATCAAAGTCAAGATTGGTGAAGCCAGTAAGAAACATAACCAACTTGCGTAGAATTAACATAGGATGTTTTTAGTTGAAAGCGTCAATTATTTTTTTTTATTTTGAATTGGGAATAGACCATTTATATTTCTAGTGAGTTATTTTCACTTTTGAAAAAATACTTCAAGATGGGTTTTATTTCATTATTTTTATATTACTAATGATGATATTACCAATCCAATATCCAAAGACATTCAATCGTATTTAAACCATGTTTATTTGTTTGATCATATTCACAGTTTTGTAAAAATATACATCTTCCTGATCATGACGATTAAATTGAGATAATTATGTAAATGCTCATTGTCAGTGTGACATACGTGTCCGGTTTTACAATAGAATTTAAGATATGTTTTATGCCGTCGTTAATTTACAGTTTTATTAGTATTGAATACATGTGACGTCATATCCTGCTACATCAGCGTATATGAATCCGCACTCACTCCTTCCATATATCCTGATCTCCTTCAAGCCAAACCATTCGTATCGCTAGCTTTCGAACCTGCCAATGAGACGACTCGCATTCAGCAACAGCGGCACAACCCGGATGGAAAATTCCGTTAAGTTCTAAAGAGTAGCTTCAAGGTCCTTGGTTACCGAAATTTCATTGGCTGAAATAATAACAGGTGATCGCAGCCACGAACATCAAGCCGCGCCAGCCGTACGAGGGATTTGGCTCGAAAGAGATCAGGGTATATGGAATGAGCTCGATAAGCGGATTCAATTACACTGATGAAGCAGGATGATGACGTCATGATCGTTGTCCCTTCTCATTGTAAATGTTACAATACATTATAATTGAATTGATACTCTAACGAAGTTTATAAAACATTGAAGTAGAATATTGACGCATAATTACTTATATAGATATTTAGTATACTTATATTTAGTATCGATCTTGGAATTACCATGCACAAATTAAAGGTCTTAAAACAAGTCAATTTTCTGATGTAAGGTAATCAGTGATAATGGTCAATCTATCCAACATTGATCCGCGTCAAATAGAATCAACACAAATATTTTTAAAATGAAAAAAACTTAACCTTATTTTGTAATCTTGGCTGAAATCAATGCCTTTATAAATGAAACAGACTCTTTAATTTTCCTCATTAACTATGTAAACGAAGCGGATCATTTACATCATGTACATAATCTTGTACAAGGTGTTTCTTCTGGCAGATCTTTCACCTATATTACATCACGATTGACTTGTTCTAAGTGAAAGCAAACTAATGTAAATGTTATTCTTATGGCAGTTGGATTCTATTCTTGCGGTGCTGAAAAAATATGCACATGTGTGTACTGCGTCGACAAACATAGAACAGAACTTAACAATAGAAATAGCCACCATGATTTCTAACTGTATCAAATTTTATGACTTTAAGTATAATAAGATCTCTGTTAACATCGAAGTCTGAAAAGTAACTTCATATTTGAAGAAAACCAATTACCTTTAGAAAAACATTATAAATTACATTTGTACTCAAATATAAATTTACATGAGCGATTTGAATAAGAAAAAAAATGCATAAAAACCAATGTCTGAACTTTTTTATGCATTTGTAAAGACAGATTTGTAGCTAGGGTCAGTTAAGAAATAACTATTTTGGAAGGTATCATTCATAAACACGAGTCAAATCAAACTCAAACTCAAACTAATATTAGATTATATTATTTGTGTTTTGTAAAATAAATGTTTACAAAAGGGATAACTTTTTCATATACTTTCAGTCAGACACCAAAAACGCAAGCGATCGTAAAAGGGTAAGATAACAGTCTAAATATATATCAATTCTTCACTACAACTTGAAGAGGTTATATGTTGACTTTGAATATTAGTAGCCATTCATTATCTTTTTACTGCGATGTAGAGCTGTTATATCTCAATAACTTGGTCAACGTATAATCTGCCTAATTGATTTTTTATGAACAATGCCATTAGTTTTGATGATAAAATTGGTGTAACTTTCATCTGTTTTATATAAGACTCATATAATATGAATATCATGGAAAAGGCGAGCTGTAGACTGTGTAACTGATATAAAGAATGATACAGTGTAAGAAGTCAGATGGCACCACAGAGATACACTCATGATTAAACCCATTCGGTTCTCTGAACAATAAACATCAAACTATTTAAATTTGTCTGTATTTCTTTTCCCCAATTGCGTGTATGTTTTTCTGGAATGTAGTTTTTTCATAGTAATATCTATTATAAAGTGCCATCTGTCACCTTCTTGCCTTTTCTATGATGAACAGATTACAATGTCATGTTTGTTTGTTTTTTCTGTTGAAAAAAATGCAATAAACCATGTGTTCAGTAATCAATAAATAATAAATTAATATAATAAAACATTAATCATATTCCAAGTTTTTCAGTTCACTTAACTAGATTTTATGTGTTTGCACTGTAAATAATCTACTTTTACTGATAATGGGGATTGTGTAGGTTGTAAACACATCATCAAAGCATACATTGACAATGTCCATTTGTGCCACTTCAGTTTGTGGTGAACGTTTGGTCAAGCGTGTGTTTCAGAATGTGAGCTTTGAGGTCTGATGAGTTTTGAATGTAATGCCACTTATATTGCCTTAATGGTAACAGGCGACGTAAGTCTGAAATCTTCCCTTCTTAAAGTCACTTTGTCTCAGGAGAAGAATTTTTTACTTTTCAATTAAAGCCAGTTAATATCACTTTGACTTAGGAATGTCGTAAGTGCTGTAGGTTTTCTCTTGTACATGTGAAGATTGCATTCGCTTATAGGCTGTTACTGGAATCTGTACAGAAGTTATGCTATTGTAATTGACTTCATGCGTTCATCCTATTAATGTGTAAAATATCAGTGATTTACCTACACGTGAACACTACACCTTTGCCCCATTTAACAATTCGGCAAAATATTCACCTTTTTAGAAAAATTGCTTTAAAGTGTCCGAATTTTAATGCAACTTGTCTTTAAGGTTCCAGAGGTATATACAAGTATATGAAAATGTCGACTCAATAGATATAAATAAAAAAACAGTTCCTCATAGTCTAAGTGTACATTTACAAATCCAAAATGACCCTGTTACTGAATACGTTATCTTGTTTTCTTGGTATTGTATGTTTACTATTGATATTAACGCATTACAGCCAAATGTATACATAACTTTGTTCTTTTTGAATTGAGTACACAGGTGAACAATGATATTTACTTTTGTTTTCTGCATTGCTTTTCAAATATGACCTAAAAGGTACTAATTATTTAATGATATTATCCATGAACTTATTTAGAAGAAAAGCATTGCATAGAACAGTAACATCAAAGAAACACTTCAAGCAAAGAAACACTTCACGCTTTTGCAAATAACCTATATATTTGAAGCAAAGAGAAAGTTATGAAATTTATTTTCAAATGTGGTTATTTGAAATCAAATTAATGGTCCTATTGACAACAATGGTTGCCTTTGCACTGTATATTGTGCCCATTTTACTGAATACCAACTAGTTTAAATCCTCTACACAAAGGTGGGTAATTAAATGAACAGGTTTTCATTTGACTTTATTGAAATACGCACGTTTTTAATAACATCTGGAAAGACTCATATTTCATAGTCTATGAGCTTTGATTCGGGATTTTTTAATGGAAAGAACTTCTAAACACACATAATTTGTTTTGTCTATAAAACAAAATCCTCACATGTTCTGTGAAACTTGTGATTTTGACAGGCTCTTGTACAATTTTAGATTCTCCAAACAATTAATGTAATTTAGCGCTTCAGATTGAGCAGTTCCACTTTTAAAATTAAATACATTCAGATAAAAACAGGACCAGTGCACCATCAGTGCATATATGTTATATGTTAAGGATGAAACAGCGTGTGTGCATTGTGCTAATAGAAGTTTCAAAAATACACTGTGAGTACCCGAACCCTCTTATTGAGTTATATACTAGACTTTTCGAAATTAAAAACAGTTATTAAATGTATCCTCCATGCACAACTATATTGCTAACATGTGAGATATAAGTTTTATGTTCTTTAATAGGGGGGCAATCCGAAGACTTCTACAAAAGTTGCATCAATAGCCTTAAAGAAAAGTGGGAAAATGTTAAGATGAAGGGGTATTACATTGGAATATAAACGTAAAAAATGGAGTGTGTTTTATATTGAAGTTGCAAAAGTTGTTGACCCCCTGTGTACATGACTCTTTTTTCCTGTGAAGCTATCATTTAAAACCGTTTATGTTAATTAAAATTGATTTATACACCAACATGTTGTCAAATGAGGATGAATCAAAACATGATATATTATTCAATACCGATATTCAAAGTGATTTCAGTGAGCTTAAGGGAAGTTGGTGAAAATGTAACCGCCCATATGATAAAAAGTGCAAACAAATATGTTAATACAGAAACAAATTAAATTCCTGAGAATTGGATTACAATTTTTCATTTTTTTTATATGAGTGCTGTGTTTCATAAATTCTTATATTTTCAAAGCACCTGATTACGCACATAAATCAGGGAATTTTTTTAAGGTTACATAGAATTAATCTACTGCGATTCTGACTTGAGTCAACATTAGTGCGACTTTGTTGTTGTCACTTTTACATTGAGGAAATCATTGCAAACAAGTTCAGGTTTAATGTGTGAACCATTCATCATCTATTTGGTTTAACCTGATCTTTGACACGTCTCAGGTGTCGAATTACAACCAAACATTTCCTCTGGGACGAAGTAAGGTTGGTATTACATGGATTTATTCTATTTTCTCTAGCATACGGACGAAGACTGTGGGCAGAATGTGACTGGGAACATCCTTGTGTGTGAAATTTGCATATTGTATATCCTGTTTGATGTTGGCACTGCTGTCTTCTTCTTTGCTAAATATTGCCTCATCATATGTAACATCTAAAAAAAGTGGAGAAACAAATTGAACAAGCATGTTAAGCGACATTTTGTAAAGGAATAGAATAAAACAGAAAAAAAATAAAATCAATTTAAAGATCTCTCTTTCAACCTGTATTATTTCATTCAGTGAATTTTGACTGCAAGCGTACTCAAGTAGTCTGATACATGTTAATGACAATAAATTGTATTTAAATTTACTACATCTTCATAATAATCCCTACATAACCACAGACTATAATTTAAGTTGATCGAGTACTATGTTTTAGTAAAAATTCTACTCAGACTTAAGGAAACGACAATAACACTCATCTTGAAACCTACATGCACTTGGATAAAATATATATCCTCTTTTTGTTGAATTTGTCATTTGAATGTTTGGATGAGAAATTTGAAGCCCATTCTGTTTTTGACCCAAACAAGAGCATTTAAACGGTATGTCAATGTTTATGACTGGGACATTCATTATTGACAGTCTGTAATCTTCAGTACAGAAAAGCAACGGAAGAAAACAATTTATCATTATCGCTCAGTATGAAGAATAATTACTGTCATTTCAAGGGAATTAAGGGGTTGGATAGCTGACATTATAAGCGTTGGCTGTTGTTTAAGAAGAGGCTGATTGTTAATGCATCATTGTTGAGTTTACACTTTAAAAAACTAGAATTGATAAACATAGCCTGATTTTATTATTAATCTGGCAAAACTAAATCTCATTATACACTGGATATTGTTGGCACAGATTTATTTATAAATGTAACAATGGTAATAAAACAAACCAATCTTGTTATTTTATCACATTCAGCGTTATTAAAATCAAAAACATTAATGTATGAGCAAAGCTGTGTTTTTGCTTTTTGTGAAAAAAATTAAATTGTTCTTACCTTTTATTATTTTGATTTTAAGGATCTATTTCTGTATATCTTATTTTTAAAACACATAAGAAGAAAAGTCCTTTTAGAAAGTAAAGATTCCTTCTTTCAAATCATAAGTTTTTTATCCTTAGCATCGTTTTTGTAAGTCACAAATGTCTATAAATGAATTGGATGTAAAAATTTACTGTGTTCAATAATTTTCAGTTTCACAAGAACCCAATTAAACCATTGTATGGCTTTCAAATCTTGAAATGGCAGTATCACCAAAAGACATGTTTTCAGCGATTTCTAGCTCTATTTCCATTTTGTGATGGGAAACGAATCTAACATAAACACATAACCTTTTGATTGATGTAGTGTAATCAGTTTTGAATGTTACTTTTTCATCTTAATAAGTACTTCTAAAATTAATTAGAAATCTAGAAACTCGGTCAATCAGAGTCAGTAAATAAACAAAGAATAGCTTGAAAACTTTACAACTGTCATTCAACGATACCCATAGAGAATCAAATTATAGATGTGCTTTTTACTAGTTTGATTTATTTGACAAAAGCAGAAACCGGTATTTGTGAGCTCAGCTCACTTCTTCATTTCTTGAATAAGGCATTGTGACAGAAGCTGAGTTGATTTATAGAGAGCATATTAGTCGGACAGCTCCAGTCACTCTCTGTTTATTTTGGATGTTTTCTGACTGAAGAAGATGGAGCAACTCACCACATTTGCATGCATTTTGAACCTCATGGGAAATCGTGCTTGTAACATAACACCCCAGCCGTGCCAAATGTGGATTGCAATGCAGATAGATTTAAAAAGGGTCGAAACTTCCAATTCAAACCTGTTAACATGGATGCCCTAGCTGTACTAGCGACTTGAAAGTTGTATTATCACATGTTTAATTCTATTGCAGATTGTCATTTAACGTCAAATCCTAAAAATCAGCTCCGGAAGAACATGCCTTGATTCTGTGTTATGTATCTTTTAAATAACCTGTTACAACAGGTGAGGTAATTTCTGCTGGAACACATGACAACTTAGTTCTATCAAATGTGTGTACAATATACGGTGATGTTCTGTAATGCTTTGTTGAATATCTTATGTGCCAATTGTCTTTACTTATTGAGTCAACTCAGCGAGTAAAATCTCAGAATGGAGTATACTTTGAGCTATTTTATTTTGCAATCTCGCACACTGCAATCTTTATTCCCAGTGTAGAGTATAAACTTTCCTTTCCTTGCATGATTTCAATTGGACAATTGGTATTCCATTGGAAAGTAAACATCTGTAATTTTCAGTGCTATGATTAAACCCTTGGTTTCTGCTAAAAGTGTTATCCAAATTATTAATTCATTCATACGAGCATTAGATCATTAAATTGCCATTTATTTCGTGTATACTGTAAGTTGCTCAGAATATAAAATTCAAACAAGATGTCCTCAAGGTTTTTTAATTACCTTTTCAACACATTTTATAGATACAAGTTTATATAATCATGTTTTAAACGTCTCCTAATGTTTTGTTTAGAAAAAAACAACAAATACGATAACGGGTGCAAAGTCTCTTTTCCTGCCCCTTGAAACAAAAATAGTTCAACAGAGACCTGGTTTAGATACTTTCTTTGATTTTATCATTAAAAGACCCTCGAGACTATGTTAGATCCGCTAAAATCAATATCAATTCAGTGCACAAATCTCGGATTTCTTTGAACAATGTTACTACAAAAGGGATAGTGTTTAAGGCGCTTTATCAAGAAGGACAAGTTAGGCACTTCTAATGTTTGATCTTAAAAGAAAAAAATAGGAGAAATTTCAAAAGGGTAAAACTGGTTTTACCTGATTATAAGTCTCTTATACAATTAATTTATATAAACAAGCATTCTATTAATGTCATTTATTCTATTGATATTGTCTTTGACATGTGTTAGAGATAAAGGTTGATTTTATTATGTTTTCTTTGAGCTTTCATTGTTATCTTTAGAAGAGTATAAGAATTGTATATATGTTCTATTCCTTTGAATATGATATCTTTTTTATTGTTTAATACCCTATTTTATAATGATGATGTTGATGACGTTTATTTACGGTTTAAGACCACAAAGTTAAGTCTATGTTTCTTCCAAATGCCTGCATATGCTATACTGTCATTAGGCGGTTTTTGGCAAATATTTTTCATCAACATTCATGAAATGTAGAGGACAGTTTCACAGTATTGTAAAAATAATTGAAAACCAATCTAGTTTTAATTCGTCGTGTCTTGAAGAGAAAATTGATCTCAACCAAACGGTAGGAAAGACCATTACTAGAAAATTGACAGAGATTTTATCAATTTGGTTTACTTTTCTCCTTTCACCAGTGCAGTAGAGCAGTGATTATCTTATGCGTGTATAATCAGAGTCACTAGAATGGTGGGTTATCAGCATATATGTATTTTCGTGTACCCTATAACTAGACATGGGCGGTCAATCATCAATTAACCAAGTAATAAGGCATTTAAAAAGCAAAACAGGCCATTTCTCTTTCAAATTAAACTATTGGTAAAGTCTCAAAGACAGGCAAAGGAAAATAGAAAAGCTAAAAAAAAAACTCAAAATGAGAGGAAGAATTTAAATCAATTCAAAAGAAATAACCTCGAATTCGCTTGTAATCGAAGTCTAGGGTATCTTAATACAACAAATATTTCATCAAGGATTCGATAAAAATGTTAGTGTGAAGACTTACTCCAGCTTCTTCAGTCTCAGAGTATCGCTTGTTGATACTGCAAACCGCCCATCTGCCTCATCTACAATTTCTACCAAAGGATTGATATTTTCACACTCCATGACTAGACATGTTGCCAAATGCACAGCAAACATCCAACCTCTGTTACCAAACCACAAATTATATAATATGACAGTCTACTGATTTGCATCTTTTGAATTTTAATTAAAAACTGTCATTTAGATAAAAAAAAATACTCTGTAGTGAGAAGTGGATTTGATATTTATCATGAAGATACTAATATCTGAATAACAGTACTGCAACCAGGAACAAGTTGCTTTCAACACATGTTTGGCTTTAGCACAATGCAATTTCTAACGTTTTAACATAAGAAATACAGATTTCATTCATTGATTTTTTTAATATTTTTCATTCTAAGCTTAGATTTTATTAAACTAAAAATGCACATTTTACAAAGTCAACTGTAAAAAATGCCATTATACAACGTCACAACATGGAATGCAAGAATTTAACAATAAGAATAAGTATACATATATGAATTAAAAGTTAACAACTTTTGTAAAGACATATCACAATATGTACACATATTGTTATAACTGTATCAAACTATTTCGATAAAGTTATTTTGCCTTCATTTGATACCTACATGGTTAGATGTGGATAAAGTATGGCTTATTAGAATTAGGATTTGAAAATGTTTTCTGGAAGACGTGTCTTTCAAGCATTAGCTTTTTTGAATTTCGGATTCTAACTTCAGAAGCGAAAAAAGAGGACGTCATTATTATATTTTTTCTGTAATTCGTGGCCTGGTTATTCAATGTAATGGAAAGCTTTGCCCGCTCTAATTTATTGCATCGACTTCCTTTTTACAGCATATACGATATTTGCCTTTTTTTGTTAAATGACGAAATTAAACGAATGATGCTGTTACCAACCAAAGAACTACGAACTCTTTACTAGTTCGCCAGTTTTGATGCTATTGAGTTTACTTGCACACAATAAAAAGTATCTAGTAATCATAGACAGTTAAATCGTGAATAGATGTAAAGTAAATCGGACACATTAATTAATTGAAAGTGAGTACCCAGCTTTGAAATGGTGGAACGTATGTTAAATGTATTTTTGCAGCATTTACATTTTCTCTAGAATTGTAATATCCAAAACTATAATTATTGGTACAGCGGTACATTGGTTCAATCTGTAACAATATTACAGTGCCAATTTCAAAAGAAAATTGGTCAAAATAAAGCACAATCAGGTAGATTAACTATTCTATTCCTTTTCTTGTTGCTTGAAATATTAAATGAAGAACTCTCCTCCACTAATCTTGTTTTCTTTTTATTCTTGTGGAATCTATCAAATTATACAAAGCGTTTAGTGTTTCCCCTAGTCAGTTTTAGCCCTGCCCTTTTGAATATGCGCTCTGCCCTTTTTCTGTCCCGCTCTGCCTTTTCCCCCTAAGCTAGCCCAAATCTTCCTGTTGCTCCAGGAAGGAGTTATGTTTTCGTTTGAAACATACTTTCAAATGAATTTGCATTTAAGTGCCCTTTCGAAAGGAGTGGTACCCTTTTCTAAATCAATTTGCCCTGCCCTTTTTCCAACCTAGAGGAAACACTAGAGTTACAGGGATCGAAACGAATTTTTCGTAGGTTGACTAAGTAGATTAAATTGAAGGTAATTAACATACTGAGGAAAGAGTTGTAGTTCCTTCACAGTGATGAAACGTTGGAGTGTGGATCGCTTACAAAAATATTAGGTCCAAGGCAAACGTTTCAGAAAGTCATGCAGGATGTCACATCCTCAGATGCCCTTGACGGAGTTGTCGGCTGGGTCGGGAGGGCCGGTCGTAAACTTCTGTAAAACATTTTAGGGAAGTATAAAGAGATCAGAAAAGGATTAGATACGTTATTATTCTAAAGAAAATATTTTAAGTCAATGACAGAATTCTGTTTTTTTCTGTTTTATCGATATTAATAAAATACAGAAATACATTTCCAAACCTCGAATGATCTAAAGATGTTCACATTAATATGCTCTAAGACAGTATTTGCTTGATACCTAGCACCTAATAGTAAGATTCCAAATAATTGAGTTGAGAATTTTTATTCGGAGAAAAACTAATTATCTGTCATTTGTTCATGATATTATATAAGCAAAGCTTTTAAGATAATACAACGTTAAAACCCAGCTATTTATCTTTTCAAAGAACATATTGACATCCGACAAACCCACAGCTGATTTTCAAAATCAGTTGTCATTTTGAGTGAACCTGTGCAAGGGTATCAATAGAGTGTATTTAGAAAACAGAAAAGAGACATTACAGCTTAATATCTGTTAATACTCATTTTAAGCAGCTAAACAATGACACGCAATTCAAAGGAAACTTTAAAGCGGGTTTAAGTATGCAAAGAACTCGAATTATCTTTATGCCTGGGGTCTCCTCTGACGTTTAATTGGGTGCTTGCCATGACGCAATCACCAAAAGAGGTGCCACAAATGATTTATACCTCAATGACAGTTACCTTATTGATTTTTCTGTTTTGTTGAACGAGTTTGATTTAAAAACAACATTCCAGAATACAGGATTTGTTCTCATTGCTTAGGACATAAATCTACGATTTCGTGCATAAAACATTTACTATATATACTTTTGTTTCAAAATTAATGACTACCTTCATATATAAGAATAAGAATTCATTATTAGAAATGAATGCAATAAGATTTTGTAATATAGTTATATATTATCAATTAAATATTTTGCACGTGCAACTTTTCAGAATACAAAATTTACTTTTTATAAATCAATTTAAAATATTGTGTAAAAAAACATTATTGTTGGCGAGGTAGATGAAAAAACACTTAACAGATCACAATTGGCAGCTTCAATTAAATGAATAAAGAGCAAATCAGCCTCTATATGAAGAACTTTGACCAAGTTTACTTTTTAAAAATAGCATTGGATATTATTACAGATGGAACACTTCATACACTTAAGGAATATACAAGCCTCAACTCACTTGTGTTTTCCAATAAAGTACAGTTTTGGCCAGAACTATTAAAGTTATTCAAAGAAAGTCAAACCGTAACGTACTTGTAATATATAACAAGGTAATGTTTCAAATTTAACTTTCAATTTAGGTCGCAATACGCACTATTTACGTTATTCATTAAAAACGAAAACCCCAATAATTGAAATTTCAAACATGTCATTGATATAATTGTATCCATGAGGATGCACATATGTGCTCTTTATATAGTCTTTAAATTTTTTCATATCATTTTCTTTCCTCATAAATGACCATGAGTTCAACAGTACAACATGTGTAGAAAATAAGAAACTCACAAACTCGTTTCTATGTGTAATACAAATCATTTGTATTTCTTCGAGGTTTAAACACTTTTTTCTAAACATCCAAAGTTAGTATAGGTTACCCTTACAAACCATCTATAGTACGTAAGTCAATTTGTATATATGTGGGGGTATGATCTGGAAGATATTCAATCCCAGATATTCAATATATTTATGTAATGAACTTAATTAATGAATTATTAAGGATACTAGCAATATTTGAACATACAAACTTAGTTTGAGTTTCTCTTCCTGTACATTTACATCTAGACATCTTTGTTGGAACATTTTTGTAGAGTAATTTTATTTTGTAAATAACATTAGTTATACATCATTATCCAAAACAATATCTGTAGATACAAAAGTTTTACTCCGACAATAGTGTTTCCATATAATTCCCTGAGCATGAAATCTTTCTTCAGAAATCCCCAAAAGCATAGTTTTATATAAGGTATTACGATTAAAGAAACAGAAAGATACTTTAACCTTCAGTGACTTCATGTAAAATTCGTGTTTTGTCAAGGATTCTTCGCAAATTTCGGTTAGCAGCTTCCATGAAATGTTTTACATCCGAAGTAATGTAATTCCGAGAGATCTAAAATGCATTAAATCAATCTAATGACCTCAGTCGCCTGCAAACTGCATAACAGACCACTTTAGCAGTTTTCCGAAAATTTATTAGTTTGCGAAAGTGGTAAAAGTCTAACAATCTGCCTGTTTGATTATATAAAGGAATAATAAATAGACAATTGTGAGACAGATATCTTTTTCGAATGCTCTGCTTTGCTGAAAAGCAAATTTGTGATTTAAAATTTGACCACCAGTTTTGACATGGTCTGGAAAAAGAGGTTGATCTAATGCTTTGATAAATATTATAAAAAAAACTTGAAGCTAACACATTTATAAGTACATCATTTATTCTATTTAGTTAGATTTTTAATGCTTCATGTGAATGAAACCAATACAAAAACTAAACTAATACAACTGCCACTAAATACACTAATTCGGAACACTAAGTTCCTTCCCGGGTGGCTAGGCTAGGCTATCTTAACTTATAAAACTGGATTATTAAAAAATCAATACATCGTTTTTTGAAACTATTAAGACGACTTATCATTCTAGATTGTGCTTACACTCTAAGGTGTGATACATCCTTATAACACGAACACGTTCACATCACTTAAAAGTTACATCTGAAAATAACCTATCTTCAAGCATTTTATAGATCATCTGCACCATGAATTGAGTCCCGGAAATTAGGGTTGAGAACGTTAGAGACCTTTACGCGATATACTACATCAATTCTTTTTTTATCAATGAAAGAATAGTTACCACTAGGCCTTCTATTACTGTTCTCAAAGAATGTTCTTCCAAAATATAACGATGCTAATTACTCAAATTATTTTTCATGCTGATATAAAGAATTTTCAATTAACTTGTACAAGATCCCCTGACAGCGTTGAAAAGTTTTGCATGAATCTTGCAAAAACATTAATGGAGGTAGTGAAATATGTAATCATACTAGTATAAATGTTCATATTTTGTAATGAGCGCGATGCCCTGCACGCAATTTTGCTTTATTCCATTTGAAAAATATTTGTAAATTGTGTGTAGTCCTAATGAGTTTTCTAAGCTTTTATAATCGATTTGAAATGGAATTTTCCAACTTTCGAGTGCATAATCAGATCCCTTTTACATTGTTTTCAATTACTTATTACAGCTAGACTAATAATATTATTATTTCCTTGATCTTTTAAAAGTTTTAACAGGCCATTTAACAATCATAATGTCTATCCTTTCTTCACCTCATAGTTAAACTGAGGTGTTAGATGCACTCCATTATTTTCAAATTATGTTTAGGCAGAGTAGTTACATTGTGTTTAAGTGTCAATTATACTTTACTTATCTTTGACAACCCGTTGACAAGTGAACATACCAACATGAAACATACCAACCAACCACAAGAATGAAATGGTATAATGTGTACATATAGATACAACGCTGTTATTTGTCTGAATGTTCTAAAGATATCTGAAGAGAATTTATGAATATGAACTTGAAATAGTTGATACTTTCATAAGAAAGGCTAATAACATTATACAAGGATTCAAATCAATCATAATAATTTCTTGTAGAGGGCTCTACATAAGGCCTTAAATTATCATTTATGTAAGACATCAAAATAATGGTTGTTTTATATTTAGAATTTATTCTACTCGGTCGAAACACTCTTATCTATAATTTAGTATCAAGATGTCTGCTATATAGAAAAATTCAGACAAAATAATGCATTCCTTTTCAATTTTGTCATTATCAAAGAAAAGAGTCATGTGAGAACATGTGATTTACATAACTATGACAACCGGGTGATCAGGCCTACCATACAAACGGCAAACAAATCTTCAAAACTGACAACATATACTCTAAAGCTGACCACAAATCGCCTGAAAAGGACGTCATACCTTCCAAAACTGACACTATACCCTCTAAATTTGACACAATAGCTTCTGCAACTGAAAACAAATCGTTTGGAACTGAAACAAAACCGCTGCGTCGGCTGCAATAGCAGCCGAGAGCGGTCACTTAGCGTCCGGAGCGGAGTTCTTATCACCCCGAACGGACAGCATAGCATCCCGCAGCCTCGGTCTCAGCCCAGCAAAATGGCGGCCCGCGAAGATGAACAAGTTTTGGTAAGTATCGTTTCATGTCAATGCGAGTTCTGTCTTTAACGTATCACATGGAAGTATAGTGCATAAACCCCCTACTGACCTATGATTCTAATGTATGTGCATAGTTGCCAGTGTCGAGCTTGCGATTCTACACAATTTGGTACCCAGTGTTACCAGAGTCGGTTCGCTATCCAATTTACGCGGGAGTAAACAGGTGAAGCCACACGCCTTGAAGATTAAGATCGAATCTGTACGCTATACATATGTGCAAAGTTTAAAAGAAAAACCTTATGCATTTTACCTGATAAACATCGGTCGTTAAGTACGAAATGCCTATCTAAACTTATATATGAATCTATGAAATGCCAAAATTATTATATTTAAGAATATATGTATTTAAATCACTACTCTGCGTCCAGTAGATTCTATATATGTTTTGTATTAAAATGACCTACTTAATACCACCAAATAATATTTGTTGCTGTTTCTGCTGTTATTATGTTTACAAAAAAACGTTTGAGTTATTGGAGCTCGCCATTGTCCGGTTTTCGATCACAAATCACAAGTATATTTCTAGTTCATTTTCCGCATCCTGAACTGTTCAAGATTAAAATATTCATATTCAGAAGCAAAATGAATATTCTTCTCGATAAAATAACATAATCTTTTAAGTTTGACATATCTTTCAGGGGTAGTTTCAATTGTATTTGTTTGGAAAGGTGATGCAGGTGTAAACATAATTTCATATTAAGGGGAACTGCAACCCTAGCCTTTCAGACCTAATTGACCAGCAGTAACGTAATTGCCATAGCCGAGAAAGAGGTCACTTGACACGGACTTGGCGCTGGCCAAGCGAGGTACGGTCATTGTGGCAGGGGAATCCCCTTTATGACATGGGATCGTTGATTAGCTGATTCATTTTTGTTCTTCTGTTTATAAACAATGTCATGTGACACGATGCCTGTTTTCATTTTATATTGATTTATTTTATTTATCTTATTTATATTTTTATATCCCCAACCCCCTCGTTTTGCTATTGTAAATTCTTACCTATTTTTTACCATTTATAACTTTATCTCCCCTTGCTATGAAACTTAATTCTAAATTTATCCCTCGCTTCCCCCATTTTATTAATAAGTAACATAGCCACGTCGGCGAAATCACCTTCAGGTGGAAGCAGATGTTAAACCCCTAAACAACAACAACACGATGCCTGCAGTCCAAAATGGCTAGCTTTTCAACTATCACAATGTCGCTGTAAGAACACCTGTAGTCGGTCGACTAAAACAGCCATATATTGCCTTTTGCCGATAATTTATTGAAAATATGTAAATATCATAATTTTGGCATTAAGGTGATGAAAATGAATTATTTCGACATGACTTGAACTTTTCGCAGGACATATGGTATATTGGCTACTAATTATGCGACATTAACAATTTCGAAACATACTCTGTGTCATTTTAAATTGTCTCACTAGTTATGAATAAATATTTCAATTCTTGTATTTCAGTAAGGTGCCTTTCGCCCACACACAATCATATACAAATAAAACAGAATTAGAGAGGAAGTGAATTGACAATGTTTATTCAAGCTCGCCAACTGAAAATATGGGAGTAGAGCGAGATTACAGTGACTGTTTAGATCAGACTTTCCAAGTACTATATAACTTCCTTGAAGTGTTATAAACAACGTATGTAATCGATCTCTTACATAATATCCATATTATCATTTCCTGTTCCGAGGACAGCTGTGCTTTATTGCTCTATGCCTGGCTGGCTGCTTGATTAATAAGATAACTTCATTGTTGATTTAAGCTTTACCGTTCATACATCGTAAAATGTCTGAGAAACTACGTGGAATAAGATATATCTATAACGAAATGTAAATGGTGCGGTTTTGAATATGTTCAAGATGAATTCAACTCTATATTATATGTTTCACTATCTTTTAAATGTCAAAAGCCTGTGTTCATTTACTGTGAATTGGCGAAAAAATCAAAACAGAATAACTATTTGTCAATCAGGGATTTATCATTAGGACGAGATAATTTTTATTGTCATTTACTAAAGAGTATCTATCATTAATTATTGCTCAGATTGTTGGTATTCTTTTCTCTATAAGACTGGTAAATACATGTACGTTAACAATCACTGCCAGGTATATATACATCATTTTTCAAGTCATTCTTATTCTTATTCATTCGTAATCAGAAATTCCATATCGCAACTATCGGGACGCCTGGCGTACGAGGTGAATCCCTTGTCGATGACTATGAAATAATGAAAATATTAAATCAATTTTTGATTGTATCATAATGAGATTATACCTTAAACATTTTCTGATGAATAGTCAACTAAAATGAGATTTTTTACACAGTGTTATAAGACATACTAAACCGGTCCTTACATAACAGTTTAAAACACCCTATCATCAAGCCTACCATTTTAGTTAAAATATATACATGTTAACATTACACATTGTTTCTTAGCTTTTGAAGTCTCCCATTTTATTGTGTTTGTTTAAGCCTTATGTATTGCCTAAAAGAGCGGAAACTTTTTAACCATTGACCAGTATATCCTTCCTATATTCATTTTATTTATAACCATCAGTGATATTGTCAAATTATGGCAAACGTGTCTTAAATTTCTGAAAAATTATTGTATCATTGTCAAATGTCAACTTGGTGTTCAATTATACTTGTAAAAGGTCGGATAATCATATGAGAATTGTATCAATATTAAAAGTGCATTGATTTTTACAGTTGTTTAATCAAGGTTCAATTTACTGCCAAATTTTAAAAAAAACCTTAAACCCCTATATCTGTCATAGATAAGAAATTTCAAATAGTAAGTGAAATTACTTTTATCATAGGAATTGAGTAATAGTGACGAAAATCCAAAATATATCCACACAAGTCAGAACCTAACTTAAAAAAATATCGAAATAAATATTGCGAAGTTTGTAGTGTCCAAGCTTAAAATTAAAATGTAAACAACTGTATAATATTTCAATTTACAATGATTTATACTTTTTATCTCGTGTCTCATATGGTAGTTCAGTTGTAGAACGATTTGTCAAAACCTATTTTGACACTCTTACCACAATTTAATCTGCTAAACAGCGAAGACATTGTGTAATACACTACTATTATAACAGCATCTGTACTTTCTTTCAGTTTTGAAGATGGGGCGGCACAAATACCGACTGACATTAAAGAGAAGGAAACGCCCAGGTAACCATTCAGCGCCAAGGGAACACCTTTCATTGAAAGAAAATACTGAAAATGATTTGGATTCAGAAGAGTCATTGTTGGAGCACAGCACCCCTGTCAAAAAACATTGCAGCAATTCCAGAGGAATACCTTTGTCTCCAATTAAAGAGAGTGAAGACATTACTCACAATAGCATTTTATCTGTTGGTGAACTTAATGAAACACAAGATACAAGTTGCAAAGAAAACAACAAGACGTGTGCTGATCATGACATAAGTGGTTTGACACTATGTGATAGATGTGGAAAACATGATATTACTTCTAAATCATTTTCATGTGTGCACGATTACAGCTATGATGCTTTGTGTGAAAAATGTGGTCTTGAATGCTTGCAATCAGGGACTCACACAGTTAGAGGCAGTATTGAAACTGAATCAAGACATGGTGAAAGTGATAATCTTTTTGCTTTGATTGAAGGTGCACAAAGTCACTTGAAAAAAAACGGAAAAGGGGACTTCTTAGAAAAGCTGTGTGAAGTAATATTGTCGGGTCGACTGGACATTGAAGGCCTAACATTTCAAATTATATCAGATACTATTAATGCACTGAGTGTGGAATCGTTGACTCAAATGAGATTTTCATGGCAGTCAAAATGCTTCTGGAAGCTCCTTCTGACGAAATGTGGAGGAATGGCTCTCAGATTATTAAGTGGTTGGAAATCAATTGGAAGTCTTTTGGCAGAAGAGTGTCAGCGTGGATTTCTTGATACTGAAAAATCTGACATCATTTTAGCTGTCCCTGACGAAGAAAAAATTTGACCCTTATGATGGCGAATGGCCTCAGAAACTGCCTCCAGGATTTTCTAGTAAAATTGCTGCCAAGGTTGCCAATTCGGTCTCCATCAAGGACAGCAGCGTATGTCTGTCTTTGGATGGCAAGAAAATCACTCCAGGACTGAAAGACTCAAAGGGAGATATTGATCTCCTCGGTATGGAAGAAGATGGCCTTACCTTGAAAATGAGACAGGACACATTTGCTAAAGAACAAGAACTGATTGCAAAAACGAGTCAACTTCTTCAAGATTCTCAGAACAAATTGCAAGAAAGAGAACTTGTGCAATCTCTTCAGTGGAATATGACCCTTCTAAGTGAAAAAGCAATAAAACTGAATGAAGAACTTGATAAAAAGAACTTTGCTCTCGAAAAATTGAAAAAAATGGGCGGTGAAGACTACAATAAATCTCGGTATTGTTTTGTGATACAGCTGGTTATAGCAGCTCAAGTGGAACTTAGAGAATGTTTGGAAACTGGTCGCAATCTTAGAAATGAGCTTGTGAAAATCCTGGCTACATTACATGGAACACAATCAGCCATTCTTGAAACGCCTGTTTGTATGACTAACTTGCTAAATTTCTATGCCCTCCATGACTTTGACAGTCTTGTGAACAGTAGTAATGAAAGAAAGGAGAAGCTGGCAGAATTCCTCTTACACAAAGGGCCACAATATGTAAAACAAAAAAGCAAAGCTTGGTTTTCACTCCGCAAAGAAGTCAAGGTCACAGGTAGCACAATGTTTGCAGCTGTTGGAGCAGATGGACTGAAGGCACAACGGGAACACTTTCTACGAACAATGAGAGGGAAAGAAGCCCCTGAATTCACTCCAGAAGTAAAGGATGCAATATCACATGGGGAGAAACATGAGCCAGATGCCCTTGCTACATTTTGCACAAGATTTCTCCCATGTTTTCTACCTTATTGTGCTGTACATGAAGTTGGATGCTACAAAGTTAATGCTGGAGGTGTACAAATGTTGGTTTCCCCAGATGGAATAATTACAAATCTTCAAACCGGTAAAGTGGAAGCAGTACTTGAAATAAAGTGCCCCTATACAGCAAAGCTACATACTGGAATTCCTGCCAGGTATTACCTTCAAGTACAAGCAGAAATGATGGCATTGGATGTGGATACATGCTATTTTGTTTCCTACAAGTGTGATGAAACAAGAATTTTTAGAGTTTTGAAGGATCTACAGACTTGGGACATGGCAGTAGATTGCGTGAAGGAGGTCTATGGTGATGCAAGAGACAAGGTACCAGCAAAGTTGTCTGAAACATCAAAAAAGCTTAGCATGAAAATCAAAGAGGCTGTGTCAAAGAACTGCATGTTTCTTGCTCAGGTTTCATCTATTCATTCCTACGAGTCACAGGCAATGGAACCAAATTTGGATATGTTCACAACACATGTTGAAATGGACTCTCATGTCTGTATTCTCCCAAGGATAGAGAACAAAAAAGACAAGGATTTGATTATGCCCCAGGCCCTTGAAACAATGGAAACTGTTTCTGCAAACAACAAAAAGATGTATCAACTCTTGAGAAAAAAAGCAACCGAAGTTGTCACCTTGGTTGCATCAGACACTGACAGGATCTGGAGCAGGAGTCAGGTGATAGGAGCTCCTATTTGCTACTTCCTGAAAGGATACAGTCTTTCTATGAAAGTGATGCAGTCAATTTTGGAAGATAGCCTTGAAAAGCTGTTTAAGATTGGAATGCACGTCCCATGTATCTCATTTGACGGTCAATTCATGAAACTCGTGAGGGAAGACCTAAGTGGACAGCCTCAAACCTTACTTCAGTTACAGAAGCAACACTGGCACAAAGTGACCAAAATGCAGAAGATGACTATCATTGCTGAGTTTCGAAATCCAGAGAGCATTAGAAAGAACGTACTTACTCCGCCAAAAACATGCATTGCATACTTGAAAAGAGGTAACAGTGATAAGTACTCCCAGGAGGAAACTGTTATGCCCGAGATCTGTCCTGAAGATGCAACATGCCTTGAAGACATTCATCTGCAAACAAGTCAAGAAAATGTCGAAGCTGAACTACCTGACATTCAAGATGAGGATATGGATGATAAAGAGCAACCAACCAAGGAACAAACCAACTTAACTCACCAACATTATGTCAATCTTCTCGTTGATCTCTGTAACGAGTTTGACAGCTGGAAAGAAAAAACAGTTGTCGAAGCCAAGGTTATTCTGTCAAGTTGTGACAAACTGTCAAAATTGAAGATTCCTGAATTAAAGGTTGTTGCACGGTTCCTGAAACACCAATTGAACATGGAAATTGTACTCTCAGGGACAAAATACAACCTACTGTGTCGTCTCAAGAAGCTGATGAATCTCGAAGGAACCTTAGTGGCACAAAATCGCAAGAAGACAATAACACCATTGAAAAACCTTGCTGCTCAAATACTGCAAAAGAATGACTATCCCAAAGCAGCACTTAACGTATCCTATGCGAATTGGACCTTCCGATGTGTCAAAGAAGAATGGGAAAAGAATTCTAAAATTCAGCATGGTATGAAAATTCCAGAACTTCATGATGACAGATGTATCGATTGGTTTTACATTCCAGAATATTCACAAACAAGGCAACAGCTGGAGGTAAAGAAGATTGATACCCATCATTTACTCACTAGACATAGATCTGCTCTTTGCAAAGGAAATCTTGGAAAGTCTTCACGGTCCCATTTCATCGAAGTTGCTAGTAGTGGCAAGACAGCATTGAAGCCAGGAATGATGGAGCAGCAACTGAATATGCAATCCTCAGATTATGCCAGAATAACATTCTCTCAGGGTGTACAACATGAACTGGAAAACCAAGGATACCAGGAATCCGCCAAGTTATGCAAATATGTAAGTTTACAAATGAAATTTATACAACCTTGACTATTCTTCTTTATTAAGTCCACTTTATATTATTCAAACTTGATCTGAAAACATGAATCATTTTATTCTTCACTTTTTGGTATGCTAAGATCATATTTAATAACTTGTGTGTAATTTATCCTGATAATTTGTTTCAATAAATAATATACTTTTAATTTAGACATTCGTTGAAGCCAATAAGGTATTATTTTCTGTATGGTCACAATGGTGGATATTATTTCAGGTCAGAGAATGGTTCGAATCTTGTGATGAGCCTGGGATATCCGCTGTTGAGAGGTGTCGCATGAAACTTCAGTAAGTAAGCTTATGATCTGTTTGTGGTTTTATGTTACTGATTCCTTAACTCAACAAAAAAGGTTTCGGGCCACCCAAGTATTGAAAATTACAACAGCATTTGGATAATGATGTGCATTTTAAAAGTCCAGATATAAGCAAGAAGAGAAAAGACACATTTGACACTCTTTTCATTTTATGATTAATCTATCTTACTATGTTTGCCTATAATACTATTTGTTTTATTTCAGGTACCGGGACTACTTGTTATCTCTGGTTGACTTAACATCATTCCCCCCTCCAGGATCACACATTATGGGATATTCCACTGCCTTATGGGAGTCAACTGTGGCTGCCATAGATACAGATTTCATGATGTATGCTATCAGCCGTCGAAGAACCTACAACAATAGAGCACTTGGGAGTCAGCCGTGTGAGAGCCTCTATTCTTGTCTAGCAACCATGCCAGGAGCAAAGAATGGAGTTCCTAGCTGTGTTGACTTGGAGGTGAACATGGCAAAGATATGTGGAGAGTGCATTGTTAGGCATGATCCAACAAGGTGAGACCATGAGTGTGAAGTTATTTTAAAAAGAGTTTACTTAAAATGTACGAATAACAGTGCCTATTATGTTAAATTGTTGAGTATTAAGATAATTTAGACAGGACTTCAGTTTCTATGTAATAAAATAATCTTGTTTACAATGTAGGTGTGTATTTTCATGGGTCACCCTGTGTCTACTCTTTCAGAGGATTCTCTGCTCGGTTGTCTAGTGCTCCTGTATATCCCCAGCATGTGTTGGAGAAAGATGTTGGGCCGCTTCCACAGCCTCAAGAACCACCTGCATTCATCCATCAGATAAGAATTCAGGTAATGTGACAAAAAAGCTGTTGGAAAGAGTTGAAATAATTATGTTTAAATGATGTGATTATTCACAAAACATGAATGTACAGATTTTCCAACAATTGTTGGAATTTTTTTAAACTGATAATAAGAATTACTTTCTTGTAAAGCATGCATTTTAATTGAAAGGGGGGGGGGGGGGGGGGGGGGGTAGAAATATAAATGAAAAATTATTAATGAATTATTTATTTTACAGGATCACCTGTTTGATTCAAGGGGAAGGAGAAGATTAGCGAGGAGAGAACCAAAGGGATTAACCGCCCCACATGAACCAGGAAGGGGAGCTGTTGGTGTGCGAAATTTCCATAAAGTAAATGAGTGCAAACTCAACCCATTGATTAGGGCAGGGATTTCTGTTTCAAGTACACCTTCAGAGAAATTATAAAAAATAAAGAACCAGGATGGATGTAACATTAGAATGAGCTTTATTGTGTACATACAAATGGGTATGAAATGAACTGTTAAACATCATGAGCAATATTCATTGTTCAATTGCTTTATGGAAAATGTATTGAAATAAAGTTTTTGTTGTACATGTCATTGCAAGTTCTGGTGACATTGTCATTGTCAAGGAAATGCTATCCACAACAATAAAGAGAATAAACTATTTAATTTGTTCTTCATCAAAATGGGTTGTATTTATATAAGCTAGAAAAATGTATGTACATTTGTACATTGAAATCTTATCAATTTAAAGGGACATACATAGAAGTTTGGTACCATAAATTAATAACATTATAAAGTATGAAATACCCGCAAACATATATTTTGGCACATGTAAAGCTGAATTGGAGGGAATTATGAATCAATACTTATATTTGCTTGGTTTTGGCAAAATGATCAAGTATAAAATTGACAAAATTGCAAAATAAATCCAAAAATACATTCTAATGCTTCTAAATTACTAATACTACATAACTTTAAAGAATAAATTGAAAACAAGTAGAAACATTTACCACAACAATATTGAGATAATATTAAATGACCAATCAGTCAGGTTATAAGAAAAGATGTCCTGAGAATGAAGAGAAATATTTTGACCTTGGAACTGCCACTGATTCAAAAGTTACATTTCATTGTCATAAAAAAGTATATCACAAAAACATATCACAAAAACATATCACAAAAATAATTGAGCATTATTGCATAGAGTATTTGGTATAATAATCACAGGAAATGTTTATGCACATTCATGATTATGTGCATTGAGGCAGTCAAACTAATGTGTGTTTAGCATGCTCATGTATACTAAACAAAAGAGTAATAATGAAAAAATATCAAACATCCAAAAAAAACTGAGATCAAGTTAAAAAATATTTGGCAGGAAGATTTCAAAAGTGTAATACATATCATCACTTTAATAATGAAAATAAATGATTGTCCATGTGACAGAAACTAAAATATTCCTTATTCCACAGATCTATAATCACATATCTCCAACAAATAAGTTGAAGTAAATGTCCATTTCTTTGTAGACAGATCACCGGTTAAGAAAATCCTTGAATAATTTGCATATTCATCAAATTAAATACCAATTGTTTAAGTCACAGATTCTTATTGACACAAATAAATCATTTAGCAAACAAACATTCTGACAAGGGCACAAATTGGCAAAATACTGACACAGTACAAGATCTCTACTCAACATGTTTCCAAAATAGCAATACACTTCTCATAGAAGTTCCTTACCCTAAAAACCAATGGCTTAAATCATGGTCAGTAGAAAACATTTAAGGAAATTTCAATTGGCCTAGGAATAAAGGCTTCACTGCCTTCTTATAAGCTACTGTCAAGTGTTCATTACATTTGATTTAAGAAAAACTTAGAGATCCTCCCATGCTTGCATTTTTTTGGAGCTACTGCATTTTACACTGCTGATGTGCCTTTTCAAATTATACTTATCTTTAAAGGAATGTCCACAAGTATCACAAATGTGTGGCCTTGAATCACTGTGCACTTTAGTTACATGTCTCTTTACACAAGAGTACCATCTGCTCTTGTAGGGACATTGTTCGCAACGGTACATGTCGGGATTAAGTTGATGGATAGACCTGTGAACCCTCAACTGATAATTAGTAGAAAACTGCTTCTCACACAAATCGCATGAGTATCCTTTAATATGAGATTTCACATGTCTCTTGAGGACTTCTACTGTATACAACTTTCCACAAACCTCACATTTTGACATTTCCTCGGAATGACATTTAATGTGATGTCGCACACCTCGATAGGATTTAAACTCTTTACCACAGGTCTTGCACCTACAGACACACTGTGCCTTGTGCACCTTAGCCTGGTGCTCCTTTAACAGCTCGGTGTTGAAAAATAGGTTGTTACAGACTGAACACTCAAACCGATAATTGAGCTCGTGCATCCTCCTTTGGTGAGCTCTCATAGAAGCTCTGTTCTTGAAATTCTTCCTGCATGGACTGCATTTATATGATGGAATATCTGGCACGTTACGAATCACAGATATGTCTGAAAAATAAAGACTTCACTTTAAAAAAACATTAAAAGCAGAGATAATGTATATATTTCCCAGTGGCAATAAACATAAGGATGTCATTTAAAGGGATAATAGTCTTTTAGCAATTGATTTCACACAGTTAATGAAAAAAAAGAACATGTAAATACATAAATATTGGTGATAAATATTTCAGGTATAATTATTTCTGCCTAAACATACAAATCATGGAGTACTTATGTCAATCCAGTATATTAACTCCAATCTAGTGATGAAATAGCCTTGAATGTGACATATATTACCAGTTTACCACTTAAACAAAAAAACAATACCTACCACAATTTTCTAGATGTAGCATGCTAGAAGGTGTCTCAGGTACAACTGATAAGTCCATGTCGCTGGACTCTCTCTGAAAATAACATAGACTATTCATGACTTTTGAAATATGAAATATGATAAACCTACTGTGGCTACAATTAAAATCAAACATGAATCAAAAGTATACATGAATCTTCAACATATATGCAGTTTTTCTGTGTAGTGGTAAATTTCCTTTTTACAGCTTAAATTTTACAATAATTTGCATATACTTACTTCATTCTTGAAAAACATTATTTAAAATATACACAATAATTTATTATCAGATCAATTTTCATGTAATGATCTTTGTATAATATGAATTCTTGTAGAGTAGTGCTGGTTTTATTATAATGACTTGAATGTTGTGCAGAGATTCAAATTCATTTACCCGAGAAGTTGATGGGGTTTCTGAAATTCCTGTAATTTCTTGTGTCTCTGATGTATGAGATGTAGCCAACTCATCTTCAAAGAAAACAGCTGTGAGTGCTGCCACATCTCCCTCTGGTACCTGTAATTATGCAGTTTCGATTCAGTTCAAAACACTTACAGGCATGGAAAAAACTTTCAAAAATCACATACATTAAGATGATACTCACAATACTGCATGAACACATTCGGCTTGGACTTTTTACAACAAATGGAAAACCTAAACATTTGTTAATTGTCTTATAAATTTGACATTTACATTATCTTTCTAAATAAATACAATTAAAACTACACCTAACTTTTATGTCAAACTTAATAAATGATGTTATTTTATCGATAAGAACCTAATTATGAGTAATTTAATCTTGAACAGTTGAGGATAAGGACATTGAACTAGGAAAAAGCCTGTGATTTGTGATCGAAAACCGGACAATGGCCGAACTTTTCCATAATATTGAATATAATAAATTGGCATTTCATAGACTTGGCACACTTGTATCTTTTAGGTGTGTGGCTTCACTCCCGAAAGTTGGAAAGCGAACCGGCTCTGGTAACACTGGGTACCAAATTGTGTAGAATCGCAAACTCGACACTGGCAACTATGCACATACATTAGAATCATAGGTCAGTAGGGGGTTTATGCACTATACTTCCATGTGATACGTTAAAGACAGAACTCGCATTGACATGAAACGATACTTACCAAAACTTGTTCATCTTCGCGGGCCGCCATTTTGCTGGGCTGAGACCGAGGCTGCGGGATGCTATGCTGTCCGTTCGGGGTGATAAGAACTCCGCTCCGGACGCTAAGTGACCGCTCTCGGCTGCTATTGCAGCCGACGCAGCGGTTTTGTTTCAGTTCCAAACGATTTGTTTTCAGTTGCAGAAGCTATTGTGTCAAATTTAGAGGGTATAGTGTCAGTTTTGGAAGGTATGACGTCCTTTTCAGGCGATTTGTGGTCAGTTTTAGAGTATATGTTGTCAGTTTTGAAGATTTGTTTGCCGTTTGTATGGTAGGATCATTAAGAAATTAACCAACCAACCACATTTTCAAATGGTCTAATGTTACCTCATAGTATCAACTCTGCCAACTTTTATTTCAGTCAGGTGACTGTGTTGAAAACTTCAAAAGTTATATGTACAGATTATAACGTTTAGATGCTTACTTCAGAATTGTGGACACAAGTATTAACTATGCAAACCATTCAATTCAATAATACATGACACAGGTTACTGTCCTATTGTCCATCATAAGCATTAGAAGACAATTAGAATGAAATGCTATAAGAGAACATTGGTATAGAACTTGCTTGTTCTCATATTAAGAAATCTAGCTGTCTAGCTGTTAAGATGTCTAGCTTTTTTAATTCCACCTACAAAACCAATTACATTGGCAATTCACCAATTGGCTACCAACTCATGGCTCATTGTAAACGGCCACTGCTAAGACAAGTTTGAAAAGTTTATTTTGAAAATTTGTAACGAATAAGGTATTATTTATATTGAATATCAAAGTTTAACAAGTATTCCAATAAACTAGTTCTCTATTTAGAAGTTATGTTAAAAATGGTAACCAATTAATATGAAACATGTGGTAAACAATCCAAACTTACTTTTTGATAAATGATAGTCAGTCTTATTTTTATAACTCTTAATACTCTATTGATATGCTCAACACAAAATAACAAAATTCTATCACCATCTTGACCATTGACTTGACTCTAACACGACATCCCCATTATCACATCTCGTTCAGAGATAGCTTAACAGCCTTGTCTTGTTTCTCATTCTTGTCTCGAGAATATTAAATCAGCCTTTATGTCATTGTTTCGTGGACACTTTTTTTGTTAAATCAATTCATTTAAACACGACGATTGCAATATCTCTGACATCTTATTATTATTATGTAATGTTTTAGCGTCATTATTCGAGCAGCCGAAGTGAAAAGAGATTGCATCATTCATCCGGGTAATGCTGAATGTGAGTCATTGCAATTGCTGACGATAATGAGAGTGTCAGGAAATATATCATGGTAGTAACTATATGGATACAAATACAACCATGCATAAAGAAGACATGCAAACTCTGAAAACACTTCAATGTCATTCTCATGAGAATTCTGATTGAGATAACAGTTTATTACATGTACCCATGTACCATTAGATTATGTATGTACAGTATCCATTTGCATATGATTCATTCATGTATTACAAACTACTATTTTGTTTAAACTTTTCCCCTTGCTAAACAAGACTTTTTGATGTCATTCAAAAGAAAAACCTGGGTCTGCTTAACACGTTTATCTTAAACAGAAAGTGGATTTTTTTATTCTGAGTTGAACATTCAGTGAAGGATGAAGTAGCTTTTGACGCCCTTTGTATTTTTACACTTTATTTAAAACATTTGGGGTATTAAAAAGACATCAAGTTATGTTTTACCTGAATACAAATTCGCAAGTATTTGTGAAATTATATAACAGGAAATGGTATACACTGTCAATAAAGAACACTTTTGCTTAAATATATTGATCAGTTTTCAGAGATTTATGTTGTCTGTAAACTTACGCGGACGTTGACCTTTTTAGGAACATTAAGTTTCTCCGATATACAGCAGAGGTTGCAAATGTGATTTTAATGATCCAAATGGATTATATAATCTCAAGACGTGCAGTTAAGTAGTAGTTTTCAAGCTGGCCATTTCAGTGTAAGTAATCAACTCTCAATGTGTTAGTTCTAAAAAAGGACCGTGTTAAACTTGACCTGAAATAAATGCCTACGTCATAAGAGCTTTGCTACTGGTGTCTTATCGTAATTGTATAACTTGTCATTAACACTAATTCTTTTGTCCGTTTTCGACAATAACATAGTTCATTCAATAAAATATAGTTTGTATGATAATTCAGTAAAATATACATCTCTACACTATTAATTTGTTACACAAGTTGAAATTAAAACTTTATCATTAAACACATTTGGTTTTCATGCGCATCTCCAATTGTCAGACTGAATATATTCTTATGACGTCATCTGAACATTTATCTTATGGATTTTGGGAGAACGTTAAGAAAACATGAATGACTTTGTAGATTCCTCCATAATTTTTCAATGCCTTCAGTGAAGCAACTTCATTCATCTCACAGACAAGACTCATATGTTTACATGTTTAGTTTAATTTTGATTTAAAGAATCAAATACTTGTCTTGTCATTTTCATTTCAAAGAAGAGCCAATAAAATTAGAAAGCCAGTTTGTAACATGTGATATACTCTAGATAGATTGTGATATGCACAGGAATGATATCAGATATGTTTAACATACAGATCACTTACATTAAGAAATGTCCTGGCACATTACATCAACAAACTTCTCGCTTAGCCTGATAAAGATGGATTGCGTCTCCAAATGCAAATGCACAATGAATCCCCCTGGATATGTTTGATATAATACAATATCTGAGACGTGCCAGGGATCACATCGTTGCAAGATAAAAGTTGAATTGGTGGGAATATAAAACCATAACGTCGCAGCACTGATTTCCACAGGAGATGCATCAATTAAAAGCTAATTTTCATTCTTGATTGCATATAGGTTTATGAAATTAAACCGCAGTAGCACCCAAACTTGAATACATGAATTTTGGTAATTAAAGTTGCGCACTCAATATCGTATATTGATCATCAACTTGAGGAACACAAATGCAGAAGGGAACAAATCAGTTGAATACAATATCTTTTAAGCAAAACAACAAAATAAATTACCAAGCATCCAATACATTAAAAAACGTTATTCGCAATATATATAAATAAATTAGACAAATATTCTGCATATACCCAATGTAGTTATTCAAATTTTATGAAATTCTGGTCATCATGTCACAATTTGTTCCCGTTTTAAGAGATTATTCAGCAATACATCATTCTGAAAAAAGTATCATATACATCCACAAATTATAATATAAATGAACAAAATGAATTAAGTTAAATAAAAAAACGACAAAAGAGTTGAACTGAACGGATTTTTCCCATCCGGGTTGTGCCGCTGTTGCTGAATGCGTGCCGTCTCATTGGCTGGTTAGATAGCTAGCACGAGCAGCCCTGCAATGAAGTACACACTAGCAACAGGGAACTGATTAGGGTATTAGTAATTTTCTTAAAATTTTGAAATGCCTTCAAACCATTCCCGTTACAGAGGAAGTAAATTAGGAAAAGAATTTCCATGTTAACTAACATGTATTTGTTTGTAATGATTTGTTTTGATACGAACACAAACATTCGTTTCCCAATGATAACATTTCATAATGATATTTTTACTGGATTTAATTTTTAAGTGTTTTTCAGCAAATGTTAAAAGAACATAGCCGGGCTATAAGTCAAGCCTTCCTAATTTAAGTTAAAAGACGAAAACTCAAGTCTATCAAGTTAATGGCTTAGGCTTTTATTTTCATTCAGATTCAGAACCTTCTGACAGTTGTACTTTCATAGACGAAAGCATTAAAGAGGAAGCAGATCAATGAACAAATTCATCTCTTCATTATCCTCATCCTGCTAAATAAGCTCCCTCTCCTTCCTAGTACCCTGATCTCTTTCGAGCCAAATGCCTCGTATGTATTTGGCTCGTACTACTGGATCGGTTTGATGTATGTTCTATGCCCACCTGTTATTATTTCAGCAAACGGAATGTCATTCTGTAAGGATCGTGACGCTACTACTTTGAACTCAATGGATTTTCCATGCGGGTTGTGCCGCTGTTGCTTGATGCGAGTCGTCTCAATGGCTGATTTGGTAGCTAGCGATACAGGGCGTTTGAATTGAAAGAGTTCAGGGTATTAGGAAGAAGCGAGAGCGGATTCATATACAGTGAATTAGTAGGATGTCTTATTCTTGGATTTTATTGATTACGACTTCTTTATCATATGACAAGAAGTGATATATGTAGGATAATATCTTTGTTTTGATGAATGAATTTCTTTTCAAATTGCCAAGTCTTTTTGTATTTTCTTCATGTTATATCCCTTTCAATTTGAACAGCTAATAAGCAATATTGATTCATCTCTTAATAAAGAAACTTTACAAGATTTTTTTTCCTGAAAAGATCATTCTGAATATGAAATGGCTGACACTTGTGTAATTGTTGGTAGAATGACGAAATCACATAGTGCATCCATATCTAGAACGGATTTGCTGTAAGGGTATCTACCTTGTTCCCTATTAATTATTTGCATCTCTGCGATACATTTTTATTCATTGCACACAGTCATAAAGAAGTGGGAGTTATACCGCTTTAAAATATTTTTGTCCATCCTGCTACATTAGCGTAATTGAATCCACTGATAAAGGGTCCTACCATATGCTCATATCCTTTAAGCCAAAAGCCTCGTATCACTAGCTTTCTAATCAGCCAATGAGACGACTTGTATCCAGCAACAGCGGCACAACCCGGATGGAAAACTCCTTTAACTTCAAAAGAGTAGCTTCAAGCTCCTCGGATAACGACATTTCATTGACTTAAAAAATAACATGAGCAAAGCCACGAAAATCCGACCGCGCCAGCAGTACGAGGGATTTGGCTAGAAAGAGATCAAGGGATATGGAAAGCGCTGGATCAGCGGATCGGATTCAATTACGCTGATAAAGCAGGATGATTTTTGTCAGGATCAGTTTTAAGTTATGTTTACATTCTAATGAAATACAAAATAAAACACTTTAGTTAATATTTCGCTGATTCTCCTCTTATAATCAAATATTACGTATTTATTCAAATGTTTTATTCAGTTTCACTTAATGTTATCTATCTTGATTGTGCCCAAATAAAAAAGTTTGTACGTTTTATCGACGAGGTTAATGGTCTGTACAAGTTTGAAACACGTCCCTGTTCATATGTTCCACTTAAGGTGGTGGTTATTATTTGGTCTCTTGCAAAAACTGGAGGTAGTGCCACTCGCTTCATCTAAAGGGCGACGGAAGTCTGCTGTATGACCTTCTTGAAATGACTTTTTCTCATGAGTGCGAACTTTGACTTTTCAATCACAGTCTACATAGGTCAATGTTGCATACGCCAATGTCTCAAGCGATGTGGGTTTTCTGTTTAGTTTGTGAAGGCACCAATGTGGGCGTTAAGTCATCAAGACATTCAACGTTTCAGATTCATAAAAGTTTGTTTCACAACAACCTACTGATCGTGCTGTTGCATTTTGTTAGTTTTTCTATGTGCATTTTGGAATGATGAATATTTGTAACTGAATAATAGACTAATAATAAAAAAAGAAAATGGATGTGGTCTATTTTGACCAAAGATTTGTCGAAAATGTGTTCAACAGATAATCAAATGCAGAAAAACGAAAATCTTAATATTTTCTATTTTTGACCCATTGCTGTATTTTGGAATGACATTTTTTCCCTGTCATTATACACATATATCCCTTGCATATGGCTATAAAATGATCACAAAATTATCTAAAGGTATTTACTTTCAAGTATCAAACGGTAGCAAATAAAAAAAATTCGAAAAAAGGATGATTTTAGCCAGGAATTCGTACACTGTTAAAAATCAGCTCAGCAACTTTATTCAGAGAAAAGACACACTCCAACAGGTCGAACAGATGAACATTGGCACCAATTACAAACAAAGGTTACAGCTATCTTACTTGATTTTATTTTTCAAGCCTTTAAACTCTTAATGGAGGTTGACTTGATAGAATCACCGAAAGTCTTATGGACAAGTTTTACCTCAATGAGTTTTTGTTGGTAACGGATCTGAAACAAATATCAAATTTGAGAATACTGAACTTTGGAATTGTTTAAGAAATAAATCGTATTACAAAAATGAAATAAAAAATAATGTTATATGATAGAAATACAATAGCTCATATAGACATTAATGCCAAAAATGGCATTGATTTTGGCACCTTTAGAAATATATGCCTCCTTTTTTAATTTTATTTGAATTTTCAACCTCTTTTCCACTGTTACTGTCAGATAGACATGGTATAGACATGTATTTATATCGCGTTAATCATAAATATCTCAGATTAAAAGAAGCTTCCAACATATTAACACAAATTTGAGAATTGTTTTATTTGTTTTCAGAGTAAATTTCAAAACTTTAATAGTATATAACTGTTCATACATGTATATTACAGGCAGTTTCAAATGCCTTTTGAGAACCACTCATGACATTTAAAGAGCCACTCCGTGATTTTCATAACATATTATTTATCTTTGATACGAACCTAAATGTCATATGTAGTGATATAAAATCAAAACATCTTAACTGTTCATGTCCAAAAGACATATATATGACAAATACTGGTTTTCCATGAAAATCTAAAAACAGTCTTATAAATGCACAGAGGTGTAGATATCACGTCCAATATACATGGATACTAGTTATATAACCTATCAAACACTATCAACTCCTAACTGCCCTCCTGGCTGTTTTAGATAATTCTCCAAAATTACGTTTGACTATTTGACGCGCGCCACTGTCCGGTTTTCGATCATAATTGCGACGTGCTACTTTCATATCGTCGCTGTAAAAAACCCAACAAGCTTCAAATGTGTCGTTTTGGAAAAAGTCGATACTTCGCTATAAAATGACACCATTGATTACGTTTGGCATATATGACTCCAACAACTCACGTAGTGGCTCTTTAAAGCATCATCTATCATAAAGCGTAATAGACTCATAAATCATCCAATCATTGGCGTCATGTTACATAACATTAATGTTTCATTTTTCTCTCATTTCTCAGTTATCAAAAGTAATTTTATCTCTTAAGCTATCTAAACTCGGCAAAAGTGATGTTCAATAGACTTTTCATGTTAAACAAATGCGCTCCTATTGCTTGATACTTATCACAATCGTGATACTCCTGGCTATATGTGGATTAAAGGTTCTGTACAGAAACGTCATTGGATAAGAATGATATTTTTTTCAAAACATCTGATGGAACGTTCTACATCAACTGTTGTGCAACCTTGAAAATGTTAAGTAAAAGGCAAAGTGGAGATATGATAACTTAACTGCGTTAGTTTCATAATTTTTTTATTTAGAAATAATTCTACTATCTGTAGATATTTTCTTTTTATTGTCAAACATCTTAAAAAATCGATTATTTAATCAATACGAAATCAATATCTTATTGATTACACTACGACAGATGCAGAATAATTATATATATTTTTTAATAAATATTGAGATATATTTAATATCTGCAGTACTACTAGAATTATGAGATATTGCAATGCACTAAACTGAATGACTATTTTATAACTTAAATCATGCTATCATGTTCAGAGGTGTTTTGACCACTTGCTGTTTATTAATATGAATGCGATAATGTGATGTGCCGAAAACGTGATGAAACCCAACCCGAAGTAAAACGACGAGAATCGTGGGGATGCCTCTGGTCACAGTATGTTTAGAAGCTAAAGAATATATTTGACAAACTAAGATGGAGTAACTTCTAACACTTGCATGCATTTAGAACCCCAAAAGAAATGTTGATTGTAACATAACACACGTGACGTGGCACAGGTTTCATCTAATCTAAGTAAATGTCGGAACATGGAACTTGAACTTGTTAACAACGTTATCCTAGATCTGCCAGTTACCGGAGCTCCATCATCATATGGTTCGTCATTCAGATTTTCTATTACTTGTCCATCAATCATTATCACTGCAATAGTATTTCCTGGTTTACGTGTCCTGTACATTCACGGCGATAAAGGCTGGTTGAATAAAAACGAATATACACCTTCCTGTAACATTTCTAAGAGACCCTGCATTATGTGATGATGTACTGATATCATTTGTTGACTGCTAGATTATTAGATGTGCTTTTGTTTCAAGTGCGTATTATTTCTTCAAATGTTGGTTTTTACTCTTGAATGGATTAAAGGTCCAATCATATTGATTTAAGATAATCATAATTTGAGGAAGATTCTCATTGGTGGAGTGAATACATGTTAAAGTTAGATCATTGAGTGTTGTATACAAATATATTCAAATATATAACACTAATGATTAAAAAGATAAGATTAAAATTTGAATGTTATGAAAAATTATAACTGCCGTACATATTATCTTTGTTGATCTGCCAAAACACAATAAACTGAAACAAAATCTGACAACTATCCAGCAGGTCGAAAAAGTTACAACTGTTACCACCAATAATTAAATATTTCTTAAATGTATTATGAATAACCTCAAGTCGTATTTCTAGCTAAAGAACTTTATCTTCGTTTCCATAAGCAATCTTTGATGCGTGTTATCATTGTAAAAGTCTTTATCTATTCTTAGAAACTAAACTTATGTACAGCTGCATAACCGAAAGTTAATTCACTTACCACTAAATCGTAGTGCAAATATCATGTAATTTGGGTTTCGTTTCAAATAGAATAACTTCAGCAAAACTGACAATGGATCACCAACTGTCCCTGTGTGAAATAGCAATGCTTGAATCATTTTGGGATCGTTTGATCTCTCGTGCAAAAATTCGAATTTTGGCATATTGATATAGACAGAAGGAGTCATATTTTCGAAATTTCGATTTCGTTAAATGTCAAATGTAATGTTCCATATCGACTCTCTGAGATTAAAACCAACCTAATCCCATTGACTTTGTGCTAAGGAACAAACGTGACTAAGTTTTTAAAAAGTTGATAACTTATAAAGGATTTTATGGAGAAGATGAAAAATTAGTGTTTTAGGAATTTTGACCCCTGGTCACATCAACGGCCAGCTAACTAGTATACATGCAAATTGGAATTTTAGCTTGCACACAAAAATACGTCTTTTGTTAAATTTTCAGTGAATTGAACTTTCCAGCGGGTTATATCTAGGATTTACATTACATCTGTCATCAAATATACGCATGTGATGTAAAAGTTCTTGTAATACCTAGACATTTCAAACACTTTGAAATGATTTTAACCTGTAGTTGAAAATTATTAATTCTGGAGTGTAACAGTTGTTATCAAAAACCAATCCAAATGTTGTTTGTTTGGCATATTGCATTTAAACGCGTGATGGTGTGCAAACGAATCTAGTAGCTGTAAGTGTGTTCATATTTTTTATCTTGATAACCTTTCCTATGTAGATATTTGACTGTAATGTTAGGACGGAAACTAGATCGTTGTTAAAATGGGATGTATTTGTTACCCACTTCATAGTAAATTGAAGATGTCTATCAATGTTTATATTTGATAAACGTGATTCTATATAAGAACCAGTGTTATAGCATAATGGTGACACAGTTTTTCTCATATTTTTAAACACTAATGAATATTACCTGAAAAAGTTCAATATGTTAGAAGTAAATAAATATGTAGCCAATATAACCATGCTCCAATGACAAAAAACCGTTTTGGTAATGTTGTTAGATAATGGAGAGATGGTTGACTCACCTAGTATGATTGTCTTGATGTGTTTCTCTCTTTCATAGACGGTTTTGATACATTGTCTATATTTAACACATATTGATCCATAAATCGTAGATAAAGTGTGCTATGTACGTTAAATGAGAGTAAATTGAAACCTCTTGAGAAACTTCTGTTTAATTTTGACAGCTCTCTGAAAAATGAGTTCAAAATCCACGTTTACATGAAAGTTAGTCATCACTGAAATGCAAAAAAAGGATATGGGGATATGAGTAGCATTATTCATCGCCTTCCTTTTGGCGAAATAGATAAGATTTGATTAAAAATACAATCTATATCATTGTACATCTATAACATCAAAGTTATCCTCTTCTTATTCCCACTACAACTAATTTAAAGTGCAGTGCCTTTGGCAATCATTAAAAAGCTGTAAACTTCAAAGGTATACATCAAATGGTGAAATCTTTTGGATCTTGTGTAACATAGATTTTATTCCTTCAAGCACTGAACACTAAAGATGTAAGTTCGTCGTTCATCAGAAGGAATTCTCTTAACTGTTTTAAGAAAACCGCTCACGACAAAATCAAATGATTACAATATAAAGTGTTTGTGGCAGGGTATCAGTGTTCTTTTAAACAGATATTTCCCTCTTTCGTAGATGACTTCATTGAATTGTAGTAGAAAGTTTCACATACTTTGTTTGTAACATACACTCACTGTTATGTATGACCCAGATATTCCATAGTTTTTAAACGTTCATTTACAAAACATTTTATCTTAACTTATTGTCTACTGTTTCAAAACAGTGAGGTGCTATCTTCATCGAGATGTCTTCAGAAACGTGTCTGTCAGTTGATGATTAATAACACATTGCTGGTAATTCTGTTATGTCTCTCTTCTGCTTAATAGGCATTCAGAGGCAAGGAACTTAGAATGCAAGGGAGGATCTATGATAACATTATCTATTTCGTTGATGCAAACTTATAATATGATTATACATTCATTTCTGAAATTGACGGTTATATATCCTGTAAATATTCCTTATGCTCTTTCATATAAGATACAGACTATCTAATCACCTGGGCCTAGAGTTTCGAAGCTCTCTTAGCGCTAAGATAGTCGTAAGTCAATGTGAATTGATGGTACTAAGGACTATCTTAGTTCTTAGAGATCCTCGAAAATCTAGGCTCTGTGAGGTTAGTTATGATATCTTACAGATTATTGTCTCCATTCTGATGTGGTCAGCACTGAACTAATCGAGTAGAAATCTAAATCTGTCATTTTCTGCAAACTGAAACATCGACTCAACGTTCATCTTGGGAAGGGAAGATAAGGCTTATCTTTAGTATCAATATTATCTTTTTGCAGACCTGATATTTATTAACAAACCTGTTCATATACGATTCTAATCACAAGGTGAAGGTTGTGTGACTGACTGACTGTCTTGGATATATAAATTTGATTAATATTTCTTTATGGGTCCGTATTAAACCGCATGGTAACGTATTAACTTAAGTTTTTTTTCATAAAACAGCATTGCTTTGGTTTAGTTGAATCTGTATCGATGGTTATATTAATGGCTAACCCTCTTCTTCAAGTTAACATATTATAACTGTTTATCACATCTCACTTCACATTCTACACTTATTAACAACGTAAAATTGGAAATATGATATAAAAGATATCTTTGACTAAATTTTATACAAACAATGTTTCTTTACATATTAGAAACTTCACAGCATGTAAATTAACATTTCTGTGAAAATGGTGTACATCCTGTTGTTGATCACATCAGGTTATTTTCAAACAAAAGCAGAAAGACAAAGGCATTTCTATCTAGCGAGAATAACTGTGTTAGCAGATAAAACAAAATCCAAAAACACTTCAAGGATACAGTTGCGAGGTCTGTTTAAGATCAGACCAATAAAGTAAGTTATTCAGCCGAATTCCGTCGTGTACATTAGATATAATTTTGCAACCTAGTGTGCTTTAATGGCTTTTGAATCTCGGCATGATCACTTCAACTTCTAGAAATTAACATGAATAATACAAAAAGGTCAAGTTTAGTCAATTTTAAAGAAAAGGTTCATGACAACGTCAATATTGAAGTATATTTTCTTGTCACTACTTACTCTTTACAATTGCGATTTTTTTACATATTACCTATGCTCATGTGAACAAGCTGTCAAACTCTTTACTGTGCAGCGGCGGGATAGCGCAGTTGTTAGCGTGTTTGTCTTCGTATCAAGAGGTCAATGGTTCGAATTCCGCTAGGGTCTCGACAACTTTGTCTGCAGGAGTGAATTGTTCTACACGCAGTCAGGATTGGTTGCATTGCTACACTGAATTTCAGTGCAGTACCACCTATATTTCTCTAGTTCAAGTCGATGGTAGCAGATTCCACCGCAATGCAAAACCACAGTGATGTTGCGGCTTTCTCCCTGCATTATACTAGCAGTTGGATATAAGTGAAAAACTCTTGAAAGCGGCGTTACAGCTCGGATCACCTCACTTCACCTTCACTGTGCCATATAACAGGTGGTAATTAACATTATTATTAATATTATTTATATATATTAATAATATTATCAATTAATAATTCTTCTCATTTCATTCTCATCGTTACCATAATTGGATAGGCATAACCATCCGTGTGTCTGAGTAGTAGTGTCTGTTCCATACATCTAGGATATTTACATTTCGATGCTAAAGTAAGTGAACGAACACTATATATATATCTACTAATATCGCTACGGATCCTCATTCTCAACATATACAGTTCAAATGACGATAAGATGGATTAAATTGTTACTTCAAGGCGTTATTTTACAACGTCTGATCTTAATATCCAAAAACATTTGTTCAATTGTCTATGTTTGACTTCTATATTTAAATTGATAATATACAGATGCGCGCTGTAAATGGCAGGCACTTAAGCTTTGGCCAAAACGTTTATAATTGGTTCTAATATAATCCTAAACCTCACATATGACACTTCACCGCTAACCTGCCAAATAGAGGTTTGCTGTAAAATCATGTACGGCTGTTGCAATCAATTTAGATTTCAAGTATTTCCATTGAGTAAATTTGCAAATATAGAGTATGTAAGGCAACAGTCGTGGTCAAGCAAAATAAATTCAGGGAATAACAAAGTTTAAAATTGAAAATATTTGATCTAACAAAAGTAATACAATGTGAGCAGTAAATTTTTGTTGTAACTCACAACGTTTTAGTTCTTGAATCAAAAGGCTTTTTATAATTTAAGACGATTAAAACGTATTTATTTCAAAATATCCTGTTACAAGGTGAAGGGGGCGGCCTACAGTTTCCCTCAATGCCTCTACCCATGACAAAACCAAAAACAGCATCCTACCATCAATGATACAAACAAACTCAAACAAAGAATGAACCTGAGAAATCGTAATATATAAATCTTGAAAAGATATAAATTACCATTGGTACGTTTGAGTTTACACAAAAATGTGATATGTTGCTAATTGTTTACATTTATCTTTCATCCACAAACAAAGCAAAAATTGCTTTCAAAATATTTATGTTAAATGTTGTATAGATGTATGTAAAGTACATAATTTAAGATTAAGAGCACACTAGAAATTAACGAATGAGGCATTTACGAGTCTAGCGAGTATATAACCAAATTAGAGTCAAAGTCATATAAACTCAGTGGTACATAAACAGGTTTTATAACCAAGATCAAGATATATTCAACATTAATCAAAGGCAAGATTTCAATCTATTACCATCGCTCATAAACTTATAAATTCAAAGCAAAAAAATTAACACCTATGTTAGTCCTTGCAGGAAAATGCCATTAAAAAGTAAATAAATGTCATGGTTACTTTTTCATTGATAGACATCGCTTGTTGCAATCCAAATTGCAATGAGTATTTATTTTTGCACAAGGTTTTACTTTCTCATTTTTTACATTCATTCATATACGGACTATTAGATAATCATCTTTTATCCATTTGTCAGTCTTCCTTGAACCATCTTGAATTCAATAAAATGCAAATAAGTCAATATCCATTAACGTGAATGATGTGTCATCAGAAAATAGGTGTGATTATGAACCTTCAAAAGCTTATATAAACAGGATATAAAACTTTTTGCAAAGTTACTGTCTTTGCAACGTGCTAAACTCTGGTCTACATACGCCAAGACAAACAAGCGACAAGTTACCGCCAAGGTTAAGGAAAGATATTGTTACCGCCACAGAGGATAAATTTGTAACAGTAATCCTTCTAATTAGATCAATTTTGTTCGCAAACCAGCTTATCGGCTCTTGGATGTCGGAGATATTAAACTTGGCTGATGCTCTAGACCTACCTAGTTATTAACCCGGTACAATAAATACAGAGACATTGTTAATTAGTCAGACTGACTTACTTTTTGAGGAATTATTTTATCACCGTAGACGTTGAAACAGAACAGTTTTGTTTCATTATCAAACAGAGAAATTTTTTAAATCTTTCATGTTTAATCCAAACGCGTTGAACTAAACCATATCATAATTGAGTACAGGTCATGATTTACAACTGCCAAGAGTTTTAACTAGTTCTAATTTATTTTGGTTTGAAAGAAAATCTACTAACAGCTCTTATAATCATTTGAAAATTTACAAGTTTTCTATAGTCTCATAAAGTTACTAACAGACAATTACGTTTACACAAGGTAGGATATTGCTATTTTTTGGACAATTTGTCCTATTTTACCATAACTTTGAACAAGTTCTCAGTGGAGCCCATGTAATTTTATATGAATTTTACTCATATTCAGTATTCCTTAATATACCATTTACATTTGATTTAATTTCCTATTCATTTTAGGTTTAATTTTTAGAAAATAAAATGTATCAAATGCATTGAAATCGAGCTATTTAATGCCTACTACTTCTATATTTGTTGACATATAAAGACATATATGCATATGTAGCAACTTTGAATAAATATTTAACCCTTTTTTGAAATTGCTCACAATGTTACATCACAAAACAAGAAATCTGAAAGAGGGTTTCTAGGGTATCGATTTTACATGTTAGTATCAATGTATTGTGAACATATTGATCCTTTGGTGTGTAACATTTCTCTTAGAGTTTTAGAAGCTTATAAATTGTAAGTGTCACCAGACTGACTAAAATGGTATTCCCATTAATATAAAAGACACATTTACTTGACCTGACGTAGATAGAAGATGAAATACTTGCATAACAACAAACTTACTAGCACACTCTCATTGTAAAGTTTAACTATAAATGTTGCACTCTGATTGATAGCCTGACAAGTATACTTTAATATATTTTCCCTTGACATCTGAGTAATGTTTCTACCAAGTGAACCTCAAACAGGAAAATGTAATCAAAATGAAATCAAAATAAGGTTTGCATTATCATCACTTATTGTTGCATGTTGGCTACACATCGTTGTGATATTTGACATTCTAATGTAGTTTAAAACATACCACTTACGTACAGTCGTTGCTTTGAAGCTTGTGGTTAAGGCCATGTGATATTTATGTGTGTAATGTTTGAGCGTGCTTGCAATTTCTATGCTACTGGGTAGGTAAATACCATATTGACAAAAACAGATCATATATCTTCAAGCATCCTGCAAAATCAGCCTGTAGGCATCCGCTCTCGCTCCTTCCTATACCCTGATCTATTTCGGGCCAACAGCCTCGTACGACTGGATCGGCTTGATATTCGTGGCTTAGTTCGCCTGTTATTATTTCAGCCAATGGAATGTCGATATGCAAGGCGCGTGAAGCTGCTGTCTTGAAACGTAACGGATTTTTAGAAAATCCGAGTAGTGCCGCTGTTACTGAATGCGAGTCGTCTCATTGGTTCGTTTGAAAGCTAGCGATACGAGGGATTTGACTTGAATAGATCAGGGTGTATGGAAGGAGCGAGAGCGGATTCATATACGCTGATGTAGCAGGATGAACTACTAGCCAATCTCTTATAACTTTTTACAAGAGATGCTTCTAATTATGGTACTAACGGAATGTTCCATATCTTTTCAGATTTAGTTTAAGGTTTTCGGGAAGTTGCACTGATAACTGGCCACAGCCAGTCAAGAAGATTTTTAAGATTAGCCATTATTGGCTACTCGTCTTGTAATGTAGGCTAAAACTCTCCAGGTCCTACACAGAGAGTTTCACAATTTGTATACGGTTACTAACGAAGTCTCAGTGTATTCATTAAGCTAGATACACCTGTCCACAGCATTCTCATATCTGAACGAATGTCAGGTGTATTCTCATCTTGATATCTTAAACACTGACAGAGAGGCAAGAGGCCTCAGCCTCTAACTTTCTGAATACGTTGCCACTCCTATATGTTTGTTGCCATTGTAACCAGTTATCACATTTCTATAATCAGCAACATGATGACGGATAGCTCATATAGCGGAAGGATATAAATATAAACAATGAGAGGCAATAGGCTTTTGCCAATATCTTTCTGCAACCATCGCTAATTACCAAATGTCCACATATTGTAAGAGGTTTCACATTTTCATTATCAACAACATAAAACATTAATCAATTTCATACATTCCTTGAGACAAGGTCTTTGTCCTATTCTTCTAAAATAAGCAAAGACGTCGTCAATGATATCAATCTTGTTATCCAGATGTCGGTTCAGGAAGCCAGTGGACTACTGAGGTAGTCAAGTTCATCTCATCTTTAATTTGATCAATAGATCATGTTAACAAGGCAGGATCGTTAGTTTTCTTGTCTTATTATCTAACAGGGATGGTTACTTATATTTCCGTGTTAGGATGTTTTTTGTATTGGTCTCTGTATTGAATATATACTACAGTGGTTGTGTATTGGTGTCTTTATTGAATAGGGGGCGGGGTAGCGCAGTGGTTAGCGCTTTCGGCTTCGGATCAAGAGGTCCGTGGTTCGAATCCCGCCAGAAGCTCGGCAAATTTGTCTGCAGTAGAGAACACGCAGTAAGGTTTGGGTGCAATGCTACACTGAATTTCAGCGCAGTATCACCCATGGTTCGCTATATCCAGCCGATGATCGCAGGTTTCACCGCAAAGCATAGCCACATGGTGTTGCGGGCTTTCTCCCTGCAATAATACAATCAGCCGCGATGTAAGTGAAATACTCTTGAAGCGGCGTTAAACCCCATATAACCTAACCTAACCTTTATTGAATATATACTACAGTTGTGTATTGGTCTCTTTATTGAATATATACTACAGTGGTTTTGAATTTGAATATTTTTTTGTCATGTTAGTAACAATATTATTCAAATAAGGCGTAGGACAATGACCCTACCTGTTGTTAAGCATTTAAGTAGGGTGAATGATATCAATCTGATGTAGAAAAATGCAGATCACGCACACTAGGCGATTCGTAGTCACACTATATCTACAATCTCTACTCTCATGGTAAAGCCCACAGATTAAATCTCAACACTAAGATGTTTATTGAATCCCTGAGGAAATGTCTGTTGTAATATGATACCATAGACGTGCCACAGATGAGATCTAATCAAGATATATCTGAAAAGAGTTGAATTTCTTATAATGAACTTGTTAATAATAATTTCGCCAATTCACCAATGACATAAGATACATCGGCACAACCCAATTATCCTCTGTAATGACTTGATTTGATTATATATTTCTGGTTATTAAAGGAAATTATTTTCCAAGGAAAAAAAGGTCGTTTGTTACTCAGACAAAAATCATTTTATTAAAAAAACGATTTACTGAAAATAACATTATGAGAAAGCAAATTTCAGAGACATGTTTCGTATGACGTAATAGAGGTCAGAGTGGCCTTGGGTCAGTGGGAAACATAGATATTTGGAGATATTTGTGTTTTACTATTTTCACTATATTAACAGAGGCTGCAATAAAAGTTCAATTGTTGTTACAATTTAAGCTAGAGAAATATTATCAGATTTACGTCATTATCTAAAGAATTTGGTATGGATATTATATGTAACTTGCATTTTAAGAAGAGGAAGATATTATATAGTCTTTTGTGTTCAAAAAGTAACAGGTGACAAAAAACAGATATCATTCTTAACCTGGAATGTATTGGGGTTTACATAAAAGGTTTGGCAGTCTTATTGCAGTTTTATCCTAATCGAAATAAAACTCGAATATAACGGCTGTATGATGTCATTGGAAATGGAAGTTTATTTACCTACACGCATCAAATTGTCAGTTTCAAATTCAGTCATTTCTAATCGTTACTAATTCTACCATGATATTCAAATATCCTTGCTTTTGATTGGTTTATTTTATTGTCGAATCTACGTTCGCAGACGATTTTTTAGATAGCCTATTCATCGCGTTTGAATACATATACCCAAGGATCGACGCAAAGAAGACACGTACACTGTGAAGATTTTGACGCTCTACCGATAAACATGATGAAAACTTGCTTCGATAGCCTTCTTTTTCGGTTTCTTTTATTTTCAATTTCACATTACTTATTACTATGTCTATAAACTAACCTAAAGGAGGATTTTATCAAATACTGACCGATATTTCAAATACAGTAGGCTACACCTCACCAAGACACGAGTCGACATGCAGTTTCCTACAAGCAGGCATGGAAGTCTAACATTACCAATAGGCATACAAACTTCTTCACGCCTATAAACGGTCTTCTTCTCAATCAAATGACTTGTTTACATTTATATGGAAAAGAAAACGATTTATTTCAAGCCACGATGACTGGTGCAGACTCAGTCACAATAGCTTTCATTCGAACATAGTGCCGTCTTAGGCCTGTGCAGAGTGACTTGACGACACATAGACAGGCCACGTGATCGGAATTCGGTATCGGCCATTTTGTTGGAGGTGATTTGGTACTTTTTAGAAGTGAAATTGTCATGTGTAGTGCTCACTACATGGCTGTTAACAAAACTTTCAATGTTATAACGTGTTTATTTGACACTTCTTTGATTTTTAACGTTCACGTATCAATCTTTTCACTTCAATAATAGTTTTTATGTACCACTTATACCTAACTAAAATGGACTGAACTTGAACTGGACTTGAAACTACGTTCGAATCACAAAAAAATAAAACACAATAGGTTTATCTCCTATGTATAACATTATTTGAAAATTGATTTAATTTTCTGTTTTGCATTTGTTCAGATCTAAAAGAAAGTTAAGAATTAAAGAAAACTTATATAATAATTACTTAATATAGTGACTTGTTTTTAAACAGTTTTGTAAAACGTGTTTTTAGAGTAAAATTACAAAATGTGATACTAGTTTAAACAATGAATGGTATCTATCCATGTTGGTTATCATTTGGTTTAAAACAATCGAAAGATATATTCTATACAGTTTATAAAAAAGTTCAATATAATATCGTAAGCAACGATACTAGGTCCTGTGTTCTAATGTGCTGTTTTTGAATCAATTTCGTTAAACGAAACAGAAAAACTATAATTGAGGTATAAATCATCTGGGCACTTCTTTTTATGATTCTGCCATTGCAAGAACCAAATTAAAGTTCAAAGAAGACGTCAAGCATAAAGATAAATTGAGTTCTTTGTGTATTTAAAGGCGCGTGTAAGCTTTCCTTTGAAATGCGTGTCAGTGTTTAGCTGCTTGATCTTGGGAAGATTTGATATTAAGATTAGTCCATGTCGCCATTCTCTTGATGTTGTGTAGGTTTATCCACAGTGACAACTGGTTTTGAAAATCAGTTAAACGTTTGTCAAATGCCAATAAGTTGGTTTAACATATACATTTCTTCGGGTTGTAATTGTAATGTTTTTCATGTAAACTGCTGTAATTAAATAACAATGTATCACAAACGAAAACAACCTACACACCTCTTATAATTTAACTTTATGTGAAAAATGTCAGCTTTATCTATCCATTATATCAATGACATATGATATATGAACATTGTATTCAATGAAATATAGATGATATGAGTAACAATGTTTCCTTAAAGCCTATTTCCCTGAGTACAATACGGAAGTACTCTATCGATAATCGAAGGCACTGTATGTAGCACATTGTAGGAAAGTCTATTTCTTGAAATTTTACCCATTAAATATTATTTCATCCATGATAATTTGTATCAAAGGGTAACACTTTTCAGTGACCAACCCATTGATCCATAATCATAGAAATAAGTGTCAAATTGTAAGCAAACACTCCCTGTAGCCATTTTAGTGTGAACACCATTGTATCTTTCGAGTTAGATAAATAGATTCGCGTAGCTAAATTCCTCTTTTTACAATCGTTATAGGAGTTCTTTATTTAATTGAAGAAATACCATTCTATTTTCCTATTTCCCTTAAACGTGCACTAATGCCTGAAAGGCATTCAGCATCAGGAAATGAATCAGATATAATGTTCTACATAGACATTTTAGCAAGAGCTGGTAGATATTCGATAAAAACCAAACCTATATAAAAACAACATATATTCATGTATCGCATCTTTGGTTGCCTTGAACTACCTATGGTGCCAATGTTTACTTCAAAGATAAACGTTGACTTGCAAGGCTGATTCATAGAATAAAGGAAACACCATCTCTTTATTAAATATTGTTGACAACATTACAATACCTAACATACAGAAAAACACTTCTTCAGATATTTCTATCTGCATGATACTTTAACCACAGAGAATTTAAATGAATGATTTTTTTAAATACAGATGTATCGGTATTGCTTTCAAATTAATTTTTTTAATGGCAACAAAATGTTAACTGAAGATGATTTCAACGTTCATTTTAAGTAGTTACTCAAGAAATTAATCGATATAAAACCTGGTGATGATAATTAATGCAGAGCATACTCACTCGGCGGGTGACAGTCAAATTATATCTTTTAACTATAAATTTAAGTCACAACGCTTGCATGTTTAACAGATCTCTCAGGATATGCTTGTTGTAATACGATACACAAAACGTGGGAACGTTTAGATCTAGACCAGATTGATTGATGTTTTAAAATGCATTAATTACAAGATTTGAGGTTGTTATTTCAGATTGACTTTGAATTCTTCCCTACATTCAGACTTATGTGTTTACAAACCTTAAACAACTCAATTTTAGAGTACAAAGAAGATTCATCTAGAAATCTTTGACATTTAATGTTACTTTAATCATAAGAAGCCAAAACGTAATTTTTTAAAAAACCCATTTTGATTATGTTATCATGAGTAGGTCTTATGAATGCCACTACTTGCTTATCCTGCTATGTTGATAAGTCTTACGAATACAGCCTCGCATTTTGTATGAGTTTTGAAATCTGAAATTTTAAGGCTCTGCAGTTGTGATCGTATTCCAGCCAACACTTTTGATGTATATTTGCAAGAAAAACTCGAATGTAACGGTATTGTTAAACAGTGTTCGCAGTGATATGATGTCATAAGAATGTTTTATATTGGTATGGACATAATGTTCATAGAAAATATAACATCAGAAAAATGTTTGGTTACATAGTTTGTATTTAGTCTGATCTATTTCGCAAAAGAATCTTTAAAAACCCAACAAATAAGTGTATATAGTTACATATATTTCAAACAGTATACTTGAAACTATTTCACGTACATGTGATTGAAATCAGCTCTAAAAATACAATTAGAATTCACTATGAAGCTTGTCATTTAGCTCCAAACAAAGAATATTGAATTATGTTAATCATTTTATACATGAAAATGGACATTATTTCTTACCCAAAGTAAATACAGCGTTCTGAAATATTGAATTTGTATCAACTCGTTAAACACAAAAAAACACCAATGTAGGAAATAAAATGGAGGTGTAAATCATCTCTTTCCGTAATTCTGTCACGAAATTTAAGTTAACAGGATACCTTCATTATAAAGATGAATCGTGTTCTTTCTGCACTCAAAAGCACTTGTAAACTGTCTTTTGAAATTTCTGTCAGTGTTTAGCTTCCTTGTCTAGGGGAGATTAGAGTTTAGCCGTAGTGTCTCCTTTCTGTCTATCTAATTTCCCCATTACATTGATATCCGTTTGCAGGTTTTCTTCAAAATTGCAACTTGGTTTTTAAAATTATAAAGGGTTTGTCAGCTGCCAATCAGTTATTTTGAAAAAGAAATGCTTGGTTTTTAAGATTGAAACATTTTATTTTAACTGCTCTTAGTTACCTACAATGTTATGAGCATTTTTAATAACAGATACATGTACACTACCATATAATTTGGTATTAAACAAACATTTACTGTTAGATTAATCTCTACACTTATGTTTATGTGAATACTTATTGTTAAAAGATAAATCGTTTATGGCAATGTAGCACTATTGTTTGACACCCTGCTTTTTCAATGTGTTTCTTATTTGTTGTTGAATTAAGTGCGTGACAATCGATTATGATTGGTGCATTTGTCCTGTGTAGTAAGCATCAGTTCACAATTGAAATTAATAACCAGAAACCCTTTTACCATATTTTATACACATGCATCAAACTAACCAACTGTGAGCCATAGAACAAGAATAGGGCTTCTGACATCATACTCCACATCACGAGGTCAACCTTTTCCGGCCAGTCAAGAATTGTTATCGTCTTTTCTCAAGAACTGCACGTGAGAAGAGAAAATATTGATATTTGTGTTGGTTTTTGTGAGAAGAAATTTCAATGACAAACTTAAGTTCTGCTCAACTTTTTCCAAAATAAAATTTATAGTAATGTGAGGCACAAATCCCTTCCACCGACATGTATATTTTCGTTTTGTCACTTCAGAATTTTTTTCAAATTGCTTGGCATTTTATAATATAAGGTCAAATGTTTATCAAAACACCATGTTAGAATCGTGATAAAGCTAGAGCGTTTCAATATCAGACATAATATACATTTTTTATAGTAATTAAATTGAAACCGAACCATGATGCCACAGGTATCGTTTCAGTTTGAAATTTACTTGCAATCTATTATCTATCTATGACTTATAATCACAATTAATATCCAAATTATCCTAGGCATCCTGTCTCAGGGTAAGACGTAAAGCTGGCGCTCCACTTTTCTTACCCTGGGTGTAAACCCCAGCAAAAACTTCGCGCCGTGTCCTTTTCCCTACAAACTTTCTAAAAATAATCAACCAATGACTGCGCTTGAAAGGCGAGTCGGCAATTTAATATGGCAGCGCCCATCCCTTCAAATTCAAACCGAGCGAGTGAGTGAGTGAGTGAGTGAGTTTGGATTTAACGTGATTTGAACAATATTTCAGTTATTAAACACGTGGAAGACAAGCATCCAAAAGAGGATCGAAAGGATGAGGGAAAAGACGGAATGAAAGGCATTGTGAGAGATAGACAACAGGTTTTAGAACGACTAAAATTTGATCTGACTTCTACCCGATGACCTATCAAGCTTGGGTGCCCCTGCAAGGAGCATGTAAGCTCCGGCTGGCATAGCTCTAGGGGTCTCTGGACCACTCAAACCACCACGATAAGGTATTGAGTTAAGTGGCGGAAAATCAAACCGATCTCTTAAAACTGGATGTATGATTTGGTGTAATAAACTAACCAGAATCGCAAAATTGGACTCGGGACATTATCACCATGGTCCATCGGTTAAAAAACTTTCGATTCCAGTTTGTTTATCTATGGACGTCGCCATTTAGCGTAAGAGCGAAAGCCAACTCCTGGGCGAGAGGCTCTCTTTGGTTGGCTGAAATTTAATCGCACACCATCGCGATAAAAGTATTTGATTGGCTGAATCATGGGTTACGGTGCGAAGTTTTTGCTGGGGTTTACACCCAGGGTAAGAAGAGTGGAGCGTCAGCTATACGTCTTGCCCTGAGACAGGATGAATAAACAAAGTCATTTGCCATATATGGCATTCAACAACAATTACTTTACATCACCATATTTGGCAATTACACACTGTGTTTTAGATACATTGGACAAGTGAGAATGCAATTTCATCTCTAGTACAGCTAGGGAAATCGTGCGATCCTTTTAATTATGTCCGGATTATGTGGAATGACTTAAATGCCATTCAACATAGCATTTCAGTGCGGCGCCATGTTTTACATACAGGCATTTACGAGTAACAGTTTCATTGTGTGTGAGCTTGAAATACATAATCAGTTTCAAAAGGTCATTCAAAGTATATAAAACATGACATATTGTCTGATAAAATTGCTGATTTGAACATTTAAAACCAAATTAAACAACTTGTGATGAGTCCCTAGTAAAGCTAGTGCATTGTTGTGGACAATTCAAGTTTCATGTCCCTCCCCTTCCTAAACCTATCTGGCTTATGAGAGCTGTGGCACGACCAGGATTGTATTGCAAGTAACATTTCCCTTGAGATTCAAACTAAAGGGAAGTTAAATAGATCGTCCGTTTTCTTCAGTCTGAGAGCATTAATCACCTCAGCCTCTACATCACCATGCTTTCTTCAACAAATATAAATACCTCTTTCCAGCTCTCGACAAACAGCTAAAAGCACATTATTCTATAAAATTAATTGTCTGTGGGTGACAGGTCCTTTTAGTGAAGTTATGGTTTCAATTATTATTATCTAACAGAGTTCTGATGTGCCAAATCCACAGTAATCAATCCACAAAAATTATGTCAAGAATTCACAAAGTTTGTCTTCAATTCCTTTGAAAGGACAGTTAATCTCCTACTGACAGATACTGACTGATACTTACCCATAATCATTGAATTGTTTTCTTCAAAAGCTTATATGTATTGTTAGAAGATAACAGACTCTTAAAATTAGGTTCCCCCCCCCCCCCTATCATAAACAGTCAATGACCAATTCATAAAACAGATGATACGTTTGTATCCAAGTGCATGTGGGTAAAAAAATTATTGATCACCTTTTCCATATATTTTGGGTAGAATTTAACATATACCATTACAATACATTTTTCTAAACTAGTTATTGATCAACTAATATCGTCTGCGTTACACAACAGATTTTAAATGTGACCCATACGTTTTTCTTTTTTAATGAGGCAACGTTTTGCAAGGAAAGAGACAGCAATGTCAACAGCAGCCCAGAAGTAAAATACTCAGATAACACACACGAGGATGTTCCAAGTCACATTCTGCCCACAACTATTACCATATGCTAAAGAAAATGAAGTAAATCCATGGAATGCCAACCATACTGCTTCCCGGAGGAAATGTTTGATTGTAACCCGACACAAGAGACGTGTCAAATATCAGGTTTGGCCAGCTAGATGATGAATGGTTAGAAAGATGAAACCTGAACTTGTTAGCAATGATTTCCCAAATGTACAAGTGACAACAACAACATAGTCGCACTTTTGTTGACTATAGTCAGAACTGTCAGTAGTTTAATTCCATGTAACCTTATCAATCTTCCCTGAGGTAAGAGTGTATTTTAAAAGTATTTTGACTTTGTGCAGTGAAAATGTAATTCTCGGTTTGCTTCGTTACCTTTAGACACGTAAAATTTTAAATGAGAATTTAAACATTTTCAAGAATATGAACTGAGGTAAATATAAACTTAGCAATAAAAAGGTTCAGTTATATGAATTGGCAGATACGATCACTTCCACTTGCACAAAAGTTCTGCTTTCAACCTTAAGATACACTTTAAGATGTTCATAATATTTTGGTTTGCTTTCATACGTGCCAAGGTGAATGGTATTCTTTTCTTATTGCCGTAATGACAATTTTTCATTTTCAGGAAATTTTGAATAACCTTATGTATGTAATGAACTCTGATATAAAACCTTTCAAACACAATGGACTGGCGTCATTGTTTTACCTGCTCTGGATGACGAGAGGTGATGTGAGTATTTCACTTATTTCAGTAAATCGAAGCATGTAGGAGAAAACGTTTTGAGCTGTTTTTTTTTACCAACGCCTTTTACTATGAAGACTGTGCACTTGATTGAACTTTTCCTTAAAAATAAGAGACTGAAGATGAATTTTGGCATATCAATTCATTACCAACCGTTTTCACACAAATGTGATCATCAGGGTATAATAAATGTTGTTGCCACGCATGTAGCGTTAACAATGGCAAGGGACGTAATTCATGACATTTTTTGCATACCACTATAACAATAAACAGTGAGTTCGATCACCTTCGTACCTTTCATCATCTATCTAGCCAATCTTTATATACCTGGAGTACCATTCATCATATATCTAGTCAACCTTTATATACCTAGATTAAAAAAGGTTGGCTAGATAGATGACGAATGGTACAAAGGTGATCTGACTGATGGCATTACTGTCAGCACATCCATAAAAGCAACACTGCACGGGTCCTACCTGATGTTACTGAAACTTGTGTTATGTCATTTCACAAATCAGATAAATTACAATGCACTTGATATCATTTGAATTAGATCGAGTTTATCCTTTGTATCTCAGATTGTTCATCCTGCTACATCAGCGTAATTGAATCCGCTGATCGAGCTCCTTCCATATACCCTGATATCAATTAGGCCAAAAGCCTCGTAACGCCAGCTTATCTAACCAGTAATGAGACGACTCGCATCCACCAACAGCGGCACAAACCGGATGGAAAAATCCGTTAAGTTTAAAAGAGTTGCTTCAAGCTCCTTGGATAACGACATTTTATTTGCTTAAAGAATAACAGGTGAGCGCAGCCACGACCATCAAACCGCGCCAGCCCTGCGAGGGATTTAGCTCGAAAGAGATCAGGGTATATGGAAGGAGGTGGATCAGCGGATTCAATTACGCTGATCTTGCAGGATGCTTAATCCTCAGCTACTGCTTCAGCATGTAGTTATATTATCAATGAGAATATTAGCTTAATGTCATGTCAACAAAGAAATCTTGCTTGCGTCTTCATCACCTAGAAATGTGACATTTTTGATTGAGAAGTCTACAAAGGTTGACGGCGCTTGTTGCAGGGTAGGTTAATGTATGCCCTCGTAATCAATATAACGCTTAAACTTGCTTTGTGAGTTAAGGTGAATCGCCGATGACGTCACATGGAGATACGTTATTGAAACAACGTTATTACTTTGTGTTGATGGTGTTCAGAAACTATTTCTTATGAGAAGGACGCTCATCACAGAATCCGAAAAGTGGAAGACAGACAGGGTTGAATACACTGTCCAGCTTACAATCAAGGTTTTAATCTTATTGAATAAACTTAAAATAAAGGCAGTACAGACCATGTGATTTAACGTACCACTAACCTGCTTGAATTATCAAACGCCCTCGTTTATGCATGGAACACAATTTCTTTTGCCAATGATAGAACACTTTTTTTTACAGTACGCCAGGCGGTATCTGCATTTGTAAACAGGATGGTGGCACCACACATTATTAGCTGTTTAATATGAATTGAGCAACCTGTAGGCTTTTACCATGAACGATCAGCAAACTCATTCATGCGTTTAACGATAATATTTCACGGGTAGGCTACGTTTTAATAAATAATGCATGTTAGTGTCATTACAGTATGAACACATGAAACCTAACATAATGCAATGGGAAAACTACTCTATAGATTCCTGTTTAACCTACTTTTCAAATCTGAACTATTTACAAGCAATGGTGTCTTCACATGAACGAAAAGAATCCTACAGCAAGTGCAACATTCCTGTCTATGTTAAAGTGATATTTACTGATGTGGGACGAAAGTGAAAAGTCCAATTTTGTACTTCTGGGACGAAATCTTTTGTTGTATGGAACACTACAGACTTCTGTCGCCTGTGATCATTTAAGGCAATGTTGTAACAATATCTTCAAAACTCACCAGACCTCAAAGCTGACTTTCTGGTACACACGCTTGGCCAATTCATCACCACAATCTTAAGTGGCACAAATTGACATTGTCAATGCAAGCTTAAGGACGTGTAAACAATTTTCCCAGTTCCCTTTGCCAGTAAAGATTTACGACTATGTACAGTACACACCATGAGGAAAGTCTTTAATGCAGACATTGATGTGTAAGAAATCGCCGGCAAGATACATTCATATTTAACAAAAGTGATTCTGTCGGGTATTACAATTATTTAGTCGGCTTCCCTATCTGTTGATGAAGAAGACTGATATGTATACTCTTTAGCACAGTTAAAAATAAAAATGCTATAAAGTAACATTTACAGTTATCATTTACATATTATCAATTTCACCTTGTTCACAAGTTAAAAGCACTCCGAGGTTTGACGTCTTAATAAGGAGAAAAGATTATCCAACAATAAGTTCACAGAATGTTGTATATTGATGAACTGAACATTTCTGGAGAGTATTTTTATGTTTTTTATGTCGATACATTACAAGAAAGAAGCATACCAATTGATTAAACATGTTTATATCAGTGAGCACCTGAATGTAAGTAAACATATAAAAAGATAGTGTTGCGTAACATTGGATAATGGATGAAAATAATTATTGATTATTAAAATCAAATGAACGTTTATAATAACCCCAATTATGAAGGAGAGTAGTTAATAAACCACGACTGAGCGGCTATAAATATATAATCAAAGAGAAAAGTAAAGGCTCTATTTCTTTCACAGAGTCCATTTTTCAGAAAAGATGAACTGGTGAAAACTAAGCTTAAGTATTATACCAAAGGCGACATCAACTAGATTATTACAAGGCAATTCAGTAACATCTAGCTTTCAATATTTCGAAAATCAAAACATCTTATTGTGCTTGACATTTTATTATTATTCGAATATTTTGAAATTGCTCACTTTTGATGTCTAATAGAACATAAGTAGAGCATTGCATGGTTGATGTGTAACGCAAAACGCTATTTTGATAATGTCAATTAATTTCATTTTTTTAATAGTTTCTAGTGACATAAATGTCATCAGATTTTTAACAAGGGTATTGACTTGATAATAATTTGTGCATGAAATAAAAGTATGATTGTTTCTCAGGGAAAAGATCAATTCATTTAATCAAAATGTAATTAAAATTTAAAAAATAGGTACCGACACAGCCTAACTTAGAGACGTTGCATAACACGATGGTCAAAATGACACACCGTAGGTCTAAGTGACATTATGTCAGCGAGACATACTGAAATTTTGCAATATTAGTGTTTTGATATTTTAAACCAGAGGAAATTCGATTTAAATCAAGTTTTTAATCATTACTCACTCACTCTTTCACAAATTAAAATATACGCAGAAGTATTATATTTAGGTTAGCATTTAAAGATTTTATGATCTATATCTTGAGTAACTTAAATCATAAAGTCTGGTGTAACGTCTAAAGAGAATTCAGTTTTCAATTAATGTTACTTAGTTTTTCGACTATCGCTCTATGTTATTACTATGCTAAACGGATAAGTTATGATGAATACATTCACTATTTTTAAATGTTTTATTTCCATTAGATTCCTTTAACAACACCAAATCTCAATGTATGAAAGTGTTTGAGGTATAATTATCATTTGATACACCTCCTGGATGATTCATTCATGGCAAATACCAACTTAAAGTTCAGAGGAGACCTCGGGCGTAAAGCTAAATAGAGTTCTCTGTGTACTCAAAGACACTTTTCATTTGAAATGCATGATAGTGTTCAGCTGCTTGATCTGAGGAAGATTTAATATTAAGCTGCAATGTTTTTGTCTCAATACTCAATGTGGTCACTCTATTGATAATCTTGCAGAGGTTAATTAAACATGACAACTGGTTGTGAGAATCAACCGTTGGTTTGTCGGATGCCAGACATATATATTTGAAAGGATTTTGAATTAGTAATATTTTATTTCAACTGCTCTAATTCATAAACACACACAATAACAGAAACAAAACTTATTATTATGTAACTTATAATGTTATCAGCATGTGGAGAAAACTTTGAATGTGGAGGTGCTTACAAAGATCAGAAAATGATCCCCACAAATTGATGGCATATTTGGTTTATGATTATGGTTATGGTTTACATACATTATGTGAATGTAGTTTCCTAAAGCAGATTACAAACCTATACGAATACACTATTACTTTCCGAAGACATCATATGCCTGTCAACTCTTTAAATAATAGGTTTTTAATTAATTTCAATAAAGGACTCCAAAGGGTGAACATTGGTTGCATGAGCTTTCAATTCATTTCATAATTGAAAAGGATGTTTCGATTTTTTAGCATTGGCATTCATATAGTGAATTGAGGGGATTTACGTCATCAAACAACATACTCTGTGCCTCTTTAAATATGGTTTCGCTAACACGCAGCTGGTACCTGCACTGTAGCAATAGAAATATTTGTTGACATATTTTAATGACAAAACGTTCCTACATGTGTACAAAAATACTTTGTATTCATACAATTGCCATTTTCTTAACATGAAGGTACAGATGATGTGTTTGTGTCGACTGTATATTTCCGTATTATGTTTGTAACAAGGATCTTCACTGAAATTATTTGTTTTGACTGTCTGTCTAGTCACGAAGTCTCTGGGATATCAACCTGACGTAGAAAATGATGATAAGACACAATTGGCGTTTATACACATTATATTTATAAAGTATACTCTGAGCCTGGAGTTGGTGTCAACACTAGCATGTTTATTACGCTCCCGAGGACATTTTTGTTGTAACAGGACACATGAGACGTGCTACAGAAAAGATCTAATCTAGATAGATTTGAATGACTCTGACGATTGAACCTTCACTTGTACACGGTGATTTTCGTAACTCATTGTCGACATCAGATTAATCTTTTACAAGATGTGAGGGTGTCATTTAAGATTTATCTAGCATCCCTGGTTTCATTCAAACTTGAGAAAAGTCTTGTGTTACACTGGCAAAGGCGCAAATACTTGATCAGTCAATCTCTTTGGTGACCGCCAATATCTTAAATGTCTCTCAAAAAGGTATGTCATGTTTTATCGATGAAGTTCAACACTTTTTTAAACATGTAGGTACATGAAAATAAAGAAAAGCAGATAATCCACCAATCGAAATATATACACTCTAATAATCACCACATGAAGCACTTTAACAATCGTTGATATTCATTAGATACATGTACAAATACGTTGGAATATTTATCATACACCATTAACTCAAGATAATAAAATTGAAATATGAATCACATACAAGACACAACAGATATAAGTTATAATAAGAGGATTATGAAATACAAATTCAGTAAGAGACAACCAAATTCGTATGAGTTGTTTGTGCACAAAACGGAAAATATTGATCGTTGAAAGCAGCTGATCTCTGTTGTGTGAAAGCTTTTTGTTATACCTTTTGTCTTTTAACCGCGACAATGATGAAACGCTGTTCATTTATGTATATCTGTATTTCAACGCTTTCTTACACACAGTATGAGCAAGTCTATGACATTCCGTTACGATCTGAGTTTGGATCTTAGCAATATCGGGAGATCTGCATCATCAAGTATGTATGAAATAGTTGTGTGCTGCAATGAATGCAAAGTAGGCAAGTGTTGATGGTGACTAGAATGATTTTCACAACAACTTTAGTTTTCGGAGTATGATTACATTAGGAAGAATTTTATCCTAAACAAATAAAGTTTTGAAGATCACTTTAACGCAAAGCATTTACTCAAAGATTTACGCTATTAATCACTAGTCTGCTGTCCTCATCTGAGTTTCTCGTTTTCAGGTAGCACCAGACAAATAGGTTTGCTTTGTTTTCAAATAAAAGAAAGTCAGTGCCAATATTTTACTTTTTGTAAAATCACCGGTACCTAAATCTTAATTGCTTTGATGTATCATGTTTGACATTTAAATCATTTCGATAGGATCGTTTGTTTGTTCTAGACACATTTGTTATCTGATATAATTAAGTCTGAGATAACTTTGCAAAGTCACTGGTGAGATGATTTTGCGATGTCACTAGTATAGATAAGACATCGTTGTTAAGTTCAAGTTTCATGCTTAATACTCTTTTCTAATCTATCTGGAATAGATGGGAGCGTTTTCCCGACTAGGGTGTTGTATTGCAGGCAACATTTCCCGGGAGGTTCAAAATGCAGGCTTGTGTAAAGAGTTAGCCCATCCTATTTAGTCTGAGAGCATCCCAAATAAACAGAGAATGATTGGAGCTGGCCGACTTATTCTTGTCTGCATTATTTACCTGAGATTCTGTGTCAACATGTCCTCTTCTAAACAAACTTTCACAAACCTGATTTTTAAACATCATATACTACCGCTTAAAGATATGGTAATATAACAGAAGTGATTGTGAGATCACCTCCCGTGGGACTCGAACCCGGGACCTCCGGGTGAGGGTACTACACTCTATTGATTCAGCCAAAGATATATCCCTCTGCCCAAAGACAGTAGGAATGCTTTTATTTCACCCTGCCACTTACACACCCTCCACATAGTGACTTGTCCTCGTGTGAGTTATTGGTTTGACTAATTAAAACCTCTCACACCCGTGACCCGTGTTTGGACTAGTCCTTCAATCCACTCACACCCGGTTCAGTAACATACATGAACATTTCTGAATAAGATTGGATACACAAATCTTCTACCAAACCTGGGCGCAGTTCCAGAAAACAGTTGCAAATTTAGAATAAAGTAATCAAGGCCATGTTTTAACATTGGTTACAATCAATTGAAGAATTACAATCAATTGTAAGTTGAACGTGACCCAGTTACAAATATCAATTTCTTTTGAATTAGCGATTGTGTAATCAGAAATTCAAATTCATGATAGCAATTTATATTAGTTGTTATTAACTGTATCATGTTTGATATTTATATAATTTCAATATGATTGTGGGGTTTTTTTGTTCTAGAATTATTTGTTATCTTATATTGTAAGGTAAGTAGGCTATTAGACAAAAGATTTGTAAATCAATTGCATGCTTTATTATTATCTTACAATTTCAACATATCACGTGTTTTGTAATCATATTCAAGAATTCTGTTCCTTTAGAACAAGTTAACTAAGAAGTTACATTTAATCTAAGCAATGATCGTTTATCAAGTCAGTGATTTCTGCTTTCAAGATGTTTTACTCAAAGATTTTTATGTATGAAATTTTATCATGATAATGTAAATATGTCATTCATGAGTTTAAACATAGAACAAGGAGTTTGAATAATTCAAAGTTAACACTATTTTTGTTTCATTTTAATTACTTTTCACTGTTTTGAGTCTTTTGTAAGATAAAACATTGCTCTGATTTCGTCAAGAAATATATTGAAGCATATTTGACATATTATCATCAACCTAGTATAACATTTATTGATGTGCTCTATTTAGTTTTAGAAATACAATGTATTCGTAATATTCGTATTGGCTCCCCAAATTTATTTAATGATGATGTAATAATGTATATATCTAATTTACAAATAATTATTTAAAAAACTGTCAGTAGATTTTTCTCATCTACAATAAATGTTGAAAACTAGTTAAAAGTTTTATTTTTACAAATCATAAGATTTAGAATTATACTTAATTACTATATGATAATTTTCACGTTTAGATTTATCAATAAAGATTGAAAGTTTGCACAATTTTTACTTTTTGATAATGAAATGAAACTCTTCCTATACAACATTTTTTAGAAAAGGTCCTTATAACTAATTTGATCTAGCTAAATAACAGTGCCTGTCTGTTTATCATAGCAGATTAATAACTATAGAGCATATACCAATTTTAACATTTCCCGACATCCAAGAGAAGGTAAGCTAGTCTAAGAACAAAGTTGATCTTATTAGAATGATGACTGTTACCAAATAATCCTCCGTTGTGTTTACATTATCTTTCTTTGGCGGTTACTTGTCATTTGTTTATGTAGACGTATTTGAAAGTTGTAAAAACAGTCACCTTTGCAAAAAGTTATATATCCTGTTCCAAATAATTAATTTAAAAGTTTATTATCAAACCTTAATCTGAAGGCACAACGTTCACTTTAATGGACACTGACATGTTTGCTTTTTATTGAAATGTAGATGACTCACCGAGACTGATAAATACAATAGATATATTATTTTGGATCAATTGACATGTTATTCAGAAAGTGTGTTGAGTACACTGCCATGGGCAATTTGGCTTGTCATTCAACGTAACTGCTTCAAAAAATAAACAAATTACTGTAACATGTTTCATTGAGATGAGTGACTGCCGCTGTAAGAGTTTATCTTAAAGAATAGAATAACAGAATAAATGTAAGAGAGAGAGAAAGAGAGAGAGAGACAGACAGACAGACAGAGTGTAAAATTAAGCACTCAGTGCAAGTAAATTTGTTGTCTATCTACCACAACATGACCATGACCTTTAGTTTTTAATTGTAAGACATTCAAGGAACAAATACGTTTGAAAATATAAATTTCAATACATCATAACTGATTGTCTTAAACAATTTCAATTTTGTATTACCGAGATAATTCCGATTCTATTCTTGCTACAGCTATAGTGAAGTCATCAGGTAAATGCTGCACAGTGTTCTATTAATCTAAAATTATTTTCGTAACATTACTTATGATCAAAAATTTAAAAATTTTATAGAAACTTCTTTTTTATTGTAAATGATCAATAAATATTGAGGATGAGGAATTTTTTATATACAACAATATCTGTCTCTAAACAAAAGGTTTGTAATAAGGCGTATTCTTTTTGGTGATGCAAACACATCAAAAGATGAAAAATAAAATTATCCAGTCAGTCTCTTTTATACTAAAATCGGGCAAGGTCCTGTAGACTGAATTTTAGTAAATCATACATGAATGGCATACGGTAGCATTAGTCCATAAGCCGGAAACATTAGTCCATAAGCTCAAAATGCTTTCCACAACAATGCACAGTACAATTCATCCTTCTTCTTTTTAAGCTGAAGACGACAGCACTCTCCCAACAAGACTTTGATTTAAAATAGCGTCTGTCATCGTGTATTGTATTTCTCCCAATTATTCAGGCTTAGTACAGGAAGTTACCTTGACTCACAAAGGGACCAACACAGGCTAAATGTGCTCAGCAAGATATCAAAGTATTTGTAAAATGTATTTGAGAAACTGTACATAGCTTTCAAAATCTACAAAACCGCGTCATCAAGATTATTTAGTTTGCTTTCTCTGATGACCATTTAGGAAGTCTGATGCAATGTGTATAATTACTGACATTGTCCATAAAGGAAGGGTTCATGTTTTACTATGTTGTGACATGACATGGACTTATTAGTCAAAGATCATTAGTCCTTCACCTCACGCTGTTGTGCACGTACATCCGCTATACGATGTATTCTTCTAATCTTCTCTGTTTAGCCTTTAGACTACGTAAACCAACTAACAAGACTTTGAAATTGAAATGCGTCTTTCATCGTGTGTTGCTGTCTCCCAACTTTTCAGGCTCAGTATAGGAAGAGACCTTGTCTCAGACAGGGACCAACAAAGATTAAATTTGAACTATTGCAACACAAAGTCGGCTATATAGTGCAATTAAGAACTTCACATACTTTTATAGTCTATTGCCTTACTTTCTAAATCTACAAAATATGAACATTAAGATTATTAGTTTGTCTTGCTATCCGTTGAGGAAATCAGATCTGTTTATCTAGTCTGAGGAAGTCAAAGACAGGAATTTCATCAGCAATCATCTTATATGTATAGTATAGACATTCTCGTGAAAGGAAGGGTTCAGATTGAAATCATATCAAAGGAATTTTATATCTTACTTCTCATTTCAAATCTGATACATGAATTGTCCCTTAACTTTCGGTCATCTTGAACGTCAGTTAAATAAAGGCAGCTTACTTAGTATCACAGTATGATATGAGTTGATTTATTAATTTGAGTAAGGTTGGATGAAACATTGAACATAAGTGAACTGTTCAGAACGTGAGGATTCGGTCAATAAAATAGTTCTCAAAAAAAAGGACTTAACTGCATGGTAGCTAAAGTATCTTACACTCGTGTTTACAGTTGAACCTTGTGATACTTATTTCTCTTCATACTTACTGACATCTTGATAATTTCACAGTTGCCTTATAGTAAAAGGTTTTTACATGCACCTTTTATCACTGGAAGACCGAGTTTGATTCCCTGTTTCGTCATGGCAAAATACATTAAAGGGCAAGTAGCACGTTTTAAAAGCAATATATTTCTAAAAGATTACCCAAATAAGCGTTAATGTATACCAATTAAAATATCTTCAGAGGATAGACACATCTCATTTTAACACCTGTTCATCCGTAGTCGTAGAGAAAATAATCAATGTAAAGGAAAAACAATTGGCAACCATATGTGAAAACCTTTTAATCAGTTGTGGATGGGAAATCGATCGGTAAAGTTTAACTAACATAGTATGTTTGATTTAGAACTGCTCCTTTTTGTTAAAAAACATTGTCTTGCATTTGGAAACATTAATTTTCTTTTCGTGAGATCACTTTATTCATCTAAAAACGTGCTACTGTCCATTTAAAAGATAGACGTTTTCTTCACATGCTCTGCACTAGGTATTATAGGACCATAAAAAGTTATCATTTCAGATTTAAATAACTCATAATGAAGTCGTTTATCAATTAGAAAAACCTAAAATAAATAAGTACCCATAATGACTGAAGTTACAAAAGTTATTAAGTAACAATTGACAAGAAACATTGGAATAATTTAACTTGATGTTGAAGTTGAATAAGTTTTTCATTACAATTTTACAAGTTTTTGCTTTTTAATTCTATCAGTTTAAATGAAATGGATAAACAATGTGATATCCTAGGAAGTCGTTAAATCGATTAATTTCGATTACTAGGTATAATGCTAGGTTCTGTGTTTATTCATATGAACATTGGAACAGCAGAAGATGAAATAATGCTTAAATTCTAATGTTAAAACCGAAATCTTTATTCGACGGGACAGCCTGAAATCGTTTTCAGAGCAAATCTCAGGTAGCCGTTTAGTGACATGTGTGAGGTTTAAAGCTTCGTTACCGGTAATACCGTTATGCGTACACATGAGTGTCTGTTATTAGCAACACACATCTGGATAGTATCAATTTAGATATAGAAATCCTTTTTGTGTTTGAAGGACTAAATTTTAAAAGCAACGCCTTAAATAAACATAGTTTGTGCCTAGTTTGTTCTATCTACTTGAAGGTTAAGAAGTTGAAGTGATCTTAAGGAGATGAAACAAATATTACACAGATTCATTTTCAAGAATATCTACAATGTAAACAGTGGAATGGGTAGGCAATATTTTCTTAGTGTGTTCTTAAACAGATCTGGTAAATGCATCGAAGTATGTTGTATCTCAGTGCAAATTAATTAGAATTAAGGACTACTTTAAAACTCATAAACGATGATGGCTTTGCCTATTTGTTTAAAGTTGACATAACAAAATAAGAATGAAATAAGAAGACTATGTTATTAGACCATCTTAGCACAATGACAGGTTGGACAGCTCATTAACATGACCAAAGATAATATGTCCAAAACCGCACTTGCAAATGATTATTATCAACATTCAATTATACTCCAATGACGTCAGTCATAAACGTTAACTCTTTCCCTCGGGGGATAAACTTTATGCAAGTGCTCTATTCAGTAACTAAGCTTGCAAACTCACGAGATGCAACTATACTACCTGTAAATTGTAGTGAGATTTGAGGTAAATACTTAATTACATAACAAACTTTAAGACACTTTTTTTAAAATTGACTAATTTGTCATATCAACGCCATGATTAAGAAATTGAGTGTTTATATAATTTAAAGACGTGACAACGCACGAAGTTTCAAAAGTATATCTAGTTTACACAGTGTGCATGGACCACAAGATTCTCTTGTTTTGATCTAGAACAGATATCAAAACTTCACCTCTGTGTGGAAGAGAGACGGACAGTCTAACGGATGGACATGCTAATTATTATGTGAACCCGACTACTTCATAGCAACGGTATAATTACAGGTAAGATAGTTTGTGAATGGGACAAGGGGTAATTTGCCAAAAAGACTTGTAGCATTCCAGTAAGTTAAATAGTTATCTATTAAACACAATATTTTCATTAATACGTTGTAAAGAATGTTATGTCTCCTTCGCGGGATAAACTTTACTTCCGGAGCTCCATACAATGATTTAGTGTGTAAACAGAGGTGTGAGGTGATATTTAAGGCAAAGACGTTTGTTACCCGTTGAATACGTTTATATTTGCAGTGTTGTACAGTGCATCAAAGACATCTACGACCGAGTTGTATATGTCTAAAAGTACACTCAATGAATACAAAAACCAATAACATTTTATACTGACCGATTGTTTTAAAACAGTAAAGAATTCTCTCTCTATACAGTGACAAACTTTCATCTTCAGTGTTCATGCTAGAAGGAAAAGTATATATTTTGGTCCAGATAAAACAAATTTTACCATTTGATGCATACCTTTGAAATTTAAAGATATTGAAAGATTGCCTAAGGATCTGCCCTTCAAATAAGTTATTGTACATGTTGGATTTATGTAAGAGGATTTTATTTATGTTTTGGAAGAACAACAATATACTATTGCTTTAGATAATCAATTTAAATCACAGAAAAAAAGAAAGGCAGTGAATTATGCAACAAATATCTCCACGTCCTTTTTCTGCTTAAATTTGCAATGTGCAATTCCTGACACAGTAGACAAGGAGAGTTTAGATTGTTGATCAAATTAGATATATTTGCTCTTCTGAAGTTGTGAATAAGGTGGAACGTACATAACACACTTCATCTTGAACATTTTAATGAGTATTTATTAAATATATACCATAACCATCTTTGAAGAGTGACAAACCTGCAGACAGTCAAACTAGATGAGTTAACCATCTATCCACAAGCGTTAAACAGCTTTAGCATAATGTGTTTTCGACAGTGAATTATAAGTATGTTTGATACATTTTGATCATGTTTTAATTTCTGTTGACTGAATCAGATTCAATTTTAACCTAATACAACAGTGTCTGAAGATAAGAGAAATGTTATCACAATATGCTTAAACGTGGATATATATTCAGATCATTATCCACAACAAAAATAACATTGTTAGATATGCAGTTTGGAACCCATTGTTACCATTTCAACTAATACCTAGTTGTCATAGTAACTTCAAAATACTTTACAATCATATATCACTTACATAAGAAAAGCTCATCAGCAAATGAAAACTGAAAACAGTTTCAACTTATTGCTGCAGAATTAACTGACGCACTGTCAAACGACAATGCTCAGTGCCAAACATACAATATTTATTACGAATTTTTTCCAGAGATTTTTAGCAAAGAATTAAATATATTCGAAGATTTCTTCTGAACGTACCAAATAATTTCATCTTCATGGATCGAATACAATTTAATTTTACCATGGAGTCAAAGGCAAAAATCCATCTAGATGAATACCTTTGAAATTGAAAAGCTATTAAAATATTGCCAAGGCACTACGTACCACTTTTAATAGGTATTTCTGTGGAAAACAAATGTTCCTTTTTGAAAAAAAACCCATTAACATATTGTTCTAAATTGTTTTTAATTCTAAAGACATACAAAATGTATTAAATTGAACAACTTTATGCCTTTATCTTGTCAATATATCAAACCTATCAGCAATTAATTGATCCCATCAACAACAGTAGTTATTCTAGATCAAAGTAAGCCACTCCTTGCATTCACATATGTAACACTTACAACTCATGGCGTGTCCGCTTTCGTAAAAAAAATGCCGATTGAGCTATCTCCTCATGTATCATTTTTGAACATCAAACACAACGGATATACTTTATATTTACAAGTACGTTTTCTTTCAAATGAAGATAAACATTTCTCTAAAAAATGAATCCAATTTATATACAATTACTTCAATTCTAAGAATTGTAATCTAACCAAAGAAATTGTTCGAAAGTTTGTAGCATATCTTGAAACTTACTTCAAAAGATTTGATAGAATTGAAACAAGTTATATGCTTATCATGCTATTAGTTACAGGGCATTTTTAAGGAATAGCAAATAGATACATAACAGGATAATATTAGATTGTTCAAATATGTTTATACTCTTTATATTTGAATTTCCGCGATATAGGCAACTTTTTTAAAGCAAAAATCTTAAAAAGAGCCTCCGTATAATAACAGACAAAACGGGAATAGTGGACATGAAATCAACAACATTGTCCTTTACCATTCATTATCATAAGAAATTTCATTATAAAAACAGAATGAATGACAACGTCATATAAAGATATAGTCATAAAAGTAAGCAACTGATTATTACATTTATTATTCTAAAATAATTCCTGCAATTTACTGATTCCATGAGAGAGACTTATGGTGATAATCTTAATCTATGCTCTGCGCACCATGAACAAATGATATAAATATATCATCACATGAAATGTACAGAAAATCTGAATAAAGAACCCAATGATGATCTCTTCTGTCACTAGTAGAGGCAGGATATCGTTAACAAGTGTAGGTGGGGGGGATAGCGCAGCGGTTACCGCGTTAAGCTTCGGATCAAGAGGTTCGTGGTTCTAATCTCGCCAGGAGCTCGGCAACTTTGTCTGCAGTAGAGAACTGTTCTACACGCAGTCAGATTTGGTTGCAATGCTACACTGACTTTCAGTCCACTACCACCCATGGTTCGCTAGTTCCAGCCGATGCTCGCAGGTTTCACCGCAATGCATATCGACAATGGTGTTCCGGGCTTTCTCCCTACAATTTATACTAGCAGCCGCGATATAAGGGAAATACTTTTGAAAGCGGCTTTAAACCCCATAGGACCTAACCTCACATCATCGTTAACAAGTGTAAGTTTCATGTTCAAACGCATTTATCATCGATCAAGAATAGGTTAGACATGTAGCACATATTGAATGTGTATCACAACCATCATTTCCTGTGGAATTCTAAATGTATGCAGTCGATGTGAGTTCTGTCAAAGTGCCATCCTCCTTAACACTGGGGCATCATAATCTTCATAGGTTGGATTTAATCATATCTTCCTTACACAAACTGTCACATCCATGTTAGTAATCAACAAAAGTCTTTTTGGTTTGTTAGCATGGCTGTTCAATTGATGCATGTAACATTCATTAACGTCTATCATGTAATTCTGTTTTAGTAAAACATACTTCTAGTTGTACAAATTTGAAATAACTAACGTTATGGAGTACAGTTTAATGAATGGGCATTTTTTATATCATTTTTTCAAAAATCAGCTATCGTGAAATCAGTAAGACTTGATATAACAATGATCAAATAATTACCAATAAAAAGAAAGATCCAGATAAAAGGCATAGGAAGATGTGAACGCAGTTAACACACCCACGCCTACACTTTTAGTCAAAGAACCTTTGAAGAAGAAAACGACACCTGGTTATTGAATAACATAGTGTCAGATGTCTTTTCACTGCTTGTCTTTTTTCAATATCTTTTCTTACTGTATGCTTAAATGTAAAACCTGAAATTCCCATATAGCCAAAGAGCATCTAATTGAAGATGAAACGTCGATTGAAAATCAAATTTTCGAGTTTTTGATAGCTTGAGAGATTACGTTTGACGTCTACGAAAAGAGAATGAAACATATCACAAGAAATAGATGCGATTCATAATAGCTCATTGATTCCTTTAATGTCATGAATGGTTTTCATTTTGTAATTGAAATTGATTTTATATTTAATATGTGAAAATTTCAGAGCTGAATACGGCAAAACGTATTTTGAAAATTTACTAAGAGATTGAAATTTATGTTCATAGGATATTACTTTCAGTTTAAGTGTTGAAAGCTCGTAATGTGTATATTTTCATGATGTTATGCTAAACAAAATTAATCCTCCACGACAATGTTAAATGAAAATAATTGCTTTCTATTGTAATTGGTCATAGATGCTTTGTCCTTATAACATACACACTATATAGTTAGGGAAACACAATATCTATACCGCAAAAACATTGCCTTATTTGAACTGTTATTGCACATACATACATTTTTCTTATCCTTATCTTTAAGCCATTCACTTCATATAGTTACTTGAAGTTTTATGTGTATGAAACAGTTACGAAGAGAAAATCTATCATCGATAGTTCGAGATTTATAATTCCAAATGACCCCATACGTCAGTTATAGAGGTTAAGTGACATTTTTATGAAGAGTGTACTCTGCTTTTGCACTTCATCAGCGTTTATCGTTTAGTTTAAACATATTTTATTCACATGAACAGGATTAGGAACAAGTTCTCCAACTTAGGATACCCTCTCCTTGAGATGTTCAATGATAATTTACATAATTTAAAGACAGATGGCAGAAAGTTAACAAGAGAATAGCATAGAAAAAAAACATATTTAGAAGAATATTGGTTTATATGTAATCAAATCTCTTTGATGCACTAATGAATGATTGTACTAACTTAAATACAGTTTTGTTTTGACACAGTGATAGTTCTGCACTTACTTCTAGCAAAATGTTCTGATTAACTGCAATTCCTTCTAATGCTCAATAGGTGACATGAATTTTAATCTCTGTTGGTTATACAACGGACATTCAAAGAAATAATGAGATGAGTTCTCAACAACATTACCACATACACAACCAGGATCAGTTTTAATCCCAAATCTATACAAATCAAAGTTCAAACTAAATTTACTAACTGAATACCGCAACTTGGTATGAATTATATTAGGATTTCTTTTACCGTACGAGTAGTACATAGGTGCATGTGCCCCCAAGTTGGATATTGATGATTTAAACGCAGAAATATTTTGCGAGTTACGAACGTTGGTTAGTAAGTTATTCCAAGAACTTATTGTAGATGGGAAAAAAGATTATTTTGAATGTTTAAGTCTAGAGAAAGGGATTGATATATTGTGCGAGCTGCATAATTATAATTTGATTTAGAACCCACGTTCATGGGAAATAATTCGTTCAAGTATAAAAGGGCCATTTCATGTTGAATTTTGAACATCAACTCAACTTTCGTTTTCTCCTTCGTTCTTGCAATGTTTCCCAACCTGTTTCATAGTAAAAAGATCTATTCGATGTATATTTAGGTAAATCAGTCACTATTCGCGCTGCTTGTAGTTGTATCTGCTCTAACTTCCTTTTTTGTTCAAAAGTACATCCGTCCCAAACTTCGCACGCGTATTCTAAATGTGGCCGAATGAACATGACATAGATTTTATTGAGGCTTTCTCTACACAATATATATTTCAAAAGGCGCATGGAGGCAACCATTTTCGAAACTCTAAGTTTTTTAAGTATTTTTTATCAGTATAAAGGTAACATTACCATTATTTTTATCAGATCCGTTCACATATTAATCATGTATTTGAAGTATTAACCAACCACAACAACTCTTTATGTGATTCTATATGAGGAATCCAATTAAGACTTCACAGAAGGCCTGAAATGTAAAGATAAATAGAACTTTACTGAAAATTAAGATGTCTGTAACCTTCGTTTGTAATGTTTATCTGTTAGACCAGTGGAAGTTTCTTTGTCTACAAACAAAGTTGAAAACCTCATTCGCTGCATATATGTGCGTTAAATTGTATCTTTAGAATTTCTAATATTTGATGTAATTTTTGCCCTTATTGATAATAGTTATTTGATATTAGATATGGCTTTCTAAAGTGATTCTTCAACGAAGGAATGTTTTAAAATTGACAGGAATTGAAAAATTGGGTATTTTATTGCAGAAATAAAGAAATAATAATTTTGACCTCTTTAAGAAAATGTTTCAATTGATATTTGCATGCTTCAAAACTGTCCCTTAAAAATGTAGTTTAATTATGACCCCCTAAAAGCATTTTGTTAAGAAATGGCTTTTAATGCAATGTACAAAAAAGATGCTTTATCGTAGCAACTCTTTGTAACATAGTCATGTTATGGCTACAAATCCCATTTACCAAAGAAGCTTAAGTGATAATCAACAAGCTGATAAGTTGTCAGAGTGATAAGTGATTTCAACACCTTCTGTTGTTAGCTACTGAATATGTTCATGTATAAATAACCACGATTGACATAGTAGAAAGAGAACCAACCCAGGTACAGCTAGAGTCAAGACGTTCTACGACCACGGGCCTGGAGAAGAAGAAGAAGAAACCTCCCATATTGTTATCATCATTATCCCAGATTGTTATCATCATTAAAGCCGGTCTTCCGACCAGAAAACTCCTGCGTGCTTTTGTTGAATCTACGAAGTGTGCTGATTGTGCTACATCTTGCACAGTTGTGCAATTGGCCGGCATGACAACATACTACAAACTACTTAAATCTTGTTAACACTCTAACACAATGAGATGGCAGGAACTTTATGTTAATGTAAAGGAAACAGATGAACTGAAGAAATACTATGATAATAATCAACAAGATGCAAGCAATTAAGGTTTATCTGTCCTGCGTGGAGAGACGGGTACGAATGAATGAAAATAGTTCTGTCAGCAAAACAGATCTCGAGTTCTTTTTAGAAAAACTTGTGACATTTGCTATGTCTGGAAGGTCAAAAATTGTACTCCTATTTCATAAAAGTTCAGACAAGAGACTTCCGTTGCCTGTTCACTGTCGGTAAAGAAAGTTACAATAACTTCAAATCTCACATAAAACCAATTAATCACCAGAACCTTAAATGATATAAAATGAACATTGTCAATGCAAGCCTTGGGGACGTGTTACAAACTTTCACAGCCTCGTCGGGAGAACTTTCTGATTGATTCTAAATTAATTCTGTTAGCAATCTGTCTTGGCTTGTTTACATCTGTTTCCCTATGTATAAATGCAGAAAACACATGAGTATACTCCTCAGCACATCATGGAGAAGCATCTGCCATAAAACTAACATTTACATTATTTCAATTTCCCTTCAAACAGGTTAAAGTGCTCAAAATGTAAATTTGACGTCTTGAAAAGAAACTCGATTGTCTAACAATAATTTCAGTTTGTTCAAGATGGTCTGAATTGATGCACTGAACATTTCCTGAAAAATCTTTATGTTATTAAGTTACAAGGAAGTAGCATCCTAAATTAATTAAACCTGTTTATATCAGTGATCACATATATGCACTTGATGACGCGTGATAGTCTGCTTGAAATAGAAAATTAACCAATAAGATTTGATGTTTACTATTCCTCTTTAAAGGTTGTGTACTGGTTCTACAACTATTTGTTATGTTTTCATAGTAGATTTAGCATCTCAATCAACAACAGGTGACTGATAACCTATTTATATCTCAACAGGAATGTCATATATGTGTATAATGCGATGACCATATGCATTCGTATGTTTATCGCACTATATCCGCAATGCCAAACACTACAAATCGGAGTAGAAGTTGACATTAACACAGATAACTTTAGGTCAGAACCTGCGAAAATTCAGAATGAGTTTCTTGAAAATTACTTCTTTATTGTCAAGACCACGCATATTTACTTCTTTATTAGGTGGGATATATACATAGAAGAGAAAAAGTGATGGATCAAATTTATTGTTCCTCAGAACAGCAACCATTTAATCAGGCGGCTTTTCATTGTACATATTAGACAAAATTAGGTTCAATCTGTTCACATTCACATTTGTGAGGAAAGCAGCACACAAAAAAATCTTAAATATCTATTGACAAAGTTGTCGATATTCTTCTACAGCAAACGTTATTAAGAACACTCGTTTTTAACAACGTACATGTAAGATATATGTTGCAATGACATAAAGTGCACGTTTACAGTTATCTCAAGTTTTGTGAACTTTTAAAGTCAGGAGTAAACTGTATAAATTGGACAAACCCTTGCGATTATGATCAAACAAATAAACATTTTAATTGCATCGAATAGTATTTGTTACCGTGACTCTATAGTAATAAATTTGATATCGTATTGAGTTTTATTACTTGAACACTTTAATGAGTTTATGATGATTACAACTATTTAATGTATGATTTTATGCACAAGGAAGTAATAAAAGTCTGTCAGTAGCGTTGCACTACACAATGAAATATGATCAATTGCAATATTCTAAAGATATCTGCAGAAATTTACTTTTTGTTCATTTTGAGAAGAGAACTGGGTTTTTATTTAACTGTTCATACTCACGGCGTCGCTAACAAGATGTGTTGTAATGAGTAATGTGCAGGTGTTGGGGTGAAGAAGTGTCATTGGGAGGGTACCGTAGAAGCGAACATCTACAAATTGATTGATTTTTGGCAAGAATTTTTGAAAAATGCTGAAGGGATTATTTCATTTTGAATCTGCCACTCGTTTTTTAGAATACTTCTATTACCAAATTTTTTGGAAAAATGGTGACAGCAGAGAAGTAATTTCGTTTTATATAGGTAACTTGTATATTATTTATTTAAAATATTGCTTTCAAAATTCCAGATTGGGTCCATTAAGCATGGTTTGTTGGGAATAAACTGTTTTGAATGTTTTTTTGATGGATTCAAAGCCGAACATTGGTGTACAGTTACAAGTGACGAGTCACTAATATAATTATACACGTCTCCCTAGTATTCAGGAGATATTGCTTTCTACAAGAACAGTTGTGTAACTCATTTGTGGAAGCGAGCAAGTACAGAGCGTGAATTAGCTATATTTTTTGTTCGAAAGCGGTCTTAAAACACACTTATAGATATTTTTAAACCAACACTGTCTCGTGTAACTATTTACCAAAAATTAAACCTAAAAAGAGATAAATCATACTTCGGTGAGAATACAAAGATGGAGCTGTAAAACAATTAAAACGACCTACAGCATGAACTAAACATTTAATATTTTCAATACAAACAGAGATGATCAGCAAGTGTTATTTGGAAATTTAATTTATGGACAATTCAACTCGATTCATCAGCGTTTATCGTTTAGTTTAAACATATTTTATTCACATGAACAGGATTAGGAACAAGTTCGCCAACTTAGGATACCCTCTCCTTGAGATGTTCAATGATAATTTACATATTTTAAAGACAGATGGCAGAAAGTTAACAAGAGAATAGCATAGAAAAAAACAAAACATATTTAGAAGAATATTGGTTTATATGTAATCAAATCTCTTTGATGCACTAATGAATGATTGTACTAACTTAAATACAGTTTTGTTTTTACATAGTGATAGGTCTGCACGTACTTCTAGCAAAATGTTCTGATTAACTGCAATTCCTTCTAATGCTCAATAGGTGACATGAATTTTAATCTCTGTTGGTTATACAATGGACATTCAAAGAAATAATGATATGAGTTCTCAACAACATTACCACATACACAACCAGGATCAGTATTAATCCCAAATCTATACAAATCAAAGTTCAAACTAAATTTTCTAACTGAATACCGCAACTTGGTATGAATTATATTAGGATTTCTTTTACCGTACGAGTAGTACATAGGTGCATGTGCCCCCAAGTTGGATATTGATGATTTAAACGCAGAAATAGTTTGCGAGTTACGAACGTTGGTTAGTAAGTTATTCCAAGAACTTATTGTAGATGGGAAAAAAGATTCTTTTGAATGTTTAAGTCTAGAGAAAGGGATTGATATATTGTGCGAGCTGCATATTTATAATTTGATTTAGAACCCACGTTCATGGGAAATAATTCGTTCAAGTATAAAGGGGCCATTTCATGTTGAATTTTGAACATCAAACTCAACTTTCGTTTTCTCCTTCGTTCTTGCAATGTTTCCCAACCTGTTTCATAGTAAAAAGATCTATTCGATGTATATTTAGGTAAACCAGTCACTATTCTCGCTGCTTGTAGTTGTATCTGCTCTAACTTCCTTTTTTGTTCAAAAGTACATCCGTCCCAAACTTCGCACGCGTATTCTAAATGTGGCCGAATGAACATGACATAGATTTTATTGAAGCTTACTCTACACAATACATATTTCAAAAGGCGCATGGAGGCAACCATTTTCGAAACTCTAAGTTTTTTAAGCGTTTATCGTTTATCAGTATAAAGGTAACATTACCATTATTTTTATCAGATCCGTTCACATATTAATCATGTATTTGAAGTATTAACCAACCACAACAAGTCTTTATGTGATTCTATATGAGGAATCCAATTAAGACTTCACAGAAGGCCTGAAATGTAAAGATAAATAGAACTTTGCTGAAAATTAAGATGTCTGTAACCTTCGTTTGTAATGTTTATCTGTTAGACCAGTGGAAGTTTCTTTGTCTACAAACAAAGTTGAAAACCTCATTCGCTGCATATATGTGCGTTAAATTGTATCTTTAGGATTTCTAATATTTGATGCAATTTTTGCCCTTATTGATAAAAGTTATTTGATATTAGATATGGCTTTCTAAAGTGATTCTTCAACGAAGGAATGTTTTAAAATTGACAAGAATTGAAAAATTGGGTATTTTATTGCAGAAATAAAGAAATAATAACTTTGACCTCTTTAAGAAAATGTTTCAATTGATATTTGCATGCTTCAAAACTGTCCCTTAAAATGTAGTTTAATTATGACCCCCTAAAAGCATTTTGTTAAGAAATGGCTTTTAATGCAATGTACAAAAAAGATGCTTTATCGTAGCAACTCTTACATAGTTGTGCAATTGGCCGGCATGGCAACATACTACAAACTACTTAAATCTTGTTAACACTCTAACACAATGAGATGGCAGGGACTTAATTATATTAATGTAAAGGAAACAAATGAACTGAAGAAATACTATGATAATAATCAACAAGATGCAAGCAATTAAGGTTTATCTGTCCTGCGTGGAGAGACGGGTACGAATGAATGAAAATAGTTCTGTCAGCAAAACAGATCTCGAGTTCTTTTTAGAAAAACTTGTGACATTTGCTGTCTGGAAGGTCAAAAATTGTACTCCTATTTCATAAAAGTTCAGACAAGAGACTTCCGTTGCCTGTTCACTGTCGGTAAAGAAAGTTACAATAACTTCAAATCTCACATAAAACCAATTAATCACCAGAACCTTAAATGATATAAAATGAACATTGTCAATGCAAGCCTTGGGGACGTGTTACAAACTTTCACAGCCTCGTCGGGAGAACTTTCTGATTGATTCTAAATTAATTCTGTTAGCAATCTGTCTTGGCTTGTTTACATCTGTTTCCCTATGTATAAATGCAGAAAACACATGAGTATACTCCTCAGCACATCATGGAGAAGCATCTGCCATAAAACTAACATTTACATTATTTCAATTTCCCTTCAAACAGGTTAAAGTGCTCAAAATGTAAATTTGACGTCTTGAAAAGAAACTCGATTGTCTAACAATAATTTCAGTTTGTTCAAGATGGTCTGAATTGATGCACTGAACATTTCCTGAAAAATCTTTATGTTATTAAGTTACAAGGAAGTAGCATCCTAAATTAATTAAACCTGTTTATATCAGTGATCACATATATGCACTTGATGACGCGTGATAGTCTGCTTGAAATAGAAAATTAACCAATAAGATTTGATGTTTACTATTCCTCTTTAAAGATTGTGTACTGGTTCTACAACGATTTGTTATGTTTTCATAGTAGATTTAGCATCTCAATCAACAACAGGTGACTGATAACCTATTTATATCTCAACAGGAATGTCATATATGTGTATAATGCGATGACCATATGCATTCGTATGTTTATCGCACTATATCCGCAATGCCAAACACTACAAATCGGAGTAGAAGTTGACATTAACACAGATAACTTTAGGTCAGAACCTGCGAAAATTCAGAATGAGTTTCTTGAAAATTACTTCTTTATTGTCAAGACCACGCATATTTACTTCTTTATTAGGTGGGATATATACATAGAAGAGAAAAAGTGATGGATCAAATTTATTGTTCCTCAGAACAGCAACCATTTAATCAGGCGGCTTTTCATTGTACATATTAGACAAAATTAGGTTCAATCTGTTCACATTCACATTTGTGAGGAAAGCAGCACACAAAAGAATCTTGAATATCTATTGACAAAGTTGTCGATATTCTTCTACAGCAAACGTTATTAAGAACACTCGTTTTTAACAACGTACATGTAAGATATATGTTGCAATGACATAAAGTGCACGTTTACAGTTATCTCAAGTTTTGTGAACTTTTAAAGTCAGGAGTAAACTGTATAAATTGGACAAACCCTTGCGATTATGATCAAACAAATAAACATTTTAATTGCATCGAATAGTATTTGTTACCGTGACTCTATAGTAATAAATTTGATATCGTATTGAGTTTTATTACTTGAACACTTTAATGAGTTTATGATGATTACAACTATTTAATGTATGATTTTATGCACAAGGAAGTAATAAAAGTCTGTCAGTAGCGTTGCACTACACAATGAAATATGATCAATTGCAATATTCTAAAGATATCTGCAGAAATTTGACTTTTTGTTCATTTTGAGAAGAGAACTGGGTTTTTATTTAACTGTTCATACTCACGGCGTCGCTAACAAGATGTGTTGTAATGAGTAATGTGCAGGTGTTGGGGTGAAGAAGTGTCATTGGGAGGGTACCATAGAAGCGAACATCTACAAATTGATTGTTTTTTGGCAAGAATTTTTGAAAAATGCTGAAGGGACTATTTCATTTTGAATCTGCCACTCGTTTTTTAGAATACTTCTATTACCAAATTTTTTGGAAAAATGGTGACAGCAGAGAAGTAATTTCGTTTTATATGGGTAACTTGTATGTTATTTATTTAAAATATTGCTTTCAAAATTCCAGATTGGGTCCATTAAGCATGGTTTGTTGGGAATAAACTGTTTTGAATGTTTTTTTGATGGATTCAAAGCCGAGTCACTAATATAATTATACACGTCTCCCTAGTATTCAGGAGATATTGCTTTCTACAAGAACAGTTGTGTAACTCATTTGTGGAAGCGAGCAAGTACAGAGCGTGAATTAGCTATATTTTGTTCGAAAGCGGTCTTAAAACACACTTATAGATATTTTTTAACCAACACTGTCTCGTGTAACTATTTACCAAAAATTAAACCTAAAAAGAGATAAATCATACTTCGGTGAGAATACAAAGATGGAGCTGTAAAACAATTAAAACGATCTACAGCATGAACTAAACATTTAATATTTTCAATACAAACAGAGATGATCAGCAAGTGTTATTTGGAAATTTAATTTATGGACAATTCAACTCGATTGGAGATGATATGAGCAGCAAGCGTAATCCGAAAATATTCCAAATTATCTGCACAAACACATTGACATAGTGCAATGGAACAAACATGCCTTGTGTTTAAAGATGTTGATCTCTTCAAATGATTTTTTTAGCGAAAAATGAAAATGAGTGTTTTCGGATATTTACACCTGGTCACTTTAACGACCTACAGAACTTTAGGGAATGATAATACGTTTAGGTACAATGAATCCTGACTATTTTATTAAAAAATCAACATTATCCGTTTCTATTTCGTAATTCTATGATGCTTAAAGGACATCCATAATTATATGATATTTGCACTAAGATGCGCAGGTGTGTGAAAACACGTTTGGTGTGCAGCTGTATAACACACGTGTTCCATGAACACTGGTCTAATAGATTAGACGATCTCTAAAAATGGTTTGAAATAAATGTACATTCTCAAGTTTGTATGATACAAATGACTGATTTTTTAAGTACAATAAAACCGTTCATTCACAGTTTCAAGAAATTGATGAATTATACTTAGTTACATTAGTATCAAAAGTTGACGTTTACAATTGCTGTTATCAAGGGACGTGTCCTTTGGACCTGATAGTAAATCGTAGTCAATATTTGACAAAAGAATACGTAAGAACTATTTACTTAAGGTATTCCAGCTTCCATACTAGATATACTGACAAAAGACGTAAGGGCAAGATTTATTGTATGTTTCGAAATTTTTCTTCATAAATTCGAATTTTAAGAAATTTACTTATCTGACCATAGAACTGCATTAAACCTATTTAGATAAAATAACCGCATTGTGACGTCTTCATGGTTAAAACAATCTAAATGAAATGGTGTCTAAAGTGACAGTATTACTATCACATATTCCTTGCAAGCTTTCATCGCACTTTGACCTCATGATTATAAAAACATTACTTGATGATGTAAACGCACTGTGGCGTAATGGCGGCAGGGCACTTTGCACAATCCACTGTCAAAAGGGTATCTCCTTTGAGATTTTGCTTTATCCCCCAAAAGATCTCCTGTGAAAAATGTTTGAATGACAAACGCATCAGTGAAGTATGAGTATTTTCCATGATACGTTTTGTTGATGTCAAATGTATTATCTATAGGGGATAAAACATATCATTACCTAACCCAATTATTGGTAGTCTAGGAAGACATTAGCATGCGAATACCACTGGCGGCCATTTGAGTGTGGACACCTTTTTTCGTTTGCGTTAGTGGTATGGATTAAGCATAGGTTTACTGTACATGGTACTTTGGTTTTAGAACTGCCTTTTTTCAGTTAGAAATATTGTCTAACAATTGGTAATATTTTTTTCATTTTCGAGGTCGTTAAAGTAAAGTTGGAAGAGGAAATGCACACCTTACAGACACGTATATAAAATTATGCATTATAACGAAAACTTACATACTGGTGTAAATGATACTTTGTCATGCGTAAGGAGGAAATATTCAGGTCGAATTGAACTTCTCATCGATCTATCAATGTTATTTTAATAATCTCAAAACGTTTATTAATAGCGGTGTTATTCACTCTGTAATCTCCCTTTATATTATTCATTGCAATCATATACTCATCAAACATTTTTTGCTGTTATATTTTAAGAATTAATTAGAGTTTGTAAATATAGAAAAGCAGCCACAAAAAACCGACAAGTAATGCATCTGGTTTAAGTAACAGCATGTTAGATATCAACTTTACTTCACATCTCGTTATTTAAAAAAAAATTGTTTTATATTTTTAATAGTTTGGTGTATCTCTTGTCAAAGTGTAAAATAACAGATGTAGTTATGGTACGCGTTCATCAACAATCAGTATTTCTGGTTTGTTTTGAGCTTTGGTTAACCTGTCGAAATGAATTCATCGTATTGTATTAAAGAAGATTGATCCAGTCAGAACCATCCGATGTTTACTCTTTCTTATATATATATATATATATATATATATATATAATTTTCTAATTTCTTTATTCTATTTATATTTCTCTTTCTCACACTGTCAATTATAAATGTATTGTGACAAGAACATTTTCAAAAACAAAAAACAATTCTGTGATTCTTAGCCCTTTGAAGAGACAAATGCCGCAGGGTAGTTGTTTTTTCTCCTTAGTTTCTCATTGCACTGACGGAATAAACTATGAACAGAATTTGAATATTCATTGATTCCATGCACATTTGTAAATCAGAATGTCTTCAATGTCTCTCTATTGTATTGTAACCTGCAATCACTGGTTGAAACTAGCGAGCCATGGGTTGTACTGCCTTGAAATTCAGAATAACATTGCAACCAAGCCTCATGTAAAACAGTTATGTACTGCAGACCGACGTCCCGAGCCCCTGGCGGGAATTGAACCTCGGAATTCTTGATTCGAACCCGAAAATGCTTTTTGCCCATCACTAATGTACAGAAAAAGCACTTGACAATTTTCAGAAATATGGAGGGGATATGCTCCGGTTTTGATTAGAATTTAGAAGTTGGTAACTACTGTCATAGTTTCTGTTTGTCCCCTCCCGTGAACGAGTTCATTTTCCAAAAAATGTGATTTTCTTCTGAATAGCCAGGTGTTTTTTAGAAGACCTATATTCATTCACTTCTAAACCAGTCAAACTATCCAACATACTTATCACTGATTAACCAAACCAATGCAATGTTTTCTTAAACTTTCTATCAACTTCGTGTAAGTTATATTTCTTTTTGTCGGTGCTATAAACATTTTATTTCATACAGTCTTTATCAAATTTAAAACTAGCCTGTTCACCACGGCATATTTCCGAATCAAGTTCAAAAGAATTGTCAATAGAAAGCGTATGTCTTGAAAAATTAAAATGTCCATATTTCATGCTGGAAATGTTTAAAGTATGGTGAAAATGTATACCTGTTAGAGCATTAAGTATCGAGTGTGCCATTCAAAAAAGTGAAAACAGAACAATAACCTCACGATACATTCGTCCTAACATGGTAGGTATTTTCTTGCAAAAAAAAACTGCTATAATAAATATAAAAAGGTAGGTTGCTTTGGTGCATTAGTGTTCACAACGCTTTACAGTTCACTTCTTATACATTGTAATACTTACTGAAACTTTTGTTTAAAAATTATTGGTATATAATTATTTGTGCTTTGTACATTTTTAAAGATACCAATTATACCAAGAGGTCAAGCAAAAATGGGATCTGAAGGTTGAACAAAAATGTCATAGAATGTTGAATTAGTACAATTTTACATTAAAACAGCTGAATCGTAAAGATTTTAACATGATGCCAGCTCCTTATCGGACACGTTTAAAAAACAATCTTCATGAGAAGTTGAAAAGTCTTCAAACAGTGTGTCTGTATGTTGGTGCTTACATTATTGTCTCAATATTTATTTTAGATTACCAATTTAGAATACTATCTCTTGTGAGCCTGTACTTTAACCATTACAATAATATATGTGGAACAAAGCTTGCTGCAGAGACTTGACTTCTTTCTTGAAGCATATTAAACTAGTTTCATAACAAATCAGGTTAGAGTGACATAGTTGATTTCCAAACTTCCGTCTCGAGGACGTGGTTATGTAAACATATGTATGTATGGATATTCTCATAATCTGTATGAACAACTCTTTTCACAGATATAATGAGACATCGTTACTGTTATTTGAAATAAGGAAACGTTTAATTATCCAAGACGACAGTTCGTGCTACGAGTACGCCTTGTTGTTTCATTTTTATTGGCATATGACGTTTAGGAATCGTCTTTGCGAAGGGAATTTTTAAATCGCCCTTTGTTGCCTTTTCCAAACGTTTGGTGTGTAAATATAATTTGAAATAGTAATATTTGAAATTATGACAATATACTACAGATTTTAAAAACATAGGTCGATTTATTTCTATGAAACTATGTATAACATCTATGTTAAGTCAAGTACAAGCTAAAGTCTGTAATTAAATGTTTCTTGTTTCTGTACTGTCTTTACCTCTTGTTTGTCTTAAAATGATGTAGATAAAGAAGACAAACATTTAGGAAGCATCATTAAACAATCAAGGTTAAACATTTCAGAAATAACAGAATATACTAATATTTTAACTTAATATTAACAGTAATTTTGAGTGTATCGATCTGAAATAATGTGTAAATTGGCAAATTTACTATTCTAAAAGGTTTCTTTTCAAAGAAACATTTGGTTTCCTTGACATCTTTTTGAAAAGTCACACATTTCCTTTGATGTCAAGACATATAACCATTAGTCCAGTTAAGTTAAATTTAGTATGCAGTTGTGTCTTTTTCTTGATTCAATGCCAATTGACATGAAATTATTACAATTACAATACTGCAAGGTGATGATTCATTGACGAGAAGAAGCATATACATGTAGTTGATCAGATTAGCATTTTAACAGAAACAATCGAGATGTTTTTGTGAAGGAGACATAGTAGCAATAAATAATTTTGGTATATTCATTACCATCATGACTATTTAGGATGGTCATAAAACAACCGTGAGACAATTCTAAAGATAAGGCACGTACATGTATGCTTGGACTCATTAAATACTACGTAATAATCTACTATCTAATAGATCTCCGTACATCAAGCCCACATACAACTTACTGTTAACATCAATTCTAAATCAAAATTCTTAAAGGTGAGGTGAGGTGAGGTGATTTGGGTTTTAATGCCGCTTTCAAGATTATTTCGCTTATATCACGGCTGCTAGTATTATTGTATGGAGAAAGCCCGCAACACCATTGCAGTTTGGTAAATATTTTCAATAAGTTAGCAAACGCAGCCTGAATATTTATTTCAATAAATTACTCAGTTAAGGACTTTTTCAGGGTGGAAAATGTCACGTTTTTTTTATTAGACGTTCATTAAACATTCGTATGAATTATGTAACCACGTTTATATGATAAGATTTAAACAAGACGGTGATACACTGTAAGTAACCTTTTGCTAGAATAAGAGATCAAGCCATTTAGTATTAATCAACAGCTGGCTTGATAAGACTTTTTAGTTAAAGGAGATGAAAACTATCACCTTGCTTGCCTGTATATCCTCTATCACAAACCCACGCCAATGTGTGAAATGTAAGTAAAATAAGACAGCACCTGACCGGGATTTTGCTTCAAATCCATCGTTCGATTTTTTAGAATAAGGCAAAGCAGATAATTAAAAAGTACTTATAAATTACACATGACAATTTTGGTATCAAATAAGTAAATAAGTTGCGAAAAAAGAACCTTTACAATGTATATATCAATTAAATCAATTCCTGTTGCGAGTTGTAATATTTATAGGGAGCGGGATATCGCACTGGTTAGCTTGTTCGGCTTCGGAACATGAGGTCTGTGGTTCGAATACCAGGTCCGTGGTTCGAATCCAACCAGCGGTTCAGCAACTTTGTCTGCAGTAGAGAATTGTTCTTGACACAGTAAGGTTTGGGTGCAAGGCTACGCTGAATCTCAGCGCAGTACCATCCATGACTAGCTCCAGCCGATGCCTGCAGGTTTTACAGCAATGCAATGCCACAATGATGATTCAGGCATCTTCCTGCAGTAAAACTAGTAGCTGCGATATAAGTGAAATACCCTTGAAAGCGGCTTTAAACCTCAATTCACCTCGCCTCACCTATTATTTGTACACATATGTTATTTGTAAATGGGACTCTCAGTGTGTTTTATTCATGCAATGTAAATCAAATACTGCTTCCCCCTCCCCTTCTGTTTTATCACTTCATGTTTTATCATTACATAAAGAAAAATGCATTTATCATTGTGGGGATTCCTAAAAGCGAATTCGTACAAGACATAGCCTCACACCAAAAAAATAAGGTATTCATCAAAACAGTGTTTTCAGTGCAAGAAGTAATGATTTCTGGCTATTTCTTTCTTCCGGGGTTTAGATGGACAGTAAGGCCAGGCTTATATAGTATTATAAGGAAGACATGACTTAAACTCAATAGTTATAAAAATCATTGTTGGATTTTCGATCTTTGTGGTACTAACTAAATTAAATTGTGCCATTATATAACATTTTGAAATTATGATGGTTAGGGTCCTTTAAATTAAAAAAAATCGTTAAAACAAATATGCTTACATGTGCTTATTCGTGTTTAAACCTGATGAAAATTGCAAATTGACACCATGACCTAGAAGGGACTTTTGGGAATAAGAGTTTATTTTCTATCACCTCTCCCGCAACAAAGGTTCAGATGTCAATGGTTAGCCCATGGCATGGTATAATTGGTTCTATCAACGATATTTGATTCCATGTCAATTAGCCGTCAGCAATGGCCATGACGCTATTACTGTTCCCTCGTGGTAGGTTTCACACACAAGCGTCCAAGATCTAACGAGCTCAGTATGTGCAGAAGTAGGTTTGAAGTTTCCTAAATATGACATTAGGCCTGCCACTTATCATACAATTGCTGATCAAAAGCCTGTTTCACTTTGTGAGAATTTAGTAGAAAATTTGAATCAGTCAACAGTTATAAAAAAAAAACAATTTTGTGCAAAATTTTAGATCATTCTCAAAGGATCGTTTTTACACATTATGCTAAGAACAAATATCTGGTAGGCTAGAAATTTTTTTGACATTCCCAATAAGAAGCATTGGGTTAAAATTAAAAATGACAATAAGCAATTTGCATTTGGACACTAGTGATGCCCTAAACTCTTCCAGATGTGTTCCTGCAATACTATGATTATAGTCGCTAAGACACCTCTGATAAGGATTCCTTATAAAAAGTTTAATGTATATTTTACGTGACGAAATAAAATATTATTCCATGAACTACAATGCCTATGCCAGGGGAGATATTTCAACTTTTGATACGATAACACATGGCATCATGGAGACTTTTTAATTTGAAGATTGAGTTTTTTTGGCCAAAGTTTAACTATCTTGGGCAACAACAAGAGATGATTTTTTCCTCCAAGCGATGTCACTTTATATTGCATTTCATTTAACAACATAGTTATCAAGTGACTAAGGTGATTGGCAACTTACCGTTTACAAATTGAGACACAGAGGCAAAATAATTGCTCTTAATTGCCAACTCAAGCCTTGCTTTGATAAAAGCACAAATAATGATTTATCATGATTTATCATGATTTAAACATTAAAACTCTTATGATTAATTTAACACTTGTACTGAAATTAGTACTTTTAGTAATATTATATTTTCTTTCGAAGTGTTTTACAAGAGTGATATATACACATTTTAACACTTACGTCAACAGTGCAGTGAGTGAGTGACTTGGGGTTTAATGCCGCTTTCAAGATTATTTCACTTATATCGCGGCTGCTAGTATTATTGCAGGGAGAAAGCCCGCAAGACAACGATGGAGACGACAACAAGATCCTGGGATTTTCTTCCGCTCGTAACTTAGAACATCTCTGTGCTGCTGATACCATATTTGGAGATGGAACCTTCTACGTAGTCCCAGCCATATTCTGTCAACTATACACGCTCCACGCCGTCGTCGCTGACAGAACGATGCCACTAAATAATATAGTAACCTGTAATTCTTGTCTCTTTAATATATTATCATAATCATAAGAAAAAAATCAATAATTCCATTCTATTTATGTTTAAGGTTGAGGAAGTGTGGCTGCAGACACTGGCTGAGATGCCAGATGACAACCGATGCATACAACTAGCAGACTACATCACCAGCAACTGGATAGAGGGTAGTCTGCCGATTGCTTCATGGAACCACTACCTCACCACTGGACCCAGGACCAACAACAACCTGGAGGGATGGCACGGACGCCTGAAGAAACTGGTTGGGAAGGCTCATCCAAACATTTTTGAACTAATTCGTTTCTTGTTAACTGAGCAGAAGACAACAGAAATAAAAACGGTGCAATATGCTGCAGGACAACGCCTCCCGCCAAAGAAGAAGAAGTATGAGGACCTGCAGAGGAAGCTGAGCGACCTGAAATCAAGACTTGACTCCGGACACATCGCCGTGTTCGACTACGCTGCCAGAGCTTCCCATCTTCTCAAGCTAGCTTAATTTCCTGAAACATTGTCCATTATAAATAACATTTTGAGGTTAGTACATTAAATTAAGATAATGATTAAAAGTATTATGTCCAGTCTATGTATTTTATTATTTTGTATTACTGTGCTATATATTTGTATTTATGTACAAAAATGTCTGACCAATATGTAAGAAATAAAATAATAATTGTGATTATGTAAAGTTCGGAGTTGTTTTGACAAGCGCCTATTGTTTAATGTAGATTGGAGTAGATTGGGAGGGAGCTACCGTTCGCTCGAAGACGAAAACGAAATTCGCTCCATGTTTATACACGCCGAAAATTTTCGACTTCGAGCGAATGAACCATTGTGGCTATGCATTGGGGTGAAACTCAGTGAAGCATTGCGCCCAAACCTGCCTGCGTGTAGAACAGTTCTCAACTGCAGACAAAATTGCCGAGCCCCTGGCGGGATTCGAACCACGGACCTCTTGATCCGAAGCCGAACGCGCTAACCACTGCGCTATCCCGCCCCATCAACAATGCAGAATGATGTAGTTCTTTGGAGTGATGGAACATATAATAAATGTTTTTCATTTCATCTAGAAAAATTAAAAATGGAAACATATTTTAAAAGCTGTACAAGCTAATTCCATATTTGATCAATTTAGTGTTTATATTGTTAGGTTTATTTGCATTTGCATTCATAAAGCTTCATCCTTTCAGCTTGAATATTTTATGTAAACACACATTAAAAAAGTAAAGAAATAAATAATATGAATTCGTGACTCATTCTACTCAATGAAATGTCATATTCTATAATAAGAAGAATATTTAATCCTATTCCATTTATAATGATAATATTGAGACCCGATATAGTGCTAAAAAGGATTCATATCATGAATGTTTGCAAAATTTCAGTTCCAGGTTTTGTATGATAACAGTGCTCGCTGTTTGATCATTTTGTTAAGCAACATTTCATCAAGATGTGTAAGCCTTTTTTTACTTTTAAAGAGATGTTATTTCATGTCCATTACATTTAAGAAAGATAGATTAGGTGTTCTGACTATGTGCAATTATATATAAGAGAAATAAACATCTAATACCGATTTATATGGATATCATCTTCGGAAATGTCACATAAATCTGCAAGCAATATCTGATACCTTAAATCTAACATTAACAAGATAAAACTAATGCTCACATTTGTATCACTTGAAATATTTTCACTTTTGTTATCTTACCCAAAGAAGTGACTGTGGATAAGAAATGAGAAGAACTATATTCATATTCAATTTAAGAAAAAACACATATAAAGTTAAATGATAAAATGATAGAAACGTCAAGAAATAGTAGGTACTGTCTCGCAAAGAAATTTCCGTAATAACGAAAACGTGGAGAAAGCTCATTAACGTGGTTTTCAATCGATTGTTTGGGTACATCAATGTCAACAACACTTTCAGTGAACTTCTACCTATCACATACACTGTAATGATTTCCTGAAATTTCTTATCCAAACCTATTAGTGTATATTTATTTTTTAATTATACTTTTTAAATCTACCATTTTAAGAGGTCAAACAATAAAGGGATCATTAAACTGAAAAAATTATCAGAAACAATTTCCTGAAGTTCACAAAAACATTTCAGTAAAACAGCTGATTTGTATAGATTTCTACATGAAATGTCACAGAACATGCCTTTGATATTGACATATCTTCAAACAGTGCAACTTCCGACTATCATATATGAGTGTGTTTCTAAAACATTTTTTCACCGATTCCTCCAAGCATCAAGAAACCAGAACACAAGGCCCAAATGATTTGTTTTGATAGAAATACCCGTTCAATGTTGGACCAGAAAAATGTTAGCGTGTCTGCATTTTGATGACTCTTTGCATTATTGTCTCAATTCTGATTTAAGATAGATCAACAATTTGAAAAAATCACTAATGTGAGCCTGCACTAAACATTTACTTAACTAATGCAATAATGTAAACTCTTCAAAAAAAGAAACTTGACATGCGACATCTTCCTCATAAGTGTTTTTCATGTCATCGAGGGTCTCCTTTGGTGTGCGACCTTTCAAGTATAAAAACTTGATTATTTCTCGCTGCCACGTCCTTCCCCGACTTTGGAACCATCACGAAACACAAGGACCCCGCACAAACAACAACCTTGAGACACTGCAGCACAGACATCCCAGCGTCTACAGATTCATCGAACTGTTCAAGAACATAGAGAATGGAGAAAAAGCCAGGGAGACCCAGATCAACTCGGCCGGGGTGAGAAATCACCAATGCAGTTCCTAGATTCATTTTGGCCTCTCGTGATGATGACGTGAAAGCACAAAACACAGAACAGATGAAGAATTTGATATAATGCATAATAGAATAAATGCAAAACACAACAATCAGTATTTGTTTATATTTTGGACATTCCATTATAGTTTAATAATTAAACAGTATATTTATAGAGTATAGTGTATTTATGTTTTAATCATATTATGTGCCAAAACGCAGAAAGCCAAAATATGAAATTAATATAATGCATAAACACAACAATCGGTATTTGTTTATAAACTCTTCAAAAAAAGAAACTTGACATTCATGCAAAATTGATTTTTTCGAAACGAGTCAATTCTTTTCATGATACATACCTGTAATTAAAAGAAAGGCTTGCTCAAAAGTGTAAATTTACCAAAAACAATGGCCCAAAAAGTTTACGCTGTGAGCGATTCGTCCAAATGCATTTTCTGCCAAAGCACGTGCAGCATGGGATCATGAAGGTTTACATGCAGACACGTCTGCTTTAGGGGTATAAAAAGCAATATCAGCCGCTGTTCATTCAGACTACACAACATCGGTACAGCGACCTGAAGAATGCCAAGACTGTACAGAGCGCAACGCAACAACGCTATTGGCAGATTGCAAGCAGGATCGACGCAGCGAGATGTTGCAACACCATTTGGCGTGTCCAGACAGACCATCTCTTTATTGTGGACCCGTTTCAACACCCGAAACAGCGTTGATGATAGGTCAAGGTCAGGCAGACCAAGGGTGACTACGTGGGCCCAAGATCGGTACATCAGACTGCTCCACCTTCGGTAACGCACCAGGCCTGCGTCGAATTTCCGACCAAACGGTACGCAACAGGCTGCGAGAGGCTGGACTTTTTCCACGACGACCGGTTCGACGTCCCGTTTTAACGCAACGTCATCTGGCGGAACGTCTCCAGTGGTGTCAACAGAGGATGAGATGGGCACGTGCAAGGTGGAGAACCGTTCTCTTCACTGATGAGTCCCGCTTTCTGCTTTGACAAAGTGATAGACGAGCACGTGTATACCGACGTCGTGGAGAACGTTATGCTGTCAACTGTGTTCAGGAGGTTGTCCCATTTAGAGGTGGGAGTGTCATGGTGTGGGCCGGGATTCGTCACGGTGTTAGGACACCCCTTGTGCATGTTGTGGGTAACCTCACAGGAGTACGGTATAGAGACTTTATCCTACAGCCTTACGTCATTCCTCACGTCAACGTCCATGGTGGTCTTTTTCAGCAGGACAATGCTCGACCACATGTTGCACGTGTTTGTCAAGACTTTTTACAGCGTAACAATGTCCAGACATTGCCATGGCCAGCCAGGTCACCAGATTTGTCACCAATTGAGCATCTCTGGGACGAACTGGATCGACGCGTGCGCAGTAGGAATCCACCACCCCGAACACTTCCAGGACTTCTTGCAGCTTTTCAGCACGAATGGCAGAACATTCCACAGGCTGTGATTGACAACTTGATTGCATCCATGGGTCCGTCGGTGCCAAGCAATACTCAATGCCAATGGTGGCCATACCCGATACTGACACTTGTGCACCCCTGTGATGTTGAAACCTGTGATGTGCATCTGTGCATTTCAAGATCATGCTTATTCTGAATAAAATTTACTGATCTTCAAACAGCGTTTTAGTTTTCATTTCAATGTTTAACTTGCATCTGTGGTCTTTATATTGAACTTTGAAAGTTTCTTTTCTTGAAGAGTTTATGTCGTACAAACCATGATTCCACATGTTTTAAGAGTTGACTTATTTCTTGAAGGAGATTAACCCAGTTTCATCATAAATGTGGTCAGGATGCCTTATCTCAGGAAGTCAAATTCGAACTCCCTCATTGTTATATAAGTAACTTCATATTCCCACATGTCAAATTAACAAATCTTTTCACAAATATAATGAGAAATTATTGCTGTTATTTAAAGCACAACATCGCTTAACTATTTTGGACGACAGCTCTTGCAAGGAATATGTTAAGATGTTTCTATGTTTATAGGCATATGATTCCGAATCATCTTGGCGACGTAAATTTTCAAAATGCTCTTGTTAACTTTTTCCAGGTGTTTGGTGGGTGGGGGCGAGGGCGAGTTGGGGTTCAACGTGTTTTGAATAATATTTCAGCTTTATACACGCGGATGACAAGCATCCAAAAGAGAGTGGACATATCAAGGAGAAAGGGACCGAAAGGGGGAAAAGACGGAAAGAAAGGCATAGTGAGAGATAAAAAGCAGGTTTTAGAAGGACTCAAATTTGGTTATGCTTCTACCCGTCGACCTGTCCAGCGTGGAGCATGTCAGCATGTCAGCTCCAGCTAGCATAGCTCGTATTTTTTATATAATGAAAAGGCAACAGATTCAATATTTGAAGCAAAAATTTCAGTATTACAGATTCTTCTTTGATTAAAACATTACTGTAACGTTTAATTTGAATACATTGATTTACAATAAATCATCAGAAGAAAATTATTATTCAAACAGGTTACTATTTATAAGTATCCAATAATATATTTTTGTCATCATGTGCCTTCAATATTAAGATCTTTATCAAAATCTTAAACCAATGGTCCTGACAAGTTCAAATTTAGCTAAGGTTTCACGTGTTTTGTATTGATTAAATGTCCATTAATATGAAATTATTACGATAATGCAACATGATTTTTCATTCAAGATACGAAGCATATAGTTAATCTGATTTGCATTTTAACATAACCTTTCATATATCGTTGAAAAACGTAGTCACGAAGTTTGTTTAAAATACGTGTTATCTCAGATAACAGTTATAATGTACATAGACAATTGCATTACATATATAAACGGAGTAACATGTTTATCTTGATCATATATTTTCTCTAAGATATTCTATTAGGCAATGAAATATGCATTTTATATAAGCTTTTCTTGCTTGTACGTTAAATGAATATTTCATGAAATGCGAACAAAAATAACTTTCAATTACTTCTTCTATCCCTGGTATTAAGTTGAATAAAAAATAGGTTAATTAAATGTCAGTCTTGAAGACATCATCGTACCTTAGACCTTCAGCTCAATATATTTTCATCTAAAGAAAATCAATTCCTAACAGCAGTGAAATTCAACACATAGTTTACACTGTTGATCAAATTCGTATGAAAATGTATTGCGGAGACCACATTTTTAAAGTTATTTGTTTTAATGTATTTGTTTATCAAATAAATATATATGAATTCTTACCAGTGACAGAGTAACAAATATAATTTAAGTTATGTTCATAGAGGATATTATAATAGTGTACATGACATACAATGTTCAGACCACGAGTGCCTAAATATAAGTATTTTCCTTGCGAGAGCGTTCTGTAGGAACGAGTGTGATGAACATAGCATGTCATGGACACAAGTTTTATGTTAATTACCAAAGCCGAGAAATCAAAGAAATTATTAAATCAGTCTCCAAGCAGCATCCTACTACATGAGCGTAATTAATTGAAGCTACTTTTTTGAACTTGACAAATTTTCCATCCGGGTTGTGCCGCTGTTGCTGGATGCGTGTCGTCCCATTGACTGGTTAGATAGCTAGCGATACGAGGATTATGGCCTAAAGGATATCAGTGTATATGGAAGGAGCTGGACAGCGGATTTAATTACTCCGATGTAGCAGGATGCCAAGCCGGGGCGGTTTATCGGCCGTCGTCACATTTACAACGCATCTTCATTGGTGACGTCAAAGCATTGTTTGTGATGTTACCAGAAGCAGTATTTGAATGCAAATGTTTATCCTTGCCTCATTAAAAGGACAAAAAATGATTATGGTTAAACCAATAAATTCATTTTGATTAATTCAACTTTTGTATTGAAGTTAGTTATAATAGTTATTCATTCAAATTATTATGAGTGAGTGAGTGTGTTATTGCTTAACGCCGCTTTGGCAATATTTCAGCCATTAGCTGCGAGCTCAAATAATAATAACGAGTTTAAAGATAGAATTATCATCGGAGTTATAAATGCCCATTTTACTGTCGATCACTACTTGAACATAATTACTATCAGAACAACATAGTAATTCAAAAAGATTAAAAAACATCAAGAAGCCATATCATGCTAAATTAAAAACATCATTTAATCACGTTTTATATTAGCTTCTCATGTTAGTTCAATCTGTTTCTAAAATTGATTTTCCACCATGTGTTTTAGGATCTTATTTACAATTTATGAGCGTTGCAAGAAGCAGAAGCTAGAGTCGTATCACAGTGGGTCTGATGTCAAGTGCGGAGCGGGAACGGTTTGAAATCTTTTCGTTTCGGCCATGACGTCGAGAATGGGAAGAATGGGAATGTAAAGATACACCTACTAAATAGATGAGTGTGAATAAGTTTAAACATATTTGCATCTCTACGTTTGCATGATGATCAGTTCGTTTCAACATTTAATATATATTCATATTTTCATACCATGTTGAAAAGCTTAACATAATGTAAAACACATCTAGTTTACATGCTGTGAAGTATTGGAACTTTTAAATGTACCATAACCCTTCCTTTTCTGGGCGATTCTCATCTTAAGAGAAAAGAACTATTCTTTTGAAGTTGTTACAGCTTGATGTTAGAATAATAAAACATGAGTTAAATGTTCTACACGAAGCGTTGATATAAGAACTCCTCACATAATGAAATCAATAAAATGTTATGGCTAGTATATCTATCACATTAAATATCAAATAGACTATTAAAACGACTTTTCTGACAGCCTATACTCCTACACTTTTTATTGTTATTAGTCTCTCAATTTCAAATTGTTCTGCTAGAAATGAACATTATTACAACATCTCGTAACTCGTAGATGATAATACTACTCAAGAGAAGTTAAGGGTCAACCAATTATTTTTGTTTGACATTTTATAAGACACAGGGAACGTGTAAATCAAAACTTTCAAGCACACTTTTGCTCAGAATGAGTTCAATATGGCTCAATGTTGAATCTGTTATGCAAAGCATATGCACTTTTTGTACACAACTATTCTGAGGATCTGATGAAAACTCGCCATTTTTGAGCATAACGAGGTCCAACAAAACTGTCTCAAATTCGATAACATTGTTAACAACGAGTGAAAGCACCAAGTGCTCGTAAACAGTCGACACAACGACGAGACATGCTGTCGATCAGACGTCGAAAGAACATCTGGGGAATTGCCTGCCACTCTGCCAGAAGGAATTGCACCAATTCTTGAAGATTATCAGGTTGCCTATGCTTGTCTCACGTCTGCCCAACTCATACCATGCATGCTCAATCGGTGCCAAGTCAGTAGAGCATGCAAGCCAATCCATTCGTTCAGCACCAAATCATTAACAACTCGTGCTCTATGCGGTCTAGCATTGTCATTTAGAAGAACAGAACCTGTTCAGATTTGACTAAGACTTGGGATGACAACAGGCTGTAAAATTTCCTCTCTGTACTTGATACCCGTCATATTTCCTTGGACGACGAAAAGAGGAGTCCTGTGATGTACCGAAATTCCAGCCCACACCATTACCGTACCACCTCCAAAGCGATGGCGTTAACATCAGCAAATCTTTCTCCTTGCCGCCTATATAGACGCGACGTCTGAACTGAATTATGAAATTGTAATGCAAATCGCGACTCATCAGTGAAGAGTACACTCAGCTGACGTCTGACCACGTTAAAATTTCAACTGAGAGCAGCACGGTCATGGAAGGTTTTTGATGCCCAAACTGTTCATGGAAAATGCATAGTGCACGTGTAAAGACATAATCAACTCCAAAATGTCGTAGCCTACGGCGATGTAAACAGTTTTGTGGATCTTTGTTTAAGCTTTAGTTTGTGGTTTCTAAGTAGACTGTCAAAAGTATTTGTAACTCGTTTAAAGATTTAGTAATAACTTTATCCTTTGTTTTTGATATTCTAAATAGTTTTTAAAGTTATGATGACATTTGAATATTTCATCCAGAACTTTTGTGTTGTAAACTTTCTCATAGTGCTGTTAGTAAAAACTAAAATATAGCTATAACAGCTTCGCAAACTAGATGATGTGTCATTATTCATTCTTAGAATTAAGCAAATGAGGAAACAACTATGCAACATGAACACATTATTTACCAATGGCAATCATTTTCAGCTTCTACAACCTTATCATTTTTTCTGATAGTAGAAAATAATGGTGAACGAGAAGGTACTTTACCTTTATGCGACACCAGTGTCAAAAAAATGCAAGAGTTTTCTATATTTTACATTTAGCATTATCAAGCTAGAATTGTTGAATGAGTAATGCAATGTTGCCTTGAAAATTAATTCAGAACCGACACATTTTATTACCGTTGATTAAGGGACTAAGATATGATACCTCCACGTTTAAACATTTTGAGAGCTCAGACCAAGTGTTTGCCTTTAAACCGTTGCAGTGAGGTAGCTGCTAGCCGCTTCACGCGACCATACAGGTACGTGCGTCCAGTTCTAATAAAAGTAATGTTTGTTAGCAACAATATTGTAATTTTGGCACACGTTTCATGGTTCATGTCAAGGCATCTTCTCCTCAAGAAGAAAACGCCTCGAAAGATGAAACGTTGCGGACGGACTCCTTGACTAGAAAGGATTATGATTCATTTGATTTGATTGACCAAGTGAACCCCGTTTTATTGCCAAAGCGACCAGACCTTTATATCTTCATCCCCATATGAATATATATATTTCCATTCATATAGAAAGGTGAAACTATTGTCTTGTACACTTGATAGAATGTATAGCATGTGTGCCTTCAATAAGGTCACAGGGCTCATGCCCTTGGGAAAAAATGTTTTATATACCGTTTAGCCACGTGACATTATCATTTTAAAGCCCCAGTCAATGTCTAAATTATACAGGCTGATGACCCATGTAGCCCCCTTGCTCTTCAAATATAATAGAAATGTTATCGGACAAAAAACTGTTAATCTTGAAGATGAACAGATATGTTTTGTGTACGTTAACACATATCATGAATTGTGTTTTTTTGGCAATTATTTCATTGTATGAAAGATTCAAATCTGCATACGTAACAAATACAATGCTAACATATAAATAATATTTCTTTCGAACTTAAGATATTTTTAAGACATTCATTTAACTGAGATTTAGATATAATTTCCAGTCACAGAAAATAAATGTCAATGCATTATTTAACTCCAATCTCAGTTTTAAAAGAATCTTACACCACTGAAACTAACCTTTTGATACAGTAAATATTTAATCTCACTATAAGTATTAATATATGTCGAGAAATTATTTGAACAGATTGTTAATTTGAAATAGTGTAGGATTCATCAAGATATTATTTGAAAGGACTTTATTTTTAAGAAGCATATCATCTGTAGCACCTTGCATGTATGCTTGACCTCTTTAACGAAGTCTTCACTTAACAAGATTTGTCAGGAAATGGTAGCTCAGTGGTAGCAATTCGTATAGATTACAATTGACGTTTCGACAAGGAAAGCAGATCAATAATGTTTATGCATTAAATACATGTTCCATATTCAATATATTGTAGATGCATATAATTCATAAATGTAAAATCCAGGTTGTTTTAATCACGTAATGTTAATCATCTTGCTTCTTCAGCGTAATTGAATCCGCTGATCCAGCTCCTTCCATACACCCTGATCTCTTTCGAGCCAAATCCCTCGTACGGCTGGCGCGGCTTGATGTTCGTGGCTGTGCTAACCTGTTATTGTTTAAGCAAATGAAATGTTATCCAAGGAGTTTGAAGCTTCTCTCTTGAACTTAACGGACTTATCCATCCGGGCTCTGCTGTTGCTGGATGCGAGTCGTCTCATTGGCTGGTTAGATAGCTAGCGATACGAGGCTTGTGGCCTCAAGGATATCAGGGTATATGGAAGGAGCTGCATCAGCGGATTCAATAACGCTGGTGTAGCAGAATGAATGTTAATCAAATAGTCCACTAATGTTACCACATGTGTTTGGAGTGCTCGACATGTTTTATAATTACAAAATAAATCTGTACGCATTTCGTAATGGTAATTAAGTTAACGATTAGCTTCGTTAAAGCCTTAAATCATTGTTGTATAAACACTCTTTATCATTGAAACTAAGAAACTAGCTACTCACCAAATTGTGTGAACAACACAAGATATCATGTTTGTAAACTTAGTTTCCGATTCACAGCCTTGTGTTTTGGCTTTGGGTCTATAAGAACAAAGTAAAACAAGCCTATACGATATTGTAATAGGAATTTTAAAACAAAACTACAAAAGTTACAGAACTTATAATATCGACATACTGTTAAATTTGGTAGTACAATTTTCAAAATGAAATGTGTCATGAAATTCTGGAAAAACATTCTTTTTATTAAAATCTTAATTATTTTAAAATTGTTTAAAAACCCATAAACATTAGTGTCGGCTTAAAATTGAAAAATAAATACCCTTTGAGTCAACTTTGATATCGGAATGTACATTTTTAAAATGATTAATTCGTTTGTTGTTTAGAGTAAAGTAGCCTGACATTCGTAAGAAAATAATCCTGTCTTGACAGTGAAAATAATCTATGTTGACAACGACTGAATTCAGAAATCATTCTTGGACATTCATATCGGAGAGCAGTATGGGTGTTTTGACAAAATCTGCTACCGCTATTCAAATCAAAATAACTTTACATTTTTAATCGTTTTGAAGGGCATTTCAAAATTTCGAGAGGGGTTGAATTCCTCAGTTCAAGGAATTCAGTGCAATGAATTCCACAATGTAGCTGAATTTGGAAGAAAGGTGAGGTGATTTGTGAAATTAAGGCTGCTTACAATAGTATTTTACTTATATAGCGGCTGCTAGTATTATTGCAGGAAGAAAGCCCCCAACACCATTTCGGTTATGCGTTGCGGTGAAACCTGCGAACATCGCGTTGAACAAGTAAACCATGGGTGGTATTGCGATGAAATTTAGTGTAGTATTGCACCCAACTCTTAATGTATTAATAACAGTTCTCTAATGCGGTATTCAAACCTTCAAATCCTGAACATAGATGAGAAGATTTGAAACACTTTTATTTTGAGAATTTACTTTGAAAGGAACAATGAATGTACGTAACAAGATACATACATGAGAGCACATATCCCACTTTTTTTATTGAAACTTACATCTAACTGCCTCTAATTATGTAAGTTTAGTAATTGTCATGTGGTCAAGTTATGGAACAACGTACTTTTGACTATCTATGAACATTGTTTTCAATCCTACACCGAAAAACAGGCACAAACACCCATTGAACTCACACACAGTAAAAATTAAAGAGCCTACTCAGATTACATTAGATTCCAATTTTTTTTCACGAAAATTGTTGTATGAATCACGTAGGATGACAAAATGGAATCAACTAACACATATATTTGCCGATGGCAAGTTTGTTCTAAATAACGTAGCCTTTTCTGTGTACGTTTGAAATGGCACCTAAACGAGAGAGACAGAAAACTTTATTCTATCAACATGTTATTGTATTGGTAGGAAGTATGATGTAAGGTTATTCATCTGTGCGACAGCATGGCTATCATTTCAGAAAACACCCAATTACATTTGCGTATCATATTCATTCAATTCGAGATTGTTCTCATGTATTTATAAAGATTATACTGGATTGAACTGAGCAAGTTTTCATAATCTTGTCACAAGTACACATTCTACTTATTTCAGGGCAATAGCTTCAGAACCATTCACGAAATTCTGTTATTATCTTATCAAACAGTATTATTCCGGTGTCAGCCCTATACCGTTTCTTCTTTGTTCTCATCTCAATTGGAGTTTTGGCTTCCAATTCAGGAATTAATGGTAATCTGTTACATTCATTACACTTACAATTATATATCTTACTGAAGGAAAAGGAAGTAACTATTCAAACGTCAAGATAACCTAGCCAACTATACAGAAAATGTCACTTTGGACAACTAAAGTGCTATCAAGTAAGCTATTTGGAGAACTTCACACCATTTCGTACAAAATACAGACAGAAAGACATATTTATTCAGTGACAAGGCATCAGGCCCATAATACAAAAGAATTGCAAAGAAAGAAATAATCTACATCATGGTATTATTACATTAAAGTGTATATGCTTTTATTCATAATGCAGAGAAATTGTGCTAGATATTTACCCATGACTTTAACAAATTACCTATAAAAAAACAGGGCCGATAATTAAACTTAACACCATCTCGTTCTTTAAAAAGGAATATATCAACACATCTATATGTTTGCACACATAGTATTTAAGTGTTCACTGAATCTAGGATATCAGAACTTCAGGTTCAAGGGCATGTCTCCTTAATTAATTGTTTATTTGATATACATACAATATATTATATCTACCTAACCAAACCCCGATCCGAATAATAAATTTGCCCAAAAACCTTATGAAAATCTTATTTGCCTTTGAAACGTGAATTCTTACGGTCAATCAATAACTGGCCAACATGTAAGACAATGGTGGCTCACACACTACCGTACGCAAATAGCTGGAGAAATAGGTGAGCGAGTTGGGGTTTAAAGTGTTATTAACAATCAATATTTCAGTTATTAAACACGTGGATGACAAACATCAAAATGAGAGTGGACAGAGCAGGGAGAAAGGGATCGAAACGTTGGAGGTAAAGACTGAAAGAAAGGCATGGTGAGAGATGGAAAGCAGGTTTCTGAAGGACGCAACACTCTCCATAAATAAATGCCCTAATAATGCAGATGTCATGGTTGTTGTTGACAATTATCAAGAAATACAAAGAAATTGACGGGTGTAACTATAAAACAAAGAAAAGTGTTGTTACAGATGTGATATACATTTCAAATCAATGTTTGTCATTGAAAGTCAGAGTTATCCCAATTTACCCTGTTCAGTCCCTGCTGCGAAATAAAGAGGAAGCTAATAAAGTAATTTACCAACTGCCTCAAGAATCTGTAACTAAAGATAACAACCGAGTAGGTCCAAACAGCGGGCTTCTTCATAGATAAATTGGACAGTGACACAAAGTTCTTCCTTCCTCAATCATCTAAAACACCTCATCCTTATTCCTTCAAACCCCAACAGCACCCTAATCCTCAATTAATCCAGTCATGTGCAATGCTAACAGTTTTGATAGTTCAAGAGAAATCTCTAAAGCTATCAAAACGAGTTCTCTCGTAAAAGTTCTCAAGTGGATTGGCCTGGTATGTGATGGGTTCCCCTACATCTTAATATCCGAAATGCATTGTAGCTGCTTCTTCTGTCACATTATCTCTCTCCAAAGGTAGCTCCGTCTGTGGTGAGAGAATGCTTGTGTCAACCCTATCAGACGGAGATCCACACTAGCAGGACCCCAAATACTAAGCATCTGAAACTGTACATGCAAGTTAGAGAGTTATTAAACACGTGAATGACGAGCATTCAAAAGAAAGTAGACAGATCAGGGAGGAAGGAATCTAAAGAATGATGGAAAGGAAAGGCATTGTGAGAGACAGAGCAGGTTAAAGAACGATTACCGACTTTACACAGCATTTTCTCTTCAAACACGTCCATCTTATTCCTGGACACGAACACATAGAAATAAACCTAATCAAACGTATTTTTCACAAACACATAGCGATTCTGTGTGGGTTCAAATCTCCACAGGCTCTTGCAGACACCCAGTCTGCTATCAATCACCACTGGTCATCCTTATCCTGCCGTATGTGCGTTTTTTCGCCTCGCCAATGAACGTGTACCTACCTCTGAACACCTACAAACCTGGATAGGCCAAGTGGTGAATCCTAAGAATCGTTTCCTCTGGGATGTCACAAGGACTTTCAGTTACCTTCCCTTCCAATATAGAGCTTCAGTTGGCAGAAATTCAACATGTCATATGATCGTGTCAAGAACCACGACATCCCCATGAAGTATATAGTGAAAAACGGCTACATTTTTTCCATGTTTCTTTGAATAATATACAAATTAGCGTGAAAAGATGAATGTGATGATTCTATGATTAATACCTTATCCAGGTGTTCTAGATTCCTACATCTCCAGGAATACTCTGTTTAAACCACAGGTGACATCCACAACATTTTGGTATAATGTTAAGATTCGAAAGGCAAGTATTGATAAAATGTTTCAAAATTTGTTTTGCAACTCTTAGAAAATTATCTAACTAACTTGAGAGAATAAATACAAAGTGTTATACAGTTCTCTCCGACCTTCGGGCGTAATGTCTTTATGACATTAAGCTCCTGTCAGCATATGCATACTTTTCCTGTATCTATCATAAACTCTTCAAAAAATAGAAACTTGACACTGACTTTCAAAGATCAATGTAAACACCACAGATGCAAGTTAAACATTGAACTGAAAACTAAAACGCTGTTTGAAGATCTCTGTTCAGTAAATTTTATTCAGAATAAGCACGATCTTGAAATGCACAGGTGCACAAGTGTTTCAACATCACAAGGGTGCAAAAATGTCAGTATCGGGTATGGACACCATTGGCATTGATTATTGCTTGGCACCGACGACCCCTGGATGCAATCAAGTTGTCAATCACAGCCTGTGGAATGTTCTGCCATTCGTGCTGCAAGAAGTCCTGGAAGTGTTTGGGGTGGTGGATTCCTACTGCGCACGCGTCGATCCAGTTCGTCCCAGAGATGCTCAATTGGTGACAAATCTGGTGACCTGGCTGGCCATGGCAATGTCTGGACATTGTTACGCTGTGAAAGGTCTTGACAAACATGTGCAACATGTGGTCGAGCATTGTCCTGCTGAAAGAAACCACCATGGACGTTGACGTGAGGAATAACGTAAGGCTGTAGGATCAAGTCCATATACCGTACTACATGCACAAGGGGTGTCCTAACACAGTGACGAATCCCGGCCCACACCATGACACTCCCACTAACAAATGGGACAACCTCCTGAACACAGTTGGCAGCATAACGTTCTCCACGTGCTCGTCCATCACTTCGTCGAAGCAGAAAACGGGACGCATCAGTGAAGAGAACACTTCTCCACCTTGCACAACATCTGGAGGCGTTCCCCCAGATGACGTTGCGTTAAAACGGGACGTCGAACAGGTCGTCGTGAAAAAGTCAAGCCTCTCTCAGCCTGTTGCGTCCCGTTTGGTCGGAAATTCGACGCAGGCCTGGTATTTGCGTTGTTGACGTTGCTGTCCTGGTTCCCGAAGGTGGAGCAGTCGGATGTAACGAGTAGTGACCCTTCGTCAGCCTGACCTTGGCCTATCATCAACGCTGTTTGGGTGTTGAAACGGGTCCATAATGAATATATGGTCTGTCTAGATACGCCAAAGTGTGTTGCACCATCTCGCTGCTTTCCTCCTGCTTGCAGTCTGCCAATAGCGTTGTTGCGTTGTGCTCTGTTCAGTCTTGGCATTCTTCAGTTCGCTGTACCGATGTTGTGTAATCGTAATGAACAGCTGCTGAAATGGCATCTTATACCCCTCAAGCAGACGTGTCTGCATGTAACCTTCATGATCCCATGCTGCACGTGCTTTGGCAGAAAATGCATTTGGACGAATCGCTCGTTTTCGTCCCTGAACACAACGTAAACTTTTTGGGCCATTGTCTTTGGTAAATTTACACTTTTGAGCAAGCCTTTCTTTAAATTATAGGAATGTATCATGAAAAAAATTTACCCGTTTCGAAAAAATCAATTTCGCATGAATGTCAAGTTTCTTTTTTTGAAGAGTTTATTTTAAGATTATCACCCATTGTCAATTTGTTTGCATTTTGCAGTTATTGTTTTAAGTCCAAATTTATATGTAGCATGTTTGAATTGTGTATTGAGATGAAAATATGAAAATGATAAAAATCTTAAAAAGAAAAAGTGTGAACAAAAATGAAGAGAAAATATGTACAAGTGAATAGCCATAGTCTTCCAGTTGACTCTACTAGTTACATTACGCAATATGATGCAGTTTATGTTGTAATGATGATTGTCTCAAGATTTTAGCCGCGTTGGATTCTGCGTAACAGCGCTACAAGGCTATCGTACATGTTAGGTGTGCGGTGCGTGCAATCCGTGCTTCAAATCATGTTTGTTACCTAATTTCTTTTAGTTGGATTGTACCCTAAGGAGTCTATGCATGTTACCCTTATAAAATTGATAATGTTGGATGATGTCAAAACGTGATTACTAGACGCGTCTAAGACTGATGTATTTGAATTGCATATAACATAGTAATATGTGTGTGTTATTAATTTTGTTTCTCTATTGTTAGTCACAATTTGCGAGGGATTTTAAAAATTTTGTTTTATATTTCATATACATTCTTACAAAATATCATTTCAAATAATAGTATTTCGTACCAATACCATTTTATTGATTGGATATTGTGAAGGATATTACAATAAGTTGAATTTATGACTGCCTTTTTTATTGACCGTGATGAAAGTCAATCGTCCCAAAATTCAGAAATCTTTCCCTTTATCAAGTTTAAATTCTACTAAAGATATGGAAACAGTGTATCTTAACTCTATATTTAAAATAATTAATAGCTTATATCTTAGGCACACATAATGATTTGATTCCTATATCTTAGGCATACATAATGATTTGATTCCTCAAGGAGAAGGTGAGTTTGTGTTAAACGCCGCTTTCAAGATTATTTCATTTATATCGCGGATGCTAGTAGCCCACAACTTAATTGTGGCTACGCATTGCGGTAAAACCTGCGAGCATCGATATCAAGTGAGTGAGCGAGTTGTGAGGCTTAACGTGCTTTCAACAATTTTTTAGTTATTATGCACGTGGATGACAAGCATCCAAAAGAGAGTGGACAGATCAGGGAGGAAGGATGAGGGTAAAGACGGTAAGAAAGCATAATGAAAGAAAGCAGGTTTTAGTAGGCCTCAAATTTGGTCTGGCTTCTACCCGTTCCAGCGAGGGTGATTATAAAGTTGCACATGGCGGACATTTTGACTGCAAACGTCGAAACGAAACAGAACGTCGATCACACGAGGACAGCCACTTAAACTAGCACTTCTAGCAAACAATTGTCTGTCTTTTCAGGGCAACTCACAATACTCTGTAATAATTTAAGTTTCCATTCGTAAGTTTATACCTCCTTTATTCTTATGTGAAAACATTTTACGAAATTAATTTTACAATTTCCCTGAGATGTAAAATAATACGCTTTTTAAATACAAATTACATATTTCGACCTCCAACAGTACACACTTAAAATCGAAGTGGGGTTGGCATCTCTGCATATAGTTAAAAACCATTAAGAAACTTACTGAGTGAGTTAGGGTTTTACGTGCTTTGAACAATATTTCAGTTATTAAACACGTGGACGACAAGCATCCAAAAGAGAGTGGACAGATCAGGGAGAAAGGGATCGATAGGATGAGGAAAAAGACGGAAAGAAAGGCATAGTGAGAGATAGAAAGCAGGATTTAGAAGGACTCAAATTTGGTCGACTTCTATCCGTCGACCTGTCCAGCTTGGGTGCCCCTACCAAGAGCATGTAAAATCCGGCTGGCATAGCTCTTGTGGTCCCTGAAGCACGCAAACCACCACACCACGATAAGGTATCGAGTCCAGTGGCGGGAAAATTACTGAATGATTTGAGTAACTGAATTAAAATTAATTAAAGTAGAATGGGATGAGTGTACAAGGACGGTTCTTGCAGAAATGTTTCCCAGAGATGATATGGCTAAACTATGGCAGCTCTTGATCAAGTACCACAAGGATGACTTTCCTAATTTTAGCTGCCTTTGCCCTCGCATGCCCTACAAATACATCAGACTGTGCCCTCGCATGCCCTACAAATACATCAGACTTTGAGAGATCTGACTTTAAAGTGTTTAAAATTACAATACTTCTCAACGGAGAGCAAATATTTATTCTGAAAAATGTGATCAATTACTCAAAAAAATCAATATAAACATAAATAAAAAATCAATTAATCATGCTAGAAAAAGAGGTTTCTGTTTCTTCAAAAGTTGAAAGTCTTTAATCGATAGGATGAGAGAAAGACGGAAAGAAAGGCTTAGTGATAGATAGAAAGCTATCCAAATGCATCGTAAAACAGACTAAAGGGTACTGTAATGTCTACATTTACTTTGCACTTCTTAAGCAGGTAATTCACAATATGTTTATCCTAATTTCATTAAGAACTGTAAGATACCAGCTGACACTTTAATTTAGGAGGCTTATACTTCAATAGAGTGGGATTTTTGTTATTTCAGCACCAGATAACAAGCGATATCGAATTCTATGCTTTTTTAATGTTTCAATGTGACATATAAAACAGCAAAAGCACGAGGTGGCAGCGATGGCATATGGCAGTACGACGCTCATTCCATCAAGTGTTTTATTCGCAAAATACCAGAGTTTAAAATTATATAAATACTTGTGCCAGTGTCATTGTTGTTCACACTGCATCGATGTGAGTGAGGTGAGTTGGTGTTTAACCCCGCTTTCACTTTTATCGCGGCTGGCTATGCATTGCTGTGAAACCTGCGAGCATCGGCTGGAACTAGCGACCCATGGGTGGTACTGCGCTGATTTCAGTGTAGCATTGCACCCAAACCTGACTGCGTATAGAACAGTTCTCTACTGCAGACAAAGTTGCCGAGCCCCTGGCGGGATTCGAACCACGGACCTCCTGATCCGAAGCCGAACGCGCTAACTACTGCGCTATCCCGCCCCTTGCCATCGATGTATTCTTGTGTATCTTCATACTAACGTATATATTCTTCTATTTACAATTTATGTCTATGGACGTTTGGTGTTAAAAGTGCTCTGCGATGCCTCTTTGAAATTCAAATAAAATAGAAGCCATAATCCTTTCCACTCATATTGAAAACATAACCAAACAATATATGGAATAATGCTTTAAGGTTTATTTGTAGTTCATGCTATATTGACAGTAAGCAGGATCGAGAGTTTGGCACAGTCGTATTATTTAAATCAGTTTGGAAACACAACAGAAAAGGGAATGGATCAACTTACGATTCAACTTCCTGAATAACATGCGTGTTGCTCAAATTGCACACATACGATAGACGTGCCTTAAACATACAATATCAATCTTATAAGTATAATTAAATATACCACTGCCATCTGGTCGTGTTTCAACAGATCCGTTTCAAGTGCTTTTTATGTTTTGTAATTACAAAAAGACAGCTTACACTTCTTGCATAAAAGCAAATAAACAACATGTCTCCTCTAAACCATTTATCATTGTTTAGACCCAAAGCTTTGAACTTGCACGAGGTCTTTATTTAGCCGTGTTTCCAGTGGTAAGGCATGTCCGTATGAATTATACCTTTGGCTCACAGCATTAGATGTCTCTTTATTAAAGAAGGAGGTTTATAGAACGCAACAAAGAAATGTCATAGGTTTAATACTTACTGTTAAGTGAGTGAGTGAGTTAGGGTTTAACGTACTTTCAACAATGTTTCAGTTATTAAGCACGTGGATGACAAGCATCCAAAAGAGAGTGGACAGATCAAGGAGAAAGGGATCGACAGGAATACGATTCCTATCTATCAATTTTTCAAAGAAATAACCATCCCGACCTTTATTAACTTTACACATGATTAACAATTGATGATATATTCCATGTTAAATTTTGAAGTTGATATTGAAAATGACGAATTAGGAAGAAAACCGAAATTCAGACCAGGGTATTTAGAATTGCATAATCTTTCTATTATCAACAACTTACAGGATTAGCTAACTTATTTTACTGAGGCTTAAAATCAAGCAGGAATTATTTGTGGAATCCTTGTCGTTAGTTGAAAGTGCTGTTTTTCTGACAATGTCCTCTTATTTGAAGTCATTACATAGCAAATCTACAAACTACAGATTAATTTACGCAGTTGACAGAGTTTGGCAAGCACTTTCAGGTTCTAGGTACATTAATTGAACTAAAAATACCTATGAAAGCAACTTTCACAAGCATGTAAATTTAATACTGTGAAAGAACCTCTTACAAGCACACCAAGAAGGAACGCCAATCAGTCTCAGAACACATCAGGGGCTGATGGATTTTATAATTATTAGTCGACCAGCGATAGAAAAAATACAGAACGATATAAATTGAAGGAATATATTCAGTTGGTATGGTCTACCCATCTGACGTCTAAGAAGAGAGGCGTCTTTGGTACATACATGTTAAATTAATTCAGTTTACCTCAAATCAAAATACATTTTAGGGGCAGTAGCACGTACTTTTAAGAAATAAATTAGTTAATTCAAGAAAACGAAAATAGCAAGTCAATATTTGGTTATAAGAAAGGCAGTTCCAAAACAAGCAAGCTGCTGCATCAGCGTAATTGAAACCGCTGATGGAGCTCCTTCCATATACCCTGATCTCTTCCTAGCCAAATCCCTCGTACGACTGGTGCGGCTGTTGTTATTTCAGCCAATGAAATGTCGTTATCCAAAGAGCTTGAAGCTACTGTTTTGAACTTAACGGAATTTTCCATCCGAGTTGTGCCGCTGTTGCTAATACGAGTCGTCTCATTGGCTGGTTAGATAGCTAGCGTTACGAGGCTTTAGGTCTAAAGGATATCAGGGTATATGGAAGGAGCTCGATCAACGGATTTAATTACGCTGATGAAGCAGAATGCAAAACAAGCGTCCTATGATTTGTTTGAATGAGACTGTTGAGGCAGTGGTCATTATTTCACTACTTTACTTCTTTCACTGTTACCAATGTCCAATTTATTTAAATATCTTAACAAAAAGAACATTTCTTGATTATGTTACGACAAAATGTTTTATGACCATATTAGGATTTCCCCAAATAAATTTCGCTAAGACTCGTTGTCATATAAGGAGAATTAAACGGAAACTAGTATAACATCCTGCAACAAAAACGGAACAACCCGGATGGAAAAATCTTTAGAGTTCAAGCTGGAAGCTTAAAGCTCCTTAATTAATGGCATTAGCTGAAAAATTTACAGGTGAGCATAGCCACAAATATCAAGCCGCCAACTACATGAATGATTTAGCCCGCAAGAGATCCATCCTGCTTCATCAGCGTAATAATCCGCTGATCGTGCTCCTTCCATATACCCTGATGTCCGTTAATTAGGCCTAAAGCCTCGTCGCTAGTTATCTTACCAGCCAATGAGACGACTCGCATCCAGCAACGTGAACATTAAGCCACGCCAGCCGTACGATGGATTTGGCTCGAAAGAGATCAGGGTATTCAATTACGCTGATGTAGCAGGATGCAAGAGATCAAGGTGCTAGCATAAATGCTATACAAATGTCAACAACATTATTCAAAATTAACATCATTGGTAGAAACTGAAAGAGAATAGTTATATATATGCATTTGATTAGGAGATGTATTCTGTTCAGGAAATTTATTTCCATGATCAAAAGTTTCATATTCAATTATTGACGAACCTAAACCCTTTTTCAGAAAGTAAAATCTATTACTTAGTTTAGTTCAGGATTTACAGAACGTCAAGGAATTACGAACTTTATTATTAATATAATAAGCACCTATTCAGTAAATATATTTTGCAGTTAATGAGTTGCAGTTGTAAGTAATAAGATATAATGTGATTTCTACCTTATTATGGTTTACTCTTGTGTTGGGCACTTTGTTTTGAAATGCAATTTAAACTGAGCTATAAGAACAAATTAACATCATCTGCTGGAAGGTTTCTAGTATTACAGGGATACGCACTCTTTTGTGCTTGTTCCTATATTTTTTACTTTAACTAGAATTCGCGGTATTAATAACAAAGTAAATTTGCATCTGCATTTACATTCGATTTCTTCTTAAAAGCTGATATTTATGTCCGTAGAGAATAAATTATTATACAGCAAAAACATTCGGAAATCATATTTTGTTCGGTTTTATGTATGATTCATAATCGGTTCATTTAATTTAACATTGCATTCGTTAACTTGAAAAGACATTATCAAAGTACGAGTTGCAAGAACATATCTGTCTTATGGCTTTATTAAAGTGAATGTGATTTTTTTAATTACCAGACCACCACTGGATTCTATACCTTAACGTGGTGTGGTGGTTTGCGTGGTTCAGAGACCCCGAGAGCTACAGTACAGCAATAAAGAAACATACCCCGTATCTAGAAACACACTAGAAACACACTAGATACGCACTAGAAACTTTCTAGAACGTATCTAGAAACTTTCTAGAACGTAACTAGAAACTTTCTAGAACGTATCTAGAAACTTTCTAGAAATTTCTAGAAATTTCGAGTTTTCACTCTTTTCAAAATATTCAAAAATTATAACCTGATTCAAAATCCTCATGTTTACTTTGCCTAATGTGAAATTTTGAACAAGATTGCATCAATAGAAAGAGAGATAATTAATATTGAACTTTAAATCTTCCTCGTTTTAACGCGCCTCTTACCGCTGCACAAGGGTCAATCTATATATAGCGCACGCCCGTATATTAGCACCTCACTGATCGGCGCTAATTAGATCGCTTGTATTCAAGATGTTCCGACGCATGTTGTTTGTTTTTGTTGTCGTTACAATATAACACTTATATGTAATATACAACTTTGCAATAAAGCATTAATAAAAGAAGTAATTATAGTTGACATAACTTATATACATTGCGATTGCCTTTTTATAAATAATGTATGCGAGTTTATGAAGGAAGAGGCATTGGGAACATGTGTAAATCTGTCACTACATGAATTATATTATGGTTTAAACATATTTTATTTCATTATATAAATGTCGCTTCTTAACAAATATACTATTACATAAAAAGTGACGTACATATGGACGAATGAATACATACATACAGTAAACAGGACACTATAGATGCATGATTATGTTAGACACTTTTCAATGAAACAATAGAAATTTACAAACTTATTTCATACCGCTGATAACTACATAACTACATGTTGTTTAATTGTTTCAGCAAGGCAGGGCACATAGGAAAACGTTTTTTGAATTCCGAAAATCTTTTTGATAAAGTGATAAAATTATTAACAGATTTCAATAGTCCTTGGTTAGCCTCTTGTGATGAGCTCGGGTGACCAAATAGAATTGACGACAGATTAAACCCTTTTGGAAAGAAATATGCCTTTTAGTTTTGTGTCATCAACATTTGGACAGGTGATGAAGGAATGTAAGGCGTTTTCAAAGTGATAGCCACTGTCACATATAAATCTGGTATAATCCATTAAGATCACTACACCCAAGTCGAATATGAAAAGAATATATTTTGATAGAGAATCCCAGTTGTAATAACTTCTATGCAATCCTTAAAAAGTCCTAAAGCCTAAAGAAAACTGCTTACCATATGATGTTTTTATCATTCAATACTAAAAGGAAAATGCCTACGCTAACCAACTTAAAAATGCGAGGTTTTGTAAAAGAAGCATGAAATGCAAGTGTGCCTACAGAAATCGGTTTTTTATATAATGCGCGAAGTAGAACAATCGTTCCGCAATATAACATTATCACTTGATGGATAAACTTTTTATTACATATAAAAACGGCATAGCAATTGTGAACAAGCTTGTTAATATATCAAAACATCTCTCAAGACAATGTTCTGCAAGTGCCCAAAATAAAAAAAGTGATTACGCTAAATTAATAATGTGTATGTTAAGTTAACAACATAAAGGCATACATATATACAAAGTTATCTTTAACATGTTTAAAGACAGCTGTTATGGTCTGGTTCAGTGTGTCTTACACACTGTGAATAAAACCGCATTTGAGTTAACTATTTCTCAGGGAAATTTTAAGGGAAATCTCATGATGATACAATCGAAGATTGATTTAAAATTTTCATTATTTCATTAATATCGACAGGGGATTCACCTTGCGCGACATGCGTTCCGATATGGGTTTCAGATCATCAATGGATAAGAATCATAAGGACTTAAAAAATGATATTTACAAACCTGGCAGTGCCGGTTAACGTATTTACCACTCTTACAGAGAAAGGGGCACCAACGTTCTGTGCCATCAGTAATGATCAGTAATGATTCACTTCAGTAAAAGTACAATAAAAAATATCTCGTCCTAATGCTGAAATGACTTATCGTTATTTTTTTTTTCGTCAATTCAGAGTAGATGGATACATGCTATTGACATTAATAAGATAATGAAATTAAAATATATAGTTGGATTAAGATTGAACATAATTAAAACAGCATAATTTACATTTTGTCATAGATATGATATCATATTCCACCTAGTTTATCAGACACTATACCATGCATGAACGAACCGGTTACGCGTAATTCAACAATGATGTTATCTAATTAATCAACCAGCCAGCGAGGCATACAGCAATAAAACACAGCTGTCTCGGAACGGGAAATGACAATAAAGATATTATGTAAGAGATTGCCGACATAACATAGTTTATAGCACTTCAAGGAAGTAATATAGTAATATAGTACATTCACTGTAATCTCGCTCTTCTCCCATGTCTTCAGTTGACGAGCTGGAATAAACATTGTCAATACACTTCCTCTCTAAGTCTGTTTTATTTGTTTATGAGTGTATGAGGAGAACTTTTAGGTGCCCAGTTAAAAAATAACATCTTCTCACAATCCGCTTACCGCTCGTTATTGAACTAAGCTTTTCCCAGAGTCTAGCTACATATTCCACCGATCGGCAGAAAATCACACAAGTGTAATTCGATGGATCGCCAAACAGTATTTATGAACAAACTTATAAAAACCTGTCGCAACGTAGACATGTCTAAATTGACAACGTTCTTCAAAAGGAAGAATAATTTCGCGCCTGAATATCTATGTAACCTTCTACCTACAGCACCTAACAATAACGACAAACTCAGAAAATGCATCCGCCCGAACAGTAAAATGTAGGACAGCGTTATATGCAAGAATGTTTTACCTGACACAATAAAACTATGGAATTCTTTAACTCCTGACATGCAAAGTATTGATACATTATCCGGTTTCAAAAATTCTGTTCAAGGACCTAGCAATAAAATTGTTAATTTATATTTAAACTATGGTCCATGAATTTGCTAGATTATCCACTCTCGCCCGCTGTGGTAACTTGAAGATACCAACTTGAACGCTTATAAGTTAAACCAGGGACCTTATATACACCTGTATATAAGGTCCCTGGTTAAACAGACATATCATTGAAAGCCCGGCCTGTTCCTGTGGTCATCGAGTCAAAAACGCTGTTCACTATTTCTTCACATGCCAAAATTACATAGAATAAAGACAGAAATCATTCTTTTATCTGAAAGAATTTAGTATAAAAACAGTTCTACGGGGATGTACATCGCTCTCATTACTATATTGTTGAATTCTCTTCATCATACATAATGAAATATGATCGACTTTACATTTCATAATGACTGCCAAACAAACGAAGAAATGTTATATATGCATAACCACTTTCTTTGAACCTATGATCACAATAAGATACGTGTAACTATCACAAAACTTTATATGCTATATGTCATTGCTTCGGGGTGGCCTTAAATAAGCACGTTGGAGCTTGTTTGACAATCAATTCATGAATTGTACATTTTCATGAATATAAATGTTTCAATAAAAACAAGCATCTCATCTTCAACACTATCGGTACAGTTAAAACACTCCCTCATTAAACGAGAAGATTTACATAACGCTAACGTTGTTTCAAGTTTTATCGGTGCAACACAGCTTATGACCAAAACTAACGATCGTCGGTAACGCATTTTGGATACATATTTCTATGCTGTAGTCTTTCATGACTTTGTTTAGGCACAATTTATTAACTCCCCTGCCACTCACGCTGACACCCTCTTATATCTCCCACACCGTTATATACACCATTTGACGCTGGATACCCTGAACGGAGTCTTGTCCGTCGTGGAACTACACGATTATAAGAGATTCCCAAAATTATTCATTTGACGTATTTGTATGTTTCGATATTAATAACCGTTTTAAGATGTCGAAGATAGACATGACAGGTATGAAAGTTCAACAACTGTTCATTCATCGTTACAAGTAACTTTGTATGGTTTGATTTTGTAGAAAGTCAAATACACCGTTCGTTCATTAATTGCATAAAAGTGAATGAAAATAGTAACCGTATATGTTTATGTCGAGGCGTGATATACCATTTATATTTTATATAACGAATTATATTACTTTGATTCTGATAAATGTGTTTAAAACTGCAGCCTCTACCGTCCCATGGTAATAAATATGTCCCCTGTCGTAGACTGAATTGCGTAACATGATTAGGCGCAGTCGTCTTCGGCAAAAGATGAGCATTCCCGTCTATGTCTGGATAGCCCGGTTGTGTATTGTAGAATACACTGTTAATTCAAACTGAAACCTATGAAATTCCGACATATGCTTTCCAGGTTACTTCTCCGTAACACTTTCCTGTTCGGGAGATACGGTTCACTGAATAAATTGCACATAAAACAATAATTATTATTGCAGTTACTCGTCATCATTCCTTTACAAACCTTTCGTATTTGAAAAAGTGAAAAAGATAGTAAGTCTTGAAAAATCCCGTTAAGCATTGAACGACTTTACATGTTTGTTTTTCGCCATAACTTACACAGTCGAACAAACTTCAACTTAAACTCACAAGTTACATGATAGTACTGACGCTATGTCTTGTTGATTTCTTTTTTTGGTTAAAGGGGCACAACAATTGTTGTTGGAGTCAAATATGTCAAGTAAGTAGTGGTGGTTTATGAAATTCAGCATCCCGATGTTTATAAGTTAAGTATAGCGATAATAAGAAATTTTCAGTCGTAATGTGTGATCAAAAAACGGACAATGGCGTGCGACATTGAGCAAAACATTATCTTGGAAACTTAATTACAGCAGACAAAAATACAAATATGGGTTTGTAGTGTTTAATAAGTGTTGAGTAATGAACATGTAAATGTGACCAAAAAGTTTTTAACATACATATGGCCGTTTCCAAATTTAAAAACAGTAAAACATGTCTTGATTTTGGCATTTTAGAGATAGAAATAAATGTTTAGGGAGACGATTAGAACCTTACTAAGGACCCATGGTCTTTGAGCTATTATCTGTGTAATATGAAAACCCATAATACATACTCTGTGTTACTTTAAAATGACTGTTTGAAAACTTACAAAACATGTCATATTCTAATGTAGATTTCTAACACCGACGTTACCAGTAAAGCGGTTATACATCTGAATCCATTTTTCTACATGAAATCGAAAGGGGAAAAGGAATGTAATTTCTACTTTGTTCCTATCAATACGCAGAAACTATCGACAGTAAATGGATTATCTCTATGTTGTTTTCTTACATAATTAAATGCATACAAAAATATGTGAATAACATAATACTGCGTACATGTCATTATGACTGAGTTGTTACTAAATTATAATACAAATTGATATGTATCACATGGACATAAAATACCGTTATAGTTGAAAACATTATTGATTTATAACATATTAAATTGTAATTGTGTAATTGTGTATAAGGGTTTAAAGCAGCAACTTCCACAAATTAAAAAATACTTCCTAAGATTATCCGTAGAAAGACATGCACATAATTTGCTTGTAATTTAATTAAGCCGATAAATTGAACAAATTAATAAAGGCGTTTCAACAGTCTGTATAAAGATCGAGCATACTAGTGTCACGCCCAAGGCATTGTAGTCGCACATGTGCGCGCACACTATAAACAAAGATGACGGCGAGGGAAAAGAAAAGCTTAAGACTAACTAGAACGGCGACAAGTTGACAATTGCTTAGTTTAAACTGCGAATACTTTCATGATTGAATTAAACGTCAAAAGCGCATGCTTGCTTACACCTAGAAAACCCTTTTTTCTCAACATTCCGATATGTCATTATGTACGTGTAAACGTTGCCTTCATATTTTCATGTAGAGACAGAGAACTAACTCTTACAATCTTTTCATTTTTTATAGAGCAAGCAGAGGTTATTTGCATAAGTCAGTCCCCCTACAAACAATTCAATTATAATATCTAAGTCTTTGAAGAAACGAGGGTATTTTTGATTTGCATATTTACTTCAAATATGTCCTATATCAAACCAACAAGAATGTTTTTCTTTGTTTTTTGTTTCATTCAACTAATTGTTTCGTAACGTTTTTGTTTATTATTTGCACTAATGTTAAGTTTACAGATTGAATATTACGAACTGAGAGAAGAAACGTAATTTGCTAATTCCTTTTGCATATATTCTAAGGTGTCTTGGTACGCAAGAAAGGAAAATCCGCGTAACGACGGCACAATTCCATAGCTCGTATGATTGGGTGTCTTTAGAACATAACCTTTCTTTGCTCAGTTGTCCTCCCCCGCCCAATCTGTATTCTTATTACGTAATGAGAGGTTTGTAAAGCCACTTGCCGCTCTATTAATAAAAATGTGTAATAGACGAAAACACGCTATTAGCCAAAATATAACTTAAACAACTTAAATAACCTTAAACTCTTGTATATGTTTGTATTTAAATGTACATCTATATTTTATACATGACTATTTTAAGATGTTCATGTGTCTCATAGGCCTTATGGCCGGGTAGTACGATCTTTTACGGATTTTACTACACGTTGTACCCAATCGACAAAATGTACCACGTGACACATTAATAAAATATTTTTCTTCTTCTTCTTCTTCATAACCGTGATCTCTATACCATGCGTGCACCCCTCAATTAAGATCTCCAAGGGCGGAAAATGTTGAGAGTCGTACGCGTATTTTCATACATGAAACATGTAAAATATAGGACAGGGAACTTATATTCCGTAGACAATTTTCAAATGGTCACATATTTGTTTATACAACGTAATCATTCCAAAATTTTTATTTGTGACACCAATAGGGCACACTCCTCTCAAATAAAAGTCCTGTTTTCGCCCATGGACTATATGCTCAGTTGGTTTGATAAGAGTGATTTCCAAATACAGGCAGACAATTATGTCAAGGATGGGACTAAAGAAACAAGTTGATCCCGTTTATGCATTTTATAATTATACCGAGTTACTGAACAATAGGGATAAGAAATAGAAAATGCGTTGTGATTCGATAACAGCTATTACAAATTGCTTATTTTGTATATAAACATCCTGCTATTTATGATCAGAGGAATACTGTTTGATTTGTAGGCACCAGTTCCTATAATGCAACGAATTTAACATTTAGCACATTAAAAAGAAGAGTAATAACATCGAAGAATAGCGACGCTTTATAAACTAATAATGCTATCTTTATACGTATATCTAATAATTATGCTAACAGAGAGAAACGTTCTTTATCGTTTTGTTTTGTAATATTCCCTTAGTACGCGGGATAAAAAATCATAATTCATTCACATGAAATTCAAAGTAGAAACTGAAACGTATTTATCATTTTGATGGAAACATGTCAAGTATGCAAGAACGAAGCTTTACCAATCCAGCTTTTAAACTTTATCTCCCAAAAAATATTTGAATGCTGGTCTGGACCAAGGTTTGGACCTCACATAACCAGAATGCATAATACAACATCCAATCAAAGTTCCTTTCAAGTGAATCAATTACAAGATTTATGATACAAAGCTTTTATTTCAGTCGACGCATCTATGAAAGATCAATGCTTTTGACGTACATGAAATGAACATAGAAAACTTTGATAGATAATACGTACGTTTTCTTTTGAGGTGATAAAGGGCTTTGTTTATGTCGCCTTATAAACCTGATCAAAACCATTTAAAAAAATTTATATTACAACATTAAATTGATTATATCAACTATATTTCTTTTTCATTTCTTATTCTACGTTTGAAGGCAAAGCTGTACGCTGACTTAAGATGTTGACATAAGCTAACGATCAATATTAACAGCAGGGGTTTACTATCTCAGATACACCAACTTTAATATCAAGATATGAGATAAACAATAAGCAATAAACAATCAATTACAACCATAGAAATTGTCAAACACATTGCATATGTCAATGCATCCAATTCTTAATACAAGACAAGACGCGTTACAGCTCATTAGTGGGAGCCGGAAGCGCGTAAGCAATGCGTAGCATTCCGCTAGCAGGGGGCGTTATAATGAGGATGCGTTGTAGAGGAGGGAAACTTTAACATTGAATATCTTCTTTCCTTATTAGCATAAGCAGTTCATCTTTTCAAATTGTACAAAAGTTAACATACAGTTTCAGAATAAATCAAAATTATTTGAATATCTCTCAAAAAATAAAAACTCGAAATTTCTAGAAATTTCTAGAAATTTTCTAGATACGTTCTAGAAACTTTCTAGAAACTTTCTAGATCCGTTCTAGAAACTTTCTAGAACCGTTCTAGAAACTTTCTAGAACCGTTCTAGAAATTTTCTAGATACGTTCTAGATACGTTCTAGAAATTTCTAGAAAGGGGGTAGTTTGTTTCTGGGTGTAGTGTATGCCAGCTGGAGCTTCCATGCTCCTGGTAGGGTCACCCAAGCTGGACAGGTCGACGGGTAGAAGCCAGACCAAGTTTGAGTCCTTCTTAAACCTGCAATCTATCTCTCACTATGCCTTTCTTTCCGTCTTTTCCCTCATCCTTTCGATCACTTTCTCCTTTGTCTGTCCACTCTCTTTTGGATGCTTGTCATCCACGTGTTTAATAACTGAAATATTGTTCAAAGCACGTTAAACCCCAACTCACTCACTCACTCACTTTAATTACCAGAGGTGCAAGTTTTGTTAAAGTCGTGTGCCACACTTCCGAGTCCATTAATTCTTCAAACTGTTTTTTGCCATTTAAATCACCAAGTCATAGCAAAATATTCAACTTCATTGGCGCCGTACAAGTAGGAGAATACTTTTATGAGGGAGTTGCTTGTGACGATAACATATGACAAATATACCTATAGTTCTTATGTTCAGCCTTGTTGGTTATCAAAATAAAGTTTATGCGTGATCTGTTATGAATATATAAGTAAGGATTATGTATTCAAAACGTTTTGTTCTCTAAAGTTAAAGATATTAGAACAAGCAAAAAGAGTGTTCAAACCCCGATCGTGTATGCCTAAAATTACTGGAAACCTACTAGCAGATAATTAAGTCGGTTCTGATTGCTCAGTTTCAATATCATTATGGTCTGTTATGAATATATAAATAACGATTATGTACTTAAAATGTTTTAAGGAAACTGGACATATTTCATGGCATTTTTCCAGTTTGACATGCACACGCCATGGATACATAGATGGTTGGACAGAATTTAATGTTAGATATTATAAATTCAAAACTAAGAAGGTCAAAAAAAATAATTCCATCAATTAACACTAAAGCGACATTCAATGCAAAATATTACTTAGAGGTATTTGATTTATAATTGGTTTAGTTTACCAAGTTCACCATTTATGCCTACATTTTGGAGACGGAATCATTTGTCCCTAATAACATAGCCGTAACCTTATTCCTTTCCGTAGACTTACTGGTGGAGAAGAATAACTTTTAATTCAGTTATTTATTCGATTCAAATTCATAGAGCAGACAATATCTATTAAGATAGGGTTATTCAAATGCGAGACTGTTTGCCTTCTAAGTCATCCAATGTGAACTTACCTTATAGAAAAGATAGATGACAAGCTTCAAAAAGATATTGAATTAAGTTGAACAAATTGTATAATGTTATCACATAAAGCAATCTTGACCTTGAATGACCTGCATTTAAAGTTGTCATAAAATGATTCGATAGACGATACAAACTGTTTGTAACTAAACCGAGTTGAATATCTCCTCTGGTATATTTGACTTTTGCATGATTGAACCTTCTGACTTATCGAAAAGGATATCATTGAAAATTTTACAGACAACGCCCAACGGACGACTCGCGACTGATGACAGGCAACGGCCGTTGCAGGTCTGATGAGCTGGTAGGTGACATTAGATAACAAGGTAGAGTGTAGAGGATGTATCATTCCAAGTAAGCCTATGGAATGTCTTGAAGATAACAACGACATGTAAGATCATTCTAAACAGTTAGTGCTACTTCGAGTATTGGTTCCGAATTTGATTTGTTCACATAAATGTTAATCTAAAACTCGCTGATAATAATGCTAGCTCATCCTGTATTCTGACTAGATGTAACTATGTCATGAGTCACTTATACTAACAAACCACATAGCCTGATCGATCACTCCTAAAATTGTACACTCATTTGCTATAGACTTTAGCTAGCCCACTGTAGAAATACGGTTTGAGCACTCAATGCAAATGAATAGGACATTATTAGATTACTTTCAAGCGTTGATGACGTCGTATTGCTGAAGTTCCAACCATGTTCTACATTCACCGTTATATTATATATATATTTATAATGTTCAACGACTTGTCACATTGCCAAAACAACGTATTTGCCATAATGATTAATGTGTTCGTGACAAAGAAGGACATCATATCTATCTGATATTACTCTAGTTTATCCTGACTTGCGTAGGAATCATGTATATATGATATTGTGGGAAAGGAAGTAACCATAGTCACACAAATCCGAAACAGTGATGAAATTTCGAAACAAAATATTTGCAAACATGTTATGTCATTGTGATATTTCCAACCATTATATACACATCCAATGTTAGATGCTTGAAACTCGTGTTGCTGAAGCTTCTATATTGATTTTCTTAAAGGACATCAATTACTTTTTATGGAATGTTCCTGTAATTTTTCATCTTGAGGATAGTAATGTTTAATTTGCATGACTCACTTCATAGAAATATTAACGGTATCTGTGTGTTGAGAAATCACAATAATATGACAAAGAACACTATCTTTACAGATCTATATGGGAAGAAAATATGTCTTACGGTAATGAATGTTTCAGTAAATGCAAGATTTGAGTACAGAGAGTCTACGTTGTATATATAAAATCTTGTGCCAACTGGTTATCGATTAACTTGACAGCCAGGTAACTTTATACATCAGAAAACCTCGGCAACAGGAAATGGCAAAACAGGCCGAAGGTAATATACTTTTATTTACTTTTTACTCTTTATTTATTTATATACTCCTTACGCAAAACCAGATTTAAGTAAAAGAATTTGGATGTAACGAGATTTTACATTTGGTTGAAAGCGTCTTTCATTGTCAAAGTAAAAGAGGTTATTAAGTTCCTAAAAGGAACTTACCATAGCCCTTGAAAAGACTGTCTTGGTTAATGGAATTAGTGGGTGTATCCTTAAAGGGGAACTGCAACCCTAGCCTTTCAGACCTAATTGACCAGCAGTTACGTAATTGCCTTAACCGGGAAAGAGGTCACGTGACATGGACTGGGCGCTGGCCAAGCGAGTTACGGTCATTGTGACAGGGAAATCCCCTTTATGACATGCGCGATCGTTGATTGGCTGATTCATTTTCGTTCTTCTGTTTATAAACAATGTCGTGTGACACGATGCCTGTTTTCATTTTATATTGATTTATTTCATTTATCTTACTTATATTTTTTTATATCCCCAACCCCCCTCATTTTTCGATTGTAAATTCTTACCTATTTTTTACCATTTATAACTTTATCTCCCCTGGCTATGTTACTTAACTCTTTTAAATTTATCCCTCGCTTCCCCCATTTTATTAATAAGTAACATAGCCACGTCGGCGAAATCACCTTCAGGTGGAAGCAGACGTTAAACCCCTAAACAACAACAACACGATGCCTGCAGTAACAAATGGCTAGCTTTTCTACTATCACATGTCGCAGTAAGAACACCTGCAGTCGGTCGACTAAAACAGCCGTATATTGCCTTTTGCCGATAATTATTGAAAATAAGTAAATATCATAATTTTGGCATTTAGGTGATGAAAATGCAATTATTTCGACATGACTTGAACTTTTCGCAGAACAAATGGTATATTGGTTACTAATTATGCGACATAAACAATTTCGAAACATACTCTGTGTTACTTTAAAATTTTCTCACTAGTTATGAATAAATATTTCAATTCTTGTATTTCAGTAATATAACAGAATTAGAGAGGAAGTGAATTGACAATGTTTATTCAAGCTCGCCAACTGAAAATATGGGAGTAGAACGAGATTACAGTGACTGTTTAGACCAGACTTTCCAAGTACTATATAACTTCCTTGAACAACGTCTGTAATCGATCTCTTACATACTAAATGAAAAGTGTCTCTCGTAATTCCTTAGGGAATGGCTCAACTTTTTAATACATTGATTTTGTATTTTAATGAATGTATATATATATTTTTGTATTATGTTGAGGTGAGACATTAATAAACTATCTGTCTGTCTGTCTGTCTGTCTGTCTACTATCCATATTATCATTTCCTGTTCCGAGGACAGCTGTGCTTTATTGCTCTATGCCTGGCTGGCTGGTTGATAAATTAGATAACATCATTGTTGATTTAAGCTTTACCGTTCATGCATTGTATAATGTCTGAGAGACTACGTGGAATAAGATATATCTATAACAAAATGTAAATGATGCGGTTTTGATTATGTTCAAGATGAATCCAACTATATTTTATATTTTTCACTATCTTTTAAATGTCAAAAGCATGTTTTCATTTACTGTGAATTGGCGAAAAAAATCAAAACAAAGTAACTATTTGTCAATCCGGGATTAGGACGAGATAATTTATATTGTTGTTTACTAAAGTGATTCTATCATTAATTATGGCTCAGATTGTTGGTGCCCTTTTCTCTGTAAGACTGGTAAATACATGTACGTTAACAATTACCGCCAGGTTTTGATTATGTTCAAGATGAATCCAACTCTATATTATATTTTTCACTATATTTTATATGTCAAAAGCCTGTGTTCATTTACTGTGAATTGGCGAAAAAATCACAACAAAGTAACTATTTGTCAATCCGGGATTTATCATTAGAGCGAGATAATTTTAATTGTCATTTACTAAAGAGTATCTATCATTAATTATGGCTCAGATTGTTGGTGCCCTTTTCTCTGTAAGACTGGTAAATACATGTACGTTGACAATCACTGCCAGGTATGTATACATCATTTTCCAAGTCATTCTTATTCCTATCCATTCGCAATCAGAAATCCCATATCGCAACTATCGGGACGCATGGCGTACGAAGTGAACCCCTTGTCGATGACTATGAAATAATGAAAATATTAAATCAATTTTCGATTGTATCATCATGAGATTATACCTTAAACATTTTCTGATGAATAGTCAACTCAAATGCGATTTTTTACACAGTGTTGTAAGACACACTAAACCGGACCTTACATAATAGTTTAAAACACCCTATCATCTAGGTAACCATTTTAGTTAAACTATATACATGTTAACATTACACATTGTTTCTTAGCTTTTGAAGTTTCCCATGTTATTGTGTTTGTTTCAGCCTTATGTATTATGTAAAAGAGCGGAAACTTTTTAACCAGTGACCAGTATATCCTTCATATATTCATTTTTTATAACCATCAGTGATATTGTCAAATTATGGCAAACGTGTCTTAAATTTCTGAAAAATGATTGTATCATTGTCAAATGTCAACTTGGTGTTCAATTATACTTGTAAATGGTTGGATAATTATATGAGAATTGTATCAATATTAAAAGTGCATTGATTTTACAGTTGATTAATCAAGGTTCAATTAACTGCCAAATTTAAAAAAAAAACCTCAAACCCCTATCTGTCATGGATAAGAAATTTCAAATAGTTAGTGAAATTTCTTTTATCTTAGGAATTGAGTAATAGTGACGAAAATCCAAAAAATATCCACACAAGACAGAACCTAACTTAAAAAAATATCGAAAGAAATATTGCGAAGTTTGTAGTGTCCAAGCTTAAAAGTAAAATGTAAACAACTGTATAATACCAGAGTACCAGAATTTTTTATAAAATTTTGTAAAAGGTGAGGGAAATCTAAAAAGAACTTTTAAAAATTTCAATTTACAATGATTTATAATTTTTATCTCGTATCTCATATGGCAGTTCAGTTGTAGAACGATTTGTTTACAACGACATTCTCACACACGTATCCGGTTGGGTAATTCGCGCGAGTAGGGTAACCGCGAGTAGGCAAGCTGCGCAGAAAAAAACACCGCTGAGTAGAGAGCGCTGATTGAGATTTACGACTCTCGCGGGGCCTCGCTTATTAAACACTGGAAGTTAAAAATTAGAGTTGCAGTTCCCCTTTAACATTTTTCCATCATTTATTGATTGAGACACCACAATTATAAACCAGGCTATCCTTTTGAGACAGGAAAAAGGAAACCGGAAATACATTAAAGTAAAATAACAAGATTGCTTTGAATTGTAAAGCTTTGTCTGTGTGCGCTGAGTGGGAAACGTGTTTCCGGGGAAGAAAATTCCTCTCGCTACCTATATTGGCTATCTTAAGACACACTGTTTGCACTTGGTGTCTACCACCTACTAAATTTGTATATTATGTTGCTGAAACAATCGAAATACAGCCGCTGAACAAAGGTTTCTTAGCCTGTGTCAGAGTAAGAAATTTTGAAGTAGTCAGAATTTATTTGAAAAATAGGTTAAGTCAAAAAATTTTGATTTTTACAAATTTTGAATATAAAAGGGATCATATTTAGTTTACATGAGACACAGATATTTGGTATGTAAATATAATCGTTACAATGGAATGGACAAATCACCTAATTTCGTTACAGACCCTTAACAGATTACTCTGTGAAGAAAAAGTAGACTTTTAGTACTGACCTTAATATATCTTCTTCTTCTTCACATGTATCGTTGATTATGGTAAAATGACAATATTTCTAGCACTATTTTGGAATTCTTGAATGTAATCTTCCTAATAATGACAACCGTTTAAATAATAAGATAACATGGATAGATGTTTTTTGTGACAAATTATTTTCACATTATGTTTTTGGGAAATATAGAATCAAAGTACATTGGGGGATTGTGAACTTTGTAAAGAGGTAAACTTGCTATAAACAAAAAGTGTTATTATCACGATGAAATGATTGGAACAACCATATCTTAAAAATAACAAGGAGCTTATTTAAGAGACTTATCTATCCTGGTGTTTACCTGTTAAAATACACCGAAGTAAGCTAAAGGGCAACTATTAGGCATCATGCCGTATTACAATATCTTTGGCGACTTGCCTGATACATCGATATGTTTTAGGACTTTCGAAGCTAATATTAGTTCGATATTCTTCTATGGTTCCGACCACCCATGGTTCGCTAGTTCCAGCCGATGCTCGCAGGTTTCATCGCAATGCATAGCCACAATGCTGTTGCGGGCTTTATCCCTGCAATAATACTAGCAGCCGCGATATAAGTGAAATAATCTTGAAAGCGGCGTTAAACACCAATCATCTCACCTCTATGGTTCCGAAGTTTGGGGACTTAAAATGTTATATATAATAAAGGTATATTTACATGCAATAAAAAATCCTCTGTGCTAAACCTCTACTAGAGGCATAATGGACTATGATGGTAGATTTTCCTTTTATGTTGAATCAAAAGTCAAAGCAATAAAATTTTGGTTATATATACATGTATATGCCGGTGGCGTCATTAAATGCAAATAAAGATTGGATCATTGATCAAATTTTGTTTTAAAAGACCAGGGCTACAGATAACTTTTGAGGTGTGAGTGTACATACACCTTGAATATAAAGTGGAGGTGTACTGAAACTAGCGAAGCTGTACATAATTTTAGAAGTACATTTTACAAGGTATCAACAATCGATAATTTTTTGTCAAATGAACCTGAAAATGAAATTATTATATTCATCAATCATGAATCAGAGCATCCTTGATAAATTTAGAAATACGATACGCATGGAAATGAATGTCCAAGCGTAAACAGGCATGTATGTGCGTACATGATACGCATGAAATTTATTTTAGGGCAGTACTTAGTAACTTTATAGGAGTACATTACGCGTGTACGACCCTTATCTGTAGCCCTGAAGACATACAGTTGTCATGTAATACTACGAAAACAATTTATGAGACCAGATAGACATAAAGAGCTTTTAATATTGGAGGGTCGTAACTCGCACGTAATGTAATTCCTTGCAAATATATGATATTTACTACTGCTAAACGACGATGGTAATCTAAATACAAAAGATGAGTGATAGAGTGCAACGTGTACCCTTTACACTTGGTACCCTTGCATTTTGGATTGACATCATTTATTAAAACTGTCTATGGTTACAACTTTATTCAATTTATTACATTGTGATCTTGATATAAGTGTCAGGACTCTAACAAAAGAAATAATCAAGAAACGGACAAAAGATTGAAGTTTTACAAATGAGTTGTATTTTCAAATAGTTGTAATATATGTGTTCTTAACACTAGATATCAATCACAAGTATTGCCTGTCACGACTCACATTATCAGAAATAACAAATGGTTAGCATTATTGATGTTTTAAAAGGAACAAAATTCACAGAAACAAATATCTTTCACTGAGGTGTAGTTAATTTAGAATGTGTTCATCTTTCTGAACACCAAGGACTGCACCATGCATTTGTTTTATCTGTATTGATGGTTTACCAAAATGATTGTGCGAAAAATGCTAATTGAAAGGTTAACGAACTTTCGATATTCGCACTTTGAGACTTTCATTGGATGACACCATCAACGCAAAAGTGACTCATTACACCATCATTGTATTTTCTTCATAGAAATCATAATATGGCCTCGAAGCCCTGCAGCTGGATGCAGTAGGATATGTATTTGCAATTCTATTTACTCTAATTAATAAGAATCATTCTATGTCGTTGGTCAATACTTTAAATGTTAATAATCACCCTGCTTCATCAGCGCATAAGAATCCGCTCTCACGCCTATAAAAGACAGCGGCCCCACCCAGATGGAAAATCAGCTTCGCGCTCCTTGCATAACGACATTTTACTGGCTGAAATAATAACAGGTTAACAAAGCCACGGATATCAAGCCGATCCAGCCGTACGAGGCTTTTGCCTTGATAGAGATCAGGAAGGAGCGTGAGTTGATTCATATACCCTGATTTAGCAGGATGGTAAATCATAAGTATGAAAAGTTTTGTATTTATTGCATTCATATGAAATTATGTAACTGATGGTCTGCTTTTTTTCAAATATTCAAGAATTCTTATTTTATTAAGAGATTTCTCGCATTTGCAAAACCAACATGGTTCTAGCTAACAAGAAATCTCAAGGGGTTCAATTTTGCGAGCTCACAAAATGTCTCACGAGGTAAAAATGTAAACTGCGTATCACAGATTAATATATTTCAATAAAGGTGTTTAAATAAATATATATATATTCTTTTGCCAGGGCACATCTTCGTGATGTTTGAAGGCATCAGTAAATAAACGGAACTTCAAGAATGAAAATAAATTCTCCTGAGTGTGTGTAACATGTTACATAAGGGGAAAAGAATTCCTGAATTTAATCAAGACAAATGAAATTAGTTTATATAAAGGCAGGTTAGTTTAAAAAATAGTGAAAGAATTAAGAAATGTATATGTCAATGAATCTGAAAATCATTTGAACAAATCAAATGACTTAATTAGATGATGAAGAATAGAAAGATAAAAAGGAAATGAGACAATGTTTTTGTCATTACATGGAATGAAGATGACCATTCACTTAATCTTAGTAAGATTAATTGAGGAAAACTGAAATCCGTTTGCCGAGAACACTGAGCATTTTCTTCAGAAACCATCAATCGATATGTTCATCAGACCAAAAGTAAACGAATTGAACAAGTTTTAATTACCTCAATATGCGCGAGTGCTTGCGAAACTCAAACATGAAAATCATCCAAAATTTGGTGAACCGACCAGGGACAAAAGGGATCGAAATGATTCACAGGTAGACGTTAACACATTTTACAACGATTCAAGTTTGGTCTGGTCTTTAGACGTCAACATGTGAAGCTTGGTTGCCCCTACCTGAAGCATGTAAGCTCCATCTCTCGGGGCTTCTGAAGGTATCGAGTCAACAAGTGGAATTACTTTAAAGACCCTTGCTCGGTTAATGATATATAATAATATAACAATAACATAATATCATTTACATTATACTTACTTAAAAATACGAATGGCATAGAATAATCTTTTCAAACAATTTACCGGTTATTTTTACTATTTCTTGTTGAAAAACGCTTCATAAGCATGTTTAAATTGGAAAAATGTCACCGTTTGTAAAATTTACTGAGATTGTTACATGTTTGTAATTGTAGTTATGCTCATTTCAACAACATTAGGACGATATTTACCTTGTTGGGTCCCTTTAATAAATGAGAAATATCTACAAAAATGCTGTTTAATCTAATTTGATATGTTCGGTAATCTGTCAAGTTAATTTTGTCATTAACTTTAACCCGGACAAGGGAAAAATGAGACAAAATTTGAGAACTGAAATCGGATTTTGCTAAATTGTTGATATACATTGAATGAATCTCACTTTGCCAACACATTGACATTTTGTGACTTGTCACATACATATGTTGTTAAGAACAATTTTAGAGGTCATTACAGGGATTTTGAAGATAATAAATTTAATTTATCATTTTCACACAAATAATCTGTTTATCAACGACACTGCCAGATTCCTTTTAGTGAAACTAATATAAACCGTTTTATCCAATTTCTTCCATACAGTCAAACATGTGAAAAGGTCAACCTATTTTGTATGAATGGAAATGTGTAATAAGGGTCTCAGACAGTTCGTAGAGGTGTCTTCAAAGATTGAAATAGAGTGCAGAAATGTTAATTGTCATTGGTATTACATGTACACAAATTAAGACTTCATCCTAATGTTTGATTAATGACAAACCTGATGCCATAAACATTGGCAGTTTAAAGGTAGCTGTGGTGAATGAATGGGATATATCTAAGGAGGTAAACCATGTTATATATAGACATTTCTTATCAACCTCATAGATACTTTGTTAACGTTCACTATCTCTTGCGAGATTGCAAACTGATTGATTATGTAAATAATCATGTACTTATGCTGCTTTGCCATATCAAAGTGACGAAATCTTGACATATATATATATATATATATATATTATATATACATATATAAACATACATTAAACTACACATATCTATATTTTCAGATATTTTCTTTGTGTTCATTGATGGAGGTATTAATAATAATAATAATAATAGTAATATTAAAATCTCTAGTATAAAGTTTCCGTAGTCATCACCATACCACTATTTGACTGATAAAAATATGATTATTATGCAGGTTTAAATGGATGAAGGGTGAAATTGTAAGAATTGCCCTAATGAAGGGTTTCTGTAGGCCAGTAGTCACATGTGGTTTCCCCCCTTTGTCTTGTTTGGTGTCTATCCTAACTTAAGAAGAGTTAAAAAGAACTTACTGATGGGTATATTTATCAGGTCAGACGATGTTGACTAGTCTAGTTACTTGTTTGGTCCTGTCTACGCTATTTAATGTATATGTACTGCAAAGAGGTGCACAACTGTTTATCTTTCAGTTTAATCCTTCCCTGCATAAACTCAATAATGATTGCATCTTGAAATTTATTTACTTTACAGGTGTTGTTCGATACAATTGCTAGGTATACATTGTCGAACAATGGAAATCCGAATTTTTATAACATAAAAAACAATGGACTTTCTTTACCACGTTTTGTCGAAACCTCATTCTTTTATCAAAATACATTTAATGCTGTGAGCCAAATGTATCATTCAACACTGGAAAGACTGTTATGGTTAGCAGCTTATTTCCCAGAGTTCTAATTCTAAATATAAATTTCGTGAAAGTTCCAAGATTTTAGACAGAACAAACATTAATTCATTAGAAGAGACGTAGAGTTCATTTGCCTTCATGGAAGAAGTGTTAGCTGTCTTTTAGTGATTACAAAACATATGGAGCATTTGAAAACAGATCTGGTGGAACAGGACCAGAGAGCAGCAATATTTTTAACTAGACTTCAAAGTATGATATTGTATGCTTAAGGTACGGCTATCGGATGTGTACAATTTAAACAACACATATTTGGTTCGGGGAACTATTGTTGGTGAGTCCCCTTCTCTGTTGTGTAACTAAATAGATTTAAAAATAGAGCCATGGGCTCTGTAGCTCATCAGACTTTTGATAGATATAGGTGTTTGGGTTTAGACCATGGGGTCATGGGCAGTGTAGGAAAGGTAGCCTGTCCCAACGTCCGAGTTATTCACAATCAAATAAAAAAGGCCCATTGCCCATTTGGGGTCAAGGGGTCACCGAACCTACAATTCAGAATCCCCATTGTCCAATGAGTCTACACACAACTATTAAGCTATCAAGACCTTTTGGAACTGGAGAAGAAGATGAAAGTAGGATTTTAAGGTTTTGACCCCTGTGACCCCATTTGGGGTCAAGTGGTCACCAATCCTACAATTTAGAATCCCCAGTGTCCAAGGAGTCTACACACACCTTTTCAGCTCTCCAGACCTTTTAGAACTAGGGAAAAAGATGAAATTAAGTTTTTTTAGGTTTTGACCCCTGTGACCTCATTTGGGGTCATGGGGTCACCGAACCTACAATTTAGAATCCCCAGTGTCAAAGGAGTCTTCACACAATTTTTCAGCTCTCTAGACCTTTTGGAACTAGGGAAAATGATGAAATTAGGTTTTTTAGGATTTGACCCCTGTGAGCCCATTTGGGGTCATGGGGTCACCGAACCTACAATTTAGAATACCCAGTGTCCAAGGAGTCTTCACACAATTTTTCAGCTCTCTAGACCTTTTGGAACTAGGGAAAATGATGAAATTAGGTTTTTTAAGGATTTGACCCCTGTGACCCCATTTGGGGTCATGGGGTCACCAAACCTACAATTTAGAATCCCCGTTGGCCAAGGGGTCTACACACACCTTTTCAGCTCTCTAGACCTTTTGGAACTGGAGAAGATGAAAATAGGTTTTTCAGGTTTTGACCCCTGTGACCCCATTTGGGGTCAAGTGGTCACCAAACCTATAATTTAGAATCCCCGTTGGCCAAGGAGTCTACACACACCTTTTCAGCTCTCTAGACTTTTTGGAACTGGAGAAGAAGATGAAAATAGGTTTTTCAGGTTTTGACCCCTGTGACCCCATTTGGGGTCAAGTGGTCACCAAACCTATAATTTAGAATCCCCAGTGTCAAAGGAGTCTTCACACAATTTATCAGCTCTCTTTCGAACTAGGGATAAAGATGAAATTAGGTTTTTTAGGTTTTGACCCCTGTGACCCCATTTGGGGTCATGGGGTCACCAAACCTACAATTTAGAATCCCCGTTGGCCAAGGAGTCTACACACACCTGTTCAGCTCTCTAGACCTTTTGGAACTAGGGAAAAAGATGAAATTAGGTGTTTTAATTTTTGACCCCTGTGACCCCATTTGGGGTCATGGGGTCACCAAACCTACAATTTAGAATCCCCGTTGGCCAATGAGTCTACACACACCTTTTCAGCTCTCTAGACCTTTTGGAACTGGAGAAGAAGATGAAAATAGGTTTTTCAGGTTTTGACCCCTGTGACCCCATTTGGGGTCATGGGGTCACCAAACCTACAATTTAGAATCTCCAGTGCCCAAGGAGTCTACACACAACTATTCAGCTCTCTAACTTTTGAAACTGGAGAAGAAGATGAAAATAGGTTTTTCAGGTTTTTGACCCCTGTGACCCCATTTGGGGTCATTGGGTGACCAAACCTACAATTTAGAATCTCCAGTGCCCAAGGAGTCTACACACAACTATTCAGCTCTCTGGACCTTTTGGAACTGGAGAAGAAGATGAAAATAGGTTTTTCATGTTTTGACCCCTCTGACCTCATTTGGGGTCATGGGGTCACAAAATCTACAATTTAGAATCTCCAGTGCCCAAGGAGTCTACACACAACTTTTCAGCTCTCTGGACCTTTTGGAACTGGAGAAGAAGATTAAAATAGATTTTTAAGGTTTTGACCCTTGTGACCCCATTTGGGGTCATGGGGTCACGAAATCTACAATTTAGAATCCTCATTTGCCAAGGAGTATGCACATAAAATTTCAGCTCTCTAGAATCATTGGTTCTGGAGAAGAAGTCGAAAAAGTGAAAAGTTTACGGATGGACGGACGGATGGACGGACGCCGGACGCCTTGCCATGCCATAAGCCCATCGGGTCTTTCAGACCTGATGAGCTAAAAAGGCGATTATGTCAACATCTCAATCCTGCCACATCAGCGTATATGAATCCGCTCTCCCTTCTTCCTATACCCTGATCATTTTCAAGCCAAAAGCCTCGTACGGCTGGATCGGCTTGATATTCGTGGCTTAGTTAAACTGTTATTTGCACGTGAAATATTGTTCAAAGCACGTTAAACCCCAACTCACTCACTCACTAAACTGTTATTGTTATTATTCAGCCAGTGGAATGTCGTTATGCGAGGAGCCAGAAGCTGCTGTCTTGAAACTTGACGGATTTTCCATTCGGGTGGTGTCGCTGTTTCTGAATGCGAGTCGTCTCATTGGCTGGTTCGAAAGCTAGCGCGATACGAGGAATTTTGCTAGCAGGAGTGAGAGCGGATTCATATACGCTGATGCAAAATCTCTTTCCTGTCTATTTCAAGATGGCATGAACTACAAACGAGGTATAAAGCACCATTCCATTTTTAATTTGGTTATGTTATACAATATACTCAGCAAACAAATAGATCATCTTCATGTTCTTTATGATATAGATTAAAAAGAGGTAGTGTCGATAACCAAAACACAAAACGTCTACAGAAGATATAGCAAAAGAGAAAACTATCAACAAGGAGTTTGTAGTTGCACAAGTTACGTGAACGTTAGCATGATGATATAAAGGCAAACAGTGGTGCAATCTGAACAATTTTGATGCCAAATGCGTAAGCTCTATTAATTTCCAGATAAAACAAAATGAAACGACTTGGTGTCCTACATTCTCTTCCAACAGAGGTAGCTGTGTCATAAATTCCGATACAACCTCTGTCTTAATACGAAGGTTAACAACCTCTGTACATCTCCAGCTATGTTAATTAAGCTCATATGAAACAGGATATATTAGCATTGAATGACTGGATTATGCAAATGCCTTTTTATATAATATGCGTATATACCAACATCTGGTATGTCAAACGGGTGACAACTTTGAAATGAACTTGTCAAAAATGCATTTGCCAAAGATACTTGATCTCAATCACAGCTGTTAATGTAAAGTAGATTCTATTCCAGAATTTCAATTTGCAAAAGTGCTTTCAAACCATCTCCATGTTGACACTATCAATAATGCGACATATCAATAATGCGACAAAGGTATCTATGGAGGAATAATACTTGATCAAATACTCGAGAAAATTACTCGATTAACTTTTCTGTACTTAGTGTAATATCAATGTTCTTATAAACTATTGTTTCATCGTGAGTTCAGTCGATCGAAAAGGGAGTAAGATTCGTACATAAGATTACTTATCTAGACAAAAATATTGCAAATTAGTTCTTTCATCCTACTTCATCAGCGTAATTGAATACGCTGATCCAACTCCTTCCATATACCCCGATCTTTATCGAGCGAAATCCCTCGTACGGCTGGCGCGGCCTGATGTTCGTGGCTGTATTCACCTGTTAATATTTCAGTAAATGAAATTTCGTTATCCAAGGAGCTTGAACCTACTCTTTTGAAGTTAACGGACTTTTCCATCCGGGTTGTGCCGCTGTTGCTGGATGCGAGTCGTCTCATTGACTGGTTAGTTAGCTAGCGATACGACGCTTTTGGCTTAAAGGATATCAGGAGATTCAATTACAGTGATGAAGCAGGATGTAGTTCATCGTGCCAATGAATCACCCAGGTGTCTTGAAATGATTTAGTATTTTCATTATTTTGTTAACCAACCATATTTCCCTTGACATATTAAATGTTATAGGTATTTATTTTCCCGTTGTCTCTATCCAAATGAAAGGAATTAACACATGCCTTAAGAAAGGCAACAGCTCTTAAACAAATCCACCACTTGACTCGATACCTTATCGTGGTGTGGTGGTTTGCGTGCTTCAGAGACCCCGAGAGCTAAGCCGGTCGGAGCTTACATGCTCCTGGTAGGGTCACCCAAGCTGGACAGGTCGACGGATAGAAGCCAGACCAAATTTGAGTCGTTCTAAAACCTGTTGTCTATCTCTCACTGTTCTGTTACATTAGTAACAAGCGCTTTATTGAATTGTTAGCGGTATTTGTTGGGTTTGGGGTTTCAGAGTTATCACCCTTCGTACAGCACCGGATGTAAGATTTGGCGGCCGCATGGTCGAGAATATTTATGTTTGGAGAGCATTTCATGCTCAAAAGGAAATATAGGCCCACCAAAGTGTATGTATATTGTTTTTAGTTATGTTAGGGATACATTTTACCTTTTGCCTAAATTTGCACTGTAAGTTCATTGTATTTTTCATGTAAAGAGTGTTTCATCACATTTCTGCTGGCCAAAGTAACTAATTGAAGCTACCGTAAAATATGCACCTTCCTTCTATATAGCAGTTTTTATTAAGTTGTAAGGCTGTCCTTGTCACAAATTTCCATGTGAAGCGCCTGTAAAATATTTACATAAGAACGGTTAATATATGGTTTTTTGAGTGGGATTATGCTGTTTGTAGTGTAATAGTTTACTAATTCAGATATATTTTTTACTTTGCAGTCTTTTACCCTATAAGGAGCCATTGCATGGCAGGGTTAACTGTTAATGACAGAACAGTAAAAGAACTTTGAACCAGGACCATTATAGGATGGAAGTGAATGGGATTACAGATAGAATGGAGGAAAGGCCACACATGAACTATTATGAAGAAGAAATGGACCCTGAAATCAGATTTAGGACAAAGTCATATAAATTAGAGACAAATAAGTCCCTTGGTTCTAGATGTTCTAGGAGATCAAGTGCATCTATTTCTTCCATTATTGCCAGAAAGAGGGCTAGTATAGAATCAGCTAAAGTTGGACTTCATTTTGTGAAAAAAGAAGCGGATTTAAAGATTCAACAGGCGGAAATGGAAAGTAAACTTCTTGTGCTCAAACAGGAAAAGGAAATAGCAATGACTGAAACTGAGGTTAAAGTATTAGAAGAAGTAAGTAGTCAGACAGATGGAAGGTCACATGAAAACACTTCTCTAATACACAGTTTACCTGTAGAATCTCCCAGAGAAAGGACAGAAAATTTTGTAAATCAACACACAGTAAATGAAAATGTGAACTCTCAACACTTGTCTCAGAGAGATGAAGTTTATGAACAGGAAACAGTTTATAACAGCGACATAGAGGTACAGAACAGACATTCTAGAGTGCCTTCTCATCTTAACCCTTCGGCTCCAGTGTATCAACCGACATCAGATTTAACCCGTTTCTTGCTGAAGAAAGATCTACTCCTGTCACGACTCACCAGTTTCAACGACCGCCCTGAAACCTACGCTATGTGGAAAGCTAGTTTTATTTGTGTGATTGATGAACTGCAAGTTACCCGAGGTGAAGAACTTGACTTATTGATAAAGTGGCTTGGTCCAGAATCTCGAAAGTATGCTCTGAGTCTAAGGGCGGCCAATTTACATGATCCGAAGGCAGGTCTACAACGTGTGTGGGAGAGGTTGGAAGAACGTTACGGGTCACCTGAGATGGTTGAGAATGCCCTCAAATCAAGGTTATCAGCATTTCCAAAGATAGGATTTAGAGACAATGCTAAGTTTTATGAACTTGCTGATTTGTTGTCAGAGATTGAGTGTGTGAAAAGTGATCCAAGATATGCATCCCTCCTTGCATATTTTGATTCCTCATCAGGAATTCTACCAATCATTAACAAGCTTCCATACGGCATTCAGGAAAAGTGGACCAATCATGCATTCAGGTACAAGGAGAGACATTATGTTTCATTTCCCCCTTTTTCAGAATTCGCAAGGTTTGTGAGGGAAATAAGCAAGATACGTAATGACCCAAGTTTTCAATATGACTCCACAACTACAACTATACCTGCTACTGGTTCAAGGCAGGCAAAGTCATACACTTCTCAGAATAAAACAGGCTACAGCATTCAGTCAAAATGGACAGGCGTTTCCACAAACACAGTGCAAAAGGAAAATGGAAGTTCCTATATAAAGTGTCCTATACATGGCAGCAGACATTCGTTGAATCAGTGCAACCAATTCCTACAGAAGTCATATGAGGAGAAGAAAGAATTCTTGAGAAAACAAGGTATTTGCTTTAAGTGCTGTTTGACGAACGCCCACCTAGCAAAAGCATGTGAGGAAAAAATCAAGTGTGACCAGTGTGGAAGTACCCGACATCCTACAGGACTTCACCTCAGTGACAGTGAGAGAGCTTCTCTCTTCCCTGGTACTTCTTCAGGTCGGAAACCAACCCTGGCTTCTGTAAATCAAAATCATGGACACAAATTGGACAACCACCCAGTGTCTAAATGCACACAGGTGTGTGGGGACACATTCAAAGGGAAATCTTGTGCAAAGAATGTACTGGGTTTAGTGTATCCTAAGGGAGAGAAACACAAGGCAACCAAGATGTATGCAACAATTGACGATCAGAGCAATTCATCTCTGTGTACATCAGAATTGTTTGATATTTTCCAACTGAATAGCCCAGATATTCCATACACCCTAACCTCATGTGCGGGATCGATGGAGACATCAGGCAGACGAGCCAGCAATCTCATCGTTGAATCAATAGATGGTATGTCTCAGCTGGAAATCCCTTCCCTGATAGAGTGCAACCATATTCCAAATGTGATAGAGGAGATACCGACACCTGAAGTTGCAAGACAGCACACTCATCTCGTAGACATCGCAGATTACTTACCTCCACTGGACAAAACTTTGTCAGTACAGATGCTCATCGGCCGTGATGTTCCTGAAGCACATCACGTGTTAGACCAGAGAACTGGACCACGACAGGCCCCTTTTGCACAGAAGCTATCATTGGGATGGGTAGTTGTCGGTGAGATGTGTCTTGGATATGTGCATTCACCTAGGACTGTCAATGTGAACAAGGTGTACACCCATAACAATGGACGTTCATCCATCTTCGAGCCATGTCCGAATAACCTGAAACTGAAGGAAGAACATGATGAGGATAGCATTTTCAGGGTAACTAAAGATGACAATAAAACAGGTACTTCAGTGGAAGACCGCGAGTTCCTTGACATTATGGCAAAGGATATGTACAGGAATAAAAACGGCAACTGGGTTGCCCCACTACCCTTCCGTTCACCAAGACAGCCCCTACCAAACAATCAGTCTCAAGCCCTGAAAAGAGCCCAGATACTGGACCATAGTTTGAGAAAGAATCCTGAAAAGCAGACTCATTTCAAGGACTATATGCAGAAACTACTTGAAAATAAACATGCAGAAGAAGCCCCATGTTTGGAAAGTGGAGAAGAATGTTGGTATCTTCCCATTTTTGGGGTATATCATCCCAAAAAGCCCTCTCAGATAAGGGTCGTGTTTGATTCCGCAGCGGAGTGTAACGGAATCTCACTGAACAGTGTCCTACTTCAAGGTCCTGACCTCACAAATGATCTGCTTGGAGTGCTTATACGCTTTCGTCGAGAACCAATCGGTATAATGGCGGACATACGTCAAATGTTTCATTGTTTCGAAGTGAGCAAATGTCATAGGAACTATGTCCGATTCTGGTGGTATAAGGATAATGACTTTGATAAGAAGCTTATTGAATATAGGATGAAGGTACATGTGTTCGGAAATCGGTCATCGCCAGCGGTGGCTACATATGGTCTACAGAGGGCAGCACAGGTTGGAGAAGAAGTATTTGGAACCGACTCAAGAGAGTTTGTTGAAAATGACTTTTACGTGGATGATGCTGTCACATCACTTCCGACGGCTGAAGAGGCTATTGATCTCTTGAAGAGGACACAAGACTCCCTGAGGACAAATGGAAATATTCATCTTCACAAAATTGTGTCAAACTGTCCCACAGTCATGAAAGCATTCCCCGCTGAGGACCTGGCGAAAGACTTGAAGGACTTACACCTTTGCGTAGACTTATTCCCTCTTCAAAGGAGTTTAGGTATGTTGTGGGATGTAAACGCTGACATGTTCAAGTTTAAAGTGTGCAAGGAAGATAAACCCTTCACTAAGCGAGGCGTGTTGTCGATCGTCAACAGCATCTTCGATCCCATGGGATTTATCTCTCCGGTTACCATTGAGGGCAAGTGTTTTCTGAGAGATCTCATATCAGAAGGTGTCGAATGGGATGAACCACTGCCACCAGAACACTTTCAAAAATGGGAAACATGGAGAACTTCTCTACAGAGCCTTGAAAATCTTCAAATTCCAAGAACTCTACTTCCAGTGTCATTTTGCAGTGCAGATAACAAGGAATTGCATGTATTTACAGATGCATCAGAGAGTGTTATAGCAGCATCTTCATATCTAAAGACATTTACTGTAGACGGTAATGAATGCTATGGATTTGTCCTAGGAAAGGCAAAAGTAGCACCAAATCACGGACATACCATCCCGCGTCTGGAGTTGTGTGCGGCAGTATTAGGAGTTAACATAGCTCTAACAGTTGGACAGCACCTAGGCATTCCTACAGACAAGGTCAGATATCACACAGACAGTAAGATAGTACTTGGTTACCTATCTAACAGAACACGGCGGTTCTCAGTCTATGTTACAAACAGAGTCGAAACAATACGGAGACACTCTGATCCTTCACAGTGGACATATGTATTTACAGGAAGCAATCCAGCGGATCAAGCAACACGGCCAGTATCCGCAGCTTCTCTAAACAACAATTCCTGGTTGACAGGTCCATCACCAAAACTTACATGTAGTGAGAGTTCGGCTAGTCTTGCTTTGGATACCATTGAAGATATGGAAATCGAACCAGAAATAGCGGTCAAATCAACTAAACTGGATTCTCAACCAATAATCGATTCTCATCGGTTTGAGAAGTTTTCGAAGTGGCGCAATCTTGTGAGATCCATTGCGCGCCTGAAAGCCCTTGCAAGATCTCATCATAAGGATGACGCAGAGACCGAATTACACCTCGGACGACACCCTGAAGCAGACGCAGAAGTGTATGTAGTAAGACAGGTACAACAGGAGGTATACAGGAGAGAATTCCAGTGTGCCCAGTCAAAGACTGCACTTCCAAGAGACAGTGCTATCCTCCAACTTCATCCACAGGTGGACGCCGAGGGACTGCTTCGAATTGGTGGTCGTATGACAAACTCTCAACTTTCACAGGAAGAAAAGTATCCACTCATTATTCCAGGAAAGCATCACATTGCTACACTATTGATAAGGCACTGTCATGAGACAGTTCATCATCAAGGCCGACACTTGACGGAAGGTGCTGTTAGGGCAGCCGGATATTGGATAACCGGAGTTAAACGTCTTGTGTCAAAGATTATACATGAATGTGTGTCATGTCGGAGATTACGAGGGAAACAGGAGGAACAAATTATGTCAGACCTGCCTGCAGATCGAGTTGTTCCTACTCCCCCATTCACCAATGTGGGCGTCGACACATTTGGCCCGTGGACTGTTGTCTCGAGGAGGACTAGAGGAGGACAGTTGAATAGCAAGAGGTGGGCGCTTCTCTTTACCTGCCTCACCACTAGAGCCATACATATTGAAGTGATAGAAGAGATGTCATCTTCATCATTTATCAATGGACTGAGGAGATTTATCTCGCTTAGAGGTAATGTCAAGCTGTTTAGGTCAGACCGAGGGACAAACTTTGTCGGCGCAACAGATGATCTCGGCATAGAGCGTGTGAACGTGGAAGATGTGAATGTCAAGAACTTTCTTGACAAGAACTGCACGAGATGGATCTTTAACCCTCCCCATTCATCTCACATGGGTGGTGTATGGGAAAGGACAATTGGCATAGCAAGGCGCATTCTTGATCACATGATGGGAGAAATCGCCCCGAGAAAAGTAACTCATGAAGTTCTTTCTACTTTTATGGCAGAAGTCTGTGCAATAGTAAATGGACGACCGATAGTACCTGTGTCGACCGATCCATCAGACCCTCTCATCTTGACGCCGTCTACTCTTCTCACTCACAAGACGGATCGCACTGCCTGGCCTGTAGAGGACAACAGTGAACCAATAGGCAATCTGTACCACAAACAGTGGAAGCAGGTACAAATCTTAGCCAACACCTTTTGGAAACGGTGGAGAAAGGATTATCTCCAAACACTCCAGACTAGGCGCAAATGGACTGATGTTAAACCCAACATTAAAGCGGGCGACATTGTCCTTCTGAAGGATAAGACTGCACATAGGAATGACTGGCAGACAGGCAGAATACTAGACGCTATCCCAAGCCGGGACGGTAGGATTAGGAAGGCAACTGTTCGTGTTGTGGTGAAGGACAAACCAACTGAATTCACAAGGCCTATCACAGATATGGTCTTGCTGGTATCCAATAAGGACTGATCCCAGTGACTTTCCACAGAAACTCTCAAATTTGACATATAAAATGTCTATTGACTATAGTTTAACCCAAAAGTGAAGAATTTCATATTACATATGAACTATTCAGGGTTTTTTTTTATAGGCATGTTGGACTCACAATTCAGATATTTGTGATTAGGATGCTTTCAATAGCAGGAAAGACCTTTATATCATAGAACTATTATCTTAATCCTGAGCGGAAGATTTCTTTTCTGTAATTTTCTCAGTGTTTTTAATTGAATTTGCAGGTGTCTTAAATATCGGGTAGATATTTCAGTTGTTTTTTAAAGGTTAGTGATATTTTTATATTTTTTGCCTTTTTCATTGGCAATATCTTTATCAGATATTGGGTGGGGAGTGTTCTGTTACATTAGTAACAAGCGCTTTATTGAATTGTTAGCGGTATTTGTTGGGTTTGGGGTTTCAGAGTTATCACCCTTCGTACAGCACCGGATGTAAGATTTGGCGGCCGCATGGTCGAGAATATTTATGTTTGGAGAGCATTTCATGCTCAAAAGGAAATATAGGCCCACCAAAGTGTATGTATATTGTTTTTAGTTATGTTAGGGATACATTTTACCTTTTGCCTAAATTTGCACTGTAAGTTCATTGTATTTTTCATGTAAAGAGTGTTTCATCACATTTCTGCTGGCCAAAGTAACTAATTGAAGCTACCGTAAAATATGCACCTTCCTTCTATATAGCAGTTTTTATTAAGTTGTAAGGCTGTCCTTGTCACAAATTTCCATGTGAAGCGCCTGTAAAATATTTACATAAGAACGGTTAATATATGGTTTTTTGAGTGGGATTATGCTGTTTGTAGTGTAATAGTTTACTAATTCAGATATATTTTTTACTTTGCAGTCTTTTACCCTATAAGGAGCCATTGCATGGCAGGGTTAACTGTTAATGACAGAACACTCACTATGCCTTTCTTTCCGTCTTTTCCCTCATCCTGTCGATCCCTTTCTCCCTTATCTGTCCACTCTCTTTTGGATGCTTGTCATCCACGTGTTTAATAACTGAAATATTGTTCAAAACACGTTAAACCCCAACTCACTCACTCACTCACTCACTCTTAAACAAATCTGGTGGCTCCCTTGATACATACCCAATACAAATCAATTGCCGATATTATGCATCAACTGAATTATTTATGCAAGAGTAGTTACACATGAAACCGTTTCTTGACCTTTTCAGTGAAACAGGAGAGACAACGCATCTGGTAAAACAATTACATTCAGACACCCAAAGGCACTGGCATCAGCGGGACTCAGTTGCCTAGTGGCAGAACTTTAATTGACCGGAAACATCCCCTCCTGTCCAGACTTACTTTTGAGGTCAAAACAAATTATCGAAAATGTTTCTTTCAGGGCAATGGTCATTGTTGAAACTTAAAAGCCTCTCCTTGATGAGGCTAGTAGCAAGCGTGGGAGTGGGAAACAACAACTTTATTTGAAATCGTATTCATGTTTTAAAAACGTTCTATTCTGTTCAGGTGTGGTATTTGAAAAAAATCAAAGGTTTTAGGTAAATTAAACAATTGACCAATCATTCGTGCTTTTTCATAACTAAACATCAACATTTACCTTAACATGAACATAATTAAGTATGATGAGTAGAAGAATAATAAACATCGAGTATTTACAGAGTGGCTGCTTTATCTACGAACTACAACTATCATTCTCGATCATGTTTATGGATAAAGCCGTGCAAAACACTTTTTTGTTATATTTAAGTGTTACCTCATTATCATCTAAAGACCAACTTTTAGGACAGATCAATACATAGTATCTATTGAGATTTTAAAGGTTTAACACCGATGTTTCATTCTCATGAATACAAAAAGATAATGTTATAAATGATACAGTAGATCCATACCCAATGCTCACGAAATATTTACAGCTGACATTTTAAGTCGAGAGTAAACTGTGACTCGAGAAGCAATTCCATTTGCAGCTCCAGAAAACGAAAAATAAAACAGATATCTTTTCGGGAAATGGCATTCATTGAAAGCACTTTCCATGGATATTGGAAATGAAAATGCATTAATCTTTACAAAAATAAACATATTTTACAGATTAAAATCCCATATAAATCCATTCCCTGCTATGAAAGTTAAAAGCAGGATGTACTAAGCGAACCCGAAGAAAGGCACTTCAAAATATTAGATTGTTTTTGTCAAATAGAGGTTTTTTTTTAAACACTGTAAAACATTATTTCAAGTACTAGCTTCATTATAAAGATATAATCGAAGTGTTTCATTGCATTAAATCTAGTTATTATGATGACTTTAACAATAAAGAAAAAATTGTGTAATGAAGAAATTTCATTTTCTTGATAGGAAACAACCTACTTTTGATATTTTATTCATCATTTAATGATAGTGTTGGCGGGCTAAAAGTTGGTGAAGCCATGGTTTAAAATTCGTGAAGTCGTGTATTGCCGAGTTCTAGGACACTTGGGACATTCCCAACTGTATGTAAATAACACATAAGCACATATTATACAAATGCACTTTAATGCAAATATTATCTATTTGGTTTTAATGCATGATCCGTTACTTATATATAAACATAAAACATATTTCCCAGAGATAAAAGCTTTAAATACAGAACATATTCTCTTGTGCTAGTGCTAATTTTTTTCAGTTAAGCGCCAAAAATTATTGGGGCTTAATTTATTACTTATTACTCAATGGTGATGACGTCACTCTATTGTGTTAACAGTGGGTTATTTCTCAGAATCAACTGCTTATTGACTGCCCCTGACGGCTTCTTTTCAAGATCTGACAAAGATTGATGACATTTGCTGGTGTTAATCAAACTGTGGAAAAACATCCAATATGGAAACTGACAGTCTAGTATTCTCCTTTTGAAAACTCAACTGAAATTGTGATCTTGTGAACTTTGCTATATGTGGTCAAAAATATTGGTTCTGTTAAAATAAGAGGGATAATCAACGGCCTCGATTTTGTCTGATTTCATTCCTTTACAACACAACCTCAAAGATGAACCAACACCAGTCTCTTTAAGGCAACGGGAATAGTGCTCAGTTGACCATTACATATTTAGTTAACCCTTACGTTAAATGCCATTTTAAGATTAAATGAGAAAAGAAAATGCACTTTAGTAGTTTGCAATTCATGTGTTCATAATGCAGCTATATCATGTGTACGTTGCATTTGACAAAATACTTCATTTTCAAGCAGTGAATAGAAGAAACATTATTCAGACATAGATTTACTAAAATAAATTTTAAAAACTATCAACAAAATTCAGGATAAAATGTTCATCGACAATATTAATTTAAAGCTGCAAAAACACCTTCAAATTATACAAGAATTCTCATTGAGAATCATCCTTTTTTTCCTGCAATGTGGAATTTGTCACTTCTTAATGAAATGCTTTTTATGGACTGTTTGTGTGATAACTGTAACGTTAGTCACAAAAAAAGATATGTAATTGACGGAAAACTGTTCTGGCATTTCCAAAAATAGTTAATGAATATAGTTAAGAACTTTACTATGTCTTTACTTTTCTGCAATAGAATATCATTATAGACATATATTTATTTCTTTATTAACGATGATAAAAGCAACTATTATACAATTGCATTAAAACGGTGTAATAAAGAAATTAAAGTAATTTCATTTGACCTACCTGTGCCATAAGTCTTCCTCAAATATTGCTAGTTACTATATGATTATCATTTTTAATTATGTAATACTATACATATCTATTTAAAGATAAACTGAAAATGAAAACTCCCTTTTTATTACAGATAGTGGCTTCATTCAAAATAAGATAGTACTCTAATTCTCAAACTCCTTTTGGAGAGACGTACTCATAGATTGGTCATATTTTATATCAATGAGTAAAAAAGAAATTGTATGCGAACATGATTTACAATCACAATGTTTATGGAATAACGACAATATCCTCATGGGCAGAAAAACTTTTTCTATTATGAGTGGTATAAAAAAGGTGTTGTTTGTGTGAATGATTTGCTAGATGAAGAAGGCAGACTGTTAACATGTGAAGAATTTTCCAATACATTTTCGATAAAAGCTAACTTTTTAACATACGAATCGGTAAAAAGAGCCGTAACGACCTACACCAGATCAGTAAACATAAATAAATTTAATAGAAAACTTATTTGCCCTATTCACCCATTAACAAGTTGAAAATTGATACCATAATTGGCGGTAAAAAGTTATATGCCTTTCTCCTCAACTCAAATTGTTTTCGTCTTCCAAGTTACTGAAAGTGGGAAAAATGTTACAAACTGAGTCTACTGATAATGACTGGAAAATTTTCAATATTATTGCAAAAAATGTTCGAGAAGCACAGATCTAAAAATGGTTGCAATATAGAATTTTTCATAATATTCTACCAAAAAGAAAATTTCTTTATAGAATTGGATATTCTTCCTCGCCACTCTGTCCATTCTGCCAACCAGAAATAGAAACAATGAACCATATGTTTTGGGAATGTGAACCTATTTTCAGATTATGGAAATAAATAGAGTCATGGCTAAAATCTGATCAATTGAAATTAGAATACACAAATAAAACTGTTATTTTAGGAATGAAGGGTAAAAACAATAATCCTATAAATGCAATCATTTTATTAGTCAAATAGTGTATATACAGATGCAGTATTAATGGTTTTAAACCAAATGCGAAATACCTTAAAACGGAAATGGTACGTTATTACAATTTATCAAGTTTTGTTTTTGTGTCAACTTCAACAGAAGAAATGTTATTTCGATATTGGTCAACTTTACATTTATTACTTGGTAGATAGTCTTGTTTTGTTAGCATAATGATTTGAAGGAGCCAAATGTTGATTTGTATATATGTATTTATTTATCTCGTTTCCTTGTACAATGTTATTTTGCTTGTATCACAAAATATGGAAAATAATTTTTTTTTAGATGTAATACTATACGTTAAAATATAGACACTTCAGGTTTACAACAACAATGTGGAATAGGTGCAACTTAAATGAACATTCATTACATGAAGAAAGTTCGAAAGTTGTTAAGCAAAACAGAAGAAATCGTTTCTCACCAAATCATATAAATGCTGGTTACAGTTAAGTACATACAATTGCAAGTGCTCAAATTCAAATCAACTTATATCTTTTTTGATTACCTTCCTTTGTCACAATTATCCTGTAAGTCTATATTTAAGAAGTAAAGACAGATGATATGAATCTTTTTTCACATCAAAACCATAACCGATATTCATGTTGCATTCATTTCATTGATGCCATTATAGTTGAAATAAAATCTACATAGAATTCAGGACTGAGTTCCACGGGAGGTATAACTTGTGTGATCAAAGTGTATTCATGTGATTTTTTTCATTGAGATATCTTTTTATCAGTAGATGTTTTTACAATGCATTGCCATTGCCAAATACATCACAAAGCTGAAAACAATATATCAGAATGTCATGACGTGTAAATGGTTAACATTTTTCAGCTCACGTTGATATATTTGATATCAGAGGACACTTAGTTGAGAAAATTAACTTATCTATGGTGGCCACTATTTCGCTGTATGAGGAAGAATTGAAAGCATTTAACGTGAATCATCAATGTGAAAAATTAATTTGATTCTTGCAACGATCAAATCAGATTTGGAAATTACAAGGTACAACTTTTGACATACTATGAGATTTATTTGCTCAGATTTTTTCAAACTAACTCACAATCAAATATTAATGAAGTTAATAATGAAAGCTTAGCATATAACGTTTCTGAATTGCTTGTCATAGTCATGAATCATCTCTTATCCTATCTTAGTGTGTAAATAATGGTCAGTCACAAGACGCTTTTCCTTCAAGATGCAATGATGATCTCTCTGACATCAAGGATGAGTGATAGAGGAGAGCACTGCACTTTAGACCGCACTCATCTATTACCACTGTTTGTCTATGGTTACAATCCCACTCCATTCATTGCATTAGACCTGGTAACTACAACTGTTGTTTTGAGAATGTTATTCAAAATTCGCTGTACTGTTCAATTTGTCACACAAATGTTTCGTTTTTTTATATGTAGGCTAGAGATTTCTGTCAGTTCCCTGAATATTTAATACTTGTAGATTTTGAACAATGCCCTATTAGAGTCAAATGCATGACATCACAACTGTTTTACATCAAGTAATGTCATCACAATGCTGACGTCATAAACATGATAACGTCACAATGCTATGACATCACTCCACTGAGAGTCTTAGAGTGCAGTGTTCATAAATACACATTTTTCACGGAATCAAAATGAAAAATGATTTTTGATGATAAATAGAATCTCACCCTCGTGTCTTCTGATGTCAAAGAAATCAACACTCTTTGATAAAAGTAAAATATGCTCGGCAAGCCTCGGATATTTGTAACTTTTATCAACTCGTGTTAATATATTTCATGTCAGAAGACACTTGGGTGAGATTCTCTATTTAAGCACACATTTGATCAACCTTCAATTCTATATGTGATTTTGCGATCTTTTATGCTGTGCCATTGCTCTCCACATTTTTGGGAAAGTGTTACAGTTACTCACTGAGCTGTCTGCCTGTATATACTGAACCTATCGACTGCAGGAACAAGGAATTTTATTTTCAACTAGCCTTCGATGACCCATTTGATATTGTATAACCTATTCAACTAGTAACAATTTGTTTATTATCACTTTAATTGTTATTATCATTTCTAAATGTTTGTCTTATTTTGATGGGTGACTGTTACAGTGTTTGTATTATAATTTCACAATTAACACTGCCAGCCCTATACATTGTGCCTTTGAGGAAAATAATATCCGGATGTACGTAAGGATGAAAAAGGGAGATTTATTACATTACAACTATATTTCCTATATATAAACATAGCCTTTTTAAAAATGTAGTTCAGCAGTATGCTAGCCATTTGTAAATTTTTGAAATTTTAATTAAATTACAGGCAGAAACTTTCAATTACTATTTGGAATATACATAAATATTAACGAGTAAAGAATGATCCAGTTGCATCAATCAAAACGATAAACATGTTATAATTGTTACTTTGAAAATAATCGTGACTTTCAAAATGTCATTTCATGTTCCGGTGCCATATGTCCAGTGGTTGTTATATGATTCGAAATTCTGAAGCAGGTAATAAGCGATACATTTTGGAAAAATGATAATACTCAAATGCAGGTAATTTCTTGAAGAAACCTTTGATGCTACAATGACTAAGCACTGTTTATATCAAGACGACTAACCACAACTTGTTTTAATACTTTGCAAAAATCAATACATACGAATGATTTCTATTGTTTAAAATTGACTCATGATGTTGAAGGCATTTTGATTTCAATAGGTCAGCGTTAAATTGTCACATGATGATATATCGATAACTGATACCTGCCTGTGCAAGGGGTTTATCAATCTTTTAGCTATGCTTCGCCATACACCTTTAAGCTAGATGTGGACACGTAAGTCTTGATCTCAATTTTACATGGACATTATTTACCTTTAACACCAGTTTTCTTACCATACAACAACATTTGGAGAATCATTGCATGAAATGCTTTAAAGGGGCAGTAGCATGTTTTGAAGTGATTGATATCTTCAAAATTTTATGCCAAATGTATTATCTTAAGAAGGTCAAAACATCTCATTACTAAACCGGATCATCTGTCATAGAGGAAATAAGTGTCGAGCAAAACCACCCCGGCTACTTTTTGTGACTATTTGTTTTAATCATTTGAGGTAAGGAAGTAGCAAATAGAAATATGGCATAGCTTCACCAAACATGGTATGTTAATTTAAGCACTGATTCTTTTAAAAAAATGTGTCGTAATGGGAATATTCATTTTATCTACAAAAACATGCTACTGCCTCTTCAAAAGTGCGGTGTTGCGGTAAATCGAGGTGATAGGCACGTTTCAAGGGAATGTACACACATTTCGTATCATTCAAAGCTAATGATTACACATTCAATTAAACTCTCTATATATGAAAAAGAGCCAAGATCACAGTAGTTGTCAACGATCTCAATTTCATTTCATGATCTTTTTCATTGATGGAATAAAGAAAACTCTTTCCCTGCTACTACTATCTTAGTCTTAATCTTTATAAAATTTCCATTTATCGTAGAAAACCATGCAGTTAGTAAGTGTTGCACCGACTTATCGTCTTCGTAGAGAAATGACAACTTTTTCATTACACCAAATCCATTCTTCCATGTTACTGAAGTACATACAAACTAATTATGGCTGACAGGTACAGCTTTATTTCTTTTAAGCTTTTGTTAACAATTAATTGCACGTGAAATAAGGGTATCGTTATCAATGTTGTCGTAAATATGACTATCAACTTTACTAGAATATCAATTACGAGAGGGAGTTTTAATAGAATGATTACATTCATCTAAGCTCTTCTCCTTTGCCAACATTTTGTTTTAGATGATTTTAACTGGTGATTTCTGACCTTGCATTTTTTGTGTTTTAAGTACCTGTTCATACATTATATCTTCTATAGTAGCATAGCACAGGCACGAGTTACTTTTAAAACATTTTTAAAAAGTTTTTCTAGCTTTAAAATAATATTTTCTCTTATAATGAGCTTCTGTCTGGTATATTTGTTGGACAGCTATACAATAGGGATATTCAGTATAAACACAAGGGGAGGTTATGCGTTACTGATATTTGCCTGCACGATGCATCAGTTTGTATGGTTTATTTTTATAGGAAGGACTCTTTATAAGAAGATTGTTTCTAAAATCACATTGAAACTTAACATTTAATCACCCATGAATCACTTTTACGATGCTTTTCGGACAGAGGCTGTGTACCATTCTTACTTTTTGACGGGGATACTTTTCACACATATGATCACCAAATAAGCATTGAATACTGTTACGTGTGAAAATAAAAGAATAAAATGTCCTCAGTCAAACCAGCAAACAATATTTCTAACACATGAATATAATCAACGATAATATTATTAATAAACACAAAGTTAAGAGTTACAATGTAGAAAAGACTATACTCACTCTTCGTGAAGAAACAGTTGACTGATGAATATTGGCAGGTAAATAAAAAACATATGGACAACAATGGTGCAATACAATGATCAGTAAAATGTAGAAGGTAGGAGAAACCTACATGAGCCGGTTAGATGTGTAAAATTGTTTAGATTCCAAAACCTTCTATCTCCACAAGTAGACCGGTTTGACATATTCAGGAAACTCACCACAGAAAAGAATAAGAAAACGCAATCTCACATAATGAAAACACTAAGTGTGTGACCAATTGGACAGTGCAACAATGTTACACGCTGTTATAAATGTAATCGCATCCTTATAACAATACATTTTGTGCCTATGTGTGTGGGGCAGTTTTCAGGAAAGGTCATCAGCTAACTGATTTGATGTTTGTAGCAAACCGTAATTTTATTTTACGAGTAGTTAATACATGTTACATAGCACTTTTATCCATCTACGAATCACCACTTTATATTATTTTCGTTTTATCTTAGCGTTTTCCGTAAAGAGGGAAATATGTAAGTAGCATTTTGATAAAGCATTATTAATGTACAGTGTTTTGCTCATGGATTTGTCCCAAAGATTTTTTAATGCTCGCACAAGAGAAGTCATATCCTCAAATAAATGTTAACGAATCAAGTATCTCTATACATCTCTTCCGATTTGTGATTTAAATTTCATCAAGTGGTGTTTGAAGGTCTAGATTACCCATTTGCTTTCACTGTCTTCATTGCGATTTTATGCTCATCTTAAAAAATATTAGTTTGATGAGAAATTTAACATGGTTTATTTACCTTGTTGAATACCTGTGTTTAACCAGTGCTTCCTAGAAACGATTTACTTCGTTGCGTAAACCTTGAAACTGCTAATATGCTAACGATTACTTTTGACATGTCTCACCAGGCATTAAGTTCCATTTATGTACTTGTTACATCAACAAAGACAGTAATTTGCTTCCGTGACAATTAACATTTCTGCACTCCATTTCGAATTTGAAGATACATCTACTAACAATATTGACTTGTATGCTTGAACCAATTAAGTGTTGTTAAAACCAATATAGCGCATTTGTCTGAAGCCGTTGAGACTTTTCAATATGTTGGACCATAAACGAAATGGTCTAAAACCATTTTTAATACGCTTTGAAAAAAAACAGGTATTGTCGTTAAACACCTGAATTATGTGATAAACATAGAATAGTATCAACTGTAATCATTATGCTCATAACAATTTTTTTACGTGACTTCAGGTGACAAAATGACAATAATAAGGTACAGATAAATGTATTATAAAAGTTAAGCAATTTTGTTCTGTTCCTCTTTCTTCGGGCAGTAGCACGTTGATTAGACAATAAAGCTATCTCATGAAATCAAAAATTACCAATTGATAGACAATGCTTTTTTAATCAAAGACACAGTTCTATAATGAGCGAAACATGTTCAATTAAGCAATGAGAATACATTTTTCTACCTCAAATGATTAAAAAATGGTCGCCATTGGTTTTTGCTTGGTACATGATTATTCTACAATTATGGATAATTGAGTTAAGTAATGAGATGAAAGTTTGAAGAAATAAAATCTTCACAAAACGTGCTACTGCCCCTTCTTCAATTTACAAATTTAAAAAACACCAAATATCATTCATTAACAGTTTTTTATTCAATGATACATGTCCACATATTATATTTTTACACAGATCTAATTATCGGAAAATGCAACACATTTCTTTCCATTAAGAATACTTGTAATTTGCAAAACAAATCTCACGAACAGTTACTTTCAATCAATTTGAATAACTTCATGAAGAATTTTAAACAAGAATGTTGAACACAACTTCCTTAAGAGACAGTTTTTAATTTAGAAGAATTATTATGTAGGTGATAATACACTGTTATGTTGCAAGATTTTGTTCAACTAAGCAAGTAATGAAAATTATTTTTGTCAAATGCATTAGGATATAAAAATTTATGATAGTGATTAGCCAGCAATTGTAAATAACTTATCCGATGTGCTAATGGCTCGATATACATGTAAATATTAAATATTTTTAATACGTAATAGACCTCAAACATTAAAACGAATAACCTTGCCATACCCTTAATTTCTTTTCTTAGGATTTCAATAACTGCTGGTAAGTGAAGTCGAATCGATTTTCAAAAATAAAATGACTTTGCTATAAGTAAAATTTTTTATTTAAAGTAGAAATACATAGAAACAATGATTGACAAACTTATTGTGGCTAACTAATAACCCCGACTGCGTGTCCAGGATGACAGAATGACAGGAAACGTCCAAGTACTTGGTTGATAACTCAGACTACTAGCAAATATTTTTAATTCATTCTGATGGAATTAGTTACAGAACAACGTTTTAAACACAGACATTGAACCAAAATAAGAACAAAGGCAACTCTCTTCGTAGGGTAGACGACGGGAAAAATTCGAAACGAAAGAGATGAATAGTTTTTCTACTCTCGATCAGGAAAATGCTGACCAAGTACAAAACAGAGAAATTGTTTAATTATTCACATTCAGGAAATTGTTCGTCATTTTGCACCTCACTTCTCCTTTAATTGTTCAGAATCTGAAAAAAAATCAAATAATTTTCTTGAAATTGGCCGGAAACATTCTAACCTTAGGAAATGTATAAAACAACAATTTGTAAAGCATTTATAAAATCATACAAAAGCTTGACATTTTATAAAGCACTCCTCCTTAAAAGGTTGGAATATATACACACAATTTGAAAACAATCGGGTTTTTTTTAACAAAGTACAATACAGATAAATTTGTAAATGGATTAAAAAAACTCGCTTGAAATTTGACAATGCATCGCCTCAAAAGGGAAAAAAGACGTGCAAAAATTTGAAAAGTATCTAGAAAATAGTCTTTCTGCCATCTGTCAGCCAACTCTTACTTAAGTAATGACGAAGTAAAGACAGAAATTTGAAAATATTTAAGGCATTCACGATATCGTTTGAAAATCGTTTGAAATATATGTTGGTAATAGGACAGATGATAAGTGTAACATTTGAAAATAATTCTGCAATCGGTATTAATGGGCGGACGGAATCGTTGGTAATACTATTTACCCTCGATCTCTGGTCGGGTCTATAACAAACAGTTCTTCTCGACAGCATAATGACGTTTTCTTGAAATATTGATTTTAACCTGTAAGAATATGAATGTTTTCTTTTCGGTTGATTTAAAAAAGTAGGTTTTAATTTATTGATAGCTAGAAGGACATCTAGGCCCGCTCTCTATTGTTCTATTTTTTACCTGGTTTAGATGTATATGCAATGTTTGAAATGCAAAGTTACTTGGTTCATAATGAAAATAATATCTTCATCACGTGTTAGTAATATGACATTTCGAAGTATCCATTGCGAAATGCTATCAAGTTTCATTAGTGGTTAATGAGGTGCCTTCGCCACAGAAGGTTCAAAACCATCCATCAACGTCAGTTACAAGAACTTTTATGTAACTGATGTGTTTTGGGCGTGAACATCACAGATAAAGCATTGATTTGTCAGTTGTTACAATAGTATCTATTGGACTCAAATCAAATCAAATGTTGTTTTTCAGTGTCGTTCCATTCGTATACTACTCTATTGTATTATTAAGGCACTGATTTACACTTTTTTCATTTCAAAGCGTTATGAACTTTGTATATTAGATTTACATATGTAAACATACAGACATGACTATTATGTGTGAGGTAGGATAGTTGAAGTTATTACTTTTAACAACGTCGGTAGGGTGACCTCAATAATCAACCGATCAACCAGGATTGCACCTCACTATCTGGTTTAGAAATATTGTATTTATAACATAAGCTCTTTTCTAGAAATAACTCATCCCTCTACATCAGCGTGATTGATTCCGCTGATCCAGCTCCTTACATATAGCTTGATCTCTTTCGGGCCTAAAACCTCATATCGCTACTTATCTAACCAGCCAATGAGACGACTCGCATCCAGCAACAGCGGCACAACCCGGATGGAAATTTACGTTAACTTCAAAAGAGTAGCTTCAAGCTCCTTGGGTAAAGACATTTCATTGGCTTAAATAACAACTGGTGAGCACAGCCACGAACATCGAGCCGCGCCAGCCGTACGATGGATTTGGCTCGAAAGAGATCAGGGTATATGGAAGGAGCTGGGTGAGCGGATTCAATTACACTGATGAAGCAGGATGGAAATAACTAAAAAAATTCTATATGATAATGCAGTGACCGTCTTGTCTATCGGCTTCTGTCCGCCATGTTGTTTTAAGGGGAAAAAGACGCTAAAAAAGGCACACTACTCTTAATTAAGTACAACATTATGAAAATAAACCATATGTATGTATACGATACGTAAACATTACCTCAGACCTCAATTAGATTTATCAACAGTGCCTTGTAATGCCGTAGCAAATCTGTTCATGCTCATAGTACCGCTGAATGACTTGACTTGTCATTCTCGTTTTATTTTACCGAGTGTATGCTCTCATTTATCTAGTTTTCAAATCTAAATAAACCATAATGTAACCCTCAGTAACATGTTTCAACTGATTAATGTTATCATATATTCCACACACAGTGTGATATTTAATGTATTTCACATTTTCCTGTAGAGAGTGAGTTATCGTTTAACATAGCTGCGAGTGATTTAAAGAAATCCTGTTTTCGTGTAACTTCATTTGTTATAGTGAAACTGAACTATTTCATCTTCATACTTTTTCTCGACTGGTAATTTCTGTAACAATATTCTGCATTTTAACAATGTTTAAGTAGTCCATGTGCCGCGGCAAAAGGGTGAAAAGTCTCTCAGATTACAGAAAATCATAAACATTAGCGATTACTGAATACTACGTCCTCACGTTAAGATTACAGCCGCGAAGAAGCGCATGGTTTCGTTTTATTAATAAGGCGTCATAGACACGAGCGGCTATGACGTCACAGTGCCATCAGTTACGTCGTAATAAGTTCATATTGAGCCGTCATATAGTGTTACTGTCGGGCGTCGCTGACCTCTTCAAATCAATGGAGAACTGTTGAATGGGTATAATAATCAATAACAAACCCGTTACGGGGAATGAGAGTTTATCTTTACCTCGTTATACTATTTATGTAATTCTCTTGCCAAGGCCCGACAAATACGAAATTTATATAAATCGGGAAAGATAATCTGTTATTCCCCGTCACTCGTTATTATTGTCAGTGTACTAATAACATACCTGTATAAACGGAATTGTCCCTTTGATTCTCGTTTCCACAAAAGATACCGAGACAGGAATCTCCTTGAAAAAAGTATTTGAAGTGGATTATAATTGAGACATATTTTGCCTTATACAAACAAAGAACATCATTATTTCTGAAATTCACATGTAAAATGTAAATTAAAATAACGTAGTGAGTAATGCTTCATCATCTCTGTACAAATTTTATGATACTGATTTCGTATGATATGAAGAGCCATTTTCACACTTACAACTGTAACGTCGGCAGAATGTTACACGATATAAAGGTAACGAGTCATAAAGCTTCAAAGGTTGGTGCATTTTAGATAAGCTGCTTAGATATCAGTGCATACGTCGAATTAGTTGCAGTATAAAGGCAAATGTACATATAGAAATTTTTTTTGCCTAATATCAAAATCAGATGCGTTCTGTCTGGAATTAATGGATCAATAATATTAAATGACAGCTGCAGATTGTTTGTTTGCGTGTAATATGTTTTCCCCAATTATATTTGACATTTTCATTTTGTCTAGAGTGCAGTAATGGGTCACTGACCAGACATGACAGGATGTACGTTAGTGCAATAGTTTAGTTTTGGTATCTCTGAAGAAGAGGTCCAGGGTTCAAAGAAGGACAATTGTATATTCTCATGGTATACTAAATTTAGATTATTTTCACTTGTTCGGGTTCCTTGAGACGATTGAATATGAATTAGTCTCAACAGACGGCTGATGAAATTTTCGGTTCATTACCTGGAAGTAGACAATTGTGATGTCTATAACAACAAGTGAGGGCGACACATGGGGATTTTCTAGTCGACTGAATTTGGGAAACAATGGGCATAATCTGTGATGATAAGCATGCGGGTAGCACCAAATTCGCAACTGGAAATGAACCGAAATTGAAAGATCAGGTGTAACATAAAACATAAGTGAATATAGAGAAGTTTGTATTTATTCATGGAAAACAATGTTCAACAATTCATTCAAGCACTTTTTATCTAACAATATGCAACAATTGTGACAACCATTTTATTTGGAGGAATGGACATAGTTCACACGTGGTCATATTTTAATAATTACCAAATTTGATATCATTTAATGGAGAGATGTACATATTTCATTTTTAATAATTTACACATTTCACTCACACATCATTGCAGTTTTAACAAATATGCTACGGCATCTGCATATGGAAGAAGACCCATAATTCCAGCGGCCAGGTCATCCTTCAACACGGTGATTCTGCTGTTGATGTTGAAGTATTTCCTCTTCTTGTAATATATTTACCTTTATGCCATTGCAGACACGTTCGTGGGTATGTGCACCAGGACGTTTAGTGACAATGTCATCGACAGTGGAGACAGTCGCATTGCAGTCATTCTGTAAACATCTCCAAGATATCCAGTTTATAGCATTTCTCTTACGGTTTGTTCGAAACATGTACCCATCTAAAACCAGATATCTGCCACCGAACGGAATGAACTTATACTCTAACTGCTGGTTTGCCATGATGGAAGTGATGAAATAGTATCTCACCAGCTTCTTATATATCCAAATCAATGTCAATCAGTCTAATAATAGCATTGACTTTTTGAGAAATGTAGTGTTCACTTGTTCAAATATTTGATTTCGTGTTCACTTAATCAATGTCAATCAGTCTAATAATAGCATTGACTTTTTGAGAAAGGTAGTGTTCACTTGATCAAATATTTGATTTCGTGTTCACTTAATCAATGTTAGTATTCACTGTTTCGTTCACTTAATTGGCTCCTTTTTCGTTGTGGAGTTCAGAATTTGGTATTTCCCAGAGAGTTAATCCCTTGTAACAACACACGCCTTCCTCCCCCTGACATCAAAGGATGTTTACTGTAATAACAAATGTCTACTTCCCAGGAATACCCCAAATTTTCGAAGCCTTTAGAATGATAAAAACTGCTCAGATATGTTGACGAAATTCCATTTCATGTGCATATTGTGCCTTCCTTCCACTTGGACAGTAAACAAAAACAAATACACAAATGATTATTCTTGTTTCCATCTATTCCAAGACAAAGTTCGATTAATCTGGGAATTTAAAGTCATGGGTAAAACATGATCCATTGGTATTTTAAAGATTAAAGGATGCTTGCCCACGGGCCAAATACAAAAGGCGAGCACAGGTATTGAACGGGATTCAACCGTAAAATTTCCCCAACCAGAAACCAATCCTTAGTTATGGAAAGGGTCTTTTATTCACACTCCTCCAGCTCAGCCCTTATGGTACAGAGGTATGAGTGTTGGGATGGCCGTGTTGGGAGAATAGTGTATGTTGGTTCAAAACTTTTTCAAAAACATTTGCTGATTGAAAATAGAAAGAATTGGTATTTTTCATTAGTAAAAGTTATCGACTTTAAACAAAAACAAAACAATTGTCGTAAATAATTTAAAGAGGAATGTTTCAACAAAATATCTGGTAGGGCGATTATGTTGATAATAACTTACCAATGATGGACATAACGTAATTTATGCCCTTTTTCTGTGGAAAAGAAGGAAATTAAACTATAAAATGCCCACAAGAAAAATAGGGTGACCTCAAGAAAAAATAATTAAGATATAATCACTGATAGCTATCTTATGAAATATATGGAAACAAAACTAAGTTTTGACATCACCCGGCTGCAACAGCTGCAATTTCATCCTATGAAACCATGTAAGAATAATAGCTCCATCAAAACTGTAATCTAAACTCACTGGCAAAAAGAAACACGCTACCACTTTAGATTTGAAATTACGAAAAAAATCGAACTCAATTTAAACCTAATTGCATGAAAACACATCGCCCAAATACACGATACTTTCATATTGAACTGTGGTATCAAACGCATGCTTTTCCCAAATTTTGTCAAATTATGGTTTTCATCTTTTTCAAGCAAAGCAAAATAGAACCATGCCCGATGGATATAAAACCAATGCGAATTGGTTGTCAGACACCCACTTGGTACAAACAAAACTTGACGAATGACAAGATTGACTTTAAAACAACTTGAGCGCGCAATCGGGATGATTCAAATGGGAGCCACCCACACACGTGTTGCAAGAACGCTTGGCTGTCGCCGTACAACTGTCACAAGACTAAAGCAACGTTATCGTCATTCGGGACAGACCAAGATCAGGCCGACCGAGAGTCACAACCCACCAGGACGACCAATATATCCGCACGTTACACCTCAGAAACCGCTTCCTGACAGTGACGTCATCGGCGTCGAATGCCCTGGGTCACCGGGTAAGCAGACGCACAGTGGCCAGACGTGTGAGCTCCAATGGCATCAGGCTATACATATATACAGACTGAAACTGGATTTCCCTGTACCGGGATCAGTCATGAAAGTGAACTTTGACTTTTTGATCCTCAGGCCAATATCGGAGATTGTGCCGTTGACACATGAAGCTGATTTGTTGCATTTTTATGAATATGATGTCGTCACATGTTCTTGTTAAATAAAATTTTTTGTTTTTTAATCTCACTTTTGAATTTGTTCTGCAGACTAGATTTAAATACATGGTAGCGTTATTTTTGCCCGTGAGTTTATGTGCACAATAAAGACATGTTAGTTTCCTTAAAACAAAACCTTTAATAGTTTCCCCCCTGTATACACCTATGTTTAAAATGATGGTCCAAGTCACAATCTTCAGCAATGTTTCAAGAGGAATATGAATAAGAATCTCAACAATTTATCATTCATTATAACGTAAAATTTCCAAAAACATAAATTTGACTTTTCAGAACTAATTTGATGTACATTTTATTGATTACAATGAAATAACATTTTGAGCGATAAGATCATATTCAAAGGAGTCATACAGTTCTTAATAATCATAATAGCATGTTTTCTGAATGTTTATGGGTTCAATTGATGCAATTTTACAATTTCATTACTCGTTAATTTTCAATATCCTCCTTCAATGTCTTTGAAATGTCAAAATCAAAAACTCAATTCATCAACTCAATTCATTCATTGCTTTTTTTATATTTGAATAGGACATAAATGACATTTAAGTTTATGATGAGACTTTTTCATTAACTTTTAATTAATATAAATGGTGAAACCGGACCTAGGTTTGTTGTCGTTGTATTCATTTGTTGATTTACATTACGATATTCCAGTTTCACCTTTTTGGAAGAAATAAACTGATGATAAACATCGGGTTGCTTCTATCATCAAGCACTGAATTTCCAAGCAAATTATCACAAGTTTCCTGATGAGTTATACAACCCATATTCATGTGACATCAAATGATCAATCTTCCAAAATATTTATTTGTTTGATACTCTCAATTCAAAAACATTGATTTACAGATTTTAACTTAGGTGTGCTCTGAGGCTAGTATATTTCAATTTCTGTTCGGGAAAGGAATCATGTTTGTCTCAAGGATATTTCACTGAATCCATATACCTTGAGTGTCTTTCCTCTCCACAGCTATATTCCTATACTAATCACTATTGCAATACAATCTCTTTTCGGACCCGCTAGTTGTTGCTTCCTAAGAGGCAAGATATTGCAAAACAAGCTGCAAAATTGTACTGCACGCATTGAAAGCACATTTTTATTTAGAGATGCCTATGTTGTGATGCTATCACTTAATAAGGTGACTTATGTAAAGAAGACTCAAAATGCAAAGAGTAGATTCAAACAACGTTTATCTTTCCGAACCATATGGTAATAATTATATAATGCTTTTCTAATGAAATGCTTAATTATCTTTGAGCGCATCCAATCAGGCGTCTGCATTTCTATACCGAGAAACGTTCGTAATTGGACAGAAGTTGGTGTAGGAATTACTATATAGGGCTGCATGTTTGAGGAGAGAATACTTTTGGTTATCTGTGTAAAACTGCCTTAGTACTAGTGTCAAGACCTTTTCTATGAATTAGGAAATAGAGTAGTAGTGGTTTGACGCAAATAATAGTTCAGGGCAAAATTGTACTTTATTGAAGTATTATACAAATTCCTGGAATAAATTATTAAGAGAGAAACATTTACATGGACTTCTATTTGAAGACCCATTGATTCTAAAATACATGAGTTCTAAAATGTCAATTGTCTTAAAAAACTACCTTGTATCAAACATGTCATTCACATTTTAACACTAGCTAAATTTTGAATAACAAAGCTAGAAATGATCTATGTAGAATGAAAAACACCTTCTGTTATATATAATGATGCTATTAATCTGGAAACGTAACGTAATTCGAGCTTCGAATTTAGCACTATACCTTATTTCATCCAACCTACAGCTGCTAACAAAAGATTTACTGCGTAAGAGTTCCTATGTAAATTCCTCATTATTGAACATTTTGAATACTACACATCTTCCTTACAATATACTTTATTGGCAACATGATTAAAAGGATAGTTTAACTAACTAGATATAAAATTGACAGATATATCGTATGCCAAAAACTTTGCCACAACGTTTGGCATTCCCGAAAAGAGGCATACTGTAAAAAGATCAAAATTCAGATTTTTATATTTTGCAAAGCTAGTATTCAATCAAATTGAATTTTTGTAAAATTTGCGGCCCAAAGATTTCAGATTGGTTAATATCAAAACGTATTTACGGTTTTTTTTTCATAAAATATCTCAAAATGACTATGTTTTCCAGATATTAATGTGTATTTAGATTTTGCCTTTTGGACTCAAGGTAAGCATATCTCCCTGCCAGTTGGGCTCCTTTAATAATACGAGTATCATCTGAAAATGATTTGGTATCGAACTCGCTTTCGCTCGTTTAATACTTAATCATTAACTCGTTTAATAAAAATAGTATTTAATGGAAGGTCGTTGAGTATCCTCTATTTATCTCATTGGTCATCTCAAGTTCTGTCCCATTTTATCTGATTTGACAAGAAGGTTTTTGTACATAATATCATGATATAAGTTCCAATGAAATTATGAACCGTAATTATAACTAAATATTCTTTTTGATTGCAATTTATCATTTGATGTGGTATTTTCATCTCATCAATTTGTATTACATTCGGTGTTATATAGACTTTGCCGTGTCAGTCCGTCAAACTGTCCATCCGTAATGAATTATTTTACCGAGCAGAACTTGGAAACGTTTCATCAAAACTGTCTGCAAAGTTGTGAAACTTTCCTGTCACTTAAATTATGCATAATGATTCTTTCGGAATCCGGAAAATGAACAAAATTTTCCAGATCACAAGTAAAACAACTGCTCACTTTATCGTAAAAGGTTCATGTATGTTACCTATCTTCTGAAGTGGTGCCTTGTGATAATTTCAGAATTTTGGAAAAACATTAGGTTATTTCCCTTGAAATCAAGTAGAAATTGGACACTCTACAGGCATAGCTTTAGTTCTAGAACAGAACTCAAAAACTGCTTATTCGATCTTGTAATAGCTCTAATGAATGGTTTGATAGATTTTTTTGTAAAGATTTGTTGTTTCAAATGATTAGGGTGTAAGAGAATAGTCTCGGGACATTTTAGATTACGTAGATTTATCATAACATAGTTGTAAAACCTCAATGCTAATCACTAGTTTAAGTAAGGAGAGGTTTTAAAGTTTGAATAATGACTGCCTTATAAGAAACGCTTTGATCAATTTGATTTGACCTCAAAAAGTATGTTTGGGTTAAAGGGGATCTTTCCGGTCATTTAAAGATCTATCACTAGGCAATTGAACGCTGCTGTTGTCAGTGCCGTCGGGTGTCTGTGAATGTAAATATTTTATCTAGTTCGTTTTCCTTTCTTCTTTTTGAAACGGTCAAGGAATGATATTGTATGATACTAATTATCTTCATTAGGGGCTACTATTGTATAAACAAACCATTATATCTATAATTTTGATACAATTATATTGAGTATAGAAAGGGAGCAACCAGGTTGTTTAAGAGCATCCTGCTACATCAGCTACTTCCATATGCCCTGATAATCCTATCGCCAGCTAATGAGACCACTCGCATCAAGGAACAGCGGCACAACTCGGATGGAAAAGTCCCTTAACTTCAAAAGAGTAGCTTCAAGCTCCTTGCATAACGACATTTCATTGGCTTAAATGATAACAGGTTAGCACAGCCACGAACATTAGGCCGCGCCAGCCGTACGAGGGATTTTGCTCGAAAGAGATCAGGGTATATGGAAGGAGCTGGATCAGCGGATTCAAGTACACTGATGAAGCAGGATTGATTATGAGGGGTTTGTTTTCTTGAGACATTTGAATCAGACACTGGGGTGAAAAAACAAATAAAAGCAGGTTATATGTGAAATGAAAATGATTAGATAGACCCTTATTTAAAATATCAAAGATTTCAATAATTTTGAACATTTTGAGAATGAGTTGTGATAATCAGGAAAATGAGGTGTGGTCAAAGGATGAATAGTTCGCTGGTATCTGACCCTTTGGCATTTCCGTTGAGAAATATGTTTTAGATACGCCAACGTGTCATAATCGGCTGTTGAATATTTGACCTTTCAGAATTCTCTATATATACCTAGATTGCATTACTGTATGTGTCAATATGGGGAGATTGGAAGCACTTTTACAAATTGAAATTCATGAATAGAATCTACTTCATATTGACAGCTGTCATGGAGATCAAGAATCGTGGTCAAATGTGTTAAATGACAATTCTATCGTGAAAGTGGATACTCAATTCTGATTGATCTGGTTCATAAGGCATCAATTCACGATTAAAGCTTATCTGTTCACCCGAAATCATATTACGATATATTGATACAACTATCCGGTATACTGGTAACTTCAGATTCGGTATTCTGCTTTTGGGTAAGTTGAATGTCTTTTCAGAAAGAATTTACTGTATTTTATTTTGTATGCTTACATTGAAGTAAATGGGTATAGGAATTGAAGTAAATGGGTATAGGAAATTAATTAGCGGACACTTAGCTTTCCGGCGATTCCGCTATCGTAGATGCAGCAGGATATCTTAAAATATGGCAAATATGCAATGACGTCATTTCCTTATCATGACTTCATAGCTGTCATATATAGTTTTTGGTAGAGTCATATTTTTGCTTTTGTTACATGTTATTAAAAAAAAGTTTGAAACGATTCTATAATTCTTTTTGATTGCATACTATGATAAAAAAATGTTTAACATGTAGTATTTGGATTAACGTTGTCAACAGTTTAATTTATTTTAATACTGAGATACAAAATCAATCAAAAGTCAGATCGTTAAAGTAAATTTCTCTACGACGAGGGTTAAATTAAAATTGTCATTGTAGAACGGCAGAACGTTGAGCGTTCAGTTTCAATTAAAAATGTACTTGCTATCAATTCATTATAACATGTCTCTGATTTTCAAAAACAGTAGGTTTAGCTCATACGTTGACTTCACTGTAAGCACTGTAATATTTGGGATGTTGAACATGCACGTATCTTATCTAATTAGGCATTTTTCATGCTAATTATGTTAATTATTACAGTTTTTGTTTCTTGTGCAATCATTCAAAGGATATCTTTCATATTTCCAATGAATTTAATATTCATGTTTGAATCTTAAACAACTCCAAGATGATGATGTTAGGTGATGAGATTAGGTGTTGTAAAACATTCCAGTTGAACAAAGTGAGTGTAACTGTTTAAACTACTTTCATTTCTATTTATAGATTTGGTGACTCTGTGACCCTTACTAAGTGTAATATTAGACCTTGAGATGTTTTGCAAGAATAATTTGGTTTTTTAATTTCAATTTTTTTAAATAAATTTATTGGCTGAAAATATTTCAGATGAATTGTCGGGAATAACAAAGATCCGTTCTCAGATTATTTACATTTGGAACCTGTATACGTTATGTTATCCATTACATTATCGCTTATCTCTTCACTACTTCTAATTCAGTATCCAACTTTCTGTTAAATCCGTATTCCTGATATGAAGGATCGAAATTTAAAGACGATTGCCTGGTTAAGTTATGAAGGATTGAAATTTAAAGTTGATTGTCTGGTTAAGAAGTCCAGATTCAGATTTAAACTTACAGCAATAAAAAACAAATGTATTATATTCTCTCATTCTGAACTTGTTACATTCGGCGATTCACTGTTGCATTTATTTACAGACAGAGGATTTCTTCGAATAATCTAGGATTCATAAATAAGGATCTGTTCTTACATTTCAAAATTAGTGAAAAATAAACACAACAGTATGCATACTCTTACTCCATTAGACTGAGTGGAAATATCATAAGATCCTTACTCTCTTATGCAGACTGTTTAAACGTTCAGTGTGATGAAGTTTCAATAACAGATTGACAACAACAGCTGTTGATTCACAGAAGAACCATTTTCAAGTTCACTAAACCTCAGACTATGATTGGTTTACCTTCATGTTTGTGTCAATTAGATTTTTATCATTACAAGTGGAGAAAATGTTGAAATGTGCACACACCATAATGAAATGTGATCAACACTTTCCCCATTAAAATCTTAATGCTGCTTTTAAGACATTACGACAATTATTTCTTAGTTCAAGAAAACAAATGTAATGCTTTCTTTGGCCAATCCAATGTGCTCTTCTGAGAGGTATGTCAAAGTCCCATGGTAATAAATGGAATGTGATTGTAATCACAGACAAAAGGGTGATAGATGATTTCAGTCCAAAGTGTAACTTTATCAATCATCTAAAATATCAACTAGAGTAACTTCATATCTTGAAAGAAAAGTCTCCCATGTGGTTTACAAGTATTAAGATGATTTTTTATGGACCGAATGTTTAGCCGTCGGAAATAAAGGCAGCAAATGTCATTATCAAAAACTGTCTTGACTTTTATTTCTATTTAACATGAACCATGTTTACTGTTACGTAAACCTATTTGTTTAAATCTATATTCGAAAGTAGTTAATCTGTGTGAATTTCTTGGTGAAAGAGTCAACTGTAAGAGTGGATTTTCAAATTTTTGCTTTTAGACAGCGAATGTTGTTATCATGTTATCAAGAGATGTTTGAATTTTTCTATTTTAGTTGGTTATCAATTCTCAAATTGTTTATAGTGTCGAGCACATCTTTTTATCTCTATCTGCAATTTATGAACCTTCACGACCTCGATTTAATTGCATTATTGATTTTAATATTTGTGGACATAATGATATGCCAGTTTAATCCCACGTGGGTATTGGGATGAAAGAGTATTCCATGCTTAATAGTATCTAATATGAATCATTTTCTGCATTAAGTCTCCCCCCGAAGGGTCGGGAGACTTACTGGTTTCGGCTGAGTTCCCGTCCGCGTCCTCGTCCGCGTCCGCGTTGGCGTTCCCGAGCGTTTCCGGAGCAAACTCTGAAAGTACGTGACCAATCTTCACCAAATGTGGTATACATCCTCTTCATATCATGTAGATGTGCCTTTTGCGGGTTTCAACTTCTTTTTAAATTTTTAGCTCATCAGGTCTGAAAGACCCGATGGGCTTATGGCATGGCAAGGCGTCCGGCGTCCGTCCATCCGTCCATCCGTCCGTCCATCCGTCCATCCGTAAACTTTTCACTTTTTCGACTTCTTCTCCAGTTCCAAAAGGTCCAGAGAGCTGAAAAGTTGTGTGTAGACTCCTTGGGCACTGGAGATTCTAAATTGTAGGTTTGGTGACCCCATGACCCCAAATGGGGTCACAGGGGTCAAAACCTAAAAAACCTAATTTCATCTTCTTCTCCAGTTCCAAAAGGCCTATGGAGCTGAAAAGATGTGTGCATACTCCTTGGCAAATGGGGATTCTAAATTGTAGATTTCGTGACCCCGTGACCCCAAATGGGGTCACAAGGGTCAAAAACTTAAAAATCGATTTTAATCTTCTTCTCCAGTTCCAAAAGGTCTAGAGAGCTGAAAAGGTGTGTGTAGACTCCTTGGCCAACGGGGATTCTAAATTTTAGGTTTGGTGACCCCATGACCCCAAATGGGGTCACAGGGGTCAAAACCTAAAAAACCTAATTTAATCTTTTTCCCTAGTTCCAAAAAGTCCAGAGAGCTGAATAGTTGTGTGTAGACTCCTTGGGCACTGGAGATTCTAAATTGTAGGTTTGGTGACCCCATGACCCCAAATGGGGTCACAGGGGTCAAAACCTGAAAAACCTAATTTCATCTTCTTCTCCAGTTCCAAAAGGTCTAGAGAGCTGAAAAGGTGTGTGTAGACTCCTTGGGCACTGGAGATTCTAAATTGTAGGTTTGGTGACCCCATGACCCCAAATGGGGTCACAGGGGTCAAAACCTAAAAGACCTAATTTAATCTTTTCCCCTAGTTCCAAAAGGTCTAGAGAGCTGAAAAGGTGTGTGTAGACTCCTTGGGCACTGGAGATTCTAAATTGTAGGTTTGGTGACCCCTTGACCCCAAATGGGGTCACAGGGGTCAAAACCTAAAAAACCTAATTTAATCTTTTCCCCTAGTTCCAAAAGGTCCAGAGAGCTGAATAGTTGTGTGTAGACTCCTTGGGCACTGGAGATTCTAATTTGTAGGTTTGGTGACCCCATGACCCCAAATGGGGTCACAGGGGTCAAAACCTGAAAAACCTAATTTCATCTTCTTCTCCAGTTCCAAAAGGTCTAGAGAGCTGAAAAGGTGTGTGTAGACTCCTTGGGCACTGGAGATTCTAAATTGTAGGTTTGGTGACCCCATGACCCCAAGTGGGGTCACAGGGGTCAAAATCTAAAAAACCTAATTTAATCTTTTTCCCTAGTTCCAAAAGGTCTAGAGAGCTGAAAAATTGTGTGAAGACTCCTTGGACACTGGGGATTCTAAATTGTAGGTTTGGTGACCCCTTGACCCCAAATGGGGTCACAGGGGTCAAAACCTTAAAATCCTACTTTCATCTTCTTCTCCAGTTCCAAAAGGTCTTGATAGCTTAATAGTTGTGTGTAGACTCCTTGGACAATGGGGATTCTGACTTGAAGGTTTGGTGACCCCTTGACCCCCAAATGGGCAATTGGCCTTTTTTATTTGATTATGAATAACTCGGACGTTGGGACAGGCTATCTTTCCTACACTGCCCATGACCCCATGGTCTAAACCACAACACCTATTTCTATCAAAAGTCTGATGAGCTACAAAGCCCATGGCTCTATTTTTAATTTTTTTCCCATAGCAACAGTTTGGACTTAGTCAATTTGAAGGGTAGTGTTAGTTTCCGGAGTACAACTCTGAAACTACATGACCAATCTTCACCAAATTTGATACACATTCCATTCATATCATGTAGACGTGCCTTTTGGGGGATTTAACTTCTTTTTCAATTCTTTTTTTTTTCCTGGCAACAGTTTGGAGTTGTCATTTTAAAGGGTAGGGTTTGTTTCCGGAGTAGAACTTTGAAACTACATGACCAACCCTCACCACATTTAGTACACATCCCCTTCATCTTATGTAGATGTACCTTTTGGGATTTCAACTTCTTTTTCAATTTTATATTTTCTAAATCTTAAATTGAATCATATGTAGTTAATATTTTGTAAAAACTGTGGAGATGTTCATTAACCAAAACCTAAAGTTCATGTTGTTTTATAGAAAAATTCTTAAATTTTATTTGAGTTTTAAAAAACTGTTAAAAAATTTTATTAAACCCAAATATGCTGAAATGGTATACGGGGGAGACATCTTTTTTTACGAGTTAAAACACTTTTATGTATTCTCCTAGGGGCTGACTAGTTCAGTGGTCAGTGCTTTCGACTTCGGACCAAACAGGGGCTCGGCAAGTTTGTCTGCAGTATGGATTAGGTGCAAAGCTATACTGAATTTCAGCGTATGGCTACCGATGCGTCATACTGATGCCCGCAGGTTTCACCACAATGCATGGCCACTATAGTGTTGAGGGCTTTCTCCTCCTAACAGCCATGATATCAGTGCAATATCATTGAAAGTGGCGTTAAACCCAATCAACTCATCTCTACTCTTATTCTCCTAAATGAGGTTTTACTTTTCAGCGTAAGGAAAACGTCACTCACATTTTGTTTGTCTTTGGCAACAGGTAAGATTTGATTTAGTCATATTTGTCTTTTATTCTTGTTAATCATCATGGTATTATGTTTATATACATTAAGGAAAATTCAAAGATAATCATTGATGAAACAAATTGATTAAAACTTAATATCATCCTGGAGATTGAAAATGGATTTTTGTTTTCTTGCTTGTAGTAAAACAGGTTATTCTGTATAATTTTGCAGACATTATTTAGATAACAAATCATATTAATTTTTTTTTAAATTCAAAGAATCAAAGATCTGTGTTGAATTTAATTAGAATAGCTCTTTTTTCATTCAATATCAATTTCAAATCATCTGCAACTGCATCCGCCATTGAATTCTGTCAAACATTCGTCACGTGTGAAAAGTACCATGATAAATAAGAAAGTATTATTCAAAGAATTTCAAAGCGTTTTAGAATAAATAACTTGGTAAATTATCATCATAAACGTTTACAGTAACTGCAACCGATGTGACATTTCTAGTTTAATGACAGGGTATCAATTTAAAAAAAAAATTAATATCAACCATCTCGTTAAGCTTCACTCTGCCCTCAACCTCATTTTTATTTATTGCAAAAAATCTCAATTTGTACTTCCAAATTGCTAAAACACTATACCGAGACATGTCGACTTCTTGTGTTCAGGTTCCCTTCGAGGATAATTCTGCTTGAAGCATGCTAACCTGTTCAAGGCATTAAAACGTATTAAATGAAACATATTTGTTCAAGTCTATCATTTTTATTAATAAAAGGAAACAACGGGGTTAATTCTAAATATAAGTAAGTTTTTCGTCAGTTTATATAATCTATTGAAAGGCACAGTCTAATGTCCAGAAAGCGAATGTGATTGAAATCATAGACAGACAATCCTGATAGATGATTTAGGTCAAAAGTGCAACCAGGCAGGCTAAAGAGTACGTGCGGCACTCTATCAATCATCTCTAGTGTATCATATAGAATCATTGTATCTTGAGGAATAGCCCCTAAGGTCCAAATGTGTTAAACCATTATTCCGGCGGGCACTGTGTTATGGGCTGATGATTGTAGGATTGTAGGCAAAGATACATTAGTTATTGTTATAAAAAAGGATGACAATAAATTACTTAGAATTTAAGGAGGAATAAAGAAGCTTTTGAATGAAATCCTTTCGATATGGAAAGGCAAGCTTATGAATGTGTTCGACAAATTTTCAAAGAAGATTTAAGTGATCCTATGAAAAGGAAAACTTCGAATACCAATTGAAAGACAATTTTCATTCCATGAGATGATTTCTTATACAAAGGTACCGAATCAAGTTATGATTTAGACTTGATTGATTAAACTCGAATGATGTTAATGGTTCACTGTAAAAAGACTCATTAATTTCACCAAATTGCCACTTTCCCTAACATTACAGGAATTGGATCATCCTGTCGAGTGTGGGGATGTTTTAGCTTCTGAAGAAATATTTGTTGCATAAAACAATCTTAAGAAATGTGAACAAATAAAACATTTGTGAAATATTACCTATAAACACTTTTCATGATCATTTATACTGTTTATTGGATAGTATTAAAACGTATTCGCCAGAGGTGACATTGTAATAACGTATCCTAGAGGATAGGGTTAACACAGGATTGTATGATCATTAGCTTCTGTTACATTAAAGTTAAACTGACTGGATTGATTAAACATCGCAGAATAGTAATACCAGTTATCATCGATTAAGATTATATAGAATGTATTTTGCATATGTGGTAACTTGATTGGCATGTGATGTTACTCCTTCATGGAGTAAACGTTAATGTACCTGCTGGAAATAAATCAAAAGATTTTCTTCACTTCTTCTAAACTGTTCTGCTTTCACAATAATATTCAAATACCCTTAATTGTGTATATTAATAATTTATACATTGTTCTTGCAAATACCAGTCGACCTGCCCAGCTTGGGTGCTCATACCAGGAGTTTGTAAGCTCCGTCTGACATAGCCATGTACTTATTAAATTAATCAAAATTCTCAAACACCATCCTCTTTCATTAAATGATCTCGAGGATTATAAACTTAAGTTGCTCTAATGTAAATAAGTAGATAAATCCTTTGGATTCATTTCCCAACAGTTGTAGGTATCTCTGCATTTTTGGTTTTCATATACATGTATAGATATTACTTAAACCTAGTAACAGCTTGATATTGATGTATAAATGAACTGTGCATGCCGAGTTTATGTATGAGAACCATGTGAAACGATGTATTGATGTCAAACTTTTTATGTATGTCATGCCTGTACGAAAAATATGGTAATAAAAAATCAACAACTTAAGTTGCTCTGGAATGAAGACTGAAAATCTAATGAAATTATAGACAAGAACTTTACAGACGATCTGCGTCTATCCCATTTATGTTTCAAGGAAGACCGACATAGAATTAACAAAACTGTTGGAATGGGCTACATATTTCAGCAATCCTTTCCAAAGGTCATCTTGGATATTGTCTGGCTCTCCGTTACACATTAGTAAAAAGGAACATTTTAATGTCGCATAAAACTAATAAATTGCATCCATGGGCATTTTATCAATATACTAAGTTCCTGTCTCCTTCACATTATAACGTCGATTTCCGCCTTGAATCTACTCCACCAAATGTTATAAATCAAATGGTTTTGTAATTACATTGTTGTTGTTTCATAAAAGAGTAAGTTGAAAACAAAATTAATACCCTTAACTTCTTTCAGATTCTAAACCAGTTTGATATTGTATTAAACGATGTAAAGAATATATTTGAATTGTTGTGAAAAGTTAATTGACAATGCGGGAATAAAGCTTCTATTAACAATATGAAGACATAGTTCTAACAACTACTAAATTAACTATTTTAATAAGTTCTCTAGTATAACTGCTATATGCGTTACTGTACTGAGTTTTTCAGTTAAAGCGTGGTTTGATTACAGCTAGTGTGACAAATGCTTACAACATTGTGTGCCTTTCAGTTATCAAATCAATGATGATACTCAAGGTACAAAATGCTTTCATCTGGACGGCATTAATACAACACCGGGGTCAAAATTGCAAAGACTTAAAATCCTTAATCATTTTATAAAATGTCAAATCGGAATGTTTTCTTTTGAAAATCAAGACAGAGAAAAAATCTGCCCAAAATAAGTTCAAATAATAATTGCTAATTTTCACCCCCTATATATTTATTGGAATCTTCCTGATTAACGACGCATCTGTTCCATATGAAGAGGCTAAACAATTCATTCTCTATATGATACAAAGGTTTAGACTATAGATATTTTGATTAGAAATGATGGCTAATTCAAAATTTCTTCAACTCTTTTGAGTGTAACAAATTGTTGTTCGGCAACCGGTTGGCCTTAGATATTATACCTAATTAAAACGTTAAATATAATGATAATAATAATAATAATAATAATAATAATAATAATAGCATTCTTATACCGCGCATATATCCATGACAAAGCATACTCAAAGCGCCATGAGTATTATTAACCTGGAGGGATAGTATGTTCGGTGCCGCCGATTAACAAGGGTCTATAGGTCCGAACTTCCCCCTTATTCAGGTACCCATTTGTACAGCTGGGTGAACTGAGTGCAAAGTAGATGAACTGTCTTGCCCAGGGACACAACACAGGATGAGACCCAAATCACGGTGTCTCCACCGGGATTCGAACCCGGGTCTCTGGCGTGAGAGGCAAGCATGCTAACCACTACACCACTGTGCTCCACAAAAAATATATCGTAATCAAGCAGAATTGTTTACTTAACCATAACATAACAATGATTATTTCAACTTTGATTAAAAAGCCACTCCGTGATTTTCATCACATATTATTTACCTTTGATACGATTCTAAATGTCATATGTGGTGATATAAAATCAAAACATCTTAACTTTTCATGTCCAAAAGACATATAAATGAAAAATACTGGTTTTCCATGAAAATCTAAAAACAGCCTTATATATAAATGCACCGAGGTGTAGATATTACGTCCAATATACATGGATACTAGTTATGTAACCTAACAAACGCTATCAACTCCTAACTGCCCTCCTGGCTGTTTTAGTCTAAGTCTCCAAAATTACGTTTGACTATTTGATGCGCGTCACTGTCCGCTTTTCGATCATAATTGCGACGTTTTACCTTCATATTGTCACTATAATAAACCAAATAAGCTTTAAAATGTGTCTTTTTGGTAACAGTCGATTCTTCGCGATCAAATAACGCCATTGGTTAAGTTTAGCATGTATGACTCCAACAACTCACGGAGTGGCTTATTAAGGAGAAGGGTCCACGTTCGAGGAATGAAATAACCATAATCAAAATGCATAGACTTAAGATTAGACTAAAGCATTTTCCTCGGGAATTTGTGGATGTATCTTTAACATTACCCTACATCTGGTGACACAGACACCATATTTACTAAGTAAACTTCTTTTTTTAACGCAGGACAAATTGAATTGCAAAGACATTCAGGAAAAATAACAACATTGCTTTGAGCTGTAAAGATGCGTTTCTAGAGGCTAAATGGAAAAGTGCCTTCGGTGATGATATGCTTTATCACTAACTCGTAGAACTCTGATGGTTTTAGTGTCTCTCCACCCACAACTAGTCCAGTATTCGTCGGAAAAGTCAAAGTGCAGCTGCTGAATTGGGGAAAAAAACAGATACTTGATCTGTGGCTGTCTCTAAAAAAAGGTTAAGGTTTCGAGTGCTGATTATTGTTACTCTCTTACCTGAAGATGTGACAACATTGCATGTTTATTTGCAAATTGAAATTCTGAAAAAGTTCATTCTCATGATAGCTACATCTGTATATAGTTTCCTTGACGAAATTATAAGTCGTGTTTGTTTTACTTAAACTTTGATGACATATAGGGCTTTTGTTCCGAATTTTTGGATTTGATTATCTCTAATAAAAGTATATTGATTAATAAAAAGTTGGTCATTTTCAAATGATCATTAAACCTGTTTTGATAAATTTGCACAATTTACTCGATTAAATATGTGAGGGTCACATAAAAATGACAAAATTATGCCCTAAACCAAAATAAGACGTGGTGGTTGCCGCCAGCTTTTAAGTGTGTGTATGTGCTTGGCAAACCACAAGTGTAATTTCAGGTAACTATAAAGGCTGGTAAAGTATTGTTATTCTGGAATGTTGAACTAATATAGAATACTAAATTAACATTTTCAGGTAACCCGTTTAGGGTCAAACCATAATCTTGAATGTTCTTGAATATTTTTTACCACTTAATCACTGTTTATCGTCAAGATTATGTTTACTTATGTTCTTGTATGACAGTTTCAAAGTGTTTACCAGGCTCAACGTTCACATGGATTTATTTTCTTTTCGTCTTAAGTGCAAAATGAGGTCACTGACCAAATAGAAAAGGATATAGGAAAATGTGTTGGAATAGGTTATTTTTTATCTCTAAAAACCGCTCCAGGGTTAAAAAATGATCCAGAAAATGGACATACACAACAAGGACGCCCATCTTACGCAAGTTTTAACAAATTTGTCACTGCCTCGGGTTGTGTGAGAGGAATCGATTTCCGACGTTGATCAAAGTTATGTGCTTATAGCTTTTAAAATATTCACTCAGGTAGAACTGGTTTTCAGATTGAACATCTGAAATTTATGTTTGTTGAAAAAGGAATAAGTAAAAAAGAGAATAGAATAGAATCAATTTAGTAATTCGAATTTAAATTCTTTAAATCTTCCTTCCTGATAGGCTGTATATGAAATGGAAATTTAGAAGTTGGAATTGCAAGCCAATTTCCACGAAGAAAGAATTGTGTAACTGTGGTGTGAAACGATTTTGGAGAAACTCGCAAGTCCAATCCAAGTAGCAATTTCCTTTGCGCATTCTAATCAAGGGCGGTTAATTTCAATACAGAAATTCCTGATGAAGGTTTATATGAACCAGGTCACCTATGTCATTTTATTGTTGACCTTATTTCAACATAACAATGTTTAGATGATAAGAAGTGGGCAAACTTATACCAAAGGAAGATATAACTGCTATATAATTCGTCCACCTTCGTTGCCATCCCTGGTGTGTTCTGATACTGTCTAGTGTACTGGCTTTGTGTGTTTGTAACTAATTCTTCCATGGTATTCATAAATGCTTAATGATTAAATTGTCATATGGCATATACATTTGTTATATCATTAGCATAAATATATATAAGCTTAATATTAAAAGTCCTGTCCATGACAAATTTAGCAGCTACAATAAGTTTTAGATGATAATCAGTCGAGTACAATATTATATAATATATAGATCAAATTGTAATTAACAGTTATCAACAGATTAACTTCTTTTGCGAACAGAAGGTTGTAATTGTATTCATGTTGGGCATACAATGAACTGCTTTCAGCACTGACATTTCCTATCAAATGACTTTAAACTTGATGATGTTGAACTATTCTTGTTAGTGTGGAGGTTCCTATCAGTGACCCATGCTTTTGTTCAGGAGCTGAAGAATAATTCTAATGGTGAATTTGCTTAGGTATATAAAGCAGAGATTAATGATACTACTTGGACATCAAGTTGTTGGTTTGTCATGGGAATTTTTTTTATTAATTATGCATCTAAATATAAAACATGAGCAGATTCACGTATTCATTTGACTACACAGACGACCGAAAACTCCTTAACTTCTCAATCCCTTTGGAATTAACATCACAAGAAATAAATGAGATGTTTGATTTATTTCTTCACATCGCTAAGCTTATTTTCTATCCTCACTCGGGTGGAACCAATATTTGTAATTACTTTTTAACTAATGAGAAATAGCTCTTACAAATCAAACTGCAATTCACTGGGTCTGATAGTGATGATTACCGATATTTAGACGACTGTTTCAAACAGTTATCAATGTATATTCCTCTTCTGCTCACAAAGAGAAATGAGTTCGGTGTTGACATGTACATGTAATTTTGATTTTTACTCTCTTACACCAGGATTGTCATTTGTCGCATGACGTATGGCGCAATATGGCCAATTTTATATATTTAGTACTTTTTTATTAATAACTTCCTAATGACCAATTACATGATATAGTTTCTTCTAATTTATTTGTACTATAATATTGACATGGTCTTCATATCTAATGTGTTTGTTTTTGTATTTCTTCTGGAAATACTTGATTCATGAATAAACAAACTTTTTGAAATTATAAATATTAAGAGATCATTTAAAAAGACATGTTTCATTGAATCTGTTTTGAAGGAACTCGATTCAGAAAGTCAGTATTCAGAATGTCTGTACCTGACATGACCATCTACAGCTGCGTGCCAAAAGTTTGTTCACATACCTGAAAATACGAGTGCAAATATCATGTAATGCCTTTGAGGTATCGTAGCGTTGCGAAAAAAGAAACATATTATATTGAATTTTCAATACACATATGCAGATCCATTTTTTTAAGACAAAGGTTTATCGTACCCCACAATTACCCGTAACAGTTTTGGCAGGTCATTGAAGTGACCAGGGGTCAAAATTCCGAAAAAACAATTTTTTATTTTTTCCATAAAATCCTTTATAAGTTATCAACTTCTTAAAAAAGTAGTCACGTTTGTTCCTTAGCACAAAGTCAATGTGATTATATTGGTTTAATCTCAGAGAGTCGATATGGAACATTTTATTCGACATTTAATGAAATCGAAATTTGATTGAAATTGATTGAAATGAGTTCAAGAATGGCTATTTCACACATGGATAGTAGGTGATCCATTGTCAGTCTTCCTGGAGTTATTCTATTGACGTTGAAACGAAACACAAATTACGTGATATTTGCACTACGATTCAGTGGTAAGTGAACAAACTTTCGGTATGCAGCTTTAAGCTACGTTCCTCATTGTGGTGAATTTGAATGTGTAGGTTAATTCAAATGGTTCATTTTGTTCATTTCAAATCTAGGCAGGGATTGCTACTACTCAGACATCGAGTTGTTGATTTGTCAAGGGAATCATAGATCAGTGGTGCCGGCTGTATGAATCAAATCACAAAGGATGAAAATATGCAGACCTCAAACTGACTATTTAGGCAACCAAAGACTCCTTGATTGTTCGAACACTGTTTGAGAAATCAAATCAGAAAGAAGTCATGAGATTTTGTTGAATTCATTTCATGATTGCTGAGTTGACTTTTCGATCCTTACTCGGGAAGAATCAGTACTTGAAATTATTTATATTTACTTTATAACTTTTGAAGGAAATAGCTTCATCACAACTGTAATCTGTTGGGTTTGACATTAATGATACATCATTGGTTGGACTGCTGTGCCAAATACACATTAATCAGTATCTCTGCATTTATCTACATGGCTAAAGAATTACATATAGAGGTTATCATATTCTAAAATATTAATTTGATGGATGGATATGATGTCCTAAGCGTAATTAAATCACTGTTCCCAAATACCGTTTTTAGGGTGTTAACAACTTTTCAAGACCAGATTTTACTATTACAGAATCACAAAGTGATGAACGATTATACTCAGGTATTGATATTGAAGACGAACGCCAAAAATGTAATCCCATTTAAACTTATTCAGGTGAAAGTCGATACCATCGAGCAGTTACCTGATAAGAAGTGGACAAATTAAATCTGTAAATGGATACAAAATATCGAATCAATTGTTAGCAAAAACAAATATTTAGTAACTGAAATGGTGTTTGATATCAGCAGAGTTACAATATTACAATATTTTATTTATAGTTTTCTATTAAGAACATTTATTAAGTGGCATAGTAGACTGCACTATTTCAGGAAACTGATATTCCATTATCCAAGTTATGATCATTGTTGGCTTGGTTTGCCTCAAGATACATGACACTTTGCACACTCAGGAGAAAGTCATTTAATGCAAGTTACGTACATGTACATTTACGTACAAAAAGGTCACATTTCGATTAATATGGAATTTTTTTCATATTTAACTAGTGTCAAATACATTTTATTCCAAAAACTTAAGACTGCAAGTATCCACATTTACTTCAGTACATTATCCAATTACCAATGCCCAATTCAGGCTGAGAAAGGTTCACTTAACCGACTCGCTTATTTCTGTTACACTTATTTCTGTTATACGAGAAAATGTATACCTATTTGATCACTATGTACATTTATATAACAACTAACTTTCTCGTTAATCTTTGAAAAAAAAACTTTATGCTTTTCTACTACAAGGTTCAATGAATATATCCAATGTGTGCATTTAACGTTCACTTGGTGGATATAAATGTGCTTCAGAAAGCAAAACATCATTACATTAAGTGTTCATTGGGTGGATATAAATGTGCTTCAGAAAGCAAAACATTATTACATTAAGTGTTCATTGGGTGGATATAAATGTGCTTCAGAAAGCAAAACATTATTACATTTAGTGTTCATTGGGTGGATATAAATGTGCTTCAGAAAGCAAAAATTTATTACATTAGGTGTTCATTGGGTGGATATAAATGTGCTTCAGAAAGCAAAACATTATCACATTTAGCGTGAATAAGTGACTTTATAAACGAAAAACACTTTGATTCTTAAAGCTTAGATGTAATAACAAAACACTCAAGTATTGTTACATATACTCAAAATAAGTTACATTTAAAGAAGGTTATATCACTGTTGGTTTTTACCAAGTATATTTACTACTTGCTAGCAGAACTTGAGCAGTCTCAGAAGGAGCACGTCTACTTTGCACTTACATTCAGATAGAGAACATGTTAACAGCAGACTCAATGATCCTATGTCAATTTTTGTTTTCTTGTGTCCCGTGTATATGCAATGTCAAAATGCATAAGCTAAGCAATTTTTTAAAATACATGCCCAAAAACTGCGTTAGGTGTTTCTAATTAAGTACTTTCCTAGTTTGACGCTGTTTGGCATTAGCATTTAATATAGTATTAACTAATTAATAAATATACAACATAATTTCTAATGGCTTAATTGAGCATACCAGAAATATTGAATAGTAGTCAGAAATATAAAAAAATAAGCTTGTGGATCATCAATTGCGATAAAAGATATTGATATTGATAAAAAACATTAAATCATCTCTAAAGCAAATCCAGGTTTCGAAAGAACTTCGCTAGGAACTGGAACTTTGACTAAATCACATAGGATTTGGATGCAAGTTCCATTAAAGTTGAATTCATTTGATTGATCTTACATTTACGCCAGGTAATATATTACATATACTTGTTTATTGATAATGATAGATATTTGTATTGCACTTTTATATTCTCACGACGCATTAAGACTACGTACCTCAGTGGGGTCTAACGCATATGTGAACGTTAATTTTAATACATAAACATTTTATAACTGACATGGTATATCATAACAAAAGGTTTTACAGAAGATGAATGTACACCGTTGCCAATGCTTAAGTAAATTGACATTATGCTACACAACATTTTGTTGTTATTGATGTAGTTGTTTAAGCCGCTTTTTTCTGCTCCTCTTTTTTCCATGAGCAAGAAGACAAGACCATGCTAAATGTCTTTTACACATTTTGCAATCTTGAGCATACCTGTATGAAAGATGGGCTTTGTTGAACTTGGTGGTTTATTATGAAAAGATTAGTGGACATTATAGCAATAATGCGACGAATAAGTTGGCATAAACAAAACTTACATGGGAGTATCTTTCTGTTCTGCCTTTATGCCATAGATCAATTTCTTAGTGTCAAGAATTGGGTTAAATAAACTGGATGATGTTTGCTGTGAATAATGGAATCTGAAGTCAAAGGAAATATTTGCTTTTTGGTTATTTACACAGACGTAAAGTCAACATGTGAGATGGTTGTGAGACATGAACTGCAGTACACACAATGAACTGGATCTCACAGTATAAAAGATATCTTGATTACGTTTCGTGGTTTGACCAAATGGTAGTCAGTTTTGATTGGAATTTCAAGATGGTAAACAAAGTCGTTAGAACACCAACAGTAAACCCAACATCAAGACGTAGATTTTTACACTTGCAGTTGTTTACTAGATGTGTCATTTGATTAGTCCATAAATGTTTACTGTCATTGGAATTAGCAGAGAAGCTCTCATCATTTTAGTGCATAGAAGAAGAAGAAGAAGGTTTTTATTTGTATAAAGGCCATAAGAGCCATAGTACAAAATGGTACAGTTTTACTTTTGAGTTACCATTTCAAGTTGCATTTTTTAAAACAGGCATATAACCGGCGCAGAATATACATGGTCCAGAAGATGTACATATGCTGTGAAGAGAAAAGTAATATCCATCGTTCGTGTTCGGATCTAAACGCTGACGCATGTCCTCGTAGCGTTTACAAGTGAACTTCATCTTCAATACTTGTACAGTGTTTACATAACACAATATCGTCATAGCAAGAGGCGATACCTCTTCTAATATATTTAACACCTAGTGAATGACATCCTGATCTAAATAGTGTAAACACACGCTTTGATCTATTTTAGTGCATATTAAAGTATATAAATCTTGCTTAGGATAAACGTGAAACAATGAAAAGAATTTCATTGGGTGTGAAGGCATGTGATAGAGATGTTTTTTTCCCAAATAAAAATCGAAATATTTTCAAATTCTTTTCTTATAATATTAATATTGTTCAATACCTAAAGATATGCGACTGTACAACTTTGTCGTATATGTACTGCCATGACACCCCAGGATGCGACACATTTGTTTTCTAAATTAAGTGAATACTCACACCATTAAAGCAATATATGATTTATATTTGCTGAGTATCCATCCACCTAAGATTCATAACAACAACCCGTAAAGAATGAATCAGTTATTTGTCACGTAAAAAAATAATTTATGCAATGCATGTAAGATTTGAATTTGAATATCCCTTAGTGTGTATCAAGTAATCGGGTTGAAATTCTGCTGAACATGGATGGTCATTTATTATGCGTTTTGTTATAAAGTGCGTAGTTAGATATACGAACTGATAAAAGTGAAGAAATTTTACATGAACAAAACAGCTTTAAAAACTATATCCTATGTGAATACCTGCATCAATAATTCATCGATATTAATACTCTTAGATATATTGTCAAAAAGGATTATAGTAATAAAAAACTTCACCTTAGTGCTAAGACACAATACCCCTGGTTAGTATAAAGGATATAAAAATAAAGCTGGTCATAAAAGTAAAAGAAGTATGTATAAATGTAACCTACAATATATAAAGTGATATTATTTCATCACCGAAGTTCTTTTATTGGCAACTTATCGCTTGTATCCTCCCATATGTGTGCACCCAATAACGACTATTTGCTAACATGATTGCTTTGTATTGAATAACAAATGAAGAAACCAATATCCATAAAAGAAAGGTGATAGTAATTACTTAACAAAAATGTATTTGAAAAATATTAATAGAGGTGTTCAAATTATAACATTTTACATTTATGTCTTTTGTTTATATTAATAAAGGTTGTTTTTAATACAGCAAGATACAATGGTATGGTATTTTGTTTCATTTCAATACTCTGAAATAAATATATTCGCTTTTTATATCACGTTTACATTAAAGAATCTCTGAATAGAATATCATTTTTTTTATGATTTCTTTTCAATTTTCTTGGATGTGTGTATTTACAATAAACAAGCATGAGCTTGTAACAATATGATTTAGTTGATGTAGTTTGACTTTACCCAGTTCGACACCTTGCATAAAAGTTTGATTACAGTATTGTTAATTAAAGTATAACTTCATTTATTACAAAGAATGGGTTACAATTGTAATGATCACGTTGAATTACAAATAACGTTGAATGTTACTGTTCCGTGCAATCTGGGAATGATCACAATCTGGAGATTGTTCGAACAATCTAGGAATTTTTTTCATTCCTAGATTGTTTAAACAATCTGCAGATTGTGAGACCTGAACAATCTTGGAATGATCACAATCTGGGAATTTGCTTGCTTGTAGTATATCTTGCAAGCAAATGAGACTTGTCTAGTTTATTTATGTTTTTATTTGTGTATGAATCCAAATGATTGAGAATAGTTGTCAAGTCATAGATTGTGACAGGTTCATAGCTCGCCTATATATCAAACTGACGGAGAATAGGGGTCGATTCCTAGATTGTGAAGGGCTTACAGATCGTCATTATATCAAACTGAGAGGGTATAGGGGTTAATTCTCAGATTGTGAAGGGCTCATATCTCGCCCATATGTCAAACTGAGGGAGTATAGGGATCGATTCCTAGTTTGTGAAGGGCTCACAGCTCGCCTATATGTCAAACTGAGGGAGTATATGGATCTATTCTCAGATTGTGAAGGCTCATAGCTCACCTTTATTTAAACTGAGAGGGTATAGCAGTCGATTCTCACATTGTGAAGGGCTCATAGCTCGCCTATAAATCCAGCTGAGGGAGTATATGGGTCGATTCCTAGATTGTGAAGGGCTCACCGTTCGCCTTTAACTCAAACTGACATAGTATAGGGTCGAATCTGAGGTTGTGAAGGGCTTACAGCTCATCTTTGTTTAAACTTAGAGGAAATAGAAGTCGATTCTCAGATTGTGAAGGGCTCAGATATCGTCATTATGTGAAACTGAGGGAATATAGGGATATATTCTCTGATTGTGAAGGGCTAACAGCTCGCGATAATGTTAAACTGTCAGAGTATATGGGTCGATTCCTCGATTGTGAAGTGCTCACATATCGTCATTATGGGAAACTTAGGGAGTATAGGGGCCTAAACCTAGAATGTGAAGGGGTCAAAGCTCGCCTTTAACTCAAACATGACAGAGTATAAGTGTCGATTCCCAGATTGTGAAGGGCTCAGATATCGTCATTGTGTGAAACTGAGGTAGTATAGTGGTCGATTCCTTGATTGTGAAGGGCATTGCGCTTGTCTTTGTGTTTTATTTAGCTAATAGTGTGTTCAATTCACATATTGTGAATATGTGGAGGTAGAAAAATAAATTTGTATATCGATTCTGCGATTTTAAAGTTTTATTAATCATAGTTTGCGGTAACCCGCATAAAATTGTTTGGAGGGTGTTACTATTTATGTAGAAGTAAGAATTATTTCTTATAGGTGTAAAACGTTTGCATATGGAAATCAATAAATAACATTTCACTATGATAAGTAAACTTAATATCTGAAAAGTTATATCACACCGAAATGTAATTCCTCATTCTCGCTTACTTGACTTAAGTTAGTTTAATTGAGCATAATTACTATCTGTATCAACACAAAACACTAATTTCCTTTGGTATGAATTACTTCCATAGACACTTACACTTTCAAGGTACAATGAAGGAAATAGTCTCGTGATGCTAAAAAAAAGTTTAAAGAATCAAAGACAACAAACACTGATCCTTATATTTATTGTTCATCATGGAAACTTGATAACTGTTACCTTTTCCCCTCATTTTCTTCCTGGACCGTGAGATTGACAGTTTTTATACGAAAGATGCATAACTCGGAAAGTTACTTAATCTTTTGAGTTTGTATATGAACAGTTTTTAAACATATGCATTTATAAAATTTATAATACTCGAACAGTTAACATTTTGTGTTGTCGTGAATAATTAGACCAGAATGCTGGCTGGGTCTGCTTATCAAAGCAACGTGTCACTGGGTCGCGTCTCTACTCAGACTTGCGCGTAAATTCTCGTACAATCCCATTAACTTCTTCTCTGTAATTTGATGTTTATCTATCGCACAATATCAGGGGGCAAATACTTATTCAATAATGATTTGACTGGAGGAAAATGTTTAATTGCTCTTCGGTCACACTATGGTCAACATTTTGACACGTTTTTTTTATAGTTTCCGTTATATCGGTTTGTGAAATTAACAAAGAAATGTTTTATTTGATTTATTTATTATCTGTTCATGATTCAATATTTTAAGAATATTTTGATATGGAGTGGATTATTTACTACGCTGCTAGAAGAGTCATATAATGGCATCGTCTCTACTCCGTGCTGGGACCATAGTGACGGGAGTAGCAAAAAACTAATTTCTTCTGAGTTATTTAAACAGTATTTAATTTCCATGAAACATGTAATACACAACATTTAGAATATAATTATACATTCAAAAAGGAAAAAGGATTAGCAAACAGGCAGTAAATGCCTATATAAATGCATCTCCTGAAACAAACAAGAAACGATTAAGATATCAAGTGGTGGAAATATATATTTGCAATTATTCTTACTAAACTCAAATTCATATTAAGCATTGTCTACCTTTGCATTTGGTTGGTATCATTAATGAAATAATATACAGATATTATTAGGGATTCGTTAGCACTCTGTGACAAGGATTTGTCGCCGCTCAAGGTAGATTTTAATGTTATACCGTTTATAAAAAAGTATTGATTTGATCGGAACCTATCATATAGTGGGCATTTAAAGAAGTAATGAAAAGGATCCTCCCGAATGTTTCCACAAGAACAGGGGCGATTTACTGACAACCCTCTATCAAACAAATGTGAATTGAGATCGCTGCAACCGAGGCGCATGCGGCAGAGAAGAATTTGACTTTGCTTTGGACCACAATATGTATATTTTTTAAATGTAGGAGACAAAGTCCTGTCACATGAAATAAAAGTTTTAAATTGTGTCAGTGACGCTGCATTTCTAATGGTTGTATTCAGCAAATTCCAAGCATTAACAGTGATGGAAGAAAAGAGTTATTAAAATGAGACAAACGTAAGTAGTGCCTCGTAGATTTTCGGAATTTCGTAAATTATAACTGCTTACATCAGAAACATTTGGTGGAACCCATATCGACAGATATTGTGGAGTTAATCCATACACCATTTTATAGAACAAACAAAATTTGTGAAAGTCGCGGCTTTTAATTAACGAAGACAAGCCTGTTTCAGTATATAGTTTTTGGTGACTTGTGCCCTTAAATGCACCTGAGATGGTCCTCAGAACGTCTAAATGTAATTTTTTGGTATCACAATAGTCAAAGATAGGCAAAATAAATGATCTATACATAAGGACGACAATGATATATGGATATACAACTTCTTTATTACACAGTGGCGATGTTTCGGTATAGATCCTTATACCGTTATCAAGCATATGGTAAAATGATGTGTCACTCCATCATTTTACCATATGCTTGATAACGGTATAAGGATCTATACCGAAACGTCGCCACTGTGTAATAAAGAAGTTGTATATCCATATATCATTGTCGTCCTTATACTACCAACTTCTAGAATGCCACTGAAACAATTGATCTATAAATAGTTTCAAGGAATAATCGATTTAGCCTATATTTCAAACTTCTCAGACAATTAATAAGTGGACTCGTTTTGCGTAGTATATTTTCAATATGATGCTGCCATTTTCCATCTTCATTTTCCATTTTCATTTGTGTAAACATGCTTCTATACTCCCTTAATTTGACGTTAAAACGACCTATGAGCCCTTCACAATCTGAGAATCGAATATTATACCCTCTCAGTTTGATAAATAGGCAATCTATGAGCCCTTAACAATTTGAGAATCGATTCCTATACCCTCTCAGTTTGATATATAGGCGAGCTATGAGCCCTTCACAATCTCAGAATTGACTCCTATACCCTCTCAGTTAAAATAAAGGTGAGCTGTAAGCCCTTCACAAACTGAGAATCAATTGCTATACCCTCTCTGTTTGACATATAGGCGAGCTGTGAGCCCTTCACAATCTGAGAATCGATCCCTATAGTCCCTCAGTTTGACATATAAGCGAGTTGTGAGCCCTTCACAATCTAGGAATCGGCCCCTATACTCCCTCAGTTTGACATAAAGCCGAGCTATGAGTCCTTCAGAATCTGAGAATCGATCCCTATACTCCCTCAGTTTGACATAAAGTCGATCTGTGAGCCCTTCACAATCTGAGAATTGACTGCTATACCCTCTCAGTTAAAATAAAGGTGAGCTGTAAGCCCTTCACAAACTGAGAATCAATTGCTATACCCTCTCTGTTTGACATATAGGCGAGCTGTGAGCCCTTCACAATCTGAGAATCGATCCCTATAGTCCCTCAGTTTGACATATAAGCGAGTTGTGAGCCCTTCACAATCTAGGAATCGGCCTTTATACTCCCTCAGTTTGACATAAAGTCGATCTGTGAGCCCTTCACAATCTGAAAATTGACTGCTATACCCTCTCAGTTAAAATAAAGGTGAGCTGTAAGCCCTTCACAATCTAGGAATCGGCCCCTATACTCCCTCAGATCGACATATAGGCGAGTTGTGAGCCCTTCACAATCTGAGAATCGATCCCTATAGTCCCTCAGTTTGACATATAAGCGAGTTGTGAGCCCTTCACAATCTAGGAATCGGCCCTTATACTCCCTCAGTTTGACATATAGGCAAAATGTGAGCCATACACAATCTGAGAACTGACCCCTATACTCTGTCAGTTTGATTTATAGGCGAGCTGTGAGGCCTTTACAATCTAGGAATCGGCCCCTATACTGCGTCAGTTTGATTTATAGGCGAGCTGTGAGCCCTTCACAATCAAAGGAGAGACTGCTATACCATCTCAGTTTAAATAAAGGTGAACTATGAGCCCTTCACAATCTAGGAATCGACCCTCACACCCCCTAAGTTTGACATAAAGACGAGCTGAGAGTCCTTCACAATCTGGGAATCAGCCCCCATACCCCTCTTTTTGAGAAAGAGACACGCTGATTGCTCATCACAATCTAGGAATCGTTCCTTATGCTTGCAAATTAGAAAAACCTTAATAAGCTAGATAATTCCCATTTTATAATGATGAAAATACTACTAAACCAAAAATTCCCAGATTGTGATCATTCACAGATTGTTCAGGTCGTACAATCTGCAGATTGTTTAAACAATCTAGGAATTCCTAGATTGTGAGCAAACAATCTGCAGTTTGTTCGAACAATCTGCCGATTGTGATATACCCCAGATTGTTCGTAACGCTACCACATCGTGGTGTTACTGACAAGGCATAATCCAATTTAAAAAAAAATATCTTTTGCTTAATGAAGGGAGAGTAGCTGTACTGTCACTGATGACGTTGCCTGGATATCTACGCCAAAATCAATTTCATAACATTGTTATATTCAACGGATTAGCGTTCAGACCTTGTGAACTAATTATTCCCCTAGCTGTGAAACGTTGCAAAGCGTTGTAAATAAAAAGAACGCTTGTTTGTAATCATCAATCATTTCCCATTTTCTATTGCAATTTGTTAATAATGTGCATCCTTTGAACCTTCATAAAGCCAGGCAAGATTTCTTGCTAGCAGTTTGAAAATAAAAATATGCAGTCTTTTGCATACTGTTAACTCTAAGAGATAACGCAGGGCAATGATTTTAAATCAGGATAATGATCGAATATCCCAGGAGAAGCCCAAGATGATTTTCTTTTGTTTTTCCCTTCCCCTAATATTTTCATTTCCAAATTTCAATTATCAACACAGCTGCACCGACTATATTTCAAATGAGGACATTACATGGTAATATTTTCATGTAAGAAGAAACAAATCACTAAGCATGTCTATATATTCCGTTCATAAATATACACAACATAGGTAGCTGATAAATCAAATATTGTAAGTCAATTTTTAATCATAAAAACACCTTTGATGTATGGAATAGGTACTGTCTAACTCTAACACTGAGATCAGCGACGTTATGTAATAAGAAAATGTCTGCATTTTGTGAAAATGTAGACACTTTGATTTACTTATCTTATTCACTATATTACAATGGAAAGTAGTTGAAACCAAACTCACATCAAGCTTAATCAACCGGGGTGTTTTTAAATCCCGAAAACTGATAATTGGATTGGTTTTGCCAGTGTTGCCTCTCGAATTCAAATGTTATATCGATCCTACATGGTGACATTTAAATGTCAAAGCGGACATGACTGAAATGTGCACACCGTTTATCACTGATAATAAATCACAATGCACCTTTGATGGAATGTTACAATTTACGATAGAATACAGGCAGACTTATGTCTAAGATATTATTTGAGTCAAATTGCAAGGGTTACGTATAAGTTGTTGTTTTTCACATACAGAATACAGATAGATTCAGCTTTTTTCAGTTTAATTGCATGGCAGAGACACTAACTATGTCTTTCTAAATATACTAAATTACTAGAAACAAATCAATGAAGATGTGTTTAAATCTATGTAAAAAAAACAAAACAAACTATTTCCACATGGAATCAAACCGCAGAGTTAAAACTGAGTTCTACTTGAAATGAATTTTTGATTGCTGAGATGCGTGAGCTGTGGCTGTGTATTCAACAAACCACGATAGTCATTAAACGTTCGCCATTTAAATTAATGTTAGCTTTGCTTTTCATTTATTTCGAGAGACTTTCAGAGATACTTCCTCATTTTCATTAACTGGTGTCATTACTCGATCTTGTATAAAGACAAGTCAAATATTTACCAAATGTTGCTCTGTTCTGTAAAGATTCACATAACACTCATGGGCGTTATTTCAATGACTTTTGCAACTTCTTTTCTATCATGTCATGCTTACTGAAAAGGACAAGTTACCTTTTTCATGGTGGAAATTCAATACAGTCAGACCCCGATAATCCGGACCCCGATAATCCGGATCTCGCAGTATCCGAACGGTAGCAAACTGTAACCAAACTAATCTCTATGTAAACTCATTAAATGTTGATTCATTAATCCGGTGATTCAGTCTCCGTATCCGAACGCTAATTAGCTGTAACGGATTAGTCAATTACAGCTATTTCTGCTTCATTAATCCGAACGTTTATCAAAGCGTTCGGTAATCCACTAGTCAAGCGAGCACCACACTGATTGAATCGGTAAACATCAATGACAGTGCAAGTTGAGTTGAGCGTGTCAGCAGTTTGTGATTGTAATAAATTGAGATGTCTCACTTTGTGTATCTGGAGTTTGTGATTTGTGTGATAGTTATAAATATCGTGTCAGAATGAGTTTAGTTGCATTTGACACTTGTCACGATGGCAAGTCCCGCCCCTAAGCGTAAACGATTCGAAAATACTGCCTCACAAAAAAGAGAAATTTGTAGATTTAAGCAGGAAAATGTAAAGGCCAGTTTTGATTCTGAAGATTCTGCTTCACTTATCAGGGCAAGAAATGCCAAACATCAAAAACTAGAGGAAGCACTTTTTGTTTGGATGAAGGAAATGACCAGTAAAAATGCCGCGGTCAGTGATGACATTTTGTTAGTAAAGGCAAAACAATTTGGTGATAAATTGCAAATTACTGATTTTGGCTATTCTCGCGGTTGGCTTTTCCGCTTCAAATCTCGCCATGCTGTGACAAAACAAGTTTACCAGGGTGAAGCAGCAAGCGCTGATAAGACAGCTGTAATTCGTGGTCGAGTGTCTGTCTGTAAATTTGGTTCGTTTCAGTAGTCCGAACGTTTCACTATCCGAACGTTTTTGATGAAAAACGGAAGTGTTCGGATTATCGAGGTCTGACTGTACTTGTCTTATCCTTGAACTTTTTCAAAACCAAATAAGTGAGAGATACAATCCAATATAAATTGAGGATGAGTATTAATGAAAAGGTCATCTTACCAAAGTATACACAGATTCCAGTTAAATTATAGATATAGATACTTTACATTGAATTTAATGAAGTCGAAAGAAAAGAAAATCGATAGATACGACAGGTGTCTCAAGCAAACTCATCCTGCTTCATCAATGTAATTGAATCCGCTGATCAAGCTCCTTCCATATACCCTGATATCCTTTAGGCCAAATCCTCGTATCGCTAACTAACCAGCCAATGAGCACAGCCATGAACATATAGAAGGAGCTGGATCAGCGGATTCAATTACGCTGAGGTGGCAGGATGAAGGAAACTATGCAATAACTTTAACTGCTAAAAGCTCATAATATTATTTTGGGGAAAAGTTTACATTTCATACGTTAGACAGAGTGTTATATGTATGGTTGATTTGACTTTCATCATTCACACTTCAACAAAATCATTCACAAAAAAGTATTACATCTTGTCAGAATATAATATGACTGGCATCATATCAATTTGAGTAAGTGTCGTTGTTCCTCTTAGAAACTTAAATTAATTTGGAAGAAATGATTTAATGGCACATCATCCAACACAAATTAATCGCAAAACGTTCAATCATGTGCAACACAAGAGCTATATGTAATAGGATATATCTATAGTTTTTACATTAAAATGTGTTAAGAATGTTGTCAGTTCTGTAAAAGGGTAATACATATTCTGGACATTAAAACAAATCAAGGTGTAAATTCATAAATTCCATATCTTAATGGTCTTGTAAAAATCAGAGGGAATCGATGAAAGTTGTTTTCTCACCCGTGGGGAATCAATGCCTGTAGTTACTTACATCATAACTAATATAGAAAGGAGCTTCATCATAAATGTAATCTATTAGGTCGGATATTTATGATTGATTAGATTAAACATTGTTTAATATGAACGACTGTGCCAAATAGATATTGAATACCGTCTTTCTCAAATTGCAAAACCATAACATATAGTGTTTTGCTCATTCCAAGAAACTATACAGACATGACTTCCTAAGAAAGTGTTGTTAAAAACTATTAAGGACATATTTCACTGTGACAAAACACACTTACGGTAAAGTAATTTTGTATTCGATTCTGCACTGTTGATCCAGAAAACGAGTAATACGTATATTAAGAAATTAAGACACTGATATCGATAATGAATCCAAAGAATTTAGAGATAAAAACGTTAAATGAAATAACCTGGCCCGACAAAAGCAATTGGAAGCATCGTGGCGAGAATGTATGAGAAGTAAATATTGGAAGAGGGAAGCATATTCTTCTGTTCTTGTTTGCACAGTATCCTTGTAAGGAAATCATCACAGGTGCAGTGAAGTAGTTTCATTAGCACTAGAAGTAAAGGAACAACCTTCAACATTTGCCCATTGTCTTATTGACACAATGAACGCAGCCTCACCTACTTGCCTTTATCTATATGGCTAACACAATCAACTAATTTCGTTCAGAGGTTCATATCCATGAAAATATGAGATGGGCTGGATATCAACTAAAAATGCTTCTATTAGGCTATTGTATGCAGAGGTATACGACGTTGTTAGTGAGGTTAAGTGAAGTGGTGTTATGTAAAACAATTTTAGAATTTCAGACTTTAAATCGACACCACCAGTCTAAAAACACAAACATCATTAATGAAGACCATCTTATATGAAATGTACAGCTTTATTTCCACCCCTTTCCAGTCTCCAGATTTATTTTTGGACGAACTTGTACAATTGTGTCAATACAATATTGTAGCAATTCTTAATGTAGTTTTAATCATACTTCAGTTGCTTTTAATAAAGCCACTAGGAGTGCAAGTGTAATCAGTAATGTAATCAAAACGAGAGTTAAAGCAAAAGCCAAATGTTTAACATTGATTCTTCAGAATTAAGCGTACTTTAGAAAATATTTTGTTTGAATATATAATTATTTGACGATTCCATTACAAATTTTTCAATGCTTTACATGTTTTTTTCTGTTTCCTTTAGACGAAAGGTATAGTGTATGTGTTATAGTCGTGTCTATGTGTATGCAAAAAAATTTCGAGACGTTAATACATCTCGTTAATACGTTAATGTATATGTTTGCAGAGTTATTGATCTTGGTTTGCTACGTAAATAATTGATCATGAAGAATACTGTTGACAGAAATTACCTAACCCACATGTATAAGGATTAGTTTTTGAAATTTTATTTATTTTATTAGTAAGTTACAAAAATGACACTTAATTCTAATCATGTTCAAATAATTTAGTGAGGAATTAAAACCTTCAGTATCGAAAAACATTTCGATCCATTGATATTCTTTATCAGCAGCGAGAGATATTTTCCTGAAATTGTGAAATATCAATTCTCATCACAGCGAACTTAACTACAAAAAAGTTATATCATTATAGTGATAAGAATATACAAACTGATCAAGGATTATTGAGTTTTTGAAATGGCATATATTCCTCCAAAATGCAAAATGAACATGCAATCAGCATCAATACTTTGATGTTGCTTTGGTAAGCTGTATGTATGGTCAGTGTCAATGCTCTTGTATGAGGATGATAGTTCGAAATTGCAGTGAACTCGACCTGAATCATTAAAAGAAATTGTACTATTCCAGTAAGTGAAACCCTTCCCCTCCAAAAAACCTAAGATTTTTATTACACTTTGTACTCTCAGGATGAAGTAAACCATTGTAAGTTACTAAGAAAGGATGTGCCTTCTTTATGAAATGAACTAATGCAAGTACTATTTCTAGTTAATCAGTGTTACAATGTACGTGTCGGTCACAAATGATTCTCTCGATTAAAATCAGTTTTAAAAATTCATCTTCATGCTCTCCTACTCCAATGGTTTAATGGACATCGCCGGCGTGCCGGTAAGCAACCCCTTAGTTGTTATAATACTGATTCAGAAAGAAAAGATCATATCCGAACAAAACAACTCATCCTTCTTCATCAGCGTATGATATCCTTTGGGCCTAAAGCCTCGTATGGCTAGCTATCTTACCAGCCAATGAGACGACTCGCATCCAGCAACCGCGGCACAAGCCGGATGGAAAAATCCGTTAAGTTCAAAAGAGTAGCGTCAAGCTCCTGGGATAACGACATTTCATTGGCTTAAAAAATAACAGGTGAGCACAGCCAGGAACATTAGGCCGCGACAGTCGTACGAGGGATTTGGCTCGAAAGAGATCAGGGTTTATGGAAGGAGCCCGATCAGCGTATTCAATTACACTGATGAAGCAGGATAAAAACAACTTTGCTTATGCAATCTTAGAATGTTATTACACAACATTTAGTATACTGAAACATTGAAAGTGCAGTAATATATGAGAATATTAGGTTTAAAGTTTAAAGGGAAAGTTGATATTTTCTAGAATGTATAATTGTCCATTCCACAGGCCTCGTGCGTCAAAGTAGACCAATTACTATTTGAAGTGGAAAAATAATCTTTAGCATTTGTAAGAAGAAGGACTAGCACAGAAAAGTATGTGATTTTGGGTCGGTTGAATAGCTGATCACTGAAACATATATGATTTGATGAATACACCAATACCTCTCACAGACAGATGATTAGGTCATTGCTTAATCAATAGGCATGGAACGAGGTATTTAAATGGAGACACTTTATTACTTAACAATGTGAAAGTATGCTTTGTACTGTTTAGCTTTTTTAAGTTTCTTGTTTGATGTTTGATGACCCATTGCAGTTAGTAACTGAAAGTATAAAAATAAAGTATCAATTTTCTTGTGATTGTGTGTTGCCATATTTAAAAAAATAAAAAGTTATTATTCTGAAATTACATTTGGCATATTTGGGGGTGTATGTCAAATGATAAATAAAAAAAGTCGAACGCTTTACAGGAATCTATAGTATAATTAATTGTATATGGTGAGCTTTAGTTAGGCTAAATATTTATTAGAATTAGCAATTCCATGACCACATTTCTTGTTATTTCGATAAAAGGTGAGTGAGTGAGTTGGGGTTTAACGTGCTTTGAACAATATTTCAGTTATTAAACACGTGGATGACAAGCATCCAAAAGAGAGTGGACAGAGAAGGGAGAAAGGGATCGACAGGATGTGGAAAAAGACGGAAAGAAAGGCATTGTGAGAGATGGAAAGCAGGTTTTAGAAGGACTCAAATTTGGTCAGGCTTCTAACCGTCGACCTGTCCAGCTTGGGTGACCCTACCAGGAGCAAGTTAGCTCCGGCTGGTACTCATTACCTAAATGCCACACATTATGATTTGGTAAGTGAAACAATTTAGGCTTCAAAGCCACTAATGGCTTTTCAACAAGAAGACATGTTAAGCTAGGCACCAGATATGCAAGTCTTCAGTCCGAACCGTTTAGTAGAACGGGGGAGATGAGAACAGTTTGGGTGTAAATATTGTAATGTCTTACCTAATAGTGGTGAGCAAGTCATATTATGTACAGATAAGTAGATATGAATATCAAAGGGTTATGGACACAGAGAAACAAAGATAACAATTAAATCAACTTGATTTCTAGCACTGACTTCTATTCTATAATAGACATGCTTTAAAATTTACCTAAAAGAAGAAATTTTGTAAAACTAGAAACAAGAGTGTCGCATGACGGACACACATAGATCAGATATTGTTAAACAAGTACTTACTTATCATAACATCCTTGATAATCAATTTTCCAAAGGCTTGTTTTGTCCCTCCCTTTCCCACCCAGTTGTACTGCTTGGCAAGTTCATGTCCCAGGACCTGCTTCATCATTCTTCTTACTGCATCAGGGATGCTTAGGCCCCCAATAGAACTTAGATGTCTGTACTGAAAAACATCAAAATTGATAAATAAAAAAACAAGTCTACATGTTTCAAATTGATTCAAATCTTGAAATGATCTATAATGATTGATAAATTTATTCCCAAACTTTAGAGGATCTTCTCAACATACAGATTCTGAGCCATAAAGTTAACATTGAATTCTAAGTTTGTTGTGGACAATACTATAAAAAATGGTGTTTTAAAAAATTTAATTTAGGGTATTAAACATGGACCATGGTATTATTTATCATGTATACTTATGTCAAGCAGTTGACATGGATCAGCTATATGATATAGGATGTTCAACACTTTTTTAACAGAGTCCCCAATTTTTGCAAAAAGACCACAAAACTTGATCAAAATTAGATAATTAGTTGAGAAGTTATGTGCCTGAATGGACTTCTTAACAGTTTTCTTACAAATTCATCTTTTTTTTAACCCAAATCCCAATTAAAAAGCAGATATGTGTGGCTATAAGTCACTGAGATAAAGTCATTAGCTTAGCAACTTCAAAAACAAATTGATTGAAAGTTGAAAGTAGTTAAGTAGACAAACTTGGGAAAAAACATTTTGTAGTTGTATGTTTTGAAATTATTTAAACGTCTCCAGGTATCCATGATTACTTATGACTTAAAGTTTTTGTATTCACAGGTCTAGCTATATAGTGCTAGCATTTTTGCATTATCTGTTTTATACATTTTATTTTGACCACTGTTTTTTAGGGAAAGGGGAATTCATATTTTTCTGAAGACCTTGCTGACCCATGTCTTTACATTTTGTGTTTTTTAGTGAACTGATATCTTTAGTAATGTTTTTAACATTTTATCTTCAAATCATAACTGGTAAATGGAGAAAAGTTCTATCTACTGCCAAATTTCTCACCACTTTTTCCTTTACTGTTTGGTCAGCAAGTTTCTCCTCCAGAGATGCAATGTCTTGAATTGTTTCAAGGGGAAACTTGACCCCTTCTGGGAGCTCATCAGAGCTCTCATTTGGACCTGAGGAGAGCTTTCTGAGAATGAGGGTCAGCAGTCTCTGGGTTGTCTTGTTCTGTTCCCTGGTCTCTTCTAGCAGTTGCAGCATCTTTGTCTCAACTGCAAATAATGTGACAATGTCAGGATGTTATGGCATAAAACTTATTATTACTCGCCCGTGTAAGATACCGCAGTGTAATATTTATACAACGATATTAAACTAGTGTAATACCGCTCCCCGTATGACGTCATAATATTGTGTGTTTGTGACGTCACAATCTTGGCACCGCCGTCTCAATGGCGGAAATGCTTCGTTCAGTACACTTTCGGTAATAATGCTTGATTACTGAGGTCAAGTAATAAACAGAATACTAAACAATAATGAGCTGAAACACTTAAAATTCCTTTGAAATCAATATTCTGCTCTTAGCATTATTGTGCTCAAATTGGCTATTTGGGGACATATGAGGACCATGAGGACATAAGCACTTACTGGAGCACAATCCATACCAATGGTCACTAATGAACCAGAGGAAAACAATATTAACAGTTGAAAATAGCTTATCTAAGAATATGAACGTAAGATTTTGAAACAAATGCCATATTGGGTAAATGTTGGGCCAACAAAATTCTAATGTTAGACCTATGTGGGTGTTAAAAACATCAGTTCTTTCAATGAATATATGGCATAAATGTGAGAAAAATATTAACAGATGAAAATGTTTATAAAGTAACAACAATGAATTCAAATATTTTCAAGAAAACTGGTAAGCTTTTGTTGGTTCAATTAGCCAAGTCAAATGTCAATGATTTTTTAAATCTACCTTTTCACTTGCCTTTCAATAGACAATGAGTCATTTTTTCACCTTCGATTAGATTTATCACAATTTTTTCATAATTTATTTACATTACTGTTAAAACTGTAAACAGATTGTAAAGTGAATACATTACCATCTGAAGGCCTCCAAAAATGTAGTGTCGTCTGCTCTTTCACTAACAGGTAAAGCTATCATCAAGGTTCAGTTTCGTAAGACAAAAAGCCGTAAAATTTACCGCATCGAATTTGAAACAAATCATAATAAAATCAATAATTTTTGTCTTAACATATTTTCTGGATAAATCAAAATCTCAGTACGAAAATGTGGCTAAAAATGTCAAAATCTATTTGACATCAGGGGAGATAACTTCATTTCTATTGACGTTGGGCCAACGTTGGACCAACTTGACAAAATAAGTATTAAATGGGCACTGGTTTTCGTATGTTGGGCCAATGTTGGACTGATGCCTCCAAGGCCACTGTTGATTTAACGTCCTGAAAATAATGTTGGGCCAACGTTGTTAAATGATTGGCCAACTGACTAACCATATACCAATATTGGCCCAACGAACCTTTGCTATCTGGGATGGTCCTTAATTTTTTGAAAATTTGCAGGGTAATTTCTTTTGTTTTGTGATTTTGTATCTATTTTCTCGGATACTCATGAATTTAAGTTGGTTGACAATATACTTATGACTTAGAGCACAAATCAGGAATCATGTTCAATGTTATCACATCGCAGTGTTACTAAAATGGCATGCCTTAAATGGTGCAAAAGTGTTTTATGTTGGGCGATTTTCTGCTATACTGCATTTCAGTGCGGTACCACCCATGTTTCGCATGTTCCAGCCGATGCTCGCAAGTTTCACTACGATGCCTAGCCATAATGGTATTGAGGGCTTTGTCCCTGCAATACTACTGGTTGCTGCGATATAGGTGAAATACTCTTAAAAGCGGCGTTAAAAGCCAACTCACCTCACTCACAATAAAACAAGTGCGCATAACCTTTTTTATATTCAAATAGAATGACTTAAATAAATTCTAACTAAGAATTAATTAGAAGATACATATATCAAGAAGACATGTTATCTGTAAGTAATATAATAAACGACAGTTCTAAGACCTCATGCATTTTTTCATTATGGCACCAAGTGTCACTTAGAAAAAAGACAGATGTCGAATAAATATAAAACGGTAATAGGCGTTTAATGTCATATGCAGCTGCTCCGATAAAAAAATAATTCTTCGTCTATTGATGAGAACACAATATTTGTGTCAAAGAAACACATGTATAGAGGATACTAAACGACCTTCCATTTAATACTATTTTTTATTAAACGAGTTAATGATTAAGTATAAAACGAGCGAAAGCGAGTTTGATACCAAATCATTAACGAGTTTAATAAAAATAGTATTTAATTGAAGGAAGTTTAGTATTCTGTTTATTACTTGCCCTTAGTAATCAAACATGATTGCCGAAAGTGTGCTGAACGAAACATTTCCGCGACTTGGCCGCCATTGTGACGGCGGTGCTAACATTGTGACGTCACAACCACACAATATAATGACGTCATGCGTGCAGCGGTATTACACTAGATTAATATCGCCGTTTAAATATCACACGGCAGTATCTTACACGGGCGAGTAATAAATCGTTTATGCTTATAACTTTTTAGTGGCATTTTAGAAGTTGGTCTTATGAAGAAACGTGGACGAAATATTAAGGGGGTCGAGAAGTTTGGCGAGGTGCAGGGCAGTGTTGTAGAGTTGTACATCAACCTATTTGTGTAAAACATGCCTTAACAAATGCAAATATTCACAGTGTTGCTGTTACGAACAATCTGGGGTAAATCACAATCTGCAGATTGTTCGAACAATCTGCAGATTGTTTGCTCACAATCTAGGAAATCCTAGATTGTTTAAACAATCTGCAGATTGTGCGACCTGAACAATCTGGGAATGATCACAATCTGGGAATGTGTGTTTTAGTAGTACTTTCATCATTATAGAATGGGAATTATTTAGCTTATTAAGGTTTTTCTATTTAGCAAGTATAAGGATCGATTCCTAGATTGTGATGAGCAATCAGCTTGTCTCTTTTTCAAAATGAGGGGGTATGGGGGCCGATTCCCAGATTGTGAAGGACATTCAGCTCGTCTTTATGTCAAACTTAGGGGGTGTAAGGGTTGACTCCTAGATTGTGAAGGGCTCATAGCTCACCTTTATTTAAACTGAGAGGGTATATAGGAGTCGATTCTCAGATTGTGAAGGGCTCACATTTCGCCTATATGTCAAACTGACGGAGAATCGGGATCGATTCTCAGTTTGTGAAGGGCTCATAGCTCGTCTTTATGTCAAACTGAGGTGGTATAGGGGCCGATTCCCAGATTGTGAAGGGCTCACGGCTCACCTTTTTTCAAACTGAGAGGGAATAGCCGTCGATTCTCAGATTGTGAAGGGCCCACTGATCGGTTTTATGTCAAACTGAGGTAGCATAGGGGTCAATTCTCAGATTGTGAAGGGCTTACAGCTCACCTATATATGAAACTGAGAGGGTATCTAGGAGTCGATTCTCAGACTGTGAAGGGCTTACATTTCGCCTGTATGTCAAACTGACGAAGTATAGGGATCGATTCTCAGATTATGAAGCGCTCATAGCTCGTCTTTATGTCAAACTGAGGGGGTATAGGGGTCGATTCCCAGATTGTGAAGGGCTCACACCTCACCTTTATTTAAACTTAGAGGGTATAACAGTCGATTCTCAGATTGTTAAGGGCTCACAGATCGGCTTTATGTCAAACTGAGGGGATGTAAGGGTTGACTCCTAGATTGTGAAGGGCTCATAGCTCACCTTTAATTAAACTGAGAGGGTATATAGGAGTCGATTCTCAGATTGTGAAGGGCCCACTGATCGGCTTTATGTCAAACTGAGGTAGCATAGGGGTCAATTCTCAGATTGTGAAGGGCTTACAGCTCACCTATATATGAAACTGAGAGGGTATCTAGGAGTCGATTCTCAGACTGTGAAGGGCTTACATTTCGCCTATATGTCAAACTGACGAAGTATAGGGATCGATTCTCAGATTATGAAGGGCTCATAGCTCGTCTTTATGTCAAACTGAGGGGGTATAGGGGTCGATTCCCAGATTGTGAAGGGCTCACACCTCACCTTTATTTAAACTGAGAGGGTATAACAGTCGATTCTCAGATTGTTAAGGGCTCACATATCGGCTTTATGTCAAACTGAGGGGATGTAAGGGTTGACTCCTAGATTGTGAAGGGCTCATAGCTCACCTTTATTTAAACTGAGAGGGTATATAGGAGTCGATTCTCAGATTGTGAAGGGCTCACATTTCGCCTATATGTCAAACTGACGGAGTATCGGGATCGATTCTCAGTTTGTGAAGGGCTCATAGCTCGTCTTTATGTCAAACTGAGGTGGTATAGGGGCCGATTCCCAGATTGTGAAGGGCTCACGGCTCACCTTTTTTCAAACTGAGAGGGTATAGCCATCGATTCTCAGATTGTGAAGGGCCCACTGATCGGTTTTATGTAAAACTGAGGTAGCATAGGGGTCAATTCTCAGATTGTGAAGGGCTCACAACTCGCCTATATGTCAAACTGACGGATTATAGGGATCGTTTCCCAGATTGTGAAGGGCTCCTAGCTCGTCCTTATGTCAAACTGAGGGAGTATAGGGGCCGATTCCTAGATTGTGAAGGGCTCACAACTCGCCTATATGTCAAACTGATGGACTATAGGGATCGATTCTCAGAATATGAAGGGCTCATAGCTCGTCTTTATGCCAATCTGAGGGAGTATAGGGGCCAATTCCTAGATTGTGAAGAGCTCACAACTCGCCTATTTGTCAAACTGAGGGAGTATAGGGATCGATTCTCAGATTGTGAAGGGCTCATAGCTCGTCTTTAAATCAAACTGACGGAGTATAGAGGTCGATTCTCAGATTGTGAAGAGCTCACAACTCGCCTATATGTCAAACTGAGGGGGTATAGGGGTTGATTCCTAGATTGTGAAGGGCTCACAGTTAATCTGTATTTAAACTTTGAGGGTATAGGAGTCAATTCTGAGATTGTGAAAGGCTCATAGCTCGCCTATATATGAAACTGAGAGGGTAGAGGAGTCGATTCTCAGATTGGGAAGGGCTAACAGGTCGACTTTACGTCATATATAGGGGGGTATAGAAGCATGTTTTCACAGATGGAAATGGAAAATTAAGATGGAAAATGGCAGCATCATATTGAAAATATACTACGCAAAGCAAGTCCACTTATTGTTGTTAGTAAATCCCGCCTGTTCTTGTGGAAACATTCGGGTGGATTCTTTTCATTATTTCTTTGAATGCCCACTATATGATGGATTCCGATCAAATCAATACTTTTAAAAAAACGATATAATATTAAAATCTACCTTGAGCGTCGACAAATCCTTGTCACAGAGTGCTAACGAATGCCTAATAATATCTGTGTATCATTTCATAAATGATCCCAACCGATTTTTATAGCTTTTTAATTATATCTGTACCAAATGCAAAGGTAGAGAATGCTTAATATGAATTTGATTTTAGTAAGAATAATTGCAAAGATATATTTTCACTAATGTACTTGATATCTTAATCGTTTCATGTTGGTTTAAACATATTTTTATTCATATAAGAATCTGGTTCGGTAAACAAGCAAGTCTTTGCTTTTATGAATACCTCACCAGTACAAAACGTAATAAGCAAAGCTCACAAGAACGAGACAAATAAAATAGAACAAAATACAAGAAAAATTCAGCATGACTTAATATGTATGGGTACAAAATTAGGTGACAAAGCGCTTGCAGTTGCTTATTATGATAATAAATCCATTTTACATTTCAAATCGCTTGCTCTTGCAAATATATTGGTGTAATGATTCCAAGATTTTTTCATTTTCACTACTGGTAGTTGATGGTAATCCGTATAACACTGTTTGGAGGCTGTGACCGTTTATGTAAAAGTAAGATTTATGTCTTATATCTGTATAAAGTTTGCATATGAAAAGATAATGAATAATATCTTCATCATGATATCCACATGCGCATTCAGCGATAGTCGATATATATCTTTTGACTTTATCCGCATTTAGATCACTGCAGCCAAGCTTGAGGCGAGTGTGGACAATCTGACAAAATCTACTACCGTAGTTTAAATCATGACTATTTAGTGATTCAGATCTTGTTAAAAGAGATTTAAATTCACTTATTGAATTGGCATTAGTGAGGTTGTCAGGTAAAGAGTTCCACATTTTAATTGTGTTTGGTAAGAATGAATTTTCATAGAGTTTTGTCCTACAGTTTATTGTTTGGAGCTTAAAACTATTTCTCAGGTTATATTGACTGTTTTCAGAGACAGTTTTAGGAACAAGGTCGCATAAGTAACCTGGAGCGAGATTATTATACATTTTGTAAAAATTTAGCAACTTAATATCGCGCCTTCTTTCAATTAAAGGTTTAAATTTAGTTTCGAGGTATAATTTTTCATGACTAGTGCCGCGAACTGCGCCGCATATAGTGCGAAGTCCATCTAAATGGAGTCGTTCAAGAAGATGATTTTGTTCATTCGTACAGTTATCCCAAATATGACAGCAGTAGTCAAATATCGGCATCACAAATGATTTGTACATAGTTTCAAGCGTTTTCCTAGAAAGGCGGTATTTAAAGCTTCTAAGACAATTAATCATTGGACTTACTTTGTCAACAATGCCTTCAATATGACTTTTCCAAGAACAGTTACTCTGAAGAGTTATGCCAAGATGTGTATGGTTTTGAACTTCTTGCACCGGGGTTTGATTCATATATAAATTCGGAATTTTGTCACTTTTATGTTTATTAGAAAAGTTTATAGTCTCTGTCTTTTTGGGATTAAATTGAACCTGCCACTTTTCTGCCCAGCTCGAAATTCGGTTTAAATCGTCATTAAGACACGCAGCGGCAACATGGCGATCATCAACAATGACGTATATTGATGTGTCGTCTGCAAAGAGACGAATGTGACTTTCTATGCCATCGACAATATCATTGATGTACACAATGAAAAGTAGCGGTCCCAACACGGAGCCTTGTGGGACGCCAGCAAGTACAGCTTTATTATCTGAGCAGAATCCGTCGATGACAACCTTTTGTAATCTATTTTCTAGATAACTTACAAACCAATTTAAAAGTGATCCATCGATGCCATAATGTTTTAGTTTCGCAATAATTCCTCTATGCCAAACTTTGTCAAACGCTTTGCTAATGTCGCAAAAAACAGCCCTAACCTCTTTACCTTCGTCAAGGCCTTTTGCGATAAAATTATACAAATATGTTAATTGGTTAGCTGTAGAGTCACCCGGCATAAATCCCGATTGTAAATTTGTAAGAATATTATTATCTCTAAAGAAATTGAATACGTGCTTAAAAACACATTTTTCGAAAACTTTGGATAGACAACTTGTTAATGCCACAGGTCGATAATTGGAACATTCATTAACGCTATTCTTTTTATGGAGAGGAAAGACGGTAGCTTTTTTCCAAATGGATGGAAATACGGACTTTTCAAGAGAAGAGTTAAATAATTTAGTCAACAAGGGGGATACATCTTTTGCAAAACATCGGAGAAATCTATTTCCTATTCCATCTGGCCCTGTTGCTTTTGATGGATCAATTGAGAGGAGAATGTCTTGTACCTCGTCACGTGTAAGAATTGTGGAGCTCAACGTATTTGTAATAGTTTCAAACTGCATATCGGGTGGTTTCAAATATGGGTCGGCTACTGTAGCTTGATTTGCAAAGAAGTTGTTAAGGACATTAGCAATTTCTTCGGGATGATCATGAATAACGCCATTCGATATGATGGGTGGAAAAGAATTACATTCAGATTTTCTTTGTACAAATTGTTTAACCATACGCCACTATGTCTTAGTACCAAGGGACGTATTTATCCTATCATCGATTCTTAGATCACATTTCCTTTTAGCAACACGTATCAAATTGATAACTTTATTTCTAATTGATCTAAAGTTAGCCCAATCAGATGTACGGTTACGTCTTTTAGCTTTTTTATGATAACGGTTACGCTTCCGCATTGCAGAACGGATTTCGCTATTCATCCACAAGGGCTCGTTTTTTCGTGCATTGATCTCTCTGTTCGGTGTTGTGATATTAAGGATATGTTTTAATTTACTCGTAAGAATTTCAGCAGCACTGTTAATATCATCGGTAGAGAATATTTCAGTTTCATCAATTTCAGATAGATATAGGTGTGCGCTTCCTGTATCCATCGACCTATAATCGTACACGGTTCTTTTCATTGCGGTATTTACCTTACTTGATTTATCTCTAACAGTTACGAAGATTGGACAATGATCGCTACATATGGGATCAAGAACGCCTGAGCTAAGCACGCTATTTTCATGAGTAACAAAAATCAAATCAATTAAAGTGCGAGAGCTGTGCGTTATCCGTGTTGGTACATTTATAATCTGGCTTAGCCCATACATGCTTTTCAATGTTTCAATCTTAGTATTTGTTAAATTTAAAATATCAATGTTAAAATCGCCGGTAATGATAGTAAACATATCTAAATCGGCTGCCATTCCAATAGATTGGTCAATCAATTCCCAGTATTGTTCACTTTTATCTGCGCGGTAAAACACACCGATTAGATAATGTCTGGATTTACAAACTGCAGAAGGTTCAAAATGCAGCTGCCCGTGTTGTCACCCGCACTAGGAAGTTTGAGCACATCACCCCTGTTTTGAAGCAACTCCACTGGCTACCCGTTCACAACAGAATTATCTACAAGATCCTTATTCTAACTTTCAAAGCTCAACATCATCTTGCTCCTAGCTACATCACCAGCCTCATCAAGCCATATCAACCTCATCGCAGTTTGCGGTCTGCTGACAAACATCTCCTGTCTGTACCAAGCTCGAGAACCAAGACATACGGCCAACGGTCATTTGCATCAGCAGCTCCATACTTATGGAATAAACTCCCACTAAATCTTCGTGTAACAGATGAACTATCCACCTTTCGAACAAGACTGAAGACACACCTGTTTCAAAGTGACTGAATCTCATTGTGTATATATGTTGGACTCAAGAGCGCTTTAGAGCAGTTTTCATATTCTGATTTTAGCGCTATATAAATGTTTTTATGTATGTATGTATTTTATTTTCACCCATAACGCTTCGAGGTCAACAATGTCTAATGCTTCCATTTTTTCAACACATAAATGTTGTTTTAAATAAATGGCCACGCCGCCGCCTCGGGTTAAACGGTCTTTTCTGAATGGTTTGTGAAAACCTGGAATTAGTAAATCATCAGTAGGAATAGTATCATTTAGCCAGGTCTCTGTAAGGCAAATTATGTCGTAGTCTGAAAATTCTGCATGAATGATGTCGATTTTGTCTTTTAGGCTTCGGATATTCAAATGTATTATCTTTAAATTTCTATTTTGTTTTGGTCCCGGGTTTGGATGGATATCCCCGCAACATAATAATAGTAAGCTGAATATTATAGAAACTGAAGGGAGATATAAACATCGAACTCTTACATGAAATATATACTTTTGTAAATGATTCGCGCTTTTGGAATGAAGTGCAACTGCAAAGCACCCCACTGCCTGCCTATACAGCATTATGTCAACAGACATGGTATATATTCAGGACGGTAGGAGAGACCGGCAGTGGGGTTACATGTCACATAGAAAAAATCAAACACACTGTCGTTTCATGTTTGTTTCAGGAGAACCATTTATATAGGCATTTGCTACCTGTTTGCTAATCCTTTTTCGTTTTTGAATATATATATTCTGATTGTTGTGTATTAAATGTTTCATGGAAATTATATACTGTTTAAATCACACAGAAGAACTTAGTTGTTTGCCACTCCCGTCACTATGGTCGCAGCACGGAGTAGAGACGATGCCATTAAATGACTCTTCTTGCAAGGTAGTAAATAATCCATTCCAAATATAATATTCTTAAAATATTGAATCATGAACAGATAATAAATAAATCAAATAAAACATTTCTTTGTAAAATTCACAAACCGATATAACGGAAACTATTAAAAACGTTACAGAAAAACATGTGTCAAAATGTTTACCATAGTGTGACCGAAGAGCAATTACACATTACTCCAGACAATTCATTATTGCATAAGTATTTGTCCCATGATATCGTGCGATAGATAAACATCAAATTATAGAGAGGAAGTTAATGTGATTGTACGCGAATTTACGCGCAGGTCTGAGTAGAGACGCGACACAGTGACACGTTGCTTTGATAAGCAAACCCAGCTAGACATCTGGGCTCATTATTCACGACAACACAAAATGCTAACTGTTCGAGTATTATAAATTTTATAAATTCAAATATTTAAAAACTGTTCATATACAAACTCAAAAGATTGAGTAACTTTCCGATTTATGCATCGTTTGTATAAAAACTTTCAATCTCACGATCCAGGAAGAAAATGAGGGGAAAAGGTAACAGTTATCAGGTTTCCATAATGAATAATAAATATAAGAATCAGAGTTTGTTGTCTTTGATGGTTGAAACTCTTTTTAGCATCACGAGACTATTTCCTTCATTGTACCCTGTAAGTGTAAGTGCCTATGCAAGTAATTCATACCAAAGGAGATTAGTGTTTTGTGATGATACAGATAGTAATTATGCTCAATTAACCTAACTTAAGTCAAATAAGCGAGAGTGAAGAATTAAATTTCAGTGTAATTAACTTTTCAGATAATCCGTTTACTTTTCATAGTGAATTGTTATTTATTGATTTCCATATGCAAACCTTTTACACTTATAAGTACTAATTCTTACTTCTACATAAATAGTAACATCCTCCAGACAGTGTTATACGGGTGACCGCAAACTATGATTAATGAAAATCTAAAATCGCAGAATCTATATACAAATTTAGTTTTCTACCTCCACATATTCATAATATGTGAATTGAACCCCCTACAAGCTAAAACAACACACAAAGACAAGCGCAATGCCTTTCACAATCTAGGAATCGACTCCTATACTCCCTCAGTTTCACATAATGACGATATCTGGCCCCTTCACAATCTGAGAATAGACCCCTATACTCCCTCAGTTTGACATACAGACGCGCCGTGAGCACTTCACAATCTAGGAATCGGTCCTTATATTCCCTCAGTTTCACATAATGACGATATCTGAGCCCATCACAATCTGAGAATCGTCCCCTATACTCCCTCTGTTTGACAATAAGGCGAGCTATGAGCCTTCACAATCTGAGAATCGACCCTTATACTCCGTCAGTTTGAGTTAAAGGCGAGCGGTGAGCCCGTCACAATCTAGGAATCGGCCCCTGTATTCCCTTAGTTTCATAAAATGACGATATCTGAGCCCTAGTTTCATAAAATGACGATATCTGAGCCCTTCACAATCTTGGAATCGGCCCCAATACTCTCTCAGTTTGACAATAAGGCGAGCTGTGAGCCCTTCACAATCTGAGAATCGACCCTTATACTCACTCAGTTTGATTTATAGGCGGGCTATGAGCCCATACCAATCTGAGATTCGACTGCTATACCCTCTTAGTTTAAATAAAGGTGAGCTATGAGCCTTCACAATCTGAGAATAGATCCCTATACTCCTTCAGTTTGACATATAGGCGCGCTGTGAGCCCTTCACTATGTAGGAATCGGCCCCTATATTCCTTCAGTTTCACATAATCACTATATCTGAGCACTTCACAATCTAGGAATCGTCCCCTATACTCCCTCTGTTTTACATAAAAGCGAGCTGTGAGCCCATCACAATCTGAGAATCGACTGCTATACCCTCTCAGTTTAAATCAAGGCGAGCTATGAGCCCTTCACAATCTAGGAATCGGCCCCTATATTCCCTTAGTTTCATATAATGACGATATCTGAGCACTTCACAATCTAGGAATCGTCCCCTATACTCCCTCTTTTTCACATAAAAGCGAGCTGTGAGCCCTTCACAATCTGAGAATAGATCCCTATACTCCCTCAGTTTGACATATAGACGCGCTGTTAGCCCTTCACAATCTAGGAATCGGGCCGTATACTCCCTCAGTTTCACATAATGACGATATCTTAGCCCTTCACAATCTGAGAATCGACTGCTATACCCTCTCAGTTTAAATAAAGTTGAGCTATGAGCCTTCACAATCTGAGAATCGATTCCTACACTCCCTCAGTTTGACATAAAGCCGATCTGTGAGCCCTTCACAATCTGAGAATCGACTGCTATACCCTCTCAGTTTAAATAAAGGTGAGCTGTGAGCCCTTCACAATCTAGTAATCTACCCCTATACTCCCTCAGTTTGACATAAAGGCGAGATATGAGCCCTTCACAATCTGAGAATTGACCCCTATACCCTCTCAGTTTTATATAATGACGATCTGTAAGCCCTTCACAATCTAGGAATCGATCCCTATACTCCGTCAGTTTGATATATGGGCGAGCCATGAACCTGTCACAATCTATGACTTGACAACTATTCTCCATCATTTGGATGCATACACAAAAAAAACCTAAATAAACTAAACAATTTGCATTTTATAATGCAAGATGTACTACAAAAAAGCAAATTCCCAGATTGTGATCATTCCCAGTTTGTTTGGGTCTCACAATCTGCAGATTGTTTAAACAATCTAGGAATGAAAAAAATTCCTAGATTGTTCGAACAATCTGCAGATTGTGAGCGAACAATCTGCAGATTGTGATCATTCCCAGATTGCACGGAACATTGCCACTTCAAGTATTTTGATTATGTTGTTAGTATCTACGCCGAAACGTTGCATCTTTTTGCTGTAAAGAATTTGTAAATCCAATAAATTCGTAGTTCTTCTTTATGCGTCAGGCACAAATGAACATTGTTATTATAATCTAACATGTCCTTCGTCTGTCAGGCCAGTTTCATTCTTTAGCTTAGCAATAGTTCAAAAGCTGTATGAATGATGCAAATTAAACTTAGTCCTTTTCCCTTTACCGGTTGCAGTCGCTTAGCAGGATAGCAAGAGTAGAAAAAGCATAAGCAGATGTAAGGCCAAAGTAAATATTCATGTTGTAACAATTTGTAAAATGCAAAACATTTATAAGCATAACAATCATCCAGCTGTTAATGACCTCTTTTAGAATCCTTCCAAATATTATCCGGCTTACCTCCAAAGCGTCTAATTTGTTGAAAGGATGTCAGAAATAAATAAGTTTAAATGTTACACCCTATGTGGAAAGAGAGATCATTCAAGTCTACGATAGTTCATGTAGGTACATTCCCGATCATCTCATTTGATTAGTTTTATTGTAAGAGGACTGGCTGACATGCGTAGAAGGCAATCGATTCGGATTAGCTCTCAGGTCTTTGAATCAAAAGAACTATTCATGCATTTTTTTACTGAGCCTGGTCAATATGAATAGGAAACCACTTGCATATTTTTCTATCATATACAGATACAAATCTATAAACGGAAGACAGGTGCGTGACGCAGGTATCAGCCAATCAATGACATCAAATTAATTTATGTCAGATATTATAGTGTTGTAGTGTATAAATACTTAAACCAATTTGGTCAAGGTGAACAAAGTACATCTTGCAAAAAAACGAAGCTGTGAGTTGTCATTTTCAGCGGGGAAGAAATAAACAATTCTTTTCTCATGACCTTACAACGCTATACCTGCTGTTTTAATTCGGTATATTCCCCTAAAGGTAAAACGTTGAAATCAGTTTAAGATAAAAAAAAAATGACACCGCATCATTTGCAGTATTTTACTATTTTATTTTCATTATATGAGAAACGTTCGTGAAGGTAGTCAAGATTGCCATTAAGCCTGACTTGCAGCATGAAGATGAAAACATGCAATCTTTCAATACCGTAAACTCCTAACGATAGTTCACTGCAAAAACAGTAATTCAAAATAAAGGCTAATATAACTACATAGAGAAAGCCGTTAAGTAACCACAAAGTTCAACATGATTTTGTTTTTAATTTAACCATTCCCTTATATTTTCAGTTGCAATCGCATCACAGCAACTCCTAACGATAGTTCACTACAAAAATAGTAATTCAAGATAAAGGCTAATATAACTACCTAGAGAAAGCCGTTAAGTCACGAGAAAGTTCAACATGATTTTGTTTTTATTTTCCCGTCCCCTTATATTTTCAGTAGCAATCGCAACACAGCAACATCAAACATATTTGAAATAAATTCATTTCATGACATTATCAGTATCAAGTTACCCAGCCCATCTTTATATTTCATTCATAACTATTGTCAACACAGGTAGATCATTAATCCATTATAGAATGTCAGTGTGTATTCATGAAGACACCTTACCTGTATGGACTAAGTACATTCCTCTTTTAGTGCTGAAAGCAAGGGAGTTTTTTTTTCTGAAAAATGTCTGCATTTCTGTGAAAATATATTCACTTTTAATATTATTAGTTGTTCCCTAATTTATCATTGAGAGTGATTTAAAAAAAAAGTCAATTCTATGTTGATTAACAATTGTTTTTTATTCCAGATTTCAAAAACTGATGATAAAATTTTGTTTGCTGATATTGCTTCTCGAATTCAAATGTTATATCAATCCTAACTGGTAAAATTTCTCACTTGCGGATATGGTTGGTGAAAAATCGCATCTCAGTGCAACCGTTCGCTCAGATGAAACTGAAGAATGTTATCAAACTGTTATGAAATCTGATAATAGCAGTGGGTTAGGAAGGAAAAGGGTTTGCATTTCCTTCCAATAACATTTCAGTCATTCAATACGTATCATCATCCACAAGAGAAGGAATTGATCAAGGAGAAAAGGGGATTGAAATATAAGGGAAGCAACTGGCAGGTGTCTAGGTAAGACTCAGGCAGCAGTTCAAGCTTTCTTGAAAGCTTACCAAGCTTGTGTGATAAGTGAAGTAAGTAGAATCTGAATTAAATGTTTCAGAAATATATTAGGATTCATTAAATACACTTTCATATGAATTTCAAGGCAATTTTAACTCTTTTTATCAAAAGTATAACTAAAGTGATCATACAAGTTTAAGTTTGCACATTTGTCATTTGAGAAAAGCTCATCATTTCACAAGAATTATTGCGTCCTGTTCAATTTATAACATACATATTTGAGAGCCAGAAAGCATTGTTATTTTGTCAAACCGTAATGAGTCAAACTTATTTCCATAGAAATTACGCACAAGAAAAATAAATTAAAAGGTAGCTAGATTACCCCCATGAAAAGCTTTTTAAATATTGGAGTTTTGGAGTTCTGCTCAGAAAACGAACTTGTCTCTAAATTCTAATTCAACACACCTCGACGGAGAACGCTGAAAATATCAAAAGGCATCACTTTAGTAGGTGCGTACTGCATATGCTATGATTCAGAAAGATTCGATGGGCGATTTGGAGTTAAGTTCCATGAAACAAACCTATCAATATATAGTAATTCAACAAATTTCCATCAAAACGGAAAAAAGAAAACTTTCAGAAATCGTTTCATTTGATTTATAGTCAGAAATTCCCGCTGCTGCTCAGACAACGAAATGATGATCTGTCATGGACTTATTGATCGCTCCTGCTGCATCGATCTATGTATCCAAGCTCGCAAATGAGAAGAGACAGATATTGAACTGATTGTACAGACTATCCAAAATTCCATTCCAAGAAAACCAAGACCAAGAATCCTTACGTGATGTAACGTGGCATTCAAATCAGAAAAATGTGATCACATGGCTAAGTTGATTTAAGTTTGACCCTTCCCAAATCACTACCTGCAATAACTTTGTACTTTAATCTAGTTGATCTGATATAAATGACTAATACAATTTATCATGTCCATATCTAGACAATTGTGCCAAGTAAAAAGTAATCAATTTATATGCCTTAACTCTTGAGACAAAACTAATATACAGTAGTTATTTTATTCTAAGCTATTAAATGTATAAGAGTCCCTGCGCATTAATTAGGTCATTTCTGTACACAAAGACAAATGTTTTAGGTGATTACATGCTTTTATGGTTGTTTTTATTATGACAGAAACACACTGTCTGTCATACTTCCATTAAGGGATCAAGAAACGAAAAGTGGATGTTGATCCATCAAGCCTCATAGGGTACTACATCACATGTCGTAGAAATGACTGAGTAAGCAGATTAAGTTACACAAAGATTGAATGTATTCTTAGTAAATATTTTAGGAGGGAAACAAATTCTCTTATGCTAACTTGAACAAGGTATTTGTCAGGTAAGGCTCGCGGATCCATATCAAATAGTTACATAACCTAGAAAGTCCCTACTCATGAATGTTGAGATTGCTTTCATTTATGTCAAACTACAAGATATTGTCTTTCAAACTTTGGATGACGGACATTGTTGTGATGTATAAGACCCTTTTTATCTTTTGCAAAATACTTTGAAATTATCACACTCTATCCCATGGAAGGGCTTGAGATTAATTTTTTTGCTTTAGAAGAATCCGTCGGATTTGGATCAGGTCAATTGATGTCTAGGTGCTGTTAGTAATGAAAGGTTTGCATATGAAGATACAGTTGTATATTACCCATATGGGCGAGGAGACACAGGTGGATATGTTTTTGATATTCGCACATGTGCTCTTTAGTGATTCTCGACGTTGATTGGTCGGTTACCCTGAAAATGAAATACGATTGGTTGACGGGACTATTTTCACGTTTCATTGATAAATAGAACGTGCCGATCACATGCATCGCCATTCAAAGAAAAGCGTAGATCGATGAACATTCTTATACATTTATTACAAGTTAAATTCTAACACATAATTTGACACTTCATCAATTCGCTATGACTGTAATTTACAAGAATGATAATTTTTCACAAGCAAAATACTTGAAAATAGGCGTTGCGTTTGTAAACAAACATGGCTGCCATAAAAATATTCATGAAAACATCGAAACATAATCTGAAGATTAACGATATTTTAATGATAACTTAGAATTTATCATCATCATTTCACAACATAAAATCGCATGAAGCCAACGACTGTTGAAACCATACACTATCTATTGTCGGTGTCACTGCAAAAACGTGCAGGTCTGAAGGACTCGATCCAGTTCGAACACGCTCGCACCAAACAAACCTTTGCACAATGGCGTCCTCTCCCACGCAGTATACAGCTGTATCAAGTACTCATACAAATCGAGAAACGCTCCGTACATATTTTTGGGCAAACGTTTCGTTGTTGTAGTTGTGTATTTAATTATATTAACAATGGTTCATCTACTACACGATAAGTAATTCGATAAGAGTTATCGTTCTTGATACTGGCAACAAGACGTGATTGAAAGCAACATCCAAGAGAAGAATGTTGTTCAAACTTCAGATTAGTTGACAATATTGACATTTAAACTCGTTTCGATGCTTTCATTGTATATTTCTCTTCAAGATATTGCCACTTTTATCTGTTGAAATTTTAAAAAATTGACAGGTTTTTCCAATTTTCGTTTCAATACTGCGTCCAGCCACTCGTTAGTAAGTAGGTAGTGACGACGACACACATTCACTATGAGCATATTCATGCGATAGCTTCTAAGAGTATTTTTGTTATGATCTTAATGTGTCTCAAATATGAAAATCATGTATGTATTATTTAGGGATCAAATTATCGTCAGTTTCATGCCCTTCTTTAACAGAAGTACATTGCGTAGCGTTGTTGACTAATTTACTTCCTGAGATGTTTGGTTTTTACACGCGTATGAATACGGATCAGCTGATCAATGTCACTGCCGTAGTATTGCCGTCTACAAGGATTTTCAGCCGTAATTGGTTATTTTAATTGCATATGGGTAATATATAGAATAACCAACTCGGTACGAGTGATTACGTGAAATATCCACTCGTAGAAATAATGTTAAGTCGCTCGCCAAGGCTCGCGACTGTGAACATTATTTCAACTCGTGGATATTCCCCGTTTTCACTCGTACCACGTTGGTTATTCTCTAAGTATGACTTATGCTCGATCGAGAGAGCAACCAAGCAGCAGTTTTTATTGCCAGTTGTATAAGAGTACACATCTTATTTAAAATGCATGATTTGTTAGATACTGTCACCGATAGCCTTAGTGGTTTTGTGGGAATTATCCCTGCAATAATACTTGCAGTCGAGATATAAGTGAAATACTCATGACAGCTGCGTTAAACACCAAATCATCTCTTATGATAATGAAGTTTGGCATATCGGATTCAAACAACTCACATAGTTCCTCTGTATAATATTTACACAAAACCTTCTTGTTTTCATTTGATTTTAACATTTTTTACTTTATGTAGGAGACCTTTCATGAAAAAATATCGATGGTAAATGTGACTTATGTAATCGTGATAAGATTGAGGTTTCAAAATCATGCCTGAAGGCAGCTCAAGACTTTTAAAAAATCAATAGACGAGTGGTGCTTGATGATATCACATGGGGTTTAGATCAAGGTTTTAAGTGTATTTAATACAGGTAACCATTACTCCTCTCAAGATAAGTAACTGAGACATTACAAATACATGTAAGTTGATTATGATGGATATTTGTACAGCAGCAGTGTCCACCCACTTGTAAATGCTAACGACGCATTTAACTACATACACGAACAACAGTCAAATTCGGTTGAATGTAATTTTAATGTTTTATGTTGGAACATTAGCATTTTTGACATCATGAATTCATATGATGCCTATGGCAAAATCGTTTATGGAAGATGAATTTTGTACAATTCATAACTGATGTGACCAAATGATATTATTATAACAATATCAATTGAGAAACTGCTTTCAGTTATGAATGATTAGAGCTAAAACAACTAAAGAAAAATAAAGTTTCAACAGAAGGTCGTTAATAACGTTGCACTAATCATCTGAAATACAGCGTTAAAAAGATGGTGGAAATGAAGATTACTGTACACTCTTGTTAATTGTTAAATCGCGTCTTTCAAAATGCACTGCCTGCTAAGTTCATCTGAGATTAGATAAACGAAGATGATCATACCAACCTCCATTCTCTCCCAACAAAGGTTGCTCCGTCATAAATTCCTATACAACCTCTGTCTTAATACGAAGGCTTCTCGGTCTTCCGGCAGTTTTCCCTGTATGATATTGCAACTTAAAGCACCTGGCAATATTTCAGCCAATGAAAACACCGAATGCTTGAGTAACATATTTGTTGTCACTCAGGCCTATGCAATGATGCAGTTGCTAAATCAGGCGAATGTGTTCTGTAAAGAAGACTAACAGTGCAAGGTGCATATTCGAATAAAATTTAGCTTTTGAAAAGCTTGCGGAAGTAACTTACGCGTTTAGAATAATAATTTTTGAAACGGCGCTGATTACACAACTAACTTTGATTGCATCCAATGAGGTTTCTACACCTTCGTATTTAGACAGAGGTTGTATAGAACTTTATAACGGAGCTACCTCTGTTGGGAGAGAATGACCAACCTCAGAATTGACATACAGTTAGATTTGGAACCTAATGTATTCCCTCTTAAAAACCATTAAAACAAATTACGATTTTTATAGATATTTATATAAGGATATGTGAACTTTGGATTTCCTAATGTCTTCTAGGTCAAAACTGAGAGGACACATCCTACTACGGCTTAGACAGATTTTGGTTATATTATACTATACGAGCTATTGCCCTTGACGAAGGGACTAACTGTTGTGGAGTCTGTCTTCATGCTATTTTGAGCACAAAGAAAACGAGTGTGATTGTTATTCAATTAACTTACCCGTATGTATTTCATGTATAAATTACTGCACCCATCATTTCACCATAGGCTTAAAAACGGTATAAGGATCTATACCGAAACGTCGCCATTACCAAAAATATATCGATAAGAAAACTTTATAAGATAGTCAAGAAATTTTATCTTTTCCATTTTGGGCCCCAGCATTGCTATGAGTATCAACTTCAGGTACATGTGAAAGGAATGTGTTCTCTCTTAATCATAAGAATGCAAATAAGTAAGTGTTTTAAACTCATAATCTAAGATAAAGTATTTGACAATAATGGTTTGAACAATTTGGTTTCACCTTATAACTTTAAATAGAAAATTGCTGCGTATATGTTCGCATTCGTAAAGAGTAGCTCAGCAACAAATCATTTTGTCAGTTGTTATCGATAATGTAACAAAATAAATATACATACATGAAGAACGATTATGAAGCGTATATTTCAAATCATAACGTGTAGAAAATAATATGTTGCTGATATTACAGGCGGTGTGTAATTTGTTATTTGTTTTCTTATTTATCATGAATTTTCTTAGACGAATGTATTTGCAGTATCACATATGTATCTTGCTAAATACAATGCGGTAGTTTGTAATTCTTGACTCAGTTCGACAGGAGGTATTGAATTTTGGTTACAACATAATTTATGGCTTTAAGTATCAATATTAACCGTTATGGTTACAAACACGTTTATGATAAAGTTTTGTTACAATTTACGTTGGATGTTTTCACATCAGGGCTTTATATAAATGTCCATCAAATAACTGCTGGTTTATGATTGGAAACTTGTTCTGTTGACACAGCTTGCTGACAGCTCCTCCTTCACTCGCTGTTATCCAGAGAATTGAGGTAATCATGTAATTGGCACCAAATCTACTTTTTTTTTCTCTATGATGACCATCAGCACCTTTTTAACATCGCATCATCGTAATATGAATAATATAAGTATAAGTTCACATGTACATCATTTCTTCCAAAGTATTTCAATAGCAGTCAACGGGATAAGGGCAATGAAATATGAATTGACAACAAATATCATTTTCATCTGTTGATAAGGTAAACAAAAAACTAATTTTCCTTACTTATATTGATAAGAGTTTTTACATAGGCGCCACTAAATATTGCATATAATAATCTAAACTCTGAAAACTTCATTTATGATTTTTAGATTAATGATACAAAAGTTTTACGAATATTTCCAATTATACATACTCTTTTTTTATCAGTATGAGTTTCAATAAGCTTCCAGTGGCCTCACCTCTAATATAAAATTATTAAGAACTCTTCATGTTGTAAAAGGATAAGCAGACTTTAGTTTGAAGTCAATATTCATTGTATAGAATGCATTAAAAACACTGTTTATAAACAGAACAGTAACCAAGCTTTGAAAGCACTCGTTTATGATCTTTCAAACCTTCAAATCTTTCTTTTCTTTCTACCTTACCTAAAAATTGCGTTATGTTAAAAGTATGTAAGAAGTGAATGCGTCACCATTTATCAACCAGCCATGATATGAACAGGAGGGTACTTCAGACATTGCGTTTGATTGTTCTTTATAAGTGTATACAGATTTGATCAAGATTAAATAAATATATATCAATATATGATGAAATTGTGAGTGTGCCTTTTATTTTGCTGGGCCAAAAATCTACTTTTTTACTCTTATAATATTAGTTTAAGTCATGCCTAACTTCTGTTTTAATTCTTGCATTTCCTGAGTAAACAACTAAATTCCCCTTTTTACAGAAACTATTTGCATAATTTCAGCCCATTAGAAATCTTCTTGTTTGGAAAGCCTACTTTCTATATGCTATGATTCAGCCGCACATTATGTGGCCATGTTCTATCAAGGAAACTCGTGCGCAAACATCACAGTAGAATAAGAAGAGGATACTTGAAATTTCACGTCGAATACTATAGATATCTCATCGAAAGAAGTATAATTGTTATGTTCACGAGTGGCGCAGCCACGGGTGTAATTTAATAATTTTATACTTCACGAGATGAGATATCCATGGTAATCGAAAAAAAATGACAAATGTTCTATAGATTATGTTTCCCAAATGTCGTAATTGACGTTAATGTTAGGAATGGGGAAGCAAGATCGCGTGCTTCAGTTACACCTGAGAGCTTTGCCAGCCGGAGCTTACATACTCCTGGTAGGGTCACCTGAGCGGGACTGGTTGATCATGCAAGCCACAATCTTTCACATCTGTGATTTAAATAGTTGAGTTCTTTGACTTAACAGTTGCATCAACTGCATTTGAAATACACGCAATGACTAATGTGATAGAAATGACAAGATAAAAAGCACGTCTACATACAAATTGATCACAAATTAAATGAAGATTTATGATAAATCAATTTGTAGACGTTCATTCTTTAAGACGCCTTCCCTGTGTGGTCTTACTAGTCTGTTTCGTACTTAAGAAAGGTGACGATTTAGCGAAGTGGTTAGCGCGTTCGGCTTCGGATCAAGAGGTCCGTTGTTCGAATCTCGCCAGGGTCTTGACAACTTTTTCTGCAGTAGAGAACTGTTCTACACTCAGTCAGGTTTGGATGCAATGCGATACTATAGTTCGCTAGTTCCAGCTAATGCTCGCAGTTTTCACCGTAAGGCATAGTCACATTGGTGTTGCGGGCTTTCTCCCTGCAATAATGCAAGCAGCCGCGATAAAAGTGAAATAATCTCGAGTCGTTAAACACAAAATCACCGGACCTGATGAATTACTAACTGCTATAGTTGTATGGTGTAACTGCCATTGCAAGTATTTCGAATATTTTAATGTTATTCGCGTACTTCAGACATTTTGTTTATTTCATAAAGATCAAACACAAGAATTTACAGAAACTAGCAAGTTTTGATAAAACATTATTCGAGGCACTCAACCTTTTCGTAGCAATTACCCATAGGGGTATTCAATGGCATGTTGAGAGCGACTGTTTAGAACTTTGAGACATTTGCTATCAAAGTTGTGTTCAATTATATGTAAGATGAAGCTATCATAGCGAAAACCTTATACTGCTATATAGAATGGGTCCTGTCGCTTAAATGACCCATCAAGCTATGCCTATACTATACCTACAAATTAAAGCGTGCTTCTGTTCTCCCATCAATATAATGTAAAGTTATTGTTTGGACATGAAAAGAGTGTAATCTTAAATCTCTGAATTAGAAAAGACTTTTGGGATGAGAGAAAATAACAATACTGGATAGTACACCAGGGTTATGTGTGAGCTTACCCATCAGTGTGTTTTCACTGATAAAATATTAACAGAATCTCGTGAATGGTTCTTAAGGTATAGCCCTGACATGATTTTAAGTCTAAAAAGGTATTAAATTCAATCAAGTATACTCGTCATAAAAGCATGCGATAAACCTCAAGTAGATATAATGAAATGTGATAAAGTAAATGTAATAAAAAGTTCATGTAATAAAAAGTAAAAGTAATTGCACATGATAGCCATGTTGTCTCAAATGTGAATTATCTATCTCTATATCATATTTCAGCCCTATACAATTTAGCCAATCAAAGAAACGAATTGAAAGTTTTCTGTCTCTGGCGTAGGTGCGATTTCAAAGTTACACAGAATAGGTTACGGTATTTAGGAGAAACGTTCCTTTTGGCAAAATATGAGTGTTAACTGATTTCCATTTTGGGATTGATAAAACAAATCTTCTTTCGTAAATTGGACCATTTAGAATTTAATGCAATCTGAGAAAGATTTCAAGTTTACGTGGTGTTTGAGTTCAGTAGGTGTATTGAACGAATAAAGTGTTTTCTTTTTCATGTACTTCACATTGTTGTTCTTTTTATTAAATGATTTTATTTCAGAATGCATTCGTACTTTTTAAATTTTTTTTACTTAATTGATGGTAATAACAACATCCTTAAAGGTAACCGATGTGAACCAATGTGAACATCGAAGAATTCTTGATAAAAATATATTCTGTCAAATACGAGCTTATACGAAAAGTTTATGCAACTATACAAAATTATATTTATACATTGTAAAGTCTGTTCTATTTCAATTCTGTCTTTTCAATGATTACATGTCATCTTAAGCAGTTATATGATCTGTTATATTTTCATATGAAGTTTTTTTTTCATGGAAGAAATATACAACTTGACATGAAACACATCTATGATGTAAGTGTTGTGAAATAGTTAATTCTTTGGACATCGATTAGGTAGAGTACATCATCTGTCTACTGTTTTTCTTAGGAGGTCGACGTTTTACCTTGTCCTATATATTTCATACAATTCATCCATTATATGAACAGTTGGTAAAATTTCTACTTGAGAGTAATTGCAACAACATTTTGTACGTAACAACTCCTTATAAGGATTATTATTAGGATTCAGGTACTAATTGCAATTTGAATACATTTTTGCAAGGGGTTTCCACAGAATAAATGTGAAAAACATGGTGACTAATAGATACCCACAAAGTGTCAATCTAAACCAGTTTCAATACAAAATAGCTCAGCATATGTATGTAACTATTGTTTTCCTTCTGTTAACTTGTTCCGGAGAGAATAATTCTCGTAACGTGGTTCGAAACGTTGGCTGAATGATACATTGGTTTCACGTAACAATATCGTTTTTCGATTCAAGTGTAAAGGTAATAACCATCATAGGGTTTAACGCCGGTTTCAAGAGTGTATCACTTACATCACGGCTGCAAGTATTATTGCAGGGAGAACGCCCGAAACACCATTGTGTTCAAGTATTGCCGTGAACCTGCGAGCATCAGCTGGAACTAGCGAACCATAGGTGTTAATTTGCTGAAACTCACTGTATGTAAAGAGAAAATTGCAGAGCCCGTGGCGTGATTCGAACCCCGGACCTCTTGATCCGAAACCAAATGTGCTAATTACTGCGCAATCCCACCCCGTCTTAAGTGATGTGATGTTTAAGATGTGAATGCTAAAGCAATTACATACATTGATCGAGATAGTGACATATGATGAACATGGTATATCAGTTTGTTTATCGAACCAAAACAACATAACAACCAGGAACTTAGGAAGTATCCCACTGTTAGTGATGCATTTTGGATATGAGTGTTGATGAGTGTTGATAAAAGGAATTGAAGGCAAACTGGTTATAGAAGTTTTAGCATTAGATTTTGCAATCTAATACCGTTTTCGAGGGACATACAGTGTGTCAGTTTCATGAATTTTTTGAATGCAGCCTTTCACATAAAATTACTGTTTCTTGTGCAATGCAAGTTGAGTATTCCTTTACACAATTATCAATCAATAATAACTGATATAATTAAAAGTTTAATGAATCAATTGCCTTAGTGAATTGATTCACATTGTTCTAAAAAGAATGTACTCTATGAATGTAAGTATTATCAAGATCAAAATAGTTCATAAATCATAAATAGTGGTCATTTGATAACCAATTCTAGTACTGCAAGCGCACACTGGCTATGGTCCACAAAGTTTTAATATGGAAAACATCCTTTGAAAATAATACTTATAACATACTTATTAACAACAAGTAGCTGATATTGAATGTAATTTTAACCATATTTGGTCAGCACTCATCCTGCTTCATCAGCGTAATTGAATCCGTTGATCGAGCTCCTTCCATATACCCTGATCTCTTTCGAGCCAAATCCCTCGTACGGCTTGATGTTCGTGGCTGTGCTCACCAGTTTAAGTGTAAGCCATTGAAATGTCATTATTCAAGGAGCTTGAAGCTACTCTTTTGAACGGAACGGAACGGAATTTTCCATCCGGGTTGTGTCGCTGATGCTGGATGCGAGTCGTCTCATTGGCTGGTTATATCGCCAGCGTTACGAGGCTTCTGGCCTAAAGGATATCAGGGTATATGGAAGGAGCTCGATCAGCGGATTCAATTACGCTGATGAAGCAGGATGGTCAGTACTGTTTCTTCTGTAACTGCGAAATGGGATATTAATTTCATCTTGAAGGAACGTCTCTTGACCAATTTCCAAGTGAATGCAAATATATCCATAAATATCTCGTTGATCTTGGTAATTGTGTGCCAGCAGAGAGGGCTTTCCATCCAGCCGGATGGATTTATTGGAGAGCAAACAGCCCTTAAACCTGCAACGCAAATAAAGATGCACTTTCACACATTTTCAGAAGGCAGGGTTAATTGATAAAACGTCAGTAGTAGTTACCGTGCATCTGAACTGTTAGATGCAAAGGGGTTCTCCGATTCAGCGCTTATGAAATATTTTCTTTCAACTTTGTTTTCATCTAAAATGTAAGTAACACAAATATATCATATGAATGTGTTAATCATTTTTCGAAACAGTAAATTAGAACAAAACAATACTTATAGCACTTCCAAATAATGGACCAATTTTAATATTAATTGTATAACACTTATACTATATATACGTTTACATTATTTAATTCGGCAAGGGCAACACCAGACGAACTGCGCAAATGAAACCATGGGCATGTGGAGATAAAAAGGGTTAAAACCAAAGACAACGCACCAGACCTTTCAGCAGTTAAATCAGTTCACAATACTCATAAATTTGATTTTGATCACGGTGAACTTCTCACGATGGTTAAAAGATAAGTAGGTTAATCAATAGCATTATTATTTCCATATAGTGAATTACAAGTCCTGGGTATGCCGTATAGGCTCTCGATTTCATCTCATGTGAATACCACAGAACTACGTGCAATATATAAAATTTCAAGAAAAGATTATTACTATAGACTTTCATATGTGTGATTTAAAATAGTTATCATAATTTTTCCTTACACACAAGAATTTTGTAGTTAAATAGGATGTATTTTTTTTATCTAATTCAAAGGTTCAAATTGCCATTTGGTTTGTTCAATCGTCTATGTCAAACATATCTTTGTAAAAAAATGCCTCACACGCATGTGACGGTTACTTTGTCAACGCTAGACAAAATTATTTCAGTCTTAATATAATGTTATTGTTCCGCCATATGTATTTGTTTTGTAAAGTTTAAGTAATTACATTACAACGAATTTGCTCGAGATGTTTTCAAACCTATTACAGGCGTTGACAATATATAGGTGAATTGCACTTCACTCATCAACAAAGTAAATGTAAACATGAATCTTTTGCATGTAAATATAGGACAGGGAAAATGATATCTCCTATTGTTCTTTTTACAATGCTATTCAATTTGATCAAGGGTCTCCTATCTTTTAATATACAAGCAAACAGGAAGAACTACATCAATGAATATTCTCGTTTACATCCTTTATCAATTTTATGGTGACTTTATACAAAACAAACAAGATACATGTTTGCTTGGTGAAAGCTGCAAAAACTAAAACAGACAATGTTTTGTTGTCGAAACAAAGGTTGCAAGACAATGAAACCTTGAAATCAATTTATAAGTGAAAAGCCATTATAAGCACTCATCAATACGTAATTACCATATACTTTCATGTTAGTTTAGTTTCGGGTCGAGTTTAGCTTTTATCTCGATAAAACTTACGTTGAATTCAAATCATCTCAGCTTGAGGTAAATGTTTTCAGTTAACTATTCGAGCCAGTTTCTTTAATTATGTGAGAAATTTTCCTGCATATACATAAATGAAAGTTTTTCCAATAATATCGTTAAACGTGTTGACAACTTAGATCAGATTTGTGTCATTCCTCGGATAACCAATGGATATTGAAACTGAAATTGTGAGATAGTAGCCAAATTGATATCTATGAGCAAATGTTAAAGGAACACAATAAACGTCCTCACCTCCTCACCATCTGTTGGCTATATCTTGGAATTCACATAGAATTGGTTGATTATATTGCTTCCCTTTGTTTCATAACAGAAAAGATGATAATAAAATACGTCAAGTCAATACCTGCTCTTTCTACCCGGAGACCTAATAAAGACTCAATTAAAATCTGATTTGAATAACTAGTTACCGTTCACAATCGTCAAAGTACTAATGAATGATTATAACCATTCTGTGTACAAAACACGCAAGTTTTGGCAATCCTTTTCTAGCATGAATTGCATTAAACGTTCATGCAGAAAAAACGTTGTGCACTTTACACGTTTTACATTAAATAGCCTTAACCTAAGAAATCAAAGCAAATTTTCTGAAAAGAAATTTGATATGATCTGCGATGTTCAAATTCTATCCTATAACTTAAATACCTACTCTGGATCAGAAACCTTAAACCCTTGGGGTTATTTCGAATCAGTTTAAGAAAGTCAAGAAACGATACATGTATGTCGGCAAAATATTGTTCCATCTTGAAGTAACCTGATAAAGTAAATAATAAGAAACCACAAAAAACAACAGCTGGTTACCGGCAAAGAAGTAATGTGATTTGCATTTGAAATAAAGGAAAAGCCTTCAGAAATTACCTTGAGAAATTGTGGATGGCACTGGCAATATCCTCCCCTGATAACATATTATTTCATTAGATATAGATGTATTTTTTTTAGCAATATGGGATATTAAACAATATTCCACAGCACTTAGCCTCGACGAATGATATAAGGTTTAGATAAAGATTTGGAAAAGCATGCAATGTAAATCTTTACAATTCCATATATTTGAACAATGGAAACAAGCTTCCTATTCTTGATTTTGATCATAAAAAATTCAAACCTCCAGCCAGTGATATAACGCATAGCATATTTATCATGTCCTTTATTGTGAAGTCATTGATTAAATTCATTTACACATATACAAGTTCCTTATTGTGTTAACATTGCCAAACATCTGGAAAGCTGAATTTTAATAAGTAGACCCTGTCTAGTCCATCTTGCCAACATACAAATAATTGAAGGACTGTCCTAACTAGACATTGATAAGCTTAAGAATTAACATTCACACAATAACAAATGATGACCCTCAGTCAGTGAAGCTTTAGCAACGCAATTAAAGTGCAATATTTATTACTAATAAGTTAAGGACAATTATATGATAAACTTTACATTATTTATTATTATTTACATTAGTTACCAACACGTCAAAGTTGGTAGAATCAACTACTCGCGCGATCCGAAAAGGACAAATTGCATTACGTACGTATACTGAATATGAAATCATTAATAAGTCATTAATAATGACTAGAATAAAGTTCTTGCTTATTTTGTCTTGTTAAACAACGTGTGTGATCGTTGTTTTTTGTGTACTAAAACGTAAATGGTATATAGGCAAAAAATCCAGGGCAAAGTAGTAGTTAGTGTACCAGCTGATTTCTCCTAAGGTTATTCCAATTTTCAAAATGCTATTCACCTTCACTTAGAAAGGCTTAGTAAGGATTACTATGCTAAACAGACTCATAGCGAATTGACCAAAATTTATACAAAGAAATGGAACAATGAGGATTTAAAAGAGATATCATTTCTTTATAAAGCTAATCTCAGGAATAGTTTATACTGTTAGAGACAGAGGTCACATTTGCAAAAGTAGGTGATTAGTGTTTGAAGTAGAGCAACAGCCTTCACGATCTGACAAAAGAAGAATATCCAATTGTGTTAAAGACCGTAGGCAGTGTGAGTACAGCCCACTCATTATCTTTAACTTGATTCACACAACTAGATCTGTACCAGGCAAATAGGGACGTGGCCCAGAATTAACCTAGTCAAAAAAATTGATAGCAAGTACTCAAAATGTGAGGTGAGTTGGGATTTAACGCCGCTTTCTAAAGAATTTCACTTATATCATGGCTGCTAGTATCATTGCAAGGAAAAGGCCCCCAACAACATTGATGCTATGCATTGCGGTGAAACCTGCGAGCATCGGCTGGAACCAGCAAACCATGGCGCTGAAAATCAGTGAAGCATTGCACCCAAACCTTACTGCATGTAGAGCAGGAATCTTTTAAGTAAATATAATTGCATATTGGCTGAAATGATAGCCATACAGTCTCATATGTGAATTATTCAACCTCAATGTCATATTTCATTTGTATACTATTTGAGCAACCGAATAATCAAACTGAAAGTTTTCTGTCTCTCTCGCGTAGGTGCAATTTCAAAGTTACGCAGAACAGATTGCGCTATTTAGGACAAACGTTGCCTGTGGCATGATATGAGTGTTATTAGATTTTTATCTTATAATCTTACGGGATTCATACAACTAATTTTATCTCTTACTATTTTAGAATCTACTGAAATCTGAGAAAACATTTCAAGTTTAAATGGTGGATAAGTTCAATGGGTGTTTGTGAGTCGAATGTACTATATATATATATATTTATATTCATATACTTCATGAATGATAATGAATGAATAACCTTAAAAAATGCAACACAAAAATGATAGTTTTATTTCAAATTGCGTTTGTAATTCTTTGTGAAATTACTTCAGTAATAAATAATAGTAAATACATCCTGAAAGTTACCAGTAAGGTAATTCTGACAATACAAGTATCATATTTTCACATTACTTTTGGGTGAGCTTAGTTTCAACCGAGAATAAAATCATGTTATGTTAATGTACTGTACCTGGCCTTGCAAAACATTACTGCATCCATTGTATTTACAAACCGCCTTTTATTCTCAAATAAGTAAATGAAGCTCTTTCATCTGTCAGCTATAATTTTGACCAATATTTGAGTCCATGAAGGGGCCTTACAGGGATATAGGACGTTCATTTACCATAAATCTTTTTTATTGATATTGTTTTGGCGTGAACATCACATTTTGCGAGATAAAAATCTGTAGACTTTGAATGAATAAATTTCACCTTAAGGCATCAATATAATCTGTCATTTCTAAATCAAGGTTTTTTCAAGGAAGAAATATAAAAGTGGACAAGTAATTCATCTATCATTGTAGGACTTTTGAAATTCTTAATTTTTTTCACTTCAATTCTTTTAACATCTCTAGGACAAGTGGTTCAGAGCACCTGCAAAAAGTAAAACAAAAACTCTGAAGAACCAATTTTCCGCCTTGGCCTGGATTATACAACTTATTCATGGCAAATATCTTCTATAAATAAATTCTACGCCAATGCTGGTACCAAAACGTTTTAAAGGATTGTTTTTTAGGATTTAGGTGCCATTCAAAGACATTTTGAAAGGAGTTTCGTCAGAATAAAAAAAAGCCCAAAAAGTGTTTATCTTAAATGGTTCAATTGAAGATAGCTCAGGAAATAATTTTACCATTAAGATTGAATATATTGATTTTTATTGATTATAATCATTTTTTTCTTTATTCTCAGAGAATCACTCACTTATCGTGTGCGTGTAAATCGAATGAAAAGTTTTTAAAGAGTTGTCCAATTGGTTCAAAATCTTAGCTTAGGAATGTTATGATTTTACATTACATTATCATTTTTGCATTAAAGGGTATAAACAATAAGCCACTGAAATCATTCTGTCTAATGGCGAGAAATAATATGTATTGTATGAGCAGATATGATAAAAAAAACAAATTTGGAAAAAATATATAAAGAAATATAAGGTATTATCAGACACCTTTTTACTGTCTTTACAAACAATAAACAGGCCAAGTTCTTTTCATGTTGTTCCTCTTTCCAGACATTTTGCGACTGGCTCATACCTTTACTTTATGTCCAACAATTGGTCAGTGATGAAAGTCTAGTGATGTGATAAACGTTGTCTACATGGTGGACAAGGTCTGTGTCTGCATCAACATGTATATATAGAATATTTTGACCATCATCATGCACTGTATGTATCTGTTTGATATGTTTGAAAAAAATATATTAAATAGGAGCCTGTAGCCCATATGGCTATACATTATTTATTTTTCAAATGATTACAGGGTAAACATTTGTGGGGGAGGGGGGGGGGGGGGGGGCACAATCCCAAAATATATCAATCATAATCCTCATGCGCGTAGCAGTCTGTACACAAAGTTTCAGTTTTCCAGGCCTCTATCCTCTGGAGAAGAAGATGAAACAAGTTTGTTGGTGTGGTCTTTGTGGCCCATGATTGGGCTCTAATGGTAACCAAGACTATAAATCAGAATCTCCATCAGCTATGGATTCATCCTGTCTCAGGGTACGACGTATAGCTGACGCTCCACTCATCTTACCCTTGGTGTAAACCCCAGCATAAACTTTTAACAACTATGAAATTAAATCAAATTATAGATGATCAGATGAGTCACAATGAATGAATGAATGAATAACTTTCTTTCCGTCTTTTTCCTCATCCTGTCGATCCCTTTCTCCCTGATCTGTCCACTCTCTTTTGGATGCTTGTCATCCACGTGTTTAATAACTGAAATATTGTTCAAAGCACGTTAAACCCCAACTCACTCACTCACTGTTATAATTATATTTTAAAAACTATTTAATTATCAGCGGAAACGAACGAACGAACGAACGATGCTCTAAACTTCAGAGTAGAATTACTATGTATACTATACGTAAAGGTTAATGTCCGAGTAACTCTCCATTCCTTGAAAATAATGGAGCCAAGGCCCGAAGGGCCGAGGCCTATTATTTTCAAGGAATGGAGAGTTACGAGGTCATTAACCTATTTAAATTACACTCAAATAAATGCCTATTCAGTTAATTCACTTGAAACAGATAAAAAAAAATTAACTTAAGTGTTTGAAAAGGTGATGTGAAATGCAACTCTCCATTACTGAAACATAATGGAGCGTGAGAACAATAGGATGACGTCGCAAGTGTGATTTAACATCTGTTCCATTTGGCTCTGCATAGAATGCAATATTTCCATCGACCAAATTTTTAGGTCTGATAACATATCGTGCATCTTCCGATCAAAAGTGTCCCGTCTATACTGAATTCTTAGAGATAGAAATAATTATGTAATAAAAAAATACAGTAGAACAGGAATACCACCATTCATATTCACTAGGCTCGAAGAATGTAAAGTGAAAATCTGACTGAACTTTATTGTGCACAAAACACAATATTTCACAACAATATTAACATATTTCTTAAGGACATGCCTTATGGTAGTTAGACCAAGGAACATGCTCAATTTGACTGTAAGAACTTCATTATTTTTTTAATGAAATTGAAAATAACCTTTTTTGAGTGCAGGAGGCCGGATGAATTGCTTTGGGTTAATAGGATTAATCAATTTGTGGTGTATTATGGTCCTGGAATTTTAAATTTATTTTTCCATTTCTACATTTTGCAGTCCAGCATATCAGTTTGTTTGTTATAAAGAAATTGTATCTACGTTTCGGTTTAAATAATATATAGAGGATATTTGACATTTCTCGTCGAATAAAGTAGAAATTTATATTTTCACGAGTGGCGTAGCCACGAGTGTAAATATATGATTTTCTATTTCACGAGATGAGATATTCATGGTATTCGACGGGAAATGTCAAATGATCTATTTATTATGTGAAAATACTCAGTGAAAATACGGGTTTTATTTTCACCAATAAATGGCATATTTCACCATTCGAAATATAATAATGTCTAGGCCCTTTGGACTTACTCCCAAAATATCACATTTACATATGTCTACGCCTTCTATCTAGCATCCCCTTTTTAAATGACAAAACAAATGCCGGGTCATAAAATTTAAAATTCAGTAGGGATGTTTGAAGAATTTAAGTCGCCCTCTGCATATTTCTGATAGTGATTCTCTGCTTGTTTTGCGAGTTTCCAAATTTTCAAGTTGTTTGTTCTCCAATAAATCCATCAGACACAATATTTGGTGATGAGATAAGACCTCTCTGTTGGGACACTGATTTCATAATACTTTGATGTTATGCCATAGAAATCAATCGACATATTTGCACCAACTTGGAAATCTGACTAGAGGCCTAGCAGAAAGAGATAACATTTTATAGTTAGAGGTTAAACAAATTTGATCAAATGAAGGTTGATATCATGTCAACTCTACTACTGGTTAAGGAATGACTTGCAAATTTATGTAATTTCCAAGTACAATATTCACAAGAGCGACAGGCAAACAGGCTGGCCAATGTTCATGGTAGAACTGTTGTGTTATAGGTTATACATACATTCGTATTGAAAAGAAATTCATGCAGGTTTCATTTAATATTCATATTCCGTAAATGAAATCAAAGTCAAAGAGATCTCCATTTTATTCATCACAGGAATTTCATGACCAACTTGCGGTTAATTTGGGAATCACTATCATCAATCGTTTCCCTTTTTCATTAGTTACAGTGCAAGGGCTTGTTTCTCTTCGGCCTGACTGTAAATATCATCAGTTTGTTGAAACGAACCGGAAACCCACAATTTAAACCTGCAATGTTTTATTTAGCAAAACAGGGCCTGTTTAAATGGAGAAAAAAAAACAAGTAGCAAAAAGGATACGACTGCACAGAATGTGAGAGATGATAATAGTTAATTGTTTTAATCCTGATAACCATAATGCTACTTTTTAATATATCCAATATCTCTTGTGTTGACGGAAATGAAAAAAAATTCATAACACATTACAAATCAAATAAGTGTGTTTTTCTGCTGATTTTTTACAATTTTTTTAATCCTATCTATAAACAGTTCATTTCAAGAAAATGTTCCTTCATTAGCCTCAAAGGATATACATAATACGACAATCAAATTGAAATGTAATGGAGCATAAAACAACAGCAGATATGTTTTTTTCTGATAACGCTGTTAATATTTTTTTACAACAAATTGGTATATTGATTTTAATCATAATTATGAATAGAGCGACTTTGAAACAAAGGATAAAGAGGTGAAATATACAGAAACATGAAGTATCTCGTTACCTTAAATCATCTATTGTGGAATTCATGAATATGCAAAACTTATATGAAATATATAAAGCTCTCAGCTGAATCGATTTGAGACTTAGTTCTGAAAAAAAGAAAATGGCCTGCTTTTCAATGGCAATACGAAATACACTAACTTACCTCTCCAAAAAGTTATAAAGTTATATTATATGTGAGTTTTGTAAATCGGTAGAAAGCATGGAACAATCAAACACTTACCATATCTCTTTCAACTTGTCACGTACTAGAATATGATGGCTTTCAAACGAAATTGATTCCCGTAAATACAATGATTTTCATATAAATAATTCACTACATTTTAAAGTGAAAGTGATCTGGGACATTGCAAAGAAGCAATATCTTTGACTTCCTTGTAGCTTTGTTCAATCAACAGTTCTTTCTCGATGTCATAATATATATAAACCATTTGGATATGTCTATGATTTATAGAGAATACTAAACAACGTTCAGTTTAATAACATATTTATGAAACGAGTGGATGGTATTCGTATTTAATGAGCGAAATACCAATACTATCCACGAGTTTCATAAATGTGTTATTAAACTGGACGAAGTTTAGTATTTTATTTATTACACTCTTTAAATTAATAATATAAAATGAAAATCATGTTTACTCTCAATTCTCGTAGTTGTGCGTAGGAATACAATTCTTACAATCGACGCATAATGTCATTAGACTGCTGAGAAATAAGTCAAGAGTAAGTCCGTTTATAACAGCTTTAATTTTGAACAATACAAATGGAAGGCACTCATTCGTGTTTTGGTCACTACGAACACAAATTGGCGAGTTAACAAAACATAACATCAGTCACTGAATTACTTGAATGAACGTTACTGAATTATGTGAATGAATGTCACGTGATCGTGACGTCATTGGAATGTGAGTTTTGAAGCGCGATTCATTTAGTTTGAGTTAGTATCAGTAGGAGGAACACTGTCCTTGTTGTTGCTGATGAAGTTAACATTGATGACACAGTTGCTAACGGAACCACCGAAGATCGAGTTGATTGATCGAAATTCGGAAGCACTGACGCTGACATTTCTAGAATCTACCGAAATCGGCAGCGATGACCTTGCACGATCTACTAGCGAAAGCCCGCTTGACGCGGATTCGGAGGTCATGTTTACATTTGAAGAAGATGGACGTTGGTTAATGTTTGTGCTGCTATCTCTGAGCTGTTTCTTGGACCACTGAGAGTAATTATTTATGCTTTGCGTATTTTTTTGACCACTAATTTGCATGATTTGATTGGGAGGAATGTTACTCTCCGACAACGTTTGGACCTAATAATTTCGGGCTGAGTGGTTTGTGAGACGCTTACAATCAAGCTTGGTTAACGGGTATTTTCTAGCTGAATAAAATACAAAAAAAGATGAAGTCTGATGGCTTTGTTTGATCAAATTTATTTATAAACAGCTAAACATTTTTTTAAAAAGAATTGTACTTTTATCTCGTATTTTATCAAAGTTTACAGAACAATATTTTTGACAGTCGCCATTTTCATTTACATCATCACTGATAACTTGTCATGTGACTACAGGAAAATAGTTCCGGATGCGATCGCTTTCACGTGCAATGTTTCACAACAGTGTTGAATAACATGTCTTTGTTTCACAACTGTAGTATCTCCAACGAGAGTGTAATACATTTGAATCTTCACTTCCATTTTGCTTTCAATTTCCTCGCATAAAATGAGAACATATTGAATGGTAAGCTACTAGCTCTTTTTACTATCAATAAAGAGCAAAGTATTTGTTTCTCTCCCTTTGTCCATGTTGGTGCTCTATCACACAATCTACAAGTATGACATTTGTGTAGTTTGCTTTAATTCTCCTGGTTTTTTTCGACGCCAACAAACAGAATCAAACAATATACTGATGGTAAGTTCAATGCTGACTCCATTTTGTTCAAAGTTGTTTGAATAATGTCGTCATTGTTTGAAGCTAATGCCGCAATCTTAAAGGAGATCATATTTGGTGACAAAATGAAGACTATGAAATACATCATAACAATCAATGTCCGTTATTGCTCTACTGTCCATTACGCGGTTTCTATTTGTGCAAAGCTCATATGACTTTCTAAAGCTTGATCAAAGTAAATAAGCTTTCACGAAATATCGAATATTTTCTCTTCTGTTTAGGTAGGTTTAAGGTATGAGTGTGGGATAGGCCAACTCAAGTAATTATTTAGTATAGCATATTTACTGATAAACACGTTTGACAAAATCCTGAAGCCTAGTTACACAAAAACCTGATGCTCATTCTCGAACGATAGCGCAATGTTGAATGGCACGGGGAATGAACGGGTCTAAACGGAGGCTATAATTACAGCACACTAGATAATAGGATAATTAAAATTGACAAGCGGACAAGACATTCCACTAGCTAATATGAACAACGAGGTAAGGTCGATCGATGGAGATTTACATCCTTCAGAACAAGTCAGAAGAGATACCTACAATAATGGTGTTCTTACATTGATTCACATGTCAAACCCCTTAACATATATTTGTGGTCATGATCAAGATATCTGGTCAAAAGCTCGAGGACGTTTGTATCTGGAAAAGCACAAGATATTTATACACACGCCATTATTCTTTTAAATGCATAGGTTATCCCTCTTCTTTATTGAGAAAACTTAAAGTTCTTTTCAACTGATTCTTTTGGCTTTCATTCTCACCCCACAGAGATGGCACAAGTCATTAAACCCTACCTCAACTATTGTTTACGAGTCCTTCTTAGGGTTGAAAAAGTTATCATCTGTAATTTCCCGAAAACTAGTAAGTATGAAGTATACAAGCCAAACAGTTCGTTTATTGGATCTAACCATTTATGACATGTGCAGAAGTGCAGCAGGATTCTATATTGAACATTGAAAAGAACGAACGACACTTGAAAATGAAATACAAACTTACCGTTTAATTTGATTCATCTTCCTAGCCTAGATGTATATAAAACTATATCTCATTGGACAACTATAGATGAAATGCTATGCACTTAAAATATATTATAAACATGAAACAAGTGTACAATTTAATTTTCTTAAACAGTAATTAAAGTGTTAAAGAAATAACTTTGAAATTGGCGAGATGTGTAGGCATGCACCATAGTTCTGAGGTAATGTCTCCTTCACAATCGAAGAATGCTGTAATTGGTTAGCAAATATTGCTGCCACATGGTGAGAAATCCTTATATTGACACAGCTTGCTCGCGAACTATTGTTCACAGTTATCGAATTTCCTGAATAGACCTGAACATTGTGGAATCAACAGAGCTATATACTTTGTAAAAACATCCTTCCCATATTTATTCATAAATCAAATTTCTTTATATCAATTATTCTCCATAACGATTATTTCAACATCTCGAAAATTTAAATCCATTATTAGATATAAAATATTTAGAATGAACGCAATTATATATGCCACAATGCCCACATTTTTTGAAGAAATAAACAATCTAAAGCTAACACGTATCACAGTTAATGAATAACAGGCCGCTAAATTCTTTCAAAAGATTCAATGAGGTGAGGTGAGGTGATTTGAGTTGGTGTTTAACGCCGCTTTCAAATTTGTTTCACTTATATCGCGGCTGCTAGTATTAATGCAGGGAGAGGGCCCGCAACACAATTGAGGCTATGGGTTGCGGTGAAACCTGTGAGCATCGGCTGGAACTAGCGAACCATGGGTAGTACTGTGCTGAATTTCAGGTTAGCATTGCACCCAAACCTGACTGCGTGTAGACCAGTTCTCTACTGCAGACAAAGTTGCCGAGCCCCTGGCGGGATTCGAACCACGGACCTCTTGATCCGAAGCCGAACGCGCTAGCCACTGCGCTATCCCACCCCAAGATTCATTGAAGTTCCAACGTTATTGAAAGGGATAAAATATATTTCGGTTATTGTCAATGGTTGGTTCAAAGTCAAAAGCCCAATGCTCTTAAACTAACTTAGTGCTGATGCGGTAGTCATGTTTGATCAGGGAAAGGACAATACCTTTTCGCAGTTTCATTGCATCAGGATCGGTACTCTGTTTACCTTGACGAAATTGATCGACGTCTTGAATCATTCACTAAAAACTTACAAAGGCAATAACTGGTGCCTCTCTGTTATAGAGCTTCCTCTGTGCGTTTTCAAATGTCTATTATCTGGGTGACGTTCACGACTGTCTGTTCCGAAAATGAAAGCCTCTAGCGGTTCGCTATCCACATTGCCACAAAGTAGACATGAAGTGTTATTTTGAAGAAAGCTACCATAAGCTGTTTCATCATTTCTATATCCTAAAAAAATTGCTTATAATACATGTAAACGGGTCTTCTTAACGAACATTATTTTTTTAAAATTGAATGGGAACCTTTTCTGTCAGCAAGAATTCTTATCTCATGGGAAACCTTATCTCATGGAAGGCAGGTAGGTCATTTTAAAACAATTTAAAGTCACCCTAACAACCTTCACAGCTCCCTTCCCCATGATCCACCATATGTCAGCAATGCACTGGTCTCTTCTCCTGAATAGTCTCTGCTGTCTAACGTATCCCCCTGGCTATGCTATTTATAGTATATTCCCTTTCCATATAAAAGAGGGGTGACAGGGGAGAGGGGTTAAGGGGTTGAGGGATAGAGTTGAGAGGTGTGTGGGTGCTTGCTCACATTAAAAGGAAGAAGTGGCGAATCCTTAACTAACATTTCATAATACAACATGTGATAGAACTTTACTACTACAAAGCTGACATTGAGATACAAATGTCTGACTTGATACCATTTATTTCAATTAACAACTCTAGCTACTAAACATATTTATTTTATAGCTCCCAACGTAAATATCAATTTCTTGCACTCAACTCTAGTAATGATACACATATTTACTTATCCTTTCAATAATTGAATTAATCAGTTATCTTTTAAAAACGATGGTGACATTTTAAACAGCTCTCGAGGTTTTAAAGATGTAGAGAAAGAGAATCTTAAACCATGTAAGACACACCCCCATTTGGACATTTACAGTTATCGAATTTATAAATAGTGCTCTGCAGGTAGTTTAAGAATTGAACTTGGTCAAAATAAACACAATGCATATTATGTATTAAGAGAATAGACTTACTTTCATGTTTCGTTTGTTGTCTAGTCGAAGATGCGAAACTCAAATCAATGGACAGCTCTATTGAAGGATCTAAAAAAAGATAAATAAGATTCAAATTTAATTTTGTGTTCATATAATATTTCTTGAAACTTGTAAACAGTGGTAAAACGTTGCACTGATGAATCCAGGAAGTTTCAAAGGGGCTCACCGTCATGATAGGCAGTTACTTTTTCCAAATATGATGAATGAAGTTGGTAGGTCAAAGCCACTCCGTTGCCAAAGGGTGTATTTAACTACGGTGTATGCCTTAAAAGAATGACAATTAATAGTATAAGAGATATATATCAGTTTCATAGTACCCTTACCTTGATATTTCTAAATTGAAAATGACTTGCCCGTTGAGCCTAGATAAGAATAAAAGTAACCAATATTTCAATTTCAATAAGAAATTGCAGGGTTTTTTTATTTATTAAAAAATAAAAATTAGAAGTGTTGTTTTTAGCAAAAGCAATTATGGTTAGGTGAAAAATTATCTTCATTTAATACAAAATAATAAAATCTATTTACGATGTGATCAAAAGTGTATCAAACAAAGGCATTCTTCGTCTTTGCTTACCGGAATCCTCATTGTTTTGGTTCGTGTGATTGACAGGGATCCGGGAACTAAGTCACTCATCTAACAGTAATTGCTGTCTCCAATTCAAGATCATTTCCTCCATTTCTAAGCTGGATGAAAGTGTCTCCAAGATCATACAATACGGAGAACAACTCCTGTCGTGTACTATGGATAACTTTATTGAGATATTTTCAACGTGAATGGTTTTAATACCATTTTTTTAAATAATGATGTCAGAAACGTGTCATTGCATATCGGAAAGTGGCATATGCACGTTAGTTTTGGCATGGCCACGGTTGGTATGATTTATATCGTCTTTTAAAACGAATTAAGTTGTGAAATAAAGATATTAATAGATTTACAAATTCCGAATATTAATGCTATAGTCTTTAACATAACAGAATGAATGCCAAATAGGTTAAATTCTCAAAAATTAAATCTCAAATCTATACAGAGCGACTTAAAACGTTAAGCGATGGAATATTTAGCGTAAAAACTTTCCTTGCATCAAAATAACGAAAAAACGCCGAGTCTTTAAAAAGTTCTGAACAAATCTTAAAATCACCCTTGAATCACTCTATAACGTAGCCTTCTTTGTCAGCATATACATTAACAATTGCCTTGACCAAAGGGCTGATACAACTAACACACGAGTAATGTTAAAATTAATGATATGTGTCCCATGAGGGTTGTCACAAAAGATTTCCGACCTGAATATTAAAACATGCCTGAAACGCAACCATACTGTGCGTGCATAAAGAACCTTCATTGACGTGTAAATGGCATGAAAATCACGAGATGCATACTCTTCAATTGCATATAATAGCCCGTCATTCAAAGGTACCTTCACATCTTTTACCGAAATGGAGAATAGTGAATGTAGGGATTTTATAAAACATCTGAGTTTTAAAAAAATACACTCTAAAGGAAATTCATGGGGATATGTTACAAACATTAGGGGACTCTGCTCCTTCATATATATTATCATTAAACATTGGTGTGCTGAATTTAAACAGGGTATAGTAAGCACTAATCGTCCATCTGATGTCACCACAGGTGAAAACATTGAGGCTCTTATTCACACAATGAGGCAAGACAGGCGAGTGACTATCATATACTTTGCTGACACTCACCACGTGAGTAAAGCATCAGTTGAACGAATTATACATGAACATTTACATAAGAATAAGGTATCAGCACGCTGGGTCCCCAGAACGTTATCTATGGACCAAAATCGAAAACGTGTCATGGTCAGTCAGCAACTTCTTAAAGAATATCGCGCAGACCCAAATGAATTACGACAATTACGAGAAGAAATCAAAGAGAAACGAAGAGGTAAACTGCGCAAAGGTGTGTGGCTGTTGCAGGACAATGCTCTAGTTCACACCGCCCAAATTGCAGTCAGTGCATCACAGGATTGCGGGTTCAGGATTCTCCCCCACCCTGCCTTTTCTCCAGACCTAGCCCCTCAGATTTCTTCCTCTTTCCTCCACTGAAAACAGCTCCGTGGCAAATGGGTTGAGACTGACGATGACGTCATTGCTGCAGTAGAGGAGTGTTTGGGGTCTCGTGATAAGAACTGGTTTTCACGCTATAGCAAATGCATTGAGGTCAAGGGTGATTATATCGAAAAATAAGTCATAAAAATGTATATGTTTCTTTGATTTTGATGGTCAGGCCGGCAATTTTGGGACACCCCTCATAAATGCATTAATTCGCATGAACATAAGTATATGAATCACTTAACGCTATCAACTCAAATTTTATCTGTTATCATAAATAAGTTTCGAGCAACAGTCAGTATTTCTCGCAAAAATTACACCATTAAGGAAATTTGGCATATGTTACTACAACAACTATGGGGGTGAATCTTTAATCTAATTCTGTATAATAACTATACTAATAAGTATAAAGTTAACTCCGTCATTCAGATGTCAGTAGTAAACTTACACTCAGAAAACCCGTGTTTCCATAACAAATAAATTTGTATCGAGAATCATGATAATTCTATCTGACATTCTCAATAATACGATGTTTGTCCATAGAATAAATTTGAAAACAATATCGGCGGTACACTCATATCTTCCATCATTTGGCATTAATTACATCTTTCTAAACAAAATATTATTAGACACTGTAGGTTTATTCCTTGCCTTCCACCTGTTTGTGAGTTATTTAAACATCTTTTTTGCATTTCTAAGATTTATTTTGCTTCAGGATCTTTACAGGGTAGATAGGCCTATACAAAGTGCATACACATTTCTTCGAATACGCAAAAGATAGGCCCACAGTATACATACATGTAGACCTCGGGGACTGTTCGATATGTAGGATTTGTTGTAGTTTATTATTTTATAGGCCTGTCCAATATTGTTTAAGTGTGTGCACATACAACCCATTTAAGCATGTCGCTTTATCGTTCTATTACTCATGGAAACCGCGACTTTTTCAAATTGAATTCGCGTTTTTGAAAATTTATAATAAACCAGGAGGTGAGGTGATGTGGGGTTTAGCGCCGCTTTCAAGATTATTTCACTTATATCGCGGCTGCTAGTATTAGTGCAGGGAGAAAGCCCGCAACACCATGTGGCTATGTATTGCGGTGAAACCTGCGAGCATCGGCTTGAACTAGCGAACCATGGGTAGTACTGCGCTGAATTTCAGTCGTTTCAGTCATCAACACAACATTGTCCCTAACCCCGAATTCCGGTTATCAAATTAAGCGCGCACTATCAAAGCGCAAAAGCAAATAATAGAGTATATATGTCGTGTGTTTTTTAAACACTGCGAACGAGTGAATCGTAAAACCATTTATTTCGACTACTAATTTGACAATAAATTTTGAGCTCGCACTCGGTACGAATTACCTAATCTCGGATGGACTAATACTTCCTAAACCTAACTCCTCAATCACATTTTCGACACTTTATCAAAGCTGGGTGGAGTACTAAAGTTGACATATGCTTCCGTTTGTAAAATTTGCGCGAAATGCAAGCAAGCACATTTGTTTCAACTACCAACAGATGTAAATAGAGTGGAAATAATGAATGTAGTTTGTGTTTATTAACACTGTGAAATTACTTAAATTCTTCTGCTTCTTTCTGTTGACTATCTAATTTTTCGGAGTGGCGAAATCAAGAATTGATGAATTGAAGAATGTTATTTATAATGAATATTCCGAGCATTCCGAGATCATTTCATCAACTTTGATTGTTTTCTTTAGTCATGCAAATATTCACATTAATTGATTTAGAATAAAATGAAAATGGGATGAAAAAGTTCAGACACCATTCTAAAAGTCACTGTCAATCAAATATATTATTATCCATATGAGTTGAGGTAAGTCCGACATGTTGCACATGTATAAGAAACCCTAGAGGCAATTTGATTGGTCGAGTTGACGTGACATCGGAATGTGAGACTACTTTTTTCATTCATAAATTTTTACTATGTACAAAACTTTTTACTATGACTTGCGGTAATCTCGTGTCCTCCGAAACTATGAGTTTTTAATAAATTATTCCCGATTGTCGGATGCCCAACACAGAAATATTGGTTCACTTCTGTCGGCCCCAACTCCAGCAAATAGGCAGTTGTCGCTCCCGAATTCTCGCGACGTTGACTCTTTAACAGTCAATCTTGATCAAAACGTTCTCCCGTCGAAACAAAATTCACAAGTCTTTTCAGTCAAGAACAACAACAAAGCAATTTCCTCTTAAGTTATCCGTGCAATCTTTGCTGAGCCAATATACGGAGGGAGGTGTTTTCAACATCACCATTGGAAATGCAACGGGTGCGAGTCCGTGTGACTGCCAGTGCCGTTCAATAACCGATCACCCTAGTGCCAGTGAACCCAACCCGAAGCGTCGACGAATCTCTCCTGTTGTCTTTTCAGATTCTTCGGATGACGATTAAGTGAGTGAAATGGGGTTTAACGTGCTTTCAACAATATTTCAGTTATTAAACACGTGGATGACAAGCATCCAAAAGAGAGTGGACAGATCAGGGAGAAAGGGATCGACAGTATGAGGGAAAAGACGGAAAGAAAGGCATAGTGAGAGATAGACAACAGGTTTTAGAAGGACTCAAATTTGGTCTGGCTTGTATCCGTCGACCGGTCCAGCTTGGGTGCCCCTACCAGGAGCATGTGAACTCCAGCTGGCATAGCTCTGAGGGTCTCTAAAGCATGCAAACCACCACACTACGATAAGGTATTGAATCCAGTGGTAGATGACGATTAAATACCACATGCCGATCAAGTGCTGACATTGGTTTGACCAAAATAAAGTTGTTCAGTCGTTAATCATGTCATCTTTCTTTTAGACGCTTCATGGTTTAAGTGTGAGAGTGTTTTCACAGTGTGTTCCTGTTGAATGCAGTGACAGTTACATAAAATTGTTTAATGTAACTGGTGTGATATTTGTTCTGAAAATCAATTTGAAAGTTTAAATGATAACTGAAATCAAAACTGTGTGACGTTTTCGAGAAAGAGTCGTATTTTGACGATATCAAATTGGCGCTAGATTTACTCTTACAAGTCAGTGCACCGCGACGTTGGCCTTGACGTCACTGTATTCATACAACTACTGCCATATTTAGGAATTATTTTGTTTTAGGGAGGATGGATAATAAAGAAATTAACACTCGCGTGGATGTCATATTGTATTTACAACACTCGTGCCTAAAATAAGGATATTTCCCTCGCTCTCGGTAGGAAAAATATCATTTTTCAGTCACTCGTTTTGTAAATACAATATGACATCCACGCTCGGGTATTAATCTCTATTTATTATTTATTTATTCACATCTTTGCATTTCTTTTTGGAGTGAGCGAGTTGGGGTTTAACGTGTTTTGGACAAAATTGCAGTTATTAAACACGTGGATGACAAGCCGTCGACCTGTCCAGCGTGGGTGTCCCAACCAGGAGCATGTTAGCTCCAGCTGACATAGCTCTAGGGGTCTCTGAAGCACGCAAACCACCACACCGCGATAAGTGAGTGAGTGAGTGAGTGAGTTGGGGTTTAATGTGCTTCTCCGCAATAAGGTAATGAGTCCAGTGGTGGCCAGTGTAATTGAATCCGCTGATCGAGTCGTGATGTAGTCGCCCCACATAAACCATGTGAATAGCTGAAAAGTCTTCACGTAATGTTTACCCAAAGGATGTAATATCTACCCGACTTTTAGATGAGTTACAAACAATATAAATTAAATGCTCTTAAGTTTATTTAGTTTTCTCTCTTCTTTTGCTAATTGTGTTCAAATGTTACACTTTTATACATGAAAAAATATTTTATTTACTGTGAAAGACACTAGTTAACTTTTCACACATGATTCTCGAAAATATACACTTTTTTTCCGTGTTTCAGGTTGAAATTAAGCTACGTCTGAACATTTATCTAATTGAGTCTGTAATCTCATTACAAAGGAAAAAGGATTTCTTTTATCAACAATGTCAATGACCCTTTAATGATAGCGACTGATAACATTTACTCACTCACAACTATCAACAAGATTTATCTAAGGAATCACAATGGGAATTGTGCCCTTCACGTGTGGTTCGTATAAACTTGTTTATTTTAATTAAGTTTATAAACACACGATATGGATTTTTTTTATAAGTTTGGTTGATTCATTTCATTTGTAAAATAAGATGGTTGATTCATTTCATTTGTAAAATAAGATTAAAGAAAGTAATCCGTTTTCCCTCCGTACATGCAATCGTCAAATCTTAAGTTCAATTATATTACATATGTTCCAATTCCGTTATTCCATAAATAAAACGTGTATATTGTTACCTCCTAATCCCTTTTGATCCCTTTCTCCTTGATCTGTCCACTTTCTTTTGGATGCTGGTCATCCACGTGTTTAATAACTGAAATGTTGTTAAAAGCACGTTAAACCCCAACTCACTCACCTTTAGTCAAAAGCCTTAAATTCAGTATAAATAGGAACTGAATTTTTTAAAAATATGTTTAAAAAAGAAATATTTAAGGCTGTGCATGAAGCTAGTTGATAATAGTCTAATGGCTTAGTGTCCAACGAGTAGAAACCGTTATTATGCACCCAAGTTAAATTCTAAGCATAAATAAACTTCCAATTTTATCCACTTTGTTAAGCAGCAAAATGTCGGTGCGTCTCCATTTTAGTACCTCCTGCAAAGGATATTGACGTTGTTATTTCTGGACCACAACCCAATTTGTCTGTCATAGATCTAGACATGTGAACCAAATTAACGATAATGAATTGGGTTTGTATTTGCACTGCCGAAGGAAAATAACACTACTGACGTGGCAAGTTCTTCAGGCAGATCTTTAAGGCTTTTTCTTCGACTAACCTACTTCTGCTCATGCAACCTCCAGTGAAAATCATTCTTGAAATCAGATAAATGGGAAAAAGCTTATCTTTTTATCTTCAATGTAACATCTTTGTAGAAAAGTTTGTTGATTACTAATCTTTGTTCATGTTTACTTTATATTGTGTTTCCTTTAATCTTTTTTTTACAAATCATTAAACTCTTTTTATGAAGAGAAAATATCTGCATATGATCTCTATTTGTCATTTAATAGTGAAATATTGAATATTTTGCTCCCAATTTTCAATACATATTGACCATTTATTAAGTAATTAAGTTGGTGGTATCTACTTTGACCTGATTCAGTTACGAACATACATATTGCCAGGGAAAAAAACACATGACTTCTTCATGAGATGAACTCAAACGCAACACCAGAGATGCCAACCTCTACGATTTTATCGTAGTTGCTACGATTTTCGACCCAATACTACGCCAATACGATTCAACTAAAATTTCTACGAATTTGAATAAAAACACATGCAAAAATTATGCATAGATTAAAAAACGTATTAACATAAACTTTTGTTACAAAAAATGTTTTTTACACTGTGACTTACCTTCCATAAAACAAATTTAATGATGAATAAAATTCATAATTTTTACCGGACATAATGTTGACACTCGACGAAAGTGTATATCAAAAATCTGAAACTGATTTCTTTACCTTGAAAAGTGAATCACTCATCGTGTATCGGCGTAAAATGGCGGACAGTTACGATCATATTGGAATGATAAATCACGTGACTATGTTTACCGTTCTAGAAAACGAAACCGGTTGCGATTTGTCATCCACTTAAACTGCTTTGAAGACTAACCGAATTTAGTTTAGTGCATCATTTTACTGTCTTCCGTTCTACAAAGCGCAACCGGTTTCGTTGTTTCTAATACGGCATAATAGTTCAAATAATTTAGAAAATAAACCGGATTGAGTTTAGTTTAGCTCGTGCAGACGATACAACCGCGAACATCGCATTTGTCAAACGCATGGCCATACGAAATAAGAATGAATCAACAATAATTCTAATGAAAAGTGTTTCAGTATGAGTGGACAAATAGTACCTAAGAAAGCAAGGTTAAATAAGCAACGTTTTCTTGATACGTACTCCAAAACTTTTAATTGTTTACAAGAATCTCGTTTGGGAGAATTTCACGCATTTTGTAGACAATGTAATGTCGACTTCTCCGTTGCACATGGGGGCAAGGACGATTGTAGAAAACATGTTATGTCTAAGAAGTACAGAACTTATGCAGATCTCCAATCCAATATCAAGCCTGTGAATACATATTTCACAAGTAAGAAAGATGACGCACAAGATGACATCACAAATGCAGAGATTTTATTCAAAAATTTTATTGTGGAGAACAATCTTCCGTTGTCAACAGCCGATAAAGTTGGACCATTAGTAAGAAAAATGTTTCCAGATTCTAAAGTTGCTAAAGAATATGCATGTGGACGCACTAAAACCACTGAGGTTGTAAAAACTTTAGCAAATGAAACATCGGACACTATTTCTTCTCATTTGAAATCAAGACCATTTTCCTTAGCTACAGATGGTAGTAACGACACTGGGGGAAAATCTGTATTATATCCAGTTCTTGTGAGGTACTTTGACGACCAAGTTGGAAAAGTTGTGACAGTTCTTTTGTCAGTCCCATCTTGTGATGGTGATTGCACAGGTGAGAACATATTCAAAACCATGGATAATGAATTTGAGAGGAGAGGCATTAGCTGGAATAACTGTGTCGGATTTTCATGTGATAATGCATCTGTGATGACAGGCATTCACAAAGGTGTTGCTGCTTTTGTGAAGAGGAAACACAGTAATATTTTCATTCAAGGATGTTCATGCCATCTTATCAATTTAGCAGCCAAATCAGCTGGGAAGGAACTTTCAATATCTGTGGATGATTTTCTCATTGACATATACTTTTATCTTGACAAAAGCTCTAAACGTCAGAAGGAACTGCACCACCTACAGTGTGTGTTTGGAACTAAACCACACAAGATCTTAAAGCATGTGAGTACAAGGTGGCTTTCATTAGGTCTGTGTATCCAGAGACTTACTGATCAGTGGGAACCATTAAATGAGTTTTTTCACCAGCAGATTCCAAAACCAAAGAAAGTGAAATCAACTGATAAAAGCAAGCTTGAGAAGGAGAAGTCAATAGAACAAAGCAAACAGGAAAGAAGTCAACAGATACAAGCAAACAGGACAAGAAGTCAACAGATACAAGCAAACAGGACAAGAAGTCAACAGATACAAGCAAACAGGACAAGAAGTCAACAGATACAAGCAAACAGGACAAGAAGTCAAACTCTACAGCAGAGAATGGTCCAACCAGAATTGAAAGGATTGTTATAGGGTTTGACAGCCCATCAACAAAGTTGTACTGTTACTTTTTGAAAAGTGCACTTCCTGTGTTTGACAATCTTAACAAATTCCTGCAAAATGATGCTCCCTGCATTCATCTGTTGAGAAGAAAACTGCTTGCTATACTGAGTGATCTGTGTATAAGGTTCCTAAAGCCAGATGTGATTTCCAAAGCAGAGTGTTTGAGTGATATTGAATTTTCTGAAAGGAAGAATCAAAGGAAGAGAGAGGAAGTCACCATAGGATTTGAGGCTAGGCAGTATCTGGAGGAACAAAGGAAGTTAGACAAAATGAAATCACATGATGAAGATGCCTTCTTCAAGAGTGTAAGGGGATTTTACAGCTCAGCCTGTCAATACATTGTAAAAAAAATTCCCCTTGTCTGATGACATGCTGTTGCATGCACAGGTTGCTGATATCACATTAAGGAAATATTCATCATTTGATTCAGTGATGTTTTTTGCCAGCAGGTTCCCACATCTGTTACAGTTTGGTGGTGACTCCAGTGAGGTGTCCAGCTCAGATTGCTTGGAGTTGGAATTCAGAAGGTTTCAGGTTGATGACTTTGGAGAAGAAGTTATGAAAGCTGACAGAGTGGATATGCAGTGGTCTGTGATTGAGCAGATAAAGGATGAAGAAGGCAGACCAAAGTATAAACATTTAAGTGAAGTTATGAAGTGTATACTGACTATCCCTCATTCTAACAGTGAGAGTGAACGAGTGTTTAGTGTAGTGAGAAAGAACAGGACAGAATTCAGACCGAACCTGAGTGTAGAGGTTTTGTCTGCCTTGATGGTACAGAAGTGCCAGGCCATTGCCTATGGGGCATGTGACAAGAGCACAGGGTATCCAAAACAGGTCCTGAAGAAGGTTAAAAGCTGTGTGTATGAGGCTAAAAAGAGACGTCATGAAGAAATGTGACTAAACTGCATGCTGTTGAAATACAATGTACATGTATGTGAAATCAGCCATTAAAAGTACACTCTTTAATATGTCTTATTTTCTTGTTAAGAGTACATCATTATGTAAGCATTTAGTTGACTACTAATTTTGTGGTAAAACTACTAATTTTGACCCTTGAGACTACTATTTGCACCACTAAGGGGTTGGCATCTCTGTAACACCCAAGGGAATAAATCATACACATACATATAGTATCCATCATACAGCCAGTCCAGTAGTGGGTGAGTAAGGGTTTAACGTGCTTTCAACAATATTTCAGTCATTAAACACGTGGATGACAAGCATCCAAAAGAGAGCGGACAGACAAGGGAGAAATGGATCAAAAGGTTGAGGGAAAAGAAAGGCATAGTGAGAGATAGACAACAGGTTTTAGAAGGACTCAAATTTGGTCTGGCTTCTACCCGTCGCCCTGTCCAGCTTGGGTGTCCCTACAAAGAGCATGTAAGCTCCAGCTAGCATAGCTCTCGGGGTCTCTGAAGCACGCAAACCACCACACCACGTTAAGGTATTGAGTCCAGTGGTGGTCCAGTAACAATAACAGACAAAGGGATATATTACAGCCCAACATAGTGCGAAACCGTATCGTGATCGTGAGTGAGTTATTGTTTAACGCCGCTTGGGCAATATTTCAGCCATTAGCGGCGTCGTATCGTGATACTGTTCATAAACCGAGACACATTAATGTGCAGCCTGTGATTTAGGGTGTATGTAAAGTTAATTTTTAGCTCATCAGGTCTGAAAGACCCGATGGGCTTATGGCATGGCAAGGCGTCCGGCGTCCGTCCATCCGTCCGTCCGTCCATCCGTAAACTTTTCACTTTTTCGACTTCTTCTCCAGAACCAATGATTCTAGAGAGCTGAAATTTTATGTGCATACTCCTTGACAAATGAGGATTCTAAATTGTAGATTTCGTGACCCCATGACCCCAAATGGGGTCACAAGGGTCAAAACCTTAAAAATCTATTTTAATCTTCTTCTCCAGTTCCAAAAGGTCCAGAGAGCTGAAAAGTTGTGTGTAGACTCCTTGGGCACTGGAGATTCTAAATTGTAGATTTTGTGACCCCATGACCCCAAATGAGGTCAGAGGGGTCTAAACATGAAAAACCTATTTTCATCTTCTTCTCCAGTTCCAAAAGGTCCAGAGAGCTGAATAGTTGTGTGTAGACTCCTTGGGCACTGGAGATTCTAAATTGTAGGTTTGGTGACCCAATGACCCCAAATGGGGTCACAGGTAGTCAAAACCTGAAAAACCTATTTTCATCTTCTTCTCCAGTTCAAAAAGGTCTAGAGAGCTGAAAAGGTGTGTGTAGACTCCTTGGCCAACGGGGATTCTAAATTGTAGGTTTGGTGACCCCATGACCCCAAATGGGGTCACAGGGGTCAAAAACTAAAAAACCTAATTTCATCTTTTTCCCTAGTTCCAAAAGGTCTAGAGAGCTGAAAAGGTGTGTGTAGACTCCTTGGCCAACGGGGATTCTAAATTATAGGTTTAGTGACCACTTGACCCCAAATGGGGTCACAGGGGTCAAAACCTGAAAAACCTATTTTCATCTTCTTCTCTAGTTCCAAAAGGTCTAAAGAGCTGAAAAGGTGTGTGTAGACTCCTTGGCCAACGGGGATTCTAAATTATAGGTTTGGTGACCCCATGACCCCAAATGGGGTCACAGGGGTCAAAACCTAATTTCATCTTTTTCCCTTGTTCCAAAAGGTCTAGAGAGCTGAAAAATTGTGTGAAGACTCCTTGGACACTGGGGATTCTAAATTGTAGGTTTGGTGACCCCATGACCCCAAATGGGGTCACAGGGGTCAAAACCTAAAAAACCTAATTTCATCTTTTATCCCTAGTTCGAAAAGGTCTAGAGAGCTGAAAAATTGTGTGAAGACTCCTTTGACACTGGGGATTCTAAATTATAGGTTTGGTGACCACTTGACCCCAAATGGGGTCACAAGGGTCAAAACCTTAAAAACCTATTTTCATCTTCTTCTCCAGTTCCAAAAAGTCTAGAGAGCTGAAAAGGTGTGTGTAGACTCCTTGGCAAACGGGGATTCTAAATTATAGGTTTGTTGACCACTTGACCCCAAATGGGGTCACAGGGGTCAAAACCTGAAAAACCTATTTTCATCTTCTCCAGTTCCACAAGGTCTAGAGAGCTGAAAAGGTGTGTGTAGACCCCTTGGCCAACGGGGATTCTAAATTGTAGGTTTGGTGACCCCATGACCCCAAATGGGGTCACAGGGGTCAAAACCTAAAAAACCTAATTTCATCATTTTCCCTAGTTCCAAAAGGTCTAGAGAGCTGAAAAATTGTGTGAAGACTCCTTGGACACTGGGGATTCTAAATTGTAGGTTTGGTGACCCCATGACCCCAAATGAGGTCACAGGGGTCAAAACCTAAAATAACTTAATTTCATCTTTTTCCCTAGTTCCAAAAGGTCTAGAGAGCTGAAAAGGTGTGTGTAGACTCCTTGGACACTGGGGATTCTAAATTGTAGGTTTGGTGACCACTTAACCCCAAATGGGGTCACAGGGGTCAAAACCTTAAAATCCTACTTTCATCTTCTTCTCTAGTTCCAAAAGGTCTTGATAGCTTAATAGTTGTGTGTAGACTCCTTGGACAATGGGGATTCTGAATTGTAGGTTCGGTGACCCCTTGACCCCAAATGGGCAATGGGCCTTTTTTATTTGATTGTGAATAACTCGGACGTTGGGACAGGCTACCTTTCCTACGCTGCCCATGACCCCATGGTCTAAACCCAAACACCTATATCTATCAAAAGTCTGATGAGCTACAGAGCCCATGGCTCTATTTTTTGACGGACAAAGGCATTCTTTTCCTAGACCACCACTTTAATCAATACCTTATCGTGGTGTGGTGGTTTGCGTACTTCAGAGACCCCGAGAGCTATGCCAGCTGGAGCGTATATGCTCCTGGTAGGGTCACCCAAGCTGGACCGGTCGACGGGTTGAAGCCAGACCAAATTTGAGTCGTTCTAAAACATGTTGTCTATCTCTCACTATGCCTTTCTTTCCGTCTTTTCCCTCATCCTGTCGATCTTTTTCTCACTTACTTGTCCATTTCTTTTGAATGCTTATCATCCACGTATATAATAACTGAAATATTGTTGACAGGACGATAAACCCAACTCGCTCATTTTTTTCCTAGAGCAGATTTCTGGCATTTGAAATTTAGGGTCGAACAATATCCTGAATAAAATACACTGACATGCATTGTTTATAGTAAAAAATTGCGAAGTCTTAAAAAAATTAAGTTAAACTCAAATCAAGTTTTAAATAAAGATTCCTTAATCCAAAATGTACTACAATTGGTTGAACTATTAATTGCTAAAGCACTTTGATTATGTTGTTTCATTTACAATATGAAACATAAAACTTGGCCGACTTTCATTTCTTGTAACACTGTCATCACGTGACAATCTTGAGATTAATTCGTACAGCATGTGCAGTGTTAATGGGACTGTAGCATGCTTTATAGGTAAAGAAAGGGATCTCACAATAACGAATATGAATGTTACCGTTTGCAAGGCAGTCTCTGTTAATCGATAGAAGCAACACTGATACAATCGAAGAAAACGTTTTCGGTTCCCTTAAGGAGGATTAAAGGGTGTTCACACTAATATGGTTGACTACAGTTTTCGCTTTATATTACTCTCTCTACTTTATATGGATAAACACTTAGAAGAATGAGGTGGTTTGTCTTCTCAAATTATTACATTTGGCATAACATAAGCATTGTGAATATTGTTTGTTTGGAGAAAAAATGCTAAACACCTTTATGATTTAAAGTCAAAACATGTTCTGAGAAAAAAACAGATTAAGGAGAACAACACTTACAAATTGTGTGCATTAATAAGCTCAAGAAATTTGCTGATGTGATGGTTTGAGAGTTTTTTAAAAATAATTTCACGAGCAAAAATCAGTATTAATTTCATTTGCACAATAAAGTTATAGTAACAACCTGTTTAATGTCTTATATACTGATAAAATAGTTTTAATGGAAGAGTGCTTTAAAGATTTGGCACAACAAAAATTGAACTTTGATAGAGATGTCAACTATTTTAGTGAATTAACAGTTCAAGTGCAGGTCACTCTCCAGGTTAGAGCGTTGTTAAAAAAATCAACCTTGCTTTCTGCCAATCGGATGGTGCTTCTCTATTGGCGTTTCAAATTTAGGAGTTGTTTGTTCAACTATAAATCCATTGGGACACATTATGGCTTTATGAGATAAATCATCTCTGCTTGGACACCGATTTTATATCATATGGGTCTAATGCAACACATATTAATCAATATATATGCACTTGCATACAAAAATGAGATTTTTTCATAAAGAAAGATTTAATGGTCGAGAAGGAGTGATGATTAATGTAAATGTTAGATTGTGAAATTTCAATGATAATGATTGTACATTTGAAAACCGGCAGTAACCGTCGTGTACGCTGTTAGCTTCATAAATAATCTGAGAAATTACCACTGTTTACTACAGAACAAATTATACTTGCACACAAAATCAGTGCTATTTAAATTCCATTTATTCATGCAAGTGTTTTGCAAATAAAATACCATATATTTTGAATTTATAATTGCTTATGTAAACAAGATGTCATAAAAATCATAACGTATAGTAAATGATAAAAACTTACATCACACATAAGAAAAACTTTTTATATTTAAAAGATTCATTCAAAACATGTACTAAACTCATTGAAAATATATCCTTTAAAACGGTGCATGATGACCAAATATAATGCTAAAAATTAAAGCATTATTCTTTTACTCAAATGACCTATTATCGATACAGTTAATTAAAGACGAAAAGTATTCCAGTGTTAAAGAGACAGAAGCACGTTTTTTGACAGATTTATTTTTCCAAATGTTCCCGAATATTCATCAGATTTTGCCAAATATATTATCTTCAGAAGGTTATAACTTTTTATCCCCGTTAATTCATAGTCCGTAGAGTAAATATTCAAAGTAACAAGCAATAACAACTGGCGGCTTTGTGTGAACACCTTTTAATCATTTGGGTAGAGAAATTGATTTGTACAGCATAGCCAACCTTGGTGTGTGTGGGTTTTTTAATCGGCTTCGTTTGAAACATTTAAACTCCTTTCATTTGTTTACGTAAAAATGTGCTATTGCTCATGCCAAGCCAACATCTTTTTGTATGGGTATCAACATGGGTTTGAAATGCATACAATCATTTCACTGACTAGATCCTTTGAAAGTTTGACTCAATGCATTCATCTTATTTCTCAGTTTATACACATTGTGACAACACTGAGCATCAGATCTCAATTCCTCTCATGATTGTAATATATGAATCCAGCGAAAACATTGTTCAAAGCACGTTAAACCCCAACTCACTCAGTTATAACAGCTATTTTACACATCAACATTCATGTATGAAGACACCAAACTTGATTACACACCTCGGTGTGATATGTTCCCATTCTTTTAACATTGGTTCATTCTCATATCAACCTCTTATGAGGTAATCATCGGTTGTTTCTTCATGTCGCCCTTGGACACTATCACATATCATTGAAATCATACATTATGTCCTTTGTTTTTACGCAGGTGGGTATTATGAGATGTTCAATCTACACAAACGATTAGACTTTATGATAATTTGACATTAGCGAAAGTTGGATTCGAATCCGGGACCTCTTTGCTGGCGAGTAACGCTTTTACCATTTGAGCTAACGAGGATCCCTGCCTGTAACTGTTCATTTTGTTGTGTCATGTCTGTACTGTTTTCCCCCTGGTATATATATATAAATGTATATGTATATATACATGAACATATATAGGTGTAAGGTTATGTCAATTTCTAATCTTTAGAATCAAATATTTAGCTTTAAAATCTCAAGCAGCCAGATATTGTTAATATCCTACTGGACTCGTTAGGTCAGGACACATAAACACGCAAAGTAAAACGTTTACAAATTAATTTTATAAAAACTATTTGGTTTGAGAACTTTGTAGGAATGTTCCGCGGGAGTGTAAGCCAAATAATGACCGGATTGCCTCGCGTTATGGCAAAAAAAAACTCAGCTCGGGCTAACGCCCTCGCGAGTTTTTTTGCCATAATCGCTCGTTACCCGGTCATTATTTACTACATAAAATAATTTCATTTCTTAACCACGATGTGCAAGTCAAATAGCAACCTCCGCCCTTGGTTGATATAGAAATGAACACGCTCGCTACCGCTCGCGCGTTCATTTCTATATCAACCTCAGCGGAGGTTGCTATTTACTACGTAACTAATGGTGATGAGAAATCATCAGCACCTGCTTGATTTGTCATATGTCTCCAATACACATAATAATATAAAAAAAGATCTTTCATTGTATACCCTTAATACCTTAAGTTAATTCTTTTGCACTCATCTTTAGTTTATACAGGTATAGACATTGAAGCTTCAAATTTTATTGAATGATAAAAAAATAGTGAGTGAGTGAGTTGGGGTTTTAAAGTGCTTTGAACAGTAGTTCAGTTATTAAAAACGTGAAAGACAAGCATCCAAAAGAGAGTGGACAGCAAGGAGAAAGTCCTTGTCCTGAAAAAGCATAGTACATATTTTGGAAATGAAGTTCTTAAATAGAGCCGCATCTTAGACTTTTTCAAATACAATATGATATGTGTTTCCTTACTGCGGAGTAGATGATTACGGTTTTAGTCGTAGGAAACTATGCCATTTAATTACTGTCATCATGCACAGCTTGAATTCTGTTTTTCAACTGTTTCATCCTACGTAAGCCTAAGTATGATGAGGTGAGGTGATTTTGGGGTTTCAACACTTACACCACGGCTATTAGTATTATTAGACCATTTTGGATATGCATTGCTGTGAAACCTGCGAGCTTCGATTTGTTGCTGGTTCTGCGCTGAAATTCAGTGTAGCATTGCACACAAACTTAACTGCTTATAGAAAAGTTCTCTACTGCAGACAAAATTGTTAATAATAATAATATACATTTTAACGCCTAATATCCAGTGCGAGGCACTGCTCACTGGCGGTACATTATTACCCTGAAGGAATAGTACTACAGCAGCTACTTAGCGCTTCCGTACTTCCCTTATTCAGGTACCCATTTATACAGCTGGGTTGACTGAGTGCAATGTGGATGAAGTGCCTTGCCCAAGGACACAACGCTGTAGGAGACCCAGGTCACAAATGTTTGGTGTCTCCACCGGGATTCGAACCGGGTCGTCGGCGGCGATAGGCCAGCATGCTAACCACTACACCACCGCGCTCCACATGTTGAGCCTTTTCGAGATTCGAACCACGGACCTGTGATCTGACCTTGATACAGAATGCCCTGAGGGTACTAGTATACTGTTCTGATTGAATGTTATATTTTACCTTAAACCGATTAATTCATTATTCTTGTAGACTTAATTTGATTCTAGACTATGAAATGCACCCTATTATAACAGACTGTTTAATCTATGAGAGCTTATCTGTTGGATATATATTAGCGATAAGGGAACTGATGAAGTGACAATGAATGTATGGTTGCTACTAATGTAAACTGTTCCAAATTTCGGGCATGTCGACGTTGAAAATTGACCAGTCATTGGAAGGAACTTCCTAATAATGGCAGGTGCTGATTTGGATATCCGGCAGCTACTCATTGACTTTGGCTAATCACGCCGAGGTCTCATTGCCATCCCGGCCCTATGATGAGACATAGTTGTCTCCCTATCTAACATAACCACACATTTCAACATACTGCTTCAAAGGCATTTTGCAGCGAGTGTTCATCTCAATTGCATTATGTTATTTCTCAAATAGCTGGACTGATATCTTGCAAAATTAGCGTAAATGAATCCGCTCCAATCCTTTCTTATACCCTGATCCCTTTCGAGCACCAATGCCTTGTACGGCTGAATCGGCTTGAAATTCGTGGCTTAGTTCACCTATTACTTTCCCAGCCAATGAAATGTCGTTGTGTAAGGACCTTGAAGTTAGTTACTATCTTGAACTCAACGGATTTTTCCACCCGGGTTGTGCCGCTATTGCTAGATGCGAGTCGTCTCATTGGCTGGTAAGGTAGCTAACGGTACGAGGCTTTCGGCTTAAAAGAGATCAGGGTATTAGGATGGAGCTTAGCGGAGTCATATACGCCGATTTAGCAAGATGGACTAAGATGAGCCACTGTGTTCACGTAAATCATTTGTTTATGCATTGTTTGGCACTCATTTTGATTGAAGATAATGTTCAGCTCCAACGGTACGAAACTGTCCACCTCAATGTTAGCTGCATTCAAGTTCTTAGTTCCCTTATTTTTCTCATTTGGTGTATAACTTGATAAATCATAGGAAGACTGTAATGTCTGAATTTTGTCTCGCCATCATCAAATCCAGGGACTGAACTTCTGTGTGAGAGACATGTGTGATAGAGATAGAGACTATTGCAGATCGTGACTGGAATAGGGCATGGCAGATATTTATCATCGCCAAGAGTCATTGTAGACTAGCGTGCATGCTACTCGTAGTTACGAATTTAAAGTTATGTGTAGACATTTTCCCTTACATCACATAATAATGGTGGCACATGGTCGTAAAGCTCATTTTTACTGCGTGTCTTGCTAGAGGGGTTTATGAACTCATGGCTTGTCAAACTGGGAGTGATTCCCTGACCCGCACGAATTATGAATTTTATACATGTTTGGTGTCAGTCTGGGTAAGAATCTTTATCCAAAATATGCACCATTTAGCCCAGCAGTGCAAATGAAAACCTGGTAAAAGTTAGGTGACCCTTAAGCGACTTTATGTCGGCATAATTTTTAGCCCAGGGTAATTGAGCATAGAATCCAAAGTTTGAGATTTGACATACTGATGTAAATACTCTAACTGCTATTATGATAATACTAATTATTAACATTTACGCCTCACACCCAGTCTAGGACTCCTCATCGGTAGTACAAAGAACATGTTCAGCTTGAAATAACTGTACTTATAGACTGCTAGTTAGGGCGTCGTGTCTACATGCTACCTAAATTCCGCACTCAAGGACCAAATTTTATTACCAGGCTGGACAAGGTGCAATAGGGATGAACTGCCTTTTTCAAGGACACACCACAGTGCATTGAACTTATTACAAACCATACGTGTAGACCTCCACCTTAAGGTCCTGTTTTCAAATCATGTCTTCAGTAGAGAAGTGTTCTCCACGCAGTGCCACCCATGGTTCACTATTCCAGCCGATGCTCGCAGGTATCACCGCAATGCACATGCCATATAGGTTTTGCGGATATTCTACCTGCAATAGTTCTACTACTGGTACTGCCGTGATATAATCACCTAATGAGAATCCAAACAAATGTTAGCTTCTCTCTTCAAATATAGAAGTTGTTAAACCCAAAACACGTTTCATATTAGGTTCCTAGAAATGTCAAATGTCATATTTTTAAGAAGTATGGAATGTATTGCTATATTACTAGATGGTTTCTCCTTTGATTTTAACTGGTTGTACCCATTACTACAATACCTTTAAAGAAAAAATGAGGTACGATTATACTATAACTGGTAGAAAAACTACAATACATAAATTAGCGCGCCTAGTAGATTTATTAAAACTTTCCCTACTGACTTTTCGTTTTTTTTAAATTGACTCTCTCTCTCTTAATACAATAAAATAAAATTTCTTTTTCTTTCTTTCTCACACTTGTATTGTAATGATGGAACAAAGGCATAACAAAACACATTATCATATCTATTGTATGTTAATATCGATATGGCAAGTAAATAGAAAGACAATCTGTATTCTGTATGCATTTTCTGAATACACTCTGTTTTGCCAATTCCTTTTAGTGTTGCAAGAACGACGATATTTACATTTACTTTGCACTTTTTTTAACACACGAAGGACAAGTGAACAGCATACTTTAATATCATCTGCCACCTTTGTAAATGTGTAAATATCAATCAATTGAGGGGGTGTGGTCTCACGTGGACATACACCTGACGTACTTGATGTATTGCATAACGTATATATAATAGCACTCCTGAGAAATGAGCAGTAGTGATTTCTCTTAATAGGCCATTTTCCGACGGTAGCGAGATCTCACGAGACGCCCTAGCAACCGGTTATGGCTGACGAGAGGACGTTCTAGCTTAGTCTTAGCAGGATGGCTATCGTTGCTTGCAGAGACGAGTTCGATTCTTTCTCCAGCTCCGCTTTTAAAGATTTTCTTAAATACAAAACGGAATAAAGACGTCCATATATCGAAAAATAGTTTGGCTTCATTTATTAATGTGTATTTTTGACCGAATGTTGGATTTGACCCCGATAGAGAAGAGAAAGTAACGCGTGATGCAGTCAACGGGTATTTTGTTGTCACTTCGATTATCCCTTTCAATTATAAACGAAAATTATAAGCTGATCCAGGCTTTTAACACATGCTGTCTTTTATTCCAGCGTGCAAAATACTACAAGAAAAATTAAATGCTCTCATGTCCTTAATAATTTCTGGACCACATGTACAATTTCAACTGTAGTCCATATTTCCAGCTTTCTGGTAGGGTAGAAAATAACTTTAAATAAAGTATTCTTGGTTTTAAAAATTGAAAATCTGTTGATGATTTACACCTACCTCATGTTACAGTTTGTTTGAAAAATGTGGAAAGTAAAAAAATCATTTCGAGAGTTACCAGAGCCACAAAGGCTTATGCCAAATTTAATGATCATGCAATCTGATTAAAATCAGATGGAATTCCGCTTGTTTAATTTCGTTTCGTTTTATTTCCGTTTCGTTTCAGTGTAACAAGCTACATTAGTATCGCATACTGATGATGGACAAATGATAAGCGCGCGATACGTCATCTGATTTTAATCAGATTGATGATCATCTAACTTTATTGAAAAGTAGTGACCGTTACTTTCTTATCAGCGCAGAAGAGTTGTAAATAACGATTGAGGATTTATGTAGCTTAACAGCAGGTTACAATTTTGATCGAAAACCAGACAATGACTTACGTCAGTACCTCAAACATATTTGTGGAACTAATCTAAATCAGGGGATAAATTTTCAGGTGATAGTGTTTTGAAGGTTTTATCATTAGTATTCTTGTAAATGATACGTGTTATTTCGGTCTTGCTGTTTACATAAGGTAAGAGTGTTGTTCGATTATAATTGAAAACTAATGATTATCATGTATTTTGCATATAGGGATGAGTCTGAGAATGAAAAAAGTTAATACGTTTGTACATTATGATAGTGGTGATGAAAAATTAGAAGATATGTAATCTTCAAATCTTTATACACTGGGCATACTAGAATGTCATGAAATTTACAAAATGAACCAGTAGTAATTTTATAATGCCGATAGAAATTCATACATACACCATGAATATTACACCGTACTTTTGTCAGACTTCTCCGTAAAACTACATTATTTCACCTTCAAACTTGTTTTTAGACCCCATTGCAGATTTGGAATTTATCATGTAGATTTGTGCTCCTCATATGGGCCTCTCTCCGGTCCCTCTACAAGTCTATTTTCATATCTAGAACCCGAACATAAAGCTCTATAAAGTTACGATCTACTCTGCAGTCAACAATAGGGCTGGTGGTCAACGCCTTCAAAACAATTTAAGTCTTTTCCACTGGCACAAATCTATTTTAAAGCAAAATAGATCGATTCCATGGCATTTTGGTTTAATTTACTGTAATGTCGGTAAACCTACTTTATTATATGTATGCACGAGGCTGACTTTGATGAACATGTTCATGTTTTAGAATAAAGCAAATTCACTGAACTGTTAGCTCATTATCAATTTTAGATGTCAACTTGAACATTTGTATTTTTCAAAAACGTTTGCTTTTCTGTTAACTTTTAGGACTTCTTCTAATTGGACATTTGATACTCGCAAATAGAAAAACGGGAGCATTCACTTATCTTGATTGTTAGATATGTTATGGCCTTCCAGGTAAACTAAGCAATGTCAAATTATCAAAGTAAGTTTTTAGATGTTGAAATGTTCATTTATGTAAAGCAAATTAAATAATGAAAATGCAAGAAAATGATTTAACAAAGCACCGAGTTAGTTCTGTAGTTTCCCCGATATTCAAATCTGTAGTACCAAAACCTGAAATACGATGACTGTGAACAATAGTAAGCACGCAAGCTGTGTCAATAAAGATGTTCGTACTTCATAGCAGCAATATTTGCTCACCAATTGCTGCACGACATGATGTGAAAGAGACGGGCAACGCATAACAATAGGCTTATGGCACTTTTAAGGTCCAAACTTGTCTTGTCAATAATTGATATTAAATTTTTAAGTACAAAGTACTCGATCGACATATCTATCAGTTCAGATTTATTTCTTCGCAAAACAAAAGCCTTTTCAGACATAGTTATTAAACGTAAATATCTACAATTGTTTCATATACATCATCTTTCCAAAGTATTTTCATTAAACTAAAGCTATTGTTGTCTCAACAACTGATAATCCTTTTATAGGGTCATTGGCAATACTTCCATAAATATTTCGTCTCGCCTAATAAAACTTGAATCGGGATATATCGTCTCGCAACTAAGGCCACGATACACAAGTCTAATGATTAAACACCAACCCATGGACAAATTGGATTGATCATGTTAAAATTTTCTTGGCACTTTTGGAAGTGGTTGCAAAACCATTATTAGGTCCGTCATAATTTAAGGAAGGACTTTTTAAAACATTTACATATTGATGGTTCCCCCTGGCACTTTCATATCACTTGCTTGTAGATGTGACTTTAAACAAAACTTTTAACAAGATACTTTTATAATGAGGAGTCCAGTGAATGCATATATTTAAAAAAAACCTACACATTTAAGGAAAGAATTAATAATCTTTATTCCAACCCTAATTGCCCCAATATAATGTGATGATAGTATTTGATAACATGCTGTTGTTTGCATTTTTTTAATTAGAGCTACTTTTATTATAGAACCCATTAACAGAAACTTGAAAAGAAAATAAGTAGATGTGCAACGTTAACAAAAATTACAATTTCTTTTACACATATTTGCATAATGTTTGATATCATGTATTAAGTAATTCCTATTACTTTCCTTACTAAAATATTTGTACTTTACAAATGAATCCTGTCAGGATATAGATTTGTTATTATTGCCCGAGGTTTTCTGTAAGTGAAACTCTACCTAAGTGAGTATTGAATGTTAGGACATTTTCTAATGTCTATATATGATTACCCTATCAAGAGAATTGTTTACAAATTCAAGTTATTTTGTACAACTCACTATTCCGATCGATTACATTGTAATCCAAGAAGGTAATTTGATATTAGAACTTGTTTGAAACATTGAAACATTTAAATCTGGTAGAAACTGTGCAATTGTCATTCCTATACAACATTTATCATTAAAATACAATTTTCTTTTGCATATCCACCACTTGCCTGAATACCTTAACATGATGAGGTGGTTTCTGTAATTTGGATACCCTAGGAGCTGAGCCTGTCATAGCCTGCTTGCTCCTGATATATAAACCAAACTGGACAGTTTAACGGATGGAAACCAGACCAAATATGAATCCTTCTAAAAGGCTGCCGTCTATCCCTTAAACTGCCTTTTACCGTTAATACCCTAAATTTTTGTCTGATATTTTTCCCCTATTTTGAGTATATTCATCAACTTGTTTTATGAGCGTATAGTTGAAAACACTTTAAATCCAAACTCAATGAATCACTACTTTCCTCATTGACATCAAACATAACTTGCACCTAAAACTGGCATTGTATCCCTCCCTATCAGTGCAATTGCTAATGTCTCTCGCTGTATAAAATTAGCCGATGATGAATCTTCTCTTTCTCAAAATTTGAAAATTACTCTTCCTTTCTAACTAAGAAATAATAATTATCATCACACTTAGCTTCCTACAAAATAAACTCTTGACACAAGTGTGTGCTAATTTATTGATATTGCTTCAAAGACCCTAAGAGTTATGCCAGCTGGAGCTTGCATGCTCCTGGTAGGGACACCCAAGCTGGACAGGTCGACGGGTAGAAGCCAGACTAAATTTGAGTCCTTCTAAAACCTGTTGTCTATCTCTCACTATGCCTTTCTTTCCGTCTTTTCCCTCATACTGTCGATCCCTTTCTCCCTGATCTGTCCACTCTCTTTTGGATGCTTGTCATCCACGTGTTAAATAACTGAAATATTGTTGAAAGCACGTTAAACCCCAACTCACTCACCTCACTCGCTAATATATTGATTGGTTTGTATCGCACAATACCCAAGTATTACGAAATCGGTGTCCAAGCAGAGAGAGCTTATCTCATCAAGTCAATAGGTGTCATGTGAATTTATAGGAGAACTAACAGCTCGTAAATGTGCAATGTCAGCAGAGAAGCACTATCACAAAAACGAAGATTGCTTATTCTTCAAACTTCTTGAACTAGAAATGACTATGCATCTCTACTGTCAAGTAACATGAAATTATAAGACTATTATATTGTTAATTAGTGAGTGAAACATACTTCATCTTAGTTTACATCTGAATCATACGTTTATTATTTTAGTGAGATAATCTTTGTCTTAGTCTTCCAAATAAACTGACATAAGGCAATATGTTAGTCAAAACATTTCATAAGCTTTCTAGACAAAAACATCAGGAGGTCCGTGGTTCGAATCCCGCCAGGGGCTCGGCAACTTTGTCTGCAGTAGAGAACTGTTCTACATGCAGTCGGGTTTGGGTGCAATGCTACACTGAAATTCAGCGAAGTACCACCCATGGTTCGCTAGTTCCAGCCGATGCTCGCAGGTTTCACCGCAACCCATAGCCACAATGGTATGCGGGCTTTCTCCTTGCAATAATACTAGCAGCCGCGATATAAGTGAAATAATCTTGAAAGCGGCGTTAAACACCAACTCACCTCACCTCACCTATACAAAAACTGTCGATTTACATGATTTGAGTATGGACTTTTGTTTGTGAATATGAGCAATATCTTATTTGTTGATTGGAAGAGTTCATGCTATTTATGTCAGTAGCTTGAATCTCATTTTGATATAGATATTGATTATGAAACAATTTTAAGGCCTTCTTATTGGCGCTGAAATAGGTTTCTAATCACTAACCACAGTTTCACATCAATTTTATGAAAGACGTATGACGATTGTAAAGACAATCATATTTGTATATCAAAATAATTTTGAAATACATAGTTCTTTTAGTTTCTGCCAATTTGTTTTAAATGGAATATTTTTAATATTTAAAAAACACAGTTTTGGAAACAAAAAAATTATTGTACATATATTTTCTGAGATAACGTTTTAGTTGTTGGTTTCTGTCCATTCAGAATAATAGGAAAATTTCCAACTTCCACATCAATGAAATTATAGCCTCTGCAAAAGATGTTATCGGACAGTGTATAGTACTTGAGGACATAGAACGTAGTATCACTTTCAAACAACAACACAGATAAAAATTTAAATGTAAAAATTGCATTCCTTGTTTGGCCAGATACATCTTTTGTATGTTTTACAATTCTCTCAAATTTACCAGTATGCTCTCCTTTCTTTTAATATTCAAACGACCATTAACAAAAACACGGATGCTCATTTATCCTTTTTCGAGTTGATTTGTTTCTCAGTTTTACACAGTGAAGATGTATAAATGTTTTGCAAGACAGAGTTACAAAGAAAGAAAAGGTTTCGTTGTTTACCAAAAGTTAAAATTCTCATAAGATACCCAATTTGTTCCTGAACGAAATAATATGCATGTCACTAAGAAAAAAGAACAGACAGGCATAAATAAAAATATATTCAGTTCTTGAATTGACTCGTCGCCTATTTTGACTAATCACAACTATCTTTAGTTTTTGATTGTATAATTTGTATTCATAAATCGATACAGAAATGCAGTGCTGTTACTTTTTGTTTCAGTGCTGTCACATTTTTGGGCATTTCCTTTTTGTAGTTTTATGGATATAGATCTGTTTATAGTTATGTTTTTTCGGACAGGAGAGGGTAAAGGAATATATTAAAATCTGACACCTGCTTTAAACATGCAAGTGATGGAAATGTCTTTTAGTTTTCAAAGGTTAATCCAAATTTTTGTTTAGGCACAACTTGTAACTCTTGCATTGTGTGGTTCGAAAAATAAGTTACTGATTTGTCAAAAGTATATAATGAAAGGCTAAAACATAAAGTGAACGTCAAAAGAAATGCTACACCTCTTTAAACTTAAACATCATCAACAGTTGTGTGCTCAGAAGAACTCGTTTACTCATACCAAAAAGTAATTTCCTAATAAAGTTGAGATGACAATTCAATACCTAAGTAAGTGAGCGAGTGAGTGAGTTGGGGTTTAACGTGTTTTGAACAATATTTCAGTTACTAAACACGTGGATGACAAGCATCCAAAAGAGAGTGGACAGATAAGGGAGAAAGGGGATCGACAGGATGAGGGAAAAGACGGAAAGAAAGGCATAGTAAGAGATGGACAACAGGTTTAAGAAGGACTCAAATTTGGTCTCGCTTCTACCCGTCGACCTGTCCAGCTTGGGTGACCCTACCAGGAGCTTGTAAGCTCCGGCTGGTTCAGCTCTCAGGGTCTCTGAAGCACGCAAACCACCACACCACGATAAGGTATTGAGTCAAGTGGTGGCAATACCTAAGTAAATCTGAATTAAAGAAAAAACAAATTTCAAGAAAACTCTCCTGACGAGACCATGAAAATAAAAAAATTTGATATGTTAGACATAAAACAAAGAATAAATCTTGTCAGTGAAGTAATTCAGTTTATGCAGTGATGCAGAAATATTGCTTGATTGTTTCTCTTAAATAAACTAAATATTATATCATAATGTGAATTGGGTCGATTCACAGCCAGACAACTGTCCCACAGTAAAAATGTTGGCTATGCATGCACCAAAGTCCAAAGCATTTCATGAACATTCCAGCAGTTCATTTATTGAGTTTCTGTCTCTACTCAGACACTAACTGGTTAATTGATTTTCTGTGGATACAACTCATAAAATGCGAGGAGGTGATTTGAATTGATTAGTTTACTCCATTTTAGGGCATCATTCATGTTTGCAATTCAACTTTGATATCATCAACTACTTACCTTGTCCTATTGGAGAAAACTTGACATGGAAACAGTCATTATTACATGACAGCTTGCTGTGTTTAGCCTGATAAGTAAAGTATGTGATAGTTTTATCTTTTTAAAAAAATATGAAAGATTACCCCCTGGAAGTTGTGTCCTGTCATGTTAACATGTGCTTTTCTAGTAGTTTATTTCTAATAGAAAATACATACAGTACATAAAATAGCAGGATATTTCTAAATTTGTATTTTTTATCTACTGATCTAGTGTTCAACCAGAATTGAGTTCCTTTTCATCACGCTAACAGGTTTCTATATCTTTGAAAGTATTCTTCACACGTTGATTTCCTTTTCACAGTGTATTGAATTAAGGAAAACGAGGTCAAAATTATATACAATGAAATATCTATTGTATGTTATTATCTTTATGGAACATCTATGAAAAAATAATCAAAAAATCTGTATAACGTATAACACTTTCTTGCTGACTGCATTTAGTTTGCAAAGACAATGATATTTACATGACATTTGCACATAATTTCACCCAAAGGACTAGTAAACATCTAACTTTATGATTTTGTCATCTTTTGTGGAAGTGTAAATTTGAATTAATGAAGTTTAGTCCCACGTGGGCATACACCTCACGTTGCCGAATTCTTTATAACCTACATACGAAAGCACTTCTGAGAAATAAGCAGCAAAATTATTAAAATTTGACGGTAATTGGAAACATAACCATCATGTATTTTGGAAAGTATCTGGTGATTCTGGCTTAACAAAATTTATTTCTGAAATTATTAACTTGCATTGATCATAAATATATTTTAAAGAATTCCATATTACTCCGTCATATACTTGATTTCACTGTTGCCAGATTTTACTTTACTTTAGCGGTACTTTTATAAACAATACCCCGACACATTGGCAACATTTTCCTAATCAAGTAATGAATTTTTACTCATTGTACAATTAAAAGAGTGAATAAGTATGGAGTTTAATGTGTCTTGAACAACATTTCAGTTATTAAACACGTGGATAACAAGCATCCATAGACAGATCAGGGAGAAATGCATATAGCTATATAGAGATGCATATAGCCCATCTTTTATGTCTTTCTTAATCATTTACATGAGAGTTATTTGACATTATAGTGTAAATTCAGATATTTTTGAAAAAAGTGAAATACAAAACTTGCAGACTTGTAGCAGCCATATCATAAAAACAGTTCCCTTTCAAAGAGTGAGTTGGGGTTTAACGTGTTTTGAACAATATTTCAGTTATTAAACACGTGGATGACAAGCATCCAAAAGAGAGTGGACAGACAAGGGAGAAAGGGATCGACAGGATGAGGGAAAAGACGGAAAGAAAGGCATAGTGAGAGATAGACAACAGGTTTTACAACGACTCCAATTTGGTCTGGCTTCTACCCGTCGACTTGTCCAGCGTGGGTGACCCTACCAGGAGCATGTAAGCTCCGGCTGGCATAGCTCTCGGGGTCTCTGAAGGGTTTAACCTCACTTGTCCCACACCTTTTGTGCTGAGTTTAGGAGCGTTGGGTCATTACCAATTGGCTAACAGAGGGGGATTAGGGTATATTCTGTTTCAGACTATAGGACACAGTGGCAGTTGGTAAGACATTTATTTAAAACATATGACACTTGGTATTGGTATACATTAACAGATTTACATATGCAAACATTGATTCAGTTATATTCATCATTTTTCGAAAAAAAAAAAAATATTATGATATACACATATTTGATACATTTATAAAATATATATATATGGAAATTGAAACTCAATGTAGCACTTGGTATGAATATGATATACACTTATTTTAGACATTTATCATAAACATAGAAATATAAACATGGAAATTGAAACTCAATGTAGCACTTGGTATGAATATGATATACACTTATTTTAGACATTTATCATAAATATAGAAATATAAACAAGGAAATTGAAACTCAATATAGCACTTGGTATCACAAATTTGCATCACTCTAACACATTAAAGTCCAACAAAATGCAGCACAGCATTGAAGTATTCAACAGGGGTCAAATTCTTCAGTTCAAGAATTCTCTCGTCGATACGACGATATTTCCTTCTCTTAGGTGGAAGTCTGCCCCCATTTTCAAGTTGTTTGATGACGACTTCAGTAAAATCAGTAAATCAGTAAATGTTTATTTTTCAAAACACTTATTACTAAGGGTGAACTGAGTTCTTCTGAGAAGTGTTCACCAGTGACACTAATTAGAACAGGCTATAGTCCCACACCCACGCTCTTAATCCCCCCTTAATCCCTATCACAACATATAGTTGTGGGACAAGTGAGGTGATGCCCTCTGAAGCACGCAAACCACCACACCACGATAAGGTATTGAGTCAAGTGGTGGAGGTGAGGTGAGTTGGTGTTTAACGCCGCTTTCAAGATTATTTCACTTATATCGCGGCTGCTAGTATCAGTGCAGGGAGAAAGCCCGCAACACCATTGTGGCTATGCATTGCGGTGAAACCTGCGAGCATCGGCTGGAACTAGCGAACCATGGGTGGTACTGCGCTGAATTTCAGTGTAGCATTGCACCCAAACCTGACTGCGTGTAGAACAGTTCTCTACTGCAGATAAAGTTGCCGAGCCCCTGGCGGGATTCGAACCACGGACCTCCTGATCCGAAGCCGAACGCGCTAACCACTGCGCTATCCCGCCCCCAACTGGTGGAGGGTATATGGAAGGAGCTGGATCAGCAACAATATCATAAAAACAGTTCCCTTTCAAAGAGCTGTATCACAGAACTAGTGTGTGATTCATTTCATGTTATGAAAATTCATATGCCATAGATCAACTTTGGTTTTATGTGAAAGAAATATGTGTTATCTGTAATGACACTGAGTCAATAAATGAGACTTCGTTCACACAAGGTTAGGTATGCAAACACTAAATGGCGTCACACTGTAGGGAGATCTCTCTTTTGGGTTTTACTGGTCAGCAACTATTTGAGTTTTGACTGTGCAAACAAAAACATCAAGACGAACACAATTACTTCTATCGACGTAAACTAGATGTGTTAATTTATTAGTGTGTTATAATTAAACCATGATACAGCAATTAATATTTACACGTCACTACATTTATTCATCTCAGTACACATACATGACCAAAAGTTTGAAAACATTCCTTAATGATGAGTTATAAGCATTCATTCTACGTGAAAAAACAAATGATAGATGCTTATGGAAATCCTTGTGTAATTCTAAAATAGAAATATTGAACTCTTGTCCCTTAAATATACAACAAAGCTCTTCTCATAAAATTCGCCTTTTAATTGTTTTTGAAAATAGGTTTTCAGGGCGTGGTCCCTGTTTCCATTGATAAGGGTAACAGGGTCACCAAATATATAAATTGGAATCCACATCAGTTAAAATATCTGTTCACAAGATTTCAGATTCCCTGGCCTTTTGCTTCATTAGTCGATGAGTTTACACAACAGTTCAGAAGAAGTAAAAATAGTAAAAGTTAAAAGTACGGACAGATGGATGGACAGACGCTGGACGCCATGTCCATAAGTCAATCGGGCTTCTCAGGCCAGATGAGTTAAAATGGGTCAAATAATCAATGTCCAATGAATAGCCAGGACAAATTAACCTAAGGTGCGACAGTTCACACATCTGCTGTTGCCATGTTAACAACGAATGACCGTAGCTTTCAACTTTGTCAGCATCCACCCTACCCGTTTGAAGTAGCTCATGTAGCTCAAAGTTTCTTCCTCTGAAAAAATATCTTTTCAGAGGGTGTTTTTGATCTGTTGAGGTCGTCGTTGCTTTCATGGATTAGACCCAAAACAATGCCTTCCAACGAACTGAGGTAAAAGCTTTTACAAACACCACTGACAGAAGTGAATCACATCTATGGTGACAAAGTTGAAAAATAAATGTATTTAATAAAACTTCTTATCTTTCAGTCTTAAACTTGTACATTTGTACATTCGAATCCGTTATGCCATATCTTAAAGAGTCAGGATTTATTATAGAATGGTTACTTGGCATAAGCTTGTACAAGCTCTCATGTATGAATTCTATGTAATGAAATTGTACAGGTTGCGATGCATCCTGCTGAATCAGCCTATTTGAAACCCTGATCTCCTTCACGGCAAAAGTTTTCCGCATCAATAAAATTTTAAAAGGGGTTCACAAAATTAAACTTTCATGCATACTCCTTGGTAGATTGGGATTATATGTTGTAGATTTTGTGACTCTCTTCTAATAATGGTAACAGGGGCATCGATGAAAAACCATTTTGATCTATTACATTGGAGCAAAATGTCAAAGGAGCCATATTTCTTAGTATGACTGTCGTTTAGACATGTTTGTTGCTTTTGTCATTTTGTGACACTTTTGAGAGAGTAGTCCGTTGGAGTTTTGAAACATGTAAATCAGAAAATCTGTTATACTGAATGACTAAATGTATTTATATGATAAGTATGTAGTTAATTCTACAAGCGATTTATTATTCTAATAATTGGTTTCTCCTGCTGGAGGTTCATTTAATGGAGCAATCACACAATCACCGTTGCACAGACATTCAAGCCCTCTTTTTCTTCAATGCACTGACTAAACAGTTGAGTTGATATTCAATATTTCGTAAATGATTCTTTGACTTATCTGCACATGAGTCTTAAATAAAGATATACCACAATGGACAGTAGAGGCTTAATGGAGATTGATTAATTTGAGGTTTATCAGTGTGATCATTTTGTCACACAACATTAGTTTCTTTGCAAAAGTGCCGACGATTTCAATATTATTTATACAAATATAATATTAATATACACCATTTGAACAACAATGTCACGATTGAGAGTACCATCAATATATTGTTTTTGAAGTCAGATTCTATTTGTTGGGATATAAGAATAAATGTTAAGTAAACGCAAAGCACATAGATCTTATCAAACCTAGTATGGGAGCTGATGGTCAAAGAGCACCTTCGTATAGATAAACATTTACTTTGCACTTTTGTTTATGGCAAAGGAAAGTGGATGCCAAACCTTCAATAGAGCTACCATTATTACAAGAAATGAGTTTTAAAAAAACATTAGCATATTGATGGTCCCCATGTTGCATTTTCTGAAAATGAATAGCTACACTACAACAAAACAAGTATTAAGAGGTAGTGTGAGTAGGAATTCCGTCATACACGTTTTAATCTCCTAGATATTTTACAATAGAATCTATAGTCTTTATGACACAGATCATTTGAAGTTGCATATTCGATACATTTTATATTGCATTTATACCAAAAACAATTGAACATAATTGTCCGGCATATGATGATAATAGGTTTGATTTATATACTGTTGTTTGTGATTCCTTCATCAACAAACATTTGTTACAACACTTGCAAACTTGCAAACTTTAGTTCGACTTATTCAATCATCCTCCTGCCAAAAGTTATGATTTTTTTAGGAGATGAAGAGACATCATGTTCTTATAACATAGTTTAATACCATATCAATATTCCAACTTAAATCCATATGGTCTGATGTGTACTCAACACTTTGCACTGAAATAGTTGAAGTTGATTCCATGAACGCGGAATGCATAACAAAAATGATGGTCACAAGTCTGAATACGCTATTTGCAAGACAAAAAAGGGGATTTTGCAGGTTTTTCCCATGGGCAGATCATCTGGTTTAATGCACTTACGACTCAAGTTCAACACATGGAAACTGACATTACACATCATGCCTTTCACAACTCGTATCTTGTGTAAGGCATGGTGCACAAATATGTACAAATTGAATTCCAGCTTACATATGTTTGGAACTGAACAATAGAAACCTATTTATATTATTAATTTTTATATAATATAAAATGATTTTCATGACAATACATTTGTTTATATTTTTCTAATTTCCACTTGGCTCAATACCTTATCGCGTTGTGAGTGTTGCGGGGATTCAGAGACCCAAAATTCTATGCCAGCTTTAGCCTAGATGTTCCCTACTGAGTAACCGAAGCTAGACAGTTCTATAGACAGAAGCCAATCCTATCCTTACCGTGCTTTCTTCTGTCTGTGCCTTCATTCTTTCAGTCCTTTTTCTTCCTGATCAATCCACTCTTTTGGAGGATTTTTAGTGTTATTCACGTGTATATTGACTGTGTTGTTGAAAACAAATTCAAACACATTCAATCACTACCTTTGCCATTACTATATCTACAAGCGCACTTGTCAAAGCTTTTTGCTGTTATATTTTTTTCTTGAATTCCTACCCGGTCACAGAGGGGCGGGATAGCGCAGTGGTTAGCGCGTTCGGCTTCGGATCAGGTGGTCCGTGGTTCGAATCCCGCCAGGGGCTCGGCAACTTTGTCTGCAGTAGAGAACTGTTCTACACGCAGTCAGGTTTGGGTGCAATGCTACACTGAAATTCAGAGCAGTACCACCCATGGTTCGCTAGTTCCAGCCGATGCTCGCAGGTTTCACCGCAATGCATAGCCTCAATGGTGTTGCGGGCTTTCTCCCTGCATTAATACTAGCAGCCGCGATATAAGTGAAATAATCTTGAAAGCGGCTTTAAACACCAACTCACCTCACCTCACCCGGTCACAGATGTTGAATGTGTTAAAATTTTATCTCTACTGTTCCCTTTATATGACATGAAATGTTACCGTCGCTCTTCCTGAAAAATCCTCTGGAAAAATCTCCAAGTGAGTGCAAATATATTGTTTAATTGTGTAGCACAATACCAAAGTAATATGAAAATTATGTCCCAACAGAGAGGGCTTATTTCATCATAATATGTTGGATGGATGTATTTGAGATCAAACAACTCGGAAATTTGCAACGTCACTTTCATTCATTCATTCATTCAATTATTCAGTCTAATGAGTTAAGATTTTTCGTCAATGATGTGAAAACATATATCAACTTAGTTTCCATACCTGATATTGTTATTGTTCTTATAACATAGTTTAATACCATATCAATATTCCAACTTAAATCCATATGGTCTGATGTGTACTCAACACTTTGCACTGAAATAGTTGAAGTTGATTCCATGAACGCGGAATGCATAACAAAAATGATGGTCACAAGTCTGAATACGCTATTTGCAAGACAAAAAAGGGGATTTTGCAGGTTTTTCCCATGGGCAGATCATCTGGTTTAATGCACTTACGACTCAAGTTCAACACATGGAAACTGACATTACACATCATGCCTTTCACAACTCGTATCTTGTGTAAGGCATGGTGCACAAATATGTACAAATTGAATTCCAGCTTACATATGTTTGGAACTGAACAATAGAAACCTATTTATATTATTAATTTTTATATAATATAAAATGATTTTCATGACAATACATTTGTTTATATTTTTCTAATTTCCACTTGGCTCAATACCTTATCGCGTTGTGAGTGTTGCGGGGATTCAGAGACCCAAAATTCTATGCCAGCTTTAGCCTAGATGTTCCCTACTGAGTAACCGAAGCTAGACAGTTCTATAGACAGAAGCCAATCCTATCCTTACCGTGCTTTCTTCTGTCTGTGCCTTCATTCTTTCAGTCCTTTTTCTTCCTGATCAATCCACTCTTTTGGAGGATTTTTAGTGTTATTCACGTGTATATTGACTGTGTTGTTGAAAACAAATTCAAACACATTCAATCACTACCTTTGCCATTACTATATCTACAAGCGCACTTGTCAAAGCTTTTTGCTGTTATATTTTTTTCTTGAATTCCTACCCGGTCACAGAGGGGCGGGATAGCGCAGTGGTTAGCGCGTTCGGCTTCGGATCAGGTGGTCCGTGGTTCGAATCCCGCCAGGGGCTCGGCAACTTTGTCTGCAGTAGAGAACTGTTCTACACGCAGTCAGGTTTGGGTGCAATGCTACACTGAAATTCAGAGCAGTACCACCCATGGTTCGCTAGTTCCAGCCGATGCTCGCAGGTTTCACCGCAATGCATAGCCTCAATGGTGTTGCGGGCTTTCTCCCTGCATTAATACTAGCAGCCGCGATATAAGTGAAATAATCTTGAAAGCGGCTTTAAACACCAACTCACCTCACCTCACCCGGTCACAGATGTTGAATGTGTTAAAATTTTATCTCTACTGTTCCCTTTATATGACATGAAATGTTACCGTCGCTCTTCCTGAAAAATCCTCTGGAAAAATCTCCAAGTGAGTGCAAATATATTGTTTAATTGTGTAGCACAATACCAAAGTAATATGAAAATTATGTCCCAACAGAGAGGGCTTATTTCATCATAATATGTTGGATGGATGTATTTGAGATCAAACAACTCGGAAATTTGCAACGTCACTTTCATTCATTCATTCATTCAATTATTCAGTCTAATGAGTTAAGATTTTTCGTCAATGATGTGAAAACATATATCAACTTAGTTTCCATACCTGATATTGTTATTGTTCTTATAACATAGTTTAATACCATATCAATATTCCAACTTAAATCCATATGGTCTGATGTGTACTCAACACTTTGCACTGAAATAGTTGAAGTTGATTCCATGAACGCGGAATGCATAACAAAAATGATGGTCACAAGTCTGAATACGCTATTTGCAAGACAAAAAAGGGGATTTTGCAGGTTTTTCCCATGGGCAGATCATCTGGTTTAATGCACTTACGACTCAAGTTCAACACATGGAAACTGACATTACACATCATGCCTTTCACAACTCGTATCTTGTGTAAGGCATGGTGCACAAATATGTACAAATTGAATTCCAGCTTACATATGTTTGGAACTGAACAATAGAAACCTATTTATATTATTAATTTTTATATAATATAAAATGATTTTCATGACAATACATTTGTTTATATTTTTCTAATTTCCACTTGGCTCAATACCTTATCGCGTTGTGAGTGTTGCGGGGATTCAGAGACCCAAAATTCTATGCCAGCTTTAGCCTAGATGTTCCCTACTGAGTAACCGAAGCTAGACAGTTCTATAGACAGAAGCCAATCCTATCCTTACCGTGCTTTCTTCTGTCTGTGCCTTCATTCTTTCAGTCCTTTTTCTTCCTGATCAATCCACTCTTTTGGAGGATTTTTAGTGTTATTCACGTGTATATTGACTGTGTTGTTGAAAACAAATTCAAACACATTCAATCACTACCTTTGCCATTACTATATCTACAAGCGCACTTGTCAAAGCTTTTTGCTGTTATATTTTTTTCTTGAATTCCTACCCGGTCACAGAGGGGCGGGATAGCGCAGTGGTTAGCGCGTTCGGCTTCGGATCAGGTGGTCCGTGGTTCGAATCCCGCCAGGGGCTCGGCAACTTTGTCTGCAGTAGAGAACTGTTCTACACGCAGTCAGGTTTGGGTGCAATGCTACACTGAAATTCAGAGCAGTACCACCCATGGTTCGCTAGTTCCAGCCGATGCTCGCAGGTTTCACCGCAATGCATAGCCTCAATGGTGTTGCGGGCTTTCTCCCTGCATTAATACTAGCAGCCGCGATATAAGTGAAATAATCTTGAAAGCGGCTTTAAACACCAACTCACCTCACCTCACCCGGTCACAGATGTTGAATGTGTTAAAATTTTATCTCTACTGTTCCCTTTATATGACATGAAATGTTACCGTCGCTCTTCCTGAAAAATCCTCTGGAAAAATCTCCAAGTGAGTGCAAATATATTGTTTAATTGTGTAGCACAATACCAAAGTAATATGAAAATTATGTCCCAACAGAGAGGGCTTATTTCATCATAATATGTTGGATGGATGTATTTGAGATCAAACAACTCGGAAATTTGCAACGTCACTTTCATTCATTCATTCATTCAATTATTCAGTCTAATGAGTTAAGATTTTTCGTCAATGATGTGAAAACATATATCAACTTAGTTTCCATACCTGATATTGTTAAAAGTATGGTTATCATATCATATTGTTATTTTTATTTTTATTTTCTAAATAAATTTTAGAGAAAGCATTGGCGACTCAAAATATTTCATTAGTATATAACACATACATGTACGCAAAATTAACGGTATTTGTTAATTTGAAGAATTCTTACTAAATATGTCTAGCTTGGATCTCGTTTAATTTAAATATAGATATTGCAGTCTGAGGGAATATATAAAGCCTTCTTATTGACGCCGAAAATAGGTTTCTGTTTATTCATAATCAAAATTGTTTTGAAATATTTACACAACATAACTTCAGAGTCTTACATCACATCCATTTGACAAGAGACTTTTGTAGGCATTCATTTGATTGAGGCGATAATGACAATCGAATTAAATACCTAAGTAAATATGAATTTCATCTGATGCTTTCTGTGGATTCCATATTGCCAGCATTAAAATACTTGCACAATTCCGAGGCAATTATAGATTAAAAAAATTATGTTTTACATATAAGCTAGACAATTATAGAATCCAAAAATTATGTTTCACATATGATCAAAGAATTGTCCTCTGTAAGTGAAATTTAGGTAACAAATTTGGCATCTTAACATATCTGAAATAACAGAATTGTGTACTTGGTAAATAGGTAGGCGAACAACAGGATTAAACTGAAGATAAGGTTCTCAGAAATAAATGTACTTACTATTACAACAAGCAGACAGAGTCAGCTATATCCCCCGCCAAAGGGAAAGGGTAGTTAAGGATACTAGTTGTGGAATATTGAACAGTGATCATGTTGTTTTTCTACAAACAACCTTTAAGAAATCCTATGTTACGTTTCCATGGAAACGGGTAAAAATAAAAATGCAAAGAAGTTAAAAAATCCCAAAAGGCACATCTCCGCATGATGCCCGTTGCACATACCAAGTTTCGTCAAGCAGACATATGTGCAGACATATCTTCAATATTTGACCGTAATTTTAACGTTCATATGCATGTATTTTGCAAAGCTTATTCTGTCTAAACATGAACTTTTTAAACTTGCATTGGTAATCAATGGAAAATACCATTATAGTACCCCGTTATTTACACGAGTATTTACAGTTGTCATATTTTACTCATTGCACAGTTCAAAGGATGATAGACATTCATATTTTCAGTGGAATTTATAGTTTCATAACATATTTCGTGCTTAAATATTATGCATATAGCCCATCTTTTATGACTTGTTTCATTAATTTACTTAATGAGAGTTATTTGACAAAACACTTCACAGTAACTCCAGTTCGTTTTGTAGAAATGTTGAAATAAAATACTTGTAGACTTGTAGCCACCATATTATAGACACTTAGCTTTTACAGTTTCCTTGAATAGATCTCTTTCACAGAACTTGTATGCAAAAATGATATGCCATAGATCAACTTGTTGGTGTTGATGTTTCGGGTAAGTGACCGTGGTGATAAACGGAAGTAAACATGCGTAATCTGTACAGACGCAGTGTCAATAAATGAGATCTCGCTCAAATGACATATTGATAAGTGGTGAGAATAGAGTTACCTGCCCCCGGCGCTATGGCAACTATCAGGATCTCGGTCCCGGTTAGGATGGTGATATTTACAAACACACGTTTTATGTGTTTTCGTGTATATCTTTTATTCTGAAAACACATTTTTAGTGGTTACAATGTACCTATAGGAAAGTCCAAGCCTGTTTTACCATCATATATTATTATTATTTCTTGAAAATTAGCAAGATTATGTCAGCCACATTTTACCTAACATCTGTTTACATCTACATCAGTTCAGAATTGTAGCGTCTTTGTGAAGTTTCAAGACTCTATTCACATACTGAAAAGAAACTATAATTTATCATTATCATAATTTGCAATTTCCATTTCCCTTGTTAAATAAGAAATTGCACTGTGAGTATCAATAACCCATTTGATCATCTATCGTTTTCGTTAGTGAAATGATTTGCCATGTTCGTATGCTTTGCTTTTTAAAATTTAAATTAAAAAAGATGACCATGAGCAAAATAATACATGTAAACAAAAGCTGTGGAGATGTTAGAAATGATAACTGCAAATGCAAGCAGGATATGTAAGTGACATACATGTTCAGTGAGTTTAATAATCAATGACAATTTATGACCTCGACTTCGAATTCGTTTATAACTTAATTTGGTAACAAAATAGTTTATGACTATGCCATGGTGGTATGACTAATACGGCGTGCTGTAATTGGTTAACAAATAATTGCTGGTTTATGATAGGAGAGTTCTTTCTATTGGTACAGGTTACTGGCAGCTAATTCTTCATTCAGTAATTCAAAGTTACGAGGTCATGACTTGATTGGCAGGTAATCTACTTAGTTCTCTGTTTCGTTCAAACTACGTTTCATAACTAAATGAAACTCTATTATCTTCATGGAAGGATTTAGCATGTTATCGCTTTCTTCTATTGATGCATGAATGTAATACCAGGGGTGATTGATAAGTAGTGGTTATCGATTGGATAACCATCGCTTTTGGTAAGTGCACTATCATGCTTTTCGGGCTCTGTTCCCACCTTATATATATTTGCCAAATTCAATAGAAGTCTTTCTAATCAATGATGGCTGTTTTGTCTGTAAATGGACCATATCTAGTCGTGACTTGTAATTAAGTATTTGCATTAAAAAGAATCTAACACCATCAAACAATTACTGATGATATGGTTGAGACATTAGGTAATGCACTCATGTAATATTATTAATTTTGGAAATTGTATTTGTCATATCAAAATATGGTTAAATGAACTCGAGCATGGCCAGGACAACTTTAAAGAAATCCTACTAAACAAAACAAAAACGTGTGTATCACCAGTGACAGTAGAAATACATGAGCAGGTAATGAATTACCATCAAATTATTAAGAATTTGGACTAGCAATAAATTTGGTCTAGTCTATAAATGAAGCAATACTTCAAACACTGTAATAATAATTTAAAATGATTATTATACTTATCTACCATTTCAAATTTAATCAAATGTTTTCACATTGCCTTATAAAACCTCAAAACGTTAGGTTACATTCAAACGTCTATAAATGAAACAATAATCCTTTCTATAAGGATATAGGACAATGAAATGTTAAGAAGTGGTATAAAGAAGTTTGTTTACTACGAACTACCTAACAAAATAGAGAAAGACATGATAATATCGAGGAATTCAGTCATCCGGACACTATTCCAAAGAGTGTCTTCAAACGTCTCAAAGATTATAAGAAAGATGAAGGAGTCAACGTATTGTTAGTTGGCCTATCAATAGAAGAATCATTCCAGCTGACAGTAGAAGATCCCATTCCATTTCATTAATTTGATTAATGCTACCATGTAAAGACTGATTCGCCTTGTAGAAATCAATCGCTTCGGACTTCATAAGGAAAAGAATAGCTTTCAAAACCTGTCATTATAAGCAGTATTCAAGTGTACCTATATAAGAATCCGTTTGATTACCTTTCGTTTATAAATTCAATACAGGAAAGCTGATAAGATATTAGCAAGTCTACAACGTTCAGGGGAAACTCTAATAGAGACAGGTATTTTCTTTATTAGTTAAATTTTTTTAGGGTTAACTAAGTAGAAATCCTTATGAAATGATCCTATTTTAAAAAATGTTGCGAATTAAAAGTAAAATTAAACACTTCGGCCTTGGCATTTTAACCGTTCAATCATCGTCATCAACTTTCCGTAGGTTTGATCAGCCTTGAATATGTACTGATTAATGTAACAATTCATTACATTGAACAAAATATGTAGTACTCATTACCAATAATGAAGTTTAATAATAGCTCGAAGGGGAACCATCAATATGTAAAGATAAATCCTTGCCTAGAAAAGATAAAGCGAATTATATATATATATATATATATATATATATATATATATATATATATATATATATATATATATATATATATATATATATATATATATAAATTAGGGTTAACCTAAATGTGTTGTTGGAATGAGTAACGCTAAGTAACATGACATTTGACATATTTTTCTACATGACATCATTTCCATTTAAATAAATAGTTTTTGTTGTTGTAGAATTTTCAGAATTATTTCAACAAGGTAAACTTGGATTATCGACAACATCTACACGTAATAAATCATAGTTTAATTGATTACAAATGAGGCATATTTTTTTATGAGAATGATATTAGCATTTATCGGTCCAAAGACAATAAGTACTAATAAGATAATAGGTTTCAAAGAATTTATTGACATTATTTATAATTGTTGAAGATAGCAATTTTTTGTTGCAAGAAACAAGATAATTTATGTTTTATGGTGCAAAACTACATTGGAAATGGCCTATTGAGGGTCAAAGGGTAATAAAATCTTCCAGTTTTAAACCTTTATCTGGCAAGGATTCTTTTCTCAAGTTATTAGCTTAACAAGAAAAGCCTTTAAAAAGGCTAAGTTGGAGGCACCCTTGTTAGGCTAGGAAATACTGCGAAATCATAGGATACAAATAGGATAGGATTTTCATTACAGCAAATAAGTAGATTAAGGCCATTAATAGAACAAAAGACCTTCATTTTATCTTTTATTTAGAAAAAGTTATACAATTATTTGTTCATAGCATCAAATGATAGAATAGTCAGGCAAACTTGCAGTTATAAATAGATCTATACAGTTCTGTTTTAAACAACAGTCACCGATTTATCCCTTGGAAATAGATCTATTTTTAGAATATAGGTCACAATTGATAGCGTCCACCGCACAAAGTGTTCGACTCTTTTGCAAATTCATAAATCCATATGTATCACTAATTGTTTCTCAACTCTCTTGGATTGCCAGTACAAGATATATTAAATTAAAGTCTAAAGCATAGTTCACTACCTCTATCTTTGTCTGTCACGAAGCGATATCCCACAAATTGACTCGCCTTTATGACATTCTCTACTTATCGACTTGTAGCCGCTTGTTTCTCGCGTTCTCGTTTACTAACATGGAATAGGGTTTTCTAACCTTTCATGCGACATTTACGCGTCTAATTTAGTACACGTGCGATCATGAAGAATTGTACTGTCTTTTTTATTCTTAAACACCACTGTTCCCTTTAAATTTTGAGATTTGCAGAGACAATCGTTTTCCGTATTAAAGGTTGCCAATTATTTCGGAATACCCACATGGTCACGTGGTTCTAAATTTGATACAGATATGTTCATTGGTTTACGATATTGCCGAAATACAAAGAGGTTAAATATGATTGGTTGATAGTTCCTATGAAAATTCCAACTGTAATATAGAGAGAATTTCAGCTGTTAAGATGGTTGGAGGCCCCAACGGCCTCCAACCAATAACTTTTTTGCCGTCAATTATAGAACAAAATAGGTTTTCAGGTCAGTGCCCGTATGACCTCTGCCCTGGATTGTAATTAAAGTCGCAAATTGTAATAACTGCCGTGAATTGTAATACAATTGCCTTAGATATTAATTGACCTCTATACCTGCCGAGAAATATAATAAAATTGGACTCAAATTGTTATAACCAAAATTAATCCTCTCAGAAAGAGATTCAACATCAGTTTTTGGACTAAATTTAGTCTGCTTATCTGCACCTTTTGCACAAGAGGCAAATTTCACGGGAGGTATTACAATTCAAGGCAAGATGAAAGATTTGATAAACTTGACTCAAAATGTAATAAACTTTCTCAAAAGTAAAGTTCTTCTGACTATTTGAGATATTTTGTACGAAAGGTGTTACTTAGCAGACAAATTTTAGTCCAAACACTGATGTTGAAGCTTGTTATAATTTAAGGCAAATAATATTACTGTTCACGGTAAGTATAACAGTTAGAACTGTTAGATCCCAGTGTCGTTAGGTGACATCTTTTAGCTAAACATCATTTGGACTTTGTGAAAGATCGAATGATCGAATGATTTGTAGTGCTGAATGAAAACATATCTCGTTATGAATACTATATAATTCAATCTAAAAGAAATTTTAATTTTAATATTTTGTTCTCGTTAAAGGTACAGTCATTACACCTATCCTACAATCACTGTTAAAGAGACACGCAAGCCTTCTTCTCCTTTGATGCACCACATAAACAGATGAGATGATATACGATATTTCGTAAATACTTCCTTAGTTTAGCTTCACAAAGTCTTGTGAGCGTGGACAAAGAGAATAGCACAATGGACTTTATAACTTTATGGTGAATATTGATTCATTTGAAATACCTCAGCATCATCATTTTGTCATTAAACAGATGGGAGCTAATGTTAATAGACCTCCAACAAAAAGAAAATCATTTTTGTAAACATTTACTTAGCACTTATGTTTATCGCGAAAGGGAGTGGTTTCCAAACCTGGAGCTTTTATTTTTCTAAGAAAGGAGTTATAAAAATGTTTGCATATTGATGATTTCGCTCTGCGCTATCATCAAACTTGATTATTGATAATAAAAAACCTAATACAGTATGGATTTAAATATACTTGATGAGATAATTTAGTGAGGATTCCAGTGCAAAATATTTTAAGTAGTTACAAATTAACGAACAACTTTAATCTTTATGAAATCACCAAAAAAGATATCAGCTGCTGTTGCATATTTGTTCCATTTAGAATGTTCTTTATACTCAATCTATACGAATATTATTTTAAGAATATCGTGGTGATATATTTTGATAACATACTGTAACTTGTAATTACCCGCAGAGGAATGAATACATGTATTTACGATTAAAATGAAATATAATTTCACATATGTATTAACAATTTTAAAACATGTGTGCGTGATATTTATTTACCTTATTAAACATGTGCGTTAACATGAATGAACGAAGTTAGGATAAACGTTTTAATTATTATATTTAATTATTTATAAGTATATATCTCTAATGTTTATAAAAGCCAAAATGTCAAAAAATCAGTGTTAGTTGTATGTAGTAACTTGTAAGAAAGGACGGAATGTCTAGAAATGTCTTGGACAAAATTGAATTTAGAATTGTTAAAAACTGGAGATAAACATGGACATATTTTGAGTCTATATGGAATAGTAAAATATTTATTAAAGAATAAACTTTTCTAAATTATTTTTCCCATTTACTGAAAATGTCGGTAATGTACTAGCTGACACAACAAAGTTTATGTTTGTAGAAAAAGTGAAGAGGCATGTTAATTAGTTGCTCAAAGACAAGTTGTCAAATCCATGGGATGGAGTGTTTGAATCTTTCTGAAAACTGTTTAAATCTATAAATAGATGGCAAAACTGATAAGACAGGACTCCTTATACTTATTTACTCCTCCTCAAACAAAAGAAAACTCAATTCATTTCAATTTTTAGAAAGAAATCTCAAATTGACTGGAGTTGCTTCCCAATGCTCTAAATCTTACCAGATGGACTGTTTTCATAGTTTCCACATTTATGACTTCCTTTAATAGGATGAAGGGAAGGGGGAAATACATATTCTGTAATTGGCGTAGACAAGAATAAATCATTATTCTGGCACAGTTTAGGATATTTTTTGTTAGTTCGATGTATATCGCACTTTGCAACACTGTTTACGAGTTAATATTTATCCTTTAAATAATATAATGTAAATATCACATTTGATAACATTAATGAAACTTTTTGTCGATAAAAAAGATAGTTAAAACAGGATTAGGAAAAATAATTACCAGTTTCGATGATGCATTGAATTGGCATTAAAGTTTAAGCGCGAGTTTGATAAGGTATCTTAGAATTAGAAGGACAACTGACAAAATTAACATTCATTTATTAAAGATTTTCACTCCCCGTTCGTCTTTCCTTTCACCACTTTGCCTAATTGCAAGGGTATTGTTCTCTAGAGTAAGATGTAGCAAAATTATATCGTGACATACTTTTTGCATTTCACTGATTTTCAGTTGGTACAGGCCCTTGTAGTTTAAATATCAAAGAAAAGAAACTAATCAATTGTACTAAATATTCCTTTATTCCAATGTTACTGATAATTATTCTTTAATCAACCGTATATTCGGTCACGAATCTCTATTCTGAATCGTGTGGCAGTAATCAGGTGGATCTGAATATCAATAAAGGAAAAGACAAGAGATGTAGTCGATACACAATCAAGACGTTCGTGGCCCAATTTACATGACAATGTAGAGGAAACCATGGATTCTCCTTTCCACCTAATTACCATTTGCATTGCAACCCATTCTGTCTTTTCATTTCTTTTCAATACAATAAACCGTTTCTTGCTTTTGACTATTAGGTAAGCTATGCAAATGACCTTGAGGGTTTGAGGATTGAGGATTTTACTGGTTATTTACAAAGTGAGAATAACATGACTATCATCGGAAACTTTAGTCGATAGACAATCAAGACGTTCCCGGCCGGAGAAAACCATGGATCCTCCTTTCTATCACCTTGCTACATCAGCGTATGTGAATCCGTTGATCCAGCTCCTTCCAAATACCCTGATATTCTTTAGACCAGAAGCTAGCTATCTAACCAGCCAAAGAGACGACTTGCTTTCAGCAACAGCGGCACAAGCCGGATGAAAAATTCCGTTAAGTTCAAGCTGGATGAAAAATTCCGTTAAGTTCAAAAGAGTAGCTTCAAGCTCCTTGGATAACGACATTTCATTTGCTTAAAATCATAGTCTCATGTAAGGCAACTAAACTGAACTAATTATTCTTCACGAACAAAATCTGATCACTACCACAAATATTTCCTGTCGCGTTTGCAAAGATTTTAATTTTTGTGCCCGTTTTACAATTTTGGATGAAGTAGCTTATTGGCGTAAGCCGTTTTAGACCGATGAGGTACCGAATCAAGTGCAATCCCATCGCGAGTGCGAAACACCGGAAATCTAGAAATTGTAGCGCCGATATTTATGACAGACGCATTCTTCATTGAGTTAACCACCTTTTTGTTATTTCAGTATTTGAAAAAGGGTAAGCTATTAGCTCTTTAAATTGGATATTCAGCTTGGAAATTTTATGTGTTCTTCGTCACGGCCTTGGCGAAATGACGTGGTAAGGACTAACGCTCGCAAAACACGTAATGGGTAGGGTAGGGTAGTTTGAACTTAATTATTGAGGGCTAAAATGCCTGCAGTGTTCTGAAAATTGTTGCAAACGTCAGGGGAAAGATTTCTGTGAGTGGTGAACTATTTGTCCGGCATGCATTACAATTTGCCTTGCAAAAATGAGACAATGACTTTAAACAATAACAGGTTAGCACAACCACGAACATCAAGCCGCGCCAGCCGTACGAAGGATTTGGCTCGAAAGAGATCTGGTTTTATGGAAGGAGCTCAATCAGCGAATTCCATTACGTTGATGAAGCCTTTCTATCTCATTACCGTTTGTATTGAAACACATTTGCCCTTTCATTTAGTTTAATGCAGTCAGTATACCATTTCTTGTTTTAGGCTATAGATAAAGCGATACAAATGTCTGTCATTCTATAGTTCTTGCGCGATTTTAGAATTTTGCTGGTGATTTATAAATTGAACCTGACATGATTATCATCGGAAACTTCTCATACTGTATAACGGTTGTCAAACGTTTTTGAACGTTCCGGTTGAGCTAACTTATGAGCTTGCAAATGACAGTACTGCATTAATTGTGTAACATTTCGAATGAGCTGATTAAAAAAATGGTTGTTTAGGTCAACACATCAGTTTACCTTATATATCAGGTAACACAAAAGATAACTGTTGTCAAATACTTCTTCCTTCTTAGGTTACTGATATTGATTCTTTCACTGGTAATCCAACCATAAACTAGCTCACAGAATTCACATGAGAAAGACTGTGATTACCGGTAATCCGGTGGTTCTGTATCCACAGTACTGAATATCAATAAAGGAATAGATGAGTTGAGTTGATACACCATTAAGAAGGTTTAAGCTTTCAACTTGGTTTACAAGGATGCAGCAGAAGCCATATAACTTCCTTTTCATCATATTACCGTTTGCATTTCAAGCATTTCGTCAACGGACATAAGAAGTAGATGCTTTTTTGTGTGTATGTTACCCTATTCAAATGTATTAAGACAACGCCTACGTCAGCTTTATCTTTCGTGTGTACGCTATCATCTGATCGTGTCTCTATCACGGTGCTTCTATTATTTTGCTCGACCTATTTGAAAGGAAAAGTCTTTCTTCATGACATAATATATAACACGCTTGAAACTATTTTACAAAAGGAATTAACATTTGATGCTGTCAGTATTGTATTTCAATTAGATATTACTTCTTTGTAAATACTTTTATTAACTTTCTTGTTGTATAAATCGTCTGAATCAAAGTGTACGTTTTCTAAATTGTGCACGTGCCAGTGAATATACCTTAAAAATATTCACAAGAGATGATTTTTCAATTTATGTCAAATTGCCATGTTCAGCTGAAATATATTTCTACAAACTCAGCACAAACACTTCGATCGTATTTATTCACACGTGTACAGACTTATATATTATTATCCCCACTCGCTTAAACGCGCGTATTTGTGGAAGACTAGTTTTGTACATTTGCTACTTTAAAAATATTTGCATCTACATGACATATTCATTGCAGTTTGCGAGAAACCGTTGATACCCTTTTGCTACTGACAATTAAATTATCAATATCATTCAGAAAACAGATTTTAGAGTTGATTCAAGAACACTAGGTGAGTTGATTTTATCTATTTTTTATATCAGTTAATACACTAAATCAGAAGGCTATGCCATGTTGATAGAAACATGTTACATTCAAAGGGGCCTGTATTGTCAAAAACTAATGTCATAAAAAAATCTATTGTCGACAGTCAAGCACCTATAACTGTAAAGGTATAAATTGAATTAAAAAAAGAACATTAACCTTTTCTTCATTTCGGTAAAAGATGTGAGGGTACCTTTGAATGACAGGCTATTATATGCAGTTGTAGTGTATGCATTTCGTGATTTTCATGCGCCATTTCAATGGAGGTTCTTCATGCAAGCACAGTATGGTTGCGTTTCAGGCATGTTTTCATATAACGTTTAGTTACACCTTTCAAACACATCTCAACCTTAAAGCTTCTTTAATAAACTTTAATTGCAATATCTACTTTGCCGAAAAATAAATTATAGGAATAGCTAGAAGAGTGTTTGAAGTTGAACTAGACAAGTAAAGAGCTGTTTCGAAGTCAAGACCAAAAGTCTCTTTAATAATCAGCTAGCTTAGGTTGCAGATCTTGCACTAAAAGTAATAAGTTTTATATGTCATAAAGTGGTCGTTTGCAATGAGTGACTTTTTGCATTCTGTCAATAATTTTTTTTTTAATCCTCAACACGATATAGTGTTGGCAAATAGTGCAGATTTTCATTTCAAAACCTTTTGTCTGAGCACTACTGAAAAGACACTGATAATGCTTTTGTCATGGTGAGTTACTTTTAGAACCTTTTGTCTGGACAGGAGTGTAAAGTAAATGTAAACATTTTTGTCTATGACAAACCCACAATAGTATCGTCAGTGGAAACTAATACCGTTCTTTCTCTTTGCTAAGTTGTCCTTTCTGTCAAGAAGGAAGGAAACGGACAATATATGTGAGCCTGTTGCTACAACAAGATGGTGACTTTATACAGTACAAACAAGATAGATGTACATGAAAGACGAAAACAGTGTCTTATGGAAAAAGGATATCGATGATTGATAAGGACCTTATCATTTTATCTTTCAGTCTTTATGTGTAATTTAGATTTTAAATAGATATAGGGGGAAGGGCTCGTGCAACCCTCAAAAGTTATGCGTTATAGAAATGGAGGAATTCTAATATGCATTGCAACCACTATTGTCGTATGAAAAAAAAGCAATTAAAAATATCATTGCAAATAAACCTTATTTTCTGTAGTTTTGTATAGTGTACACTGTTAAACCTAAAGAATCAAATGTTTGATAGCAATGTTTTTTACTTGTATACCCTACATGAATACCAGTAATTTTTCGTGACTATGAAAATTACCATACAATGAACACTTTTACCAACAAATTTCCCAGCTAATTTAGTGAGTTAAACGTTATTGATTTCAGCAAGCACTCTTGTTTCATTAACGAGTGCACCGCATGAAGAAAACCCCAAGGTTCTGATACATACCATTTATGTATAAGCAACCACTACTTGTTCAAAGTATCAGCAATGATCAATATCTTCATAATTGCAGAGTTTGCAAATTAAGGCCATCCATCGTCAATTTCCTTACTGCTTGTGCAGGAAATCTCATGATTGAACTCAAAACATAGCTCTTATGCATCTTCAGAAAGGTAATAAATGCATGAACGTGACTTCAATGAATATGGTAGTTTGAGAGAATGAATAAATATGTTAGCAATGCATTGTCAGTATTATTTTTGTAAACAGATAGACATAACAGTCATTTAGACTTAGTTTTCCCCCCATAATTCTATTGCAAGCCAGTGTTTAATTTATAAGCGGCTGTTGTGACATCTCTTAATATATATGTCATTAAAAGTAAGACAATGTTAAAATATTTCAATTCGCTGAAAAAAGTTTTATTATTTCATCAATTGTTTGATAGTTTGTTCAGTTTTGCGTAGTTTATTGATCCATCAAATATATTTTTCTGTATGTTAACAAATATTTTTTCGATCGTTCAAAACATATTAGGAAGATATGAGTTTGACAGTATAAGACAAAATTTAATTACATTTCCTTTCTTATTCTTACATAACCTTTATATCAAACTGTTATTGGTATTTTATCGCAATGTAATGCAATTACTCCTTCTGATGATGTTTAAAAAACAGGCTTCATAATGTCATGAACTGACAATAAAGCAGAAGAAAAATTATTGTTATATTTCCAAGAATAACAAATCAACCTTGGTCAGGACAGAAGGGTGATTTCTGGGAAAGAACTCTTGTAATTTTATTTACAAATTTACCAATTTAATGGACAATAGGCTATAGGAAGTTGATTGACATAATATTCGGTTAGTTCGTTTCACTGACTTTTTGACAGTGTGTTTAACCAGTTATGCTACAGCTACAAACTGATGGTTTGTTCACATACCTGTGTATCCTAATGCAAATAACATGTAAATAGGTATGTCTTTGTAACATGATTGAAAGAGTACGGATAAAGTTGAATTTTCAACAAGGAAGTGAAGATCCATTTTACCCTATCGATATCGTATAACACACTCGACTAACTACTCAACAGTTAGTCGTAACGATTTTGCCAGGTCATTAAGTTGTCCAGAGGTAAAAACATTTTGAAAAACTTCTCTGCAAAACCCAATGTAAGTGATCAGCATCCTTAAACACAAGTCACGTTTGTTCCTTTGCACTTATATAAGGTGTTTCTTTTAGTCGAAAGTTAAGGACAACAAAATTTCGAAATACCTTCTGTCTATTTCGTCATGTCAAAATTCAAATTTTTAACGAAAGACCGGTCGATCCTTATAATAGTTAAAGAATGGAAACTTTACACATAAACAAATATCCTTTGTCAGTTCTGCTTACATTATTTTACTGGGCCTAGATCTCTAAGCTCCCTTAGTGCTAAGATAAACGTAGGCCTTTGGTACTTACGACTGTCTCAGCGCTAAGAGAGCTCCGAAAATCTAGGCCCTGGTGTCCAAACTAAACCCAAATTACATGGTATTAGCACTAAGATACAGAAGTATGTGAAGAAACTGTATGTGGTATTCGGTATCAACTGTATGTGACATAAGATCAAATTTACATAATGCAAAAGGAGACGACAAGCACGAATTGAGGATTGAATATAAAAGGTTACATGAACACTACGAGCGATCAATTGTTGGAGCGACCTTAAAATAAGCATAAAGAAGCTTGTTGGCCAATCCATTCATGAACTGTATATTTTCATGAATAAAATGTTAAAATCAAGATGTTGTATAGATGATACTTTCAAACTTTTTTTATCAGATGCATTTTATAGACGCGAATTTTGTATCTGACAAAGATTCACTCATTTTAAAACAATCACAAAGTCAGTATTTATAAGTTAGCTCATAGCTTCTTGGGTGGCATTTTAGAAGTTGGTATGATGAAGAAAATAGGAAATTTATGGATTAACAACTTCTTTATTGCAAAGAGATGCGACATTTCGGTGTAGGTACTAACACCGTTATCAAGCAAGTGATACTCAAGGTTACAGCACTGTGATTATATACATACGTTGAGGCATGTTTACACAAGTAATTATGTTGATGTACAGTAAATGCTTTTGGAAAAAGATTGGAAGCCAGATGGACAATGAGGTGGTTATTGATTGAGAGGGATTAGCGTTGATTGGTATTGAGCAAGTGATGGTAGGCTGATGGGATGTAATATCCTTGATCTCTGTTCATGGCGGGGTTAAATTTCAAAATAGAGAGAGAGAGAAAGAGAGAGAATTTGTTTATTTCTGTCTAATCTTATACATTCAAAAATAATTCAAGATATAAAAGAACATAAGAAATGTATAAGCCGCCAAAAGGCTATAAGAGACAATGCATTAAAATCACATAAAATACTGTTTTACATAAATAAAAAGAATACATACATACATACACACATACATACATACATACACATATATACCTACATACATACATACCTACACACATACATACATACCTACACACATACATACATACCTACACACACACATACATACCTACATACATACATACATACCTACATACATACATACATACATACATACATACCTACATACATACATACCTACATACATACATACATATCTGCATACCTACCTACCTACCTACCTACCTACCTACATACATACATACATACATACATACATACATACATACACACACTGTATCAATTATCATACAAACATACCCACAGATTCACAAACTCTACTAACCAAAACATACCAAACATTACAACCTTACACATACTTTCTTTTTTACATTTTATATTTTGATTAAGAGTCTACTTCTTCGCATAAACATGTTAAAAACACATTCTACTAAAAGGTGCTGGATGCCATCACAAGTCATTAATTTATTATTTTTCTCAGCTGATGAGAGGTCCACAATGTTGTCTTGAATACAATCACTTATAAGTAGGGGATATCTTAAATCATCATACATTGGGCAGTCAATTAGGAAATGAACTTCATCCTCAAGAGTATCGCAAAAAGGGCACTTCCGTAGATGTAGAGGTGTGACAGGTTGTGTATACCTCCCAGATTCAATTGATAAACCCAGGGATCCACATCTGAGCTTGGCAAGATATTTTCTTTTATACCGTGGAATATTTTGTAGAAGATAACTTTCAGGGAGTAGATCTTTCTTGTAGGATCTGTAAGTTCTTAGTTTATTCCCATTTAATCGATTTATATCGTTCCATAGCGCACAGAACCATTGTTCATTGTCTAACACATAGAGCCTTTGTTTAACCATATTAATAAAGCCTGTAGTTGACAATACTGCAGCTTCAGTAATGTTAATACCAAGTTTTCCACTAAGGGAGATAACCCGTGATAACCAGGAAGATTTTCTTCTTTTAGACCAGCTGTTTAAGGAATCCGATAGAGTTCGGTTGTGTTTGATCAATCTTGAGTAAAGTCGGAATATTTCAATCCTTTGTTTAGTGATGCAACTTTTCCATCCGAGCTCTCCTCTCACTGCACAGTTTGAAGTATTTCTGCTTACACCCAGGTACAACCTGCATGCTCTATTTTGAACAGAATTGATTGCACTATGTTCCTTAAAACCCCAAATTGATGCACCATAATTCAATATTGGCTGGACAAGAGAATCAAAAAGCTTGGTGAATGTGTCGTATTTCATACCTCCAGCATCAAAGTACTTTTCTTGTAGACTTGATAAGGCTCTGCTAGCAGATTTGGCAATTTCCTTAGCGGTGAAGTTTAAGTCCAAGTGTTCATGGAACCAGAGACCAAGGTACTTATATTTGTTCACGATTTCTATATTCTTTGTGCCACAAGTAAACTGGGTGGTTGATTTGGTGATATTATTATTCCTGAAATGAATCACTTTAGATTTATCCACATTTAACTGTAATTGCCACTTAAAACACCACTTATTCACAGCATCAAACATTGCTTGTAAAGACACTTCACTTGGGGCTATAAGCACAATATCATCAGCAAATAGTAAAATTGACAGACACACATTATCTATGGATATTCCACAATTTAAAGCATTAATATCTTCAGCAAGATCATTGATGAACACAGAAAATAAGGTGGGGGACAAGGTACAGCCTTGTTTCACTCCCTTCATTACACTGAATGTAGGCGTCATATATCCGTTCACTTTCACAGCACATTGTACATCTTCATAAAGAGATTTAATACTGTTATACATTTTTCCTGATATACCAGTTTTACACAGTTTATACCATAAACAGTCACGGTTCACACTGTCGAAAGCTTTTCGTAAATCTATAAATCCACAAAAAATATTTTGTTTGGCAGATTTTCTATTTTGAATTATTGAATATAATGTATATATGTGTTCCTCACAGCTCCGCTGTTTCCTAAAACCATTTTGTTCTTCTCTTAATAAATCATTTTCTTCAAGATACTTTAATAGTCTTTGGTTTAAAACATCACAGTAGATTTTACAAGGTACTGAAAGCAGTGTTATTCCTCGATAGGTAAGGGGGCATCTAAGATTTGTGCTGCCAGGTTTAACAATAGGTGTGATTATACCTTTCCTCCAATGACTGGGTGTAACTCCATGTTCAAAACAATAGGCGAATATCTTATGTAGTAAATTAACACAGTTTTCATTCTTTAGAGCTTCAGCTGGGATTTCATCACATCCGGCTGCCTTAAGATTCTTTGCTTTATATATTGCAAACTTAACCTCTTCAAGTGTTATTTTAGAGTTCAATGTTTGACTGTCTACTTTATCTTGAGATTGTTCCATTGCGTGTAGTTCGATTCTCACAGAGTAATAATGTAACATATCACAGGGGTCTTGCATGGGGGCGTTATACAGATTCTCGTAATCATGTTTCCACTGTGAAATGACATCACTAGTATTCAATAGAACTGTCCCTTTATCATCAACTACCTCCATTGGAATGATTGGTTTACGCTGACTTCCCATGCCTATTTTTCCTATTTCTCTCCAAAAGTTTTTATCTTCATGTTGATTTAGTAAATTATCTAGGTTTTGTTGCTTTCTCAGTTGATGTTTGCGTTTGTATGACTTAAGTAGGCGATCAAAGGTATTTCGTTCCTGAATATAATGACTTTTCAACTTTTTCCTAAATTGATTTGACACAGTGTTCTTTCTCCACCTCTTTTCAGCTGCACAGACAGAGTTCCAATGCTCCTGTAATACATTGTCCCAATAAGGTTTCGTCATGCACTTGTGTGATTTAATCGTTTTATGACATGGCACTTTTCGTTGAGCTACAGTTTCTATTTCAGATATTAACAAGTGTTGGAAGTCATTGTAGGTCTTATCTATGTCCTCCATGGTTTTAATGTTTTCTTGGATTGCTGCAATAGTCTCACGAACTGATGTACTTATATTTGCTGTATTAAGAAAGTTTATTGGAAAGTTTTCAAGATTAAACCCTGGTTTTATTGTTTCTGTGTTCACATCGTTATTGCTAAGGGCATGTGAAGAATCATTGATAAGACCTGATAAGCATAGTTTCCACTTGAGTAGAGAATGGTCGGGCAATGATGATAGAATGTCAATATTATAGTCATTTATAGCTTCAGTTAATGGCTGAACTGTAAAGTCTGTGTACAATAAAAGCTGTTCATGGGGTACCAAAACATAGTCACTGATTTTCCAAGTTTACTGATGTAGGTGTAGTTGTCATCTGATGAGCGACCATTTAACATACAAAAATTGCAATCAGTTAAAAAATCCATGAGATAATGGCCATATGAATTTTCAGTATAGTCTATTATCTTTCTTGTCGGGATGACATCAACTCCTTCGATGAAATCTGAATTATTGCCCATTCTTGAATTAAAGTCACCACAGAGAAAACTAATTCCTTGGTTCTGATATAGACATAGTTGTTTCCGGAGTGTGTTATAGAATTCTTCTGCATCTTGAACATAGGATGACCCAGCAGGGCTGGGATAGCACACACACATACAAACAGTTAAGTCACTGTGTTTACATTTCATCTCCAGCCAAAGAATATCTTCTTCATTGTTATCTAACACAGTAACATTAAAATTGTCTAAAACATCATTTCTGATAAAAAAAAGCCTACACCACCTGATCCACGTCGGGCTCTAGAATGTGTTGATTTCCTATTGTTGCCCCACCAAGTATAACCTGGTAGTGATAGCCTATCATTTCCTGTTAGAAATGTTTCACACAATGCAGTCACATGAGAATTATCACATAAAATAAGATTCTCTCTGAAGGATGAGTTATCACTTTCCTTTAGGGACCAACCCCCACAATTCCAGGAGCAAACCTCTAGGATGTCCTATTGTTTACTTGTAACGATTTTTGATCCATACACACGATATTTTGAATCTTTGCCAATTTCCTTTAGAAGAGTCCTAAATGAATGTTGGGTTCGTAGTTCTTCAGGTGTTAGTTCACTTGAGATGTAGACTGATGGATACTTTACAGAATTTCTGAGTTTTGATTTTGATTTCAAGATCTCAACTTTCTGTCCAACTGTTTCCAGAGAAGCTAGCACTATACCTGGAGAGGAGCCTCGACCTTGCTTCCGTTCTGCATGAGTAACTCTCACATTGCTAAGCTTCAGACCATCTCTTATCAGACCTGTTACCTTGTGTAATATTTGTTTGGGATCTCTGGATTCATTCGCATCAGCTTTAAGATTCTGTATAACAATATTTTTGTCGATTGATCTTGTACTAGTAGCAGCTTTTGCATATGAACTACCAAGATTTTCACATTTCATTTTCAGTTCTGACACGGTTTTGTCAAGGCTTTTGTATTTCTCTTCAAATTCATCCTTAACGGATTTTAGTTCCTCGCAAACAACTCGCGGTGCGATTTCAGTGAATTTTGTTGCAAGCTTTGTTTCAATTGAGTTTTCAAGTTTCTCTTCTATTGTGTTTATTCTACTGCTCAGACTATGGAATGACGCTTTGAGGTCTCCAGAAAGAATTGATACTTCTTTTAGAACTGAATCATATGAGTTCTCTTTACCATCAACTTCACTACTGCTATTTTGACCAGATTGTTTATGATCGAAAACCGGACAATTAACAATGTCATTATCAGCTGGTTTACTTTTCTTGCCGCTTTCTTTCAACTTCTCTAAATCATCAACTCTAGAGAGACTTCTTTTTCTAGTACATGCTTTTGTTTCATTATTCGTAGGTGTGACGTTGTGTTGTGTAGACCTAATGTTTTGTTGGCTGCACGAGACCCGGGTGTCACGGTCGACCGCCATTACCTCACTCACAAAGTTCGCTGCCTCCTCACAGCTATTGGCGTGAAATGTGTCCATAGGCTCAGTAGCATGTGCCATAATGTGATGCAACTAAATTAAGGGCGTATTAAATGTCTATCATGTAAAGTTCTGTTGCCTTAATTGCACTAGAAAATCACCTTTTCACCAATTTTTGTCAGAGCTGATTTCAACCGATCTTCTCAGTCAGGGGAGGTAACTAGACAAAATATTCATTGCTTCTAAAGTCTTTCTGATCTTATAATCTGGGTGACTGGTTTCAAGGATTTCAATGTTGTTCCAATGGATGTTGTGTTTTGGGTGGGCCTGGATGTGGTCAGAGATGGCTGATTTTGAGTCCTTGTTTGTGACTGAGGCTTTATGTTCCTTGATTCTTTGGGGGAGAGGCCGGGACGTTTCGCCGATGTAAGAGTCAAGAAAGCCGACGACAAACTCAACACATCCGTCTACAGAAAACATCTAGATAGATAGACATTTATCTGTAGATTGATTATTGGATAGAATATTTAGAAAACTGTCAAATATTCCTTTTAGCCATTGTTGCTGACAGTGATCCTCAAATCAATTGTAAATTGGGTCATGAATCTGTGTACAGACTCGGATTACGAGTGATTGACGGAAATCAGATGGTTCTCTATTCTCAGTGCCCAACATCAATAAAGAATTAGACATAAACCATAGTCAATATCCCACGTTAGTGGCCTTCATGCTTACTTTTACAGACCAAGTAGAGAGAAACATGAATCTTCTTTACTGTGCAATTACCATTTGGCTTTCAAACTATGCTGGCCTCACATGTTTGAATGCGATAACTTGTTTGTGTACAAAATTAAATTATTCAAATCCTACATCAAAATTATATTTAGTTTCTTTGAATGACATTTTAGAAGTTAGTGTGATGACGAACTACGAATTCAAAACAGCGATTGTTTATGGTGTTGATACTATAATCCCTTTGGAGTAGAGTTGATGTTTTCAGAATATGCACATTTTTAAAGGAACATCTGTGATCTTTTAATCTGAGTGACTGTTTTCAGGGATTTCGATGTTGTACCAATGGATGTTTTGTTCAGGGTTGGCTGATTTGCGTCCTTGTTTGTGAGATTTTGTGTTCCTTGATTATTTTCAGCAGAGGTCGGGACGTTTAGTTGATTTCTGAATCGCCACAGTCGCACTTGATATTATAAACTACTACGGATGGATCTTTAAACATTTACTGCATTGCACGTAATGCAATACAAAGTTATATTTTTGACATTGCAATAGTTTTTGTTCTAACCATTTTAGATTGTTTTTAGGACTATATAGGGAGAGAGTACAAATATGAGTAACTGTAGAACCTTAAACATATATTCTACTATATTTATTATAATTTATTCTATATCCTATTAACGAACCAAGATAATATTGAAAACTTTCCTTACCTTAGGTCATTGTTATTACCATAACAAACATTCTTTATTCCATTGGATGCAAGGGTTTGTAATTGCTTTTGTGACAAATCACAATATATCTATATATTCATATGATATTCCTGTAATATTTTTATTTATAACATTTTTCATCATTGTACGATTCTTTTTCAGCTACACATAATTCATTGAATGTTTTTTTCTTTCAAGGTCCTCCTCTGTCGTTAACTGCTATACATTTACGACATATCCGGGATATATGTGGTTGATAGTTTTACACATCAATTTTATCACATTTCCTGTCTTATTCTTACAAAACGGTTCGTGTCGAACATCCTGTAATTGACATTATGGTGTCATGTAAATCGATTCACTTCTTGTCAATCATGTTGGGAAAGCATGTTTCAGAATCCAAGGAAGGCAAGCAAAGTAAAACGTGACTTGTAATAGTTCCAAAAGTACAAATTATTTTAATTAAAGGCAAAATAGATTTAATTTTCATACGAGAACTTTTCTTATTTACTTCATCAATTATATGGACATACATATTACCAGGGGTTAGCTTTTGAATTCAAATTAGAATTATCATAATTTCTGGGATTCATTGTTACTCAACATCCATATTTAAGAAGAAATTTTAACAAAGTTAGCCATTTTAAAACAGAATTTAAAACGACATATCCGACCATATATTATGATCTAATTTTTATAGTAAAAAATAGAAAATGACTTTGTGGTTATATGATTTGTTTGAAGAAGTACAGGAAGATTAAAACAAATGTTATTTTTCCACATGACGAGTTACATTACACATAAAACTTGACAATAGCACTTAAAACGGTGAAATATTAGAATGTTCAGTGTGTCATTTTAGACAGGGAACTAATCGACAAACATTGAAAACCTTTTGAAAGAAAACTAGTTCATGACTAGTAACATTGAGTCAATCATCAGTCATGCCATGTGAATGGTACTTGAAATTAAGTGACAAAATGGTTGGATTTTTTAAAGTCATGCCATGTGAATGGCATTTAAAACAAGCAGACAGAGTCAGCTATATCCCCCGCCAAAGGGAAAGGGTAGTTAAGGATACTAGTTGTGGAATATTGAACAGTGATCATGTTGTTTTTCTACAAACAACCTTTAAGAAATCCTATGTTACATTTCCATGGAAACGGGTAATAATAAAAATGCAGAGAAGTTGAAAACCCCAAAAGGCACATCTCCGCATGATGCCCGTTGCACATACCAAGTTTCGTTGAGCTAGGTCTCGCCGTTTTGGAGTTGTGCTCCGGAAACATTATCGGGACGGACGGACGAAAGGACGGAAGGACAAACGGAAAAAATGCAAAGAAGTTGAAAACCCCAAAAGGCACATCTACGCATGATGCCCGTTGCACATACCAAGTTTCGTCGAGCTAGGTCTCACCGTTTTGGAGTTGTGCTCCGGAAACATTAACGGGTAAAAATAATGATGCAAAGAAGTTGAAAACCCCAAAAGGCACATCTCCGCATGATGCCCGTTGCACATACCAAGTTTCCTCGAGCTAGGTCTCACAGTTTTGGAGTTGTGGTCCGGAAACGAAATCCTATGTTACGTTTCCATGGAAACGGGTAAAAATAAAAATGCAAAGAAGTTGAAAACCCCAAAAGGCACATCTTCACATGATGCCCGTTGCACATACCAAGTTTCGTCGAGATAAGTCTCACCGTTTTTTAGTTGTGCTCCGGAAACATTATCGGGACGGACGGACGAACGGACAAACGGACGAACGGACGGACGAACGGACGGACGGAGACCATTTCAATATCCCCCACCAACTACGTTGGGCGGGGGATAATAAAACGGCAATAGGATACAAGGGGGCATCGCCATTTTAAAACAGAATTAGAAAACAACATTTCCGACCGCAGATTTTATCATCTAATTTATGTAGTAAAGATAGGACTTCTTATTGTATATAACACTTATTTATCATTAAAGTGGAATCGAAACAAATGTTGTTTCCCCGATGTGTAAAAAGTCTATATATAAAAGACTATATATAAAACTTTACTACATATAATACTTCTTTTATATCTCACTGCAACATGTGACTTACATCATTGATGTGAAAAAAGAAAGTAACAATAAAATCAAAAAAACTTTCAATACCATTGACAAGACGAGGGCGTTAGTAATAAACATGTTATTGTCACATTTGAAATATGTCGGATAAAGTGCTGTTACATAATCGTGGCTGGATAAAAACACTACCACGATATTAATCCTGTTTAAATGTCAAAGAAACATATTTTTTCTGAATCTTCTTTCAATAACACATTTAAAAAAACAGAATAGCAAACTAATCGTTGTTCCAGAAACGTTAATCTACCGCACACTATAATTTCTTGTTTTGTTATACATGTTATAAAAGGTATGCTTTGTATATCTTATTCTAACATGCATTTTCTCCGTTGTCAAAATGTACCATGGTTTGATATGGAATAGATTCTATGATACGGATTTTCCCTTGAATATCAAATTTGATCCACGTGAAATTAGTTTGCTTTCTCTTTTGCTTTAGCAGGGAATAAGGAAAACCATTTATAAGACTTATACTTAAAGGGATCGATTTATTTCATTCTGTCTTGTCCCAGGTGTTTAACAATTTATTGAGTTTTCAAAAGTTTTTGCTGTGTTGTCCTGTGAAAGAACAGGCAGATTAACATCAACCTCATGATTGTCTCTGTGGCATTGTGTTGCATTTTTTAATACTTACATTGTTCAACGAAATCCTTCTTTTGATAATGGCATGATGGAACTAGTTTCAATAGTAAATCTGTATGGAACTGCACACAAAAGAAATTATCTACTCGCCGATATGAAATGATCTTCATAAACAGTCAGTCCTGAGAAAAATAAGCTCTAATGAACTATGATGCAACGACTGCAAATTTGCGTTCTTGCCAAACATTATAACAGAGAGTAGTCACTACATTTTGTATCCTTTTAGTCATAAACAAGTTAATATAACAGTAAATAATTTCTTTCAATGTCTAGATGTTGATCAATAATTGGGATAAGTCATTTTCTCCCAACAGAGGTAGCTCCTTCAGTAATTTCTATACAACCTCTGTCTTAATACGAATGTTTCTCGGGCTTCCGGCAGTTTCTCCTAGCGGCGCAAAATTGCAACTAAAACTACCTGGCAATATTCCAGCCAAGTTCACCGAATGCATTAATAACATATTTCTTGTCACCCAGGCCTATGCAATGATGCAGTCGCATAAGGAGGCGTATGTGTTCTGTAAAAAAGACTCAAAGTGGAAGGAACATTTCCGAATAAAGTTTAGGTTTTGGAAAGCTTACGGAAATAACTTTGGCAATTTGAATGAGAACGTTTGAAACGGCGTCGCAGATTGTACAACTAACTTTGATAGCATCCAATCAGTATTCTACATTTTTCGATCAAGAAACGTACGATTTATAAAACAATTAGAACTAAGATAGGTTAGGGTTGCCAGTGGAAATTCTTGAAAAAAATGTTTGTGTTATGAATGAAGTAGTTGATGCAATATCAGACTTCAAATTTTGGAATACTTAGTTTTTATATCGCTTGAGTTGATTGATTGTGCATATTGTTTTTAAGTGCTCAATTGAAAATTCAAGACATTGGCGTTGATTTGAAAATAGTTTCATTTAAAAGGAACACAGATTCAACGTTATAATCCGCATTTAGTTGTCGAATTTTATATTAAAAAATTACAGAACAAACATCTATGGTACAAGCTTCATTCTATAATGGTATGAAGAAGGAATTATTGAATACTTCTAGTCTGGAGCAGTTATCTAAGTGATTTTTGTTGATTTGCTGTACCACAGGGAGATCAAATAAGATTACAACAGTGTGAATTGAATTTCATTTGATGACTTCCATAATTTCTTTATTTCTAGTATGAGATTATTGATCATGACCATAATTAAGAAAAGAACATATTTTCTAAATACCTCAAACATTAAGATATCTGCAACGTCTGATAGATGCATTTCAAAGTTTAAAGAAAAAACATGAAAGAGATTTTGCCAAAGATTCGGAACAAACTTTATATACTAACGAGACTTAGAAATGTTGAACGATTGAAGCCTGGTTGAGCAGAAAACCCTGAGGCAGTTCCCGGCCAATTTCCGTTTGGCATGAGATAATAAGAACAATCACAACAACTTTGACATGATTACAATGCGCAAAGCATATTTGATTTCAATTTGTCCTCTTCATAAATATATCTTTTCTCCTATTCACACGGTGCAGACTAATTTTGATAATGAGTATAGATAAATCTTTACTCCAACGCATTACAGTGTTGTTTTCTGTGCTTGTGTATATTGATAGGTGTCTATTTCTATAGTCAAATTTTCACACAATTCTTCCAGTATGATTTTATTTTTCATTCTTCTATAATATTGCACAAGTCCAAGAAGCGTCCACTTCGGAGTGAGAGGCCACGGATTTATTTGAAATTAAAGAGGGTCCTCTTCATGACAACCATTTTATGATATTTAATGGTTAAACTACATTCATTTTCACTAAAACATTGCTGTGTTCCTGCATTATCGTAATAGATCGCACAGCTGTTTTATTTGTGTTCTATAGAATTCCACATCCAGAGATTCTTGTCCACGATGTTCGGAGACTATAAAGCATTAACGCAGTCACCTCTGAATTCAAAACATACAGTTAACAACAAATTCAAGACAATAATGCACAATTTGACATGATTACTGTACCACAAGTCACTAAATCTGGGCAATGTTATTTAGCCCGAAGGCAGTATCAGACGGCTGACGTCTTTCTTTATAAATCCTCTTGCTTACTCTCAGAAAACAACCTTCGGGCGATATCTTTGAAATAAGGTTGATGTAGGCACGACCATAAGGTAGATGTGTTGCATTCGGAGCCTCATATCGACACTTAACACTTCTTTTTACACAAAACTGTTGGCTTTTTGTCACAACAGGTGACTTAATTCTCTCTACACAAACCTTCCTGCTTACCCTCTCAGATTACAGCCCTCGGGCGATACCTTTGTTATAAGGTTGATATAGGCACGACCAAATGGTAGATGTGTTATATTCTGAGCTTCATATCGAGCACTTCATTCTCCACTTCACACAAAGCTGTTGGTTTTTGTCACAACAGCCACTGGAGACACATCCTTTGGTATACAATGCAGAGTTGCAGCTCGATAACACTTCCCGTTCTCGTAGAAACAATGGAAACGCTTTCTCTCACAAGAGCTCTGTTCGGAATCATTTTTGCTTAAAGCATCTTTGGAATTTGGTTGTTTGTCACCATTTGTGGCCTTATTCTTGTGACGAGAGTTTGAAGAGGAGGCGTGCCAATAGATGCGCTGAAATTTACGGGAGTTGGTCCTCAGCTTGTGGCGGATCCAAACCTTCCTTAACTCGGATTGGACCTGTCGAATAACCCTGTCTGATTAATGTATTCAACGATTCAACAAAATTAAACCTGTTGCCAGACTCCGTATATCTAAAGACACAGGAACATCTATTTTTTACAAGTTTGACAATCTTCAATTCATAAATTGTCACGACAAGTTTTTGTAAAGAAAAAGCTATAATTACCTCTCCATTGAAGAAACAGAAAAGACAGGCCACAAAGAATCCCTGCAAAACAATATATGGCAAAGAGTGACACTTTCGAAAAGTCTCTAATGTCTTTACTTATTTCATATTTGTTAGGGACATGTTTTGAGGCTCAAACTCAAAATGACCTTTTATCAGAAATGACAAGTAGAAAAAAATAACAATATCTGGAAAAGCCAGACAGTGCAACTTCTGAAACCATTCATAAACTGTTGACATTTTATAGAGCAGACCACGTGTATCTACATAATCAAAACAGAGTGACATGGCCAATTATTTTCGAAGGTAACAGTTCGATGACTACTAATATAGAATTCGCCCGTTCAGGCTATGGTTAACAAGGCTTCGACATTAACAGCATCAGCAGAGAAACAAAGAAAATCAAAATGAATGCATGGAGAATGGACGTTTAAATGATCGGGGGCATTGGAATAGACTACTGTCCTTAACCTCTTCATAAAATACGATACAAGTAAATACAAGTAATTATAGATTAGAAAGAGTTTTGACAACCACCTTAACCATCTCATCACTTGGAATGAAAATACGTTTGATCTGCCCTTGTTTTGGATAATTTATAAAATACCGAATTTCTCAACAATGTATTTAAAGATATTATATCCCAGTTTTGTATCCGACTTCTATCCCCATTTTCATAACGACAATACATTCAAGTAAATAAAACACCAAACAGAGTTTCGATGCGTCCTTTAATTAAAAAGATATAACGGTTCAAAGCGCGTAGAAATTGGCCACCTCGAAAGCCCAATTAAAAAAGTCCCTAGAGTGGCCTGAGCTCTCCTTCGGCAGATGTGACGTCATAGACAGGACTCGCTCCGCGTTTGTTTGTAAACAAGTATATATCAATGCAGATATGGGTCGCATTCGTCGACGTTTTCATTGCGATAGAGACATGCCTTCTTCCTGCGTTGCTGCCAACTGTACTAATAAGAAATCAGGAGACATTCAACTGCATCGGTTTCCGAAGGATCCTGTCCAATTCGCGAATTGGACAAAGTTTGTTAGTCAGAAAAGAGCGAAGTGGAGTCCCAATGACAGGTCTGTTATCTGCTCCGATCATTTCGCAGAGGACTGTTATGATCTTTCCTACGATTTCAAAGCGGACTTTGGACTTGCCCCACAAAGGAAAAGACTCGTCAAAAATGCCGTACGAACAGTTAATAAACAAATGAAGATGTTAACATGCCCGCTACCCGTCTGTCCAGTGAGATATGACAGAAAACGGAGGGAATACTTTGAGAAGAGAGAACGAAAGAGGGTAAGGAATTTGAAAGAAAGGCTAATTCAAAATTCTATTCCGGGGGAGGTGAGATAAATAATCATGAAACTTTTTGGGAGTTGACTATAATCGATGATTTTGCTGACGAATGTTGAGTTTTTATCTGCATTATGAATTTATGTCTCTTTAGATTAGTCGCAGAATTTATTAATTTAAACCCCATTAACTGTTTGAATTTTTAGTATTTGATTGCATATGGGGTTGAAAAATTCATCGGGTTGAACAAAATAGTTATTTCAACATGTTGGAGACTATAATGAAATAATGTGCATATATATATATATAGATCTGTAAATTATACACAGTGACAGGTTTGTAGTTTGTTACATTACTAGTTTTGGGTATATATCATTTTTTTTGGTGCTGATTACTCTAAAGATACATGCAAAAATGTGGGCAAGACACTACAGTTTGGGTTATAACATTTATGAAAAATTAAAATTTCTTGCTACAGCGTCATTTTAGATGCAACAAAAAGTAAAATTAAAGTAAAAGAGCTGCCCCGGAGAAACATTTACCATTTTATGTAGCCTTACAGTGGATAACTTATAACCTATTATATATTGATAAACATTGCAGAATGAAATAAGATATTTAGTAATACAGATTTGTTAATATATTGTCATGTGTCACGTGTATTGACAAACCTAATTACCTTCATCAAGTTTCAATAAAGGCTGTTGATCATGGGTGAGGATAAAGTTTAGACAGGATAACTAATCAGTGCCTTGTGTATTACCTATTGGAAATGTGCCAGGTGCTGAGGTCATTAAGTTTATTGCTTAATTGCCATAATGTACAGGTGTGTGGCATTTCATGTAGACTGTTAGGTAATAACTTTATGACTATATTGTCTGGTGTGAAAAAGTAGTGATAGGTAACTAAAAACCTCTCTCTGATAAAATACCGGTACTAAAGTACTGAAGGAAATGGAAATAATATGCTTTTCAGCGTTAATATGTTTATTTGGTTGAAATAGTAAAACTGAAAAAGAATTTCATATTTACGATACATTTCCAAGCAGGCTTTAACTTACATCACAATCAACAATAAATGTTGTGTTATTATTGACAATATTGGCCTACGTCACTCTAGATTAGTACCAGACTCTTTATCTCAAACACTGACCGTTACTCACACAAATGAACAATAATCTGTATCCTTACTATGAAAAATACATTAGTACGTAATTCTACGTTTTTATGAAGGTGGCAAATTGCGAATCAAGAGGTACATTTACTAAACACATCAAAGATTTGATCTTCATTATCACTAATAACTGAGTAATAAGGCGAAAAACAGCTGCTCGGAACCTCGTATCCCAATGACGAGATCCGGAAGTTGCCGAGAGACAGACCATCGAAAGCGGGATCTCATCGTTACATTCATGCAAAGCAGAAACACGGAGTTGCGATATTGAGTTGACACAAATGGCACAAAGTAGTATCAAGTATTCTACATATACAATGGTCAATCAACTACACAGGGGGATAGTCGATTTGTCGAGGTGTTCAAACGAAAACCAGTCACAATGGCGGCAGATATCAGTTTGGGTTCACTCGATCGGCATTATCGGAGATTAACAACCCAAACAAACAACAACAACAACAACAGATAATTAATGTCAAACAGAATATGTCGATGTATTGATATAAATAGCTTTGGTGACTTAGGGGCTTTTTTTATAAGTACAATCAGTGAAAATATATACGTTCACGACCGCTGGAATCTATAATGTAAACAATGACACAGATCAGCCAGTCGTTAACGAGTCCTGTCTATGTCGTCACAACCCCCCTAGCACCTGATTGGCTAATAAAACGTTTCGCGTCTGTTTTCCGGAAGTGTTTATAAAAGACGTTTTTTCTGCTATTTTCAGGTGGATGTGAATCTAAATAGTTGTTGATATTTTTTCTTAACTGTGTTATGAAGTATTTCCGCTAATCGTACCCCCTATGTGGATATATTATCTTTAAAGCGAATGGAATGATATAACTTACTTTGACTACTTCGAGTCATTTGCATCTATTGGCAAAGAACACATTATTTGTTTTTAACCATTCGCCTGATGCTGCATATCATAAATCTTCCCGATAGTCGGGACGTTGGAGAAAAGATTACTAGATTACTTTTCTTCAACAAATTTCATAAGATCAAAATACAGTTATTTGATTTTTGACTTTAACTCGCAATATATATACTCTATTTATTTTTGGAAATCATTAAGTTTCGTACCATTTACCATATACTCTCAACAAATTGGATCATAAGACATTTATATCTCTTCGTGATATTTGAAATTATGATAAAATAGCAATGCATATCATTCTTCTAATGGGGACGTTTTGCTACTATAATAAAAAGTGCCCACTAAAAATAATTAAAGATAAAATTTACCTCGTCATTTCAGTATCCTCCTAAGTTTTAATTCACTTTCTAACCAATTATACTGAAATATCTTCATTTAGCAGATATAGAGAGGACTAAACGACAGTCTATTTAATACTAACTTTATCAAACGAGGCAATCATGAGATATCAAACGAGCGAAAGCGAAATCATTAACGAGTTTGATAATATCTAAATATTCCATTTATGGCTTTATAATTTTTGAAAATATTTAGAGTTCAAAAACTGGTCTCATAAACGTTTATTTAAAATATAAAGTCTCATTTTATACTCGTATAGGTCCTTTATTCTTCTATGACCTTTCTTGTAAAAACAACTATGAACACTGTTTGGCACCTCTATAGAATTTTCAAATTTACCGTCCTCTGACAGCAAATTTATCATATAGTTTTAAAAAACTCTCATTCATTCGGCATTTTCACTTTTCGTTATAGCATCAAAATTCGAAATTTCTTATAGATTTACCGAGTCATCCAAAAAAATTTGAATGATTCTCTAACGCTTTTACTATTTACCTGGAATGAGTTGAAGAACATCTCATAGTAGAACCTTACAAGCTCTGTGGTGAGGTCGACGTTGTAGGGAACAAACACAAATATAATGTAGTGGACGCCAAATAGTGGAATCAGAACAAGAGTTGACTTTGCTAACCGTCTGTAAAAAAAGGCAAAATACTCGGACACTGTTAAACGGAAAGTCAATTGTGTGCAAATTGGTCAAGTTAAGTACATGATGTTGTATAAGTGACAAAGTATATGACAGTGTTAATAAGAGACATGTTCTCGACCTACACTAAAATTTAGGCTATGAATTATTCTAATAATTTAGTCGTCCTTCATCCATTATATCCCTTTTTCCGAGCTCTAGACTGAGGACCTAGACTGTATTAAAGGCTCCTATTTATACACAGTCATGAGGCAGGACCCTGGGTTACCATTGAAAACAACCTTATCATTAAACGCTATGCAGTGCATATGTTATGTAGCAGGTTCCAGACAGTTTTATAAGTACGAGATAATTTTTTATTGTGCCCAGAACTTGCAATGTACTTATATAACTGTCTGCTGATATATCATGTGCAAGGGTGTCCTTGCAAATGTCTAAGAAGGTATTGATTGAGACAATACGGATCTGTTAATGTCTTCGTATATAACGAATGCTATGCATAGGAAGAACACGTATAAAGTACGAAAAAGTGAACAAAAATGGTATTTTTGTGATGTAAAAAGGTAAAGTTTGAAGAAAGTCTCACCTATATCTGTAGTTTCTATTTCGGGGAGTATTTGAACGTTGAACTTGCAGTTTAGTAAATAATATCCTCACCACATTGACAAAGAACACAAACGAGCCCTGAAATAAAATGATTTTTTTAAAACTTGTCAATGTTTTGCACATGCATATAACTTTTTATTCTATTGTGCAAATAACATTTTGGTTTCCATGAGAACATGTCGTTAATTATCAATTACAAAGATAAATCTTTGAAAGTATTTCGTGATATTTTGTCAAAATTTCACGTTGTCGAGAAATAATCTATCATGTGAGGGTACATGAAAAAAATGATTTTTTTGGAAACTGGTCAATGTTTGGCACATTCGTATTACTTTATTATATTGTTTAAATAAAATTTTGGCTACCATGATAACATGTTATCTGTTAACATTTCGTTAAATTATCAATTACATAGATAATCTTTGAAAATATTTCATGATTTGTTGTCAAAATCACACGAAATAATCTATCATGTGAGGGTACATTAGAAAAGATCCAAGTCCAAAGTCATAGAGGTAGTTGAATTTAGGTATAGATATAATGATTCATTTATCAACAATGATACATACCACGACAGTTGCAGTTATTGGACCTTTCATTATCCAGAAATATCCAGGAGTAGGGTTTGTATTCCAACATCTAGAAGGGAAAAGTAAACAAAGAAAGCCTAGTTAAATAATCTTTAGATACTTAACAGCACATTTGGTAAGTTATCATAGATATTATCTTTTTCTCCTATTTGAACATGACAAATTTGATTTTTTCACTTGTGTAAACTTATTATTTCGATCCTTATGATAAATAGATAGGTTCAATACACATAGAGAGAGTTTTTTATAAGAATATATTCAGTTATTTGTTTAATTTAGCAAAGTAAGGCAATTCATTACATATTGTTTCAACTTACAGTTTGTTTTCAAGACTCGCACGTACGGCTACCCAGGGGAAAACAAACAAAAGTGGACCACCTGCCAAACAGAAACATACATTATTATTAAGGAAAATTACCGTCACAGGCCTAATTAGATCATAAGTAATATATAAACTACTTCAGGAATTGAAATTATGCAAATTCAGTAAATAGATGATTTGAAAACACTTAATATTTCACGGACACCAGAATAATTACGCTTATAGTTTGCTTTATTTTATTTCATGAATTAGCTACAAACATTTCATATCACGGTTACTACGTTTACCTACAATGATATGGTGAGGGCTTTTACAAGGAGAAGGAGGGAGTAATTACTTGAAGTTTATATTAATTGCGTACCTTTTATCAAATTTGTTTTGACAAGATGTATAAATGTTGTCCAACAACGCAAATGATTAAAATCAATAATTTTTACCTTGATATTCGGAAATTAAGATTCAAACATACATACATGTACACTTTACCAACTAAATACTTCAGCTGTAAACTAAGGTCATCGTTACACGAATACACTCACCCCAACCTAAGAGTATATACCACCGGATAGTATTTTTCTCGGAGAACACCGCTACTATTATAAGTGTATGTAGATAGAGACCCTCTACAAATATCCACATGTAGTTGGCTGCGAGGATGTAGTGAAAACATGAGAGAAGTAATCGACACTCCCAGTGCTGTAACAGAATTTTAAAAAAATCACAATTCATATGCTGTGATGGACGCACGAAGGAGGGTTGGGAAGTTGAAATATATATATTTTTGAGACCCCAAAGTAAATAATTTTACATAAATGCACAACCACCCCACGCCCCCAACCCTTTCAAAATCTCTGCAACCTGATAATTATTAATCATAAAAACACTTTGAAATAAATATCAACCTACCGTACATGTATTTTTTCTCTGATAAAATTTCCTCCAATTTAATCAAATTTCGAAATCATTGTATTAACAAAGAAATCGCACGACTAAGATAATTTATCAAAATTATATCACGTCTATGATGATGTGGGTTGTCTGATTTTTTTCTGTCCTGAATCCAGATTTGTATATGAATAAAATGTTTCATCTGTTTTGATACCGTACAACCAAGGTGTTTATGAAAATAAAGTATAGAAAAGCGATAGCTGTTGATAAAACAGTGCATTTAGAGTGCTTAAATGTAATAAACACTATCTGTAAAAATTTAGCTTATATTAGACGGTATAAAATGTTCTATATGACATTTGAGAGGCAACATAATTTCTTCTTTCCAAAACTTAACAATTTATCAATTATTGATGAATATGAAATTTTCCCTTCCTCCTTGAGGTATTACTTTTTAACCTTGGATATTAATAGCACCTCCGCCTGTTACCTGAATGTCAGTCATTTTATTACCAGTTCCTGATTTTGACTCGAAAACACTCAACGTCAAATTGTTAGATTATAGAGCCGAAATGGTTCTTGACGCTGTTTGCATCCAGAAATGGCGAAACATTTAGATCGATTATAAGTTTATTTTTGATAAGGGCTCATGATAAATCATACAAAAAATTTACACATCGTGGCATAAGCTACACAACCACGGTGTGAGGTGATTGGTGACCAATAATTGCTTGTTTATGGTGGGAGAGTTTCAGTGTTGACACAGCCGGGTTGCTGGTCTCTCAAGACGTAATTAAGATTAATAAAGGACAGTATGAAAGGTTCAAACACGGATCTATTCCTTTCTGGTGCACAAACATGCTCCATATTTTCCATGGAAATCAAGATTTATGAAAATCTGTATAATTAATTTGTAATTTCATCGTATTTCATAACCTTGCTAAACTAATTTTACAATGCTATCAAATATTATATTCTTAGTTTTGAACTTCTTCCTCTACGTCAGATACCAAGTAAATGAATGCAGGTGTTTAAATTAAAAGCACTGTAGCACTTTTATGAAAATTTTATTTCTTTAAGGTTAATCTAATAAGTATTAGTTTATGTAATTATTTTTTTTATATATAAAATCGACCGTTTCAAAGGATTTAAAGTTGATAAATATTGACTTTAGCGGGACTCGAACGTACTCTACCAGGGGCTGTCCTCTCCACGACGGTCTGAAAGCACCCGCCTTGCTCGCACGTTTTTTCACCAGTTTAGCGCAGACAAACCTAGTCATTAGCGGACCAACCATATCATCGAGTTTAAATTAACGACATCGGCGATTAAGGTCACCGAATAGTAAACGGGAATTACTTGCCCCTAGATACAGATACCGAAGGCTTTTGCCGCAGTCATTGTGTTTGGCTAGTTGAGATTGCTTCAAAACGTGCGAGAAAGGCGGGTGCTTTCAGACCGTTGTGGAGAGGACAGCCCCTGCTGGACTACGTTCTAATCCCGTTCCAGTCAATATTTTAAAACATTAATTCCTCGGAACACTGTCGATTTTAATCAGACTGTTTATCCGCATTTCTTTGTTCAACTTGGTACATTTGCTTTTGTTAGTTTAAAACTTCATATTAATTGCACATATTTTCGTGTTAGTGAGATCTCTTTGTTTACCTAAAACAATGTGCTTTTGTTCCTTTAACATTTACACAATACTTTGGAAAGATACACACTTACATGGTATTTGACCATTTAACTTAACCTTAAAAAACTTCCAACTGCATCAATCAAAGCTTCAAGTGGAAAAATGAGCTACAGCACGTTTTCTCAGGATAAAACGGCTGACTCGCGAGGGAAAAAGTGTTACCAATTGCTAACCGCTTTTAAACAAGTAGTTATTGATGAGAGTACTTAAATATAGTTCGGTTGAGATAGGCTCTCCATTTTCCTCACTCGAACACTTTAAGGTGTTCACGCTCAAAACCGTTAAACGTTTTCGCTAGATATGTACATGTACATAACACCTTATTTTAAAGACACCGAATAATCTGGATTAGAAATCAGACGTTTCACCCTCTGAATAAAATTTATTTTTCATAAACTGTTATTTGTTGAGGAAAGTTTCAATGAATAAAACATCAACAACACAAAAATATGCGAAAGTGCCTCTAAGCATTCTCACCGTGACACCTTCCTTGAACTCGAGGATACCGTTGTGCTCTGTGACGTCACTAGGTAGTCCGAGTCCTTTCTTGAATAGATTGTCTCTAAGAATGGACACCGTAGATCTCAGCATGAAGGAAATGAAAAGGTTCAAATGCACGATGTTCCGAGGACAATGCAAGCGTCTGTTGGCAAAATATGATTGACATGTCAATGATTACAACATACGATTTGGGCATGAAATGTGTGACTCATTTCAGTCTATTTTCTAAAAATAACATCCCCATAATTTTGAGACATAAATAGTTTGCATTTATTCTCGATCATCCTGCTATATCAGCGTAATTAAATCCACAGAGCTTTTACTACAGTTAATAATTATCGGGCAAAATGCCTCGTATCGCTTCAGATTTGTTTTTTATAATTAGTCCAATGAGTCTTTATGAATGAATCCTGAAAATATCAAAAGTGACTTGTCATTCTTGATTGCCGCTATTGCTGGATGAGAGTTATTTCACATAAGGATAGGAGACTTTTAGACAGATAGATTTTCGAAGCTCTCAAAGTGCTAAGATAGTCGTAAGCCGATGTTAAAGAGCCATTCATATTATTTACGTGTAGATATCACGTCCAATATACATGGATACTAGTTTAAAAAAACCTAATAAGACTATCAACTCCTAACTGCCCTCCTGGCTGTTTTAGATAAATTCCAAAATTAAGTTTGACTATTTGACGCGCGCCACTGTCCGTTTTTCGATCATAATTGCGACATTCAACCTTCATATTGTCACTGTAAAAAAACAATAAGCTTTCAAATTTGTCTTTTTTGGTAACAGTCGATACTTCACAATCAAATGACACCATTGATTAAGTTTGGCATATTTGACTCCAACAACTCACGGAGTGGCTCGTTAATGGATAATTCGTATGACAAACTTACTGGTATGAGAACTTCGAAAAGCTAGGCGATACGTTTTGAAAGACAAATCACTTGACAAAGTATTGGTCCAAACCACCAACCTGGCACTGAATATTTTTGCTAATACTAAAACGTTACTGAATTTTACGTATTTTTATAATGAATGTTCTTGCTACAGTTTCTATACCTCCTGTTTATATCTTTAAACTCGTAATGATGAGATGGTATACCTGAAGTACACAACGACGAAAACAGCAAACGCTAGAGACAGCAAACTGAAGCCATATCCAATGTTGTACATTAGTCGGATCCTTTGAAGATGCTCCTGTAACGAAAACACACAGCTGTGAAATCTCATAATAAAGATACTTGTATGAAGTGATTAACTATTGCCTACAGAAATCAATTACACCATTTCGTGTCTTTCATCGAACCTAGAAATCAATTACACTATTTAGGATTTGAGATCCATTTTCAAGTAATTGGAAAAAATGTATTGGAGAGGAATGAGCAAAGAAAGGCTCACGGCGACAGTTGGGTCTAGACTAAATGGGCTATAGCAGTCAGTGTAGTTGGTCCACGTCTCATTGTAGACCGGGTTAATGTACCATTCCCCACTCTCAGTACACGTCCGGGATGCTCTTCCTACAACATGCACACGTACCTATATAATACAAAATAACTTCCGTTTGATAGTATTTTTGTTAACTTGATAATATGTAAAAACAAGCGAAACGAGTTTTATACCAAATTAATCATATGTTTTTGGATGGAAATAGTGTGAAATGTTCAAACGTTCTATTATTTGTATTACTTGTTCATAGCAAAATTGTAGACAGTGTGCTGAACATTGCCACGCGTTGGATGCCATTGAGACGATGGTGATAACATTGGACGTCACGTCAACATACTATAGTGACGTCATATATGTAAAATTATTACGCTTGTTTAAATTGTATAATATTACACAGAAATATCACGAGTGAACAATATTGAGTCGTTCGACACATGATAGAAAAATAAACATATGCAGTTCCATTTACCTTTGAAGAATGCCAAACAATTTACATAACAATAACTGTATATGTATGTGATCAAAAAGTTCACTTATAAGATTTGCCTACTTATAGCCGTTTAAGGGCTGAATCTGTTGAATGAACGTAAGGACAGATCTGTTGACAGTATCGTAAAACTAGAGTATTGATTTTTCCAACAAACTTCAAACAAGACCGAATTTAGTTGATCTTCAAGGGTCATTGATCGACATATTTAAACACATTTTGTAATCTACCATGCGATGAACTCTTACGTCTGACTGTCGTCTTACTTACCTTGTAGGTTAAAGCCATGTATGTACCGAGGACACGGCTGCTCCACGACCTCTCCCACTCTGGCAGGTGGCCAACACATCAGACGGTCCCATGTCCGGTTACACTGCGGTCCTGCTAACAGACATTAGTACAATAGGTAATGCATGGTGATTCCAATCGTCATTTTAAGCCTTGTTATAGTGAAGTTAGTGTTAGTACATATACACAAATATTTTTGTTGGCTATTTGCAATAAACTGGTTTGAATGTATGCTACAATGTGTACAAAGAGTAAAGTAATCCTGCTGAAAACATGTTATTGCTTAAATGTACAAAATGTGACGAAAATGTAACAAAGATGAGGTGATTTGGGGTTTAACAAGAGAACTTCACCCATATCACGGCTGCTATTATTTTTGCAGGGAGAAATCCCGTAACATCATTGTTGGTATGCATTGCAGTCAAACCTGCGAGCGTTGGCTTGAGCTAGCGAACCATTGGTGGTACTGCGCAGAATTCAGTGTGGCATTGAATCCAAACTGTACTGTCTGCACGAGAACAGTTATGTACTGCAGACACAATTCCCTGGCAGGTTTCGAACCACGTAACACTTGCCTAGTTCAGTTCTTACATACGAAGAAGTATGTTTTAGCAATATAAGATGCACACTGATGACTCTTTGAAAATGTTACTGAATTATTGATTATTGTAATATAATACTATAATATATATATATATATATATACTATAATTAATACTATACACCTTAAAAAGGTCAACTATACTAAACTGAACAGTGTTAATTAGGTGTATTTATAAATATAATGGTATAAACAAATTATTGATGTTGTCTGTTTTTCCTTCAACGTTTGGTATATATTTCGGATGGCACTATAACAATTATCTAGGGAGAAGGTCTGCTTTCACATGAATTTGAATTACCTGAGATAGAGGACTGATCGTTCCGGATTTGTTGGAGACAGCTTAATCCAGCTAACTGAATTCGTCTTTTCTGCTGCTCCGGGCTGATTATAACACGGTTCTGAAACATGTAAATGACCAAGGCTCATTCTGGTGAAAAAAATATTCAAAAACAATGTTTCTAATGAAGTTGAAATTTTCATGATGAATATGAGTATCATTTCGCGTTTCTCACAACGCATATCAAGATACGAAGACCAAGATACTTACTGCAGCTTTCAACATGGTTTCAGAGGCACAGGTAGGGGCAGAAATGCTTTATCCCCGGAGGTTGACACAGAAACTTGTTTATTCGTTATTTTACATGAACGCAAGATAAAATGTATAGGCTCCTGTCTGCTGTGCAACATGTTGGATATATTACCTTGTTTCCACGATAGATCAACTCCAGCGTCTCCATCACGGTGTTCTAGGGAGGCCTCTATCACTCATCTGTGCAAAGAAAAAAGTTCATGGTCTCTTATGGAATAAGATAGGCCATTGATAAAATTTGTTTTATATGGATATGGATTATTGTAAAGGATGCTAATGAGTCTTTGACTTTACTGTACTTCATGCCCCTATCGTTAGGTGCTAATAGCATGTCACTTCCTGTTTTCGGTCCCTCGTTAGACATTTTTATCTTTCAGTAAGGTAGTCAATACCTAGTTAAGAGAATACAAAACGTCTCACATCATTAATCAACACACATGAAACCACAAATTATATGTGTGTTAAGCCGGATGGTACACAAACGCGTATGTTGAAAATACGCGCATAGAAGATGTAAATAGCTAAGATATGTGTTATTGACAATTATATCAAACTTCACAGATCATTCAAAGGCTGAATATATAAGACAGATTATCCAAACTCCTGTTTAAACGTGAAACTTCAAAACCAATGTATGTACATGCTTTTTCTGTTGTTACCCTGCAAATATTTACATGTCAAAATTATAAAACGGTTCATTTGGCATTCATCAACAGTGAAATCTACACATCTTGAAACATGTAATCAATAGCAAACATATAACACATCGTTGATAAAGTTAAAACCTTTATAGATATGACAAATTCAAACGAGTTCCTTGGAATCGCATCCTACGTATACACAACTCGAACTGATATAAAGTGCATAGCTATAAAACAAGCGCACATGAATAAAGATAGAATTAGTTGTGAAACATCAACACTTCACAGATTGTTCAAAATCTGCACATGTTACAACGTACACATATTCGTAGATGACAACTTTTTTATTCTGAGAGTGCGTCGTTCCATACAGTCTTGAATCTTTGCCAAGTCTGAATGACATAAAGGATACTGTAATATATACAGATAAAAGAATTTGTATCTCAGATTAAAGAAGTTGTCATCAATGAATGTTTGTACTTAGTTTATCCCAACTTCTGAAATGCCACTCAAAGAAGCTGAATATTTAATACAGATTATCAAAAATCCTCTTAAAGAGTGCGTTTGCCAAAAATTTTAAAAGAATTTTAATTAAACCGGTACAATTCATTATCATTAAAGTAAATATATCATTAATTCATTCATTCATTCAAACAGATTTTGAAGCTCTGAGAAGATTTGTATGCATTGCATCGACAACAGTCTCAGCCATCTAGAACGTCGTCTAGAAAGAGTGACAGTACAATTGCAGAGAAATCAGGAAGTATAAGAAACCGAGTTGACTTCCTGCCAATTACTTTATCAAGATGTGATACCTTAATTATTATTGAGATATATTGGTTTCTGGATATCTGAAAACGTTCTTATTTAATTGCAAATAATCTTTCAGATTGCGGATTCATATTCAAAATAATTATTGAATGCAACTTAGCCATACGACCGATCTTATGAGGCACCTGCCTGTATTTATTTGTAAAAAGCAAATAAATCACAAAATAACTTGTCTCATTGCAATCTTTGTCAAACGGGTTGCTAGATATTTCTAATTTATCATAATTACAATCTTCAAAATAAGTCACTACCTTCAAAGATTATTTTGTAATTCAGAATACATGCCTTTGATTCAGAGCTGGTTAGTTTTTTTCTATTTACAATAACGTAAATATCATTTGAATGTATTACATAAAGCAAATTAATTCACTTAAACCTGAACAACTGAAACATTATTGGATTACTTTTATTATGATTAAACTACATGTACTTTTTAATGTCAATGTATCGAGTCAAGAATCTTCCAGAAAAATGAATGCAATGCATTTCTTATCATACATGTACCATGATTTTAGCGGTCTTTAAATGTCACCATAATACGTTGGTTGCAGCTTGCAGACAGATTCCCGTGATAAATAACGATGATATATAAATAAAGAAGAACACATATAATAAAAAATATTATATAGTTAAATATAAATATCGATAGCCTTTAAAAATAAATATACTGAAAAAATATATCTTTATCAAACCTTATGCAAATGATATTGTCAATATTCGACAGGATGGTTCCACGACGAACTCCGTTAACTAAACTTAAATGTTTAATAATACCAAAAATATAGTTTAATCAAAATACGACCCTGTTCACGACGCTCGTGCCTTGATAGAAGTATAGCGACCGCTTTCGCTCGGGAAATACTAATATTTAGGCACTCGTGGCGTAAACATTGTATGTCATCGACACTCATATAACATCCTCTATTGATGCTGGGAACCTAGACTAAAATTTAGTCTATGAAAACTTTTAATAATTCACTGTTCCTTCCTCCATTATGTTTTATTTACCTAGAACCTAGAGTGTTCATATTTGGTGACAGCTTTTATTTGGGGAACGACTAAGGCGCCAGTCGACTTTGGTGACCTTAACCTCATATTCCACGACACTTTGAAAACTTTGTAATACATTTTTAACGCAATATCTCGTAAAGCTTAGCATCTAGAGTTTATATTTGGTGATGGCCTTCAATGGAGCAAGACTCAGACGCCAGTCGACATTGGTGACCTTGATCTCATTTGCAAGGTCACTACGACACTGTGTAATACATTGTTAACGCGATATCTCGTAAAGCTTAGCACCTACAGTTTTGATATTTGACGACAGCCTGCAACGGTGGATGACTCGGGCACCAGTGGACTTTGGAAACCTTGACCTCTTTTTCAAGGTTACCACGACACTGTCATCACTTTGTAATAATTGTTAACACAATATCTCGTAAAGCTTAGCACCTAGAGTGTTCATATTTGGTGACAACCTTCAATCGAGGAAGACTCAGGTATCAAAAGATAAATAATGTTAATTATACCAAATATCTTATAATGGCGGAGGACATTGCCATGTTAGTGGCAAACACTTGTTTCATGTGTATTCAGTCAATCTAGACTTGCTGAATGTGGACGTAGACTGTATAAAAGGCTCATTTGTATACACAGTCATGAAGCAGGACTATGGGAACTTAGCGGAACTTTGAAATAACAAATATTTCGTTTTAGAAAAATAGGATATTACAGTCATTACGGTAACGGTCTACTGATATTATGGTACTACTCTTTTGAATCTCGATTTCATACCCAGCGTTTACGATCGATTTTGTCTTCACCAGACGTCATCAAAGATGAGTATTTAGGGTTTTTTATTTATAAGTCTGCGTCGAATTCGGTATGTTTTGATATCAATCATATTCTTCATTTTAAATGGTAATTCCAATCAAAATAATTGGATGCCGTACGAGTTGTAATTCTTCACTGAAATGTGACGTGGGTTCAATCTCAGACGACACTGTAATTGTAACGCCATGACTTTAAACTACAAATCAAATTAGCGTTTTGGTAATATTGATTTATCTATTACTGAGTCAAACATCAAACCTCAGCTTCAAGAAGCAGCATGTTGAGATCAAATGATGTGACGAACGAGATCACTTCACATATATTGATTTCTGATTATATGAAATTCAGAAATAGATGTCTGACAGACAGTTTGTAAATTTTCGATTTAAACTTTACAAGAGATCCAACCTACAATATTGGACATGGAATTGAATCCATTTACTTGTCAAATATGACTTGAATCAACAAAGCATAAATCTGGTCGGTAATCTTGTTGCAATTCATGTAATTGGACTGTCAGATTTTTGCAATGGTTATTGAGCTGGGTGAGCAAGAAATAAATATTCGATAATGTGATTATTTAAACTGCTCCGGCAGTTGCCCATGATTTCACCTTGGTATACAAAATGCAGGTTTAACAATAAACTGTGTCTGCATCTAGGATTTCCGGGCCTTCAAGAAGATATGTACTCCGGACACCAAAAAATTTTCCTCACAACAATGTAACAGTTTATCTGTGAAATCAGTTAATACGTGTATTCACTGCAACTTTCACTATACACGTGCACATTATTGTGTCACTTCATAAATATATGTGTATACTGATATTTCCAGGTAACACACGTATTTAACGGAATTAAATGTTATTGACTTAACAAATTTACTGTATTAACAAAAATACTGCATACATGGATTGTTCTCGTAGATAACAAATATAGATTATAATAAAAGATTGCTGTTTCTGTGCAGAAAAAGACTTAGTATTTTCACCATCTCTATATAATATGTGTAAAGTAATTAATTAAGGTATCTTTAATACAATGTCTTTATTATTATTAATAACGTTGTCTGCCTCTGAAATATTTGACTGTCCTTACTATATCATTCTTATACGTTTATGTTTGCAGAATATAAGCTTAAAATTATTTAGAAAATGTTCTTGTACAGGAGATTTATAATGTTGACGATACACGAGGAAACAAATGAACATTATGAAAGATCTTCCATCCTGTCACTTGAGGAAGGTGACACTTTGAACTATTGCTGACAGGCCCGTTAAAACCAACCAGACATGAAAATAACCATGGTTCATAAAGGTTCATCGTGTCGTCACATTAACAATCATGCGGCTGCACATCATTTCTCATTCATGCGTCATTCAGAATTGAATAACCCATCAATTTGGGTACGTCAATTCTCTTTATTGTCAGACACATTTAATGAACACTATGGCACATTAGAGATATGAAATATTACTCTTTCCAAAAAATGTTTTAGAACCGAAATGCCTCCGGTGCTCAATAGTTTGCCGTTGTCACACAATGGGCAGAGGATGCAGGTTTGATTATCACGGAGCGGCGTGACAATGATTAAACCCAATCTGTTTGATGACACTCTCTAGAGATCTTACCAGCAAGTGTTTACGATCATGATCCTCAAAGTCAGATAGGGATTCGTTCATGAGCATGGATATTGAGTTCTTTTTATGTAGGCATTTTTTCACGTCAGAATATAAGCTTAAAATTTATTTGAATCAGAAGACCCCCTTCAGTACCTTGATATCTATCGGGTCGAATGCTTCGTATAAATTATCATATACGTTTAACAATTTACTTTTTTAGCCAATGAAATGTTTTGCAAGGTGCCCGAAGCATTTATCTTGTCAGTGCTGCTTTTGCTAGACATCATAGAGACACGAGACATGTACCTGAAAGATGTCATGGTATTGAAGGAGCTCTGTAGACTCAAATAAACTGATGAAACAGGGTGAGCTTTGAAAAGGGAGGAAGGGGGAACAGAACAGAGTATGTTGGACTTACTTTGAAAGCTTTAATGATATTCTAATAACCGTAGCCTGTCATTTATCTTTACAGGGCTGATTACACTCGTATCGTGGATACTTGTGTGCGGAGGGCGATGATAACTATTTTGATGTTGACCATTCACGCGTATTGGGACTCAACAGTGATTTGTGAAGCCAGGGATGAGGTGAAGCTTTAACATCATCGGATACCACTCTTTAAAGACATCAAGTGTTGTCGTAGAAGTTGCATGCATAGTGAATGATAAGAGGTATCTTGTCCAGCTTGCCGATGACTAATATTCAATCAAGATACGACACAATTACATGATAATCCCTTTCCACTATGTGAGGAGGCAAGTATAATCAATTAAAGAGGAAAATACATTGAGTTAGTAATGGAAAGGGAAGAGAACTTTGAAACAAAAAACATATTTTAAAATCTTTCTGTGGTGTAAGCATTTTAAAAGATCTATTTGAGGTGGGAGGTCCTTATTACTTTTATTTACATTCCGTATAATTATCCTTTTGCAGGCAAAAGTCCATGTTGTACTGAACAACCAAAAGTTAATCTGGAAACTATAGCGCAACACACTGACTGCTTATTGGTAAAATCAAATAAGATAACCGAACCGAAGAGAGTATTTCTTTCAACTTTTGCCTATCACACGTACACAAGCGCATTTAACTGCAATTGCATATCTTGACCATATCTCAAATATGTAAGAAAACTTGCTACAAGACCAAAGTAATACCTCTGCGCATGATACGTATTGGTTTTAAAAAGAATAGGGAAAGAAAGTGTGTTTTCCTTCAACTTTTCGCAATTTAACCCTTTAACCCTTTTAACCCTAAATCATGTTACAAGCAATGGAATACTTCTGCGCACGTCCTGTATTGACTTTAAAATGAAGAGGGAGGGAGCATTTCATCGCCCAGAGTGTATTTTCCTTCAACTTTTTGCAATTTAACCCTTGCTAATTATATAGCACTTAACTGACATATCATATGATGAAAACTTTGACTCTTTTGACGATTTTATTTTTTGTTCTCAACGACATTGGTTAACTCTCATGCAAAAAATCATGAAATACGACGGGTAGGTTTTTGAGTTATCTGCCCGTGAAGTTGGCGATTTTAGAAAATTGGCTAGCTTTGAGTGGTCGCTTTGAAACCTTAATTAAAATGTTATGTGTAGAGAAAAAGGAGAAAGGTTGCGATATTGTTCGAAACATTGGCGATACACGTTGCAAGCAAACTATAGTCTCAAAAGTTATTCCATAACTCGTCCAAAGCAAATAAAAGAATCGACGAGATAGTGTTTGATAGGCGTTATATTATTATTCATGCATATGGAATTCATGATTTTGGCTTCGACGTTTTTTTTTTGCTGTTTGTAAAATAATTAAGACATTGGCGTTTTAAGGTAAACATATAAAATATCTAAATTCATATCGTCATATACCAAAGTATTTCCAGATATGTAAAGTCATAAAAACGCGTAGTGACTCACAGTAAAAATTCAACTACGTAGTTAACTTCAGTACAATGAAAAATGAAATATGAAAAAATTAATTGTTGAAAAATAAAATAGTGACTCCGGTGATGCATCTGAGGAAAACGTGACTGTCGTGTATGTAAAAATGTAATTCTTTTTACCTATCATCAAAGCAATCAACATTCACTGTTAAGACATGGCAGTGAATAACAAATATGGCATTTTTGTTGTTGAATACAGGCATAAATGTTTGTTTTAAACATTGTTTTTATCCCCCACACGTAATTATGTCAAACACTAGTTACACCGGAGTAGCGGTTTTAGCTAACAAGCAAACTTTCACAAGTGATTCCTGTGTGACTTTAAATTAACATTCATTTCCCGTTGTTTTGACAAGCAAATACATTTAACTGTTTACTATCCTGCTAAATCAGGGTGTAGGAATCCGCTCTCGCTCCTTCCTATACCCTAAAATCTTTCAAGCCAAAAGCCTCGTACGGCTGGATCGGCTTGGTTCGTGGCTTAGTTAACCTGTTATCATTTCAGCTAATGGAATGTCGTTATGCAAGGAGCGTGAAGCTGCTGTCTTAAAACTTAACGAATTTTCCATCCGGGTGGTGCCGCTGTATAATATTTCACTATTGTTGACAAAAGTTATACAAAATTGTCTAAATCCATTTCCTGTCACAATAATCTTTTCATACAAAATTCGATATAGCTTATCCCCACAACCATAGCTAAATATTTGGGGGACATATGGGATGGGGGAGGTTTTGATTTCCCAGTCGAGCTGGGAAGGCAGTGAAATCTGACACTGTGAATGGATCTTTTCCTCCACTAGCAGACTTGTTTGGTATGGTAATGATAAGAATCTAGTCACGTGACATTAACAGAGTTAATTCATATTTGGAAACAATAATGAAGTAAATGCAGTCAAAGTACTCTTTTAGTTTTTACTTTGGATCAAACATGTTTAGGAATTACCCTTCTTTGAAGTGTCAAGGATGTAATGTGTAAATATGATAACTTTCCGGTAAGAAGATTTTGATTTATTCCACTTTGAACATAGGTACCCAAATTTTCCCTTCAAGGTGTAGTTTTTTTTTCAGGTCAACTTGGCCACGCCAACACCGTGTATAGATCCGGGTTAGAATGAGTCATTGCAAAAGAAGTTGCTGTTGAGGCTACTCTTATTATAAACTTAATTATGGAAAATAAATGTTACTATTTTACTTTAATGAGTAAGTTTTAATGGTTTGTATTGTACATCTACCATTTTCACGTCTACCCGCCAATTACTTATAAAACTACCGTCATGAGTTCTACGTTCTACGTCTCATGACTTAAATCCGAATTTGATGATGGATGTAAAGTAAAATACCCTTAGCGTCTGTAAGTCATTCATCGTCGCGATACCTGATCTTATCAACTCCTAAACATGACCGATTTTACAATTATGAAAACATCCTATCTAACGTAAAGTCGGCTCCGAATGTGAGACCTTAATTGATTCTCTGCTTGGAGTGCTCTCTGGCTACGAGTGTCAGACTACGGAAGCACTTGTGTCGCAAGAGTAAGCATCTTATGTGCGTCCTTGACAAGTAAACAGCGCCTGGCTAGAGATGTAGACGAAGTTCTGACAACATTCGCCAGTTCGTGAGAGTCTGACAGCTGCAAATCATTTGAGATGTAAAGTCCTTTCATTGAAACCGCCAAAGGTTGTTTGTAAATAGGAAGAGATCTACTGATATTAATCTTTCTTCTCACTTAGCAGCAGAGCTCCACCCTTTCTTGAATCTTCTTTCAAAGACATTAATTGCTAGCTGAACAGTTTGTGTTAGGACCGTTGTAGCACACACCCTCCCCTACACTTTTTCATATTAAATTTGACATGAGCAAAACATAAGAGACAATGACTTCTGTAGCTTACATAATTATGACATGACTGACACTTGTTCCCTAAAAGTTATTCGTTTTGTTGAATAAATGTATTGATTCATACAATTACTATTCTCTGAAATATTGGTATGGAAACGTATAGCTAAATTCAAAAGTCATTTAACAGAAAATATTTTGCTACGGCATACATCAACATGAGGGAGTTGAGATAAGGTGATATAGAGTTGAACGCCGGTTTCAGAAGTAGTTCACTTATATCTCGGCTGTTAGTATCATTGCAGGGAGAAAGCAAGCAATCTCTATTGTGGCTATACATTGCCCTTCCCATCGTAGTCTGAAAGCCGTCGTCATTATAAAAGTGTTCTTCACAATGAAGTTAAACGCGTAGCAGCCCGTGCAATTCTAGAATTGTGAACAAAGTCATTGATATGCAAAAGATGAATACAACGAGTCACCTGGGCGCTTTTGTTGAAATAGGTTGTCACATTTCTTACAGTAATTAGCATAATACTATTCAGTGTTAAAAGGTTTAGGTTGTATTAATACGTCTCTTGACTCCCGACTTATTTTGTTAAGAGACTGTTGAATGCAAACCTTTTTCTACTTCTATAAAATGCAAAGTTTGAAATGTTTAGTGTAGTTTCTGTGTCCCAGTAAGGAGGCCGCGTTTGACAAGCATCAGCTTTAATTCTACTTCCGGTATTCACGAGTTCTCAACAACGTCCATTTTTTGCAGGTCTGAGGAGTCTTGAGTAGTTTTCAATTACACTTTCAACAGAAAAAAAACACCAACAGAACAGAAAACTGTTATACTCTACAATCTATAGTTTCCGGCTTTGCCTGTATTTGAATACCAGCCTTGCCGTACAAGGTTAGGTTCACACTGACCACCCTTTTAATACTTAATAGCCCGAAAGTATTCATTAGTCAGTAGCTTTCCTTATAACTACTTTAGAAATTGTGAAAATTGCTTTCCTTTCTTTGCACACTTCTTTAACGTGAGAAAATCTATCACTGTGTGCACAGGCAAATTCATAATGACATCATATCCAACTTCTATCTAAATTTTCATTTCATGGTTTTCTTATTCCTTATGTTACACCTGCTACATACAGATACTTTTTGTGTTTACGTGCATGCTTAATTCTTTTTAATGAAATCCGTTCGTAAGTTAAAAACCGGATATGAATATGAAACTGCTAGATGTTCATATTAACTTATTTAACAATGCAATTGCTATCATACAGACATGAGAGAACCCAGAACCAATTAAGCAGTCACTTCTGTCACAGCTTTATGGCTAAGGAATCACTTTTTAATGCAACGAGGTGTCATTATGTATAGAAGTAAAACACGTTTCCGATGTTACAGTAATGGATGAGAAGCCCAGAGGAAGTTGCGAATCATGGCCAACAGCCACGAGGTTTCAAATGTGATCCCTTCTTAGTAAAACATGTTGTAAATAATGTTTGATGTACTTTTGTTCTTTAATTAGGAACATGTGTTTATATAACCCAAGAATAGATCAAAGTCTTGAAAATAAGATGTCCTCTGAAAATTTAATTACAAAGGTAGTGATGTAGTAACAAAATAAATCTTCTTTTCCCTAAAGTAAATTCAACTCATTCGATCCTAGAAACCGTTAATCGTTTACAACAGCAATCGTTTATTAAGGGATGCAGAATCCTTATATGTTGCAATCGATATTAGCCAACGACGTTAGTGTAAACTATGAAATCTGCCCGAAACCGACGATAAACTAAAACAAGTAAACATTCTGCGGCATGTGGCAGAAGTCAAGTCATGATAGTTTAAAAGTCGATTGGATATAAGTCAAGACTGAAAGCCATTTGCACACTTTGACCAAAGCAAAGAAGCTGTCGTAACAGAGAGAAATTGAATGATAAGTCTTAATAAAGAATGATTATAACGAGACATAAACCAAAACGACGATATACATGTGAGGGTTACATCTGTCTTAAAATCAATCCGAGACATCTTCGAGGAAAAAACTAGTGTGGTTGACACAGGAAAGTCATTTGTGGTGTATGGTTCATACACGTGCTTCCTGCAGGGAAAGATAATGGCGTGCACAGAGAACATATACAAGGTTAACGTATCGTGATTACTATTCTTTTATAGATAAATGATGTATTTTTGATGGAGATGAAACATTTTACATATTTTATTCCTTTGTTACTGAGTGTGGCAGCATGAACATGATCATGGATACACAATGAAGCAGCTTTCATGTTTTTCATCTGAGTAATCTTAAAATGCCTTGGGACGTCTGTTAACCTTTTAAATTCTTTTCTGTCAATACTTTTAAAAGATAACAAAAATTAATTAAATCAGATTGTGTAAGATGCACTGGAGAAACAATCTTTTGAGTTTGATAATGTTCAGATTGAGGTAGAATTCCAAACAAGTGACTGTTTTGTTGAGATTTACATATCCACTTTCTGTACATACAAAGCTGCCCATTATTGGGTACGTTTAGACCACGTCGATGATAAAGTAAGCCTGGTATAAATATTTACAGAGAACAGCGCGTATCGGCAGGCACTGACAGGGGTACTCTACAGGCTGCACGTGGCACAGCTGTCCATCTTCCAGTGGACTCCGCCTGGTTTTAGTCTAATTATAACTAGCCTTGCTTCATTCAGATAAACAGTTATACCCCACCTCTTATTTAGACTTGCTCCACACAGATGCCTTTCTCAAGACAGATACTTGGTAATATATCACCTCTTATCTAGCCTTTCTCCACAGAGCTATCTCGCTGCACACAGATACCTGGTTTAAGACAAATACCGGATAATTTCCATCTCTTATCTAGCCTTGCTCCACAGAAATACCTTGCTCAAGATAGATGCTTGGTTATACTCCACGTCTTACCTAGTCTTGCTTCACACATATACCTTGCTCAAGACAGATACTTGGTGTCATTCCACTTCTTATTTAGAATTTCACCACACAGATCCCTGTTTATATAACCTTGCTCCACAAAGATACCTTGCTCAATACTGATACGGTTATATTACACTTGTTTCCCGGCCTTGCTACACAGAGATACGCGGTTGTAACCAATCTCTCAGCTAGCCTTACTCCACAGACATACGCTGTTGTAACCAATCTCTTAGCTAGCCTTACTCCACAGAGATACATTGTTGTTATCCAACTCTTAGCTAGCCTTGTTCCACAGAGATAATTGGCTGTAATCCATCTCTTATCCAGCCTTGGTCCACAGAGATACGTTGTTGTTATCGATCTCTTATCCAGCCTTGCTCCACAAAGATTCGCGGTTGTAACCAATCTCTTATCTAGCCTTACTCCACTGAGATACGTTGTTGTTATCCATCTCTTAGCTAGCCTTGTTCCACAGAGATGAGTGGCTGTAATTCCTCAAATGGATTCCCTGCTACAATCCTCTCCACAAGTGATTTGAGAAGTGATATTATCGAATTATTGTAACCTATTTATCATTACATAATGAAATCTGAAGAATTATTTTTCATTGTGCGTCTTTTTGTGAACTTGGTCCAAACAGTAATCGTTAGAAGTTCAATATTTACCTAGAATTAGATTCCCACAAGTAATTGATAGATCTACTGTAAACAGATACATGGTAATATATATTTATTTAGTAGGTTATCCAACTTCTTTTGTTAATTGATCTACACATGACTTGAAGTTTAAAGTTCATCTTAGTGTTGCTAAAGTCATATAACTCAAAATATATGTACGCTATTATAAGAGGTAATGTCTACATGCTGGAGTGAATAATTTCAATGCTAATCGGCTCCAAAAAAGTGACAATAGGTTGCAATATTGATAAAAATCGGATTATAACTCGCCCATGTACTGCAGTGTAATATTTATACTGCAATATCAGACTAGTGGAATACCGCTGAACGTATGACGTCACAACAGTGTATAGTTGTGATATCACAATGTAAGCGCCGCCGTCACAATGGCAGCTAAATCGCGAAAATGTTACTTCCATTTAATACTATTTTCATCAAACTCGCTCGTTTGATACTAAATTATTCACTCTTTTAATGGAAGGTCGTCTAGTATCCCCTATACATAGTTCCTTGGCTGGCACACAAATCTTATAAGAATATACAGAATGACAGACTTGATTTGAAAGTATTCATGCATTGACATTTGATATGTGTATATGGTTGTTTTTCCAGTTTCATTAAAACTATTATTTGTCGTATGTGTGACATGTTGGCATGAATCAATATGATGTTTTGAATTGTGATAAGAATTTATGGGGTCTCTGTTTTTTTTCAAATGCCCGCAAACAAAAAAGTATAATACCTCAAAAGAATTGCCTATAGAAATATCTTCCGTTTGTTCATCCCTTTTTCTGGTTTCCACAAAACAAATCTAGTTTAAAATATCTTCTATGTGGACCTTCTCCATACTGACGTTGTGTTAAAGTATCCAAAAAAGTTGATTATATTATACAATTTTATGATCCGTAAAGACATAATCGTATATTCTGAAAACAATCTTTCGACCCCCAAACTCGTTTAACTAGAAGCAACGTATTGTACCGTGCGTGATAACATTAATAAGTATCTATATTTTCCGTATCGCGCAAGAACGAAAATCACAATCAACACAAATGTGTTTTATATCTCCGAATCGCGTGTCAATTGCATATTTTCACAGTTCTTGTTTTACCTCGTTTGAAAAGTTTACTGTTTCCAATGTTTCAATGAGTTCGTAAAAATACAATGCCAGCCAACTTGTGTTCGGCGAGTTTAATCATTTTGGGAAAAGTCAATGAATAAACCATGTCAAAATAACTATGAAGTGTTGGTATCGACAATAAAGTACTAGCGTAGGCCCAATGACATGTTGTGAGATGTTGAATTAATCATTGATGATTGGTTGACAGCGAGCTTCCTGCCTGTCCCTCAGATAATTGTTACCTACAGAAACTAACTTATTGATTAGATCAAAGGAAATTTTGTTGTCAGGAAAGTGATGCTTTACAGTGACCAATTAACCTTCTTGAACTAAGGTATAAGTAACAATGGTTTATAAATACTGTTATGAGAAGGAACTGTGTGATAATGACGTGTTTCTCTCGGCAGTGCAACTCTTCTTATATCATCTTATATACACCAACGATTCAACAAGAAATCTGTTGATTACTAACTATTGTTAATTCAAATGCATTGAATTACAATTTTGTTCACTGAACTTTCCCTTTGCTCGGTAATCACATTGCCATACGACCATAAGAAGATAAATATGAATACTAAATAATATATATGATATATATGATGCATATGAAATGTGCATCGTACAATTGATGCCATCTAGACAACGCAAGGTACTAATGATATTCACATTGTGGCTGGGTACAGATTTAAAGATGATGTGATTGGTTCTTCGCTACAGATGGAATTGTCAAGCTAAACTGAGTCAATTGGCTTCTTACTCTATTTAGGGCTTCATCTCAAAGAGATTGTATTTCGAAAATACCAATTTAGATAATTAAATGAACTGTGGATCAACTGAACGAATAGTTAGACCTGCATATGAATTAACACCAACCAAGAGTTATTTTATTTTAAAAAAGCATAATTTTAAAAATCAGCCATGTTTATGAGTGTTACAAACTGATCATTTGCTTTTAGAAGCAGTTAATTGTATAGGATAATGATTTCCCCCATATTCCTCATTAAGGAAGAACAGGGTCAGTTAAGGGCAAATCAGGCAAGTAATTAATTATTAGTTGCTGTATATGCATTCATCTGTGAGTTAGAACGAGCGAACCATGGATGAAACTGAAATTCAGTGTAGCATTGCACCCACTTACGTGTCATAGACTGACACTGATGTTTAATAAGCTGTGTTAGAATGTACATATATATTGACTGAGTTATGAGTGTCTATCATTGACTGTATGATCAGTACTATTGTATTGTTGACTTGATGTCGCACTATTAGCAAAAGGACGATGTAAGACAAAGTAAATCTATATATATACTTCTAAATTCACTCCTACTACCAGAATTCGACGAGTATATATATATAAGGTTTAAAGACAGCTAAGTTATGAAACAAATTAGGATGTTCTAAAATAAAGTGTTGTTGATTTCATTTTCTTCAGTCCACACTTGTGAGAGTTATTAATAGCATAATTATTATTTGCTTATTTGTTATTTGATACAAATCACCGCCGTGATGTGTATGTCTGAATGTGTACATGTATGTATACAAAATCGTTAAATTTTGGGAGGGAAAATGCCAAAGGCATAAACATAACCATACAACAATGGTAATAATTAGATTAGTTCACTTCTGATGCCGCTCACAGGTTAAATCAAATGATAAACTTTTGTCAAATCTGTTCAAGATAATCATGATATAATTTACCATGGTAATTGATTTTATATAAAGGTACCATTTCCATATTATCTTGGTGGTTCCTAGTGACTGTCCATTCTCTTCGCAAGTGTCTGTTACTGTAGCAACAGCCAGAGTAATTAATTACTGCATTAAATGGTCGTTTTGTAAATAACAGATTCGTGATAAGTGGTTATCAACATGGCATTGGAAAATATTTACGAAATGCAAACACTCACAATTCAGAGACCAAAGGAACTAATATGATATTATTATCTTATGAATGTGATAAATGAGTATTAATTAGACACGTATCGGTCAAGTGATAGCGGTAGGAGTTTACCCTTTGTTTTAATGCCACTGTATCGTTGCTCGAATACAGCTTTTGTTTCTGGTATTTGTCAAACGTCATAATTTTTTCGGATAGCAATACATCATAACATTTTACTGATAAAAAATCTAACCTATTATGCAGTACATAAATTGGAACTCCTAAAGATGAAAGCGGAGTCACTGACAGTTGATGCAAGTCCCTGGTTCAACGGGCATTACAGCTTGTGTGATTGAATATTGATTTAATTGATATGTTGTATGTTAATTCCTCAAGTATGGTCCGTTTGAAGTGTTTATTACTTCGGAACAAATAATGATAAAAGAAAAAAAATTATGTTTTAAAGCTGTTTCATAATGGATATTAAATTTCTTTTCATTGTAAGTTTCAGTAACGTAGTTTTTTACATTTAAGAACGCCAACGTCAATATTTCTCATAAAATTACTCATATCAAAAACTAGTTTCCAACAATCTCATGGAATTAAGAAATAATATAACTAAACTTATAAAGTCAGTCATTATAAATCATCATGAAGATATCAGTAAATAACAGTCCGAATACAACCTTAAGGAATTGATCAACCTTGTTTTTAGTTCGACAGAAACATTTTCCAGACATTTAACTATTAAAAATAAAACTAGACTTACCGTTTGTCAACTTGAGAGGAGACCCTAACAAGTAATTATCCACTAATAAGAAGCTTTAATCCGTTTACTGACTGGACATGACGACGATGACGCTACAAGTGAAGAAAAGTGTAGAGAAGTGAAAGTTACTCCGAGGCAGGTATTGATCAAGCAAGACAGGTGTCTGTCCTCAGCGCTCCCTGCTTGTAGCCTAGGCACCGCCGGTCTCTTGTCTTCACGCAGCCACTGAGGGAAGGGGAGTAAGACAAGGAAGGCCTGTATCAGTCTCTATCTTCAGATTCCACACAGCCACTGAGGAGAGATGATGGAAACAAGGCGATCCTTTATCTTCCACTGATCTTGCGAGATAGCAGAGTGTACAGACGTGATGGTAGAGTCCTGTTCTGGCTTTGTGCTAGGAGGCTGGATTAACGAATCAAAGAAATTAAGAGTGGTGTTAATGTTAGAAAGGACAAGATCAGGTAGTGATGCCCTGTTTGGCAATATTGATCTGAGTGGTATTGTAGTAATTGTTGATAGTGGGGATAAGAAACTAGCTTTCTGCAGAGCTCCAAGCTAGAGATTGGTCTTGTGATAACTTGCTGAGTGGCATCAAATCCTATCTTATCTTATGATCGCGATAAAAGTTGGTGTTTTTGGATAATCATTCGGACAAAAATACTGATGAAGGGTCTAAGGGGTTTAGGTATTTCCTCTTGAAATATTCATTTGACAATGTCTACTAATCCTAATTGAAGCACTTCTTGAACGCATAATGGAAGAATTCCTGCTACGTTGATTGGTGCTCGGTTGCATGCTTACCCGAGTGCAGGAGCTATATCTGGTCTTCTTATCTTCCGAAAGTGATCTCACTATAAGCAGCCATTTCACAAAGTATTATCTTCAGTCAAATAAAAACTTAAATTGGCACTTAGAGGACAACCGAGATCCTTTCTTAGTTCTCTGACAATTAAGTTTTAGATTAGTTTCTTTATCGGTTGCTCCAAACCACCGATGATAGGTTTTTTTTCTCAGAGTTTGAATAGCTGTTTTATCATTTCTATCAGAATTCAATAATATATACATACGTTATAATTAATATATATCTGCAAGCCTAAACATAAGCATCAATCAGAGTTTTTGTTATCGACAAGAACAAAATTCATTAAAAATATTATACAAACTGAAATGCTTCAGATTAATATTATCAATGGTGATAATGAGGTTTAAATGACTAAAAGAAGCAGTTCATATAGCAAAAAGCATGTCCAATTGAAAGGCTATACTTATTCGACCCTAAGATATGTATAAAACATAATAAAGAAATACAAAATATATAAATAATAAATATCTGTGTGTATACTTGTGAACATAACACAGAGTGGTGCTTTAAACTATGGAATAAAGCATGTAGACGAGAGAAATAATAAGATAAGAACCTGATGATGTTTTCGTTAGAATTTCATTTATCAAAAATAAAGTTTTCGTTAGAATTTCATTTATCAAATCGCTTATTTTAAATTGTCATAACTTAACCCATGCACTTACTACATCTTTCTCAGTTTAAAAAGTACATGTTTGTATAAATAAAAGACTTATTAAAGACGATTAGAGTCGCTAAAACTCAAAATTTAACTTAAGCACATGAACTACAAACCATTATGCTTTGCTTTAAAAAAGGTAAAATGAACGCTTCTACAAGAATAGCAAAATTAAATTGCAAAACGATTAAATTCTATACCCCAGAGTAACTTTGCTTTACCTAATGGATAACAGAGTACATACAGGAAGAGTACATTTACATTGCCAAATGATGAACTACCATAAGTCCAGAGAAAAGGTACACTTATTTTTTAAAAATAATAACTATCGTACGTCAAGAGGAATAGTCAAATTGCTTTTCCAAATGATTAACATCCATACGTCAATAAGAACAGTACAAATTATTTGCCAAATGATTCAATTCTAAACGTGCAGATGAACAGAAAACTTACTTTGCCAAATAATTAACTATCGTATGTTCAGAGGAACAGTATACGGTATTTGCCAAATGATTAACTACCATACGTCAAGATTGTTTATTTTAGACCAAATCGCAAATCGATCTGTATATTTATAATCTAACTCGGCAATTCTTCATGCGCTCTGAAAACAGGTTTCCAAGCATTTAACTACATCTCTATAATCGCTCGGACAACATGGGAGCTCATGTGTTAATCAATTTGTTAGCGGCAAATCCTGGCACTGTAAATTGCAGGTTGAACGGTTATTGTTTAATCAGATACCCACCATCAATCATCTTTAGACAAGTCAGATTTCCTCCATTGGAGGTATTTAAGCATGTGCAATGTCAGTCACGTATATTGCATAACATACTACATTTATAAAAGAGACCACTTCGTCAGTTATTATTATCATTATTATACCAAACATTATGAACCATCATTATAATTATGTCCAATAAGATAATTTCATTTCTACTTGTGCGTCAATTTACTTCATCTGCTGTGTACAAAGAAAGTTACATGTATCCAGTAAATATGATACTTTCACAGCAGAGTTAAAATTCAAGCAACATCAAATGAAAAACTATTGAAATCTGTTGCAATATTTGTACATGTCACCAATTAACCTGTTTTCATAAATAATGTGTTAACCTGTGGTGCCGATGTTGCTGGATGCGAGTCGTCTCATTGGCTGGTTAGATAGCTAGCGATACGAGGCTTTTGGCCGAAAGGATTTCAAGGTATATGAGATCAGGGTATGTGGAAGGAGCTAGATCAGCTGATTCAATTACGCTGATGTAGCAGGCTGATATACAATTTGCATTCTGGGATTGTTATGTGAGATGCGAATCATTATTGGTATTTTAATACTTTTTATAACCCAAATAGGATATCATTTAAAGCTTAAGTGTCTCTTTAAGATTCACAAAACAATCCTGGCAACTAAGGTATAGATTTCCCAAAGCAACGTTTGCCTATGTAATCCTAGACTCCACCGTCTGAGACTATAGTTTGTCAGTGAGATGATTGTACGCAGAAGTTGTGTACTTTACGACTAATAAGGTAACATGTTCTGTGTGAGATAATTCGTTCATATGGACCTTTCTTCTGTCTCATATAATGATATGGTTATATGAGTGAATGTTCTGAGATGGTAACTCTTCACTTGAATATAATGTAAAGAACGTGCAATGCTAAAGAAACAAAAATAGTCTATTCCCAAATCAGTATGTATATGGTATAAGTGGGCACTGTAAACAAAACAGTAAAGAAATAAGTTTGTGAAGATTAGCCATTAACCGCCCGCTTTAACATCTCTGTCTCTCTCTGTCTCTCTCTCTCTCTATCTCTCTGTGTGTGTGTGTCTCTCTCTCTCTCTCTTGGACTATCGCGATCGTCGCAGCAGCCTTGGCGATAAGCACAGTAAAGTACTCGAAATACGGCAAGGCCTATCTTAGCAAGTTAGTGAGGCTGGCGTAAAAATAGGCCATGTGTGGTAAGATCTCCTCGAGTAAAGGTTCGATATCAAACAAACGACACTCTTAAGGCATTAATTCTTGTTGTAATAAGAACAGTTTTAAATTCAACCAACGAAATTTACACTCCAGCATTAATCTGGGAAAAACACCATAGGAAACGACTTGCAATCACATCAAGTTTGTTCGTTGATTTACATGTCCGAGAAAATCGTTTTACAGTGAAATAAGTTCATCAACTTAATTTATTAGGTGCATTTTATAAAAAAAAACGACAGAGTAATTAATAGTCAACTTGTTTCTTTTTCTTTAAAAAAATATGTTGTCACATTTCATTCAATGTTGTTTGGTTTTTTTAACATGCCCAATCTATGTAGGTGACAAATTACAATGAGAGAATTAAAAGATGATGAACAATACTTTTTCTTGATATTCAATTTGACAAGAACAGTATTGGTAGACTATATTTCAGATTCGTCTTCGCAACCAACAAAGCCGATAAATCCAAAATGTGTGAGGTGAATTTAAATTTCAATACAACATTTTTCTTTTACCAAAACATGGCATTTCCCTGTCGATTGCTTTCGTATATATGTAATAAATTGGAAGAATACATGCAATATACAATGCAAAAAAATCTATTTATTTTATTAGACTTTTATTTGTAATTGACATTATGCATTTTGACATGGAGACTTCATTGAAAGCTTCAGCGGATGACTTTGTTGTATTTTCACGGGAATCGACGATTTAATAAATTATATGACTGTCAAAATTCGAAACCGAATCTATTTTGCAAATTTTAAGTGGCTTTTTAGTTATATGACAATAGAATACAGAAGGAATGTAAGATGTTATAATCTCTCGAAATTTGCATTTACAACGACGCATTGTGAGTTCCTTCACCAACTTCCGCTCTAGCTAAAATTCACTCTTCTTTTCGGTAACCGGAACTAAGATGAGGTTCTGAAAATTTGAGATTCGCGTCGATGGACCTGTGATGCAAGGTTTGTAAGGTGTATAATTGGGTACCTGTTGTTAAAGAGAATGCACTGTGAATAAAAAATGTTTAAAAAGGATAATCAAAAAACATAAGTGTTAGAAATAAAAAAACCAAACGATATTATCCGAGCAAATTAAAATGAGAAATATAACTAACGTAGCTTAAGATAAGGTTATGTATAAAACTACTTATTCTAAAACAGTCTGAAGTTCATACTGTTGTGACGTCAACATAACTCTTGTAATCTGACGTATTTTGCTCCAAAGACTCCTTTCTTATATTTGATAATAGTATAAATAATCGTTTAAATGATTAGTTTTCAGAGACTAATAAAGGTCTATAATATACCCTATTAAACTTTTTTTTTAAATCCCTAATCATTAAAAGAACAATTACATCATACAAGAAGTCTTGCTGAGTAAATGTACGTTAAAAAGTTATCAATTACATTTAGAATTCAATCATGTCATGTACACGTTGCTTTTTCGTGATATACCTCCGGGAATGATCACGAAGCACATTAAGGAACAAACAGCTGAGTGAAAGATCCTGATTTGATAAATTGAAAAAAAACTGTGTATTGTCTCATTACTACGGGTTATTTTTCTAGCTTCCCTTTTGTGGTGCAACCTAACTATTATGTTGTCAGCTACATGCTACGGGATAGAAAATGAATGCCACTATTATCTAATGTTATTTAATAAATCAGGTTATTTCTTTTCGAAGACATAAAATAAATAAATTAGGAAGTGTAACAACAGCCATAAACAGCCACATTTCTTTTCTCAGATTGTTTTTTCTTTGATTTATTTATTGGCTCCAAAGATTACATGTATAGATCATTATATATACTGATTATGAGTACAGACACATTGCTGATGTATGTTTTCATTAACAATGAAAAGATGTACAAAGGGGATACCATAATAAAACATGCGTGTATATACTAAATAGTAATACATATAGAAACACAGTGAGAGGGTAACTAAGGAAAAGTACATGTTGTGGTCATACAAATACTGCTATGAGAGGGTTCCATTTGTGATGAAAAAATTTCAATTCTATTTTTCTTTTTTTTTAACATATACTTTTCGACAAATAATAGTTGGTTCAGAGCAATGATGATATGATTCAGTCTATTTTGATGCAGGGTACCAAACTAGACCATAAATCTGGATCATATTGGATGAGGATAAAATTACTTGTTAAGCAAAATTTGTAGGTTTTTGCAAAAGATTTCGGTCACCTGACATTCCCAGTACACATGACAACGGTTCTTATTTTCATCATAACAAAAACAGCATAGACTGTAATCAACCTTTTTCATTTTAAGCAATTCATGCTAGGTATAGATTGTAACATGCAAAATTTTTATTTGTAAACCTATAAGCTTTTCATCCTGTAATCTCTTCTTGTATACTGGGAATATGTTTTTCCAATCATAGTCAATTTCAGGAAGTAAATTCTGGAATTATTACTAATGTGTGGTTGTTTACCACTTTCTAAGAATATTGAAACAGTATATAAAAGGTATTAAAACGGTCATAAGTACGACAAGCATTTCTGGATAACAGATTCGTTCTTGTGAAATTCAGGACGTTTCGGAGTATATGCTTACTCCTTGATAAGATTGGATGAGTACATTTGATAAGTATGGAAAATAACCTATTATTTATTTCTATTTAATTTTTGTCATTCTAACCTTTCCCAATCAAATACGTGTTGATATATTTTTTTCGAGACAGTAAAACATCTTAATACTTATTCCATAATTCGTAGTTTGTGTATAAGGTGTTATTATAGTATGAATACCTTAAAATCATTCGAAATTAAAATATCATATGATTTTGCAGTGCTTGTTATAAAACTCCCTGTATCAATCAAAAAGAGTGTAGTGCAAATTACTTTATGATACCCCTTTTCATCATTCAATGAATTAGTTCAGGCAGTATAAAATCAATGTGTATTTTCGGTTTCCGTTGGGGTCATTTACAATCACAGATGAGAATTACAAAGGTCAGAAAGGTGTATCTGGACAAATCCCCCGCAACTTGACTCAATACCTTATCGTGGTGTGGTGGTTTGGGTACCCAAGAGAGCCTGAGAGTTATGCCAGCCAGTCATTGGGGACAAGTCGACAGATAGAACCCAGACCAACATTTGAGTTGGATCTAAAAGACACGTTAAAACACTAAAAATCTCGAAAAATCCCATGACGTCTCAGCCTTAACATTTTTACCGCTTTCAGTAACAAGTAGCTTCATCAAAATGTAAATGATACAATGCATACACGATGTTTTGAGTGGCTCATAGCTGTATTTATAATCAAGCAGTGCTACGGCTCTTCCATACCAAGTTGAATAGGACATTCAAACTAATTTCAGTCACGGCTACCCAGGGCAGTTTCCAAAACTCTCCATCATGATAAACTCTTTTTATCCGTTATAAAAATAAGACAGTGCCTCTAATCAATTCTTGGGGAGTGTAATCAAAGATCGTGACCATAAAAGGAATTGCTTGTATCTGAATCTACGCATTATTTATTTTCTGTCCTTTTTGTCTCAGCTATATCTCAAGTTAAGAGAGAGTTACTTGTAATCAGTTTCCTTTAATTTCATTAGATTATTTTGATTGCGATAGTCGCGGAATGCTCAGTTTCTCAGCAAAATAGGTGACTTGGGAAATGGAAGAATGTCTTGTCATGATCAATTGAGAATCTTCTCTTCATTTTGATGTATTTCAAGAAAGTGAGTGAGTGAGTTGGGGTTTAACGTGCTTTGAACAATATTTCAGTTATTAAACACGTGGATGACAAGCATCCAAAAGAGAGTGGACAGACAAGGGAGAAAGGGATCGAAAGGATGAGAGAAAAGACGGAAAGAAAGGCATAGTGAGAGATAGACAACAGGTTTTGGAAGGACTCAAATTTAGTCTGGCTTCTACCCGTCGACCTGTCCAGCTTGGGCGTCCCTACCAGGAGCATGGAAGCTCCATCTGGCATAGCTCTTGGGGTCTCTGAAGCACGCAAACCACCACACCACGTTAAGGTATTGAGTCCAGTGGTGGATTTCAAGAAAGACTCTTTGACATAAAATCTTAACCACTGTCACTATCCGTACGCATTTTCGCACCTCTTTCCTTCTGACAAAACTCACGTCGCTAATGCTTGAAATATTGAAGAAGCGACGTTAAATAATAACTTTCTCACTCTAACAAAACACAAGGTCTGGGTCTTCCTCCCTTGAAGGCTGTCACCAAATATGAAGGTGCTAAGCTTTACGAAATATCGTGTTAACAATGTATTACAAAGTGATGACAGTGTCGTTTAAAGTCCACTGGTGCCTGAGTCATCCGGTCCGCTGTTGTAGGCTGTCGTCAAATATGAACACTCTAGGTGCTAAACTTTACGAGATAAGGCGTTAACAATGTAGTGCACAGTGGTCAAAGTGTCGTGGTGACCTTGAAAATGAGGTCAAGGTCATCAAAGTCAGCTGGCGTCTGAGTCTTCCTCCATTGAAAGCTGTCACCAAATATGAACACTCTAGGTGCTAAGCGTCATGAGTTATCGCGTTTACAAGAATCCGGACGTACGTAGTGTCGTGGTGACCTTGAAAATGACGTCAAGGTCACCATTGTCGACTGGCGTCTGAATCTTCCTCCATTGAAAGCTGTCACCAAATATGAACACTCTAAGTGCTAAGCTTCATGAGTTATCGCGTTAACAAGAACCCGGACGTACGTACGGACAGACGCCGCTGAATTCATAGTCCCCCGTTCCGCGTTGCGGCGGGGGACAACAAAACTGATTTAGCAGGATGGGTGTACGATCTAGCAACTCGTTTGTCACATTTGTCCAGCGTACAAACCAGTCACAAACCCTTCAGCCTAAAAGTAATTTATTAAATGTTTGGTCTTGTAGATGTGTATCTCTATAACTATTATTCATTAATGAATATCGGAAGAGACACACATAATTTTACTACCTTGAGTGTCCCAAAATATTTTTTTTATATATTTGCTATGACGTGTATACATGTAGTCAAACGTTGATTAATTAATATATGTATATGTATTATAAGGGAGTATTGCCGTTTGTCTTCCTGTCATGGCAAACCAGTATTTCCAATGCATAGCGTATGACGCTCAGGTCAATACTTTTAGTGCCTCTGAATGTACCTGGGTTTTCTTCACTCTGAAGCGCGATATATAGATTGTGTAAGTTATGTTATGGGTGAGGTGTGGTGAGTTGGTCTTTAACGCCGCTTTCAAGATTATTTCACATACATCGCGGCTGCTAGTATCATTGCAGGGAGAAAGCCCGCAACACCATTGTGGCTATGCATTGGGGTGAAACCTGAGATCTAGAGCATCGGCTGGAACTAGCGAACCATGGGTGGTACTTTGCTGAAATTCAGTGTAGCATTCCACCCAAACCTGACTATTTGTAGAACAGTTCTCTACTGCAGACAAAGTTGCCGAGCCCCTGGCGGGATTCGAACCACGGACCTCTTGATCCGAAGCCGAACGCGCTAAACACTGCGCTATCCCCCCTAAGTTATGTTATAAGCAGCCAATAATTCATAGATTTTCACACTTTCTACCAAAGATTAATTTATTGATAATTTGGTACAAATGCCGATATGTGAAGGTAGGAATTTTTTTATACAATTTCAAAACTTTTTAAATGAGAATAGATATCTAACATATCGCACAAATAGCTTATAGAATTGTTGGGAGCAGAGTATTACTTTTAAGAAACAATTCGTAGTATTTATGTAGATTGGATTTTTCTGCTTTCTGATGAGAATATCACGTCGAGAGACCTCTATACCAAACCATCAATAGTAACAACTCATGCCGAAAATGTATTTCTTTATGAGTTATAAATTATACTTACAATTCATTATTCAGATATGTAATTTTATCATTTTCGATATTTATCTCTCTGAATCTACCACTTAATACCAGGAACTGTAATAACAGATTCAAACGTATTTTCTGTTACGGGAGAAGAAAGTTATGGTTTTATGACTTATGTACAAACTGTGTATTGTCTCATTACTAACATTTGTTTATTCTGGCTTCCCTTTTATGGTGCCTTTTAACCATTATGCTGTCAACTGCATGCCAAGCGATATAATAAAGATATATTATCATAATGTAATAAGCTTAGCGAAACTTGCTTTTGGAAGCCATAAAGTAAATAAATGAGGCATAACAACATCTACAAACGGGAAATGTATCTTTTATTAGTAGTTGATTTGTTGTCAATTGTTGAGATAAGATCTATAAAATCGCTGGTACAAACACTGTAAGGAAGGAAGACAACTTCTTTATTGCGAAATTCAGGATGTTTGGAGTATATGCTTACTCCGTTATCAGGTGATATGACAGCATTAAATAAGTATGTAAAATAGTCTTCATGTATTATAGGCATTGAATACCTTCTTATTCTCTAATCTTAAAATTATCTCAATCAAATATTATTTTATACAAAATAATTCATTCAAGAGGGTATAACATTTCGCCTACCAAAAACTTTAGTTGGTGAATAAGGTAATAATTTAGTGTTACTCATCCGAGGAAGAAAAGTGGATATTGTAACGTAAATTTAACTTTATACGTTTGTTATGAAACTCCTTGTATAGATGAAATTGAGTGTCTTGTGGAGTCAAGTGGTGGCTGTCAGTGTAAATGATGATAGAAAAGAGAGACATATTTAACAATTTGCATCGGACTCCACCACTGGACTATATACCTTATCGTGGTGTGGTGGTTTGCGTGAACAACTTTAGTTTGGTCAAACCAATGTCAGCACTTGATCGGCATGTGGTATTTAATCGTCATTTACCACTGGATTCGATACCTTATCGCGGTGTGGTGGTTTGCGTGCTTCAGAGACCCCGAGAGCTATGCTAGCCGGAGCGTACATGCTCCTGGTAGGCACGTCCAAGCTGGACAGGTCGATGGGTAGAAGCCAGACCAAATTTTAGTCCTTTTAAAACCTGCTTTCTATCTCTTACTATGCCTTTCTTTTCGTCATTTCCCTCATCCTATCGATCCCGTTTCCCCTGATCTATCCACTCTCTTTATAATGCTTGTAATTCATGTGTTGAATAATTGAAATATTATTCAAAGCACGTTAAACCCAAACACACTCACTAAAGTAACATCTCCATCTGATTGTCAGAATAGGATCCATCACTCCTTGAATGGCAACAGTAACAATGATTGTGTGTTGGTTGAATAGAATCATGACACGCTTAAAATGCTATCAGTTCTTCAACTTAAAGGTATCCCTAAATTGAGATGCATTTCTTGAACTACCACAGGTATATAACTATATTACTTTACTGTAAAGTGTTTATTTTAATAATTTGTTAAAGGAAATGAAGAGTTAAGTGTGTCCATGCTTATATATAAACGTTACTGATCTGTGGATGTAAAGGTTTGGCAGACTATTAGCCTAGAAACCACAAGAAAATCTACTTATGAAAAAGTTGTGTCTTTCATATGTTTATCAAATCAAATTTATTTGTTGTTGTTCAATTATGCAACGTGTTATGTTGATGGACTTTTTACAGACTTTATATAAAGTTTGGACGAAGTTGTCATGTTCTCAAATAAAATCAACATCTGAAAACTGCACACTAAAAACATGAGATGTAAATTAAAAAAATATCAATTTCCATGATCCTAATCCATGATATTGTTACATGTAAGTGAAAAAAAGATGTCAGACGAGAATTTCTACATGCTTGTAAACATGACATCTGACATGTTCATTGCAGACAAATTGACAAATAAATACACACATATTTATTAATACTAAGAGCCAATTCTATTTAACTTCAATTCAGGGATAAGATAGAGTCCTTATATTTTTATCACCAGTTATAATCAGTGATTCATATAGTCAATCGTGCAAGTTGAATCATTAATACTCTGGGAATAGGAACTAAGATCTTCTTTGCTTATCAAATAGGTAATCATTCTCTCCCAACAGAGGTAGCTCCGTCATAAATACAACCTCTGTCTTCATACAAAGGTTTCTCGGGCTTCAGGCAGTTTCCCCCAGCAGGACAATTTTGCCACTTAAACTACCTGGCAATATTTCAGCCAATTAAAACACCGAATGCATGAATGCAGTCGCAATCTGAGGCGTTTCTGTTCTGTAGCTTTTGTAACCGGAAATAACTTAGGCGATTTGAATGATAACATTTGAAACGGCGTCGCTGATTACACAACTAACTTTGATTGCATCCAATCAGCGTTCTACATTTCGTGTCCGAGAAACCTTCGTATCAAGACAGAGGTTGTAAAGGAATTTATGACGGAGGTACCTCTCTGGGGAGAGAATGACAGGTTATACACTCAGTACCTTTTACACCTTCGTCAAACTATTGGCCCAATTGAAACTATGCAGTATGTACTTCATTATTGATTTGGCATTTGAAATGACAAATCCGGGCGTGAATTTTAAGTTTACCTCAAGCTATCATATTATGATTGTCGACTTTTATAGCAGCCTCTGTTTGAATCACGACATCTGTACGCAATTATAAAGGTGAGGTTTTAGAATGCATTGGCATATTTTGGAGGCCCTATACTTGATTGCAATACATAATTTTAAAAACTATTATAATAACAGTACTAGTGTCAATCTATGAGAGTATTTTTGTGGGTTGAGGATATTTGAGTGTATACTTTATATGGTCAAATATATGACTATTCGTCATAGAAACAATATTTGCCTATCTCTCTAACGAATTTTCCAAATATATCAAACTTCAGAAAAATCATATCTACAAATAAATCCAAAGACTTAGTAAATTTATCAAAAAATATCAAACATCGGACTTTGTGAGTCTATCTTCCATCTTGATTTACTTATATATTTATTTCTATGTATTATATTTAGTGAATATGCTCTTGTACCACCAAGGTGGTTTTATGAGAATAAAGAGTTGAATTGACAGCAGGGATTGTTAAAAATCAGCTGTCAAGACTATATCTCTAAGGAGATATTATATCTCTTACAAGGGATATCTTCTGTGGGTCATTTTTGGATGATATGATGTAAGTGTTTTGCTTGACAGCGCTATGGCAGTCTTAACAACATCTCTAGGCTTACCGCCAGCGCCGGATTTTATAACATAGGGTGTACCGTGCTATTTGTATTCTGGTCTCCTTTATTTCAATTTATACTCTTGAACACGACATTGATGGCTACAACAATGTAATATAAGTACTATTAGTATGTTATTACCATGAGAAGGTAATGAAATGGGCGTGGTAATGTTTAACAATTGACTGATGTGTGAAAATCTTGTTAGTTCAAATTTTCATTTATTTTTGTTCTTGAACTTCATACATATCCATCTTTACTTACCTTCTCGTGATCATGTAGGTAAGCTTGAAGTTGGCTACTATAACATTTAAATCATTCCCAAGTAAAAAGGTCAAGGAACACAAACAGGATTGTACTGGTTGAATATTCAATTAAGGCTGGTACTGTTTCATCGACGTTTTTTTTTCTGCCAGCATCTGTTTAAGGAAAAGGCTCAGAAATCAGATTAAAGTACCCGCGAACTGACCCTGTAATAGTTTTATGCAGACAGTAAGCGTGTGTTTAGTTCAGGTACAGAAGCAAGTGCCATAGGTTCAATAAAATCATTTGCATCGATCATTCTGGGCGTCCTTATATTTGAATCCTGACTGCTTTGTGGGTTGAGGATATTTGAGTGTATACTTTATATGGTCAAATATATGACTATTCGTCTCATCCGATGGTAATGTTCGTTTAACAAAGATCTGCTGATTCTGGCTAGAAAGGGTAAGAAATCTAAGGTAAGAGTATATGTTTGTTTTGCCTTTTAATATACACTCCCGAAAATATAAAACATAGTTGCAGAAAACAAATTGAGCAACATGCTTCTAAAATACGAAGACATGTATGTGTATGTTTATTACCGTAAATCAGATGCTACACAAAAACACCTTCTCAAACGGACGTTTACATTTTATCAACTTTATCATTGTTAATCTCAGACGTTTCCACTAGATCGTGTATGTCTTTCAACCTGGTTATGTGTAGAATTTTTTTTATTTATTGAAAACAACATATCTATTAATGATATTGAAACAATACGACGCTTTCTATATGCATATTTTCCCTTTATTGTAGCATGTAGAATAATCCGAAGGTTGATGACAGGCCAGGTTTGATGTGTTATAAAACTGATCCTGGAATATTATCATTGTCCTGTGATATTCAAGCCTATATAAGATAATGTTTTCGAAGGTTTATCGAGATAATTCTTAGGGCCTGTGGGGATTAATGTCAACTACCTATGATGCAGAAAATCTTATGATGTATATATATTCAACTTGGAGATGTGGTTTATTAAATCATGAGATTTATCATGAGATTAAATATTGGAATAATAGAACTCTAAATTTCCTTCAGTAAGATTAGCAGACATCAGAGTATTGGGAAATCTGTAAGCATAATTAGTTTATATTGTCACTATATGTTTTGATATGCTGATTGCGGTTTTTTTCTTTAAATAAAAACGTAAAATTCTAACAGATTTTGTGGGTGTATATAGCAAAAGAATTAAAATATTCAGGGAACATATATATTCTCATTAACTGTTTTCTGTTACAAATACATCGACAAGTTTGAAAATAGCTTCGAATATCCCACATCCAAAATAATGTTTTCATGAAATACGTACATCTTTATACATTGCACCCCCGATGAGATAATTAGCATTATGACATAATCTTTGTCACGTCATAACACTGTAAAATAATTTAATGAGGTTGTCAACAATTGTAATTCTATGTAACCGACGATAATTTTCAACCTGAGGCACTATTAAATAATCTTAAATTAATTTTGATAAGAGCCAGTGAAGATACAGCTAGATCAAATAACTCAGGGAATAAACTGATTAAATTATGCAGAAATCTTGACCTATTCATATGTAATGGTAGAATTGGTAATGATTAAGATATTGGTAGAAAAACATGTAAAGATGCAAGTGTCGTAGACTATATTATATGTTTACCATCATGCTTACCTTTAATGATTGACTTGAATCTACTTGACTTTTCAATTTTATATTTAGAAGCTCACTGCCCTGTAACCTTCAATTTGTCCAGTTAAATACCCAAATAGAAACAGAAGTTATCCAAAACAATAGTAGCAAGACACAGAATCCCGTAAGAAACCCAAGACGATTTGACAGCAGTAAATCAAAAGAATTCATTGATAAATTAGACACAACTAGGATAAATAATCTAAGCCAGAGGGCCCATGTAGCCAGGCTTGAACAATGTGACCCAGCCCTGGTTAATGACATCACTGACGAGGTCGCGCTTGTACTGACAGAGGCTGCACGTGCAACGTTTGGAGTGCGAAGTCAGAGACGAAGTAGGAAAGCTTCTGTTAAGAAATCGAAACCATGATTTAATGTATAGTGTCATAACGGCAGGAAAAGATTTAACAAAGCTAAACGTCGTTTTAAAAAACTAAAAACTGTTTATAGTAAACGTGTTTGAAGATTGGAATCTAAGAATTATAAGAAATGTTTGGACAAAAATATCAGACTTTACAAAGATGAAATTAAGAAAAAGCTAATTTTCGTAAATGATGTCGAATCCCATTTACTGACCTCAAACTGTAACTCTCATATATCTCTCTCTTATATCGAAGATGAAAGCTTAATTATATATATATAATTGTTAGTTTTATTAAATGCAGATGATGCAGTATTGTTTGATCAGTCAGCGAAAGGATTACAAGATGCTTCAGATTCATTCAAGGACTATTGTGATTCTTTGAAGTTAAATGTTAATATAAATAAAACTTAAATTGTAATATTTGGGAGAGGACCAGCAAAAAGTACAAAACTAAAATTCTATTTAGATGGCCATAAACTGGACATAGTTGATGATTATTCTTATCTTGGTATAACGCTCCATAGAAATAGAATTTTTTTTATCAAGCATTAAGAATGTTTGTTATAGTGCTTCTACAGCAATGTATAACTTACTGATAAAATCGAGAAAGTTGAACTTACCATTGGACTGCCTATCATTAGTATTTGACTCGATCTTAGCATATGGTGCAGAAATCTGGTGCTTAGAAAATCTTGAAATTATTTAGAAAATACATTTCAAATTTTTAAGACTGATTACTGGCTTAGGAAATTCAACCCCTCGTTTTATGTTGTGCGGAGAATTAGGTAGATACCTCATCAGAATTACATTATATACACGGCTGATAAAGTTTTGGCATAGTTTAACTTACCAAATGGGCCGTTTAATTTTAAGTTGACCAACTTAATATATACATATCTGTCAAGCGAAAGAACTATAACAACTGACAACCCATGGCTTTCGCACGTACAATATGTCCTAAACAATACTGGACTTTCTTATATATTTGAAAATCCCTCTATTTGTACAACCCATTGGCTCGTCTCGAAAGTTGAACTTACCCTTAAAAATCAATTTATCCAAAATTGGCACAGTAACATTTGCTCTAGCACAAAGACAAAGGCAACCGCCTCAAATAATTGTTTAATTGCCATTGATGTGGATATCTATTTTCACCACACGCTTAATAGTGTTACAGCGTCAAATGATTTATATAACTGAGTGGAAAACATTCTCTGAAAGTCGTTAATTATTTGGATGTTTTTCTGTCAATGTTACAATAGATGTATAGATCACGAGGCAATGATTTTGTTTATGACGTCACAAAAAGGGCATGTGACCACTCATGCAATCACTGGTTTGTGGCCAGATAGATGTAAGCTGACTATCAAAGGTGACATTCAAAAACGGCTTTCGTTACCAAAGTGAATTCGAACATATTTGAGTAGCGACCTTTGACGTACTATACAATATTGTAATCAGAGATTCATATATTCAAAAGAAAATAGTTAAAAATAGTTATGTAAACTTTAACCATCGCAGATGAATGTCATTACATTTTCCACTGTAAAGCCCTTAGCAACTTCAGGAAACAATATTTGCCTATCTCTCTAACGAATTTTCCAAATATATCAAACTTCAGAAAAATCATATCTACAAATAAATCCAAAGACTTAGTAAATTTATCAAAAAATATCAAACATCGGACTTTGTGAGTCTATCTTCCATCTTGATTTACTTATATATTTATTTCTATGTATTATATTTAGTGAATATGCTCTTGTACCACCAAGGTGGTTTTATGAGAATAAAGAGTTGAATTGACAGCAGGGATTGTTAAAAATCAGCTGTCAAGACTATATCTCTAAGGAGATATTATATCTCTTACAAGGGATATCTTCTGTGGGTCATTTTTGGATGATATGATGTAAGTGTTTTGCTTGACAGCGCTATGGCAGTCTTAACAACATCTCTAGGCTTACCGCCAGCGCCGGATTTTATAACATAGGGTGTACCGTGCTATTTGTATTCTGGTCTCCTTTATTTCAATTTATACTCTTGAACACGACATTGATGGCTACAACAATGTAATATAAGTACTATTAGTATGTTATTACCATGAGAAGGTAATGAAATGGGCGTGGTAATGTTTAACAATTGACTGATGTGTGAAAATCTTGTTAGTTCAAATTTTCATTTATTTTTGTTCTTGAACTTCATACATATCCATCTTTACTTACCTTCTCGTGATCATGTAGGTAAGCTTGAAGTTGGCTACTATAACATTTAAATCATTCCCAAGTAAAAAGGTCAAGGAACACAAACAGGATTGTACTGGTTGAATATTCAATTAAGGCTGGTACTGTTTCATCGACGTTTTTTTTTCTGCCAGCATCTGTTTAAGGAAAAGGCTCAGAAATCAGATTAAAGTACCCGCGAACTGACCCTGTAATAGTTTTATGCAGACAGTAAGCGTGTGTTTAGTTCAGGAACAGAAGCAAGTGCCATAGGTTCAATAAAATCATTTGCATCGATCATTCTGGGCGTCCTTATATTTGAATCCTGACTGCTTTGTTGCAAAAGTGTATATGAATAATCAACAAGATGCGAGGAATTACGGTTTATCTGTCCTGAGTGGATTATTGTTATAAATTCCGACAGGGACAGATAAACCGTAATTCCGAGCTTCGAGTTGGTTATTCTTTTTCTTACACAAGTCAAATATAAGAATATTTACGGTACTTTTGGAAAATACCATCGTGAAGACGAGTTGCAAGTGAACTAGGTCACTGAATTCATGCGCGACGAACAACGATTATGTCATGGCTCAGTTAAAAGTAGTCTCAGCAATTCATAATATTTGTGGATCATATATCAAGCAAAACAATCCTATATGAAAGAAATAGTAAACAAACCACATATAAAACATTCTCCGTTACATATTATTCCACACGAAATGAGTGAGTGAGTGAGTGAGTTGCGGATTAACGCCACTTTCAAGAATATTTCACTCATATCGCGGCTGCTAGTATTATTACAGGGAGAAAACCCGCAACACCATTGTGGCTATGCATTGCGGTGAAACCTGCGAGCATCGGCTGGAACTAGCGAACCATGGGTGGTACTGCGCTGAAACTCAGTGTAGCATTGCACCCAAACCTTACTGCGTGTAGAACAGTTCTCTACTGCAGAAAAAGTTGCCGAGCCCCTGGCGGGATTCGAACCACGGACCTCCCTATCCGAAGCTAAACGCGCTAACCACTGCGCTATCCCACCCCCGCTGCTGATGAACGGAATGGTTTGTTTGTAACTTGAGATATGAACAATTAACCTCAACATGTTATTCTAGAGAGTTGACATTTACTGCTATCCATAATAGTAGTTTCTCAAATAATCATGAGTCACTGCACATTTTGTAAGAGTAAACACTTTACAAAAAACATTAACCTTTCCATAAACAAGTCCATTCTGTCATCAGAATATGACACGATGTTAGCATTAAAAACATAGAATGTAATTCTCCCCTTGTACCTCGAAGCAATTAATCATACAAATCCTGAATACCTGTATATATGTAATTGTAAGATGATACCGTTAAACATATACTTTGAAGGTAATTTAGACCTGATATCGATATATACATTAGAAGAACAAGCTATCTGAATATCAACTTCTCAACCACCTGACTCAAAATCTTAACGTAGTTCTGGTGGTTTGCTTGCTTCACTCACCACCACTGGCGGAGCTATCAGGAGCATGTTAGCTCTAGCTGGCATAGCTCTCAGGGTCTCTGAAGTACGCAAACCAACACACCACGATACGTACAAGGAGCATGTTAGCTCCAGCTGGCATAGCTCTCAGGGTCTCTGAAGTACGCAAACCAAAGTACGTTGGTTTGCGTACTTCAGAGACCCTGAGAGCTCCTGATAGCTCTAGGGGCACCCACGCTGAAAAGGTCGATCGCTGGAAGCCAGACCAAATTTGAGTCCTTCTAAAGCCTGCTTTCTATCTCTCACTAATGCCTTTCTTTCCGTCTTTTCCCTGATCTGGCCACTCTCTTTTGGATGCTTGTCGTCCAAGTGTTTAAGAACTGAAATATTGTTCAAAACAGGTAAAACTCCAACTCACTCACTCACTTGCTTTCTTCAGAGACCACTAGAGAAAGCCAGCTGAAGCTTATACACGCTCCTGTAGGGTCGCCCAAGCTGTCCAGGTCGATGGGTATTATCCAGACCAAATTTAAGTCGTTCTAAAATCCGCCTTCTTTCTCTATGACTTTCTTTCCGTCTTTTCCCCCTCATCGACCCCTTTCTACCTGATCTGTCAACCCTCTTATTGATCATTTTCATCCGCGTGTTTAATAACTGAAACATTATTGGAAACACCATTAACACAAATCACATACTCACTGTTAATGTTAATTTTACGATATTTCAGAGAATGTGTGTACTCCTCCATCAGATGGAGGAGCGAGGTGTGTGAGGGAGGCGAAGGAAAAAGGAAAAACTGAAGCGTCGTGACTTTCACAATAAAGATATTGCTATCAATAATATATCTTACTGTTCTCCTAAATTCTTTGAGATAAGTGTGTGTTCTTTTTATCCTAGGTAGAATCACATTTGAAACTTCCATTACAAGTAGCATAGCTATGACATCATCTTACATCACGCATGTAGCAAAAACAAAAGCGTTAAGCACGACATGAAGGCATTTAGAATATTACAAGCTCTCCTGTAAAATAGCATTTCAACACTGTCTGAAACGTTTTCTTTAAGGAGCCTATTTGATACATGTAACTGGTATTAAATAAGATTCAGAATGATAATGATACGTTTCATGAATATCCTTATGGGTATGTGATCGTTCATAACTTCATTGTTTAACTCATTAACTCTTAAATGCCGAGAGCCGCATGTTAGCGTCTAACTAATGAGATACTAACAGCGAGAGCCGCATATATGCGTCTAACTACTGATTTACTAACGAGAGCCGCATATAAGCGTCCGTTAATTAGCAGTCAGTCAAAGCTATAGACGCTTACGAGTGGTAACAGAAGGCAGGTCTTATTCTACGAGAGCTGTATATGCGCGTCTGTCCAATTGTATTACAAGTTGGTATTTTCAGTTTAGTACCAATTCACGACGAAAATCGTATCTTCAGCAAGTAACGTCCCTGAGTCATCTTGAAAGGGGTCAATTGTAGAGTATTGATACAGATTTTATTACTGGTATTTATCTATAGCACGTTTGGTAAATCAACAGTCAGATTCCAGTCAGATTTAGGATTGTAAGAGGTTAGTACATAGACAGATCTTTTAAACTTTGCATTGGTGATGCATATTAGATAGTTTAAAAACATTGGATTAAATTAGATGTAAGGATAGGTGACGTGTGATAATTGAGTTATCACTTTTCCGACAGAATTATATTATATACTTGTTAAAATATCTAAGACATAACGAATGGAAGAGTTATCCTTGTCATTAATTACATGTATTCGTAATTTATTTGTTAATAATTTGAGGCTGTGAAAAGTTTAATATTAATTTGACCTTTTCACCTTCAGTGCATCACTTAAAGCTTAGGAAATGAACTCTCAATTTGATAATTGCTTGTTACGAATCTTAGAACGAATGAGTTATTAATAGTTGAATATTATTTTTAATACAAACATGTTGTTCGTATATAGCTTTACTGAACTAGCGGAGCAAATTGTTGCTCAATCGCGGATATTATTAACGGTTTAAATCGATAATCGCTAAGTCAGATGCCACTTTAGTAATGACAAAACAAAGCACCTCAAATGACCTTGAAATAATCAAAGTAGAATTGACATGTAGACTCGTTGATGTTAGTCGTGTAACTTTTATAGATTAAGCATGTACATGTTTATTTCAATCATTGGACAAATTGCTGCATGGAGCCACGCCCCTGTCTGATATCAAACGAATATATACAGACCTGCGATTCAAAGATTTCGTTTCCATTTATTATTGATCACAGCATCAGGTCATGAAAGTCGCTCAAATGCAATAACCTGTTTATTCGATTCAATTAACGTAGTCACTTTTGCATCCTGCTTCTTCAGCGTAATTGAATGAGCTCCTTCCATATACCCTGATCTCTTTCGAGCCAAATCCCTCGTACAGTTAGCGCGGCTTGATGTTTTGGTTGTGCTCGCCTGTTATTGTTTAAGCCAATGAAGTGTCGTTATCCAAGGAGCTTGAAGCTACTCTTTTGAACTTTACGGAATTTTCCATCCGTGTTGTGCCGCTGTTGCTGGAAGCGAGTCGTCTCATTGGCTGGTTAGATAGCTAGCGATACGAGGCCTTTGGCTTAAGGATACCAGGGTATATGGAAGGAGCTGGATCAGCGGATTCAATTACGCTGATGTAGCAGGATGTCACTTTAGACGAATAACAAATGGAGGGAGAATCTTGTAATGTTAAATGTATTGAAAACCATTTAAATAACCATTCAATCAGATCACAGTAACGAGATATTTGACCAACTCTACCGACCATGAAATTACAATCCTGTAGGAATGCACTCAAATACATGCCACTATTCTTTGTTGTGTAACAATAAAAGCGCATGGATAATATCATTGGACAATATGCTTCATGAAGTCACGCGAACTTTTCTAATATACGCATTTCATCAGTCTGTAATCCGGTTGTATTAATTATTGATTACGTGACTTATATGGGGAAAAAACATCCTGCTAAATCAGGGTATATATTGCTGAATGTGAGCCGTCTCATTGGCTGGTTCTAAAGCTAGCGATACGAGGAATTTGGCTTGAAGGAGATCAGGGCATATGAAAGGCGTGAGAGCGGATTAATATACGCTGATGTAGCAGGATGGAAAAAACAAATTCATTGTGTTTTTATATGGGTCATACACTTGTTACGTAACTTAGAATCCTGAGACAGGCTTTTACTGCTTTTAGTCCTTTGTTGTTGTGTCTGGATTCTTATTGATCTATATAAGGATCGGCTAAAGGAACACTGACTTACTCAGATTTCTGGAAAATTAAGATATCAAGCTGAATTGCTGCTTTCAAAATTCGACTATTATCAACTGCAAAACAAAACACAAAACACTGTTTTGATCATATTTTCTCATAAAATGAAGCGCTAAGAAGACCTCAGTTGACATTTGTCGTAGCCTCCGTTTGATTCAGTTATATTTACACAAAGGAAATGCCTTATCTGGATGAACATTTGATATTTGATCTTTACAAAAATATAACGTGTTTAATAAGAGGTTCATTGATTTTCAAAAATCATAACAGTGTAAAATTATATCTGATAGGGCCCCTCTTTTCGGAGATGTGGCTAATTATCTTGAAAGTAATAGTTTTTTTAATTACTTTACGTTCAATGGCAACAAAATTCGATTTAATGCATATTTTGTTAAGTTAGCTAATGCAGGTCATATGAGCAGGAATTTGAAACAATTAGGCTTAACCAAAAAAATAAAATACAAAACAGAAATATCACATTTTACAAAGTTTTAGAAAGAAAGTTATTTCTAAATAAATGTTCTGCTTTGCGATTTGCGTTATATATGAATAAACACGAAAGCATTACAAAAACATTTCTCACTGGAGAAGAGTTCCAATGCAATACTTAGTGCATCCACAGTAATAAAGCTAGTGAACAATGAAATTAGAGGTTGCACAAGTGTACCATTTCATTTTGTATACATATCATACCATGATGCAAAAACCTAAATGAAATTAATAAAAGAAGATCATGTATTGGAAGAGTTGATCTTTGATGTGTAATGTGAGTTGTATCGCATCAAACTTGTTAGTTTCAATTTTCAACTTCTTCTTGCCTTTGCAACTTCATACATTTATATCTCCTCTTATCTTCCCATTAAAGGCAGCCTGAAACTACTCCTTAAGCATTTAAATTGTGCACAAGTAAATGCATAACATGTTTAAACAGGTGGATAAGAGCTGAATATCTGTTGAACAATGCTACTGTTATAATGAAATTTATTTCCTACCAGCAGCTGCTTGAAGAAAAAGCTCAGAAATCAGATTAAGTACCCTTCAATTCAATAAGAGGACACGGTAATAGCTTTATGCAGACGGTGAGTGTGTGCTTTGTTCAGAAATAGAAGCACATGCCATAGGGTCATTGATAGTGTGTACATCAATCGTTCTGGGATTCCTTATATCTGAATCTTGATTGCTTTGTATGCTTCTGGTATTTCTGTCTTTCATTAGGTATATTAGTCTGGTGTACAAAAATCTCACACTTTCCCTCTGAATCTAACGATTAAATCGGCGTCTGTTTAGAGCTAGTTTCCACCATTGATTGTAATTGTTCTGGCTCAGTATACTCCTCTGGCTTTTGCTCTTCCTTGGTAAACATTTTGTCTTATTTTGTTATGATTACAGCAAATAATGGAAGCGAAGAGGGTGCATTTTTATCGATGTCTTAAAACACAAATAGGAATATAGATGTGTTAACTTTCACAGCACTATCATTCTCGTAAATAGTTTCCTACGTGGAAGGAATATTTTTTATCAATGCTTTGCACTAGGAATGACTTGAACCTCTGAAACAACTTCAACAAGTGACAAAAACCAATTATGAAATGTATTTCTTTTTAAAATTCAAAATAGATTCCATCCGATCGGGATGAATATGATATTAGGTAGTTGACATTTTGTATTGTCATTGATTCATTTTAGGTTAACCATTTTTCATTTAGATGGTAAGTGACTGTTGTTCATATCAGCTGTAGAGGATGTTTATAACGATATTGCCTGGTGGTGTTCGATAAAAGGAATAATAAAGGAACGGCAGTTTTATCAACTGTATCAAACGATTTGATGTTATTTGTTGTACAGGTATGATCACTCTACAGGTGTTTGTAGTGAACAGTTTGATTTAAATTGTCTTATCAACATGATAACTATGGTTGATATTAACTTAACCTGCTGATTTAGGTAAACAATTTGTCAATTAATCAATACCGTTTTTTGGTAACCCGTGCCCAAGTTCCGAGTAAAAGAGTAGGGTTAAGGATGGTGTCGATTTAAAAAGTTGTAAGTTGATATATAGAAATTGATTCTTGATTTTTGATTCTAAGTATGTGATATATACTGCTGTTTAGACATTTAAGATATAATTATTTCTCAAACTGCAAAACTGTGAGATGTACAATTATTTCTCAAAATGCAAAACTGTGAGATGTACAATTATTTCTCAAAAGTGCAAAACTGTGAGATGTACATGTACATTTGCGAAAACAAAGATTGCCATTGTACCTTATTTCCTATGTACAATCATAACTTTTGAAAATGTTGACGTTGTCACTTGATCAATTGGTTATGGGTTCATATCTACACTACACATACAAGGTACAAAATCAGTGTATGCATTAACAAAAAAAAGGCATGGGGTAAAAATTAATTGTTTCAGATTTTCATATTTTTAGCTCCTTCCATATACCCTGATCTCTTTCGAACCAATGAAATGTCGTTATCCAAGGAGCTTGAAGCTATTGTTTTTGAATAAAACAGAATTGTCCATCCGGGTTGTGCCGCTGTTGCTGGATGCGAGTCGTCTCATTGGCTGGTTAGATAGCAAGCGATACGAGGCTTTTGGCCTAAAGGATATCAGGGTATATGGAAGGACTCGATCGTCCGATTCAATTACGCTGATGAAGTAGGATGATATCTTGTAATACAATTGACAACTTAGTTATAATAGTTGAAATAAGGATATATATTACGTTATTTAGAAAAAGAAATTTAGAAATGAAAACTTCAGGAGAAATCAAAGAAAATAGGTTTAGCATTTTGCAAGTGTTTCACAAACCAATACTAATGTTTTATAGTGAGAATATGAATACGAATAAGAATGCAATAGGAACATGATATTTCTTCTACTCAAAAATGTTTTGGCAGAACGATAAAGGAATGAATCGAACTTAATAGAACAGCTATTTATCTGATATTTGGACAAAGGTTCAAGAAATGTAACAAACTTTTGTCCCAGTCTGATTTCAATCGTGTTCCGAAGAAAATTATTTTCAAAATATTGACTTTTTAAGATCCGAATTCGGGGGTGTCTAGAGCCTTCCTCTAAACACGTCTGATCATGAAGCTGAACATGTAACTTGAGGAAAACATTTAATTTTCAAAAGTTTTCAATTTTCAACAGACACAACTTCCGTAGATGATCAATACAAAAGCAAAAATGAATTTTTTTCTGCTTCGCGGGAACATAAAGATTATGGTCTAACAGATGGACAGGACAGGGCGACTTCCTGTTTGTTCAGGGTTCTAGAAGCGTTTCAGCGATAACTACAAACACATACATATCATACAAATACAATTTCAGGCAGATTTACTTATTGTACTTTTTCACATCCTTTCGATCCCTTTCTCCCTTAACTGCCCACTCTCCTTTGGATGCTTGTCATCCACGTGTTTAATAACTGAATGTTCAAAGCACGTTAAACCCCAACTCGCTCACTCACTTTAGGATACGAGGCACGTTTATTGGTCATGGTTGAAATGTGTTCTAGGCAAAGTAGTGATCAGTAATAAGCGGAAGATAAATGAAACCGAGAAACTATACAGCAGACGCAAATTGCGGACTGAAACTGACATCTACACGTCAAAGTGATGATATTTGTACATTTCATTTACAAGTCACCGAGGTGCGAGCAGAAATTATTTTATCAGTGTAAAACTGAAAGTATTAGCAACTCTAACATGTAGAAAAAGATTACAATAAGACGAAATCGGTATATCTTACAATCATTGCTGCAAATATCGAGACACTGAATAAGAAGTTGAGACATAACTTTTGCCTTAACAACTGAAAATCTCCTAACAATTCGGTATCAACTCAGACTGAATGAAGAGTTTTGTATACCTTATACATGCACTATGCACTATGTAATGAATTAGTAATTTGGATCTGTTAGCACGTTTTAGAAGGAACAATCAATTAATTTTATAATCATCCCATAATCGTTTCATCCCTGATGAGTCAATACTATTGACGAAATACTAGTATCGGATTAAAATGATTCTTCAAACGACTATGTGAAGTATGTTATATTTAATCTATATGTGACCTTGCGTTTGAACCAATTCAACTTTTCATATATATATATATATAAAGTGTAAGAAGTATCAATCGTGGTGAAGCATATATGAAAGTATTAAAAAATACAGAGAAGATGTAAATCAACTTTCAAAATCATGACTTTATCTTTTTTCAAATATGCATATTTCTGCTTCTTCATTCGAAGCTTCTTCAGGGAATGTATGTTTGAAGCACAGCAGCAGTCTTATATAGTCTTCATTGTATCTAAGTAACAACACAATGCAACACAAACATCAAAATAATCAACAATCGTCCTGGTGAGTTATCCCCTCTTAAGTCTTAACCTATTAGTCATGATTTTGAAAGTTGATTTACATCTTCTCTGTACTTTTTAATACTTTCATATATATATATATAACTAGGTTCGGATATACGGAATCCCAGAACGATAAATGTAGACACTCTGTGGTATGTGCTTCTTTCTATTCCTGAACACAGCACACACTCCCCGTCTGCACAAAGCTATTACCGTGTCCTTTTTAACTGGAGGTTATTTCAATCTGATTTCTAAGCTTTTTCCTCTGGCATCTGCCGGCAAGAAGTAAAGTCGATTAAACAGTAGCACTGTTAACTAAATATTCCACTTTTATTATCCTGTTTGTGTCGTTTGAACATGTAATCCATTTACTTAGGCGTAATTCAAATGTTTAAGAAATAAATTCAAGCTTGCTTAAAAGAGAGGTGAAGTGATTTCGGGTTTACTTAATATATATTTATATATATATATATATATATATATATATATATATATATATATATATATATATAGATAGATAGATAAAAAACAAAAGTCTGGAAATGATTTAAATCCCCGACCGGTTTCACACTATTCAGTGATCATCATGGGGTCTTTATGACGTTGCCATGCTATGACGTCACAGAACAAGGGGCGCATAACTCTTGACAATCGATGCGTACCCACAGATTGGTGACGTCATTACTTTACATCAATCACATATAATAATACTAACAGCAGTTTTTAGATATGGACAAAGTTAGGTGACATTAATTGCATTTAATTGTGGCTTGAAAAGTTTAATGAAATAATGTTCTTTCATCTTTCTCTTTTCATCACTGTTCGACATGACTTTGTAGAAGGGGAATATTTTAAAATTATTCCCGGCGCATCTTTCTATATGTTCACTCAGTGGAATGTAGCGGTAGGACGGGTCCCTGATTTGCTGCCTATGGACCCTCACTCTTGATCTAAGTGTGTCCCCCGTTTGTCCTATGTAATCTTCGCCACAACCACCGCATTTGATAACATATATTAAATTTTGTGATGCGCATGTCATGTTTTCCCGTACGCGGAATATGTGGCCACTTTTGAAGTTATATTCTTTCCCTTCTAATAAGTACGGGCAAGTGCCACAATTTGGTCTTCCACACTTGCTTATTGATTTGTCAATTTGGCTTGACTGATCAAATTTAGCTTTGCTTATTATTTGTTTAATATTTCGGCTTTGCCGTTTACTCTTTATAAGTTGTACATGTGAAAGTTTATCTTTTAAGGTATCACAATTTTGTAGGGGGTGGAGCGTTTCTTTAAGTTTTGGGAATATCTCTGGGTTTCTTGGATTAAATGTTGATACAAATGGTAGTACCTTTTCTTGTACTTGCTCTTTAACTTTAAGGAGATCATTACGATTTTGCCGTTTTGCTTTCAAAATAGCGTCATCAATTATTTGTTTCGGATAGTGCCTTTTTGATAATAGATCTTTTAATTCATTCAATCTATAATCTACACGATCAGTATTTGAAACAATCATGCGGATTCGTCTAGCTAACGAATACGGAACGCTGTTTTTTGTATGGCGAGGATGGCATGAATTGAAATCCAAATATTGCTTAGAATCAGTTGGTTTGTAGTATACATCCGTTTCAACAAGATTATTTGAGATGGATACTTTTACATCTAAGAAGGGAAGCTGTGTATCATTTACCTCCTTGGTGAATGACAAACTTGGGTGTAAATTTTGTAATTCATTTGTCAGACATTCTAAATCAGTATCGCTCCGTTTCCAAAGGATGAAACAATCATCTAAAAATCGCTTCCATTGTGTTTGAAATTCTGTACTGAATTCTATTCCAAATTGTTGCTCAACTTTGGAGTATAATATTTCTTCCAAATAGCCCAGGACCAGTGTGGCGTAAGTTGGCGCCATTTTGGTACCCATAGCGGTCCCTTTAATTTGTTTATAATGGGCGCCATTGAAATGAAAGGTGTTGTTATTTAAGATAAACTGTATACTGTCTATTATGAACTCTTTAGATACTCGTTCAGGTATAGCTGAAGGATGTTTATCTAGCCAGAAACGGATAGCCTTAATCCCTAGAGCATGTGGTATGTTTGAGTACAAGTTTACTACATCAAAACTTACCAATTTAGTTGTGCTATCTACAGATTGGGGGAGGTTATTGAGAAAGTCTGTCGTGTCCCGTATGTAACTTTTAACATACTTAGTAAAAGGTTTTAACAGAATGTCAATAAAATTACTTAATCTATGCGTTGGACATTCGGGCCCGGCGATGATAGGTCGCAGTTTTAAATCATTAACCGGTGCTACTTTTATATATGGGGACGACAGGTTTTTACATTGTTCTCTTATTTCAGAGCTTTTATGAATTTTGGGTAAACCATAAAAATTGCTTTCTTTATGTTCAAAATGTATAAGGTAATCTTCCTCTTTCTCCGTTAACATGACATGCGCATCACAAAATTTAATATATGTTATCAAATGCGGTGGTTGTGGCGAAGATTACATAGGACAAACGGGGGACACACTTAGATCAAGAGTGAGGGTCCATAGGCAGCAAATCAGGGACCCGTCCTACAGCTACATTCCACTGAGTGAACATATAGAAAGATGCGCCGGGAATAATTTTAAAATATTCCCCTTCTACAAAGTCATGTCGAACAGTGATGAAAAGAGAAAGATGAAAGAACATTATTTCATTAAACTTTTCAAGCCACAATTAAATGCAATTAATGTCACCTAACTTTGTCCATATCTAAAAACTGCTGTTAGTATTATTATATGTGATTGATGTAAAGTAATGACGTCACCAATCTGTGGGTACGCATCGATTGTCAAGAGTTATGCGCCCCTTGTTCTGTGACGTCATAGCATGGCAACGTCATAAAGACCCCATGATGATCACTGAATAGTGTGAAACCGGTCGGGGATTTAAATCATTTCCAGACTTTTGTTTTTTATCTATTTATTACTTGAACTATGAAGAAGTTTTTTTGTGTTAATATATATATATATATATATATTTATGGTATATATATATATATATATTGAAGCAGTAAAAAAATAAATGATAAAGCGAAACTTTAGTTAGTTGTGCCACGTGATTGACACGGTCTATGAATCATCTTTGTATGTTTAAACCAAGTAATTTGGTGTTTAAAACACATCCAGTTTATAAGTTTAAATAAATAGAGTTTTTCGCCTGGTTTATCCAGTTCTTGAGTTGTATTTACTTGTTTAAATAACAATTTTCAAACTGTTCACAAGCCATTGAACTAATGCATTATGTAAAGTTTTTCTTAATAACATGCTAAATCATTTCAATCCGATTTCGACGAGCGTGAAATTGAATGGCTTACATTTCGCTATGTTCGTGGTTCATGTTTGATTGATTTTTTCAACTACGTAACTAATGAACGTGGTGGTTGGTGGCTCATCTCCAATCTGCAAGATTGTTGTCATTTCATGAAACTTGAATCATTACATAGCAACAAAAGTGATTGAGAGGTCTTTTTGATGGTTTAAGGAGAGATAACATTGGTGTGTGGAAAATAGAAGCATATAAAGGGATTAGCTCTTGATTTAATTTGAGGCTTTAATTTGATCATTTAGATATATTATTATTTCGTTAAATGCCTCAAATTTCCAACAGTTTGTTGCAGTTTCAATTTCTCCATTCTACCATAACAGCGATTTACTATATTCCTATATTGAAACGGCTAAACTTCATCATAGATGCCTTTCCATGATTTTCACGGACTGACATTAATCTAGAGGTGGCGTCTTTGGTCACCCGACGGACGCTACTTATAATAGACCTCGGAAAACACATGGCATCAATGTTTAAAGTAAATGTTTAAAGTAAAGTGTCGGTTTAATTGATATCAGCAATTTGGGTATGCTAATTTGTTTCTTTTTTTGTTTTTTCTTTCAATGCGGTTTATTTCGCGGCATGTCGCTGGCCATCCTCGATAATACAGAGTATTTTGAATTGGACCCGATACTTTAATTGTGTTCCTTTGCAGGGTTTTAATCAAATCAGCTGTCTTCGACCTCATAATTTAACATTACTGAAGATGTCGGTAGAATTCGGGCTCTATAATGTATGTCATAGGTTTAGCCAGAGACACTATTGCAGTTATTGAAAAATACCCTATCCTTTCGTTCCCTTTTCCCTTGTATGTCCACTCCTTTTTGGATGCTTGTCATCCACGTGTCTAATAACTGTTATATTGTTCAAAACACTTAGAACCATAACTCACTCACTAAAATACGTCGTTAGCTGGCACCATCGCCAGGTGACATGCGCATAAGTCTATCGAATTACCAATAGTTTGGTAATTAAAGACGTGTTGAAATAATGTCAGAACATGCGAATTAAATTTTTACAGACCTCACTAACCAGCCGACGAAACAGAAGAATTTCGACGGACACGACAGTGCATGTAAAAGCGTGGCCGCCTCAAGTTCATTGACTCGTATCTTGTGAGAGAGTATGGTAGGATAAATTTCGGACTCAAACAACAGCACAAATTAGAATATAGCAAGATTAGAATATCTAGCAATTTATACACATGATCCAGCAGATACTTGGAGAAGATGGAAAGAAAGTAGGGCATTGTATTTTAAGTTATGCATGCCAAAAGTAAGAGATGAGGAAAAATGTAATGCTTTTTGTATAACATTGGACAAGACGGTAGTTCATGATTATATATATTTGATGAATCAGAAGTTATTAAGATTTATGCTTTATTCTCAAAATTTCACGAATATTATACACCAAAACTAAACGTGACCATTGAATACAAGATTTCAAAAGAAGTGTTACTGAACTCAGGAAGTTTGCTTTTTTGGATTACTTCAATATGAGCTTATCAGAGATAAGATAGTCTGTGGTACAAATTCAGAAAGTATGAAGGAAAGGTTGTTCAGAGCTGATGGTCTTACACCAGCAAAACCCATCTCTGTTTCTAAAGCTGATGAAGAATCTTTGAAAGAAATGAAAGAGTTTATTTAGCTTCTTGCATTCCATATCTACCCGATTTATTCGAACCTATTTATTCGAGACAAATCATAGTAGATGTAGAGTTTATAAGGTCTTACGAACAACAAAATGCTTATGGTGATAAAGTTGACTATTTACTGAAAATCGAGGTCAAGTTTTATGATATCACAAACCCAGTTACAGTCACTTGTGATGCATTAAAGGCTACAACAAGATGAACAGCCCAGAGAGCAGAACAGAGGTTTGTTACATTTTAAAAGGAAGTGTTAGCTGTAGTGCTCAGTCTTGAAAGATTTCATTATATTTGCAGTAGAGACGTCAATGTAGTTTCAGATCATGAACGACTGGAATCCATTCTTAAGAATCCAACCTCATCTGAATAAGCAGATAATAAAGAATATTACTTAGACTACGAAAGTACACATTTTCTTTAATCTACAAACCAGGCAAATAAATATTGGCTGACAAGTTATCCAGGGCGTACATTCATGCAACTGAAGATTGTTGAATTCTGGAAAGTGATATTGCTTGCTTTGTTCATACACTAACTTCTAATCTTCAAACTTCCCGACGACCCGACAACAGTTTTGCCTTTGAGAGAAAGGGTAGATGTGTAGTAGCACCGTGAAGGCTCCAATATTGTGTGTTTTATTCCGGCCATTGTGTTTGCCAAATATATCCTTACTTCACAAGCTACGATGAAGTTAATACAAATGTCAAAATAAAATAGGTGTGCAGATTTAGCATTTATGGTGTTTATATATTTGTAAAGAGTATCAAAGGTTCTAAATTTATTTAAACGATCTTCCGTTGCTTTCATTATAATCTAACTTAAAAATCAGACGGTGGTTTGGTAATGTATCGATTTGTTATCGACATTGTTAGTATCTTCGATTGTCTACGGTGTAACAATATACTACTGTGTATGCCTCCGGTTACAGCAATAATTGTACTCATGTTTAATGCCGAAACGTGAGAAACTTCCTGGTTTCTTAATGTAAAACCTTCGAAGTTACTAAAGTAAATTGTGTAATGAATAGATAACTTTGTAATTATATTAGCTTACGTAATTTGGATTTTAGAATCCCAATCGGCCTACACGAAGTCAAAAGAGTCATACTTTCAATAACTTTCATATTTGCATATGAATTTTTTTTTTTTTTTTTTTTTTGCAAGTAAATGCAAACATGTTATGTATGTTAATTCCTTAGAAAAATAAAACAAAGCAAATTAAAAGCTGTCTTTTGAAAAGTAAATTTTCTTAAAGATCTGACAAAAGTAAATTGAAACGTCAGACAAACTATAAAGTCATAAAGCATGATGAAAATTAAATCCTAAATATATTCATGAAATGGTTATGTATTCATATTTGTTTCTTTCAGAAATATTGATATTTTGTACAGCGATTCTGATTTTAAAAGAGCTCTGAAATACATGCAATTATTTCACGATGAATGCAGACCAAGTGTGCAGTTTTTCTATTTATTAGTCATTTTAATACTATTTGTAATGAATTACGAATGTCCCTAGTTTTAGGGCGTGTTCAGTCCTCACAAACATAACATCTCAAACTGTTAATAAAACCTTCTCAAAACTGTTGTTACTCACCTTTACCAGATAGTTGAATATGAAGGCATTCTAAAAGGTCACAGTTTTGTATTTCTTTATGTTCAGTTTAACGTTTTATTTCGCTATGGGAAAATATTTATTTTTAAAATTCCATTTGTCAGAAGCATTTGTTAAAATATCATTGATATCCTATTACTCACTATTACATACATTACATCGCTTATGAACGAGGTATTACGCACCAAATGAATCACGTTTGACCTTTCCTTTTGACATTACATGCTCTCTTGTCTAGGTTCATTTCAACTCATCATGCTAAATAAGCGTAAATGAATCTCCTTCCTAATACCCTGATCTCTTTCAAGCCAAAAGCCTCGTACGCCTGGATCGGCTTGGTATACGTGGCGAAGTTCACCTGAACATGTCTATTTCATCAAGTGGAATGTCGTTATGCAGGAAACGTGAAGCTACTATCTTGAATTCAACGGATTTTCCCACCCGAGTTTTGCCACTGTTGATGGATGCGAGTCGTCTCATTGGCTTGTTAGATAGCTAGCAATACGACGCTTTTGGCTTGAAAGAGGTCAGGTTATTAGGAAGGAGCGAGAGCGGATTCATATACCCTATGTTTGTAACTCTAGCATACAGAAAAGATAGGAGTTGATAGTGTTTGCTAGATTATTAATCTAGTATTTATATAAATAGAACGAATGAGTTTGCATTTTGAGTTCCAGTCGATGTTCGCAGGTTTCACCTCAATGCATAGCCACTTGCTTTCTCCCTGTAATGATACTAGCAGCCGTGATATAAGTGAAATGCTCTTGATTGCGGCTTACAACCCCAAGTAACCTCGCCTCGCCTTTTCCACAATGATGAGGCTATCATATAATTTCTTTGAAAACAATGAATTACCACAAGTTTACCGCATTTGAATATGAAGACGATTGTGTAAGAAATTTTGGATTCATATCAGAATATATATGTACATCATGGTCAATAGACGTATTTGCATTCACGAGCTTCTTCGAAATACCATGACCTCCTTCAAGCCAAACGCCTCGTTTCACAAGCTATGTAACCAACCAATGAAATTACTCGTATACTGCAATAGCGGCAAAACCCGAAGCCGGATGAAAAGATCCGTGGTGTTCAACATAACATTTTCAAGTTCAATGCTTAACGACATTTCATTGGCTGAACAAATAAGAGATACATCATAGCAAAACAGGATCAACTGTTAGGGACACGAGGTCTTTGGCTTGAAGAAGGTCATGGTATATGGAAGAAGCTCCGCGGATTCATATATGCTGATTGAGTAGGATGATATATATTTTTGGCACGCATCACAGCCTTATGGAGTGTCCTTAATACTTCTTAAAACTTGATCTTTGTCATGACACAGGACATCATGAAGCAAGGATGACTATAATCAATTTATCGACGCTATGCAATATATAATGCATCTTTGTCTCGGCCTTTGTTAGTCTAAAGGTTTAATGTAACTTTAAGCTTTTGTGTTTGACTTGCTTGCTGTTGACTTTTCAGAGAGATTCCGCTTTACTCGGGTCGTTTATGTACACAATCATACGGGTAGTGACTTCGAGAGGATAAAAAATTAACTTTGTTGGAGTGTAAACATTAGGAAAAGTTTTTTGGTATCTTCATTATGATCAATAAAACGTTTTTTCAGAGTGAGTCGCATTTTGAGTTTTAAGAGGTAAAGTATATGAAATGTTTTAACCTCCAATTGAAGAAATTACCGAACAAACACCAACTTAATCTTGCTTAGCAGGGGCACAAACCCCAATAGGTGAGTATAGTTTGTAAATGTTTTCGTTGTGTTAAAATACATTGTCTGGTTCATATCAACATGAAGAAATAATTTCCGGCGCCATTCAAGCGATAATCTGCGTCCTGCTCACTCCAACGTCTAACCCGAGCTGTATTTTATGGAGCTTGGAGGTTATACCTAATACTTGTAATTATCAATAAGGGTGAACAAAGGCGCATATTAAATTGGGTCACTCCCCATGGTGATGTTACAGGGACAGTAGCACGTTGTTAGGTGAAAGGGGATATTGTTGGAGTCAAATATGTCAATCTTAATAAATGGTGTTATTTTATCGAGAAGTAATGGATGTTTCAGAAAATCGGAATCCTTATGCTTATCAACCCAGTAGAAGGACAGTGACTCAAATTTCAGAAATTATTTACAGCGGATACAAAGAAAACATTTATAACTTTTAAAGGTCATTTAACTAATAGAAACGTTAATTGGACACATGATGTAGAAGTAGTAACATGTATAAGGCTGTTGTACGACTATCAGTGAAAACAAGAAAATATTTCAAATTTGGCATTTTAGAGATTAAGATGCAAGTTTAGGGGACGATTTTAACTTAACTCGGATCATAAGGTATTTTTGATCTTACTAAAGCCAAATTGAAAATCATGAAACATACTCTGATATGGTTATTTACACTAGGTGTCAGTTTTCGACGATATTGTCTTCCATGGCTACGAATAATTGGGTTGAGTAAAAAAAATTTAAAAGATCCATCTTAATTGTTTATCATTGTTTTATCAGTCTTCAATAATATCAAATATCAATTACAACGGTTGTAGCACTATCACCAGGCACACTTCGCATGATTCAAACAAGAAGATGAGAAGTGGATTTTCTAGGCTTTGATTGGTTGGAGGCCCCAACGGCCTCCAACCATCTTAACAGCTTAAATTCTCTCTATATTACAGTTGGAATTTTCAAAGGACCTTTCAACCAATCATATTAAGCCTCTTTGTATTTCGGCAATATCGTGAACCAATGAACACATCTGTATCAAATTTAGAACCACGTGACCATGTGGGTATTCCGAAATAATTGGCAACCTTTAATACGGAAAACGATTGTCTCTGCAAATCTCAAAATTTAAAGGGAACAGTGGTGTTTAAAAATAAAAAAGACAGTACAATTCTTCATGACCGCACGTGTACTAAATTAGACGCGTAAATGTCGCATGAAAGGTTAGAAAACTCTATTCCATGTTAGTAAAAAACCCTCCTTTACAACGGCACACGCGAGAAACAAGCGGCTACAAGTCGATAAGTAGAGAATGGCGAGTAAATTTGTGGGATATCGCTTCGTAACAGACAAAGATAGAGGTAGTGAACTATGCTTTAGACTTTAATTTAATATATCTTGTACTGGCAATCGTTAAGAGTTGAGAAACAATTAGTGATACATATGGATTTATGAATTTGCAAAAGAGGTGAACACTTTGTGCGGTGCTGGACGCTATCAATTGTGACCTATATTCTAAAAATAGATCTATTTCCAAGGGATAAATCGGTGACTGTTGTTTAAAACAGAACTGTATAGATCTATTTATAACTGCAAGTTTGCCTGACTATTCTATTATTTGATGCTATGAACAAATAATTGTATAACGTTTTCTAAATAAAAGATAAAATAAAGGTCTTTTGTTCTATTAATGGCCTTAATCTACTTATTTGCTGTAATGAAAATCCTATCCTATTTGTACCCTATGATTTCGCAGTATTTCCTAGCCTGACAAGGGTGCCTCCTTTTTAAAGGCTTTTCTTGTTTCTTATAAGTACTTTTGACCAATCTGACTGTCGATCCTTCCAGCCCGCTTTCCCTGGGCACCCTCACGACGTCCAGCGCGTCTTTCTCACATGTCTCGTTGTGACTGTCACTAGCCCCTGGCTGAGGGCTGTCCGAGACTCAACTCCTCAGTCACGTGGCTGAGTCTCAACTCTCTCTCCAGAGCAATGGCTGATAATTGAACTCCTTTCTTAAGACAAACCTGGGTCTTAAATACCCATAGACTTAGTTGTCAACACAATGTCACTTGACAACAGCTTATGGGTTATTTCTTAGGGATTACTTGGGGATGGGATTAGCAGATTATAACATTTGTTTCATAACAACTATGTTACATGGTTTGGCCCCTGTTCTATGCACTATGGTCCATGTAGAATCCTTGTGAAATGCCAAGTGTGAGGTGTCAAGACTGAGGATCCTGCAGTAATCTTTTTTACGCTGTAATTAGTGTCGCTAATTGTTATGTCATTTCAAGCCCTATGTTTAGATTAAGAAATGTTGACGAGTCAATTGCCAAAGCCCAGGGGTATACAATTCAAAATGATCGTGATTAAATAAATCATCATGCAGAAAACCTGGTTCCACTTATTCCCTTGGGAGGTTACATGAAATAGCTTGAAACATTGAAATGGTTACATCGAGCTTTTTCTGCTTCTTACTCGAGGAAAGTTGTGTTAGCTGCAATGAGGTTAGTGATCTCTGATCATACAAGGTGACGAAGTGGTGAACCCCTTTCCGTAAAATCCAAACAGTTTTACGACAGATTTACACATTTCCGAAAAGTACTTATGTTAAATATTTCATTTTCATATAACGTTTTTGTTTGTTAAAATGTTGATATAGCAATAGCATTGGTTCCAAATAAAATTTAAGAAATACTCTTTGTCATTTAAGCCAAACATTATAAATGGTGCAAATTGATCGAGAATACCGAATGTTGCAGAAAAGTATTGTCTTAAAGCTATGTGATATAAATCACGGAGTTACTCTTTAAGTAAATGATTTCGTGATAAGATTTGGTATTTTTTTTCTTCAACGTGCCGGACAACCATCGCAAAAGAATGGACTGTACCATCAATATTGCAAAATAGAATTCAAAATATGGTGAGCATTGTTCACAGTTTGTCATACAAAATTACAATCTAAGATAGTCCAACAAAGGCACACTTTACAAGTCACTATCGTAATTATTTAGGTTAGCGCTAGTGCATAATTATAATTGCAGTAAAGTGTTCTTGACTCAATGCCTTGATGCATAAGTTGAATTGTTGTATAATTACAGTGTCAATGATGTGTCAATATTTATGCTTGCGGTCATATAAAACTCAATGCTGATTTAAGTGTTCATTTTTACATCTAGTCGTTCTGATCCCTTTCAACATATACATATAAAAATCATCAATGTTTAATCCCTTGTCTTGACATTAACTACAACGATACACTCACAGAAAAAGTTTCTCGAAAATCGGTATAATGAGTGCACTTTTGAGCCATTAATTTTAGACTCAAATCAAATCACTTTCCATCAATGGCAATATGTCTTTGAGTGAGTTGAGATTGAACGTTTTTTCAACAATATTCCAGTTATTAAACACGTGGAAGAAAATCAAACTAGATGTAAGGATGTTTGGGAATACCGCCACATGTTGATGCTTATTTAACGGTAGAGTCAACATCAATAGTTCTTGTTTTCCTTTCTTCTGGATCTGGTACCTTTTGTTATAAAACAAAGACATATCCTTTTCTTAACTCTTGGATAACCTCCCTTTTCTTGTAAAGGAAAACCAGTCTAGTTCCAAACTTCTTCTCACACCATACCTTTTGAATCTACAAAACCTCCTCTGTTCCGAGTTTCTTTTCAAATGGCTGTGCTACTTAAGACAACATGCTAGTCATAACGAACTGACGCCTTTCCAACTAAACAGTTTGATGCCTACCTTTTGCTTGATTTCAGCATATTGTTCACAAACTGATTCCAAATTTGTCATGTCACAAATAAGGACTTCATAATACTTTAACAAATAAAGGTCAGTAAACGTGGAAATGCATTTAATCAATGTTTTGCATGAGATGATTCTTGTAAAATCAAACATAAATAATAAAAATATATAATTACGTGAGACTTATTACTTACGTAATTATAATGACCTTTATACCAACCAGTGAAAAGTACCAATTCTATACCTATAAATTAGGCAATGGAAATTATCATTCATCATTCAGTTTTGTTAAAATTGTACGATTGTGACAAATATTAACTCGAAGTAAATACTACATGTACCTAACAAGTACCCTAACAACGCTCATCTTAAGGGATTCAGTTACTAATATCATTTTTTTCATACTTCCTAAGGTGCCATTTGAACCGTCAGGTTGTCACATTCCTCGAAAAATAGACAAAAGAAAGCAACATTAACTGAAAAACTAGGTAGTAAGATCAAATTCTTGTGATAAATCAAAGGATACAAGTTTACAATAGATATAATTCAAAACGCAATGGAAGAACTTCTTTGAACGACAAAGACATTCATCATCTAAACGAGAGTTTCTGCCATGTGATAAAACAAACAAAAAACGGAAAAACTATTCTTTTTATTACGACAAAAAGTTAAGTTAAGTTAAAAAGGTAACTTTTTCTGATGTGTACAAACAGAAGATGTTTGGGTTTGTTTCTAAATCTACGTTGGATAAACTATCACTCATGCAATAGTATTAAATTTATTTTAACCTAGAAATCTCAATAGCTTATTTGTGGAATTTAAACTTCATGCATCAGTCCCTGGATTTATGTGTCCTTCGCTAAGAAGTAATACACTCCTTTACTCTGTCTCGGCAAGGATAACCCAAATAACCCTGGCTTGATGATCAGGTGCATTTTTATCTTGCAGTGAGATATTGTTTCCGAGCGTGTATTAAGGATGCTATTTCGATTACGTTTCAGTATATATTCTGTATCGCGACATTGATGTTTTAATTTTACACTTTACGGTCAGTTTTACCGTTATAGGGAATTGCAGCCCATATATTAAACGACATCTCGCCATGGGCACTTCTACTTAGTAAGCTCTGTCTGCATTTACCCTCTCACCATTTTACTATATACACGATCAAGCTTGAATCAAGAATAATGAGCAAATATGACGTGACGCCAATTTGTAGTCAAATGCTGTGCACAGTGGTGTTCGCCTACGCAAGACGTGTACGATGGTGTTGGCAGGTCCTAGATATTACTTTGGCAGCATTTTTACAGATGAATCTATGTTTGATTTACGTATGATTATGATAAGTATTATGATTATAAAACGTAATCTATATTAGCAAATAATTGGAATGTTACTTTTCCCCGACCGCCACTGGCGGAGCTAGGGGGAATTATAAAAAGATAGTGATGTCTTCAATGGGGGACAGTCCTAATTGCTATAGTGTAGAAGCTTTCAAAGTAATGGGTTGTGAAATAGTCATCTTTGTCTCTCATTGTCCTGTTGCATTAGGTATGCGTGGTTTGATAAGACATGTGAGGATTCAATAGCAAGTGTCATATTGGAATGAATTTCAGAAGGATCCAGTTACAGAAAATTAAATAAACCATCACGGCCAAACATATTATACTCCTCATTCCAATGGGAATTTGAAACATTGAAAAGTATTATAAAAGGCTTCTTCTGCTTCTTGCTTCGCCTGGATCAATGTTTGTTTTAAGGCAGATTACTTTAGGTTCACTAAATTAGATAATATCATATGAAATATTGGAATCAAAGAGGTTTGTCCCCTTTTAATAAGATGCGAAACAAATATTCACTGGATTAATAGCTTCTTAAAGCCTACCCAACATCTAGCTGTTGTTTCTAAACACATCGATCACACATTATTAAATGTCACTTTGGAAGGATAACTTTAGTCTATTCTATAAGATACTTCATCAGACGACCTTGTTTTATCATGTTAAGACAATTCATGCTGTGTATCAGATTTAAGTTTAAGATGTATAAAGTTCTTCATGAGGGTATAAAATCATATGTTTGTTGCTTCTTAAAGTACATTTTTTTGCTAAGTTGATTCCTAAATAGCATGGCATTTCAAATCTTTCTACAGTGAGATCCATTTGTTGAAGTATATCGAGTATCGCAAACTTACTGAACGTAATTAAAAGGGTAATAAATAAGTAAAACGAGGCGTGATTAACTATGTGAAAGAAATTTAACAAATTGAGATAGAATTACAAATTCCCACATTAATGATATCCATCACAGGCTAGTCCTAGGCTCGCTGTATCACGAACGGCTCGAAAGTTATCGACTATTTATTTTCAGTGACATGAAGTACCCTTAGTATTTCAAAAGTCGAATTCGACCTTTTGTTGAGACATTTAAGCCAGAAAGTGCTAAAATGAAATTATAATAGAAATGATACTTGAGTGAATATTCTTAAATGTTTTTAAAATTTATATTTAGATTTAAGATTTGAAACTGTCGATTCTTGTAAGGTTGAGTAAACTTTTATAACAGACGTCGCAACTTTGATTAAAAGGGTGATGGAAAATTATTTTCATACAAACTTGAAAATGAATGGTAAAACTTACACAGAAGTTGTAGACCATAGACAATTAAGTTTAAGATTGCTCTTTAAGAATTTATACAAATGACCTGATGAAAATTAGCCCATAGATCATTTGTCTGAGACGGAAGTCACTTGTTCGCTTTTGCAATCATTTCATTTCTTAAATCTGACGACGCTCATGGCTGAAATATTATCGAGGAACTATTAGATACGTAGTTAAAGGTATATGATACAGGTAAACTAATTATAAATACAATACATAGAAACTCGATATTGAATAATGCTAGTAACTTGCAATGGATAGTATAATTGCTAGACTCAATCTAATCTGACTCACTAGATTGACGTAGAATATAGAAACTATTATATGAGCATTCCATTCAAACAATCAATCGCTGAGCGCAATCCTATATTGCAAGGACTATTGATTCATACTATTAATCCAAAGGTTACGGCTCTTATGTTGAGGAACAAAACGTCGGTCAACTAAGCACTTAAAAATTGGTTGCTTTCATTTGAATTTCTAGACTAGATTGTATCAAGTTTATCACGGTCGCCTCAGGAAGTAGTAGTTTTAAATCTTGATATCCTTATCTATCTACACCGGTATTAGTAAATGAAACCACTTTCTTCTTAATCATACGGACAAATGACATAAAATTTCGAATTAAATAGTTTATTTGAGCTGAAGCCCACGTAATTGCAAAGCATATCAATCGCACATTTGGATAATGTTGTATTATGTAAATACATATTTGATGAATTACAACGATGGTATAAGTAGTTTTATATTTTCAGCAACAGTGGTCTAAAATCTTAAATATCATACCTGTTTACACCGGTAAAAGTAACCACTTTCGTTGCAATTTTAATCGTCCATATGAACAAGATGTAAAAGATCTAAGATATAAAATATCAAGTTTACATATTTTGATTGGAACTACGTATACATCCAACGTAATTGTTGGGCATTTCCACCACACATGTTGACACTGTTGTTCTCTGTACTGACATAGTTAATGAATTATTCAGATGGTGTATGTCAGAAGTTTTATATTTTCTGACTTTTCTTCTTTGAAGCTTTACATATATGTTCCTGGGCCTTGTTCAGATAGGCCTTGTGTTTTGTTGGTAAATCTTTATTCCATTTTCTGAAATACAAAATATGTCTAGACAAATATCATTCGTAGTCAAGAAACGATAACTTATATATACAATGTTTGTCCAGTAGGCACCCGATTCAGCCTGAATCAAGCATTCTGTGTTCCTTATAAATATCCCCCTCAAAAGGAATCGATTTTATGCTGTACGTAATGCATTATTGATTTTGCTGCAAGTTTTGTAAGTTTACGAAAAAAATAATAATTCTACTTTACTTGAAGCTATGGTGTTTGATCATGAATTGAAGCATATGGTTTACTGTTGACTTTTCAAGCACCCTTCAGTTAAGGCCGGTTGTGTACACAATCACAATATGTAATGCTTATGACAGGAAAGACAAATTTATTGAAGACAAATTTATTGAGGAATTTATTTTAGCAGCAATAATGGAATCTGGTATTTAGGTTTTTTCCAGTGGAAGAATTTGCCACAAACAGTTAGTTTATTGCACGAGTAAAACATTTTAATTGAAGTTTTCAAAACTAACAAATTTCTGCACCTGGAAGATTTCCAATTATTTGTCGGAACATTTTCAAAAGCAATATGTTAGCTTATTTTGAAACGATGCTTTTGCATTCATCCTGCTTCATCAGCGTAATTGAATCCGCTGAGCTCCTTCCATATACCTTGATATCCTTTCGGGCAAAAGGCTCGTATCGCTAGCTATCTAACCACCCAATGAGATGACTCGCATCCAGCAACAGCGGCACAACCCGGATGGAAAATTCCGTTTAGTCAAACGTGTAGTGTAGATCAAGGTATTTGGAAGGAGCTGGATCAGCGTGACAATGATTGAATGACACAGGTAATCTGGAAACGATCCAGTTTCAAATACATTTCATTTTAAAAGGAAAGGCATGATTTCTAAAAATCATTTTATCATTTCGATTATTATATTGTCAGAACCAGATTATTTTCCGCTCGTTGAGCGATTTATGGCAATATTATTCTTATGCTCTGTTATTTGAGTTTTCGAAACTCTATCGATCAACATCGCCATCGTCATTAGCGGTAGAAATAACGTCATCTAAAATAACTGTCAGTTTGCCTAATATTCATCATTAGAAAAAAATGTGAAAAATGGGTCAGCTATTCTTATTTTGAAATATTACTTTTGGGAGTTCGTTTCTTTCGACATAAATGAATTTGTTTACAAAACTTTGCGCAACTAAGGACACAATCATTCAATCTTTTCAAACTTTGAGTAAGCGTTTATGTCAAAGAAGTGGGTGGGATTTACTAGATGAGTATTGGATTCACATATTCATCATATTAACGCTATCTTTTAAGGGCTTAATACACATGAAATTAAACATATTTTATTTTCTGATAGTGCACGTTCTTTAGTGAACGGTGGATACAAATACCTTCATTACATGAAATGTAAACAAAAACATGTTAATTTGATAAATGAGACTATACAACACATAACCTTCTGATAAATGGAGTCATTTCTTTATTTCGGTACAAAGGTGTGGGCTATCGGCCCTAAGTACAACATGGTCCATACATAGTAATGATAATATATGCTTGCACAAGCAGTTTAATAGCTAATTCACAATTGTTTTAAGGCGTCAATTATACGCGCGTTAAAGGTAACAAGCCAGATTTCTAATACCAGGTTCTTGATAGGAAGACATAAGCATGGTAAACGTCGATACTGACGGGTACACGTAATACTTAGAGGGTATATATTCCTGACGAAGGTTATGATAAGCATCACAGATATGCAGGAAGTGGTACTCAGACTCAACTTGCCCACTGCTATATATAAATTAATATCATAATTAAATTTAAAATATTTTCTCATCCTAACTACACATGCGTCTGTACTGAACATATAACTTTTGATTATATAGCCTTCCTATAATCACTTTAACAACTCACTATGTTGTAACTGAATTAAATGTTAAAACCGCACATAAGTTCAGATTTGTTTTTTATTTCCAGCTTCTATGGGCTTTCATCACCTGAAAGAAGCTGATTAGGGGCAACAACTCATCAATCAGATAAAGCTACGTCCCATTACAAATTTGTTAATAGCTTTGTGAAGACGATAAGCCTGTGATTTAGTCTGGGATAGCTTCACAGTATTTGCTGTATCAGTGATAACGTGACGGTTAATTGTTCTGACTTCATTTCATCCGGATCTGGTCTACATTTTTGTACGCTAAGTAAGCCACACATTGAGTACTGTATTCATTAAAATCTTCCAAACCAGCCCAAGGAACAACTTTGTCCCACTGCTTAACCTCTGGATTCTACGCAAAACCAGCTTCTATCTAAATTTGATTTTCCTAGGAACGTGAAAACCTTTTTAAAAAGTATAAAACTTCTTTTCAGCTTTCATTAGACTTGATGCATAAACCTGAGGGCGTCGTCTTTCTACATATGTTTCAAAACAATAAACGAGGAATTAGTGTTAATTTTTACTGATTTTAACTTTAAACGTCACGTAAAATCCTGCTGGGCGACTTGGTTAAATATTGTTCCGGTCAGTGTTTGCAATGACGCCCGATTGAGAGAGTGTGTTATGGAATCCCGCAAGAGACACGACCCAATAACGTACAAGGATTTGAACAATCACAGATAGTGTGATCCCAAATATAACAATGATTCATCGATTTAGATTTCTCCTCAGGAAATACGAAATCTACAAAGCTCTTATAAACACGTCCCCCTGTCACTGTGTAAGTAATAGTATTAACCGACGAAATTGATAGAATTTGCAACTGTGGCACGCCTTCTTGCAAGTTGTCGCAAATATGAACACTGTTAATAAGTACAATAAGTCTAAAGAATGTAAACATGTACGCCTTATTTCGTCCTAGACGCGGAGTGGGGGACATTGTATTAAGCAGCGTACGTAGGTACGTTTTCTTGTTCACGCGATATTTCAAATAATCTCAAAATGTACAAATTTGACCAAAGCCCTCATTGTGGGATTACGCAGACACCAGTCGATTTTCGTGACCTTGACTTTATTGTCAAATGACACTGTGGCTGTAATTTTTATTCATTTGTATTGAATTGGTTTATTCTGTAATTTCTAATGATCCACCGCCCTAATTGTCTCCTAATTGGGCAACAGCCTCCGTAAGAGAATTTTGCAGAAACCAGTTGATTATGATGACCTTGAACTTGACCTAGGATCCTAACAAATGTTCACTTTTACTTGTTGTCCTGTCAGTTCAAGTGTAGAAATTTTGACAGTTTGAGTCGATTGTTAAGGGAGTATGGTTATGAATTTAAAAACGATAACGTAACAAAGATCATAAAATAAATTACATCTCAGATAACTTCTTGCCTGCAATACCTTTGAGAGATCCGGCACATTACCTCGAAACATTGAAAATTAATGTATTTGGCTTTTTTCTTCTTGTCGGCAGTTACTTTCGAGGCAGATTAGGCTTGTTTAGTTATCGATGATTTATGAGGTGAAATATTGGATTTAGACAGGCTTATTCCTTAAAGTGAAATGATAAAACAAAGAAACATGATAGATTGACACACCACGGCAAATCTTTTACAAGCATTATCTTCATTTGAGTTTACCATTTGATATTTTGTTTTGCTGTTTGGCGATGATGTAAAAGAGTGCTATAGAGATAAGCTCGGCGCAAACACATTTGTTGAGTTTGTGTACTTTACCCTATACCAATGATAGGTATGAGTTGCACAACACATATGTAACACTGCTAGCTGTGCACAACTTGTTTTGAATTAATCTCAACGTCTTTGTATGATCAAATATATCTTAATATCAAAGGCAGCGCCAACATGAAATTTTAAAAAACATTTTACTGTAAAGAAAACTTTTATTACTGCATAAGTGTTGTAATAGATTTATTGTATTACTTGAAGCATGTAACAAGTGGTAAGGTTTTAGCTATTTTAGGGAAATGTTATCATTCACTTCCGTTAACATTCAATGAACTCATCGGAAATTCATTTAGTACATTTAGTACCCGATAGTCACAGAGCAGCGCCAGTTAAAGCGTTGTTTTGTCCTTATAATGCTTAATATCAAGCAAGGAAGAAACTACTCCCATATTTTAACGTCTTTGACATGATGCCACCGGGATTCGAACCCGGTTTGGGTGTTGAGCTGACTGAGATACATCCCCTGATGAGGTTTCATAAACATCCTATTCTGGATTCGGCAACTACATGCATTGTAATCTCTAGTAATCTCCAGGCGGCGCAATCCTTTGCTTGATGTTCCTTTTGTAAATGTTTACATTACCCACACGTAAATGAATTACATGTTCAAACTACGTGAGCAAGATAACAAGGATTCAAAGATTCTTTAACTGGGCTGCTGCTTGAGGTAAAAAAAACCTAACTAAGTTTGAAGCACCTTAGAGTTAGAGGATCCGGTAATAACCTTGAGCAACAGAAAGCGTGTGCTTTGTTCTGGCATAACTGCACATATTGCTGCTGGTGCAATCATAGTTTACATAAACGGTTTCGTGGCTTTCTTGTTTCATAGTCTGGTCCGTTTTGATCTATACTATAAAAAATAGCGGTTTGTTACTCGTTGGTTTCATGCTTTTCTTTCAAAATGATTTCTGCAAAAGACTGATTAACATGATTCATATTGGTTTTTTTAATTAGGTAGTAACATCAATTTAAAACGTTTTAATTGGTAAGACGAAGGGGTCATTTTCCTTTTTGTTATGACATCATCGACACTCAACAACAAGTAGGTAAAAGGAACGCAGAACGTTATCTTCACACATTCATAATTTATCTAGAGTTGTTTTTCCTTTAATTTGCTGAAGGCTTTTTAACTATTTTCCAACTTTGAAGTAGTCTTGGCTGCGCAGTATAATGCGCGTCTTACTGTCCCTTTCAGGAGCATAAGCCGTATAGTATTCAATTTTGACACAGTCTTCAAATTTGGCAAGGATTTTCCTTCAGAGTGGCAAAGAAAAATTAAATTTAAAAAACATATAGCAGGATATATTTGTTTCTGTAGCTCGAAAACTGTTATATGACCGAGACTTCTTTTGTGTGGATGTTACCATTGGTTGGTGATACGCTTTAACACGGTGAAAATCCGAAATAATAGAAACCTTCAAAACAGAATTCCAGATATACTGCTATTTTCATAATATAAGCTTAAAACATAACTAATTATTAATTAAAAAGATAAATCGCGCTGACAGGATTAACGTACAGGTTTCGATGCTGAAAATTTCAAAGCCTCGCTGCACCCTTGAAAATATTTTGAATGTCATCATAATCGAATGGGCCCGGCGTGTTCTAAATTAGAACCTAATTGTGGGTTATAAAGAGAATGCTGCAAACTGTTCTTAAGATATCGCGTTGACAAGGGTGAGATGTAAAAATCTCATTGTGACCTAGATAAAGGCCACGACTTCTACCCTCGCTTATTGGAGATCCGGTAATTATTAGAGTATATACTGAGAAGTGGAGAATGGAGCTTTTCAACTACGAAATAGAATAGAAACCTTCAAAACAGAATTCCAGATATACTGCTATTTTCATAATATAAGCTTAAAACATAACGAATTATTAATTGAAAATTTATTGGTATGTTACATGTGTTTAGACATTGTATTGTAAACAACTTCACCAGTTTTTTCCTGTTCAAATGATCTTCAAATACCGATATTCATCTATATCACTGACGACGATGAAAACAGTCAAATTCTAGGCGAAAGAAGACATTTAAGCTGCGCTCCCCATTGCCTTGTTGTTAAAGTAATGTTATGCATAATTTTATCCGAATTGAAAACGTGCGATAGATCCGATTAAACTCACCTAACACTTTTGCGCTTCATGTATCCAGTTATGTTTAATAACCTGGATTTTTGTTACAGGAATTTTGGACGATAAGTTGCTTCCTAATCCGCGAAGCCAAGAAAAAGATGTTTAACCCAACAAAGTAAGGGATAATGAGCTCATCACTCTGATATCGTTATTTTCTTTTAATTTTAAAAATCAAACTTTATTTTTCTAGAAACCTATAAGGTTTCGAGGGATAACTAAATATAATGTGTAAGAAAATGTGGTTCATTGAAAGGTCTTTCCTGCCTAACATTGATATTTAAGATAATCTTTAATGCTTTAATTGTTAACACATTGCTCATGTCGCGGTAAACAATATCTCACTCACTTGCTTCCACTGCAAGTCTAAATATATCATATATTTATTTAGAATACATCATTTGCCAAACTTTCGTGATGTTAACAATTCTAAGAGTTCATTCATGGTTGTGAATGCTACCGAATACGGTGCGTCCTTCCTTGTAAACTGTACTGCGAGTTTCATCTCTAACTCGTTGTTGTCTTTCACTCAATTTAAAGTGTGTTTTCGATTCATTTACGACCTACCGTGCTTTGGGCGACCTTGCAAATAATTCTCTTTTTCTATTCATATTACTAAGGCGACTGCGGGATTGCTTCTCGTTTATTCTTCGTAATTCCATGAATTATGTTCCTCATTTTTAAAAATTTCGATTTATGTTTTTTAAAGAATAGAGTCGCTTTGCTTTGCGCTTCATAAATCATGTTAGTTCAACAGCAGATAAATGACAGTATATCTATACAGCGTCGGAGATGTTACCAAGCTGAATACACACGAGAACCATTGACTGACAAAGTCATTACGAACATCTCTATGACATTTCACTGTAGCAAAGCATTGTTTCCAATTCATTTAACAATTCAATGGACTAAATCAAGCAAAATTAGTGTTCCTAAACCCAATTATGGAGACAAGACAAGTAAATTAAGATATAATTCTTCGTAATTACGTAATTTTCCGACAGTACCATTAATTTCGTCACGATGGTTCTCTTAAATGACAACAGTAATTGACGATATGAGTGAATGTCAGTAGAAATCGTATTATTAAACATTTTTCCTTTTCGAAAGTTACATGATATCTAAGGGATATTTCTGTCAACGTTTTGCATCTTCCATCGACTAACCAATTTAACTTTTTTACCCTCAGCTCTGACTATTTCGATTTCGAATCAGCCTCCTTTTAAATTTTGAGTTATCAGCCTGGATTTGAGGTCAATCTCGAGTGAATTAAAAACAATGGTTTCTCACCTTACTTCGCACTAAAACCGATTATAGTGTCTAATAGATATGTTTCATGTGATGTGCTTTTGAACGTGTCTAGTAAAAGGAGATACGAATCCACTTTAATGTAGGACTGTCCTTATCCGTCTTGTTATGTTAGAGTATTTTCATTCTCGTAGCAACTACCATCCCCTGGTACGTATAGCGATAAATAGCTGGCAGCAGTCTCTATGTAACCAGCCAATGAAATTATACCAATCCAGTATGATTAGCTGAACGGATGAAGGAGCTCAAAACATATTGCCCCACGTTGATAAAACAAAATAAGATACCGGATCTCCAATAAGCGAAGGTAGAAGTCGTGGCCTTTATCTAGGTCACAAGGAGATTTTTACATCTCACCCTTGTCAACGCGATATCTTAAGAACAGTTTGCAGCATTCTCTTTACAACCCACAATTCGGTTCTAATTTAGAACACGCCGGGCCCATTCGATTATGATGACATTCACAATATTTTCAAGGGTGCCGTGAGGCTTTGCAATTTTCAGCATCGGAACCTGTACGTTAATCCTGTCAGCGCGATATATTGCGAATCACTTTCTGGATTGTCTTCATAACTTACTGATATCTTCTTACTGGGAAGACGTCCGGCCCAGTAGACTATGATTACATTCACAATATTTTCAAGGGAACTGCGATCAGCACTGAAACATGCAGACAGACAGACAGACAAACAATGGATTATTAATGGCTCACTTATGTACATGCATAAAATACATGTACATTTGTACATGTACATTGAATCGGTATATAAAACCTGTCCAGAACCATTCATAACAGAGTGATGAGAGACAAATAACAACATTGTTTAACCATATAACAAGTCTTTTCTACTTCGTAGGATAAAAAAAAAGGAGCTGCATGTGAAGCTTGTCAGCGTGATATAAGAATAACCATCCACTAGATGGTGTTTATATTTTGTATCTCGTATCATTGCGCAACCATGAACAACAATGCGCTAATGATGTTCTATAAACACAAAATATTTAGGAATGATAAGTGATATGTTAAATTCTAAACTGAGTGCAATGAAAATTGAATAATTAAACATTGTAGCCACTCTTGTCAAATTCATAAAACACAAACATCAGTGAGGCCAATCAATATTCATTCTTCTTCAGCGATAGAATTTAAAAGTCTAGATAGTTAAAGCAAAATGTTTATTCTTACACGTTGTTAGAACATTGTCTCTAGAAAATGTATGTGGTATAGACAGAAAATTTATTTCCGGTTCACTGAAAAACCCGGAAAGATCGTTGAAATATTGGGGTTGCTTGCCGTAAAGAATTGCGAATTTGAAGAAAACCATTGTTTTTGTCATCCTAACAAATATGTAAAATATTCGTAGAACATGTATTTCAAAACAACATTTTGAAAGGTAAGCGTGTCGTTATAACTTTTTATATCCCATTTTAGTAATTGCAATATTTCATCTACGCCCTTTCTTCATTAAAAATCTTCATACGAGTGTAGCTTCCTCCAATTAGACGGGGAATTCGATGGATAATTTCAGTAATAATCTTAGGTATGTTCATCCCTCCAACGACGTTGCTTATCGGATATCACTGCTGAAACTAGACATCTACCAAACTGTCAATTAAATGTGGAAAAAACACCATAGATTTGTCAAACTCCTTCCCAATTAGCATGTTGCGTTTGATATCATTTCTCCTCATTCCAACTGATCAGGCTGTTCTACATCCGCCATTTGGTCACATTTTATCTAAAATGAAAAATTATTTGATAAGCACGTTCATAGCCAGGCTGAAATTCAAACATTACTTTTTGCAATCAAGGTAGAGTGTTATATCGTCGTAAAATAATATTATGACAAAATTGTACCTATGTTAAACATTACGATCAACTTAACGGTTACTCATATTGGTTTGTGTTCTTCATAAAAACTATAATGATATAAACTTAATAGACTGCCATTAAAGTGATAATTTCAAGCAACAATCAGTACTTCGCGATAAACTGACATATTTTATAAAGTTTGGCATAACCATGTTACCTCAACAACTAAAAGATGTGTTTGGACAAAAAGATAACATTATCGGTCTTATGAATCTGAAATGTCTTTCTGTTTGAATTAAAGAGTAAAATGACGAAAGAAAATGCTTGATCATGATAAAAAATTCATGCAATTACTGACGTCCATGTTCTGCATAAAAATGTCGTTTAAGAAGAATATGCTTCAAACTAAACTTTCAAATATCAAAAAGGTCTTACAATGCAAAATAAGCGTCATGTGCGATGTTTAAGTTGCATCATTATTTTGAAGAATTATTTTTAAAAAGAATTAAACTTACTTTGTGTGTTAGAAGGTTCATATTGCTTTAAAGGGACACTAACGAAAATATGAAAGATTTATTTCTTCAGCTTTACCAATTATATATTAGTTTATGCCAAATGTATTGCCTCCATAAGGACAAAAACTATGAATTATCAAGCAAAACCATTGACGTCAATCTTTGTGAGAACGCCTTTTAATCATTTCAGATAGGCAAATGGATCCGCATAGCTTAACCGATTATGGTACGTTCGTTTCAAAACTTCATCTTTTTATTGACGAACATCCTCTTGCTACTGGATCCATATATTTTGGTTTTTCGTTTTCTAACAACGTGTTTCTAACTCTTCACTTGGAAAAAGAACATAATTTAAGTCTGCAAGACCGTAAAAGCAAAAATACAACAACAGGAGACTTGGGTTTTTAAGCCGCTTTCTAGAGTTTTACACTTATATCACAACTGCTAGTATTATTTCAGGGCAAAAGCCCGCAAAACTATTTTGGTTATGCGAGCGGTTGGAACTAGCGAAACAAGGGCGGTACTAGGCTGAAATTCAGTGCAGCATTGTACCTATACTCACTGCTTGCAGAACAGTTCTTTCTTGCAAACAAAGTTGCCGAGACTCTGGTTGGGCCTGTAGATCCCAAGCCGAACGTCCTAACCACTGCGCTATCCCGACCCGCAACAACCGAGAAACTCTCTGTAAGTGAAACTTTCTTTCAAACCTTTTTGTTTTATCACAGGGCCTATTTTATATCTAATCGAACACTTACTTGCTGAAAAACGTCGTGTTGACTGTATGTATTTTTGATACGAGCAATTGCTAAGCTTAGTATATCAATTTTGGCAATTTGACCAGTAGTTTCTAATTATTGCAGATTTTTAAGTACCCTGTAACTGTAACCTGAAATAGCTTGCACTTCAGAAACAACCACTGTATTCATTATCTCAATGATAGTTTAGTTTTGATGCTTCTTCGAGTGACAGTTATTGAAATATTTTCAGTGATTTAGTCACTGCGTAACATGATAGTGTAGCAATGCAACGACCTTTAAATTTGGTGTTGGTTTGTTTGACAATTGATGATTGTTCAGGGTCTTTGACGAAGTTTGGTTTGGTTTGGCATATTTTGATCTGGCTACAGCTCTTCTAATATGCTTTCTCGCATTCCAAATGTAGTTTAGCATTTCTCCGGAATAGGAAATGTACGTGCGTGTATGGAATCATTTCTATCCTATATCGGTAAGGGTGTGACGTGTAAATACATTTCATGACGAATGGAGATTGTCCAAAGAAATATAATGAGGAATAGAACAATTACTGTCCATGAAAGTGACATCTTGCCTTAGTTATGGGAAATATTTCTAACAATATTAAGGTAAAATCATTTTTTATTGACACATTAGTTCAAACTGTTAACGTCTTATCGGAATGATAAAGAGTTGAAGACAAATATACATTAACATCTTGCACGACGTTTATATGATATTTAATATTTAAATGTTGGTTTTCATAATGCGAAGACACTGCAGATAAACATTGCAATATTCATCAATTATTAATCATCGATAAACATAATTGAAAGTAACCATCAATATGTACTGTTTAAATAGTACATGGTAATTCATAGACAAGTCTAGTATAAGTACACATTTTAATGATCTGCCTTGCCGTACATGATAGATGTCGCTTTTTTGCAATGCACTTCAGTTGAATATCGATGTCTTTCCTTTCATTAGTTTCTCTGGTGTTTGCGATTCCTGACAATTTCGCCATTGCTTTATTATGTATGTCAGTTTTTTTAACAGTTAATGTTAATCACACATAAGATGTTAGATAATAAGGTGAAGATCAAAGAAGGTCGTCAACATTTTGTAATGATTCTACCAATGTTAAAATAAAGTACTTATTGAAAAAGAATATGCTTTAAAACACTGATCGCAAATATTGGACGTTTGATAAAACAAGTTTTGGACGTTGTGGGTCCAAAGCGAGCAAAAGAGGCCTTTAAGCGACTAGGAACTACGTACTATTTCTGCTATTTTTGGGCTGTCAAATGACCAGTGCAAATGTTACAAAGAGTTTGAAATGGAATTCAAGACAACTGGCAATTTTCTAAAAGTGTGTATTTGTTGCTCAGTTTATAACGATTACTTTCGTTTTTCTTATGTATTTGTTAGTAGTTAGCACTTGTTCTTTATGTAAAATAATTTTCAACATTATTTTTCAGCAGTTCGTTTACTACCTGGCTTTGGACAAGTAGTAAGGTCGCGAGATTTGCAACGTTCGCACTATTCTACAGAATGTGTGAATATGAAATAATCTCAAGTAGATAATAAAAATTCGACTTTGTGTATCAAACGTGTAATGTCTACGTTAAAGGTCTGAGTGCTTCGAAAGTTAAGTTTGGAGAGTGGCCACTTCCTTGGCTTTTTCATTGAAAAGTGATGTTCTACACTTAGTACCATGTAGATGTTATAGTGCAAACAACATGGGTATTCTTGAACATTAAAATGATTAGGTGAGAGCCCTTTATTAAGTTTTTATATAATTGTACACGCCCGGATTTACCTCTGATCTTCATAAATCATTGGCGTATTTGCAGTCAAATAAGATATTCTATTCCTTAACATGATGAGCAAACAATCCGTCCCTACTTCATTAATCAGTTTGAGCCTCAACTGAGCTTCCTCTCATTGAGCTGCCCCCAATCAATTATCTGTCGTGAGGCAAGTAAACATAACGCCGAACATTGATGATTGTCATCGTCAGAATTAACGTTGTCTTATACAGAATTGGATGTTAGCTTTGTTTAATGACTTGTCAAAAGGATTTCAAAGGAATCGATTGATTAAGGCAGGTATGGCATTTTTCATGATATATACCAAAGAGGAAGATATTGATTCGTAGATGATGGTAATACATTTATATTAAATTAGATAAGATTAAAGAAGAATATGCATGTTTTATATGCCCTATTCGGAATAACCAAGCAAATTTTAAGCGGATTACGGATATTGGCGCCATAGTTCTATTTAAAAACATCGATAAAGTATCGCTGGTAATTGAAGACCATTTGAATTCCATATGAATAATGGAAAACCTGCATCATCGTCTTAGGAAAGAAAAAACCTAATCCTCGAAATAAATGATAATCACAAAATTATAATCATTTGTGCTACTATTAAACTTTTTGTTTATTCTGCAGTACTTTTAACAACGCTTTGTAGTGACATGATAAATTGTTCTATAGTCTTTTCCATTACAAATGGGAGTTGTTGCTTTCCTGCTTTGAGCTTAGCATTAAAAGGACAAAGTTGTGCTTAAACTTTTTTTTGGCAAAGTTATTATAAATAAAATATAACAAGCAAAATAAATCTGTAATACATGTACAAGGAAAAGAATTTTAAGCGTCTTTCGTGTGAATTTCTGTCAATTTCATCTTCTTGTTTAGTAAACAAGTAAATGAGCGAATGAGAGGGCATCTCATAAAAATAGATCTCTATTATTCAGACCTATTGCGTGAAGTAGTGTAGACAATGTAGTGTAGCAAAATACGGCTTATATTATGAGTAAAATGACTATACTTTCTTGATTTGTGTTCTAGATAAAAGAGAATGCGTTTTGTAGAAATTGGTGTGAAACGATGTAACTTAACCGCACAACCCATTGAAAACATAAGGACTTCCTAAGTTATTTTCATCATAATGACATTTGTGATACAATGAACTGTCATATTTACTTCAACATGGCAGGGATTTATGGTTTTAGAAGGTGATTGGTGAAGATGTAACGATTGTGACGTCTTTCACTTTTTCCATTCTTTGTGGAATATTCAAATTTTACATTTTATGTCCTATCGCATTGTACATTTTGTTCAGATCAGTGCATAGATCATTAATATTTTAAAGGATTTGTGGCACTTATTGTTAGGAAAAAAGAGATATCATAAAAACGATTTAAGATTCTTTAAATGCAAAACACTCATTTCTAATCAATACAATCATTTTTAATTAGAACCTATTAAGTTCGGTACAGCTTTATGAATACATTTACCTTACCTAAATGAAAACAAAGTTTACACTAAATGACTGCAAGCAGTTTTTGATTGATACGTGAACACTTAAATCATCGCAAACGGTAATCCGATTAGGTATTGAGATGTAATCTTCTTTGTAGAAATCTATTATATTTTCATTCACTAATTGTAGTGGAGGAAATTACAACTCATAAAAATCTACAAAAACTTGCTTCTTTTATATCACATTCGTAGAATGTCAGTGTAAGTCACCATACATTCTCATTTCACCTTGTATGACAAAATGACCTGTTTTAGCAGATTTAAAAGGGAATTATATTTATTATCAAAGCATTTGATCGTTTGTTATCCTAACAAATATAATTTTATCATGCAAAACTTTACCACTCCAAAGGTGCCGGAAGGTCTAAGCAGGAAACAAATAAAATTACAAATATCGTCAATCGTTATATTTTTCCATTCCAAAAATAAATATAAAATGATGACAATTCTTTTTCATTAAAACAGTTTATTTGTTGCACCTTTAGGCACGTGTATAAATCATCAACAACAATATAATAAAAACAAGGACTGGTCATAAAAGTTGTTTTTCAAGAGACTCCAATAAGTTGATAGTATTCTATTTCGCCTTTATGTTAAGAAACTGACGACATCCATACCAAACATTTCACATAATCAGCCATCATCCTGTCTGAGGAGTAAACGTACACACTTTCGTACCCTTGGGATATAAACGACTTAAACTTACGCACCGCGACCTACGATTCGGGCAATCAAACAGTTTTATCGCGTTGGTTCACCGTTAAATTTCAGTCAAATACAGAGGGCATTCTACTGCACAGCTCCTCTTCAGCAACATGGTGACGTCCTTACATGAGAGAGATAAAATCAAATGTTATTCACATTAAATCTATCTAGGTGCGGTTCATTTTTGAAAACACTGTTTTTAAAAAGTGTAGGAATTCCGCAGTGACCAATGCAATGAGACCTCAGGCGGAAACCTACGAACAAGGCGCTCCAATCTTCATATTGTGGACTCGCATTGGTTAACTATTTCTGTGTGACTGACGATAGTCATCGTTTTCTATCAGAATCACTAGATCATACAATATAATGTCATTCTACTGAAACGATTTACATTGAAATTACACTTTTCAGCAAAAGTCAGTATTTTTTCGCCTTTTATAAAGGTGGCATGGCATGTTAGACACAAACAACCATCGTTCAAAGATAACATACTGCAATCCTACAAGATCTTAGCACGTTGATAGTAATATCAGCAATTCTGCAAGTGGTGTCATATTTTGTTATAATAAGAAATTCTGTAAAATGTCTACTTCAGATTCAATTATCCTTAATTTGGTTCTTGCAATGGAAAGCTACATTCGTATCAGTATAGTGACATCCCAGGTTTAAACACATATATACATTCACGCATCAACGGATTAGAAAGACACCCGAATACTTGTAATAGACTCATTTATTTACCTGGATGCAGAGTGAATGCTACTTTCGCCAACAAACTAACATGGCATAATTATAGTGAGTATGATGATTTTTGATATTTTCATGTCTGCTTATTCTGAATAATAAGACCTGGAACATTTTCGTTGCATACCATCAATGTCTTCCTCATAAGTCAATTCATATATCTTTAGCAGCATATCAATTATTTGTCAATAGTCAGCTGCTCGATAACGCTACACTTCCGGCGTGTCGTATTGACGTATTGACGTAATGAGTATTGGTTCTCGTAATCTCCGTCAACATTTCTACAATTTGACAAGAGAACAATTTCAAAGAGTATACATTGTAACGTATACATTGTTGAAGCTCCAAACAATCGTGTCATCACGGTCATTGTAAACCGCATGCAGTATCCTTAGTTAGCTCCACGGCCTACATTGGACCAGGCATCTGCTTCACAGTGAGTCCCTGCACTTGGGCGTCATACAGTAGATACTCTAGACCAAGTTGTTCAGCTCCCCTGACGTAGTGGAAGGAGATAGGGTAGTCGCTCATACTGGAGATGCCCTGCACAAATAAAAATTATACGGTCAGATGTCAGATAGCGCAGTGGCTTCGGAAGTTATGCAGTAAGGTTTGGGTGACATGTTCCTAGAATGTCCGCCCAGTATCACCCATGGTTCGTTAGTTCCAGCCAATGATTGCTGGTTTCATCGCATTAAATAGCCACAATAGTGTTGCGGTATTTCTCACTGCAATCATACTAGCGGCTGTGACATAAATGAAATATTGCTGAAAGCTCAACTCATTAAAATCATAACATAAGGTATACAAGCAAGCACATGAATACTTACCCCTTTGGCTCCGTTGGCATCGTATTTCTGATACCACTTTGGATATACGCCCCGTGCGTGAGAGCGAGGATTGAAGCAGTGGAAGCGACTCCTGCCCCGGGAGTCCGTCGAGTTACCAAGCCTGACCCCTGTGTTCTGCATACACTCCCCGAAGGCTGCGTCTCCTGCCGTTCCTTTCTGTCTGCAGGTTTTGGCTTTGTGTCCTTCTTTCCCAAACCTCCTCAAGGCCTCCTTGCTCACAACTAAACCTGAACCTCCACTCGAATAACCCTGCTTTATGATCGTTTGGAAATGGTGGCCAAAATATATGGGTTGGTGTGGATCATAGTCAGCTAAAAAGTACCGCAGATTTTCAATAATGGCATAAGTGTCATCGTCAGCCTTAAAGAACCAATCACAATCTTCCAAATGGTGGTCATATACGTACCGGAAGCCACCGAGAGTTTTTTCAGTAAGATGCTTTCTTCCTTCCCCGACTTCTATGCCGACTGTTGGGAAGGACGAATTAGTCTCAGAGCTGATGAAGACAACCCTGTCACAGCGTCCAGCCCAGGTCCTCTGCACAAAACGAGCTCTAGAGTCAAGGTTTGCGGGACTTGTCATTATCCAGCATGAGATTTTCAAATGGGAACCTTTGGAGTTTGTTACCACTTTGTCTGAAATTAGTGAATGATACTGCTTAACCCTTTCATCCCTGAGAAACCAGACACAAATACAACTGCCGCAGTCAATAAGTTAATGGTAATCGGTTAAGTAAAGTAACAATGAAAGGTACACGTCTCGATGTTCGATCGGAAACCGGACAATGTGCCGCAACTTCGGCCCATCAATCACTAAAAATTATGTTTTTGACAGAAAGAAAGTTTTGGGTCTAAAATGTGCAAAAGATGATTATCGGCATTCATAAAAATTGATCACTTGACCTCTTCTGCGCGTATCACACGCTATCTTAATACTTAATAAAAACTATTATCTTAAATACAATTTGCATTTTTCAATGCACGTTGCGACATATACTAAACACAATAAGTTCCACGCTAATTTTCAATGTTAAGGTATTCCTTAGTTCATATACTTCTCCATTCGATAACTAAAAAAATAGTTGTTTTTAGGTCTTTTATGTTTTGATGTGTACATATGTAAATGCATTTCGTCACAAATCGAATGATGGCATGTTTTAAAGCCAATGAAACTTTCAAGACTATAATGTCGCGGTTTAATGAACAAATAGAATTAATACGATAAGAAAGCAACATCGCCAATTCATGGCTATATTCCCCTCACCTATTTTTGACTGTTGGGGTGTGTGCACCGTTGTTTTATCAGATTCACCAGCACCCCCGTCTCTTTCTTTCCGGTACACTCGGGCGTCGTCATGAAAATTCTTAAGGATAAGTATAATATAAGTCAGGAGACAACCAGTCAACAATCCAGGAACAAAACGGGGTAGTCGCGACCACATATTTGTGAATACATGGAAATATACGAGCACGGTCAGCTTTATATTTTGATTTCTTATCAGTACTTTAATTATGATATTGATGCAATTTCGTGATCATAGCTGAACAACATGTATAAGTGAGGTCAGTTACAAAGATTATGTTATCTATAGCCAGTGACCGTAGGGTAGGTAGATCATTGAGATGGCTAGATAGCACTGCATCATCATTATCTTTTGATTCGTGGTCATATTTATGTGATAATAATCACTGAAAAAGTGGGTCGCTGCGAAAACCGAAACAGATTGACGTAGGGCCGAAAGAGTTTAGAGAAGGTAGCGCGTAATGGTGTTAAGGCAATAGACGAATGACAAAGGTAGATGGTGTGTCCGAGTTTTCCTACTGAATTAAAGTTTATAAAAGGAGCTGTAGCACGTTTTTAAAAGAATTTTCTCCTTTAATAAATATAGATTTATGAGTAAGGAGCATATTTATTGCAATATGTTGGCGATATTTTAATCTAAAAATGACCAGGTATCAAGTTTCAAATTGTCAAGAAATCGCACCTTTACACCTTTCCTAATAGGGTAGAGAATTTTTCGGGCGGATTCGTACATCACGAAAGACTAAGTACAAAATATAGACATTTATAAAGTATACAATTATGAATTTAATTTAACCGCTTGTTATGTCGCTGGCCCTGTTAATCAAAAAGTTGAATATCCGTAAAATCTTGTACTTCGTTGATGCTTCTTGCTGCATCAATTTTCAAATGGTGTTTTCTGTACATTCATTAGCATTACTAACAAATGCTTTGTTTAATTAAACTGTTCACTCATTCAACGATTGTTTTTAAAATATGCTATATGATTTGCAATTGTATATGTAATCTAACTTTAATTCTTACAGTCTCCAGTGTAGTGCAATAACATTTGCTTTAAACCAACAAAAAGATTTCTTCATGTTGACCCATACTTCAAGTAAATATGTAGTTTACCAGTGAAAAACCTCTGCGATGTTTTACTTGTTAATTAGTACACGGATACATCGTATAAGCAGAAGAAGGTTAAGGTACTGAAAGATAAAGATAAAGCTAATTGGTTAGTTGCTGCTCATCGCTGTAGGTGAAGATTTGATAAATTTGCCCTGCAGGTGGTCGCACTGTGACATAATTCTTAAGATTACGCAGTGCAACAGTAAGTCTTGTAGTGTACGTTGAATTTGGGTCAAATGACTATCACAAGTGATAATGTCTTATCAAGAAATACGGATTTCTTTGAATCATAACTGGTCTGTTGAAACGTTCACAATTTTATCATATACCATTGGAACCATAGCAAATTTATATACAATGTATAAAAATGTACTTTGCCTGTATTTCACTTGCCGAGTTTTAACCGGGAAAGTGGAAGAAATTGTCTGTAACTAAATCATTTCAAGCAGTTTGATGATCAACGTTCTGATCTAGTTAGATGGTTATTATACTTGTATGTGTATGGGATTTTGAAATGAATTAAAATATACTTATAAGGGAAATGAATTATAAATGACTGACCGATGTACTGATTGATCAACTAACACGTAAAATATAGAGAATACTAAACGACGTCCCGTTTAATAACATATTTATGAAGCGAGTGTATGGTTTGGTATTTAACGACTGAAAGCGAGTTAGATACAGATACCATTCACGAGTTTAATAAAAATGTAATTAAACGGGAATGAGTGTAGTATTTCATTTATTAAACGCTGAATTATATCAAAGAAAAAGCATGAAATTCGCGGAGATTACCATTGTCGCCGCGCCGGTAACATTGTGACGTCATTCTTAACAATTGTGACGTCATGTGACGTCAACCAACACGCGATGTTATAATGTGTAATAACATTGTAGATTTATTAAACGGCGGTATCTTCAATGGGCGAGTAATAAATAAATGTAGGCAATGATGCAAATCTTGATAACTATTTTGAATAAATATCCGAAGTTTAAAAGCAATTCTAATTCAGACGTACTTCCCAAAAACATGATATATTTACTTGAAATATTTATTTTGCATGCATCATGTATCAGAAATACTTCTCTATACCAGACCCCAACACACGTCAATGATAACATGCACTTCGATTCTGTTCTTGATTTTTGTGTCTTGTTTTAAAGGTTTCGATATCTTGACGTCAACACCCTGGATATTTGTTTTTGAAATGGGAACGAACTTGGTACACTCCAGCTATGAAGCTTTTGTTTACCCGCATGAACGCGCGGTAAGGTGCTGTTGTATCGTTCTGTGCTGGGCAGAGAGTTTGTGATTCTATCTAGTCATTTTGATTAAGTTAAGGAAGGTGATAGACATGTGATGTAAAAGGAAAACAATTGATATCATATGCAAGACAATCTTCGTTTTTAATAAGAGAAGTCTTTAAACGAAACTAACAGGTTTTAAGGAATGACCATTTATTCCCATAATCCAGGGTGTTCAAACTAAAATTGCCGAATGCAGTTTTCGCTTTAAATGTGTTAACATCTTCTACACATACGAATAATGGCAGTGATTAATACGATGTTAGACCCTCTGAAGAAAAATACATATTTCATTTTCTGATTTTAATTAGGCACATTTGAAGAAATAAAATTCCGTGAAAACGTGTTACAATGCAAAGATTCATTTGTGTAAGCTAATTGAAGTTACTTACTGAACATGTATTGCCTTCGAGCTCCTTCTCTAATAATCGACAATTCTATGTTACATGAGCCGCCAAAAGTTAACTAATTACATCAAATTTTACAAAGACCTTTCTCTTCTGGAAAAAGTTTTTGCTTGAAAAAAATGTTACTGTCATGGGTATCACTCATTGCCTCTAGTTTTCTGGATAAAAACACATTGTTATTAAAGAATTTAATGACGATATCAAATGTTCTTTAAAATAAAATATACAATAAAAACTGCAGGGTTTTCGCTTGGAAACATGTTAATTGCTACAAAAATATCCTTCTTTCAAAATGCATTATAAATTGACTCTAATTTTCCTGTTCTATATATTTTGGTCACCGATTGTTTACCCCTAAAACATTTTATTGGCCTGCGGAACATTGTATTCTTCTTTTCACAAATTTTCGGCAATAACCGCTGGTCAAGCAAAAAATTAACCCAACTGATATAGCTAAGAACAAAACAACACGTTAAGAAATCGTTTATGCATCTTCGTTAACTAATGCCCTTAAGGAAAGACCAATACATCATAAATTGCTTACAAAAGTAACACTTGGGATTACAAATTACATTCAAATTGACACCGATGATCTAAAACATTTTACTTTTAACAAACAAGTAAAGCTTCGTGCAGAATATCTTATAACGGTTTTTAATCCATAACCCTTTAATGTATCGTTATTCTTTTGGCCTTTGAAAAACACATACTCAGGTTGTAGCGATGAAAACTCTTTCGACTTTCACCAATTTATTCTAATATGATTACAAAAGCAATGTTATTGTCTGTAATCGGTGCATCGCCCACAGGTATCTCGTTACTGAAATTATTTTCTTTAAATACTGAAATCAATGCGACTGCAATATTACAAGGAGGCTGTTCCTTAAGACGAGGAATAATTTCCCGTTTTGATATGACCACGTGCAAAGTGAGCGAAATAAATATGATAGGCTACACCTTTATGTGCAATAACAGATAATTACAGAAATATGAATATAAGAAGGGAAATAAAAAGTTTGATATAACTGTATTATCGAATTTTCCGAGAGTCTAGGATATCATGAATATCATTATTCATTTAGGTAAATAATACCAAATCTACTACATAATAAAATGACTTTAGATAAAAACGAGTTTGATTATAGAATTTGAGATCTCATCCTATCATATTAGTAATTATAAGTTCTACATTGTCTTAATATTGATTAATACACAGCAACACAATATAACCAACATTTGTTCAACTTTCAAGGTTTCAAATTTATATTAAGCAATAAGTATATAAGTAATAATAGTTTTCCCTGTTAAGTATATCTTCAAATTTCTGTTCAAATCAGAAAAAGTCCGATAAAACATAAGTTTAAATTTCTAACGCTAAGACACTTGCCAAGTGAACATGTAAGATAAGTTCGTATTAGCTTATTTTATTATGACATCAGGGGTTCTTGAAAGTAGTTCGTGTTGTTAAGATAGAGGAGGAAAGTGATAAATGTGACAATTTATTGCTGTGAAACCTATAGCTAGTTCCAGCCGATGCTCTCAGGTTTCACCGCAATGCATAGCCACAACAATGTTGTATGCAATATTACTAGCCGTGATATAAGTGGAATACTCTTGAAAGCCGCGTTGAAGCCCAAATCACCCCGATCACCTCAGTCATTATGAAAGAAAGAAGCGTTTCTCCTTTGACAATTACAACGACCTGCCTCGGGTTTCTTTTCTGTCTCATCTAAAGGAATTGATCTCAATAGAAATCGAGACCAGATTAACCAATAATTGTCGATAAAAAGTTTGAAATCGAAGAGTGTATACAAATTAATGCAATCTTTCATGTACGTTGCATAAACAATGACATCGATAAAGTTATGTTTCGAAGTCACATGCCTCATAAACTGACGAACCTGAAAATTCCTGCGAAGTATACTTTAATCGCACAGGGGATTTTAAGAGATCTCTTGCGGATGTATCTTTATTACCTATCGAATCTGGGTTCGTATCTTTAATACGACGCCCTAGGCCTAAATATCACTTTTACATTGTGATGTCACGTCACGCATATGGCTTAAGTTCGAAAGGTTCCCTCGGCGGGTAATCTGCAAATGACTTACACTTTGATAATTTTCTTGATAATTTTGCCATTTCTGTAATAAACAGAATATCCCAAAACATTCGTTCCTAAAAATATGTATGTGCTCGCTGTCGCTCTGTTATATTTAGACATTCGTGTGATACAAATAGCATGACATAGACAGTCGTATAACATCCATTATATACCTTCCCTGTGGCACTGATGTAGCAGGATGAGGAGTGATAAGCTGCTTAGTTACTCTCAAGTGCCGAGCCACATATCTCAATCTGTCGGCTGCACACATGGCATCCGCGAATTTCGAGTAAAAATCAAGGATTTGATAAGTGTGCGTATCATGTCGAGGTCATAATGGCTATCAAAAGTTTTGGTTGAGGCAAAACTAACATCTATAAACCTACATCATGTAAAATATCTAATTTGAGATTATTGTCTAGTCTTCACATGTATCATGTAACATTTCACAGATGTGGTTTCTCATTGTATATTCCATAGTAACAATTTACTACATAATTGTAAATGCCTACAAAATCATTGCTCTAAATTTATTATTCAGTATCACTTTGATGTTTCTTGATATAATAGTTATTTACACAAACATCTTTAACGAGCGAAAGGAACATGTGTACAGGTGCATTAGTAAAGTCCAAAAAAGATAATTATAGATACAAAATCAGAACAATGTGACTTTGAATTTACCGCTGATGAGTTAAAATGTCTAACAAAGAGTGTCTCTGTACATCGTAATTGTCTATGCATACATAGATAAGCAAGCAATCTCATTAAAATAAAATCTTATATTGCTGCACTACGTTACGCAGATTGTAGTGGAGCATTCAGATTTCATCTTAACGAGATTGATAAGCAAGTTGAAGGCAATCGTTTTTCGTGCTTAAACAAATGTTAAATGTCTTTTCGGTTAACCTTCTGTGTCTCTATAATGCAAATTCATTTAATTTTTATTCGTTATTGAGGATAAATTCCCGTTAATACAACCATTGTTCAAAGCGCTGTGATCTGGGTTTTTTTTATGCATGACTACTACAGGTTTTGAAACTGCCCACGGAAAAAGCGATATGATAATTGAATCCGCTGACCCAGCACCTTCCATATACCCTGATCTCTTTAGAGCCAAATCCCTCGTACGGCTGGCGCGGCTTGATGTTGTGGCTGTGCTCACCCGTTATTATTTAATAATAATAAAAATAATAATAATAATAGTTTCCTTATACCGCGCATATATCCATGACAAAGCATGCTCAAAGCGCCATGAGTATTATTACCCTGGTGGGATAGTATATATTTAAGCCAATGAAATGTCGTTATCCAAGGAGCTTGAAGCTACTGTTAGGAAGTTAATGGAATTTTCTGTCCGGGTTGTGCCGCTGTTGCTGGATGCGAGTCGTCGTAACTTTGATTGCATCCAATCAGCGTTCTACATTTCGTGCCCTGAGAAACCTTCGTATTAAGACAGGGGTTGTATAGGAATTTATGAGCTACCTCTATGGGGAGAGAATGTAGATATTGGGGATAAATTCAGGCTCCCTTCCTCAAAATTTAAAAGGTTATTATGAAGGATATGCATGTTAAACGTGTATTCACTAGACAGATTCTGAAGCCTTGTCAACAATGTTTTAAGAGTGACGACAAAATCCTCGAAATATTATCCAGACTGATTTATTATTCATAATTTTATCTTAAAAAATTCGTGTTTTGTTCATTTTGAATACCTTTGGCATCTTATTTCAAAAATGATTTCAGAAACACTGTAAGATTCGTCACACTGAGAGTGACTTTCTTAGGTGTAATAGTACCCGTAAAGGGATTGAAAGTATAGACATTATAATCTCTTATCTTAACAGATGGAGAAGATAATCTTCCATTAGCAATAGCAAAAACCATCACAGCGTTTCTAAATACACGTAATCTTGCCATTAGACGAGGCGAGTAATGGTCAGGATTATGTTGATAAAAGACCAGGGAGATGCATTTACTCTTAGGGGACAATCTATTGATAATCTTACGAACAACAGAAAAAGTCATATAGGTTACATATGTTTTTGCAAAAACATCATTGAAGGTGTACCTGAGAGATATATGGAAGGGTTTTCTTTTCCCAAGCTGAATTTACCTACTAAATTTTCATTCATTTAATCCAGTTAACACTAGCTGTAATATAATACGTCCCAAAGTCCGTTATTACATCCAGGGATTTACACGCCTATTCCGTGTCGCGCTGACCCGGACATCAACCAATCAAAAGAAAACCGGTCCATCGCGGATAAATGTGATTGATTCTTCGTTCTTGAGCACCTCGATTACAAAATTCAATTGTTACCGATTTACCGCAGTGAATTTTGTTGAAATATATGATGATAGTATCAATTCCGTGCAGATATTGTTGACTGAATATTAGCGTGTTGGTTATCAATTCATTTCGCAAAAGTAAATTGTAATAAAGTCAGTCACTAAATACGATTTTAAGGATAAATAAAGATAAACGTTGGGTAAACGTCAGTATGTGTTATTAACCAAGATCTTTTTTTATTGGTTGAAAGCCGACTTCCTGCCCTCATTTTATCGGTCGGTTCAAAGTTCCTCAAATGTCAGCTGAACATGACCTCAATCAGTAATTCTCTAGATGTATTGACGAATAATCGCATCAAAATTGTCATTCATTGTAACATATAGTCTTCTTGTTTGTTACCTATGATCATATGTTTATTTTACACGATAAAACACAGTCTCCAGATTAACGTTGCGGCAATAACAATATAATCTCATGTAACAATACAAAGATTTCACTATAATAAGTTTCAAGTTATAAAACACTTCTGAAGAGAAACATTTTACATGAAACAAAGAATCAAGAAACACGCATATAAAAGATACAGGTATGCCATTACTGCTCATGATTTACATTTGTCATATTTGAGTCATTCTCAAAAGTAGCAAACTTTTTAGTATGCAAATTACGAAAACATTGAAATACAAATTTATGAATTGCCATTTTCACAAATCGAAAGCTATATCGTTCAGGGTCAGATTTCAAATATATTTTATGCTTAATCAGGTCTTATATCTTAAGGGAGACTAATTAAGCAAATAAGAATGAAGACAAAATCATTTTTCATGAGTAAAACTATTTTCTACACTTTGTCGGATGAAAAATTTAGATCTGTTCATTTTTTAAAACACTTTTGATATCCTGTGAATTGACTTCCAGCTAAAAATTGTACTGAGGATTATTATAAGAGAATGTTTAATTACTTTCAAGTGATATCTGACAAGCATTTTTACATTTTAGATAATTGAACAAATACTAGTTGGTACTGTTACATGAAAGACAGCATTGTTATTCCAAAGACACACATTGTTATTTGAAAGAAGATTTTTCGCATTATTATGAAATTCTATTTAATTAAAACATAAATGTGTCACCTATCTACACAGATGGAAGTGTTTATGTAATTCATATCAAAACCACAGTAAACATTACATGTTATTTGTATGTTCTTAAATAAGAATAGAAGCAAGTTTCTGATCATTACAGGAAAGACCTACTTGTGTTACAGAATGGACAATTGTTTTGTAAATTTGAGTATGGTTAATGATATAATTATGTCAGTGACAATGAAATGTTTTGACAATAAGCATTTGCATATGTAGTGTACTGCCATACTTAAAAGGACAATACAACAATAATATTTCATAACTTTGCCTGCTTGTTATCCCAAAGACATTGACTGTTACATGAGAGACAATTTTTTAAAACATTTGAAATAGAAGACATTGAAGAATTAATCGTGGCTCACCAAAGGAAACCTAGGACTTTTAATAGATGCTTATTTGCACCAATTCAGTGTTGGCTTCACTTAATTGACCTTAAGTTCCATTGTTTTAGTGCTTTGGTCAACTGCTACAGTGAAAGGCATAGTGCTAAATCCAACTGTTTCAGTGTTGTGCTCCACCGATTCAGTACTTAGCAAAGTACAGGCAAACCTGCTACAGTGCTCAACATAATTGCTTCAATGCTTACTCTCATACCCACATGTAACTGACATAGATATTGGGTTGCTTTTTTGCAATTGTATGACATTTGTGAAGACATAATTCCTACAAGATACTTTTTCTTGCGGCACTTCTTCAGTCATTGATATCTTGCTTATTATTTATAGCATGAGAAGAAATTAACTTTCCTCATTCTTTTTCTTTTAGGGTCATGACATATTAAGTATATTAAGGAGGAACATAATTATCTTAAGCGTCATGGTTATTCAAACTGATCAGTATTTGCCTATATGTCATACTTCAAGCCATGGTCAGCAAAATTGTCTTTCAAATAACAGTCTATTACTAATTATTTTATCATGAAATGTTAAAGAAACAGACCTAAATACAGAACACAAGTTTTTTTTATCCCATTATCTTAATAAAAATTAAAATGTATTTGGATTGAAACACAAAAATTAGGGTTTATAAGTTCTATATTGTCTCTTGCAGTAACAGCTTCTGTCTTTTATGTAACAACTAGTTCTTACAAACTTAAAACATATAAATTATTTGGAAAATGTTAATTTTTATGCAAAACATAATTTTAATAGTCAATCTATGAGTTCCTTACAAATTCAAATAAGCATTTACATGAAGGAATGGTGTTTAGAATCTGATTTGTATTGAATTGTCTTTGCAGTTACACTGATGTCTTTCCAATAACAACCCTTGTGCAAAAATAGTATGATTTAATGAAGGAAAGGAAATTGTCATCCTAAACTATTTACAGAAGTTATTGGGGTTTATTACATTTTGCTTATATTTTTAAAGGTGTTGAAATAGCAAATGTGAAGCAAATAAGTATCGATTATTCTTTGCAGTAAAAATAATAGTCTGTTACAGAAGGGACTGTTATATTTAAGACAAATTACTAGTTTAATCCATAGCAATTAAAATTACCAGTCCCTTTCCAAATCCAGACAACATAATTGTTTGACAATTATGGTTCCACATGCAAAGCGATAAACATATCTTTGGAAGGTTGGGTATTTTTTTGTTAAATGGCGTTATTTTAAAGACATGGATGAAATATACTCAATTTTTTTTACTTTTTCATCATCATTTTCTTAAAGGGTTTTGTCTTTGACTCAATGAGTCATCTTCAATACTTTCATCCAGAAGTTGATAATGAGCATTACAGATAGTTTTGGTTTCATATGATGAGGGATCATTTATTTTTTCTCAATTTTATGGTTCTGTTACAGGAAAGACATTTTTCTTGTATACAAGATTAAAAGTTTAATTTTCCTATCAAAATATTGCTTGAAAATTGTGAAATTCAACCAGGAATGGGGAAAAGCTCCATATTTTATGATCACTGCAGAAAAAATGATTGAGTTATGAAAATAAGGCAACAATAGACGCTTGATCACAGGTTATTGTACCTGGATACATGGAAAAATGCCTACCCCTTTTTGAAAAAATGAAAAAAATAAAAATATGTGGTCATTTTTCTTGAATCAAAACAAACTATAAGTTCAAATATATGTTGGCATTCAAGAAGATATCAAAATGTTTTCCAAAAAAAGAATTTTGTTGGTGTTGTTAAAGACTTCACTTCAGGTACGGGAAAAAAATGCAACTTTTGAGAATGACTCATTTATCATTCTCTTTCACATTGGGGACATTGTCCAACTTGCCCCGCAAGACATAATAAGATAGGTTGCTATCTTAAGCACTGTACCATTTTCAAAACACTGTGCCTGCTTTCTGAGCTATTGAAACAGAGGACGATAGTCTCCGATAATAGCATCTTTTCGGTTGAGACATCCTGCTAAATCAGCGTATATGAGTCCGCTCCCTCTCCTTCCTAATGCCCTTATCTCTTTGGGGCTTATGCACTCCTATGGCTGGCGACTTGATATTCGTTGCTATGCTCACCTGTTATTTTTTCAGCCAATGAAATGTCGATAATTGAGGAGCTCAAAGCTACTAGTTTAATCTAAATTTTTCCATCCGGGTTGTGCCGCTGTTGCTGAATGCGGGTCGTCTCATTGGCTGGTTAGATAGCTAGCGATACGTGGGGTTTTGACTTGAAAGAGATAAAGGTATTAGGAAGGATTCATATACGTTGATTTAGCAGGATACGGTTGAGAGAGGCTCGACAAAGTTGCGCGATTAGCAGAAAGGTTAACTATTGGGGGTGTGTGTCATGAGTTAATGTCTTGCAGGGGGAATTGACCTCAGTCATTAAGATCATATTTCTGAAAACCTTTTGTATTCACCTTTGTAACTTCAAACACACAAAGAGCATTATGTCATAAAGTGTCTTATGATATCACGAACTGCTGCATTAATCGAATACTACATATTAACATTTCCGTTTTAGAAAAAATGTATTTTACATTGTCTGAGAGCAATAACTTTGAAAATATCAAAAGTCATCGATCAAACTATGCACATAAACCTTTCACAATAATTTGCTATGTATTCAGTCGCAGTTTTCACAGACAACAAGTTATCCAGTTAAGGTCTCTAAAACTTCAACCAATATTTTTGTATCATTAAGTTTTTAGCGAACGCTACAAATTAATTACGATTTCATGGACCATTGTCTGGGAAATAACTGGAAAATACAATTAAAAGTTTTTTTGTTTTTTTTGTATTCCAAGCAATGTAACTTGGTTCTGTATCAAAGTGTAGTTTGAAAATTTCTTTTTATTTTATCGTATATATTTTTACTAAATTTGAATATTGGGTTTTTGTCTGTATGGTGTCGGATTTAGAGTAATTAGAAATTCGAACAAATGTAGTAGAACATCAAATTATTGATAGTTTATTATTATTCTACTTTCACAATAAAATGGGGGTGGCGGGGTTGATATGCATATAGCTTATGACTTACTGCAACTCGACACCAATTTCTAAATTGTATTGCTACCATATTCATTCATACATTCATCCATACATTTTATTTTAAACTAGAATAAAACCAAACGGTGCAGTCTAATTGTTTGAAACCCTTCAAGAAATCAGATGATCATTTGTCACTGCATACTCATTTATATGTAATTTCAAATGTATTACACCTTACGATTAAACCCCAGATAGTTCGTGCTGATAGTTGTTAAGGAATGGTAGGAAGGCGATAACCTCAGCTAGCAAATGAGAATTTTCTCCATCCATTGTTGAACTTAACAACGACCTTCATCGAGTTTCCTGATTTTCATCATCTTAAGAATGGATATCCATACAAATGGAGTCAAGATTCGTTAATCATTGGCAATAAAGAGAATGAAAGTGAAAAGTTCGTATGAATTATTGCAACCTTTCAATTAGTTTACATGAACTGTGATCACTATTTTCATGTTTTGAAATCAAATGCCTCATTGATTGGCAAAACAGGACAAATTGATGCCCATGTTCATAAAAGTAGTTGAGGAATGTGATAATGTAATGCGCCAATAACATTAGCCGGAGTTTTATTTTCGGTTATTGGTTACCATCATGCGATCTGGTTGTTGTTGCGTGTCTTCTATTGTGTTCACTCATATTAAGAACAGAACTTGAGACTTGGTTAACCAATAATCATGATTAAAGAGATTAAGACAGAAAGGATCACAACAGGTCTATTGTCAGATTATGCATGAGAAACGTCAGACTATTGATTTAAACTGTCTGCTGTTGGTAGGAATTGCAGGTAGAAAACGATGTATCATTCCGATTCTAAGATAATATTTGCATGATGGAACCAACAATGATATATTACAATATCATTACGCAAGTCAAATAATTATTTCATATTTCAAATACCTCGAATTATCAATGAATGAAAAACGATGTCATTGGCTAATGATCTACAACACGAGAATGCCGATGGCTGCTAGAGCGACCGACACCCCCAGAGGCCGTTTCAATTCAAAAACATCCTGATGATTGGAAAAAAATGTAACACGTGTGTTTATTGAATTGATCATGAATTAAGTCATTTATCATATAATAACAAGAAATTCCTTCATAACAATTAACATATTGATTACATCCCGTCACTCGTGTTGATATATATTTCACAAATACAATGTTGAATTAAACATATACAATCCAGTTAGAGTGACATAGAGTATGATACATTAATCATCATTTGGCTGAAATAAGAAGCAAAATACCTTCTGTCTCGAATTTAAATCAAATATCGTCCCTTAAATTGCATCTTTATCTCTAAATGCCAAAATAAGAATATTTTCTAGTTTCAATGATTATAGAAAAACGGCCATATAAATGTTAATACGTCACGAATTTACATCTAATTTTCATAAATATTATGTAATTGAACTACTTTACCCTATTAACATATATATTTCCTTATATCTGCAGTAAATAAATTTCCAGAATAACGTTTGAGTCTATTGTCCTGTTTTCGATCATAAGTTAGAACTTCACCTTTTATTGTTATCATACTGAAGTGATCACCGCAACAATGGTGATTTTTAGGGACAACCACTATTTCTCGATAAAATAGCACCATTTATAAAGTTTGCCATATTTGACTCTGTGTCCCTTTAAGTTCATTGGTTGGTATAACAGTGTTTTTTTGTTAGGAGAGGAAAAGAATTATCTTGAGGATGTTTTAGCACCCTAACAAACTAAGATATAGATAGAGTGCAATCTATTCCAAAAACAGATCCTTTACTTTTGGTAACAATGTACTTCCCGAGGTAGACTCTCACCATCCATTTGGGAAAGCTTCTCATGGAAAACCCTCGACGGGTGTTCTCAAGCAAAGCTCTCGAAATATAGAGCGAGCTATCTTTCAACGTACACATTAAACTGTATGACAGTAGTCCTGTTTTGCTAGTCATAAACAGGATGGGGCAGATCCAATCACTTAGCAGTCAATGCTGTACACCAGAGAGCTATTAGGTTCAATCTTTAACTGGTTTACTTAACTACGCACCCAATTCTGTCGAAAATGAACAAGCGCAATTATGCAAGTAGGCCAGAATGAAGAGGAGAAGCCTACAAAATCTGTACAAAAGTGTTTCTGAAGGCCGATGTGAACAGTAATTTTACCTGTGACATTCCCATTAAAAATAACCGACTAACAAAAATAATTTGATGGACCGCCTTACAGAGGTACATTGCATCATTGAAAGCAAAAATCAAGAGTCGGGAAGCGGTAAGCAATGCTTTCAACAGAAACAAGCTCAGGACATTCAGATCTTTTAAGCAGCAGGACACTATTAAACATTATGTGATGTCTCCATTTCCAGGACTCACGGGTACCTTGAAGATCAGATGTGGCGTAGTGCCATAAAGAGTGGAAACCAAACTATATAAAAACATCCCTTGATGGAAGAAACTGATTCTTCTTTAGAGAGAGTGTAGTGGGCGAGATCCACTACCTTAATGAAGAAATGAAGAACCTCGTCAGTATATGTCAGTTTTAGGAAATCCGTTTAAAGTTTTGTACGCTGCACGAACCGTCCGAACATCGTATATAAATGACTTTTGAAATTTGAGTAACGAGTATTTGATAATGAGTAACTTTACTATATTTCACTCTGTTGTTAACCATCTTGACTGATGCAAAAAAAATTTTCACACTCATTCGTATACTTTTAAGTTAAAAAATGCATAACATATATACAATACCATTGTCGTTATGATGCAATACTGGAATGTGAAGGTAAACATTAAACCCTTATCTTAATTTGTATTAAACTTCATCTCTTTATGGAAAATCACATAAAAGTTAAGACATCTTTTGAAATGAAGAATGAGTTGTTATCTATACAGTTCCAAGTCCGCAGTTTATTTCAAACCTTAAGCAAAACGTAAACATTCAGCTTGCCAGCGGAGGCAGGCAATGTTGCTCTTCTGTTGTTGACATTCCCTCTGTCGATTTCCAAGTAAAAATTACATCATGTAGGATCATCTATTTCGATCTGAATTATTTTCTAATCCTTTTGCTATTCCATAAAATGGTTATTGCATAAGGTGTCCATATGTTCAGCAAACGCTTGAAGATGTAACCTTGGTGATGTCCGTTAAAACGAACAACAATCATTGTTCAATATTAACGTTGTTGTAAAGGTTACATGGAATACAATGTCAAACATGAGCTAAGAAGTAAATATTAAATGATTTTTCTTTCGATTGATGACCGTTTTGAAAATAACCACAGCAAGTGGTTAATATGTCCAAAAACTTTGCATAACAAAGCCTCGTGAAGATCTTAAATACTCAAGATAGTTATTCCTCATAAATGTTTATGGAGGAAAACCAAACCATGCTTACCAACAGCAGACAGTATTCATCTTTATAGTCTGACATTTCTCATGCATTTTTTGGCTATAGACCAGTTGTGATCCTTTCTGTCTTAATCTCTTTAACGGTGATGTTCTCAAGTTCTATTCTTATTCAACACATTAGGAGACACGCAGCAATACCCAGCTCGCATGGTGAAAACCAATAATCGAAAGGTAAAACTCCCACATATCTCACTAGTGCATTACATTATCAAATTTCTTGACCACAGTTATGAATAAATGCAGGAATTATCCGCATTCGTCAATTAATGAGGCATGTGATTTCGAAACATAACTTTATTCATGTCATGATTCATGCAAGTTAAATGAAATATTGCATTAATTCTAACAAACTTTTCAGTTTAATGTCTCGAGAATTGACAATAATTTCGTCTCAATTTGTTTAGAGATCAATTCTTAACTCGAGGCAGTTCGCAATTTGAAAGTCAAGAACCGAATGATAAAGTTCTTTTAACGTGATTTGAAATCATCACCTTCCTCCCCTACGAACTATTAATTTTGTTTAAATCACAAGGTTTTGAATAGATGTAAACACGTTTAATTTGTCCCACCGAATTATCATCTGATTTCTTAAACGCTCTCATATAATAACATTGCACTTATTGATATAATTTGAATATATGGTGAAATATGGTAATTGAAATATGATACATGTACATGTAATAATGCCTTAGGTATGTTTCGAGAATTTATGTGAATTTGATTATAAAAGTAACAAAAATAAAAATGTTAAATAAAACTTCCATATTCTGTAGATCGCCAAAACTTTATGGTTTTAGTGAAGCATATCTTTGGCCAAAATTTGCTATCTTCATATGATTATGTTAGAATCTCAAGTATATAGATTAGATTATTATAAAATTAAAAAATTCATAGATAGTGTTATAAAAAATCTTCTGTTCAGTGACATTATCTTTCAAAGGAATAATCTATCATTAAAATTGTTGCTTATCATTACAAATTGTAACAGATAAAGACGGCTATAATTCATAGGTACTGGGGTAATTGGATCACGTTTATGGAGTGGTTAGTTCACACGGAGAGTCTCAATTTGATTTTGATACATCATTATGGTTTGAACGCATATTTTTAATTGTTACCATTTCGAAAGTATATAAGAATTATATATTATTATTATTTGTTATTATTATTATTATTATTATTATTATTATTATTATTATTATTATTATTATTATTATTATATAACTTATCATTATATTTTATATAATTTATATTAGACAAAGTACGTTTAAAAAAATTCTTTTTTTAAAAGTAAGATATATGTAATTCTTTCCATTGTGTATATTGAAAATAACCAATTTCCACTTTTCGGTTTGTCAACTTTCATATGAAAATGAGTTTATGATGCATCGTGCATTCTGCATAAATTTATTAAACTCATTAGGACAAGTCTATATTATTCGTATCTACCCTGATTGAAACAAAAAGAGAGTGTTATCCAAATGTTATGTTGACTACTTGATATTTGGTGGAAAGTATTTTTAAAATGAAGATGGATGAAGTAGAATATCTATAAAATATAAACCCTTCGGATCGAAATTGCAGTCAACATTACATGGTTAGGCTTCGTGATAATATAAACAAAGCGTTCTCTAGGAATCGTATTGGCAGCGAGGCTGTAACAATTCGTATTCATCATTCACAAATATAAAGTAGCAGTTTTCATAACATAGCATGCATTGTTATAATATTGTTTTACTCGTGTATAGTTATTCAAATGTTCAGGAACAACATCTTACAATACATTCTCTCCCAACAGAGGTAGCTCCGTCATAAATTCATATACAACCTCTGTCATAATACGAAGGTTTCTCGGTCTTCCGGCAGTTTCCCCTAGCGGGACAATATTACATGTACATCTTAAACCACCTGGCAATATTTCAGCCAATGCACCCAACACCGAATGCATGAATAACCTATTTGTTGTCACACAGGCCTTTGCAATGATGCAGTCTCTAAATGAGGTGTATTTGTTCTTTAAAGAAGACTGACAGTGCAAGGTGCATATTCGAATAAAATCTAGCTTTTGAAAAGCTTGCGGAAGTAACTTAAAGATTTGAATAATAACTTTTTAAACGGCGTCGCTGATTGCACAACTAAATTTGGTTGCATCAAATCAGGTTTCTATATTTCTAGACCAACATACCTTTGTTATTAGACAGAGGATGTATAGAAATTTATGACGGAGCTTCCTCTGTTGGGAGAGAATGCTTACCATAGAGAATTGAAAAATCATGATGTATAACATTGAAGCCTGCATGCACAACGTTATCAATAAATCAAAGAATGACAAAACTTCTTATCAAGAGTCTTATATCTGTAATTTATGCTTTACCGGCAACTGTGAGCATATTTACCTTGAGAGAAAACATGGATTGTATGTCACTCATTGATAGGTTTTGGCATCGTTTCTATTCTCATATGACCCATATAAAAAGTAAAACAATTCCTATGTGGATGATAAATTTGTCAAGGAATGAATCAAGGAGGGAAATTATACTTGAAATGTACTACTCTTTTCTTTCATAATGTATGACAATACGAGAGTTTCTGAAACATTTAAGTAAGAAGTTCGCATATAAGTATCAACAAAAACAATGCTTCAATGCTTCAAAAACAATATTCTAAACTGTAAAACTCCGACATTCATCGTAATTCATTAAGGCACATTTAGTTTGAAAGCAATTACATGCGTTTCTTTAAAAGACGATGCTTCATTATTGACAGGATGTATTGATATTGCTGTTTATAGAGAGAATTATAAAAAAATACACGTCATCAGTAGTGTTATATTATCAATTAGTACGTTTCTAAAACGTATTTGCTTAATACTTATCGGATCAATAAAATTGCATGAAGAAATAAATCAAATCACAAAATTCAATATAATTAGATACTCTACTGCTGCATTTGCTCATTAATTGCTCAAACTATATTTGGAAAATTAATTATGACAGATAGTAGGGTATTTTGAAATGTGTACAATAATAGTTCATTTTGGCCTCTGCACATACATAAGACCTGTTTATCTCACTGAAACTATTTCAATTCATTCTTTTCCGTTTCAAAATACATCAATAATTGAAAAATGTATAACAGAGGAAGATGTCTGTTATTTTCCATTCATATCAATCAATATACATGATATTTTGGCATGTATCAAAGCAAGGTATAAAATCAGGGAAAGCACGAAGTGTCTCTTTACATAATTCCACTGTTTTACTTTTTTTCACTAACTGAACATCCTTTCTCAGAATACAGTAGCTTGTGAAGGGATAATGCCTTCTAATATCCCTCTGCTATATTTTCTGCGAAGTTCATTGCAAATCGACTTTCACCTACAACTCTATGTATGTTCTGTATGTGATTAACAATGTATGTTTCACTTAATCAGTCCTGACATTATGTGACATCTGTGCTCTACTCTTATATTGCCAGGGTAAAGAGGATTTTCAGGCAATAATGTGCATCATTTACTACTTTGAACATATTTGTATTTTTATGAATGATTAGAGTCTCTATGTTCAGGAAAAACAGGAAAACTTTCTACACCATGAAGTTTCTACAACCTATCGTTGTCAAACATTCTGTTAAATTTGCTAAGTTTTTGTAAATAACTGTTTATAGTTAGTTCGTATTAATACTCCCTTTCAGTTCAAGCTCATTTAACCACAACGCCAGCATATGTTTAAGACTTGAATCTTGCCTTGAAATTTGGCAATCTACTAATGATAGTAGTTAATGGACTGCTTTACAGAGGTCAGAAACAAAGAATAGGGAAACAAGAAGCGAAAAGAAAACACTCTGGACCAATAGATTGTTCAAACAGGACACGGACAAACCTTATTTTCAGTATAGTATACCAACAGGGTACACACATAGGGGTGCTTTGTTTGAACTGAACTGAACTTTATTACACTCAGGCTGCAAACTGCAGCATAAGAGGTACATAGAATATATACAATGATACATGATACATTACAATACAGTAAAAGACTGACAAGGTTAAGTATGTTATCTCTTAAAATGCGACATGATGATTTTACAAAATAATGACAATTTTCTTAGAGTTCCTAGCTTTTTGTTATGAAACAGAGTTTTCATTTTGTGCATATTTGGTCTGATATAAAAATATTTGTGAATATACTTTTTTCTTTCTAGTTCTACTTTCGGAAGAATAAAAAATGAAATTCATCACCAATATCGTCTTAATTACAAAGTGTACATAACCTGTCAGTTACAGGGATTCGACGCCATCTACCTGTTTCAATTGGGAGCTAATGATTAGAAGATAATTAGAAGTTCGGAATTCAGATGCGGTGTAGTGCCATTGCAGTAGAAAGAATACCAATTGGTGAGAGAAGTCTGATTCGTGGGTTCTTTATAGTGTTCATCCGCAAATTCCACGAAGCACCTTCCTCAACGATGTTTATCAATTGGTGAAGAAGACTGATCAAGTCTTTCACGCCGCGAGAACCTCCTTTATCATACATTAACTTTTTAAAAAGAATATCATATATGAATGACATCAAAATTAAACATCGAACCCTAATGATAATTGTTTTCTACTTTGCTTTCACTTTTAATATTCTAAAAAAAATTTGATACTATAATTTCATATTTGACTTTTGTCTGAAAGGTTTTGTTAATGTTTCTAGTTATCGTAATAGAGATGAAAATGAGTCATGATAAACAAATGCTTGATTGGGTTCATTTTAATGCGTCTGCCTGAAAACAAAAAAATCTGATGAAAACAAGACGGTTTCAAACTTTTTTCTACGCATAATGAAAACCTATTTTCTTTTTTAAACAAATGGGTTTTATTTACATCAAATGCGTGCTATATTTCATATGTCTGGTATGATGGAAGTTCTGAAGGTTGTTTTTAACTGTCTGTCACTTATATATATCACGACCACGTATATTCATTGTGCGATATCCCTTTACCCGCTCATTTCCTTTGAAATTATCGTTCATATTCTTGTATTATAGGTTATAAAATTCCGTCAAGGGTGACGGGGATATATTATTCCCACGAACGTGAGGAACGCGAGTTGCATAAAACCTTTCAAGGGAATAATATATCCCTATATCACCCTTGACGGAATGTTATTACGAATTTATCTTAACGAATGTCTTAATGTATTATTAAAAAGACAAACAGAAATGAACAACAGCAATGACCTGATCACGTGACTTTGATTGATTGACGTAGAAGCACGCTTTACTCATGTAGAGGGGTATAAGGGATTTATCATCCCTCGGTGACGGTGTATATGGAAATTTGTTTAGGGTCACGTTGACCAATCAGAGATCGGCATTCTTACATGAGCTAGGATAATGCTTATTATCAGTAAAACCGGCCCAATCCTGTCTTGTCTACCACGGCATTCTAAAGGGTAGCAATTCAAGACAAAAAGATACAAAAGGTTCAAGGATAATATTTTAGGATTTGGTGTTTTCAGGAGATTTGATGAAAATACAATGTGCGCAATACAGAATTTTTCAAACATACAAAGACGATTACCATTTGGGATGTTTCCTGCATGGACATATTTACAACTGTTTGATAAGTAGCGGGTTATCTTAAGAGATCATGAATTTCTTTGCAGATATTGTTGAGTCTCATTGAAATGTAAATACTACATTCATATACTGGTTGGTTATAAAGTAGTAAGTTTATCCATTGTTACATTGGTATTGCGTATGGTGTTACACTGGGTATGACGTATAGTGTTACACTGAGTATGACGTGTGGTTTTACACTGGTTATGGGGTGTTACACTGGGTATGACGTTTGGTGTTACACTGGGTATGCCATTTTGTGTTAACTGGGTCTAGCAAATGGCGTTACACTTGGTATGACGTGTGGTGTTACACTGGGCATGATGTGTGGTTTTACACTGGGTCTGGCGTATGGTTTTACGCTGGGTCTGGCGTATGGTGTTACACTAGGTCTAGCGTATGGTGTTACACTGGGTCTGGCGTATGGTGTTATAGTAGTTATGACGTATGGTTTTACACTGGATATGACATGCGGTGTTGCACTGGGTATGGCGTAATGTGTTACACTGGTGTGACGTTTTGACACTGGCTTATACTGATATTAATACACATGTTGTGACTGTTGTTTTTACACTGGATGTGACTGATGTTGTCACACTTGCCAGAAATGAATCAATGGGTAAGTGTTAAAAGTTAGGTTTGCATCCGCGATACTCTTTCACTTAAGCATTCTGTTAATCATAACAAATGCCATTTGTTAAGACGTCCAACGTTTTGCCTGATAAGGCCTCATGAAGACTATATGGATTTAATCTTTGTCATTGTGAGCTGTGAGTTGCTGAAATAAAAAAATGCATTCTACTGATATTAATGTGATCTGTTGGTGTTATCCTTAAGTTATTGCTTAAGTCTATTAAACCGGGAAGAATTAATTTAAACATTTTGGCATGCGACATGTAACATCTGATGATGAACCTAAGTAATAAGATAGTTATAAATATGCAATCAGTAGTATAGTGTGCCAAACCTTACCCAAAAACCCCCCTGAGGGCACCCCCCAGGGGTCAAGAGTGATGGACAGGTGATGTAATCAATCAAGAGGATATGACAGACCAGCAATAACTTATATAACAACTGTCAATCATGTGAGACAATTGACAACTGAATGACAGCTGATAGATTACCCTCACAGCCATGTCTGTCCCAACCGGTGGTACCCTTATGTAACTGACAAGAATTGTGGGTTACTCAGAATGACATTTGATATACAGCGTGATAAATCTTACGGTCACACAGATTCCTATAACTTGGCAATTTGAAAAGACTTGAGCACCAACGGTTTGGTAGACCATGTGAATCGAGAGAGAGAGAGAGAGAGAGAGAGAGAGAGAGAGAGAGAGAGAGAGAGAGAGAGAGAGAGAGAGAGAGAGAGAGAGAGAGAGAGAGAGAGAGAGAGAGAGAGAGAGAGAGAGAGAGAGAGAGAGAGAGAGAGAGAGAGAGAGAGAGAGAAATAAATAAAAGACATATGTATTTGTATGCTATGAAACACATTTTTTTGTTGGAACGGTATACCCCGCAAACTCGTATAAGATGAATTGGGGGTGTTTATTTTGGCTTGAAGAAAAAGACTCACTATCTACGCATGTAATATCTTAATTGATAAACAACAGACAATAAAGAATTAAATGACAAAAACTTTTTATTTCAGAAGCAGATATGTTCAATAAATCATGACATCAACCGAGAACACAGACACACACAAAAATGAAGGCATGATTACAAGTGATTCATATACCAAGAATATACAATAGTGTCATTGAGGAAATAATTTTCATCGAAATGATTTAGAATACTTTGTAAAGAATAATTTCTACATCTATGATACAGGTAATACAGACAATAATTTCCACATACAGTACTATCATTACTTTGTAACTTTTTAGTTGAATATCTGTACAATTTATTGGCATACTTTATCCTAAAGGTATAAAATTCGGGGTACATGGAAACGTGATCTAAACCAAATGAATCGAAATATTCGACAATGTTAGGTTCGGGAATATAAAAACTTATCCAGTGCATACCGGGTTCATGACTAGTGTCTGTATTAACAATATATGCTGATGGTACATGGGAACCGTTGTGTACCTCTAACAGCGCGTCTCTCGGTAATGTACCTCTGTAAATGGTACTCAATGCGGGGTCTCTCGCAACAAATTCGTTTATGTCGGACGTGTATAACATGGTGGTTTTTTTCAAGTGAGCATAACGTTTCGGAAAGCGTCAATTTCGATTAAGGCATCAAATTCTTCGTAACACACAAGTGTAACAGGTTCGGGGAGAGGTTCTGAAAAACACAGTTCTAATCCTATTTTACCGGTCTGTTTTAAGTAGCTGTGTCCCTGATCAGCCCCGAGGTCATAGCTTAAATCGACAATGTATAAAGCAAAACCATTTTTAAACTGGGAGGGTGTGATAGAAGGACCCGTGTTTTTCCACAAACTACCACTATTCCGGAATAAGTCCAAATAGGTCTCAAAGAAACGGTTACTATCCGAACCAAAGTTCACCTCTTGAGGTTTTCCATGGGTTTCTTGACCGTTGAGTTTGACTTTCAAAGACGTAAGATTGAAATGTTGAAAATTAAAGGGGTTCAAATCAGACTTTCCAGCGTACCCTTGGTTCTTTACTAATCCTATTACGATTCTTTTAGGAATGTCTCCGAGTACTAACGATGAGTTATGGTAATCTCTTACTCCTCCAGGAATATCGTGTGCTACGGTTTTTATCCTCGAAATAGGATACAGGGCGCGTTTGCCTTTCTGCAATGTTCTCATATGTAAATCTCGAATCTCCGGGGCGATTTCTACTTGACGGACGAAGAATTCCGCGTGCGAGATTTCTGCTTTGTAAGACCGATCGGTACCATGCATCAACCAAAATGGGTTCGAACTTCGTACGAGTTCAAGTTTTATAGGAACTCCATCCAAGAGATACCGAGGTTGTAGGAACAAGTCACAATGTAAACGGCCGACTAATTCGATATCGCGCGTCGGTACGGTTAACTGCCAGCGGTCTCTCATACCTTTATTGCACTCTCCCTCTTTCATAGTTATATCGTCCATTTTACCTTCGTCGTCGAGATACCATCCTTGACTTTTCATAAAGCTTATCATAGCTGAGTCGTTATAAGTAAGCAAATTTTCTATGTAAGCGCGATAACCGTATGTACCTAAGCTGGGTGTGATTTCAGTCTGATTTTGACCGAGATGTATTCGCACTTCTCGGAACATACTGTGTATAGCATTGTTGACAGCACAGACTCGGTCGATCGAGTCTCCATCGGCGTGCGTCGTCTGGCCATCGGTCCTAACAATTTTGTAAACGACACGGAGGTAACACTGTGCTAAGTCGATGTAACTGTTGATAGGATTCTGTATATCGAACCGGATCGGTCCATCTCCATGAACAGTAGAGGAAGGGGTGTACTTAACATATTGAGAACCTGTCATCGAAGTTACGACAGCTGTGGACGTGAATAAGTCCAACTCTGATTTCATACATTCGTAAGCGTCTGAGCGAATCATAGTAACCTGCGCTTTCTTTTTCTCCGTTTAGCTGTAGTTTTTCTGCGCTTTGAACCGCTCGCTGTTGACAGTCCAGCCGTCTGGAGACCTTCTGTTAGAAACTCGCCGGCGCGTCTTTTTAAGCTCGTTCGGGGGTCGATGCCTTCCTCGACAACGTCTTCGACTACATTGACCAATTTCTTCGCACCTCTTTTGACTACGCTTTTACCTAACGATTTTAACATGGGTAAAGCTGCGCGCCCCAAAGCACCCAGAATATTACCCAACCCACCGCCTGCTTGATAATAACGCCCTCTGTAGACGGGAATGTCCCCGCCTATCTGTCGCGTCTTAAGCTTATGTCTCCGGTATGTTTGAAGCATGATTATCGTTTTTTCTTGAAATGAAGTACAACCATCGAACGACCGCTCTGAAATGACACAGGGTCTCCGGCGTCGTTCCTTATATGTATGGTGATTGAACGTACACTTTCGTATCTTAGCCGCAGATACTGTACAGGGTTAAAATCTTTAACATAGACGAAATCTTCCAGCATAGTTTTACTCACTGCGACGTGTGTCAGTAATGGAGCAAGGACATTGCCTACAATTTGGTCGTCTACCAAGTCTGTGTAAAAATACATATTGTGAATGGAAAGGTCTCTCACTGCATGTATAGGTAACGTCGCCGTTTGTCCATCCCGATCTAATTCGAAAACATTTGAGTTACCTGTAGGGTTAAATCCCAAAAGATTAGCTAAAGTAGAGTGCAATGTGACGGTTATGGCGAAAGATCTAATTGTGGGGGTGTTCAACTTTCTATCTTCTCTTGAAATGGGCGGGAATCTAAACTGCACGTTATTATTTTTGATACTTAGAAATTGCCAGTCGTGAGGATATTGACAATATTCATTCTGAGCAATTTCATTCATCTGTAATATTTCATTGTTTATCGTTTTATCCAAAGTACTGTTAATGGCGGCTACTAACTGACTTCCCGCGTAGTGTCCTTCGGGAATATTGGTCCGAGTCGTGTGTCTAAATAGAGAAGTGTGAACTGGAAGCGTGTTTGACGAAACCTTCCCCACAAAACTAACCGTTAAAGCGCTAAGGGGACCGTGGACATTCTTCCAAGTGACCGGTAGCTGTACCTGGCTAACCCCTACGACCCACTCGGAGCGGCTTAGCTGTAGGGGGTAAGGCAGATCGGTGGTATAGCGATAGGCAGTGTTGTCAGGGTGTCGGTCAGGAGAGACATCACTCGGAAGGGTTACGTAAAAGTCATGCTGACTGATATCCATCATCTGAGGTTGAGGGAGGAGGCGAAGAGTTAGAGGAGGACGGTGTTGGACTCGGGTTGGGCAATAGATAGCCTAAACTACCCGACAAGAGCGCTACCCAAATTTGCTGTTTGGCTGGATGCTTTATATCTTTGAAACAAGTCAAGTTGATTAAACAGGCTATAACTATGATCAGGACGACCGTTATTTGCACGATAAAGAGAGAGTCGCGTTTACGAATCCCTAAGACGTAACACCTAGGCATTGAGAAGATTATGTTTTGGTATCCACTGATTGAAGCTTTTAGGATAGCCTTCCCACGATACTAAGACCTCTTCTAGACCGGTATCGGGATGTATTCTCGCAGAGACAACCTTATCCACTTCGTAGACGTCGGGTTCCCGTACGGGTTGTAACTCTTGACGATAAAACGTGCCGACTAATGCTGTTCCCGAGTAATCGGTCAATTTATACACTAAGGGATGACGCCCCTTTACAATTTTATTTACGTAAAAAATCTCTCTCGTCCAATTGGACGTGTATCCTTTTTCGAACGTGTGTTTACTCTTGCTTACTCTGACGGGAGTCCCTCGAGAGATTGGGCGTGAGGAAGACGATTTTACAAGTGTCTCTGAGGATCTATTCATAAAATCTAATACGCGTATTTCCGTGTCGAAATCTCCAGGGATAACGTCTTTGGGGCGTCTCCCTATCGTCCTATGATAAGTACTATTGTATCCCGAGACCAGTCTGTGTATGACATCTACATACCTGTGTGTCTTATTCTTTGTAAAGTAACGCCACATACGTTTTTTTAAGGTTCTTTGAAATCGCTCTATCACTGCACACTTGATGTCGGGGTTTTGACTGGTGTAATAATTACTCCGAAGCTCCTGTTTGACATAACTTTTAAATATCTTATTGTCAAATTCTGTCCCTTTGTCGGTTTGAATATTTTCCGGGATACGGGGATGAGAACGCTTTAAAATTGTTTTAAAACCTTCTAGAACGTGTGCAGGTGTCTTTGCACGGAGAGATTCAACCCACGACATCTTGCTAAATACGTCTATTACGCACAAGAGATATTTGTATCCATCATTATCGTTCGAGAGGGAGATTAACACTGAAAGATCTGCTTGCCACAACTGGTCTGGTGTGCAAACAGTGGACTTGTAGGAATCGCGTTTGAATCTTTTCCTCACATCTTTATGTAATGTGTAAGTAGGTTGCGTTTCCAACCAGTGTTTAACGGCTGTCTCTTTAGGTTTATAATTCATTTTGCTACGGGCTATAGCAGCCATTAAGGATTTAACCGTCCCGTAACTAGCGGGGTGCTTAGGATCGTAATACACGCGACTTATCCACGAGAGCCATCGCTTACTTAGAGTACGCGGGTTCCCACGCAATTTTATCCCTGAAACTTTTCTTTTTGAAGGGTTCCTCATGGTTTGGGGGGGTGCTTTCTTCTAGTTCTTTCCAGCGTTTCCTGTTACCGACATTGTCCCGTTCGAGTCCCTCTTCTTTTAACTGTTTGAGAACCGTGTCCCAGCCTTTAGGAGGTGACGTGTGTGACGTCCCGGGACGCGACAAGTCTCGTACGATATCGCCCATCTTAACCCCTTCCAACGAGGTACCGTCAAGGGTTACGTTACCGTCTTCGTCCCATCCCAAGCGTGAGTGTTTAGACACGCGATTAAACAAGCCGGTGGCCCTGTCTTTATACGATTTTGGTAAAGACTGTAAAGTATCGGCAACTACGTCAAATTTAAATTTCTTTGGAGGCGTAACCACGGTAGTCTCTTTTTGTCTGGCAACCCGTTGTAGGTCTAGGGCTTTCGTCAACAATGCGTTATAATTTTGCACTCTCTCTCTGGCGTCTCCCTGTTCTTCAAGCATGAGTCGATCCATACTGGCTAGGTTATTTCTCCGTGACTCGTGTAGCATTGCGTTCTTATCGAGCAAGTTTGTCTGTTTCTGTGATGACTCTGTCAAACTTTCATATAGCGTTAACGGTATTAAGATCATTTGTTTCGCCATCTCATCCCTCGACCCTTCCTCCCCTTACAACCCACCGGCTAATATTTTAAAGGCTAATGGTGCTAACACTGCTGCGATAGCTCCTAAAAACCCGCCTTTTTGTTGGAGGATACGTTTCTTTCTTTTTAAAGATACACTCTTTTGCGAGAGCGTGTAAAGTTTCGACTTGTACTTGAGCAACACTTTACGCTGACTGTCAGTCATACGCATGTTGCCTTTAAATATATTCACGGCGACTTCGCTCAACGCATCAACCACCTCTTTCGGCAATTGAGAAATGATCCTATTTCTTAGTCTAGGGCTCGTCCTACACAAAAAGTGTAAAATATCCGCATTTTTCTTCACTTTACTCTTTTCCATGATTTACCAAGGTCTTGCCGGCGGAATGTCTAGTATAGAATTGAGAGGTTTAGAAAAATCCTTCTTTTTATATACTTTACTTTTTACTTTAACGGGTACTGACGGGGGAGGTTCTTCGCTGGAGGAAGAAGTAAGGTCAGTGGTACTTTCCTCCGTAGACGCGTAGGAATCGGTGATGGAGGGGTCAGAATCTGAAGACATGTATCCGTCACTGCTAACACTACTTTCTTCTGAGCTGCTACTACTATATCGCGCACAGTTATCTTTAAAAGTTTTACAACCTTGCTGACACGATGACATCTTTAAAGTTAATGAGGAAAGCCCTCGCCTCTCGGTAGGTTTTATACAGGAATATAGACGTGTGGAAATCCTTCAAAGAGATTACTTCTCACGCGGAGGTTGTCCTTAGTCGCGGGTGTCATGTCTAATAAAAGATAAGTAAAGGGTTGCGTAGTCGCCAGACGGTAAGCCTCGCGTATGTATTTAACACGTGTGGGGAATACTTGACGCGCCAAAGTTTCTATTTGTGAGCTGTCGCGGGGATTTTTGTATACGACCATGTGCGTGCAATTCAAGCTTATGGCCCTATGGTGTTTGGATTTATTAAATAAGTTTTGTTGCAAATAAATTACCGACACCTTTCTGTGACTCGATTTCTTAACAAACCATCTCAATAATTCGGATTCCTCCTCAACCGTAATATCACCTAAGAAATCGTCTACGACTAACCAGCTTCCCTCCCTTAGGAGACTCTCTGCTTCGATAACTGTTTTCACAAATGTGATAGTAGTTCTTAATCGGGCGCACACGTTCGATATTTCATCGTAAAGTGGTTGATATTCGCTAAATACCCAAACTATCGACACCGGAATATCGGCCAGAGGGAACGGAGTGTCTAGACTTTGTATAAGTTTATGTACGAATGTGGTTTTACCCACCCCTGAACTTCCAGACACTAACATTCTAAAAGATGTTTTGAACATAACGTCAGACCATGAACATACACTACGTCCCGACATCTCAAAGGTTTAAAAGAAAATGAGTGTTATATAGAAAAAACAAAGGATTATATTTCAATACATATGGTTTATTACCTCATAATAGAGGGGATTGGTCATGTTCCAGAACGTCACAGCTGTCCCGGCCCCCACGTATCATGGCCGTTTGGGTTACATTCAGAACATCGCAGGTAACCTTCCTGGTTCATGTGGTCGTTCTGCATGTAGCACGGCACGATGTCCGCCAGTTCTGGAATGTAGTCCTCGACCGTTTCCAACACGTCCAACAAACGCATCGTCTGGGTAGTGTTAAGCTTCATCCCTGGCGACTTGTACGGTTTTAGACAATATTCTTTCGGACACCACCAGAACTTCCTGAGGTCCAGTCCGGGATAAGATTTTGAAAGGGTGGCGTAATAATTGCCACCGAGATGACATTGCAATTCATCGATAGGGTTACACCCTCTCGTAAAATCTAAAAGTGCTTGTTTCCGAGATATGAGTTCCTTATACCTTTGTAGTGTGAGCGTCATACCATTCGTGGTAGGCTTTTGGCGACCTCTGTAATCTCTCCGGTAGTAACGCAGGTGCACCGACAAACCTCCGTGAAACAGTCTACCGCAGACGTGCAATCCATCCCCTATGTGTATGGTGCACAGGTCTTGATTTCTGACACCGCGTTGTCGAAGGACTGGGAGAAGGTCACCGTCCTCAGCATCGGGCATCTCTTCTACTACGTCTGGCACCCGATTCTGAGGTACGGGATTTACACGATTTTGAGGTACGGGATTTACTCGATTTTGAGGTACGGGCGGCACCTGATCCTGTCGTTCTTCCGGTACCCTGTTTGGTTGCTCTTCCTGATTCCGTCTTTCGGCAGGTTGAACGCCGCTTGTAGAGGCCCCATCATTTACTTTGTTGAAACGCGGCATATTGATGTTGAGAAGGGGGTGAGATTTGGTGAATCTTTAACGTACTGTAGAAAGTGGTGCAGTGATTCGTACTGTTGATGTTCTACCACGGGTTGTTTATAAACCCTTAACTTAACCACTGGTTAAGCAGATTTGTCAATCAGCTGTCATACCCTCTACATTTCATATTTGCCCGGGGGTGACATTACAATACGAGACCCGGGTAAGAGTCTGACCCTTAAGCTTGTCATCTCGAAGAAGGAGCATCCTTCTTCCGGATATTGGCAGAAACATGGCGGTGTCTGCCCTAAGGGAGGGACGTGTGTATGTAGGTGTGTGTGTGTGTGTGTGTGTGTGACGAAGGAGCATTTGACTGACAGCGTGTGACACCTAGTTCTGCTATATTAAGGCTGGCTCATAGAGGAATCGTTGCATACTCACCAGTTACCTGTCGAAACAACGTTCGTCATGGGCGAAAGGGTACAGCTAAATACGGATGAAGAAGATATTTTAGCTCTAATACACGAGGATGAGGAACTGGCTCATTGTCTCGCCGAGTTTGAGATGGAAAACAGTAGCGTTGAAGACGGCGTGGAAGAAAATACCGGCAAAATAGAATCACTTGAAATCGGCGAATTGTCTGAAATCAGGCTAGTCGATGTTCAAGATGATGTAGCTCTGTGTCGCTATCTTGCCGACCTTGACCAGGAGGATGAAGAGAGTCAAGAACAAGGGGATACGTCCGAAGGGGAGGAGGAGGATGGTGATGAAAATGAAAATGAAGTATGTGTACAACAGCTGAGGGGTGGCGGTGTAGAGGATGAAGAAGCCCCGTATGTGTTACGTAGTGTTGAGCGCCGGTATGCCAGACAATTCAGAACACGCCATCATAATTATCAATTACAGTTTAATCGTTCCTGGTTGCAACGCCAAGCTATCAACGATCTCCATGAGGTGTTAAGGGACATGTTTGACCGTGTCATAAATGATTTGAGAAGGGATATGGGTATTCGAGATGCGGACAGGTTAGGATTTGCCTTGAGGCACCCCGCATTGGATGCTCCTTTGCGTGTGCCCTTACGGCATGCAGAGTTGGTGCGAGGAGAGGATATAATGGCTCTTGTCGAAAAGGTACAGCAGAGTAATACTTCTGTAGGAATCGACGAGAGTATGGATATCAACATTCTCCACGTAGAGGACCCTAACCGTCTCGGAGAGGGAAATGGTCTCCGTTCGAAGAAGGCAATTCAGGGTGTTGAGGAGTTTGTTGCTAGCAAACAAAGCATAATACGTATCCGGAATAGCGACGACCTTTGCTTCGCGAGGGCTTTAGCTGTAGCAATACACTATAGCAAGAGAGCTGTCCCTTTCGACGCAAAGTCACCGGAGGGTATGGTTTGGACACGAGAATACAGGAGGATAACACGTGTAGATCGGGGGGAAGATTATCAACTCAGAGTCGCACGGACGCTCGCAACGAACCTCGGTGTGAACTTAGGTCCTTGCACTGGCAAGGATACTTGGGTCGCTTATGCGGAGCGCTTGGCCCCTGCCTACGTTATCAAAGTGTATTCTCGGGAAGTATTTAACAAGCTCCTCTACACCTCTGAAGCAGACACCGACGATGTTAAAGTATTGAGACTTTATCACCACGACAACCATTACGATGTCATCAAGAGTATGACTGGATTTACGGGGTACAGCTATTACTGTGACAAATGTGAAACTGGCTTTTCATCACTTAAGAATCACAAATGCACCCGTAAATTCGCTTGTAACCAGTGTCATCGTTACGACTACTGTGGTGATAAAGTCGGTCATGGTAAACCGTGTCACAGATGTAACCGTTGGTTTCCGAATGAAAGGTGCTTTCAAAGACATAAAGAGGATTTTGTCGACGTCACGCCGGCCGGCGGCAGACGACGCAACACGTGTAAGGACTGGGAGAGGTGTCTAAGCTGTTTTCTGGAGTATCAGACTAACAAGAAACACGAGTGTAAGTTAGTCAACCGGTTATGCAGCAACTGCAAAGAGCCGAGGACTCCCGAACACTTATGCTACATGGTTCCTCTCAAGTCTGAAGAGGAGGGCGAAGACGAAAGGTTAGCTGCCGACGGCCGGGAAATACAAAAGTTCATCTTTTATGACTTTGAATGTACACAGGAAAACGGAAACCATGTGCCGAACTACTGCGTGGTACAGATGGGGTGTGGTGTTTGTATAGGCAGTGAGTCGGACCAGCTGTGTGAGAACTGTCCATGGCGTACACAGGAAAATGAGGGTCCAGCAAGGCAAAGGGATTTCAAGGGACCTACGACCTTGGAAGATATGGGGACGTGGTTGATTAAAATCGCAGAGTTTAAAAAAAAGGGGAAGAAACGGCGACGACACGATGCGGGTCAGGAACAGGTGCAGAATCACGAAGATGTTGAGGCCGGGGATGACGACAGGGACGACAGTATCATAGTGATCGCCCATAACTACAAAGGGTACGACGGCCACCTACTGCTTCGACATCTCCATACGCACCTTATACAGGCTCCAGCCATCGTCCTAAACGGCCAGAAAATACTACAGATGAAAGTCGGCCGTCTCTCTTTCAAAGATTCACTAAATTATCTGGGTATGCCTTTGAAGAAATTCCCCAAAACATTTCAGCTGGCAGAGTTGAAAAAGGGATGGTTTCCCCATTTCTTTAACATCCCTGCCAACGAAAACTATATAGGACCCTACCCTCCCAAACATACCTACGGCGCTAACAGTATGGACAGGGAATCCCGTGCCACTTTCATCGAATGGCATAATAACAAGGTGGCGACAAATGCTGTATTTGACATGGCTGCAGAAATATCAGCTTACTGCCAGAGTGATGTCGACATCTTGAGGAGAGGGTGTCACTCGTTTAGGGACCTTTTCATACGTCAAAACAATGTCGATCCGTTCAAGGAAGCCGTAACTCTACCCATGTCCTGCATGGCTGTTTTTAGGAAAAATTACTTGGAAGCCGAAACCATTGCTATCATACCTCCCCACGGTTACAGACCCGAGAAGCGATATTCTCAGCAATGCCTTCACTGGCTACGCTGGCTGATGCACCAGGACCCTGTCTTACATATACAACACGCCAAGAACGGGGGTGAAGTACAGCTCAGAGATCATGAAAACAACACACTTACAGTCGACGGGTACGATAGGGTAAAACGTTGGGTGTGGGAATATCTCGGTTGTTTCTGGCACGGTTGCCCTCGATGCTACAAATACAGGAGGGAAGAACCTCACGCCGTTCTAGGAATAACTATGAGGGAACTACACCAGAAGACCATGTTTCGCCTCGCTCTCCTAAAGGAACACCCCGACGTGTGCAATGTTATCATAATGTGGGAGTGCGATTTCAAAACAGACATACGGGACAACGAAGAGCTGCAGGATTTCCTCCAAAATTACAGAGATGATTTTCGAGAACCTCTGGACCCTCGGGAAGCCTTCTTCGGAGGTAGGACCAACGCCACCACACTCTATTACAAGGCTCAAGAAGATGAAAAGATCATGTACGTAGATGTGTGCTCACTGTATCCCTACATCTGCAAGTATGGTAAATTCCCAATCGGTCATCCCGAAATTGTGGATCAGCCTCCGGTTGCCTCCCTTATGGATCTTCATGGGCTCATACAGTGTAGAGTGCTTCCTCCACGTAACCTGTATCACCCGTTGCTACCCTATAGAAGCGCCGGGAAGTTGATGTTTCCTCTATGCAAGGTATGCGCCGACACACAGAACGCTGGAGGATGTACTCACACTGATGCAGACCGTGCTTGGTTCGGGACTTACACAACCATTGAGGTACAAGAAGCCGTTCAGAAATATGGATACAGAGTGTTACACATCTATGAGGCGTGGCACTTTTCTAATTTCTCTGAGTATAACCCTCAAACACGTGAAGGTGGCTTGTTCACAAAGTACATCGACGCCTTCTTCAAACTCAAACAGCAGTCAAGTGAAGTTCCCGATGAATACAAGAATGATATAGAAGGTTTTATTCGGGAAACCTATGAAAAAGAAGGGGTTTTGATGGATGCCGAAAACATTCGGGTAAACAAAGGGTTAAGAACTTTAGCAAAGGGCTGTTTAAACAATCTGTGGGGAAAATTTGGTCAGCGGTTGGGATTTGACAAGTCCGAGTATATCACCCAGCCACGCAGGTTTTACAACTTGTTGGATGATGAAAAATACGTCATCAAAGATGGTATGGTCATCAATGACTGTATGATGTTCCTGTCATACCAACCACAGAAGGACTTCCATACCCCCAACCCTTCCTCCAACGTTGTTCTTGCCTCCTGGGTTACAGCTCAAGCGCGTCTCAAACTATACGGGTAATTATGACATTTCAATTATTTACTTCATTATTAATTAACATGTATGTCATTATCAATTTACTTGAAAGTTTATAACCGCTACAAGTAAGTAGGTTGAAAGTTCTATCAAATTCCATATATATATATGTTTCATTTCTTCTATTCAGATATCTCGCTCAACTCCAACACCGCGTCCTCTACTTTGACACAGATAGTGTCATTTATGTGCACAAACCCGGACAATATAACCCTCCTTTGGGTTCCAATCTGGGAGATCTTACCGATGAGTTGGACGGCAACTGGATTACAGAATTTGTCTCTGGAGGCCCTAAAAACTATGCATACAAACTGAACAGACGCAACAGTGAAGGTGTTCGCTCTGTATGTAAAGTTCGAGGCTTTACCCTTAACTATAGGGCCAGTAAGCTGGTTAATTTCAAAACAGTTTCCAAACTCATTCGCAAAAAACAAAAGCACACAATAAATGTCCCGTACCCTAAGAGGATTATACGTGCCGGCATGAAGAATGGGAACGAGCTGCTTTCCAAGGACACCAGCAAAATGTACAGAATGGTGTACACTAAAAGGAGGCTGGTTCCCAATGAGAATAACCTTCTTGTTAACACTCTTCCCTACGGTTGGCAAGACTAAAGAACTCCACCTACCACTCCCGTCTCATTACCCGAAACCTAACTTCTTGCTTCCACTAGGCGCCTCTACATTTTTCTCACACAGAAATCGGACGTGTCACACCTCATCGCGGTGTGTGAGTGGCAACGCATTGTTTTAATGCGGCTAAGATGACACGACGTCACGTGGTACATAAGGTATAAAACATTTATGGTACACTTATGATATTCATTCAACACCCTGGTACCACACTAAAGAGAAGAAAGATGTCACACTCAGACTATGTTGAGCCCGATTGTGTCTCGTCAAGTTGGTTAGGATCTAAAAGCAGTCCAGGGTTTTACACGGATGAAGATACACTAGACCTTCCTTTGAAACCCGAAATGAAAGCTATGGAAGACAGATTACAGAGTTTTGTCAAATGGCCTATTCAAGTAAAACAGACACCCTTAGAGCTGTCTTCTTGTGGATTTTACTATACAGGACATAGCGATAAAGTACAGTGTTTTCATTGTGGAGTGAAACTTTATCGTTGGAAGACTTCAGATTCTCCCCTCCTCGAACATAGGAAGTTCTCTCCCACTTGTTCTTATCTGAGAATGGTGTTTAGACAATCTTGAAAGAATTTTTATTACATCTCTTCTGAAATAAAAAGTATTTGTCATTTAATTCTTTATTGTCTGTTGTTTATCAATTAAGATATTACATGCGTAGATAGTGAGTCTTTTTCTTCAAGCCAAAATAAACACCCCCAATTCATCTTATACGAGTTTGCGGGGTATACCGCTCCAACAAAAAATGTGTTTCATAGCATACAAATACATATGTCTTTTATTTATTTCTCTCTCTCTCTATCTCGATACACATGGTCTACCCAACCTATGGTGTTCAAGTCTTTTCAAAATGCCAAGTTATAGGAATCTGTGTACGCCCCCTAAGATTTATCACGCTGTATATCAAATGTCATTCTGAGTAACCCACAATTCTTGTCAGTTACATAAGGGTACCACCGGTTGGGACAGACATGGCTGAGGGGGTAATCTATCAGCTGTCATTCAGTTGTCAATTGTCTCACATGATTGACAGTTGTTATATAAGTTATTGCTGGTCTGTCATATCCTCTTGATTGATTACATCACCTGTCCATCACTCTTGACCCCTGGGGGGTGCCCTCAGGGGGGTTTTTGGGTAAGGTTTGGCACACTATACTACTGCAATCATGGCAAAGTTGGCAAACGTTCTTTGATATAAAAGTATTTCTTTACATCAAGGAAGAAAAATGTCTTGTGAGTGTTCCTTAACACGCAATGTCCTTGAAAATGTTTTTGTCTAATGCAGGTACTTCATTACCATCCGGTGTTGGCTGGTGATATCGATATATACGTCATTACATAAACGACTTTTGTGCAAGAACATCCAGAGTTAACAGGGGACATGATTTACTCAGAACATGACATTATTCAGGAAAAGTGTTTAAGGTAAATAAAATAGCCTTACTTAAAAGAAAGCTTGTCAGAGTATAGTTTTCCTGTATAAATGTCTTTAGTGACATTTCAAAATGAAGAAGACAAATCCCTAAGGTCCCCAATAATTCGTAACATATATCTTTAGTATAAGAAAATTCTAATTTCTAATAATACAATTGTGAGTGAGATTCAGAAAAATATGATGCGCAGTTATTTTTAGTTCTGTTCCAGAAATGAAGCTTTGCATGTTGTGGATGCAGATTTTACTTCATCAAAGTTTTTTAAGTTACAAAGTATTTCTTTAATATTTTTTCTTATCATTTAACAAAGTCAATTATCAGTTATGTTAATCTCCAAAAGTTATAAAAAGAAATGTTTTCATATTCACAAAGTCTACTACTTGATATTAATAGAGCCAGGCTCAAGTCTAGAGGGAACAGTCTGGATGTTTTCCCTATATGGTCATGCCATGTCATGTCACATGTTACATGGGAATCTCATGCAGCTTTATAGCACATGGCACAACAGTGACTGATTTTAAGTGAACAGGTTGATTTTAGGAACACAGATGTGAGTTTTTTACTATTGTTTAAAAACGAATGTATATTTAAGGTATTGAATAACCAAAACATATATTTGCAATTTGAATAGTAATTTTGTTTTTGGAGTAGGTTTAAATATTAATTTGTAATTCAAATTCAATGCATTAATGACTGTTTATCTTTATGTTTTTTTTATTCAAGTATTATGGCACAGTTATATGTATCTTGCAGTAGAAAGTTTGCTCTGAAATGTGTAATTTAATTGTTTTTTGAAAAACCTTTTTTGTTATTAATGGAACATGGTTTTTGAAACATTTTCAGTAAGGATTTTATTTGTTTCTTTTGTAGTTTTTGAACCTCACCATTTAACAACGTAGAGAAGTCTAATTGACATAAAGAAGATTATTATGTAATAACTGGCCAGCTGTAATGTCCTTTGACAAATGTCTAATGAAGTCAAATAAAGCCAAGCTGACCAGTATAATTGAAATATTTCATGGAACAACGGATAAAGCTTATAATGAATAAACTGTCTTCATCAAATGGTGTGAGTTTATCAATGTCTCAAGTTCTTGCATCAACACATGTATAGAGTCCAATTCTACTCATTTCAATGTAAACTGAAACAATGTTTTCCCCAAAATTTTTAATTTTCCAAAATATCAAAACAACTCCAATAAATTGCTCATACTTATGCAACGTTTCCGAAAGATCTGATGAGCGGTTTTGGAGTTCCTTCTGTAAAGGAAGGTATAACTGAATAGAGTCCTTATTCAACACATTTCAATTGTAAAAAAAATATTTTGACTTGGGAAAACATCAAAAGTCACTACTCCAGTAAGTGGATAAAACTCATGCAAAGTTTCAGGAACATTTGATGAAGGGTTACGGAGTTCTTTTCCGCAAACGAAATGATTACGGACAGACAGACAGACGGACAGGGCAACGACTATATCCCACAGTAATACTTACCAGTTGGATACAATGAACAAATGAAAGTAAAATTAACAACAACAAAAACAACCCAGATGAGGTTTAAAAAATTAAAGCAAGGACTAATGTATGATGTTTTTCATAACTATTTCCCACAATTTTCTCAAGAATGAAAATATTATTTCATGAAAGAAATAGGTATCATTATTGTGACTAGAATTTCTTATCAAACGTAGTTGTTATTTAGAAAGCTTTGTTATTTCTACATGTGTATGTATGCCATTTCTAACTGCCATTCTTCGACTTCACATAAGATCGAGTGATGACATATTTTATCTTATTCATAAATGTTAAACATACGTATTTACTTTCACCAGATCTTACGAAATGTAATCCATGAATTTGAAATTGATAGTGAACATGATACATGCAAAATCGAAGATCAAGCCATTCGAAATTTCGAAAATATGATAAACCTTTCTATTTTATCATGCGTTAGTTTGATTTTTTTTCTGCACGATTGACAAGGCCATAACAAAATTATTTGGCTATTTCCACATAAACAATTGGTGATTCTTTCTCGGTTTTGCATGAGGATACTTTTGACATTCAAACAAAACCCAAATTACATGATATTTACACTACTTTACAGTGGTTACTTTTAGAAATATTTGTTATAGGTTGTTGTTGCTAAAGATTATATATATATATATATATATATATATATATATATAGTGCCTGCTAGTCGTCATGAGATTTGATGAATGAAATTGTAACTATGCAAAACTTTCGCGAAAGGATACATCATTTATAATAATCAACTCGACTTATCTTTTCTGCGACTGTTTGTTATTGTGCCTAACCTAAATTTGACAGGTGTTGTAGATACTTTCAAAATTACAATCATTAATATATTTTTTTACAAAATTAGACCTTACTAATTAACTAAAGTAATTATTTACAACGATAAGAGTTCATCATTACGAGATGCTTTATGTAATACAAAATTAAAATTCCTATGATAGATTCCTATATTAACGATGTACCTAAAGTGCTTCCTATTCCTCCTGAATATTCATGTATGGAAACCTCACAATGCTTACAAACAGCAAACAGTATAAATAAATAGTCTGACGTTTCTAAGGTGTCTTACATTTTTATCGACTCTGTTTGTGCTATGTTGCTTTGGGTTTGTTGTTACAAAGGATTAACGTCGGGGAGACACTAAAAGTTGAACTCATGTGCGAATAGTTATCACCAATTTATATGTGAAATGCGTTCCCCCTGTGACAATATACATATATATATATATATATATATATATATATATATATATATATATATATATATATATATATATATATATATATATATATATATATATGCCTGCTCACTTAATAATTAGGGAGTTCACTCAATACAACTAATTAATCCAATCATAAACCACATATAAGCTAGAAGTCTAGTGTCCAACATCATTCCATCATGGCAAATGCACAGAGATCACTACTTTCTTTCGACTTCTAGAGGTGGCAGATATCTAGGTATGAACTATATGTATAGGTTAAGCAACAGAAAGGCAGGCGATTGGATTTCCTGGCATTGTCAAAAAGCTGACTGCAGGTCGACAGTCTCTACGACCAACGATCTCATTTCGAAGCGTCCGTCACCACACAACCATAAAGCTATTGAAATGAAAATTCAGGTTAGTATATACAAAATATAAATGTTTGTTATATCATAAAATAACATTTAAACAAAACCGGCTTCAGGAATGAAAAATGTCGAATGTAACGCTGTAACTGTAAAGATATGTATTTTACATATGTTATTTTTCTCTCGTTATGATTTTGATTTTGATATCTTGCAGTAAAGTCGGATCTATTTCAGTTACAGTACGGTATCATCAGATGGATTTTATTTATTCACAAAACAATTGTATTTTCCAGGTTGAAGAGGTATAGCTGCAAACCCTCGCAGATATGCCTCCAGACAACAGGTTGTCTCAAAGGCTCACCCAAACGTTTTTGAGATGATTCAGTTTCTTCTGGATGAACAGAAATTGAACGAACTCCGCGTGGTACAGTACCAAGCAGGCCAGAGACCACCACCTAAGAAGGCCAGGTACCAGAACATTTCAACCTGGTTAAACAATTTAAAGCAGCGTCTGACCGCTGGTGCCATCCCGCTGATGACGTATGCTGACGCAGAGTCGCGTTTGTTAAAATCAAAGTAAATTAAATTGTACAATACAATATTATTTATGAATTTTATGTATTTATGAAGTTATCATGTATTAATTATGAATTATGTATGTATGTAAATGCTTCTTGGTGCTATATTCATTTATCAAATGTATATCTATAGTAGTGCTATATACACTGTTCAATGTATTTATGATATGTGCTATGTATCAAACTGAATAAAATATTTCATTTTACTTCGTTTCTTTGTCGTTCCTGATTCCAGTACAAATCAGAGACTGTAACAACATGTTAATCCTATTGTTTAAGGCCACTGATGCACATCGTCCAGGTCCACAGCATTTGCATTTTTGTTGTTAAACGACCCCAAAGGTCGACTTTAAGGTAATGAACCGTTTCTAATGCATTTTCTGGCTATGGACCTGTTCCTTCTCTGTTATCCTTTCTGTCTTAATCTATTTAATGATAATGTATTGTTAATCAGGTCTCGGGTTCTATTCTTAAGATGAGTCAACACATAAGAAGACGCTCATCACAGTCGGCTGAACCTTCGCTGGAAACAGTCGACCCCTCTACAGCTCTCACGAGCACGGCACAAGGTAGACTACAATCTCGCGTCGCGGACTCTATTCCCGCCCCTCTCGCCACGATACACATCGCCTCCTATCGCCATGGATCTCATATCACTGGACAAAGCTCTGCCTCGCCATCTTGTGCAAACCTTACAACCTTCTCTTCACTAGCGAGTTGCGGACTTCAATTCCAACACGGATTACAACACCAACAGGATAACAATAACAATCAATTTTGACCTTACCAAACCCAAAAGTAAGTTTAACTCACGCCCATCCCAAACTGCACCTAAGTCAACCCCTCACACTCAACCTACACCCCAACCAGCTCACCAACCTCCAGTAATTTCTCTACCCACCCACCCATAGATATCACCTCTCAAGACCAACCACTTATTCAACCTCCCAATTCTCAACCCAATGTACATTTTACCAAACCCAACACCAAAAGGCCCCGGGTAGGCTCTACCACCTCCCCGGCCCGACCCCCATCCACCACCCCCAGCAACCACTCTAATTTAAGCCACTATTCTTTCACCTATATGGAGCAAGACCCACCCCTACTACCCACACCTGAAGCCACACTACTACCCCCCCCCTACAGCAGAATGTCCAACCCAGCCCTCACCCCCCAGTAAACCTCCAGCACCCCCAGCCTATCCCTCAACCCCCACTCCTCCAACGGCCAATCAAAATACAGCAACAACAAAAGCGGATCGAAATCAACAAAACGGACTTAACGCTAATGCCACAATCTCGGATCTCGATCCATCAACACTCAACACCGCTACTCGATCCGCTTACACCGATCCACGTCCACGGACTTCACGGACCAGCAAGACCCGCACCCCAGGAGAAAAGAAACAACAAAGCCTTCCAAGCTCTTATGGACGCGGCGGACTCTCATCAAACCCCTGAACTCTTAATCATTAGAAACGTAAATGGCCAAAATTATTATGTTCAACCCCTAGAACAACTAACTGGAAACTTCACTCTTCTCACTAAACCATTTCAGACAGACAACAGGCTACAGCATATTACCATCCTTAACTGTGAACACCTACTAGAAATAATGGAATCCCACCACCTACCAATGATGTACCAGCAAAAAGTCCTTGCCAGATTTCTCAGCTATACCAACCCCGGCATGCTCACCAAGGACGTCATTCTGAAGGCATCATATATCATGTTTCTAGATCTATAATTTAACAAACGGCTCAACCTCACCCCCCACCACTTATTTACTTTTTTTATAGGTTTTTGGCTCCTTTACGTTTGCTGTTTAGTCAGCACCCCACCCCTCCCTTTTGTTATTTTCTCTTTATCATTATTTAGTTAAGCCCTCCTGTCCCTGTGGGGTGCCTGACCTCCCCGTTCTCTGCCTTGTGCTGCTGCTTGCTTGGGACCGCCTAAGGAGGGCTACACTGTCGGCCCGGCTGTGTCGATTCACAAAGTACCACTCTACTACTCTACCACCACCACCCCCCCCCCCCCCATCCCCTAGCCCCCTCCCCCCTCCACCCTCACCCCCCTACCCCCGCTCCCCACCCCCATTTCGCATCCCCCCTTCTTTTAGTAATTACACTCCCCTTGGCTATGTTACTTAATTTTTATTATCCCCCCCTCCCCCACTAATTCAATAAGTAGCCACATCGGTGACATCACCAAGAGGTGGAAGCAGACGTTAAACCCTAACCCAACAACAACAACTATGAAGACGCGCAACAACAGATCGGCATTGGCACTCGCCTTTTCTATGATGGAAGCAGAGATGTGATCTCCTTATAAAATACAATATTTTGAGAGACAAGGAATCTTTGTCGACTGTGAGTTCTTCATCTCGTGACTGTTTGTGTAATTCTGTTTTAAATATTGGCTGCACTATTCAATGTCCCATATGGCGTCTTACATAGAGACTGCTTTTCAGAGTCCGTCACTTAAAATCTTTACACTGTGTATTGACTTATCTGGAAAGAAATATAGGTATTGTTGGTATAAAATAGAATACTGACTTTTATACCGTAACGTTATCATTCAGAAACATCTATTCCGTGATTGAAGGATCATATAGTAAATTTATAAGAATTTAAATGGAATAATGACACGATAAACGTATCGTAAGAAACATATAAATACTAATGTTACAACTAAAACCAGATTACATAGAACTTGTTACCATTTTCAGATTCCCTAAAACCTAGATATATATATGTGTGTATGTGTATCTAGCCAACATAAAAAAGTCAAAGGAAAGCATCGGAATTCAATTTGATAATATAGAAACCAAGATAAAAGCTTGAAATACAAATACAGCAACTGAACGTTTTTCAAAATAATTTTCCAAATGTAAACATTCTTCCGACTAATCAACTTTTGGACACCATTATCGAGGAGTTTTTAAAGAAAATAAGGCCTTTAAGATGGCATTTATCTTTAACTTCATCTATTTGCATTAACTTCGAAAGTAAAAGTTGCAGATATGGAGGCTAGAACTGGATAAAAACCATTAAAAATTGTCGTCTAAGAAATCAGCGATTGAAAATGTAAGACAAAACCAAAGTCGGTTCGGTGATTTGATCTTTTTCTTTAGTTCGAAATTCTTAAAGCCAGACATATGTAAATGAGAGAAAAAATAGGAATAGTAAATGTCACATTTCATTATTGCAAAATTGACCATTACACATTTCAGACTTATGGATTCAGAATTTAATAGATAACTAGAATTGTTTTCAAAATATGCTCCTCATGCTTGCGGACAGCTTCCACCGCAAGATATATAGGGGATACTAAACGACCTTCGCATTTAATACTATCTTACTATAGTAAGCATAAAACAATCGGAAACGAGTTTGATACCAAATATTTAACGAGTCTAATAAAAATAGTATTGAATTTAAGGAAGTTTAGTATTCTGTTTATTAAGTATGATTGCTGAAATTGTACTAGTTTAATATCCTCGTATAATTATTACACTGTCGTATCTTACACGGGCGAGTAATAATACTTTGTCTCCACAAAGTTCTGTCTCAGTAGCTGAAGAGCGAGCATACAAAAGTTGCGAAACGTTGCAGGGCTTACTGTATTCAGTCATAGGTGCTGGTGCCAATCATGTCTTGTGGGCAGATTGATTGACAGAAAAATACACTAATCAATAACAAAATCTACGATATAAAAGGAAATGGTGAAGATAAAAATTTACCTAATGCAAATGCAACAATGTGAAGTAACTGTACACCTGTATCGGTGGGTCATGTGTTTGTCAAACTTTATATATATATATATATATATATATATATATATATAATGGAGATATATATATATATAGGAGAATAGGTTACGTGAAGGAAAGTTATATATAAGAAAGAGTAAACATCGGATGGTTCTGACTGGATCAATCTTCTTTAATTCAATACGATGAATTCATAACTAAATATATAATGCTCCTCTCTCGAAAGGTTTTTAAACTTAAGAAAGTGAAATTGTTTATCTTTTGATACCTGACTGTTGTATTTTCAAGTCCAAAACTTCATTCTATAGACGTTGATTATACCGTGTTCCGTGATGCAACACCGAGATGTCCAAAGTTAATATAGCTATTGTCATTTCACTGTATAAAGCCCTTTTGTCTCAAAACGGCAGTAAAATAAAATTTACATCTTGTAAAGAGATAAAAGCTATGCCAATTGTATGATTCACACAAATCTGGAACATTGTTAATAAATTGTTGTCAAATTCATCCCTCATTGGACAGAATTGTCAAAATGGGATTGAATAAACCGATGTTAAGGTTGAACTATTTGAAGTTCACAAGATCACATTGCAAAATGATGCCACTCACTGCTGGGAGCAGATATGAAGTAACAGTTTTGATACGTTATCAAGCTATCAAGTTATATAATAACGAATATAATAAAGTATATAATATCGTATATAATCTACCTATGTGCAACGTCATTATCTTTCAGGAGACAATAAAAAACACAAATATACAGAAATTGACGTTTATGTTTAGCCCTTTGTGCCCAAAGTTATAAATACATCATTGGATGACAACAAGTATTATCAGGAGTCTTATATCCTTCAATTATTATTTAACTGTCAACTGTTGGAATATGGAGTTCGAGAGACAATGTGGATTACATGTCTCTAACTGATAGCTACAGCTACCCGTGATGGTTATCCGTATGAAGGAATTAGAAGAAAACGCTGTATATAACGCTATTTAGTTCCTAAACCTTCTTAAGACCTGGGACAAGGCGACGGCGACTGAAAAGTTCATGCTAGTAAGTATTTAACTATTAACTATATACTTTCTTCATTTTCCAAGCATGGTAAATAATTAGTTTTACAGATAAAACAATTGTAACAAATAATAATGTGCATAATATAAACACACACTCTAAACAGGCTTTAAGTCAAGGCTGATAGGCTGACATGATGCACTGTCCTGTGAATATCTATAAAAACGCACTATTTAGCTACTGTTATGGAAGAGAGCATTAAAGTTCTCAGTTTTAAAGGATATTATCTTGGATATATTTTTATACTGTAAATACTAAACAAACCGTGTAAAAGGTGAATTTTAAATTGGCATAAATGCCAGAGATTTCCAACGAATTTATACTAAAGCTTAATTTGAAAGCATTAATGAGTGTTAACAAACATATAACGAAACATAAAATTATTTCATATGTTGTTTTAACTAATAAATGTAAAGGATACGCAACGGTTAATAACTGGTTAGATTTTTCTACGTCAAAGCACATTGGCTCCGCTCACAATAGTGCTGCATCACTAATCTAATAAACACAGAGGTAAGGTGAGGTCATATGGGTTTAACGTCGCTATGAAGTATTTCGTGTACAAGGGCTGATAGTATGAACGGATCTCTTGATCTTTAGCCGAAAGCGCTAATCATCACTTTTGAGCAGTCCTCTTCAGGACTGGATATTAGCGCTCTAGAAATGACTATATTGATATTGATATTGACAGTGGTCCCCCCCCCCCCCCCCCCCCCCCCCCGTGCAATACTGGCAAAGTTTTTTTCCAAAAGGATAGTTTGTACAATATCATGCAACGCATTACGGCCAAATTACCTTGTTTTATGCAATGAGAAGGGCATAGGCTTTAGTTTCAAAGTTTGAATCTTATTTACAACATCCTTGACTTTACAACGCATTTGTTCATCGAAACATGACTTATATTTTTATGATGTCAAACATCACATAGTATCAAGATCAAATCAGCCAAATGGCTTAAAATACTAAAATACTAGTCCAAATCATATAACAATGTTATTAATTCTTAAATTAAAAGATCGAACCCCGATAACGTCTGATGCTGATTATATCAACACTCGTTCGTTAAGGAAAAAGTTTCTCTGTCAATCTTTGATATTAGAAACTTGTCAGGACTTCCCTCATCATTGGCTGCCAACTTGCGAGCTGGATCGTATCCTTGCTTCTCATGTTTGAACCCATCGTCAAAGTTTTCTTTTTCGACGCATCACTAAACGTCATCACATTGAGTCATGTGATCACTGATGCTATGGGGCATTAATATAATAGTGCTAATAGGTTCATTAAAATGATTCATGATGAAGCCGTAACGTCGCACTTTACTTGAACAACAAACGGACATAATACAGCTGATTTGGCACGCCAACTATGATGGACAAATATAGAAATCATTTGTGTACATTGATGGGTGATTTCGGCTTCTGTACATATATAAGGGTTTCAGTTAACGAATACAGATAATATTGATATTTAATCAAGATGAATAATTGTTATTTACAGTTCATATTAAGTTATGTGTGGTATTGACCATGTACCAAATCCGAATAAAATGTTATGAACATGGATTGTCTGTCTAAACATTGAGTCAGAGACTTAGGAAGAACTGATTTACTAATTTTTACCGTTAAAGGGATTGAGGCAAATTCCGTTATCATCTGGGTTATAGCAGGATGATGTATAATAAAAACATTAGACAATTGGATGTATTCAATCTGATGTATGCCCTATTGCTAGCGTGGCTGTGTGACCTTACACAAACTGCTATCACAAAATCAAACAACGGGAAGAAATAATTTTCATAGCACTGATGAATGTGATTTATCAGTTAACTAAACTGTATCTGCATAAACCTGTATTGAAAGGTTCCCTTAGTTTGGTACAAGAAAAATAAACTAACAAAGTCAAATTAAGTTTTGAAAGTCATCATTTCGGGCATCTGTCAGATATAAAAGATGAAAGTTGAAATGCATAAATCCATAACAGGATACTTTTAAAAAGCACAAGTGGTAAAAGAACACATTTGATTACAAATGTGTTCACATCTACAGCCTAACAAACAACAAATTTAGTCTCTAAATACGCCTGTATCTCCCTCTGGCAATGACACACTCACGGAAGCGTGGTCAACTGTGTTCATCATGAAAGCCTGAACAATCTGTTGTTGGTTTCAAGATAGCCCACAAGTGCTTTATGGGTGACATGTCTGGAGATCGAACTGGCTGTGGCATGATATTTATGTTGTTGGCGCTGAGAAGGTTATTTACTCTCCAGGGGCGGTATTTATCAAACAACTAAGTCAAAACTTTTGACTTAAGTTTTTATTTTTTGACTTAGCCAAGTCGAAAACTTAAGTCAGTATTCACAAAGAGACTAAGTCAAAAACTTAGCTCAGTCTGTGCGAAAAACTTAAGTCAATTTCATAGTATGCGCGCGCATGGTTGTTAGGGGGAATCCCATGACGTAAACATCCGGTTTGAGGGAATTCCCCGTGTCAACATAACAGACGACAATTCACGCTAAATGTCCGATACCGATTTCAAGAAACGACGGCCAAACTGGACAAAAGACGAGTGTCTGTTGCATGCAGACCTCGTCAAAGCAAAGAAGACGATATTGGAGGGCAAGTTTGGGCCGGGAATCACGTCCGCCAAACGACAGGAGGCTTGGCAGGTGAGCGAAGCGAATTTGTTTACATTTTACTTAGACTTGCTTTCGATTGAAATGACCTTTCTTCTGCTTTCGCCTACCTTTATTTTTTGTCAATGTTAATGTTTGGGGGTAAACGGCAAATTTCATCGTACGAAATTTTGAAATGCAAAAATAAAATGAAATTTATGTATACAAAAGCAATTCAGACAGAAATCTGAAACACGTCTTAAGATTGCATGATCTCGATTTTCTATCAAATTGAAATATTAACAACGATTGTAATAGGCAACTTAGATTGTTTTATCTAAAACTCATTGATAGTAGAAAAATGAAAAATAATTTCCCAAAATTAGTATCACAATAAAAACGTGAAAGATATGGTCGTTGTAAAAATTATTTTATTAATGAATGGACCAATCTCAATTGATTTGAAATAAAGTTTTTAATTAGTATTTAAAATGCAAGCCAAAGTAAACTCACTAATGATGCCCTTTTTTGGCCAACCATTTGAAACTGATTATTGTCCTTTTAATGTATCATTTTGAAAATCTGAATATTTTTATTGGGTATTTACCTAAATTGGGAAAACAAATGAATAAATTGAGGAATGATATTCTGTAATTTATGATATCACATTTTTTCAGAAAGTAACAGAAGATTTAAACGCATCTTCATCAACAACGAGATCAAAGGAAGAAGTTGAAAAGAAATGGGAAAACCTCAAAGCCCAAGGCAAGAAGTCTTATTCAACCTTCTCCGCACAAACAGTGGCAACTGGTAAGATAGTAGATATATATTTTAAACAAAGAGTTGGTTTCTCATGTGAAGAAAGGTTGTATATAAGAAATATTAAACATTGGATGGTTTGGACTGGATTAATTAATATTCTTTAATAACAAATATGTATTTTCATTGATTATTTTCAGACAAGATTCAATGTGTATATCTTCTCTGATAACTTTTCTTATTTCCGCAAATACATTCACATTTTAACATTACTTAGGCATATAAGGGTCTTTAATTGTTTTGTGTGAAAGTGTACACTACTAATGTATTTCAAAAATAGCATTACAAACAGTTATTGGGATGCTTATTTATTCATGCTGATTTTTAATCCTAGGTTTCATTAGGGTGGCATGAATTTAAGTGCTTAAAGTACTTAAAGGGAAGATCTTATCTGTTATTTTTTTTGTAGAAGGGAAATTTGAGGGGACATTCCTGTGTCCATCTTATTTAGATGTACATAAATGTCACATACTTCAGGTGAAAAATGTGTAAATGGCTTGTATTTGAGGTTTTTAAAATTTTTATTAAAAACAAGAATGCTCATTCTTAGTTAACTTGAATATATAATTTAACTGATAAAACCCTCTGTGTTGTTACATCAAAATAAAATCTATACAAACCACTTCTTTTCATTTGAGAATATGTTTCTTACTTCAGATACAAATATAATTTAGTTTCAATTATAGTCAAATATTATACTCAAATTGTAATTAATAGTATGAACGTTGATACACTGATGCAAGGATAAGAGTCATGTTCATTCATCATTTTGTAATAAAATTAATCTACAAAATGATTATTATCCTATTTTTAGCTTGAGTCCAACACTGACCCAGACAATAAGTCTTGGAGATCAAGCAACAGCAACAGCAACAGCGTCAGACACAATGAGGTAAATAGTTCAAAGTTTAACTTAAAGTTTAATAGTTTTATTTACACAATTGGAAGTTGAAAATATTTGATACACACAAAAATAAAGGTATAATTTCGTGTAGATGTTCAGCAATTAGTTTCAATTCTATTGATGATATCCTTCATTTACAGCCTCATGAAAGTTACTTAAAATTCAAATTCTACACAATATCTTCATGTTTTCAGCCTGAGTCAAGTACTGAACCCGATACAGACTATCGCAGCCCCTTCATCAGTCCCTGCTTCAGTCCCAGTGCCACGGAAACCGACATACTCACAATACTCCCCGGAGACAGAGGCTCTAATGAAGGAAAAACTTAAACTAGAGATACAATGTTTGAAAATGAAACATAAATATCTTAAATTGAAATGCTCTAAACTTGAAGAATAATTGAAAATAAGTGGCATGCACAATGAACAGTATAACAGTATTAGGATAAACTTAACAAAACTAATTTTTTTTAACAGAAATGGTCTTCTTCAATTTTTATTCATTCTAAAAATGTGGAATTAAATTGGACAACACTATCAAATGTAAATTGGTGCTCAATTTATTAAAAACATTATTAGAGGTCTGCTACTTTTTCAGAAGTTCTCCTTAATGCTGTTTGTTGACAGGCTGCTTATTTCATTGTTAAAAGTGTGAAAAATATAAAGCAAGAGTTGTGTTCTTATTTTACATTGTTACACTTCATTATTCATTTTAAATAACACTTTGACCATTTGTTTTGATATTCTCAATGATGACAATGAATCAAAATTCTAATTTAACTAAGTTTGTGACCAATTCAGTGGATATAGTTCTCTCAAAATAATTTATTTTGACATTAATTGGTATTGAAAATGTATTGAAAATGTATTGAAAATGTAAAATAGTTCTTTTTTTTCATATGAACACAGTCGTTCACTTTGTTTTAACCTAAAAAGCAAATTTTATTATTGGCATGTTATTTTAAAAGAACAATGTAAATTGATTAGATAGAATATTTTAAATTATCAACTAAATTCCAGAATTTATCAGTCAACTCATTATTGTTATAGGAAAGACACTCATGATCACAAACACTCATTAAATCAATCAGCCACAGACATACTGAACATAATTAAGCACCAATTTTGTAATTTTCCCATTTCTATGATTCATGTCTCATTAGCGAAATTCAAATTCTAATATGAATCATAAATTACTCACTGACAAAACTCAAGTAAGACATGTCACCTTTAACACAAATCTTTAAGTTTAATAATGTTTACTCACAGTGAAAGTGGTTAGCAGCAAACTGTTCTCTGTATCTGAGACCTGCAGCAGCTGGCATCACCATAGGGCCCCCATCCAGTTGTCCAGCTTGACCAGCTTGACCCCCACAACCATCAGGCATGGGCACATTTCTGTCTTTTGATATATTGTGCAACACTGCACAAGCTGTGATAACCTGAAATGAGCATCGATATCTATAAGATTGATAAAGATAGATTTTTACTTGGGCTTGAGAGCTAGGACTATGTTAATAAAATGTAAGGAACAAATTATTCATTAAAAACTTTGTCATAATAGTAGCTATTTGCTGACTTTTAGTTCCAAAGTTGATTTGTGAGGAATGAGTAGAATCAATCCAGTATCTATTCAACTTCCCTAAGAATTTCAGGCATTTTCAAGATATGCAAGAGCTTACCTATGGTTACAAATGAATAAGTGACTAAGTGAATTTGACAATTTATTTATTGTGATAAGTTGATAACATCCCAACCACTCAGCTCAATTTTGCCTTACTTCAATATCATATGTATAAGCTTTAAACCATGTAAGTTAATTATTAATGAATCCATAAATTTATTCTATGTTGTTATATGGATATATATATATATATATATATATATATATATATATATATATATACATATATATATATATATATATATATATATATATAAATAATCATTAATGATTCAATAAATTTAAATTTTTTCTTTGTTACTTGTTATTTGGATATTTCTATTTTCTTCATAAATGAACTTAGTTTTAAAACGCCAATGATTTGACTTTATTTGAAATTTCTTGTTATTAAATAATTCAGAAAAAAGCAAGATATTGTTGTTATCTGTTACCTTGCATGTTTTAGCAGGTGAAAGCCTCACTTCCCCATGGAGAACATGGAAGCGCCTTTTGAGTTGGCCAATTCCTCTCTCCACACTGCTCCTTGTCATCTTATGTGATCTGAAATGAATTTATTTAATAAGAAAATTTTCCCTCAAAATTTGCTAAACTGTATTGCCATATACATTTTATACACTGATTTTGATACTCATACATTCACTTGTCACAGTACCAGTATTCTTAAACTAGGTAATTGAACTAGAAATAAATGTGAGGGGAGATAATTTATTATTTCTGAACAAAAAGGAGGAATATGCTTACTTATTTCGTATGTTATCAATTTCAATAACCAAAGAAAATTATTAGACACAATTCAATTGCCAGTGACTTCCCTTGTATGTGAATTAAGCATACAATTAATCTTTTTTATGAAATGAATTCTTGTTGGATTGTTGAGAATAAAAACCATCACAGCATCAACTGAAGTACATAAATAAATATGATGAACTGTTGACATAACATTTTATATTTTTGTGGCCTAAATTATATTCATTTTCTTTGAACAAGAAAGGCACATGCTATTTGCATAAGTAATGTGTAGAAAATATTGATTTTATGAGCGCTTTATTTGTTTTAACTAATAAAATAATGTCATTCAAGAAAGTGAAAATTAACAGTGTAAACGTATTCTTCATCATTCATTAAATCTTCAGATTTATTCATATAATTGTTTTATATGTTTTTGTGTCAACATTTGGCAAAACAGGGCATGTAGGTCTTATTCAATTTTCGTTTTATACAACACTGATGTGTTTTAATTTACATCGCAAGGGACATCACTCCCATTCACAAAATGTTCAACGAGAAGTTGCCTGTTGTAACTGGACTGTGAGCCGGGTTGTGGTCTCAAGAAAGGCGTCAATATCCATCTTTTACAAGGGTACCCGCTGTCCCCAAGAAGGTGACACCTTACAGCTTGCTGTTGAGTTTCAAAGTAACGAAACAATCCGCTGTTGGTGAGGATCCTCGAGTCATGTGTGCTACCGGGCCAGCGGGCAACAACGTCGATTATCTTGTCGTCGCTGTCAAATACTACTTGGGTATTAATGCTGTGGTAGTGATGTCTGTTGACAAACTCATTCTCGTTAACAGACGGAGCAGGGATTTGGACATGGGTACCGTCAATCACGCCAACAATTCCAGGAAACTGAGCAATGTTATAGAAGCGACGTTGGTGCCTAACAACAGCGTCTCTAGTGATGGGAAACATTATGAATTGTCTCACAAATTCAGGAGATGAGAACACCTCAAGTGTTTGAGTTATTATCCTACATACTGTTGGCTGACTCAAGCCGTGGTCATCGGAATTGCACAATTGAAACTTTCCAGTTGTCAAAAAACGCAATAATGTTAGTACCTTGTCTTGAGTGGAAACTGACCGACTTCTTTTGGTGACCGGGGAAAGGATGTGATCCACCAAACCGCATATAAACAGAATAGTCTGTCTGTCAAACCGGTACCGAGCAATTAATTCTTCGTTATTTAGTGTTTGTAAAGAATCTTCTCTTACATTAAAAACTCTAGGCAGACGCCGAGCAGCCATTTTTTTTCTTTCAATAATGACTTAAGTCAAATTTTGATAGTTAAGCCTGCAAGGAGGCAGTCTTAATATTTAAGTCAAAAAATGCTGAAACTTAAGTCTAAGTTGTTTGATAAATTTGACTCTAAAAACAAAAACTAAGTTTTTTTTCAAACTTAAGTTTATTTACAGACTTAAGTTGCTTGATAAATACCGCCCCTGGTAACTTTAGGCGCGGCATTGTTATAATGGAATATGACTTTTGTTGTTGTTGCTGCAGAAGTGGAGGGGTAGCTGTTACATGGTTTATATAACGTTGAGCCTCGCATTGCCATTCACATCAAAAGATCTTAACCTATCGCCACCTGTCAATCAAATATATTTTCCGACCAATCACAGAGCGTCGTTCATTCACCCCGTTAAGCGCATCACTGCAGACGCCATTATGTCCGACAAACAACAAAACGTGATTTACTTCCTTGTTTGATTTCCGCTGCATACTCAGTTACCATAAGTAATTCAAACACGAAAAGTGTTCGTGAGTTTTATCCAATACTGTCTTCATACCACGGTTAACATTCTAACTTGTGTCATCTTAGGATAGGACTGTGTCACTCAGTGCAAAAGGACGTAAAACGGGAAATTCGAAGCGATGACAGTCAAGGAGAGATTTTCTAAAGTTCTCCCCGATTTACTTGTGAATAAAAAAGAACAAAACCTATGGTAGGTAACTAAAACTGTTTCCGATATTTACTTTTTTTTTGCATTCATAGATATATATTTGACTTATTATGCCGTGATGAGAATGAAACAAAGGCGTAAGCATGTGATCATTATAACTACTGCAGTTTAAAAACATTCAACCTAGCTACCGATTTCAAACCATACACGTTTTTCTTTATTATACGAATTTACCGATTGCATATTTTCTTAATAAAATCAACAAACAATTTTTTATTATGAACCGGTATATTAGGATGTTGTAAGAAATGATATATGTTGACTGGAAACTGGATTAATTATTTTTATATGTCACCAGATACTAGAAACTATTAAACAAAATATATACGTTAAATGAGCTAACTAAACTTAGTTACGATCCGGTGTGTCCGTCATTACCCTTTACGATACTTCCGCATTCGTTTTTCTGTGAAATAATAATTATCCTTCGCCAAACTTCTTGGAAATGTATTAGAACAATCACAACAAAACCTTTACTTTGACTTTCAATTGATCTTTTTGTTTGGTGTTTCATTATTAAGCGGTTATACCACTCTGAATGTCAGTGTCAATAGCATTGGCGTCAATGACAACGTGCTTTTGTTTGTCGGACATAACAAGAGTTAACTCCCTTGATTTCAAGGGGCGTGGTTAACTCTCGTCTGGCGATAGGTTAATTGCAATAGCAAATACCAAACAGCATTTGGTTCAGAGTCTTGGACACAACCACTCGTCATTTTGTCACCTGTTTGCCTGTTGGCCTTTACTTTTCGTTCGGCTCTTGATATTGCCAATCTGCTATCATCTGAAAAAAACCCACCTGACGCGAGTTATGTTACTTCAAACGTCGTACGTGTGTGATGTCTGTTTGTCAGTACTGCTCGGCCACATGTTTGGAAAGTTCTGATACCAAAGGCACAGAGCGTTCGAGTAACTGTCCTTTGATTGAAACTACGACTGAAAGCTGTTGCTACCGATGACGTCACCAGGAATCGGTTCCTAAGATATGATAACCTCACATACTGGTCCTCCTGCACTGCTTTTATGCATGGTCTGTCTGCCCCTGGTCTCTCAGAGGTGTGTGTGTCTGTTGAAAGCGTTATGGTTAATCACAGTCATTACCCACAGCCAAACATTCCTGCAACTTGACTGGTCGCAGCTCCGAATTGCAGCATCCCACTAGCTCTTTTTTGGGCCGAGGGCGTTAACGTCATTATTCTGTTTCGATTTTCTGTTAATTCGAGTGTCCAAAGACTGTGTGCCAAGGCTGTCCTTCGTCACTGTATATCCACAAGTTCTTTGCAAAATGTGTTTTAGAAGTTAGGACGTGTTGCGTTTTGTGTTATCTTCACAGCAGCTATGGTATCCGTTCTAAACAATGATAATCAAAATAAAAAACCTCAATCATACTCTATATTTATTCAATTGACAAAGTTGTTCCAAGAGAAAGTTTCTTTTGTCCTTCAGTGTATGTTCCAATGAATCTGCCCAATTCACTCGAAAATTGTCAATAAAAAAAAGTCAATGAATATTTCACACCTTTAAAGAAGAAAAATCCTTTCGGTTATCCCTCTAATAAATGTTCTATATTATGAAGTTCTTTGGATATCGAGCTTCACCTATATGACTATGTTTGTTCTGTATGTGGTTAACAATGGGTTATTAACTGAATGTAATCAATGAAAGAGAAAGAGCATTTTCAGGCAATAACGTGAATTGAACAATTCCTGCCTTGAACAGATTTATATTGTTAATGATTAGAGTCTTCACGTTCAGGCAAAGGAATAACACCATGAACTTCCAAATAACGCATTGTTGTAAAACATTGTGTAACTCAAGTAGAGTTTTTTTATGTGAAAATTGTTTGTGAGAACTTTTTTATTGTTCTGTGATACTACTATTCGTTATCTCTTATAAAGCTCAATAAATTACAAAATCTTTTTTATTTCGCAAAAGGAAAATGCATAAAAGCTATGCCAAATCTCATTGACAGATAATGCAGACAAACGAATTTCATGAACAGACAAAACAAGACATTTTATTTCACAATATATTCATATAAAAATGATGTCGGTAGAAGGTGATCAATCCCTTGACTATCATGTATGGCTTCAGTCACATTTGTCACTGTGTGAGGCTGAAAAACATTTATTTTTGTATAACCGAGTAGGCTTGACATGACAATGAAACAGAATAAACGCTTACTAGTGAAAAAATGTGAATAGATTCCCATCTTATTCAGACAAACTGTTATAAAACCCTTATTCAAACATTATTTATTCATTGCACTCAGTCACAGTTGACATTTAGGGTCAAGTCGCATAATAGAGATTTCATATAGACAGAGAATTATGTTGAATTGCCTGGCAACGTAATGCTTTGAGAATGACCAACAAAGCAATGCTGTCGATGATGCGACAATACAATCATCTTGATGACGCCAGAATGCTATAACTGAAAGCCTACAGGCTATACTGAGTACATAGATATTTATAGAATTCAAAACTATGATATATATTCACTTATCTACTCACTCAGAGTTCACAAATATATCAAAACTTTTTGATGGAATAACAACAAGGCATTTGGTTTAAGTTTTTATGAATCAGTTGAACAAATTCTGATGAAATTGAAAAGGTGCTAGGTAAAACAATTTTTAAAATATTAGATTAAGAAAATTATATCTCTAAAATTGGTCAGTTAAGTTTTGATCTTAGAAAAATAACTAGGAGTTATTGTGTGAATTTGAAAATAACTTACAATGTTAATGATCGTGTTATATATTGTTTAAACTTACAAAAGATAATATTTGGTATAATAGTTGGTGTTTATATCACCATAAGTACATTCTCCGTTCTTAGCACATGCATTTTATAATCATTGATACCACATCTAATTTCTGCCGCATAAACATGAACCTAGATGCTGCTCAATAGTGACGAACATTCGACTGATACCAATGTTTCGATGAAAAATTATTCTGGTACGAAGCAAATTATGCAAACATGTATATGCTCTTATTTGTTAAAAGGAAGGAAGGAATCTAAAAATGTTATGTGCTAATGAAAGGCGGACGTTTTTTCCTTTGCTATTGACCCCCAACGAGAAGCAGGCCTAGGGAGCGTGTCCTCACATGTGGTAACACATTTTAAGAAGGTTGTTCCAGACAGAGGTAGAGTTCATGTAAAAATCATTGTCATTAAACATATTAAGCACTAGCTGTCTACAACTTGGTTATCGCCAGAGATGAATGATTCATTTTGAATTAAATTGAGTTACAACCAACTGTATCTTAATGCGTTGATTCACGCTGTCTTACATGTAAAAATATCATAATAAGCTCTTCTGTACATATGAATGAAAGTAAAGTGTAAGACAAAATCTTAATTGTAACAGTGAAAATGTTTTTTATGTCATCACATGCTCTGGGTGCAATGAAAAATACATTGGAAAAACTTAAATGAATTTAAAATTACGCATGAATTTAAACAGTTCTCAGATTAATCATCCAAAAAACCGTACAATTCCATTGAGTTAACATTTAGCTGAGTGGGGAAACGGGCAATTATCAGTTTTCCCAATGTATAAATTAAATTTTGATAACAATAAACGAAACGAAAGAAAGCAGATTTGGAACACCTTTAGAATCCCTCACCATAAAATTCTCGTGGTGTATGTTTATAAATGCACGCGCCGTAAGGAGACATTATAGACGAAAATAGAGGTCATGTTCGTGTCTATCGGCAAAAATTTAATTTAAAACGTCGTCTGAAAGACGATAGTTTTAAACACGAATTTTAGTATTACTCAAAAACATCCATCCGATCTTTGGCAATCGAGGGAAAATCCCGATGACGTATCTGGTCGCTGATTGGTCAATTCTTACCTCACGTGACGAATATTTCCAAATAAGGAACAGGTTACTTGGGGAAAATCTCATGACAGAAACGGTGAGGTTTTTGTTTACGTTATGTTTTTGTAATTTTCAGTTTATGATGCTGCCTCTATCGGTCACATGAGAGTTTTAACGACTTAGTGTCATTTCATCTGTAAGGAATTATTTTGTGTATCATTTTTTGAATGAACATAGTTATTTTTAAACAAAACTTGGAAGGATTCACAGGAGAGACCTAGCCTAAGTGAAAATGTCGATGTTTTCATTAACTTCCACGGTAAATTAAACTAAATTCGCACGCTACCAAATGCATTTAAGATATTGTTAAAATACTTATAGATATAAAATTTATTTTAATTGAAACTTACCTTGTGGTAAATTTTATTATAAGATCTAATCATACTTTTTTCTTTGGTGACTTGTGACAACTTGAGGCCCGGAAATTTACACCCCGTACCGGGATATTTACTATTTTTCAAGATGAAGCTAGGCTTACATTACTACATCATTTAACTTTAACCTTGAAACAAAAATGCATCTCATCAAAGGGCTGATAATATCATGATGTACCCAGGGGTAATTCGTAACCTATTGTCAGTAATCAAAACTATATGTACCGCGAATCAAACACCGAATCACTCGGTCACGTCAGAAAATCAATATGGCAATTCTTACACAAAATGACTGACATCAACCTAAAATGACAGCACTACTTAACCTCTGTTAAAAGCAGCACCTATAAGGGGATCCAAGGGTTAAGTAAAATCGTCGAAATGTATCCAAGGCTTTGCAAACCGACAATCAGACGCCCGGAAAAACCCAATATGTTGTCGAAATCGAAATTGCCTACTGACAAAAAGGTAACAATATTTCTTGAAATCATGACTGTGACGATCCCTGAACAATTATACTAACCACAAGATACGATGTTAGCGTGGGGCCTAGTGCGAAATAAGATCAACAGTTTGTACCCAAAGCGCTAAAATTTCCAAAATCGCCAACCTGGCAAGATTCACGGTTAACGTAAATGGCGTCAATTCTAACACCTCTCGCTTCAATGAGAAATGGCGTATGCGCATGTCCGGTAAGAAAAGTGTTCTCGAATTCAAAAAACATTCTTTTCACGAGCGGTAAATTTGGTGAGGGATTCTAAAGTTAGGCCGCAGATTTATCCAAATGTTTTCACCAAGGTTAAATTCTAGAACTTAATGTTTTTCTGTAAATGTATATCCTATTGTAACCTATATTGTGACGTAATAATGTAATGACGTCATGTTGTACACGATGACGTTGCTTGGCAACGCATTATCCGTTGTATGTATGGCCTGAAGAGGCTCGTTGAGCTGAAAGCGCTAGCCATTAAAATGGATTGTTTTTACTTCTAACTTCATATTTTTCTATATATATATTTACAAATATTGAGCAAAAGAGCCTTTGAAAGCCTTCATCTTAAGAAAGGCAAATACCACTTAAAGTCGAACTCTTCAAACCCATCAGCCTAAAGGAAGAGTAAGCGTTTAGTCGGAATAGTATTCCATTACTGACTGGACATTCCCTTAAGTACTATCAGACGGCTTGCTGTTTTACACTTGGCTTCTTGTCCCAAGAAAATGCCAGAATGTAATGACGATTTCCCATCATGTAAAGAAATAAATCCTACATATGTGAATGTGTGACTTTGTCACATTTTAATAATGTTAATTGAAAAATCGAGTTTCAATTTCAATATGATATCTATGCTGTATGTGATTACTGAGTGATTATTCACTTAGTGTAATCAATCGTCTGATTTAATCAATCACAACATTCCTGAACAAAGCCCTTCCAGTCTGATACCAAGATTAAGAGGATTACAGTCAGCAATGTGCAAAAACATTTCCTTCTTAAAACAGATTTCTATGCCAAGTTCTTCAACTCCAGAAAAAGAAATAACAATGTCCACGCCACGATCGGTTAAAATTGGTTGAAAGATATTGTAGAGCAGTTTTTGGATGTTTTATTTCTTCAGAATTTAGTGTTACCGTTTTCTTAGAAAAAGGGTCCCATTTGTGATTCAATCGTTCTAGTTAAGATTTACTACTAAAAGTTATGTATAAAATATTTGACCACTTGAAGACAACTACATGACATTTTAAAAGCATTTTCATATCAGTAAATGACATATGTTGAACGACCTCTTCTCATCAAATCTTATATCAAAGAAACAGGACATTCTGTCAAAACAATAGACTTCAAATAGCAGGTAAAATACAATGGTTGTAAATATAACTCTCAAATCGCAATGTTTAAGGAAATTCCAATTTTTTTAGATTCTACTACCTTGTATAACTGAGGCTCTGTGATCAATGTTATTTAGAATTCCTGCAACACAGAAATGTAATTCGTTCTCAATATTCAAATAACTCCTAATTGTTGATTTATTGTTAACTCAAACATATGATTCATGTCTATCAGTGCTTTTAGAAAACATATCTTCCTGATGTTATTTTTCGTGGTAATGTTAGTAAAAGGTCACTCCACCAAGCTCACATTTTGGGATTCAGCAGACAAAATTAATCTATTTATCTGATTCTTATGATGTATAATCTTGTTATTACCACGTTAATAACAGAATTCCATCAATATGTTGAACGGCATTGTTTATCAAATTAAGTCTCCCTCAGTCTGGAACTCAACACTTAACAACACTCCGTGGTTTCATGACATTATATATTACTTTGTTAGATGAAGGTTCCAAAATGCAATTTATGTTGAAAATGAATTGAAAATAGTTTTTAGATTTCAAAGTCAGCTACATGACATTGAATAGTTTTTAATCAAATAGAGAAACCGATTTAATGATGCACAGAAAATGCAAATACTCGTTCAATAACATTAAAAACAATTTCGCCTTAAATCTGCCTTCTCTTAAAATCATTTCCCCCAAAATATATTTATGCGCGCCAGCAGCGGAACATTACCCCGTTGTTTTAATTCTTGACACTTTTGATATAGTAAATGTGATTTGTGACCTCAAACTACTCAAAAAGTGTCTTTTAAGATCAAACATGTACCATCTACGTTTCATCTTAGTTTTTACAATACTGCTCAGTAATGCTACATTTTTCTATGAAACGACTCGCTTATATAGCTTGAAAACCATCGCTTAAGTTTATTGATCAGTTGATTGTTAAATATGCAACAAGGTTATGTGATAGGCTGAGAAAGAATGTTCTTTTTTCTAAAAGAGTGGTTTCTCCTTGTGATCTACCTATACCATTACGTCGCCCATATTGCGTCTGAAGGAATTGTTTTACTTCTGTTCATAGCAGATGAACATTAGTGAGTCGTTGCAAAATCATTTATCTGTGTTCTTAACTGAGATAAGCGCAATGTTAATATATGTTGACTCATCTTAAGATTGAAAGCTTAACACCTATTAAAAAAAATCATCATCATTGAGGTTACGACAGGAACGATCACAAGTGGTCTATTGTCGGACAATGCATGACGAATATCGGACTTTTGATTAACACTGTCTCCTACAGTTAAGTATGTATGTTAAGTATATAGCCTGAAAAACAATAAGTATCTAACGAATCTAACAAGAAATATTCAAAAAGCACATAACTTAAAGTTACAACATAACGTTATGCTTTAGTAATCAACGCAGATCCTCCTACCAAAAAAGCAAACTGGTTTAAACGCACGTCAATGTTAAATAGTAATTTTACATGATGATATGTGCAGGGATCTGCAAAAACAGCTGAACATCCTCTCTTCATTTTCTATTGAATATGGACTTAAGGTCAATATGGCTAAATCAAATATAATGGTATTCAGAAAGGGAGGTGTTTTAAGTAAAATTGAAAAATGGAATTTTGATGGGGAAGAATTGAAAATTGTGAATACTTACAAGTACTTAGGTTTATATTTCACCCCTCAGTTATCATGGAAGTATGCAATCAACAAAAGAGCTATGGAAGGTAAACGAGCTTGAATTGTATACTCAATACGCTAAACATGAATTGCTTTACAAAAAGTCAAACATTTTTCAAAATCTTTGATTGTAAAATATTACCGATCCTAACGTATGGCTGTGAAATCTGGGGATATAAAAATTACGATGAACTAGAGAGAATTCAAATAACAGCTTGCAAGAGATATCTTAAACTAGCAATTAAAGCCCCAAATTATGCTGTTCTTGGTGAATGTGGCCGTTTCCCAATATTTGTTAATACTATGGTCAGAGTTGTAAAATTTTGGCTTAAGATAAGCAGAATGCCTGACCATAGATATGCCAAGAAATCCTACAAAATGTCACTCCTGTATGACACAAATGGTAAAGTCAACTGGGTAACTAGAGTTAGGAAAATTTTGTGCTTAAACGGATTTATGTATGTTTGGGCAAATCAGGGGGTACAAAACGTAAATTTATTCATTAATGAATTCAGACAAAGGATAAAAGATGTGTTTATATCAGAATGGTATACGACGATAGGGAAGATATCCAAACTTCAAATTTACAAAACTTTTAAACTCAGATTTGAAACCGAAGATTACATAAATTCACTTCAAATAAATAAATTTAGAAGTGCTTTGGCAAATTTCCGTTGTGGAGTCCTCCCACTTGAAATAGAAACTGGTAGGATGAATGGCGTAGAACGTTTAAATAGAATATGCAGATTGTGTAGATCAGGAGAGATCGAAGATGAGTATCATTTTCTACTCCATTGTGAATCACTTTCACATATTAGAAAGCAATACATTAATGTTGCAATAAGGTCAAAACACCACTTCATTGAATTAATGTCAAATAAAAATGAAGAATGCATTAGAAAAATTGCAATGTATATTTACCATGCTATGTAATTTCGAGAATCATTTATAACATAAACATCTTATATGTCTTGATGTATACGCATGTGCATTATGTTTGTTAATATTTATGTATTCTATGTTGTTATAGGCCGATGGCCTAAATATCAACCGAAATAAACAACTTCAACTTCAACATGATAAGAAAAATGATTAATACTGCTAAATCAGCGTATATGAATCCGCTCTCGCTCCTTCCTAATACCCTGATCTCCATGCTACTCTTTGAATGCCGGATTTAGTAATGATATTTTTTACCCTTATGATATATTTTCCCAAAGCTAATATTCAATCTATAAAATTTTAAGACTTAACACATCAAACAAAACATGCGTCAGTGCTATTAAATGAAAGGGTCATGTCAAAGGGTCAAATACATTGATGTTTCTTTTTCTGGAGTTGTTGAATGTTATCCTCAACCAGCCACATTAATCTTGTCTAGGAAAGAAATATTCATTGCACATTGCTGACTATAATCCTCTTATCCTGGTATCAGACAGGAAATGCTTTGTGTAAGAATGTTGTTATTGATTAAATCAGACGATTGATTACGTTAAGTGAATAAGCGATCGGTAATCATATACTGAACAGATATCGTATTGAAGGTAAAACATGAGTTTGCAATTAACATTATGAAAGTAAAATGATTTCTTTCTTTACAAGGTGGGAAATGCATTCTAACATTTCTTGGGACATGGTTCCATTTAGTTTAAACAATATCCCGTGTGACGACATACACCCACATGTTAAGATTATGTATCCAGTAGTCGCCTACTATAGAAAACGTCCAGGTAGTAAAAAGTTAATAATAGTTATACACTAAGTGAATAATCAGTTTTTAATTAAATACAGTACAGATATGATATTGAAGGTAAGATCCTATTTTAAAACACACAACAACGACAATTAAAGAGCGTGTCATATGAAAATATTTTTCTTTAAATTTCATTCTCTGAGGAAAAGGTTCTTATGTGCCGGTGTCCAAAGTGACTCAGGACAGAAATATTGCATGTTTACAATTATAAAAGATGTTAGAATTATGTACTAAGTACATGCTATTGAATATTAAAAAGAGTTACTCATAAATACGTTCCATATTAAAGAACTAGGATGTTAAAATATTTTTTCTTTGTTTCATTACTTTGAAAAATACATATGTCGTTGTTTTGAAATTGATTCCTATATTCATGTTTTCAGAAATGAACAGTCGTGGGTTCCATTGAGCTAGTCCTTTGAAAAACAAATATGTCTCTTGATGCATTTCACGACCACAAGTTTTTATGCAAGAGAACTGAGCTTACAACTGGGCGAACCCCCAGACAGGATTAATCTATTTGTCTAACGTTTATCGTTCATTCGCAGGCAATAAACCTGTTGTAGACGGCTAATGCTTCATGCCTTTAATGGCAATGATTAGCAAATGAAGAATAACTTAGTCTGGAACACACTTCGAAAGATGCATTATCACATAAGATCACACGCAACCACAGCTTGCTCGCATGTTGGAGGTCAGGGGTGATATTGGGTTTAACACCGCTTTCAAGAGTATTTCACTTATATCGCGGCTGGAGAAAGCCCGAAATACTATTGTGGCTATGCATTGTGGTGAAACCTGCGAGCATCGGCTGGAACTAGCGAACCATGGGTGTCACTGCACTGAAATTCTGTGTAGTCGCATGTTGGAAGCAAGTAATAAAAGATAAACTATGTGTAATTGGTCGGTACCTTTGCCACATTTCTTCACTCCTTATTTATAAACGGGAAATGTAGATCAGTTGCATCAACTTAAATTTGAAATCTAAAACTTTTTTTCAGATAATCTTTATTTAGCATTCAGGATCAAGATGCATGTTATGAGGAAGAAATCAGAAGTGGCATCAATGATTGTGAAATGCATGTGCTTGGATCAGTACTCTAAGAAGATAATGACTCTTACCTATCACGCTGTCGCTCATATTTCAATTGTAAACTTAAACAAGATAAAATCCCTTAATGAGAAAGCAAGGGTATTTTCAAACACACTGATATCTTCTGAAGCGTAACCATTAAACTATATTTTATAACCAGACTACTAAATTTAGTAAGATCGAAATTTGATTGATTTCAGAAGAAATGTTCATCATTTTTCCAAGACTCATGTTTTGACAGTTCGACACTTCGGAATTTCTGAGATCAGAACTTTTCTCTTGAATCAAATAAAGTCCAATATCTTTATCGTTTGGCCTTCTTAGTTTTTGTGAGACAGATAACGTTTTTAAGTTTATTATTTGTCCTCTAGACTTTATTGTTAAATGACGTTTCTACTGATCTTTTTTAGCTGATATACCTGCTTGTCAAAACTTCTTTGAATAAGCATGCAGGTCTGAGATACCAGTAAGCAATGGTCACGTTTTTACATTAAAAAAATTAATAAACATTTAACACAATTGGATACACGTTACCAATTACAAAGTTACAAAGTTTTTACATAATTGAACCAAGATCATAGCATTAGTATCATGAGCACTCCTCAGTATTGCCTGTATTGAATTAAGATCATAGTTTTTAGTATCATGAGCACTCCTCAGTATTGCCTGTATTGAATTAAGATCATAGTTTACAGTATCATGAGCACTCCTCAGTATTGCCTCTATTGAATTAAGATCCTAGTTTTCAGTATCATGAGCACTCCTCAGTATTGCCTCTATTGAATTAAGATCCTAGTTTTCAGTATCATGAGCACTCCTCAGTATTGCCTCTATTGAATTAAGATCCTAGTTTTCAGTATCATGAGCACTCCTCAGTATTGCCTGTATTGAATAAAGATCATAGTTTTCAATAACAATATCATAAGCACTGTAATGCCTTATCTTTATACTTTAATAAAACATGTTACCATGTCATGTTAAAGATGAGGTTATTATAGGTTTAAGGCTGTTTTCAAGATTTTTTCACTTTTAATGCGACTGCTAGTATTACTACAAGGAGAAAGCCCTCAACACCATTGTAGCTATGAAATGCGGTGAAACATGGGATGCTGGAACTATACAACTGCATACCGAAAGTTTGTTCACTTACCACTGAATCGTAGTGCAAATATCATGTAATTTGGGTTTCGTTTCAACGTCAATAGAATAACTGCAGCGAGACTGAAAATGGTTCACCCACTGCCCATGTGTGAAATAGCCATTCTTGAACTCATTTAGCCATTGTCTGGACACTCGTGCAAAAATTCGATTTTTGGCATATTGATATAGACAGAAGGGGTCAAATTTTCGAAATTTCGATTTTGGTAAATGTCAAATTAAATGTCCCATATCGACTCTCTGAGATGAAAACCAACATAATCACATTGACTTTGTGCTAAGAAACAAACGTGACTAGTTTTTAAAGAAGTTGATAACTTATAAAGGATTTTATTGAGAAAAATGAAAATAAGTGTTTTCTGAATTTTGACCCTGGTCACTTCAATGACCTGCCAAAATTGTTACGGGTAATTGTGGGGTACGACAAACCTTTGTCTTAAAGAAGAATGGATCTGCATATGTGTATTGAAAATTCAATAGTATACGTTTCTTTTCGCAAAGCTACGATACCTCAAAGGCATCTCAAATTACATGATATTTGCACTAGTATACTCAGGTATGTGAACAAACTTTTGGCATGCAGCTGTATAAGAACTCTTATTTCAACTTACTCCTATTGACACACTAAGGCAGAAACACCTTTTGATCGACATGCAGCTCTCTGACTTTATGGAAGTAGACACTGGTTTCAAACATTGACCCTCACTTTCATTTCCCCTGTTGTTATGACTCATTTTGACAGTCTGGTGACTAACATTAAGACTTTAAATTTCTCTGAAAAACAACTGACTCACTCTAGAAAAATTGACAAACCAATCGGGATCATTCACAGTGACGCATACGTCACTCAAACTGATACGCCTACACTGTGTGACAATCATATATGTCTGAGTCCTCCCACATCAACAAAATTACCGAAACCATAGTATAAGTCACGGGAATGGTTATCAGAAACCGATATGATTTTATATGAAAATGTTATGACAAAGTCGTCTATGGAAAAGATTTTCATCTGTCTACATTATCTCTACGCATTTTTTCTGATTCAGACACGAAAGCCCAGAAAAATAGTATCCCACATAATACAGATCTATTAACCACGACCCTATCTCTGAAATAGTGGTATTAAGAATAAGTAATTTGACGGAAAAGTAAAGATTGCGAAAACAAATACTGATGGTGTGGTTTGGTGAGCTTAATGAAAGATACAGAGAACTTACAGTAACTATCTGGAAACATTGTTACACAATTTGAGCAAATTTTTCATACCCTTCCAGATTTGCATTATGTTTGAAAACATTCTCTTATTGAGGAAATCATGGTGTAGAATTTTTTCTTCCCTTTAATGAAAGTGAAAATTTAATACTAGTACTCCATTTACTTTATAAATCTATTCAATGCAGGAAATATTCAATGCACATTGTGCAAGAAAACCCTCTTTATCCTGACATTAAAAGAGAAGAACATTGATAAAACATTTCTTGATTGATTACACCATGTGAATAATCCACTGTTATGACATACAAGGCAGACATTACCTTATAGAAAAAAGTCGATTTTGAAATGAACACCATGGATCACATAGTAGAAGGATATATATTTCTTCTGCCATCTACTAGAAAAAAAGCTTTTGAAATTAGTGAGCAGAAAAAGTGTGAAGTGGAATTTTTCAACAGATCCATTTGAACATGGCGTTGACAAACTGTGGTATCAACCGATTCAATTGTCTATGTAGTTTAAAACAGGACATTTCTGCAACATAATTGTACTTCGTTAAGCATAAATCTAAGAATTCTCCATATTCAAACAATTCCACAATGTTTATTAATTGTAAAGTCAAGGTTTATACGACTACATATGAGTTAATTGATAAATCATAACCATCGGTGCATTGAGAAATAAACCTTTAATTTTGTAAGATTTTGTGATAACGACCGATTGTGTAAAGTCACTGAGTCACACGCCTAATTCGGGTTTTTGGGTAAGAATAAATTTATTTGTCTGGTGTTAATTACACACAAAAGCCCAGTTAATAATAGAATTTTGGCAAAATATAGTAAATCATTTTTGCTTCAGACTTGACCCTAATTCTAACACAGCTACTCAATGCTTTACATAACTTTTTATTCGACTTTGATACATGGCAAAATATAATGACATGAATTGAAAATCCAGAGACATTTATCTTGATTAAATGTCATATATATATATATATATATATATATATATATATATATATATATATATATATATATATATATATATATATATATATATATATCTTTATTGATTAATGTTAAAATGACACAACTGTCCATCTGTTTGGTTAAGTTTTCAAAATAAATTATTTTATCAAAGTGCAAATATGGCTGTACAATGTAATTTTTTTGTTCAATTTTGCGACGTTATCAATTCATTACATATTTTTAATGCATTATGATAAAGGAATAATAAACGACTACACTTAAAGATAACATGACATCGTTGATTATCTGTATGCGATATGTCACTCCAACAAATTACTCCAACACTCCAAGTAACAAGTTTACAGAGTAGCTTTTTCTTTTGCAAACGAGAGTTGAAATGTCTAGCATCTGAATTCATCAGGGTAAGGTTTCTTATAACAGAATAATTCATTATATTGTTTTGGTGTTTGACGAGTTAGGTCGAAGTCGTATCTTTCAAGCTAAATGTAAAGAATATAAAATTCATAATAAGAATTAAAGGATTGACAGTCCGATAGATTCATCACAGACATAAGCATTGGCTAAACACTCATAATGCAGCATTTCATCAAGCCTTACAGATGGTGTTATCATTAAATGTGTTTAATGTTTCATTGGCTGTCGCCTTGTTCTAAGTCATTAGATAGGCTGAGAAAGACGAGTGTTTTTTAAAGGATCTTCTCCTCCATGTTTCCTTCCTTGACAAATTCATCTTCCAATTGAATCTGACTTTTATGGGAATCGGACCGTCACAAACTACGAATTAGTGACATTCAATCCATCCTTCTACTTCAGTGTATTTGTCTCCGCCTTACTCCATCATATACCCCGATATCCTTCGACCTTAAACGCTCGTATCGCTTACGGCTGGTTACTCATGGCTATTTATAGCCTACAATGACATTTGTTTGAATGCTCATCCGGGTGGTGTCGCTATTGCTGAATGCGAGTCATGTCATTGGCTTGCTATATTTAGCGATACGAGCGTTTTAGGCTGAAGGATATCAGGGTATATGATGGAGCTGGGCGGAGACAAATACACTGATGTAGTAGGATGCATTCAATCAATATTTACTCTTCAAGTTAACATGCACACAGTTGCCAGTAAAGAAAAAATTACAGACATGAGACTCTTGATAATAACAATTACAATCGATCTATCAATTAATTTAAACATGAAGGTTTTAATACTTAACATCAATTTCTGTATATTTGTATTCGGTGATTTTTCATTTTTAACCAAAAGATTATGTCGCTGAAGAGAGGTTTATATACAAAAGAAATATGCAGTTAGACAATATTATAATAATGTAGTGCATTAGTGTTTGTATTACTGAAATGCTATGTAATGAAACTGCTTCTTGATATTTGTGAATGATAAATACAACTTGTTACGGCCTAATTGACAATGTGAATCCTATCAAACGCTTTGTTTATGGTGTAATGAAGCCTTATAATAAAATATTGACAGAAATCCTCAATCTGAAAGCTTGATTTTTAAAATATCCTTCTTAATTTTAAAAATATCCTTCTTCCTCTAACTTCTATTATAGACACATCCGTTATCACATTAAAAAAATCTTTCAACACAAATAAGTTACTCAACAAAACAATAACCAATGAAAAGACGAGTCTCCAACCAAACCTGCACCACAAGTTAATTGTGTTGACAATGTATTCTGAACAAAAGTTTTTATTATCCTACATTGATATTTTAATATCATAATAATATAATATATAAAATTGAGAATGTTATCAATCTGCTACGATATATGTATATTGATATGTACTTATACTTAAAATTGCAAGTTAAATCTATGATGACCGTTTATAAGCTGTTATATTATTCTATCCAATGAAGGAATGAAGTAAACAACAATTTATCTAGAATTACTGTTTGTTTGTGTAGAAAAAACAAAATGGGTTAAAACTTGTTTTGACGACTGCAGAGGGATTAATGAAATGGTTTTCTCTTCAAGTTATGAAAAATGTCCTTTACTTCTGTCGTCTTCATAGAAAATATTTTCATTTAGCCGATGTGAATATAGAGAGTCTTTGTTTCTTTCTGATCATGAAACCCGATACAAACACAGTCTACTGGTTGCGGCAAGGTCGTTATAACCTTACGTATCAATAAATATCAATAGAGTATGAAATTGTAGAATGTGTAGAAAATAATTAAACTTTCATTTAGTTTGATATAACTAAGATATAGTTATTTGTCAAAATCACATGCCTCACTGATGGGCAAAACTGGACAATGTTATTATCGTATTCAATTATGTTTCAATGTATAAATTAGACTAGATGTTATGGAATTTATTTGCCTATTTGAGTATGATAAATAAATAACTGCAGGAGATCTCAAAACACACCTAAATTGAAATAGTAATCACACTTCAAGGCCGATACGTCGTCACTTCAAATCTCAATCATTAACTGAACATTTGTGCACAAGTTTTGTATTCTCAATATAATATACTGCATGCGCATTCCTATATGTTCTTTGTGCCATGCTGATATTGCGAAACAGTCACATGGCATTTAATCTGCTTTGCGCCGGATCTGCCATTCTCTGTGTTTATATCAACTCTTTCCAGATACCAATTCCACTGACTCACAACAAACAGACATTATGGCTGAATATTTATCTTTGAAACCTCTAAGGGTATACTATAAAGGTCCTTGTGTTTATATAAGGATGGTTGTTACTGAGACATTCAGCTATATTTTAATCATAATAATATGCTTACAATAACCACTACCAAAAATGTTCAAATCTTTAAGTATGGTTTCAATTTTCTATAGTTTGACAGCTTGGACTATGGATATTATGTTGTTGATACAGTAAGAAATCTAATAATACGGACTACTTTGTCACTATGACAGTATTCTCACCTGCATGTGAAAAATTTGAAGGAATCTCCAGCGTAACCTGCCAAGTACGCGACAAGTATGCTTGAAATAAATTCGCTTAAGGACAAGGCATTTTCCGATTGTTCACATTCCTTTTGAGTTCGTTCAGTCTGCATGCTATGTATTGTTAAAGTATATTTTGTTTACTTTGATCATAAGACATACGTATATCAGTTAAAGTGAGTGAGTGAGTGAGTGAGTTGTTGTTTAACGCCGCTTGGGCAATATTACAGCCATTAGCGGCGTGAGTATATCAGTTAAAGTAATCCGTTTGCAGAACATGGTCAAGACATTGGCATAGGTCTGAGCATTAACATGATGCCAATAAGCGGCGAATATTACAAATGACCTTGTGTGAGAAAAATGGCTATAAGCAATTCATGAGGTTCTGGTGTAAGGATATACAAAAGTGTGTACCAGAAATCGGTATCACAACCATGTCTTTCAATCTTCTCCTGCTACATAAATAAACAAGAACTCCCTTAAAGCCTTAATGCTGTGTTTCATCTCCTTAGCCAATAGAATAATGAATTTAAACAATTCTTATTCCCTGACCTGCAAAATAATTTCAAAACCTTGTGAGGGAGAAAGCTCATTGTTGCAAAATTATAGAATATTCTAAGATGCCTAGCGGTTAGAACAATCGAAAAAAAAGTACTTTATCAGACAATAAAGGTATAGTTTTTTCATGACGTAACAATTGAATGACGTTATATCCGCTCTTCCCCGCTGCCCCCTCGTGATCACGCGGCCATGGTAACCTTTCATCTCGGTTCTTTCGATCAACATGGCTTGTCCCTTTATGTCTATCGTATTGGCGCTTTTGTCGATAATATTTCTTATAATGGTGACTAGTTTCGAATCATTTAGTTCTATCTACCGGAAATAAGAAAGGAAAGCAAATGCTTGTCGACAGTCGACTGTTGTTTCGCGTCAGGTCACGGCGCCCCGTGTGACTGTGACGTTGGTTCACGTCAACCGTCTCTACCAGGTCAACCTAATAATTATATAATTCTGGGTGTACAGCCCGAACAGTCTGCTTATATAAGAGATTAAAGCATCACCTTCAACGTTTATGACAGCAGCAAAAAATAGATGTCAGGATTCAGTCCGCCATCACGCTTCCAAAACAAACATTACCCATAATTCTTTGTGGAATGTTGACCACGTGACAAGCCTTATATGGGCAATGTGGCCAGCGCTGCATAATCGCACGACAAGAGTTTGTAAAAGTAAAGGTTTTTTAAAAACCAAGAGGTGTTAATTTGTTTGTTTAAGTTTTTGAAGAAAAAGAAAAGCAGAAAATATAATTCAAAATTGAATAAAGGAAAAAGTTAAAGTGCAAAACTGCAACAATCAGAGCTTTAACCAACTAAATGTCGTTTTAAACTAGGGGTTGGGTTCTATACTTGGAATAGCCAACAGTTAGCCCTGTTCATGGATTATTAATGTGAGCGACGTAAACACTATATTTTATTTCGAGATTATTAAAATCAGAGTGGTCCCTGTAAAGATCATTTTAGCATCTTAGAAAAGAAATAAAGTTCGCTCTACCCCAATGTGTCTTGTAATAAAGTATAGTTTTGCCCTGAACTATTATAACGTTAAAGCACTCGGACTACCGTCTTCGTGCTTTAACTATAATAGTTCAGGGCAAAACTATACTTTATTACAAAACACATTGGGGTAGAGCGAACTTTATTTCTTAAATCATTCTTCATAAGTTGAGAGTACTTCAGCCAAAAGTTTGAATATGTGTTTCCAATGTTTAATGTCTATACAGGTGGTAAACTTACTTTTGATCATCAGTTTATTTAATTCAGTACATCGATTTGATAAAGAGACTATTTAGAACAATGCGAGGCATAAAATGTATTTTTTGTACTCTTGATTCGTGAAAAACTTTTTTCATATTTGTTTAACATGAATACTGTCAAAACAATGAGTAACACAACATCATTTTCACCTGCATCGTCTTTCACACCTGTATCACTTAATCAGTGTCAATAATATCGGTCTCATAAATTTATAATTTCACTCACTCCACAAATTTTGTGGATTCAAAAGAAAAATCCAAGACCGTCTCATACTTATTTCGATATTGTCACTAATCAAATCAATTATATCACATCATTGACTTTCTCATAAGTACTACTATGTGCAGTTCATTCTTGATCTATTTCATCAAGGCTTCAATTTCAGTGAGGGTTTAAGGAGAGCCATAAATGTCAGAAAAGTTACACAAGTTTGTAACACCTTCTTGACAACATTATGAAGACTGACATTTCTGTAGGGAATTCTGTTTAGTCGATAGCGAATTAACAAAAACAGCATTTTGTTCTACACAACCTGTTGGAAAACAAGAATTTATATATTTTGCAATCGCTTGGGGAAAATAGACCTTTCGTTCCATTTTCCGATCTACTGATTTGTTGGGTTTTTTTCAGAATGGCTTTGGTCTACAGAAAGTACAGTGTATTCTTCCTACGGGAGAAGTTAAGTCATGAAATCATACTGTAGGCTTTGTTCTTATTCTAAAGCTTCATCTGTTGGGAGTGAATGTCATTTCATGTGTAGGTGAAATCTGAGTCTGTAATCTAGGAACCAAGGAAAGATAAACGTAAAAGAGAGTCATAGTTATGAACAAATACATTAAACTAAAAAAAAACAACCTCAATTAAACCTCATCTTTAACTCTGATCAAGAAACTATACAATCAATATTAGCAAAAGAAACATGGTTATAATCAGCGTATATATGAATTTCTATGTAAATTTGGAATATGAACTAAAAATAAGTATACTGATGTCATTGTTCAAGTTCTTGTTCGTGTATTTAAAATTCTTTAAATAATTTCATTATGGGAATCTTGCTAAATGTGTCAAATCTATTCTCATTTCAAGAACTTTCAAGAGTTTAAACAGATATCAATTAAAAATACACTGCCCTGGGTAGCGGCATTTCATGAGTAATTTCACCCAAAATGATTGTATTAAACACTTCAAATTCAACATAGTCTGACAGCAGTACTTTTATGTATGAAAGTATGGTGTGTTTATATTGCATATGAGTATGTTTTAAGAAATAACTAATGTCTTGCCATTGCCATAGCAGGAAAAGAATCAGTCTTCAAGCCACGAGAAAAGCACACTTTAACGGTAAGCAGATCGTACAGACAGTGCACATCTACGGATAAGGGTTACTGTATGTGTATCAAGTTTGCAAAACTTGTTAGTTCAGGAGGTGTGGTCTCTACAACTGAATTTATCAAACAATTCAAACATCTTCTTACAGGCACTTCTTCAGAATATGGTTTACCTTGAACGTCAAATTTCACCAAAGATATATATTGAGTTTTTGAACAGAGTTCATTGTTTTCATGAAAGCACACTGTCGTACCATCAAATTATCAACACAATAATTTTAGTTGATTCTCGCATTTCGGACCTGAAATTGAAATTGTCTTACATGTTCAAATTCAAAGTTATCTGAGAGCACAATATTGTTTTTGACTCTGTTAAAAACTGGTTTTAATTTCAGATTGATAGATACTGGTGTAGTTTTAAGCCATGTCATTTCATAACATTTATAGCGAACAAAAAATGTCAAATAATCTCAGTAGTCATATGTACGCTTTTACTCATATCAAGTTACGGAGCTTTGAGTCACAAACATTTATAAAATCAACTGCTATTTTTGGTTCCGTGTCGATTCCAATGTCACAGCTATCAACGAGTAAACAGATTCCATATCAAGGTGTAAGTGCATCATAAACCATCTAAAACCTGACAAACCCATTGTTCATAATGTTTCGAACCCTAGTAATGTAATCATGCCTGCTGTCTTTCACCTCCACATAGATGATTGATATTGCGTTATGAGAGATATCGTACAGCCTCCAACTTCTATAAATACTCCTTACAACAGTTAATCATATCTCACTCGTTAACCAAAAGCACTTGCTTGACAAGTACCAAAGTATCCATGTCAAACCTTTGGCTTCACATAATGCAAATTGCTTGTCCTTGAAAATTGTCAACGTTTTTTATCACATCAACTTCCGCAATGTCCATGAAGGAAATATTTCCAATTTAAGCTTGCATATCATGAAAACAAAATTTACAGAAACATAAACTCATATGTCAAGAGAAGGTCAGGAGAAGAGATGTTTGGTAAGATAGATTTAGTAACATTCTGTTGAAAACTGTTTTATCTGTTCACGGCTAAATTGTCATATTTCATTTTTAATAAAAACCACAAGACTGCAGGAGATGTGATGTTCTCACATTGATATTTAAGGTTCTAACAATTTAAATGATGCTACATTTGGTCAACAAGTTTCTTATCTAAAAAAGGTTAGAAAAGTTATTATTTTTGCAACACAATTAAAGAATGACATGCTCATTCAAGGTGTTATTTTAAAACGAAAAAGGAAATATTGCATATACCCTCTTTGCAATTAAACTTTGTATCACAACCCCACGAGAAGAGCATGCAGTTACCATTTACTTACTTAGAATTAGGTTATATAGCTTGTGCAGATCATCTATAATGCAGTTTTAAGTTTTGGCGGCTTTTTCAAATATAATATTGTGTTATTTCTCCATATGACTACTGAATTTATTTCCTTCTCAATACATTTTATTTCCCTCATCATCAATAAACAACATTACAATGTAAAATGTATATCCATAAAAATAAGCTAAGGATTAGAACTTGATCTATGCAACAAATCATAATCGTTAAGGAGATTAAGATTGAATGATCACAACTGGTCTAGAGAAAGAAAGTACATGTGGAACGTCAGACTATTGATTTATACTGTCTTAACTCTCACGAGGATAGATAACATCTTCAGTATAAGACGTGCCTCACAAGGAAAATTCAAATTAAACATAAAAACAACTGATAACACTAAAATATTTAATTCAATATATAATATATATATATATATATATATATATATATCTCTACTGAATTCATACTTATCTCTATTATGTGCTGACACGTTGACTCGTTAATCATTCAGACGACTGCGATCCATGAATTTTAGCACAAGATCTCTCGAGTACGTATCTTTGGTACCAGCGAGGCCAAAAAAATATTTTATATCTTTGAAAACATAACATTTAGTTTATAGAAACAATCAAATAGGTCTGATATAAAAAGCGAATGTCATTTGAAAGTCATTATCAATTATCGAAGGTGATGTTACACTCCTACCAATGTATAAAGCATTCGTAAAATTTTCGAACATGGTTTTGAGATTGTATTTTAAAGAGAAATGCTTGACTATTCAAAACGTTTAAACGATTTTAGATTTTATTTTTTCTATTCAAAGTTAATTACACTTAAAACTGAATTTTCATACCCGAGTTTGAAACGGGTCAAACGTTCAAAATCGTAGGTTTCATGAAACGGCTTAAATACAAAGGTTGAAAGCTATACAAGTGTAAAGCTAAGGTCTATATGTTAATTTAGTCTAATTCAAGAATTTGAGCTCAATTTGGTTCAAACGTAAAACTGTTCCAAAAGTCTATACTCAAATGAATGAATATATCATTCAACACAGATGTCATTGATTATTCGTGGCAAGGTTTATACTAAATGGAGTTAAATGCAAACATACGAATAATACACATATTAATAAATTAATAAACTGAATAGATTGTAAAGCTTTTATCATATTAGAACATTAAATACGTTGACGTAAAGTTCATTACACTTCTAACTAACTACTACTTTGAAATAGTGATTAAAAGACACAGGTTGTAATCTCTTTGAACGTATCTCGCCCAATCTCAACAGTATATATATGAACGGTTTTAAGCTGTGTTCCATTGTAGGTTTTTACGAAAATAATGACAAAATCAATCAAAGGCAAACGTTCATGTATCCTTTGAGAATGTCAGAAATACGTTTTCTACAATTAAATGTTACGTTAAATTGTTAAAATAACTCGTTCTTCGTAAATAAACATCGGTCTTTTCTGTAAACATGAACGCAACAATTCTCTCGTTGTTTTTACTCATCTCTCACTCTGACATCACGAAGTTAGCGTTGAACCGTTAGCAGTTTTTAGCCAGTAGTATTTATCATTTTTCAGATGTAACGCTTAGAAGGATTTCTAGTCCACGATTTTTTTTGGAGACTGAACAAATTATTTTCCGTTTCTTCTTAGATAATCTTAATACATGAAGACAAACTCAGTTTAGAACACCTTCTTAAGATTTATTATCACATGCACGTATGATCGAAATAAATAACAAGGGACAAACTGCCGTTTGTGAATATCACATAACCTGTCAGTCAGATTCTTTCACTCAATTCACTTTAAAAAAGAGAGAGTTGCAGTTCAGTTACATCAACGTACATTACAACGTATATCCAAAAAATAGAGCCATGGGCTCTGTAGCTCATCAGACTTTACCAATATCGATCGAAAAGCGTTGTTTGTGATCCCAGATCCGTCGATAATAAAGAATTATTCCCTTGCATGAAAAAACGGTATCGTGAGATTTATGTTTACATCCGTTCCTTTTAGGCAACTTTCACTGTTACGAATATATTCTGCAACTACGAGTAACACAATTCTTGTTTTTAGAACAGCAAAACCATGCATGTAGCGAAGCCATTGTTTATTTAGTAAATAACCCTATCGAATCGACTTGACTCCGTTAGTACGTAGGACGATATTTATAGCCTACTTAATCCTTTTCAGTTACGATTTTGTGAAAAACGGGAACAATATTTGTAAAAATAAATTAAGCATAGAAAAAATAACGTTACCCATATGATAAACATCATTTATATACAGAAAATGTCGACTCCAGACGCCTTTCTATCTTACCGTAAACAGCTGAACAGAACATGTGCTCCGTGGTCATGACCAATCATGTACGTGGAATACGATCACGTGATCTTCTGTCGTAACCAGTGATTTCGTTGACAAAACGAACTCGTAGACAGATTCTTGAGATGTTTTAATGACATAATATATTGACGAGGGTCGTTTATATTTTAACTTCATTGTTGATATGTAGGGGAGACTGGGGCAGCTTGGGACCATATATATATATATATATATATATATATATATATATATATATATATATATATGAACACAAGAAAAATGATACTTTGGATATTTATTTGGATAAATTAAAGCAGCCTTTATTATGAAGAAAAGAGAAAGTGAAACAAAACAATATGTCAACATTTCTTTTTGGTAAAAAAACATGAGATATCAAAATAAAAAAAATGCTTTCCAAACCAGGGGTAACTTGGGCTTGACCTAGGGCACATTGGGACATTGCAAATTGTTATGTTGAGGAAAGAAAACAACAATGTATTTCTTAAAAGTTATTCACAATCAAATAAAAAAAGGCCCATTGCCCATTTGGGGTCAAGGGGTCACCGAACCTACAATTTAGAATCCCCAGTGTCCAAGGAGTCTTCACACAATTTTTCAGCTCTCTAGACCATTTGGAACTAGGGAAAAAGATGAAATTAGGTTTTTTAGGTTTTGACCCCTGTGACCCCATTTGGGGTCATGGGGTCACCAAACCTACAATTTAGAATCCCCGTTGGCCAAGGAGTCTACACACACTTTTTCAGCTCTCTAGACCTTTTGGAACTGGAGAAGAAGATGAAATTAGGTTTTTCAGGTTTTGACCCCTGTGACCCATTTGGGGTAATGGGGTCACCAAACCTACAATTTAGAATCTCCAGTGCCCAAGGAGTCTACACACAACTATTCAGCTCTCTGGACCTTTTTTTGGAACTGGAGAAGAAGATGAAAATAGGTTTTTCATGTTTTGACCCCTCTGACCTCATTTGGGGTCATGGGGTCACAAAATCTATAATTTAGAATCCCCATTGGCCAAGAAGTCTACACACAAATTTTCAGCTCTCTGGACCTTTTGGAACTGGAGAAGAAGATTAAAATAGATTTTTAAGATTTCGACCCTTGTGACCCCATTTGGGGTCATGGGGTCACGAAATCTACAATTTTGAATCCCCATTTGCCAAGGAGTATGCACATAAAATTTCAGCTCTCTAGAGTCATTGGTTCTGGAGAAGAAGTCGAAAAAGTGAAAAGTTTACGGATGGACGGATGGACGGACGGATGGACGGACGCCGGACGCCATGCCATGCCATAAGCCCATCGGGTCTTTCAGACCTGATGAGCTAATAATGGTATTAGATGAAACTTTGTTGTCATTTTCAGCATTTCAGTACGTTGTTTGAGGTTCAAACTGAATGTGGTATCAAGGATTATGAAACTGAAAGTGCCCGAAAAAGAACATTTTTATAAGATAAAACAAACCAATTTGTTGTTTGAACTCACAAGCATTTTAATTCAAATGTTTAAACAAGATACAATGTTTAATTTTGTCATGAACAAGTTATTTCAGGTGCAGATGCTGATTATAAAGTACAACTGACAGCCATAAACTATAATCATATTGAAAGATATTTCTATTCATTTGCTCGAATGTCTTCCTCCAACCGATTTCAGTACAAACTATCTATCTGATTTGTTCCACTTTTAATGTTTTGGCAATGTCTTTAGAAAGCACATTCTCTAAGATCAGAATTTGTGTCTACTGAATCCAGAAAAAAAACAAGAAATTCTTAAATATTTGCACTCGTCTTTTACCCAATTTAAATTGTATCTGATCTTTCCAAATATCGATGATTTGTGCACGACTTGACTCAATACCTTATCGTGATGTAGGAATGCGTACTTAAGAGACCCAAAGAGCTATGCCAGACGGATCTTATATTCTCCTAGCTGGATGGTCTTTTCCCTCATCCTCTTCATTCCTTTCTCCCTGATATATCCACTCTCTTTACGGAGCTTGTCACCATGGGCCTCCTTTCACAAAGCAACCTTAACTAAGGTTAAACTTAACTTCGCATTCTTTAACATTGCACTAAGGTTTCCTTAAGCACTTACGATCACCTTAGGCCTTTGTGAAAGAAGGCCCAGGTGTATAATGTTCAAAACACTAAAACCCGAACTCACTCACTCAACCGATGGTTTGACAATTATCTATAGTAGGCACTTGGTAATTTTCTAAGACAAGAATTTGTTCTACTGAATCAGAGAAAGAATTTACCAAGATTTTCATGATTTGCACTTTCCTCTTAGGTTCAATTAGGTTCAGTGACATATAGTGGATGGTATTTCTGAATGTTGCTGATACAAAACACGAACTTGAATTATTTAAAGTATAGTAAAAAATAACATTTTAATAGGAAATAAAAACACTCAATTCAGAGCTAAATTAAACTAAATTGTAATTGCAATAAAATAACAACGTGCAAAAGGCACTTAATCCTTAATTAACAAATCTTATATGTAACCATTGACTTACTTAGTCAGAAACACCTATTTAGCTTAGATGAAGCGTTCTCTCATATTCCCACAGACTCCCTGCAGTGGCCGGAAGTCAAAAGCTTGAAGTTAAATTTGTGTGCAGACTCCTTGAGTGTTTTCAACCTAGTGTAAATTCGTATGGATGAGCATGGTGGGTAAACTTGGTGTGTCAAATGACTGCAAAAGTTGCAAAACCTGAAAGGAGCTGTTATAGAGTACAAATGACCGAAGCAAAGAAAAGCGCCTTTGAGCAGCATTGCTGAATATGGGCGCTAAAAGAATGTTCATATATAATGTAATGTAACGAGTTAACCCAAAGCGCGTGCTCAGTTTATCAAAGATAAATATCCATAGTCATCCCACAGTGACAAAATGGCGGAAGTCATACCTGTTTTTCAAGGGCTTGTCAATTAATTATTGGGCCAAAAACGTTTATAGGAATGAGCTTCATCTTTTCATTTGTACAAATAAACGTGAAAACTTGAAAACCCACAAAAATGTATACGTACATGTAGTATACATTTGATAAGTTAATCACGACCTTGTTCTATAAAATTAAAGTAGTTTCATTGAAATTATGATGGTTGTATTAACCCGAAATCAAACGTTGATGTTGTGGTTAGTTGAGCTTGAAGTGAAAGAGCGTACTACCACTACCCAACTATAAACATGGTCACAAAACCTGCTTTATGTTATCATTTAAGACACGCTTTTTAATTTCACAAAATGTTGGATAACGATTAATATTAGGGTAATTCATGGCGTAGAAATTGTTATTCTTTTTCCTGAACGTGAAGACAATTAACATCAATTGACCTTATAAATATATCCAAAGCTGGACACATTCAATGCACATTAGGGACTGACACATCTCTGGCATTAAGCGAGACGTGCCAAAAAGTCTTGATTGATTAAACTAAGTGAATAAATAATCCATTGTTAACCACATACAGAATGGATGAAAGTCGAACTTGCAACGGTGGTTCGAATCCCGTCAGGGGCTCGGCAACTTTGTCTGCAGTAGGAAATTGTTCTACACGCAGTCAGGTTTGGGTGCAATGCTACAATGACATTCAGTGCAGTACCACCCATGGTTCGCTAGTTCCAGCCGATGCTCGCAGGTTTCACCGCAATTCATAGCCACATTAGTGTTGCGGGCTTTCTCCCTGCAATAATACTAGCAGCCGCGTTATAAGTGAAATATTCTTGAAAGCGGCGTTAAACACCAACTCACCTCACCTCACCCGAACGTGCAACGGACATCATATAAAACATAACAGATTGATATCATCAATCAACTCAGTCTTTTAACGTTAATTAAAACAATATTTTACTGAAAATAAAATTTGCAGTTGATTTGCTAAAATGCTGTTTACAGCTAAACATAAATTTATCTATGCTCCATATGAAAATACCTCATTTATGTGGGCTACTCAAGGTTACTACAGCAACCTAAAAGTATACTAGTTTGTCCATCTGTAATTTACGAAATAAATCGTCGTGATAACATGTTTCAATACCTTATCGTGGTGTGGTGGTTTGCGTGCTTCAGAGACACTGAGAGCTATGCCAGCTGGAGCTAAACTGCTCCTGGTAAGGGCACCCACGCTGGACAGTTCGACGGGTGTAAGCCTGTCCAAATTTGAGTCCTTCTAAAACCTGCTTTCCATCTCTTACTATACCTTTCTTTCCGTCTTTTCCCTCATTTTGCGACCCCTTTCTCCCTTATCTGTCCACTCTCTCTTGGATGCTTGTCATCCACGTGTTTAATAACTGAAATATTGTTCAAAACACGTTAAACCCTTAACTCACTCACTCACTCTTTGTGTTAGGTTTCTCATCCACGTTAACAATTGAAATTACAACAGTCAGAATTATTCTAGTTTTCTTATGTCAATTATACAGCTGATACCTGAATTTTCCTAACCTTTTTATTGACTAATTATTTAATCAGACTGCAGCTCAATCCCTTAACTGATATTTCGTTATTTTAATGACATATTCTTTGTCATATGTGCCAAAAGATCATATATATATTAATATGAATTGAAATAACTGACACATTTTATCTTAACACGAATATATGAAATATATGACATTTTATAATTGTTAATAAAAAGATAACAAAAGCTTAATATGTGTGCAAGACGACTCTCTTTAAACGAGTAAACAGTTCCCTCAGGCATTCTGTCAAGTAGAGACAAGTTTCTAAAACCATGGTTAGATACGCACCAGCACTATATCAAATTTGTGACTTTATTTTTCATTTTGTTCCCTTCATGATTGGAGCCTTAAAGTGATAGTTTTCAAGATAAGTCAGTACTTTTGATCACATGACAACATTAAATGTGATATGTGACTCCAGCAACTCACGTAGCATCTCTTGATGATAATTCAAAAATGAGAAGACACGCAACATGAGCATGCTCGCATGTTGGAAGCCAATAATCGAAAGGAAAGTCGATAAAAGTTGCCCATCAAATATTTGGTTTCAGATGCCGTCAAGGTAGTGGTTTCATAGAAGAAGAATCCATCAGTTAGTTTTTCTTGTTACATGATGTAAAATCGTTGTCTTTAAACTGAATTTTACATGTAGCGGATAACGATAACTCTGGGGTTTTACAAAGACAACGATGAAATATTCATTTTAAAAAACCCTGTATAACTGAACTAAGCATTTCTCTCATACTAGTAAAGCAACATTTTCATTTCATCAAGCCTGTTACATGTTGTTGTCATAGGGTGTTTGACAACATCACCTTTTGAGTCATGTTTTCATTATCTTCAAAAATGTGAAGTAAAATAGATGTTGATGCCCGGGAAATGTGCATTATTGTTCTACAAAACGTTTATATAACATGATACCATTTGAAACTGAGAACGTACAGACTGTCGTGAATAAAGGAGTGGTACCATCCTACATACGAAAACATGTCATGATATATGACCTGTTTAGATATATAATCAGTCCCCGGATGATAAAGTCACACGACAATTTATCAGAAATGTAAATTAAAAGTGTAAATGATTGAGTGGGTGTAACCGACAGCTGATTAGGCCCTACCTGACAATCCGAATCCTATTAAACGCCTTGTTGATAGTGTCACGAAGCATAATAATGGTATGTTGACTGCAAGCTTCAAACTAAAGTGATGATATTTAAAAAAATTCCCAACCCCAAACTTCTAGAAAAAACATTCTAGCTCACATTCTATAATATCTTCCTTTTTCCTGGAATGAATTTCATCAGCATTATTTGATGACACAATGTTGCTGCTTCAAAGCCTAGGTTCGACTGTTGTAACTGAAGACTGCAAATGACACATGCAAATATCATAAACTTATGGAAACTTAATACCTTGTATTAAGATAAGAATTCATATGTGACTTATAATTCCAATCTCTTGTATTCAAATACATGTGAAACCAATTAATTTGTTAGAAAGTACTCTGTCCTACTCTGTGTTAATTTGGATAAAAGTGGTAAAACACATTCTAAAGAATTACACATTTCATCAACAACAGTAAGTTTAAAGCTGCCACCCTTTGTCGCTCCTTTGTTTGGCAATCATTTATCTTTTGAAATTATAATTTAAAATATATTGATTTATTCAATATTATTTCTGAATGACCTACCAAGGTAGGTAAGTTACGTGAAGATCCCTTGGCATATGGCATGCCATGAAAACCAAAACGCAGTCAGTTATCCATCTGTACTTCCTTCCGTCCGTTCTTAGCACAAAGATAGTCGCAAGTACCAGTCATTAACATTGGCTTACGACTAACTTAGCACTAAGAGAGCTTCGAAAATCCAGGCCTAGAACTCTTGTGTACTCTTTTACAGCTTTCGCGAGTATGTGGCCCAAATATAGAGCCACAAGGGATCACGCCCCATAAACATATTTTCATTTTACCCCCAAGAATGAAGCGGCGTAGAAAATGAAATGTTTTGTTTTCATCACTTGACTCTGCATATCCCTATATGGATAATACAGGCCACACAGAAACATATATTTGACCGAATATATTTAAAATAAGAAAACCACCTGTCGTGAATTGCTATTCTATAAAAGGAATTAAGAGAACCCCATCTAATAATAAATATAATATTTGGAATACTTGAATGGTTTATGTCAAATAGTGATTTTTTTACAAAATCACCAGGTTCGGATGAATGTGAGTGCAATTTAATCATTTGGTATTCCATGGTGGCATTTTCAGCGCCTGATTAATGAGTGCCATGAATAACAGAAATGAGTTGTGAAGAACTTCTTTATTTCTTTTCCAAGAGTAACATCTCTATCGGGAAATTCATTGATCTGATGACAATGAGCAAAAACACCATGTTAACTGAAATTGTACTTTAAAACTGATATTGGTTCATTCTGTACCGGCTGGGGATATAAGCAATTTGGCTTCATTTTCTAAATTACCTCTCATCCAGATGGGTTTTCAGCTTACACTCTAAAACAAAGGTACCTCAATCCTAACAAGCTTGTTCTAGCTACAACAGTGTTTTTGAATCCGCTCAGCTCCTTTCAAATACCCTGATTTCTTTCAAGCTAAATCCCTCGTTGGTTACGACTAATAATACCTCGCCCTCAACTCTGATCAAAATAGAAAATGAATAAACATGTAATTGATAAGTTTGTTAATTGCGAAAAAATAGTGGTATATGTTTACTATTTCTTAATTATTGTTCATTTCTTCAAAATTGTGTTTAACTTGCAAACTTTGTTCACAAATTAATACACTTTGAATATATCACATTGGCATCTCATTGCCAAAGCCTGGTAGGAGGGTGAAATTGGGCTTTTATGGCATTTTAAAACGACATCCAAAACCAATACGTCAAAACAATTAGAGTCAAAGGATGTATATTTTCTTACACTTTATAACACAATGACTATATATATCTAATATGTATACTATATTTTACACTTCATCTCTTCAACCATCTAAAACCTTACAATCGCATCCATTTCATTTGGCTTCACAGAATGAAACTTGCTTTTTCAGGAAAATTGTCCAACGTGTCAGTCACATCAACATCTTTGATGCCATTCAAAGAAAACTTTCAAATGCATTTTTTATATTAAAGAAAGAAAATAACATTTACTAACTTTAGCATATTTAACATTTGAATTAATTTAATTTGGTTTACAAAATGTAGAGGGGTGTTATGTAAGGTCGATGTGCTAACAATCTCTGTTAAAATTCGTTTGTCTGTTCATGACTTATTGGCTACATTTGAGTTTTATTACATATGCAATATGAAGGAGACTGTTATAGGCGACGACAGCAAGTCTATAGGATGTTTTCTCATCTTGATATTTCGATTTATACATTTCCAGTAATAGTGCTATGACTTCTGAATGACAGTGGGTTTCTATTTTCAAATAAGCCTTGTCTTATCATTATTAATTTAAGATGATCAACATATATATCATCTTCAAGTAAATGCATATTTCTTTCCTGAAATTCCAATCTCCCACAGACTCATTGCTGTATAAATTTAAATCATAATCATAGAGTCATTTGCATTTGGTGTTATTTTCAAACATGTTGTTTGATTTTTATTACAAACACTTCGAAGTATATATATAATCATGTATATGTGCACTAGATGAAAAGAATGGTAAAAAAGTCTCATTAAATGGATACAATCAGAACACTAACAGTTCTTCCTTTGAGAAAATAAAAGTTCATGTTCCCCCTTTCAAAAATCGAAAATTATTCAACAGTCTGAAAACAATATGCATTCAAGAGCGTACATCGACTCTGATAAACCGAATAAAACAATGCAAATAGATTTAGTATAGATGAAGTAATTATTATTAGATTCTTTTCTTTCTTAAAGATTAAAATCATCATTTCTTGCAAATATGATATTTCATTTCCCATATCAAGCATCGAATTGTTGATTGTATGAACAACTTCTTATTCTACGTTAAAATTGAGGTAACTTAGTAACTTTTTGATTTAATCCCATTTGACTTTCTACAAATAAAACACTTTTAATATAGTATAGTAGCATTACAGTATGAATTGTTTTCAAAAGAACATTCGAACCCCTGCTTTAAAAAAGGGTATAGTTGCTTTCGAATACTTTATAGAGGCAACTTCCGACCCAAAACCTTCTGTGAATGGGATGACCTTCAAATTCTTCATTTAGATATGTACTTCAAATACACACTTTATTATAGAAGTTAGATTGAAGAATGATGCAATCTTGAAAAAAAATGGAATTTCAAAATAATTGTTAATATGAAAAAAAAAGATTTTCATGAAAATTATTTCTTAATAAGTTTTCTTTTCATTGTTCATGTACAGTTACGAATTAGGTATATAAATCATACAACATACCTGATGAACTTGAAATATCTTTGGTAAGTATAGATAGTATATTTAGATTACGTAGACATTTTACATTCGATTTTCAAAAAACAAAACATTTTTGATAATTATACCCCCGCCTTACAGCGTAAGCGGGGGTATATAGCGTTCATTCTGTACGTCCGTCCGTCCGTCCGTCACAAATGTTTGTCCGGAGCATATCTCCTAAACTATACATGCTAGCTTCACCAAACTTCATACACTTATCAACCATGATCCCTAGATGTGCCTTTTGAGGGTTAGACCAACAAATGATTTTTATTTTTTGCGGTTTCCTTGGAAACATAACTAAAACAGTGACTCTATGACCAAGTCCTTTGTCCGGAGCATTTCTCCTAAACTATATATGCTATCTTCATCAAACTTCATACACTTATCAACCATGAATCCTAGATGTGCCTTTTGAGGGTTGGATCAACAAAAGATTTATATTTTCTCGGTTTCCATGGAAACATGACTAAAACAATGAATCTATGACCAAGTCCTTTGTCCGGAGCATATCTCCTAAACTATACATGCTATCTTTATCAAACTTTATACACTTATAAACCATGATTCCTAGATGTGCCTTTGAGGGTTAGACCAACACATGATTTTTATTTTTTGCGGTTTCCATGGAAACATGACTTAAACAGTGACAAAGTCCTTTGTACAGAGTATATCTTCATAACTATACATGCTATCTTTACCAAACTTCATACACTTATCAACCATGATCCCTTCATTTGCCTTTTGAGGGTTGGATCAACAAAAGATTTATATTTTTTCGGTTTATATGGAAACGTTACTAAAACAATGACTATATGACAAAGTGTTTTTTCCTGAGCATATCTCCTAAACTATACATGTTAGCTTCAACAAACTTAATACACTTATCAACCATGATCCCTAAGTGAGCTTTTTGAGGGTTAGACCAACAAAGAAAGCCAGACTATAGTTTGAAGCGAGGGTATGTGAGCTGTGCTTACTTCTTTACTTGTTAAAACGAGCTCTCTAATGAATCCTCAATGTTATCTAACGCAAGTTCATAGTTCAAAACAAATATTGGAGATACGTTCCCTTTTAAAGAAACTATAGTTTGATGAGATTTTATAACCAAGTATATTACAGAAAAGACGAATTTAGACAGAGATATCAACGTAACTTTTCACGTAGCGAAATTGGACAGTGAAATCAGCTTTCGGTTCAATAACCAGGTCATTATAAGTAATATTCAGTTTACATAAACCGTAGAAATCAATATCTCATATGAAATGATGCAGGAATGAATGCAGTGTGTTTATATTACTTTTATATTAATATTTTCATTTGTTTCCTGGGGGAACATCAGAAAATTTTAACATCAGAAATTTTGATTAGATAAGTGAGTAAGGGTAATAAGATGTACATCTAATATTAGTATATAGGTTGGCAATAATTAGTTATCTAGTCTAACCATGAACCATGCCATTCACATAACTGTACGAATGCGGGTCAATTTTTAAGTTAGGAGGAATTTGAAAATAACTTCCCATATAAACTGTTTCAAACATTAATTCTTCAGGGATTGAGATTAAAAACATTTTAGATAAAGTCACGTATTGAAGGTTTTTTCTCTTGTTTAGACATACTTTTAAAAAAAACTGCATGTCGCACAAAACAAAACATACAGTTTAGAAAATAACGTACTGTTTTTAAATTAAAATCTTGCTTCTTGTCAATATCAGATAGCATCTTTATCCCTCCTTCAAAAATCAGTTAGAATGTCTTAGAATTTTATTTACTTTGTCAAAATTATAGTCGTTGTAATGAGACAAAATATCCAAAACAAGGCCAATCCATCGGACGTTTCAACATAAAACTTAGCAAAACTAGCTTTAGGGAACATAATCATGTTCATCTGAATTTTGAACCTACAAATAACATGAGGACAGGAAGTTAATTTTTAAACAAGTAAAGGTGAGATTCCTTGTCATCCTTGCTATTCTAATCTTTGAATGGCTTTTTAGAATATGGAGCAGTGATAAAGGAATAGACTTTTTGATATATTATATATTATAATGTCACATAGATTCTTATCTTCCTTTACTACAACACAATAATCTATATTGAAACGACGCCTCTAGGGAATCAATAAATTGTATGTTCATAAAAAGTTGTCATCAATCATACGACCTCGTATTCTAAATCACCCAGAGCTTAATGTTCCGATCTTCTTCTCAATATCATTTAAGTAAAGATTTCTTTAAGGAAACTTCAGGGGTGAAGAGTATCCGAACAATAAGTCAGGGTGAGGTTAGCTGAAATGGTGTTTTTCGCCCCTTTCAAGAGTATTATTGCAGGGGAAAAGCCCGCAACACCATTGTGGTTATGCTTTGCGGTGAAACCTGCGAGCATAGGCTGGAACTAGCGAACAATGGGTGGTATGCACCCAAACCCGACTGCGTGTAGAACAGTTCTCTAGTGCAGACCAGACAAACCTTGGAGAACCACGGACCTCTTGATCCGAAGCCGAACGCGCTTAACACTCCGCTATCCCGCTCCCAATTAGCCATGTGTAACCTCGGATGTACTCATCGGTTTATTTCCCTTTGCTAAAAGAAAACCCAGTATCTGCTGTCATCATATTTTTAACATTCATTTTACTCTTTAAAATGTGGAGATGATTCTTTCTCTCTTGAGTTAATCTTTACTCCATAAAAGAGATTTATAAAGTAGAAATAATATTCTTCCTGAGCATTTCATTTGATGCCTTCAGTAACAATACTTTCCCAGTGAAGCATTCGACTCAAAAGATATAAACCACTACGTTTTCGGCATGCCATATCAATGGTATATCACTAGGAGACGATGAGACCATACATATGTATAGATATCTTCTCATATGAATAATTCATTTCTAATAAACAACTCTATTTCTCAGACAAGCTTACAATCGTACAGAGACAGTCATAAAAATGACTTTCCGAAAAAATCATTTACTCTTCTGTTTGATTGAACTTCTTAATTCTCTAGATACAACAATACATATTTAATCACGTCTATTTGATCACTACCTGTTGATGGGACAGGTTAGCCTGTCAAATTATGTCGAGTTTGCATAAGTATGGTTTCTTGCCTACAGTGTGTAATGATTAGGGGAGGAATTATTCAGCGTTTCATTTTGCAATTTCAATCTAAAGTCATGCCAATATTTTCAATAGACAATATCAAAGAGCAGTCAATTCATTTAGAAAAAAAACCTTTTTGAATTGTATATCATAGTCACATTCAGAAGTTGAAATATGAAACGTAAAACATCGATTATTTTGTTAACAATGTAAAAGTATATATGAAAAAACATTTGGTTTTTAAATGTCAAACAACACAATAATTGAAATCCAAAACACTCCAATGAAATCTTTCTCAATATAAATTGGAAATTGAACACTTTTGTTTTCTTTTAAATGTGGCCGATTCCTTGTTTATTCCTTGTTCCTTTTTCTATATTTTATTCGATTGTTCCTTGTTACATCTATTTCACAGATGTATTTGACATGATCATTTTTATTAGAACATATTATGGCTTATAAATAATTATATCTTATTAAGATAAAAACATTAAATAAAAATGATAAAAAAAATGTTTAAGATTTTTTTTCAGTTCAGCTTAAGTTATACTGATATAAGCTGTTTGAGTGGCATTCTAGAAGTTGTGGATATAGTTATCATTTTCTGAATAAAACGACAAAGGCAAAATAGTATTCGATTGCCCCAGAAAATAAATGATCAAGCAGTTGTTGTTTTTTAAATATATGCTTTTTACAAATTTATAATCCTGAAATGAAAATAATCTAATTAGGTTGATCATCGATGTGCATTCAAAAGAGAAAATAAAAATTAATTCTTCTGTCTGCATTTACATGGTAACAAATATGAGGGTTTCTAGTTTAGTCCTTTTAAAATCACAAACATTGTTTGCTTAAGTTAATAATGTTTAAAAAAAGATTCAACGATTTTTGAATAAGTGTCATTAGATAATTGGTTCATACCTTATCGAAACCATTCACATAATAATAAAAATAATAATCATTTGAATGATTGGTCAATCACGACCATTGCCATCAGGTGATAGTATACTGGTGCTCGTGGACTATTACAGCAGGTTTTTTGAGGTATACACACTGAAGACAACGTCCACTAGTGCTATCATAGACTGTATGACAAAGGCATTTCTTACTCATGGCCTACCCTGTTCCTTGAAGACTGATAATGGGCCACAATTTACTAGTGAAAGTTTTGAGGACTTCATGCAACATCAAGGTATTGTACACAACACTTCAACGCCGTATAGGCCACAGGCGAATGGGGAGGTCGAACGACAAAATTAAACAGGTCACTACTCAAAATATTGAGGATTGCCCAAGTAGAAGGAAAAGATTGGAGAAAGGAGTTGCAGCATTTCCTTACTATGTACAGAAGCACTCCACATTCATCAACTGGAAAGTCTCCAGCCGAGATGCTTTTTGGACGACGGATCAGAACAAAATTACCAGAACTGACCAATTTCGGGATGGATGACTTCAGTGTCAGAGACAGTGACACTGAACAAAAGGTGAAAGGGAAAGATTATGCAGACCATAAACGTCATGCTCAGCAATCTTCAATTGTGTGTGGTGATAAAGTTATTGTGAGACAAGCGAGGGATAACAAGTTGGCAAGCAACTTCAATCCCAAACCATGTAGGGTTGTGAACCGGTTTGGTAATTCAGTTGAGATAGAAGCTGATATAGGTGGTGTGTATAGGCGACATATTTCGCATGTGAAAAAGTATGTAACAAAACTTGAGAATAATATCATTTTAGTTGCAATATTCCTATTATGTTTGCTCTATAAGAAATAATGTTTTTCATGTTTACTGTTTATTTCTGAAAAAAGGAGGGATGTAGTGTTTGCTACATAACAGTCTACCTGGTATGGTCCGGTTGTCATGTTAGTTTTTCCGGGTTTTATAATATAACGGAAGAGAACAAGTATATGTATCTGCGCATGAGCAGGATGGTGAGAGCATTATGGAATAAAGCAGGAGCGATGAAACGCTATGCTGACTGAATGTTGTTTTTGGCATGCGAAATGCGAAATGCGAAGTTGCATGGTTTCGATACGTCTTGCGACACGACAGACTGTAGGATCAAGTACCGTATGCCGTAATCCTTTGAGGTTACCCACAACGTGCACAAGGGGTGTCCTAACACCGTGACGAATCTCGGCACACACCATGACACTCCCACCTCCAAATGGGACAACCTCCTGAACACAATTGGCAGCATAACGTTTCCACGACGTCGGTATACATGTGCTCGTCCATCACTTCGTCGAAGAAGAAAACGGGACTCATCAGTGAAAAGAACGGTTCTCCACCTTGTACGTGCCTATCTCATCCTCTGTTGACACCACTGGAGACGTTCCGCCAGATAGAATTGCGTTAAAACGGGACGTCGAACCGGTCATTGTGGAAAAAGTCCAGCCTCTCTCAGTCTGTTGCGTACCGTTTGGTCGGAAATTCGACGCAGGCCTGTTATCTGCGTTGTTGTTGACGTTGCGTTCCCGAAGGTGGAGCAGTCGGATGTACCGATCTTGGGCCCGAGTAATCACCCTTGGTCTGCCTGACCTTGGCCTATCATTAACGCTGATTCGGGTGTTGAAACGGGTCCACAATGAAGAGATGGTCTGTCTGGACACGCCAAAGTGTGTTGCAACATCGCGCTGCGTCGCTCCTGCTTGCAGTCTGCCAATAGCGTTGTTGCGTTGCGCTCTGGTCAGTCTTGGCATTCTTCAGGTCGTTGTACCGATTTTGTGTAGTCTGAATGAATAGCGGCTGATATGGCTTTTTATACCCCTTAAGCAGACGTGTCTGCATGTAAACCTTCATGATCCCATGCTGCACGTGCTTTGGCAGAAAATGCATTTAGACGAATCGCTCGTTTTCGTCCCTGAACACAACGTAAACTTTTTGGGCCATTGTTTTTGGTAAATTTACGCTTTTGAGCAATCCTTTCTTTAAATTACAGGTATGTATCATGAAAAAAAATGACCCGTTTCGAAAAAATCAATTTCACATGAATGTCAAGTTTCTTTTTTTGAAGAGTTTATTTTCATCACGGACAAATTTGTTTTGGGTTTCTTATATACCTGCAGTATGCTCTGACAATTTTATTTCGGTTGAAGTGAGACTCAAGCGCAAAAGCTGTCCATTTGTTTATATGCCTTGCTTATGCATATTAAAGCAAGGGATAGGACGAATTGTTATTTCTCCATGATGTGCACACCATTTTTATCGGTGACTTCTTGTCCATTCGTCAGATGAATGACAACTCCTCATTTACATATGTATATAGGACGAACAGGAAGCCATGTTCATGTAGACAATTTGTTTCATTAGAATAGCAGAGAGTATGTACATAGTATTTCTACAACTAAAATAATCAAAGGATATACAGTTGTATGAAGCCATTAGAGTATAAGATCAAGTCAATTAGTAACAAAATATGTCCGTTGACAGTATTCAAGCTATTGATGATAAACTAGGAGCTATTGATAATGAACGAGAATCTATTCTCATATCTATCAGGAATTTTATACCAGGACATCTGTGTCTTTTTTTCAGACCAGGGTTGTTGCGCATTATACAGATTGATATCCATATCTTTCAACAATCATTGATGTTGACTGCCATTAGTTCAATATGCTAGATTTTTAAGAATGATTTTTATCACAAGTTCGGAAAGCGCATATTTCATGTAAGAGTTGGTGAATGCTTTTCAGTTTGTTGATACAATACATTGACATATAAACATGTTTATTGTTTGTATATATCGTGCTTGTCATAAATTCAGGACCTTTTATGAATTGCTACATTTTTTATCTAATTAAGTTTTTGATGCGATTTCCTGAATAATAAAGCGAGGAAAAATGAATACTATAGCACGAATGACATAAACACAGACTTAAACACATATATTTTCCTCTGTTTAGTGCTGAGTGACCAAAGAAATAAAATACAAAAAAATATACTTTAACACATAGGCTAGCGACCCACTGACACGATACCTAAAATGAATTAACATTATCACCAGGAATAATTATGTTTTGCATTGTATAAAAAATATGAACACTGGTAGGATTATCCGTGTAAGTAGTAAATGCAACTTTACATGAACTTAAAAGCACTATATTTCATAACTCATAGAATAAACAAAAACTTAAAGACCTAATAACAGTCTTCTAAAAATGAAATAAATCTTCAAAAAATATTCACTTCTTAAAAAACATTTTTAAGACACAGAAATCCGGCTTCTTATAACAAGTATTTCTAAAGACCTATACACTCAGATGGCTTTTCTCTGCCAGAGTGCTTGTACTTGTAAGGTTTTAAACGAGTGTGGGTTGAAATGCGTTTTACAGTAGACATTCCATAATGATCTACACAAATGCCAAACAAATAAGAAATAGTACAGAACTGGATGAGTTATGAGAAACAATTTGTATTAACCTTTAAAAATCATTCATGCTGCATTTATATAACACTTACGTTAGAATAGCATACATTTTATCAACTATTGAATTTAGCTATTTTGTCATATAATGGTCCTTGAAAGTTGTTTGTATTTATTATTTAAAACTACAACAATCATTGATACAACCATTCCAACTACTAAATCACCAAGATACGAGTTTCGAACTTACTTAATGCTACATATAACTCTTAAATATTCTCACTACATGTTATTTGGTTGTATTGCTTGGAAAGTTTTAGTAAAGTTATATATATATATATTTTATGTAAGTTACAATTTCTTGAAAATGCGTCTTATCATATGGATAGCTTTTGATCAGCTCGTTTCATTATCTACTCAACTATCTTTCGTCTACACTATTCACAATACTAAATTCTACGATTTACCGATTTTATTTTCTTGTTCACCAAAGTGACTTTATCAAAGTTTTTTTTATGCTTGAATGTAACGTTATAAAACCACGATATGGTTTCAGTTTTAATGACGATTATTTATATAACACTATTTGGACTTATTGCTGACAATGCTCGTCAATTTTTTTTAATTCATCATTTAAGCATCATTGAATAAACGAGGGCTAACGTGTAAGACTTTTTACTCTGTCAGAATAGTTATAAGAAACTGACTGGCACATACCTTAAGCTTTCTCTCTAATAGGGCTTTCAGCGAAGTCAGCGAATCGTGAATTATTGGGGTTTTTTCAAAACCAGTAAAAGTCAAACGATAATTGTATTTTTAACAGATTTCTATTCCTTTTTTAGCGGGCATTTATAGTAAATCTGCCATAACGCAAAAGGGAAAAGATTATCAGTGTATCAAAGTAACCAAATCTCAAATATGTTAAAAAAATATATCGATTTTTGTGAGTACTATACAGATTACCAAAACACTGGTAATCTACCAATCGCATGTGTCAGGGTTTATCTTTCTTTCCAGATTTAGAGTTGCAAAGCAAGACGTGTCTAACATGACTATCATCCTGTCATCTGAGACGACAAGCATGCTCTGTTGGGTGGTTGCATGTTGATGAAGACTGGACTTGGGGATATCTTCTGATGTTTCTAATGACTTGATTGGCATTCTGTTATCACGCCAATTAGAAAGGTAACTATCACATTTGCATAGCATAAAAGGTAAATTAGCAAATACTCTTACAAAATCGTCGTTTCTTCTAATTCTCCTAATGGTTTAAATGCCATTCTGATTTTAGGTCTACTTGGAAAGAAACTTTAAATAGTACTATAAATTGTGCTTGTAAGAAAAGAATATATATATAGAATAATGGAGTAATGGAAATGTTTTATTTTTCAGTCATGAGTTATGATGTTTTTATTTTTCAACATCAATAAAAAAATGTCAATCATGAAAATTCAAATATCAACTTATAAATAGTATACAATATAATAGCAACCTCCAGTAACTCCTAATAATACAAAATCTACCAACTCAAATACGACCATATTTGTATTTGGGTGATTAACAACTGCGTCATGTTAGAACAACTTAGAATCAGCTGCTTAAACCTCTATAATCTATGTTAAAAAATAACCAGTTCCCTATGATACCAAAATATTTGCTCACACGTGATAAAAGCCTTTATTGTTCATGAAGACAATATTCTATATTACCAACGAAAACGGCCTAATGTGCTAAACCATATAAAGGAATAAAATCAACTATTTCAAAACGGATTTGGAACTGGCAATTAGTTTTATTTGTTTTTCTCATTAAGAACTAAAACAATTCTTCGAATATAATGAAACCATATATACTGTTTGCTAATACATGACATCTTTATTTCTTCAAAAAATTGAATTCATGTATTTTTACATGGATAATTGCCAAAGTCTTGTATAATTACATTTAATCAATAGTATTGAAACACACGCCCGCATAATAAACTTCATGTCGTTGTAAAAAATTAAAGATTAAGTAGCAAAAAGGTTTCATTTTCTTGAAGTAATGAGTAATTTGCAACGAGATATGCATTATTAGTCGCGAAATAATTAAAATTAACTTTATCCTTGGTTTCATTTCCAGTGTTTCTTACATATTGTTTTTTATTAAAAAGAATTTGAAACACATATAATCACGATATAATTATCATAACATAATCAATATAGCCCTGTGTTACAAGGGATTATGCATCTTTGAAAGAGAAACTAAAGGTATAGATGTATATCCGTTGTTTCACTTATATATTGTGTTATTCTAGAAGAGAGTCCAACCAGTAGGTATGTAGAAGCCATGACCTTCCAGAGATTTTTAAACGCAAAGAGCAGGGACAACCCGAGGAACCCAAGTCCGAGTAGGAGTGGTTTCTATATCTCATCAACCACCAAAGATTATGTATACTTAAACAGAAGTTACACCATTTGTACCATGGACGGTAAAATAGAATTCTATATGAAACACGGTATATCGAGTACGCTGACAGCTGACTTCCTTATAATGGGCAAGTCTCCTTCAATTACGTTATATTGAGGAATGGGTTTCAGGTATTGACTCCGCGGCAGTATTGAGTTTATGGAGCGAAGGATTGCGGGTTCGCCATATAAGCTGTGGAAACTTTAACTTAATAAAGTTAATAATTTGGTTGTAGAAAAAATTTACTTTGTGAAGACTTAGATATTAAAAGTAACAACCTCTTTGACATGAAGGTTTAAAACATATTGTTGTGAATTAAAATTTCTACACTTTACACATGCCATAAATCAATGTATTCTTTGGAATTAAAACTTAACAATTGGTACTTTTTTTTCTTCCTTTTTTGACAAAATTTGTAATTTCCTTTTGCACAAAGACATAAAACAACAAACAATCATTCTGTCAACGATATCTGCACAGAGTTGATATCCATATGTAAACTATGATTTATCGTTTACAAGCAAACGGAGAAACATTTTATTTACCCAGGATTCAAAGAGCTCTGCCAGATTTCTTATGATTGGCTGATTATCGCGCCTTTGCAACACAGAATATGTTGAAATGCTCTTGATGTAAGAACGGACCTAGTTCAATAGCGAGTTTAAGTTTGTGACAACTTAATCCGTAAAGTTTCCATCGGTCCCCCTTACAAAATTACTTGAAAAGCAAATTGTTAACATATTTACGCAAAAACATTATTTGATTTAAATTTTTTTAAAAGATACATTATCATAATGGGAAATTAAGATTCTTTATTTCAGTACGTGTGGCCTCCGGGCCATATACATCGTACAGGTTACAGTGAGCAGGTTGGATAATCTTATAACAATTGTCGTCTTAGACGTAATGCATGATGGGTATATAACTGTAGAGCTTTTATAACATTCACTTTACAAGATGCCATTAAATTGATGAAGCTAGTTTTTAAGTTATATGAGGTACAAATAAATGGTAAATATTTAAATCTAAGTTTCCTAAATGCTGGACACATCATAACAAAATGAAATTCATCTTCAACCATATTTAAATCACATACTTTACACAACCTCATTGTTTTGATAACATTACAGTATCGCCCAAGTTCAACTTGCAATCTGGCCATGCCAATACGCAGTTTTGTCATATCACGACGGTAAAGAGAGCAATCACCATTAGTTAAGTATATTTCTGGTTGTAAATTTAATTTAAAAGATGAATAACATTCATATCTACTACTGCATTGTAAGGTAGAATTCCATTCCTGAGTTAAGACATCAGTAACCCGTTGCTTGAATTCTGCCAAAAACAATTCAACACTGCCAACACCTTGAAATATCCAGACGTAGCCAAAGCCATAACTATACAAGACATGCTTAACCGAAGAAGCCCATGTATGACGATTAACATTATCTAAAGAATACATCATTTCATATGCCTTCAACGGATATCGATGAGCAGGCATGCGAATAACTCTAAGCCAAAATTTAATGCACCTCATCAAAGAGGTCAAGTATACAGGCAATCTGCCACATTCGCCCATAACTAAAACGTTTGGAGCCCTTTTACCAATATTAAGAAAACGTTTACAAGCCAATGTATGTACTCTCTCTATGCTCTCCATACGTTGAAAGCCCCACAACTCCGAGCCATATAACAAGATGGGCATAATCTGCAGATCAAATATTGTAAAAAATACCTTGTAGGAAAACTGTCCATAAGAATACATAGTCTTCAGAACTTCAAAAAGTGCTTTCTTGGCTTTTATAGCAATATAATTACAACTTTGAGAAAAACTAAGTTTACTTGTCAAGACCATACCTAGATAATTATAACTAGTAGCTACATTAACATTACTTCCACAATATGTCCATTTCTCGAAACGAGACAACCTTCCCCCTTTTCTAAAGATCATTATTTTAGTTTTTGACATATTAACTGTTAAGTCCCATGATCCACAGTAATTTTGAAGAATATCAAGCCGCTTTTGTAAACTATTAACACTATCTGCAACAAGAATTACATCATCCGCGAAAAGAAGCAAGAAAATTTCAATGAGGTCAGGATACAACTGAATACCTCTGCTGTCCGAATGAATCATTTCTTCTGCCAACTCATTAATGAATATGGAAAACAATACAGGACTCAAGACACAGCCTTGCCTAACTCCATTCGGACACTCAAAGAAATCAGAAAACCCTTCATTTGTCTTAACACAGGATAATGGGAAATTGCGAAGTTGAAAAAAGATATTGAGGTTCGATCTTCACGGAGCACGTTTTAAACAAAAGAACAATTAAAAACACCAAAAGATTCATAACGACAATTATCATGATAAGATTATACCGAATACTATTTCCATTTCTTCAAACAACACCGTAAACATGACACTAATGTTTCTAGACAGACTTCAAATATAACAGTCACTTTAGTCAAAAGTTTGAAAAAATACCGAATGTCTATAGTCAGATAAAGTCGGAAATTATTTATAGTCATGAAAAGATAATGGTATTTTTAGTACGTAAATCTAACTTTGTATAATATATGATATATCTAAGCTACCAGACAGAGTCCCATAAGGCATTTGAATACTTAATAACAATAGATATCGTACTTTCTACGTAAGTCTATATCATATATTTTGTCTTAGAGTATATATATATATATAAACAAACACCTTTCATTTCAATGGCGCCCATTATAAACAAATTAAAGGGACCGCTATGGGTACCAAAATGGCGCCAACTTACGCCACACTGGTCCTGGGCTATTTGGAAGAAATATTATACTCCAAAGTTGAGCAACAATTTGGAATAGAATTCAGTACAGAATTTCAAACACAATGGAAGCGATTTTTAGATGATTGTTTCATCCTTTGGAAACGGAGCGATACTGATTTAGAATGTCTGACAAATGAATTACAAAATTTACACCCAAGTTTGTCATTCACCAAGGAGGTAAATGATACACAGCTTCCCTTCTTAGATGTAAAAGTATCCATCTCAAATAATCTTGTTGAAACGGATGTATACTACAAACCAACTGATTCTAAGCAATATTTGGATTTCAATTCATGCCATCCTCGCCATACAAAAAACAGCGTTCCGTATTCGTTAGCTAGACGAATCCGCATGATTGTTTCAAATACTGATCGTGTAGATTATAGATTGAATGAATTAAAAGATCTATTATCAAAAAGGCACTATCCGAAACAAATAATTGATGACGCTATTTTGAAAGCAAAACGGCAAAATCGTAATGATCTCCTTAAAGTTAAAGAGCAAGTACAAGAAAAGGTACTACCATTTGTATCAACATTTAATCCAAGAAACCCAGAGATATTCCCAAAACTTAAAGAAACGCTCCACCCCCTACAAAATTGTGATACCTTAAAAGATAAACTTTCACATGTACAACTTATAAAGAGTAAACGGCAAAGCCGAAATATTAAACAAATAATAAGCAAAGCTAAATTTGATCAGTCAAGCCAAATTGACAAATCAATAAGCAAGTGTGGAAGACCAAATTGTGGCACTTGCCCGTACTTATTAGAAGGGAAAGAATATAACTTCAAAAGTGGCCACATATTCCGCGTACGGGAAAACATGACATGCGCATCACAAAATTTAATATATGTTATCAAATGCGGTGGTTGTGGCGAAGATTACATAGGACAAACGGGGGACACACTTAGATCAAGAGTGAGGGTCCATAGGCAGCAAATCAGGGACCCGTCCTACCGCTACATTCCACTGAGTGAACATATAGAAAGATGCGCCGGGAATAATTTTAAAATATTCCCCTTCTACAAAGTCATGTCGAACAGTGATGAAAAGAGAAAGATGAAAGAACATTATTTCATTAAACTTTTCAAGCCACAATTAAATGCAATTAATGTCACCTAACTTTGTCCATATCTAAAAACTGCTGTTAGTATTATTATATGTGATTGATGTAAAGTAATGACGTCACCAATCTGTGGGTACGCATCGATTGTCAAGAGTTATGCGCCCCTTGTTCTGTGACGTCATAGCATGGCAACGTCATAAAGACCCCATGATGATCACTGAATAGTGTGAAACCGGTCGGGGATTTAAATCATTTCCAGACTTTTGTTTTTTATCTATTTATTACTTGAACTATGAAGAAGTTTTTTTGTGTTAATATATATATATATATATATATATATATATATATATATATATATATATATATATATATATCTGTATGGTGATATCAGAAATAGAAAATTTAAAATAATAAAAATGAAAAAAGACTATTCATAACCTCCTTGTCTAGACAGGTATATCTATATACACATTACAGATTATACCCTCTTTAATTCATGTTAGAAACTGATGTTTGAAAAAATATGTGAAAAACATACAAATGCATATGTTTCAACTAAAACAAGATAAACTCTTTAAAAAATTACATTCTTTGTATCATTCAGTAAATCATTTCATATTTGCCAAACATTTTAAGACCAAACAGTAGAGGTCGAAATGTCGTTATCCAAAGAGCTTGAAGCTACTCTTTTGAATTTTCCATCCGGGTTGTATAATATATGTATAAATGTATGTATGTAATATATGTATGTTGAATTGATCCCTGAAATAATTCTAGCAGCTGTGATATAAGTGAAAGCGGCATCAAATCCTATTTCACCTCACCTCACCAATCGATCCATTTATGTACTTGAGTAGTCTTTAACGTGCTGCCATGACTAACAACTATTTTACACATGAATGACCCTATACTTCACAGAACGTCTTTTCGCAAAGTCTGTCCTTACCCTTCTCTATGATAGATACACGTGACTGATCACATGACTTTTCAAAATGGCTAATGTCAAAATATGCGGTATCGGCTATTCGAGATTACCTCTTACATTATGTTTTGACAAGTTTTTTAGGATTGCATATTTCGCCATATTAAAGAAACAAGTTAATACTAATTCATAATATTTTTCTAATGGTTAGCCTAATATAAATTGCAGACGATCGAAAGTTAAAGACTGTGTAAAATTTGATGGTTTAATGCGAGGGAGAGTAATTAACATTTTACAACCTTTCGAAACTTAAACATCTATGAAGTGAAGCTTCAAACCGGGTTAAGAACCCTAACCCTGACCGCTGGACCTAGCAAAGAGATGTTTGATGATGATCTGATCAATTCGATCTTTGAAGAAGGTATCTTTCCAGAAGAAGTGCATCCTTGGGATCAATCGGAAATAGAGGATTTCATTCAGGGAAACATGAATCTGAATACAGCTAGGAAAACCTCCTACGACTTAAAGGTACTTCATGGATTTATGAATGATCAGGGAGATGAGAGAAAAATAGAGAATTTGACGCCTGATGATCTGTGTAAATTGCTCTGAAAATTTGTGAAGGTAGTTAAGAAGGGGGATGGGTTAAACTACGAGCCGGACAGTCTAGGGAACATACTGTCAAGCATTGATCGAGACCTCCATACAAAATCATCGAGACGCTTTGGAATTCCAGAGAGTTAGGATTAACCAATCCCGAATCCATTTTGAAAACTTTCTGGTGGCACAATACTAGTACTACACACATTGGCCTCCGAGGTGTGACAACTCACAGGAGCATGAACTGGGGAGATATCAGCCTGAAATCGGATATCATCGGCGTGGAATATCTCGAGTTCACCGAGCGTCAGACAAAAACTCAGACAAAACTCGCACCGGGGTTAATACCCGGGATGTCCGTACTGTCACACTCAAAGCTTAGGCTACAGGTGATGATCTATGTCTGGTCCAGGCCTATAAGGTGTATGCTGGGTTGAGACCCCATGGGTTCAGTACACCTGGCACGCTGTTTTATCTGGCGACTAATTCAAAATCCGCCCAGTCGGTTACAAACCCTCGTTCAAGGGAACGTAGCTTCCATAAATATAAAATATAAACCATAGATGTCACCGATTCAAATTCATGTTCTCTAAGTTCAATCTTTGCTGGACCCGTGAATAATTCAGTTATTCATGTGAACGTGTACAGCGGCGCTGTACAGTGTCACAAATAACTAACACTACCGTGACTTTGCCACTTTGACCACTTAAGGTTACACTTACAGTGACGTTACAAACTTCCGCATCATTCCGCATCCCTTTTATTTGTTACGCTAAAATATCTAACCCATTTTATCAAAAGCATTTCAATGTCAGTTGTTGTGTTCATCATTGAAAATTATGAAACTGTTCAAATGGCACTTTATCTTGTTTTATACCTCGTAACAGGGGTATTTAGCGGTCATTCCGTCCGTCTGTCTGTCCGTCCTTCCGTGAATGAAGTTTTGGTTTTGGACACACCCTTTGATGCTCTTTATCGAGTTCAAAAAGCCATTTCCGAAATTTTATTTTTTAAAGAGTTACGGCCCTTGATTGCCCAAATGGACTTGGAGCGATTAACAGATATGTTGCTCCAATGGGGACACATTTCTTCAGAAACTATTACAGCTAGAGGATCGAAATTTTACTTAAGGATACACCCGATGTTACTCTTGATTGAGTTTGAAAGCCATTTCTGAAATTTTATTCTTAAAGAGTTATGGCCCTAGATTGCTCAATTGGACTCAGAGCTATTAACAGGTCTGATGCTTCAATGGGGAAAATTTGTCTCAGACATTTTCACCTTTAGATGAATGAAATTTTGGTTTTGGAGACACCTGTTGTTGCTCTTGATCGAGTTCGAAAGCAATGTCCGAAATATCATTTTTCACAAAGTTATGGCCCTTGAATGCGCAATTTGACTTTTAGTGATTAACAGATCTGATGCTTCAATGGGGACACATTTAATCTTAAACTATTACAGTAACTTTTAGTAAATCAGGGAGGGAGAGGGAGAAAAAAATCAGACGGGCTGCCGAGGTTTGTGAGCCATGCTCACTTTTCTGTTATTGAACTATTTTGTTACTGAACTCTCCAAATTTAACTTAAGTTATGCGTGACCTAAACCGGCTGCAAATATGACGGTTGTATCAGGTCGTTTCACGACGATTCCTTTTAAATAATGTGGGCGAGTATTAAACAGAAAACTTAACTCCCTTCCGTGTAATACCATATTTATTAAACTAAACGGTTGTATCAGGTCGTTTCACTACGATTCCTTTTAAATAATGTGGGCGAGTATTATACAGAAAACTTAACTCCCTTCTGTGTAATACCATATTTATTAAACTAAACGGTTGTATCAGGTCGTTTCACGACGATTCCTTTTAAATAATGTGGGCGAGTATTATACAGAAAACTTAACTCCCTTTCGTGTAATACCACATTTATTAAACTCGCGAATGATAAGGTTATTAAGAGATCATTAACTCGTTTAATATATATGGTATTAAACGGAAGGTTGTTAAGTATCCTCTTTTTAGATTCATATAATTCGAAATGAATTTTTCCACAAAATCTATTTTCTGTAGATTTTTTTTTGTAGCTGCTCAGTTTTGGAATTGTATTTTTAATATTGCATAAATTGATACATTTATTTGCAGAAAGAAGGATTTGATTTATCAAAACATTATTATTTTTTGTAAGAAACCAAATCAAGTATTTTGAAATTAGTATTATTATGGCTACCTATTATACTCAGCTAAGATATGAAACAAAGAACATAAGTTTTGCCTTAGTGTTACTTATTAGATTATAAATTTACGATTGAAATGGAGATGATATGATTAACCTAGTAGTATTATATTTTTATCAGGAGGATACAATATTCTTACAAATTGAGGGACGTTCTTCCGATTCTTTCCCTGAATATACCTCAATATTCCTTTCGTCTGATTGATCTTTGTATGTTTCATTGTTTATGGCCTACAGTCCTGTGTGGTAATGACGGGATCTTAATCTATCATTCAACATTCCACCTTTCCCTTTTTCATATTTTCATATAAATAATGTCAATATTAACTTAAAACACTCATATAAACTCGTCGATTTATCTGCAAAAAGAAATAATTTCAAAAATTTAGAGAAATGGTAACATTAAAAATGAAACATATGAAACAAGATAGCATTGATCAGTTTCGTATACATTTAAAATGTCATACCTGAATACTTGTATAATAATTTTTCAACATTTCAAATATCACAAAATCCAAAAAAATATCAAAAGTTTTTTAAATATTTACAGTAATCGAACTCCAAAACACTCCTTTTGAATATTACTTGATATAACCTAGTAATTGTTTTTTCAAGAGTTTTGTGTCTTTCAATGGAGAAGTTATTGTATCATAACATATTCCTTGTTCCATTACATCACAGCCGCAACTTTTAGTGAACAATATTTACAGTTTACAGTTATAAAAATGAGTAATGAGATAAAAAAAATAGAAATTTGATAAAGAGCACTGTTTAACATTTTTTTAAAAAACAAGAAAATATCTAATCACCCTATGAAATGAACGAACCAAATAATCAATTTTTAGAAATTAGAATGTTTTTCCAAATATCAAATTCGCTAACGATATGTGTAAGTTACCTGTTCCATTTAGAATTAGGGAGCAAAATAACATCCAATTGGTTGATGATTGATATCTCTTTCTGTATAAGCATATATTCTGACTTAATCATTGCGTTTAATTCACCAATGTCGGCGCCGGTCTTTCATGAATAAGAAAAGCAATTTATTCAAAGGAATAGCGTGTGTGCAGACAATACAGAAGAACATTTCTGTTTCATCAAGATAATAGAGTTCTTTGTTATCAACAAACGAATTGTCAAATTGCATTGTGTGAAATCTACCAGTTGCGGACCACATCCAATTTTAGATATTTGATTTCGTACGTAAGATTTACGTTTTCATCGCAAACATATTCGTTTATGGTTTCTTATCTATATGCAGATATGGCCAAACAGTTCTTTTCTTTGTGGTGGAAGTGAGACTCAAGCGCATTAGCTGTCCATTTGTATATTTGTCTAACTCCTGATATAACAAGGGATGGGATAGATTGTAACTTCTATATATTACACGCCACGTTTATGGGCGGCATCTTGTCCCTTCATCAGGTGAATGACAATTCCTAATAGTGTGTAAAGGATGTAGTTGACGCAAGGGAACATGTAGATGGAAAATGTATTAAAATGAATAACCTGAGACTGATCCTATCATATCCTTATCCTGTCAAAAATTGGCAAGACACTGAAATACCTGCAGTCAACATCTATGATTGGCAAAAAGTGTAGTCAGTGCTTCAACCATGGTCTGAATAGAGACAGAGGCAGGTTAGAGGCTGGAACACAGGACAAAAGACTCTCTTTCATCATCAATGTCCTCCAATCATGTCAATGAACACGTTGTCTTAGTAGAGTGGCTTGATTTTATTCTTTAGTGACTGTCAATTCCTGTTCATCATTTAATAATTTAATTTGCGTTAACAATATTTCTTCTTATTCGCTCGCTCTCAGCTCATTGATTGTAAAAATTAACTTCATTTTAATGCACCTGGCGTCATATAGAAATAGAAATCTCGCTACTTATTACAGGTTTTCGTATTTTCGTTAATTCTTGCTGACCTGACTTTTCTCTGCCAATATGTTTGTACTTTGAAGGTCTTTAAAAGTAGAGTAGAACAATAACCTATTTTAATGAGTGCAGGATTAATAGTTTTCCAATAGACATTCAGCAATGATCTACAATGATGCAAAACAATGTAAGACCAATAAATAAGCATGATCCAATGTACATTATATGAGACATATATCAAGCTTTAAAGGTTATTCATGCTGAGATCATATTACACTTCCGTCAGAATAGCATACATTTCATTATCTATTGAATTTAGCCATGTCGCCAAACATGACTCTTGAATGCCTATGGCATTCTAATCTCAAGCCCAAACAATTCTGGAACATTATGAAAAATGTACAATTACCATCTTACTAACATCAGAATCACGAACAAATCTTATGCTACAAGTACTTTTACATATGCTCACTATATGCTTGTTAGGTGACCTGGGAGGCCATGTCGGAAAGTTGACGTTTTTTCTTTAAACAATACTCTAACAATACGCGCTGTATCTGGATAGCCGTAATCCTGCCGAAAAGTGTGTCCAGTTCTGCTGCTACAGAAAGGGTAGGGCAACTAGGCATAGAATTTGATTATTTTACTTGATTGCATTGAAATTCCTATCCACCATCACAAGATCAGTCATTCCGTGTCTGCTAATCCCTACCCAAACCATGATGCTGCCACTGCCAAAGGGTTTCAACAACTTTCACCAAGACGTCGATACAACAGCGCACTTACATCATTCCTATGCACTTTTAACCGATTGTCATCCCAAAAGATGACCCTTTACTAGTTCTGGACCTGCCATTGCCGAACTTAACGTGCCCACGTGAGACGGTGACGTATTGTGTGCACGCCACGGTAGTGAGTGAGTTGGGGTTAAACGTGTTCTGAACAATATTTCAGTTATTAAACACGTGGATGGCAAGCATCCAAAAGAGAGTGGATAGATAAGGGAGAAAGGCATCGAAAGGATGAGAGAAAAGATGGAAAGAAAGGCATAGTGACAGACAGACAACAGGTTTTAGAACGACTCAAATTTGGTCTGGCTTCTACCCGTCGACCTGTCCAGCTTGGGTGACCCTACCAGGAGCATGTACACTCCGGCTGGCATAGTTCTTGGGGTCTCTAAAGTAAGCAAACCACCACACCACGAGAAGGTATTGAGTCCAGTGGTGGTGCACGCCACGGTAGGGTGTGTAGTGTAAGACGTCTTTTCTTCGACTGATAAAATGCACATTGGTTAATCACTAACCGAGAAACTTTGGCAGTTTTGCTGATTATTTTGAAACTATCAACGTCGATGATCATGTCTTATATGTAAAACGTCGTTTTAAGTACGTTTCATATTCTTGTAATCAGGGCGTAGGATCAGGGGGGCTTGGGGGGTCTTAGCCCCCCCACTTTTTTTCGAAATGTTTTTTTTTCCAAAATGACTATTTTCCCTTTTCTACTACATATTTCCCAATAACTGGTTTAGTATTGTTACAAAACAGTTACTATGCACTACTTTGAGGGTAGTTCTAAAACTACTCTAAGGGTAGAACTAAAACATCCAATCAAACAACACACATTAAGTAACTAGTGAATTTCATCATATGTCAAGGCATGTTGTCTCTTCATCACCTGTTACAACCTCTAACTGTGGCACTTTCAGTCTTAAACTGCAGGCACAGTTTTGCATCATAGCTAAAATTAGAAAACGAAAGTAGGTGAGTGGCAAGCTCGCACGTGCATGGTGGCCTCATTCTAACCAGTCTGACAGAGAATCACCATTGGCTTGCAAACAATCGTGGTATTGTAACAGAGCTCCTACGTTTCTGCTTCTGATAAAAATGGATGCACTGAAGAAAGCACTAGAAAATGGAAATCTGGAAGACATTGAACAAGTTAGAAAGAGGGAACGCAAATTTTTGGTGGATTCTGCTTCCATGACAAAGCGTCACAAAATGAAGATCGACCACTTGTCAAACTCACTCATACCAACAGATGTTGAAACTCTTCCCAAAGACTACATCGCATAGGGGGCGGGATAGTGCAGTGGTTAGCGCGTTCGGCTTCGGAACAAGAGGTCCGTGGTTCGAATCCCGCCAGGGGCACGGCAACTTTGTCTGCAGTAGAGAACTGTTCTACACGCAGTCAGGTTTGGGTGCAATGCTACACTGAGTTTCAGCGCAGTACCACCCATGGTTCGCTAGTTCCAGTCGATGCCCGCAGGTTTCACCGCAATGCATTGCCACAATGGTGTTGCGGGCTTTCTCCCTGCAATAATACTAGCAGCCGCGATATAAGTGAAATAATCTTGAAAGCGGCGTTAAAACCCAGCTCACTCACTCACTCACTACATCGCATATGTCACAACTGGAAATGGGAATTGTCTATACAATTCAGTTTCGTTATATCTCTGTGGTACTGAATCTTTGGCCAATAACCTGCGTATGCTAACCAGCATAGAAATGTTCCTGATGGCTAAGGACTACATGCTTCGTAGTCGCAAAATGCAAGAACTTTTTCTCGATGTAAACAAGATGAAATTGCATACATCATTCTATTGCTTTCTGATGGTGGATTGCAGAAATTCGATGCATCAAAGGATTTATTGGGAGCAATCCAGTATGAGGCTGTGCTGAACTGTGAAAAAGGTGTGTGGTGTTCTGTTCTTCACATGTGTGCTTTAGCAGAAGTTGTGGATGAATACTGCAGGATCGTGTCAGTTTATCCTGAGGTTCAGTACCAGCTCAGATCGGCATTGAATGGTCCCATACCTTCTACTGCAGAATCAGGACATGTCTTGCATATTTTATGGACAAGAGATGGAATGCTTGACAATCGACCTGGAACAATATTTCAACCAAATCATTTAGTTCCTATTCTTCCAAAGACGGTTAATGCAGATCAGAGCACAGCGCCGATACCAAAGAAGAGACGGGTCATTGATGACTACTTTTTTACTAAACAGAGGGCAAAAACAACTACTTCAGAGTCACCTAAGATCAGCACAACATCTACTTTGTATAGCTCAACATCTGGAAAAGTGCAAACCGAAGAGAGATCAGACATGTTATGACAAGCTGAAAACACACTGAACCTGTCAAATACTCAAGGGGAAGGAACTGAGAAGCCTGCTGAATTGGATGAACAGTCTACTACATGGAAAGTTCCAATAATCCCTGAGCCACACCAACCAAGGAAAAAATTTCAAATGCGAAAATTTGCAAACAAAACAGAGCATTCCAATACAGTTGGTTTGAGAAATGGAAGTGGATACATTATGCTGAATCGACAGACAGTGCATTCTGTTTTGTCTGTGCCAAGGCGTTTAAAGAGAATAAACTTTCAAATGCATGTATTGAAAAAACTTTCATCTGTGATGGATTCAGTTACTGGAAGAAACCCAGTAAATTTCAAGAACATTCCTCAAGTAAATGCCACTATGAAGCTATGGAAAGAGTGGTCATTCTTCCAAATGTGGTAAAAGACATCGGTGAGACTCTTTCTCAAGAACATACTCAAGAAAAGGCTCAAAATTGGAAATGTCTTTTAAAAGTCATCAGTAGCATTCAGTATCTCTGCAGACAAGGTCTTGGTGTTAGAGGGAAGAGTGATGGAACTGAACAGGATGCTAACTTCATTCAGCTTTTGAACTTGAGAGCAAGAGATGACACTGACCTCACTAAATGGTTAGAAAAAAAGACCAATAGATACACAGCCCCTGATATTCAAAATGAACTTATAGAAATCATAGCCAACAGAGTTTTGCGAAAAGTGGTGGAGCCAATTCAAAAGTGTCCCTTCTTTGCCATTATGGCTGATGAAGCTGCTGATATGTCCTACAAAGAGCAACTTGTGATTTGCATTCGTTGGGTCGATGATGAATTTGAAACTCACGAGGAGTTTGTTGGACTGTATAGTTTAGCAAACATTGAAGCAAATACAATATTCAAAGCAATAGAAGATGTTATGTTGAGATTGAAATTGAACTTCAATCAAGTACGAGGACAATGCTATGATATGGCTGCTCCTATGGCTGGGAAAAAGAATGTGCTGGTGAAGTACATTACAGATCGTGGAAGCAGAGCGGTTTACACACATTGTTATGGCCATGCTCTGAATCTCTCCTGTTCAGATACCATTAAGAAATGTCATGTGTTGAGAGACACGATGGATAACACCAAAGAAATTACCAAACTGGTCAAAGATTCTCCTCGACGAGAAAATCTTCTCAAAGACATCAAGGAGACGTCAGTCCAGACCTCACTAGGGATCAGAGTCCTGTGCCCACGCAGATGGACTGTTAAGGCTGAAACACTTGACAGTGTGAGAGAAAATTATGTTGCACTTCAAGAACTGTGGGATGAATCTCTCGACACTGAAATGAAATGCTTTGACTTCCTCTTTGGATTTATGCTGTCTTCCAACATTTTAAGAAACAGTGACAACCTAAGCAGAGCTCTCCAAGCTAAAACCTGCTCAGCAGCTGAAGGTCATAAAATGGCTCACAAAACTCTGGCTGTACTGAGAAGTATGAGAACAGATGAAATGTTCAATCTTTTCTGGCAGAAAGTGTCTCTCCAGGTCAAAAACCTGAATGTGAAAGAAGCATGCCTTCCACGACAGAAACGTCTACCAAAACGTCTAGATGAGGGCTCAGAGGCGTATCAACCTTTGTCTGTAGAGGAACATTACAGAAAGATCTAATATGAAGCTCTGGATCTTGTGATATCCAGCATCACCGACAGATTTGACCATCCTGGATACAAAGTGTACATGAATCTGGTCTCCTGATGAAAGCTGCTGCTGCTGAGGACTACTCTGAAGAACTTCAGTTTGTCTGCCAAACCTACAAATCTGACATCAACAAGAGCAGACTGGACACTCAGTTGCACACTCTCAGTGTGAACTTGCCAAAGGAACGACAATCAAGACCAGACCTCAAAAACATCCAGGAATATGTCCAGGAAAACTTGCTTCTTTTGCCCGAAGTGGCCACTCTCGTGAAGCTTATTCTTGTCATGCCTGCAACAAATGCCACTAGTGAGAGGTCGTTTAGTTCGATGAGGCGGGTGAAGAACTATCTGAGGTCGACCATGAGCCAGAGGCGCCTCAACAACTTGATGGTATTAAACATCCACAAAGAAGGTTCAGATGAACTGAACTTGTGTGAGGTTGCAGAGGAGTTTGTTGGATGTAGTGAACATAGGCTCAGTGTCTTTGGGAAGTTCAAGTGATAGACGAGAACAATGTATGATGTAGTCATTGTTACGTGTATGTTCACCTTACACCCCACATGTAAGTGCTGGGTTATCTGTACTGATGCTAGTAATGGATAATAAAAAAAGGAATTAAACTGACTTCAGTATTATGTCCTAATTGATGATAAGATGGGATAAGCAGCCAGCAAGTTTCCTTTTTTTTTTTTTTTTTGGTTACAAAATTTCAGTTCAAGCCCCCCCCCACTTTCAAATTCGCTCCTACGCCCTTGCTGTAACTATTTACTTAAATAGCCTGTCCTACTGTATGTTCTGCACTGACATCGCTTATGCTTTCATTTTCAAAACTGTCAAAAGGAAGGCATACATAAACATTAATAGAAGAATTGACTTTGTTCCTTCATTTTCAATGATGAGATGTCAAAAACAGAAAATGGATATTTTACAAGCCCAGAAACCACAACAAAATAGTCTCTTCACTGCATTAAGGCCAAGATCTGCTTATGTTAGACTACCACTACTACGTGATATTTTGTTATTTTATGTACAAATGAATATCAGTATATGTTTTACACTACAACTGTCACCGCTTATGCTTAAGTGTTAAAAGTTTCATATGAGGATTGACAGGTAGCGTATTTCGTTGTTTGACATGTTTCATTACACAAGGCATTTTTGGAACGGGGTGGCAAACAAGTTTATCAAATCTAGAACAAAACATACACATTTAATGATATGAAAGACCTGTGTAAAGAATGTATTCAAACAATAATTATGAGCCCTTCTTACTTGAGATGTCAAATATTTAAAAAAGACAGAAATGGTGGATATATAAGTCACACTATATCTCATGCTTCTATCGATTTTCATTGTTTCATTACATTAGTCATTACACCTTGGCGTTATGTTTATTTTGTGCGCGAGTTAAGGTTTTAAGAGAGGCCTTTAGCCAATTAAAATGGGATGAGTTTAATTTCTTCTTATCCTTAGGATAATAATCTGAGATTTTGTTCCTATTTTGATGGACATGTTTATATCTGATATGTTGATTGTTGAAATGTTAAATTAATAGTTTCATTTTCTTTCATTGCGTGTTTAGTATCATTTTACATTGCATATTATTTCAAAACACATAACTGCTTAAAAACCTATCTTGAAAATCAAAAGAACTATGTTCTTAAGATCGTATCCTTCTTTGATATTTGCCGTTATATGTCATAAGTTACACTGAAATAAGACGAGTATTTTTGTCTGTAAAATAAAATTCGAGGTTATTTTCGGTGTACAATAAAAAAACATTACATTATCGTGAAGTATCCGAGGTACTTGTTTGTTATGTGAATACTTATTGTGTTAAGACTGATTTTTAAAAACTTTAAAAAATGAAAAATAATAAAAAGAATGAAAGTATTTTGAAAGGTGATAAGTTTTGAATAGACTAACTTATCATTTAAAGGTGGTTTTATTTCAAACCTATATGTGATAATCAATAGCGTGAAGACGTTTGTAGTCAAATGACATTTCTCTGTCAGGGTTTTGTTCTTTGAAGGATAATCATTCAGTAGAAACAATTATTTTAATTAGTGTAGGTTGCAATCGTTTTGCACAACAATTTAAAATCAATATAGAAATCCTTAAACATGGAGTATAAACATGTTTCAAGTTTATTCAGGGTTATTTTGTTACGCTTACCTCAAAATAGGATAATTTTATCCTTGAAAATCCTCTGATGTCTTCCGGGTAGCTCTTGAACAGCTCCTTTCATTAGGAAGTATTAAACACTATCTTTAGGATACACTAATTAAAATACAAATTTATACAACTTAATTTTCTTTTTTCACCAAATCAACAAAATAGAAATATTTATTTTAGTACTTTGGGGACATACATCCTGCTACATCAGCGTAATTGAATTTGCTGATCCAGCTCCTTCCATATACCCTGATCTCTTTCGAGTCAAATCCCTCGTACGACTGGCGCGGCCTGATGTTCGTGACTGTACTCACCTGTTATTTTTTAAGCAAATGAAATGTCGTTATCCAACGAGCTTGAACCTACTCTTTTGAAATTAACGGACTTTTCCATCCGGGTTGTGTCGCTGTTGCTTGATGCGAGTCGTCTCATTGGCTGGTTAGATAGCTAGCGATACGAGGCTTTTGAGTTTAAAGGTCGGCATCCGCCACTATACACGGTGTTGGCGTGGCCAAGTTAACCTGAAAAACTACACCTTGAAGGGAAAAATTTTGGGTGCCTATGTTCAAAGTGGAATAAATCAAAATCGTCTAACCGGAAGTTATCATATTTATACAATATATCCTTGACACTACGAAGAAGGGGAATTCCTCAACATTTTTATCCAAACTAAAAACTAAAAGAGTACTTTGACTGTATTTACTTCATTATTGTTTCCAAATTTAAATTATCTCTGTAACTATCACGTGACTAGATTCTTATCATTACCATACCAAACAAGTCTTCTAGTGGAGGAAAAAATCCATGCAGAGTCTCAGATTTCAATGCCTTCCCAGCCTGACTGGGAAATCAAAACCTCCCCCATCCCATATGTCCCCCAAATATTTAGCTATTGTTATGGGGATAAGCTATAGAGACTTATTAGTAAGGTTATGAAAAAATTGTTGTGAAAGGAAATGGATTTAGATAATTTTGTATAACTTTTGTCAACAATAGTGAAATATTCACTTCAAATACATCCAAACTTTGTTAAAAGACTATGATTGTTTTGAACAATTTTTAACAAAATGTTAACAAAAATACAGTTCCTTGTTAGATCTTTATTTAATTCTCTATTAAAGATCTCATCAAATTCGTGTTGGTCATCTCATTGAATATACAAAACATAATATACTGATGACACTATCAGCTTATCACACAAAATCAAACTTCATGTTTTATAATTTATGGGTTATTTTCCTGATTATATTATGCACTGAATCTAAATAGACTACTACCAGCCACAAGTTGTAGTAAAGTTTTGTGACCTCTGACCCTGCTGAGCTCTCCCAGGCACCAAAAACCGTTACTGCCCTAACACTCAAACACTTATTATATCTTCTGTTTATGGATTCAACCAATCACAGTAAAGATGACAAAGATAAGAAACCCATGGGTTTTCTGGAGGTTTGTATTCCGGCCTTTAAAGGATATCAGGGTATATGGAAGGAGATGGATCAGCGGATTCAATTACACTGATGAAGCAGGAAAGGGGACATATTGCTGTTAAACTTTTGACTTCGTATAGTTATAAAACTGTAGTCAATTTATTCTACATATTAGAGAATTCAATACGTCACTCGCACTCATGTTGGTTGTAATAAATGTAAGTCAGTTTACGTTCAATATCTGAAACTATTTTTTTTTAAATCGCAATAATAATGGACAAGAAAAGAGTAGCAAAACGCTTTTCGTGTCGACCATCTTAAATATGATAGGTCTTAATAACTTGCATTGTATAAGGCAACCAACATAAGGATACTCTTTGGACTAGTTTTTGACTAAAATATCACGTACAGACTCGTCGCACCATATGAGACAAGGCCCTTTCACTCGACACGGAATAATTGAAAAAGTGATGCAAATTTAGCTACATCAATGGATTCGCCATATCACTTACTGACTGGGCGCTCAATATGAGACAACATTGTGTCATTTGAATACTGGAGCATCCTGTACGGGTTGTCTGCATCTACGTGATGAGGGTTGTTTCACCGGAACATCTCCCCCTGTCAGAGGGTATTAATCCTAATTCTGTCTAAAAACACGCACATCAAGTTTACCACAATATGCTTATTAAGTTAAAGACGCAGGGCCAACATATCAACAATTTTTAATTGGAATTTTACACAAATGGTATATTAAAAATTCTATTCAAAACATGAGTCAATATTTGACTATGATACCTGTGAGGGTTATATAATGACAATATTAGATTTACCAAATTTTCGAAGATTGAAAACGAAAAGCCACTCAATTGCAACGACTTGGAAAGCTTTTTCTAGCTTAAGAAATTGTTCATCATTTCTTATATAAAGACATTATGAAAATGGCAATTTCATAACGCTGTAACAATTTTATTATACATAATGTCGTGCAGACTTCCTAGATTTTATGGCATGATAAGATCATTTAATAAAAACTCGATAAAACTCGGTATTAAAAAAGATTATAACTTGGACTTGGAAAAAGATCAAAGAAATATCAGTATATCTGAACTCCATGTGATGATAATCTTAAAATCAATTAAACGTCTGAAGAAGAACTATTAATAAATGCAAACTGCGCAAACCGTTTTGTTAAAGCACACAATATTACTCTAGACCCTTAGTTGAGGTGGTTTCAGTTAAAATTGCTTGTTAAGATTTGTTAAGATGCTTAATATTGTCAACAATTTAAGTTCCTTCTTTAAGGCTAAGGTTCTATCCTATATCTGCTTTTGGGCTGTGGGGTAAGCAAAATCTTGCGGAATAATTTCACAGATTGGACTGTATCAAAATGCGAACATGCTTGTAAAATCAAGTTTACTGGAGACTTGATCCAACTTTGATAATATCCAATCTTCAAAAGTGACAATATTTTGGATCTGATACTTTTGTTATTTAAAATTCACATTTACGGATGTAAAATGCAAAACAACCTGCCATGCATTAAAATTTGTTTAAAAGTTGTCAGATATTACTATCAGATAGAAAACAGTACGCACTTCAACAAATCTAAACATGTTAGAAATTGGCTTCCTGTGAAATTTAATTTTTCTGCAATCTTTCGTAATTTGTAAATGCCTTTATTTGGTGTGTTTTTGTGTATAAATGAGTGAAAGAATGTGCACGTTGTTTTGGGGTATTTTTCTTTTTGTTTTGTCTCTTGACGTATGAAAATCCTAGTGATACGATCAAACTTGATCTGCCTCGCGTGATGATTTTCCAGGAATAAGAATATATTGAAACGCATATGGCAAATGTTTCAACAATTATGTCGGTAATGATAATTATTTTGAAACTAGCTGTTTGTTATCAAACTCGTACGTTCATGCTTTTATGTACAAATATAAGACCTTGATGACCATTTCTAAGACAACATTGTTTGTACTCTAATTTTGACATGTTACGTTTATGTAGTTAAAAATGAAAGTTTACCTACTTTTTTTCTACTTCATTGTTTTGAATGACTTACGCCCAATAAGTGTAAAAGGATTTCCTTATAAACAAAAGTACCAAAAAAACATAAGACACCTGATGATATTGCTGTTCTTAATAAACGTAAATATGATCAACCTTTTATGCACTTAAATGAACATTTCTTTAAAAATATTGTCGGTTGAGAAGGAAGTTTAACTGCTCTTAGAAACCTATTAGGGATTTCGTCTTTGGTTCAGGAAGTGTCCTGTTCTCCCAATATAAGCACCTAGAAAAATAACATTTCGTTTTTAAAACCCTTTTTTACTTTGCATAAAACGTCCAAATACATTATCATTTACAATTTTCTTTTACTGTTTTATATAATTTTTACAATTCTACCTGAGTTTTCACAATACTATGTCATAAGCTACGAAAAAGAAACGTGAACAGGTTATTTTCTGTGTAGGTTAAAAATTCAAAATTCAAGAGTTCCTTTGGTAATTATTGTAATGTGGAGAATTAATGTGCTCTTTAGAAGTTGTGTAAAACAATAAACAGATTAAAAGTTTTGTGAAAGGTTATACGGTTTTGATAGGCTTCACTTATTCAAACTTATATCTGATGATCAATTGGTTCTAGAAAACTAAATTCTTTAAATACTTAATGATTTTTTTATAAAAACGTTATCCTTTCACCCAGTATTTGAGATCCGGGGATAAGATATGCACATGCAAGTTACAACGTTAGAACAACAAGTACATGGTAGACACTGATGAGGAAAAAAATAAGGTATTCCCAACAATAACATGTCAGAACATGACATTTTAATGTCCACAATAATTGGTACACACTTTTTTCAAATCGAACAAACGATTAAATTTAGTATACGTAATTTATTGTTTTATTAAATTATGATTTCACAAATAAATTGATATAGGGTATTTTTTAATTCTAGCAAATGCTTAGATAAAAACGTTTTGACCTGTGTTAGATTACATAATGGACTAGGCAGAAAGACATTTGGTAAGGTATGAAAATTGTTTCCATACATGGCCTTATCATACAGTTTATGTTGTCATCTTACAATTTACAAGTGCCAAAAATGTTAATATTTGCTACACATCTTAAAATATGTTATTGTTTACGTCACCGTCAGCGATCAAGGAGAAAAAATCCGGCAACCATGTTTACATAGAAAGTTGCAAGAATCCAAAGGTCCACAAAACCGCAGTGTCATGTTTTCCCCCGTGTTTCCAAATTGAGAGTTGCAAAGCCAGACGCATCACGGATGACCATCAACCTGATATCTGAGACGACGAGCATGCTCTGTTGGGTGGCAGCATGTTTATGAAGTGGTCTTTGGGACGTCTTCCGATGTTTATAATGACTTGATTGGCATTCTCATAGCATGCCTATTAGGAAGCTAATTACAGGTTGTCATTGCTTGAATGGACAACATTCTTCACCATGACACGAGAAAACTCTTTTTACTAAAATGCAATGATATGAAAGTTTAATTGTAATTGGGGGATTTGATTATATACGAGAGTAAAAGTTACTTCAAACTTTATAATTTTAAGATTATTAATTATGATGTATTCATTCATTCATTAACACAATCTTAAAATCAATCAAAACATTCAAACATCTACTAGCACTAACTGATAAAAATGCAGTTCACCCATGTGTCATGTAACTATGTATGTATATGTGTGAATGAATTTATAACCGTTACACAGTTCTAGGCGGGATAGCGCAGTGATCAGAGCGTTCGGCCACAGATAACGAGGTCTGTGGCTCGATTCCCGCCAGGGGCTCTGTAAATGTGTCTGCATTAGGGAACTTTTCTACACGCAGCAAGATTTTTGGTGCCATGCTACACTGAATTTTGGCGCAGTAACACCCATGGTTCGCTAGTTCCAGCCGAGCTGGTGCTAGATTTCCCCCCAATGCATTGCCACAATCCCCATACGACTATGTTTGTATACTATCCCAAAAAAGTAACGCATAGGTGATTTTTCATAATTGAAATCGAAATATTTTTATTTGTATTATTTTTATTGTCCAAAAAAGTAATGATATTGATGATACTGACAAGTTGCTTTCGTTTTCTTTTCCAAAAATGGATCTTACATGGAAATGTTGACTTTGGTGAACATTTTAAGGGTAAATCAAAAACGCTTCGCCACAACGCAACACCTGCAATTACGCACGTGAAAGTTTTGTGGAAAATGCATGCAGTGTGTGGCTATAAAAAGGGATGCCGCATTCGGATTTGCCACTTGTTTGGAGATTGATTGTAAGACACTCCATGGTGGCACGTCTTGACGCTATAACAAGAAACATCGCCATCGGAAGACTTCAAGCTGGAGAGTCCCAATGTTCGGTGACAGGACGTCTCCACGTTAGCCAGAGCACCATTTCAAGACTTTTCGACAGGTTCTTTCAGACCAACACGACAAATGACAGTCCCCGTTCAGGCAGGCCATGTGTCACCACACCAGCTCAAGATCGCTACATCCGGGGCATCCATTTGCGTTATCGCACAACTACTGCCGAGAGTACTGCAGGCAACATACCAGAACTGAGAAGAATTTCAAGCCAGACTGTAGGGAACAGCTTGAGGGAGGATGGATTGAGAGCCAGGAGACCCTACGTTGTCAACGTTCCACGTCGTCAACACCGTGCCAATCGACTTCGTTGGTGTAACACAGTTGGTGTTTGGAATCTTCGCAACTAGCGCCTAGTTTGGTTCGGTGATGAATCCAGGTTCCTACTGCGGAGGCGAGATGGCAGAAACCGTGTTTAATGGCGTCGGAACGAACGTTTTGCCGCTTAATGTGTCCTTGAGGTGGACAGATTTGGTGGAAGCAGCGTTATGATGTGGGCGGCGATATCGTACACTGGTCGCACCAATTTAATCCACGTTCATGGAAATTTGACGGTCGTACGCTACAGAGACAACATCCTGCAGCCACACCCCCTGCCCGTTATTGACGTCCAATGTGAACTGTTCCAGCAAGACAACGCCAGGCCACATGCTGGACGAGTCACTGGAGATTTCCTCGCCAGAAACAACATTAATAAGTTCCAATGGCCGTTTCGTTACCAAGATTTGAATGCAATTGAACATCTTTGGGATGAACTTGATCGACGTCTTCTTCAGCGTCAACAACAGCCTCAAACTCTACAAGAACTGGCTCTATTTGTGCAGCAGGAGTGGCAGACGATTCCAAAACCAACCATATAGCGTCTAATCCAGTCGATGCCAAGGCGGGTGAGAACTGTCATCAACGCACAAGGTGGCCACAACAGATGCTAACTTTCTACGGACGTCTGTGAAATATTGTGAAAGCCATATCTAATGTTTTTACGTAATTTCGTTAATTGATATTTCCTTAAATCTGATGTAAAAAATCACACTCTTAACTTCATTTCCTTTCAATTTATATGCGTTTGAAAATACAACAATTTCTCCTAACAAATCTGGCTATGCGTTTCTTTTTTTGGATAGTATACTTAAGGCGATTAAAATAGATTACTCATTTTATTAAATACGCTGTTTACATGTAAATCACTCTAATAATGGGAAAGACAATATATCTGGATAACAAGTTCCACATGATTAAATTCACGACGTCTTGGTGTACATGTGGTGTGAGTGGGATGTTATGAATATCAGAATTGGTTATATATATACCAAATTATATTAAAAAAACAAGTAAACGGAGAGGAAAACTAAATGAAGATGTTATACATTGGGGATTTGAAGTACAAGCATGATGAATGTTTTAAGTGGTATAATAAACAAATGCCTGCAGGATTTATTGAATAAGTGGTTAGCAAGACTATCAACAAAACCCAAAGCATCAAGCCTGAACCATCCACATCACCAATAAGAGTCACATAGATCCCCTCGACCATCAAGTACTACTGCCTCATCAAGTCATGATTGACATTACCTTTTCGTACTTGAAAGGTGACCAACTCTGTATTCTTCCAAGATCTTGGTCTTAATCCACCTAATTGATAAAACAAATTGATCTTTCGTAAGCAAAAAGGTACTTTATTCCCAGAGAAAAACGGTCAATAGCACATTTTTTTAAACGAATTCAACCATATTCAGGTTATACTAATATATATTGTGTTGTATTGCCAATTATATACAGCTTAAAACTTTCCATTAAGGACACGAAGACATCCTTTTAAGTTCACTGATTTTTATCAAACCTGATACATTGCTCGTTAATTCATGACATCTTGATTTCTTAATTAATTAAATACATGGTATCATTTAAGGTTTACATCAAAGATTACTATTTGATAAATGGTAAATTCTTCTTTAATACACAACGAATAGTAATGAAACACTAACCGCCCAAATTAGAAGCTTCATATCATTATAAAAGTAAAATAATTAATTTCCAAAAAATGATATTTCCTTCAATAACGGCATAATGGAATTACACCGAAATATGATTCTAATTTGTCACACGATACGTGTGATCATTAGTAATGAACCTGTGTTTAAAGTGAATTTATCTTGGATTATCTAGGTTTTCTATAATAGTGATTTTCTTCATTTTAGAAGCAATAAAGATCATCACCTATAGCATCATCAAGTACATATACAACGTTGTAAGAGAAAGTTTATAATTATTTTATTACTGATATTATGTAGGGTTTTTTTAAAGAGAGACAAGCTTAAGCGTCTTTATATCATCAGTAGATAATTCCTTAATTACTATGGGAACTGGCTGTTAAAACGGATGGCTGCGATGGTTCCATATAAATGGCTTTAATTGTTTCAAAATGACCCCAACTAGAATAAAAGGGGTAGAAATTGTTGATTTCACAACATACATCCTTTTTCCTATGTGTTCTATGCGAACTAGGCGGTAAAGTTGAAATATATACTTCTCGATGTCACATCCTGGTGATTTAAAAGTCACATCCCGGGGTAAATGAAACATGTTTTACGATACGGAAAAGGCTATTTGAGGTGTAGCTAGGTTTGATGGTGAGTTTTACGATACTGAAAAGGCTATTTGAGGTGTAGCTAGGTTTGATGGTGAGTAGATTTGGAACACGCTCAATGAATAATCTATTCAACATACATGCCATGGAGGAAATTGCTTACTTTATATAATGAGAGGCTTTGACTATGGAAATGAATAAAACCAGTCCTATGTTCTATTCGACATACATGTATCTATAGTTAAATGAGTTGTCTTACTGCCATGCAATTGTCTTCTGATATCAATCAACTGCCAATGACAGATTCTTTGACAGAACATTCAATGATATTTTGGTATGGATTTTTATTTATCCAATACTGGACTTTAAAGCTAAATACCATCTTTCCAGTGTCGTTATAATCAGTTGACATTTATATATATTTATGGTCCTTCGTTGATAAAATTGACAGACAGGTGTAAGTTGGATAATTCACTGTCAATCTTACTTCAGAGGGAAAATCAATAGTTGACAGTAATTCATAATGATGACAGTTCCTGTTACCACTGTCGTAAATGATTCATGTCTTATACAAAAGCCTTTAATGTCATTCACTGAAGACAAGCATTAATGCTAGCAGCCGTTAAAGCGGCGTTAAACCCGAACCACCTCACCTCACCTCATTTGTATGATTTGTGATTTTATTATATATTAAAGGAATAGTCTTAGAAATGTTGGCATACGTGATTTTTTTCAAAGTGAGTGTTTTCATCATTATTTGACCGGGAAGTTATTGAGAAGTTATGTCTTCTTTTTCATCTTTGCAAGTTTTTCAATTCTAACGCACGTATATACAACCATCAAATAATGTTTCAACCACATACTTATGTGTAGTCAAGAGATGTCAGGATAGATTTTGTTTTTAAAAATTCTAGATACACGTTTTTAATGTAATTTCTATTTATATTGTCGATATGCAAATCCAAAGTGTGTGATCTTCTGTCTATGTCATGGTAAACACATTGTGGTTACACTGTCTTGACGTCGTGTCTTAATGAAGCAGACTGCAGATTAATACCGGACAGCGGAAGCCGTCCCAATCATACAGATTCAGACACCCAACACAGCTTGCTTCCGGTGCCACGTGACAGGAAGTTCTCTTGTGATGCATCTAGTCTGTATGTGATAGGGCAATTCTGAAATTAGGACACTTAGTCTCAGTTACCAACACTTCAAGTCACACATTTGCAAAAACTATATGCTCGTGTTGGGTGATTTGTACATTCATTATTTACAGTTGTTATATGCAAGATGGATGCTGAGTGTTATACGAAAAAAGTCTTACACTTTTAGAAGTTGGAGGGTTAAACGAGATGTAAGTAAAATCAAAGCTTGTGAGCAAGAGATCGAATAGATTTATAACTCGGTAGGTAATAACAAATATTTTGGTGCAAACTTTATATCTGCATTTACTTCCCTCTTTATCTGATAATTGACAGTTCTTTCAAGATTTCAAATTTAAACTTTTAGAAAAAGTCAAAGTGTCAGAGGTGATTTAAGAAAATAATTTCTTGATATCTAAAATAAATGTGTACATGTAGCATATAAGATTATACTCAAATTGTCAAAAATCCAAATGCGAAAGTAAGGGATACATTTCAATTTTGACGTAGCCGTGAGGCCCTTCGAATCATGAATCTCTCAATGACCTTCAATGCATTGATTTTTTCAGAGACTTTTGCCTTATAAAACAATACCGGTTGACTGGTCGACTGCTTTATTTGAAATTGACCTACAATCTATAGAACAATGTATACACTGTTCTTTGAAATGTAAGACGAATGAAAAACACTTGAGTTCTATAACTTTCCAGATAATATTTTGTACTTATTTCTAATTCATAAATATATTTTTATCATGTTTGATGTAATGTTATCATGATAATTGTCCTACTAAATCTCTTGCTTATGTCAATAACATTTAATCAAAAACCTCGTTAAAGATTGTAATGATAACATTGTATTTCAACAACCAAACTGCCTTTTTCATATGTGTATTTGTTTAGAAATTGAAATGAAATACTTGAGGTTTACGTAAAGATATATAAAAATCTGCTGACACAACATTCCCTAAGAAATAGAATCTGTTTTCTTTTCTTAATCTTGACTCATTAAAACGGTTTTTTTTAATTTTTGACAAATTTACCACGCTACCCTCATGTGAGTTTGAAGGTATTTCATTTTTTCAGTTAAAGATATTCCAGCTTCGAAATGAAGGAGTGTTTAAAGGAAAAAAGGTCAAAAACAAATCCCAAACACATAAATTAAGTGAAAAAAAATTTCATAAGATATTTCGTCACTTGTCATTACCTTGCAAGATTATGATGCGCCGTAGTAGCATTACTGTACTGGATTTCCTTTTAAAAGGCAAGGATCCAAAAACTACATGTAAATGTGTAGAGATGGTCATGTTTTTGAAGCATGGTTGTAACATCAAAATGAAGTTGCCATCGTTGATTTAAATTGTCTGATTACTTTATATGGGAACAAATCATTGATTTCCCTCACTTTTTTGTTTCTGTTTTCTCGCCCCTTAAACGTTGATTGATATCATAAGGTAAGAGTGGGGTGATTTCGTATTCCTCAGATTGCTAGCCTTCAAGAACCAAGCTATATCAACTTCGCAACATTGACTGCTGTTGTTACATTTGAAAGACAATATTGTTTGGTTAAAAACTTCTTATAGCAGAATTAACCTGTTGTTTAACGAGACAACAGCGACGTTCATTTTCTATGATGCTATCATATCATTCTATCTGTTAATGAATTCCGGTTTCCAACTGTATAAAACGTACCATTTAGGTTCCTAAAACATCTTCGTGCACAACTCGCTTGTGCGCAAACCCACAACTTGACTATGGCATATGCGTCACTTTCTGATGAATCTAAATTGAAGCTTCATGGTGTTGATAGAAGAATTCTTCTGCGAACTTTTAAGGGCCTCAATACACAGAATATAGCTGGAACACCGATGTTACCACAAATGACAGGCCCGTTTAGGTATAAGAATTTGGTCAGATACAGGATACTGTTGGACTACCGATTCCAACTTATAGTCCAGATATGAATCCCATTGAACATACTTGAAACCATATTGACTGTCATCCGATGCATGGGTAACCAACCCTGATTGAGTTATCAAAATGATTGATTATGCATGTTGTTAATGTTAACACTGTTATCGACGCAGTGTCAACATGGATTTCCGTCTTGAAAATGACCGAGGTTGAGCTGCATGTCGTTATTTTTCTACTATAAATCTGTCAACCTGTCATATATGTCACCCTGCTAAACAATATTCCAGCAACTTTATTAAATGCATTTTCTTCCAAGGCAAACCAAAGATTCCTATATGCTTAAAATGGGCTAATTTCAATGTTAGTGAATGATAAAATAATGATGAAATGCATACGTTGTCACAAAAGCAACAGTTAACAGCTTGTGAACTATGGTATATCCAATTTCAAAATTGTTGTTGGGGTGACAACCGTTATTGGCAATAGGTGTACTTTAAATAGATTAATGATAAGTGTATAAATGATATCAGAAACATACATATTCTTAAGTGATGTATATCGAATGAACTGGGCATATCATCAGAGAGTTAGTTAGTAATAATGTTGTTTCAGAGGAATTCAAAACGAGTACCATAAATTATGATGAATTATGAATTAAACTTTATGGAAAAAGCCAATGCTGTTTTAGAAAAATATGAATTATAACGGTAAAAAGATTTAAATGAACGTCCGACAAAGTGTTGATTAAATTCACATGGCAAATTAAATATATGTCAGAGAAATGTGTATGTCATGTTTTAAAACATGTAAAATGGACTAAAATTTCAGAAAATGCTATTTTTGCATTATTTGACAAACAACTTTTTGGAACACAATATGATTTGCTCTACTCATGTGTGTATATCCATCCAGAGACCTCATCGTGGTATGATAAATTCAGCTCAAATTGTAAGAATGGCATAACTATTTTTCAGGAGAAATTATTTGAAATATTACAAGAATGTGATTCTCTGTGTATATTACGTGGTGGTGATTTCAATGCAAGAACTGGAACTAAATCTGATTTTGTGGAAGATGATATAGTAGAGTACACTGAAAATCATAATTACTTCCAATCTCATATCTGATTACTTTAATCTTAAACGCTTTTCACTTGATAAAATTTTGAATAACTTAAGGAAATGTTTAACAGATTTATGTTCAGTTCTGAATATCCATATTATGAATGGAAGATGTGGCAGTGATACAAATGTTGGTGATTTTACTTTTGTTGGTGTTAATGGCATAAGTGTTATTGACTACATTATAGCTTCGTCTCCATTATTTGACAATGTTGTAGACTTCTCTGTAGATTCCCGCTCAGATTCAACTCATCTCCCTGTTACTCTGACATTAAGAGCTCATGCAATAGAACAACCGTCAAAACAGAACAATAATCAAGAAAGGATGTCATTCAAGTTTGTTTGGGATAATGACAAAGCTCATATCTTTAGAGACAATTTATTTTCTGACCAAGTCCAGATTTTACTTGACAAATCAATAGATACAGCATTGTCAGATATTGATGAAAGTATTAATTACTTAGTAGATGCACTTAAATTATAAATTAGCTGGCTCAGACATGCAAAAGAAATTTGGAAATAGAAAGCGTAAACAAACATGTAAATGGTATGATGCAGAGTGTGATAATCTGAAAAAGAAGAGATGTAGAGCACTCAATAAATTTAGGAGATGTAAAGATAAAGATTCACTCAGAGAATACCACAAAATCAGAAACCAATATACAGCTGCTTGTAAAGAAAAGAAACAAAAGTATTTTATGAATAAGCAGCAAGTCATAGAGAAAAACATTCATGACTAAAAAATTATTCTGGTCAGAGATAAACAGTTTAGGTAAAGATCAAAAGGTAAATAATATCAACATTAAAGATTGGTACAGTTATTTCAAGGATCTGTTTACAATCACCAAAACTGACATAAACATGGATAGGCAGCCTGATTCACAAGCCAATAATTATTCAGAACCAGACACTGAATTAGCAAATGATATACTAGATTCCCCCATTACTAAAGATGAGATTCTAGAAAGTATACAACATCTAAAATGTAATAAATCTCCAGGGAAAGATCAGATTATTCCTGAGTTTTTTAAACACTCTTCAGATATTATTGTCCCTTATCTTGAACTTGTATTCAATGTTATCTTAGAAAATGGATCATTTCCAGAGGCTTGGTCGTTAGAGATTATTGTGCCAATTCATAAGCAAGGTGATCCCAACATTGTAAACAATTATAGAGGCATCTCACTGCTTAGTATATTTGGTAAATTATTCACATACATAATCAATAAAAGACTTGTATTTGGGGCAGATGCTCTCAATAAAATCAATGAAGAACAAGCAGGTTTTAGGGAGGGATATTCAACTATTGACAATATATTTATACTTCAAGCTTTGGTCAACAGATACCTCAGTGTCAAAGGAGGGAGATTTTATGTGCTCTTTGTTGACTTTGCCAAGGCTTTTGACTCTGTACAGAGAGATAAACTATGGAAACTTTTAAGATCTCATGGCCTTAGCGGCAAAATGAATAAACTATTGGGAAGCATTTATGAGAATGTAAAGGCTTGTTCGCGAAATAATAATGAGATTTCAGAAACTTTTATTAGTCAACTAGGAGTGAGGCAAGGGTGCATTTTAAGCCCATTTCTGTTTACCTTTTTCATAAATGAATTAGCAGCTCAAATCAATTCCAACTGTACACATGGCATTCAGCTACATCCTGATATTACCCAAATAATTTTATTATTGTTTGCAGATGACATTATTCTTTTCTCATCCACAATCAAAGGATTACAGAGCCATATAAATGAACAATGTGACAAATGGAAGTTATCAGTAAATATTGAATAAAACAAAAGTTCTTGTATTCAAAAATGGAAGCCAGCTATCTGGTAATGAATATTGGTATTTAAGAGAAGAAAAAATTTAAACTACAGGTTTCTACAAATATCTTGGGGTTCATTTTAGCAGAAATCTCTCATGGCATAGGCATTCAAATCAAGCTGCTATACAATCAAAGAAAGTGTTCATATGTATATATAACAATCTAAAGGCTTTAGGGAATGCTTCATACCAGTCATTTTTTAAAATATTTGATGTAAAGATACTCCCAATTCTGTTGTATGGATCAGAGATATGGGGTTTACAATACTTTGATGTCATAGAAAAGATTCATTTATATGTCTGTAAAAAGTATTTAGGTGTGAAAATAAACACATCTAGTCTGATGGTATATGGAGAATGTGGAAGATTTCCTATTTATGTACATTCAAATGTTAAAGTTATTAATTATTGGCTAAGACTTATTGAGATGCCTTCATACAGATTACCAAAAAAGGTTTATGACATGATGATAGTTTATGATAACAATGGTAAGAGAAATTGGGTGTCAGGTGTAAGAGAATTACTTTTTAACTGTGGTTTTGGTAATATTTGGAACAAACAAATTGTGTATTCAAAAGCAAGTTTTATATCATCATTAAAGCAGCGTTTGAAAGATATATATTTGCAGACATGGTCAGCATCGATGATTATAACAAATAAGTGCCTCTATTATAGAATGATTAAATCTGAAATAATCATGGAGGAATATTTAACAAAAGTTACTGTAAAAAAAATTCCGAATGGCCCTAACACGTTTCAGATGTTCCTCACATGATCTGTGTATTGAGACGGGGCGCTATGTCAACATAGCTCGTGAAGAAAGAATATGTAATCTTTGTCACTTGAATTTAATAGAAAATGAATACCATTTCTTACTTATTTGTCCTGTTTATTCACATCTCAGGGACAAATACTTGAAAGCATATTATTTCAGATATCCTAATATAAACAAATTCGTGGCATTGTTGTCAAGTACAAATAGTAATATTCTTCAGAATGTTTCTATGTATATATTCTATGCCTCTTTATACAGACATAATATGATGAATACTTAGATTAGAATGAATTGTATTCATGTTTATACAAAATGCGGGTATTATATGGTATGATGTATATCATGATTTAACGTTCCATCCATGGTACAGATAATAATGTATTCAACAAATGTACTACAGGCCTGTGGCCTATAAGTATTGAATAAAGTGATTAAAATTAAATTGAAACGTTGGTGACACACATGAGCCGAAATAGAATAGAGTTTGAAATATTATAATATGAATATATTTGTTTAACACCATTGATTGATTAAGGCCAAATATGAGGTGATGGATTTGGGGTTTTAACACCGCTGTCAAGAGTATTTCACTTTTATCACGGCTGCTGGTATCATTGGAAGTAGAAAGCCGCAACACTATTGTGACTTTGCATTGCGATGAAACCTGCGAGCATCGGCTTGAACTAGCGAACCATGGGTGGTACTGCACTGAAACCCAGTGCAGCATTGCACCCAAACCTGACTGCGTGTAAAACAGTCCTCTAATGCAGACAAGGTTGCCGAGCCCCGGGCGGGATTCGAACAACTACACTATTTGAACGTCAACGGTACATTTATGTATAGGGCAGCGTGGTGCTGTATGACAATGAATACCGGGATTCAGGGATTACAATTGGGAAAAACCAACCAGGGATTCGATAATAATGTACTAACTTGTCCCAAGCTCGATTTTACCAGATGATAAAACTACGTGACATTGACAAAAAATAGAACCTTAAGCCCTGTAGCTCATGATGCTATATATAATGTTTAAAAGAAAATAGTCCTTTATTTAGACATTTCATACAGATAATCAAATAATCTAACTTCAATCCGAATTATATAAAAGTTGGAATTCGATAACGGTCATCTTCATGTCCAAAACACGATATCCCATTCACTAATCTGTCTAGTACCTACATGTATTAAATCAAGGTATCTACACCCTAATAAATGATGTTATCGCTGATCAGTTAAATTTCAATGTCAATGAGTTAAAATTTAGTTTTACAACAGTCAAATGATAAAAGTATTGATTTAACATTTGATTTCTGTATAGGAAACCTATTCAATGAACTAGACGTCGCAATGCCACATACTGAAACCAGATCGACAGACAATCCAAGATTAACACATAATGTTCCAAAATGCAAAGTTGACTAGGAATGACAAATCAATACTAAGTCTTTAATCTTCCGCTAAGCCCTTCCACCCATGTCTAATTGGACAATTGAATTCGATAACCAAAAGAATATGTCCTAATTAATAAACTCACGGGCAAAAGAAACTATACCAATATACAATAGATATGTCAAATAAATAATGTAATACTCGTTTTAAAGACAATTTAACTGACCATTATTTGATCGAAATTTAGAAAAGGTGGCACGTACAGTTAATGCAGTAGAATGCAATGAATGACACTGGGGGAAAATGTCAATTTGCAAAAATAAAGAAGTCTTTTTAGAGACTACAGAAAACGCTTTTATTCACAAAGGAAACACTGGAAAACTGTCAGTATCTGGTATGACCTCCGTTCCTTTGAATACAGGCCTGCACACGTCGACGCACAGAATTCACAAGGCGCCTGATGACGTCATTAGGGATGGCTTGTCATTCTTCCACGAGTGCCTGGATAAACGTTTGCCGACTTGATAGAGGTGGATTTCTCTGCTTTATCTGCCTGCCCAAATGATCCCACAAGTGTTCGATCGGTGATAAATCCGGTGATCTCGCTGGAAGTCTCTGATGACACTGGCTGTGTGGGGGCGAGCATTGTCTTGTTAGAGGATTACTCTTGGATTTCTCAGGGGTATTAAAAGGAGCACCACAGGACGTAAAACGGTGTCGATGTAGCCTTAGGCATTCAAAGTACGGCCAAAGAAACAAGTTCTGTTGTATGGTCCCTGCACATTCCATCCCAAACCATGACGCTACCGCCGCCGAATGGCACAACCTCCTGGACACAACACGGGGCCGTTCTTTCTCTTCTTCGACGATAAATGCGCACTCGGCCAAGCTCTGTGTAGCTGGAACCTGCTTTCATCTGAAAACACAATTCTTTGCCAGTTCCTGTTCTGCCACCGCTCTACCATTCTTGTCCACTGGTGACGGTTACGTCGATCATGTCGGCTCAGCATCATCCCGCGGAAGGGCCGGTACGCTCGAATGCCATGTTCACGAAGACGTCTGATCACTGTCCTTCTGCTGGTAACACGGTGTAGCGCTGTTGCTGCTGATGACGTCACTGTGACGAAACGTTTGCGTGGGTGAATCGTGCGGATCTAGAGGTCGTCGTTTGCGGTTGTGACCCTGGGTTTTCCACTTCTTGGCCGGTCCTGGGTCCCACCTGTCAGTACAATTCTTGTGTGCAGTCTGGTTATCGTAGTGCGGGTGCAGTTGAAGATAGGAGCAACGTGGGCGTGACGTGCGCCCAACTGCAACATACCAATCGCTCTCTCTCGTTCCTCTGTGGTAAGTCTCGGCATGTCACTTGTTGTGTTCGTTACGACTGAGGTCTAAAGCATGCAGATTCGTGTTTTTTATACAGTTGGGTGCCATATGAACGTGATGCACATGCATACTATTTTGCTTGAAAAACGTGTGACAAAGTCCATATTTGGTAAGAAACATGATTTTTTTCTCAGTAATTATGAAGTTGCGTTCTTGTGACATAGTTCGATAATAAAAATTCAATTTCAAAAGCTAGTTTCAACTTTTTAAAACAAAAAATATTTTGGTATAGTTTCTTTTGCCCCTGAGTTTAGAACATTACATCTCAAAATCAGATAATCCTTATTGAGTTTCAGTAGATAATGAAATGTAAATGAATTAATACCCCGAAGTTCTTTGACTATTGACTTGTACTAATAAGGTGTAACATTGTGAATGGTGTGCTTAAATACTAGCATATTTTATTTGAATAGAGTAGAATTGCTTATCTAGTTGAGAAGTTGTTTTACTTAAACTTTCAAAAAAAACGATTGAGACAGTTCACACATAAACGCTTTATTCCTAAGAGTACTTGTTGCTATCGGTATTCTGTCTTTCAACCACTTAAACTCCTATCCAATTAGGAGCAAATAGTGTTTTTCTTCAGCAGTTTTAAAACAGAAATTCTCAAAGGAATATAATCCTCGAAGACTTGAGAAATCGGTAACTTTTCAGTGTTTTTGTTTGTTTAAGTGCCACAGCTCAAAAACAGTTTGCCATGTCAGTAGAACGTGCACCACAAAAAGCGATGTTATACAAATCATCGCCACACTCTCTTTAGTGTAATAAGTTGGCAAACGGTCAATGTCAACTGTCAACGTTGGTCAAATAGGCGTATGTACGGCAATCTATATGTGATTTGCAGTCGGATGCCGTCAAACTTCAAGAAAGGTCAAATCAATCATGCAGTGTAGAAAGGGGACCGACACCAGACACTACTGTAATATGTCTTCCTTGCTTTCTCTTATCGACTTATTATTAGAATGAAGCAAATCAAAATAACAGGAAGTGATGTTTTAATATTATCCTTTCAAATGTTGCGGACAACAAAGATGGCAATTCTTAGTGAGAAAAATAATATCAACAGTTAATGAGTGACTTCGGATTTAACGTTATTTCAATAAGCCTTCGTTTATTCAATTAGGAGATAAATCCATTCTGTTTTTTATTTTGGGGTTGTATGTCGTGCATTTTTCACCACTAAATTTAATTTCAAACCGGGCTTGCTAGGTTTGAAATGTTTATTTAGGGGTGAAAATGCACGACATACAACCCCAAAATAAAAACAGAATGGATTTATCTCCATTCTAATATGACTAATTAGAAAAATAATGAGGAACTTATTTGCCTTGCGCAACAACAATGGGATTAGGTCGAACCAGTACAGACCAGTTCCACTTGCTTTCGAAACTACAGTACAGTTCCATTTTCAAATTAAATAAAAAGTAAAAAAAAAGATAAAAATTAAATAAAAAGTAAAAATAAAGATAAAAAAAAACCAACAGGTTTTTAAAATAGAACCCCTTAAGTATTTATTTCGTTGACTATAATATCAACAAATGACAGATTTTTAATCCCGTCAGAGATACGTTTTTCACGTAAATTATACAAAGGTCACCTATCATCCCTACAATAACCGATAAGGACTGACCCAATCAAGGGACGTTACTCTAAAGGTAGTTGTTTACTGCTAGCGCTAACTCCTCACGCAACAAGTGAACTGATTGAATGAACGATCAAGAAAGCTGTATTAGTTTGTCACGGTTAAATACACGGTCTGGAAATTCACTTATGAATGAGAGGGGGGAAAGAGAAGCAGTTTGTTAAGTTGAAGAATAACGTACGTCTCATCTGTTCACTTGACGAATCGCTATTGCCGCGCGTTACGGTAGGAAGCGAGCTCGGTTTGAAATTAAATTTGGTGATAAAAAAATAAACTACTTCAACAAATAATAACCAAATAATGGATTTATCTCATTAAGCACTCAAAAATACGGTATTTTCAATGTCTTTTTAGAATTGATTTAAAATTAATGTTGCAGTTGTCTGTAAGGCGATGAAAACAGTAAGTTCAGTGATTGGAGTTTGTGCGCGTATGAATGGCTGATCTGTTCACTTGACGAATCGCTATTGCCGCGCGTCACAGTAGGAAGCGAGCTCGGTTTGAAATTAAATTTGGTGATAAAAAAATAAACTACTTCAACAAATAATAACCAAATGATGGATTTATCTCATTAAGTACTCAAAAAATACGGTATTTTCAATGTCTTTTTAGAATTGATTTAAAATTAATTTGTCTGTAAGGCGATGAAAACAGTAAGTTCAGTGATTGGAGTTTGTGCGCGTATGAATGTGAATCGGTCGTTAATATTTAGAGGTGATTATCAGCGAAATAATCACGCCAAAATTGATTTTGGTAACCAATAAAAAAGCAGTATTTTCATTCTAGTTTTCGTGTCATGTTAAAATTATTAATTGATAACTCCATTTTGGTTTCTTTTGCCAATAGAAGCAATAGATAAGATGCACAGACAAAGATAAAGATCTCCATTCTATTTGCACAGGCTTTGCGCAGCCTCTTGTGCAATTGTTGCAATTTTAAGAACTGTCATGATTGTGATATTTGCAAAAGTATTGTTAACAATGCAGCTTCTGAAAGCTCCAGACTGTAAGATGACTCGGTCGGGTGTGTGTTTTCCGTGTTACATTTTTTTAATAACACACTTTTGCTCTCTGCCATCTGTTTCCCAACAGGCAATACTTTAAACCTCATCAGTCGGGCTAAAAAGTCATTTAATTATGAACGACGTGGGGTATCATTGATATTTTACGGATGCTTTGCCAAATACTTAGGTATCCTACTATTTATCGTTTTTCTGTATGAAGTGTGATTATGTATGTGAGTATGAGTGTGAAACATAGAAGAATTAAGATGGAAGAGAGAGAGAGAGTCGGTAAGAGACAGACAGACAGAAAGAGACAGAGACACGCAGATACACAATAGACATTAGTAAAAGGAGAGACTGAGAGATTAAAGATACAGAAAGAGTATTCAGTTCTTTATAACAAATAAAAGGGTGCAAATCAAATCAAATATTCCTCCCACCTCTGCTGTACTGCATCCTACTCGCTGTGAATAAAATAAGATTTGCCAACAATAATTCAACTTCATCTTCTTAAGTCATGATTACGTTATAACTTTAAACTTCATTTTATTGTTCAATTATTCTATAAAAAGACCTTTTCATCAATAGCCTTTTTTGTACATAATTTATAACATTCTTAAACATATAAACAACTTTCGCAAAACATGCATGTGCTTCAAACAAATTGAAAAAACATAACACTATTTGACACAGATATGGCCTAACGAGAATATTTTACGTCAGCTTCAAACTTTCCTCTTCACAAACAGTTAGGGTTAGAAACCATTTGTTACAGATACAGATAGAAACATCAGTGATTGTCAAATCAGCCATGGGTATTAAAATCTGGATATCACAAAGAACTGTTGTTCGAGGTTAAATTAAGGGGAGTAAATCATCGACAGATCCAACCAAAGAAATCAAACACTATTAGAGTAGAAGAAGAACATGTTTTTATGGATAGTCAAATACGTCGTCTCGGTGCTGTTTTCAATCAACTGCTTTGATGACTGTTGAAACATCCTACTAAATCATGGGATTTTAATCCGCTCATCTCCTTCCTATTACTCTGATCTCTTTCGGACCAGATGCCTCGTACGGATGGATCGGCTTGATATTGGTGGCTAGGTTCACCTGTTATTTTTTCAGCCAAAGAAATGTCGTTATGCAAGGAGCTTGAAGATACTTTCTTAAACTGAACGGATTTTTCCACCCGGGTTGTACCGCTGTTGCTTGATGAGAGTCATCTCATTGGCTGGTTAGATAGCCAGAGATATGAGGCTATTGGCTTGAAAGAGATCAGGGTATTAGGAAGCAGCGAGAGCGGATTCTTATTAGCTGATTTAGAAGGATGAGATAAACGTGACATTAACTGCAAATGAGGTATTTCTGGGCCGATGGATATTCCACGTTTCTATTATAATAGCGATTATGATAGGCCTGAAAGGATTAAGGGTATTAGGATGGATTGAGTGATTTAAATACACTGATTTAGCAGGATGAGGCAAAGCTTCTGTCACCATCAGGGCCATCTCCAAGGGATTTTTGATCATGTGTGTGCAGTATAGTAAGTCTTCATGTTTAAAAACTTTCTTAGACTTATACAATGTTAATCTCCTGGGCCTTGTCCATGATCAGTATAGGGGTGTTCACCCGTCTCCCGACCTGCCTACATTTGTACCCAAAGTACCCAAGGGTAGATCAAACATTTATCACCGTTTTCATAGTACATTCCACGAGTCTTTTATAGAAGAAAATAAGGTACATGACAATCACTGACTGAATATTCTTGATACTAACTTCTGAATTCTCTAATGACTGCGAGTGATAGATATTGATATGAAGAAGTATGATGGCGCACATATTAGAAAAATGCTCCCTACAGTGTTAGATAAGTCAAAATCAATATGGAAATTTAATACATATGTGATGTTCCCTCTGTTAACAGTCGACCAGTTTTCGATGAGGAATATCGCATATTTGTCTATGTGTTTTTTGTTAATCGTGTTACAATGCGACATACAGTGATCAAATGGAGTTTAAGAATATTCATTCTAAAGAAAGGTTTTGGTGCAAGTTAGCAACTTGGTTCAATCAATCTTTATTTCCGTACTTTAAAGACCACAGGCCTGTAGTCCATTCATGGGTAGATAAGATTATCAAGTTATTTGTTTTACAATATTTCTTGTAAATAACATTGCATAATAGATATACATTGCAAGATTCTGTTGTAAAAGAGTATTCGTATTTGTTAGCAATGACAATAGTTTTGTTCTGTCAGGGTAATTATAAAAGTATGGTTTAAGATATTTTGTCCGTAGACGTCTATTGACAGGGCAGATTACAAAGAAAAGTAGCTCATCTTCCACGGCATTCATATCACAGATTTTACTTATTCTGTTTTTTCTTTCAACGCCCACGTATCTACCTGTTTCAACAAAAGATTCATGTGAAGAACAATGAAAACGGGATAAAGCACTACGAAACTTTTTCACATCAAATTTCAAATTTTTTCAAATCAAAAGATAACTTTCAATGCGTATTTCAGATTTCCATTGCCTATAATGTGGACATTTGGTTGATAGTGACATGGATTCTGTCCATATATATTTCATTCTTTGTGTTATTTTAAAGATATATTCTGAATGTAAATGTACACTTTAATTGTACCAAATATGTCGAAATCCTATTTTATTGAGAAAATTTCTCATGTCAGTTACCCAATTTCTTTTACCATTTTCATCATACAGTTTCATCATATTATAGCATTGTTTTGGAAATCTGTGAAATGGCATAATCAGTAATCTACAGAGACGGAGAGACAGAGAGACAGAGAACCTATTATTGATATTGTACTAATATTATCAGCCATTTTATGTCTATAATTAGAGTACATAGTACATTCCATGAAAGAGCTTTCACAAGTAAATTTGCAAATACATCCAGGAGTGTCTGTTAGAGCAATGTTATGTAGATTGTAGTTAAGATATCTAAACTGAGTATCACTAATGTTAAGTTTTCTTTAACCATATGGGAAATATTGTCATGCTTTAGACTCTCGTGGAAACATGAAAAAAATTGGTGAAATAGGATTCTCGTATGAGTAGGTTATTCCAAAATAACGTCACAAATAAAGTTGTCCAGGATGACAGGCCTTTTCGCAAAAAAAAGTAAAAAAATCAGTATAAGATGGATCATATTCCGTTAATTTTACCAAACTATGTTTTTAAATGCAGAATCGTGTGTTTGACTTGAATATAAATAACTTGTGTAAATAAATCAGCAAGCGGCTTACCAACAGAAACTACAAACGGTTTAGCGGAGCAGCAACTTATGATAAAAACAGTACACAAGCAACGAAAGATTATATATTATATCGCTCTGTGCATCTATCTAAAACTGTTTCCTCATCCTTGGTTACCGTTGGCTGAATATTCCACTGTTCTTCACTTCATCATCTGGGACGTTTTATCAAGATGATTGGAACTCAAATTACCCGCCCTTGATTTCTGCAAGCTAATGAAACTGCTCAAACCCCCTTATCTCTTGTAGAATTAATAAACCTAAACTTTAAAATCAGCTTTACCAAACAATTTCGTCTTCTAGCAAGTGTTTCTTTGGGTTATTGTTTCACGACAAGAGTCTAGAGCAGGCAATTCGAGTACGAGTGTTCTAGATTAACTTCCCATAGGTGATTATGAATAGTATAGGAGCAAAAAACAGTAAGTGACAGGAGATGACATTTCCTTAGGTGTTTTTTTTACAGAAGTCGGTGAATGCATACCAGTTAATGTTTTTTTTTAAATTTTAAATTTTTTCTTTGCAAAAATTTATTGTTAAAACCAAAATTGAATAACAAAAACATACGACAGGTATGGTCTACCTTGACCAAAGCAAGTGTTTCATAATGAATTATTTCTATACGTCTAAGTGTTTTAAAACATGCACATCATTTATTATTGTCTAAATGAATTCATTACTGTGTACACTGGACTCCTTTAAAAGCCATCTGAAGACACACCTCTTCACCCAGTTCTATGGCCCATAGACAACAGCTTTCTGAATTGTACTTTTAATTGTAGCGCCATGAGCATGCTTTCGAGCTTGGATCTGTGCGCAATATAAATATGCACTATTATTATTATTATTATTATTATTATTATTAGCAAACTAAATCATTATAAAGAGAAATCTGTTCTTACTTTTGATATTCTATCTACAATGATACACATTGAAAAGCGATACTAAGTTCTATATAGGACATAGTGTATGTCAGACATAGTTTTATAGGTATATTGTCAAAAGCACAACAAGAAGCTTCCTTGTGTATTTCAGTCTGTATGTGATAGGGACAAAGCGCCGTAAAATCATCGAGTATGCATCGTGTTACGACATAATCATCTTATTGAGACACTCGATTATACAATTGTCGGTTCATCATGCAAAACACTCTTCTGCGGGGCATGTAATATGGATATCGAATTTCCAAATACACCAATGTTTGCAAAAGGTTGTACAGTTATCTATTTTGTTTTGGGCAAGATAGATAGTGTTTCGAAAGCACATATCAACTTATCCTCTTCTTAACAACTGAACTGAACTTTGTTTCCACCCATGTCGCAGGCAGGTGCATATTAGGATAAATATAACACATATATGCGATATATACAAACTACTTGATTCAGCATATAATATACAATTGCAATCATGTATAATCAAGACATGTATACAAATGAAGGAATTATACAAAATGTATACTACAAACAGGTACATGGTGAGTATGTTTATATTTAAGATAATACTTCCTAGGGGCATATTTTAAAAAACACGTAAAACAAAATTAGTTAACAGGGCAAGTTTTCTTAATTTACTTTTTTACAATTTTACATGTAGTCGTATCTTACTTGATTATATACATGTGTCAAGATTAACTTAGATCCAAAATTATTCAGTTTATCTATTACTCATAATACATCAAATTAATATTTTTTCAGTGAAAGTTTATATAAAGAATACTCTATTGTCCAAACTCTATATGCGACTCAAGAAAGATAAACATATTAAAGTTTTTTACCGTATCTGAAGATGCAGCAGATAGTGAAAAAATTTGTTTTTACACAGGTGTGCCAAATGTGAAGGTGTTTACTGCACTGTTTGATGAAATGAGTGATTCTTTTGAAATCACAGCTAGAAATGGTACAACAACCACACGAGGGAGACCAAGATCGTTGAGATTGATTGATGAATTGTTCATGGTTCTAATGAGACTCAGATTGGGACTTTTACTCGAGGATTTGGCTGATAGATTTTGCATATCCAAGTCGACGTGTGGTGCCATATTTGACAAATGGATAGACTATCTTACCGTTAAACTTTCATTTCTTACCACTTGGCCTTCTAGAAATGTTATAAGAAAGACAATGCCTGTCAAATTCAAGAAGTACTCTAACACACGAGTGATTATAGATTGCACTGAGGTATTTACTGAAACACCACAGTCACTCGCAAACAGATCTCTACTTTATTCTCACTACAAGTCACACATGACCTACAAGGCATTGGTAGGGATTAGTCCATCTGGAGTTATAACTTTTGTGACAGATCTTTGGTGTGGTAGCATAAGTGACAAGCAAATCACTAAACAAAGTGGTATTTTAGATTTATGTGAACCTGGTGATGCAATTATGGCAGATAAGGGTTTTCTAATCTCGGACTTGACTACACCAAAAGACTTGAAACTGATCATTCTCCCATTTAAAAGAGCTCAAAGGAGATTTTTCAGGCGAGAAATCGAAGAAACAAGACGCATAGCTAACCTGCGCATTTATGTTGAAATGTCAATGAAGAGAATTAAAAATTGTCATGTCCTCCAGGGTGTTATCCCAATCACATTATCACATAAAGTTTCAAAGATATGGCAAATATGTGTACACTTATCTAATCTACAGCCACCTCTTGTACCACATAAAAGTTGATGCTACAATTTGATAAATCTCAGTGTGAATATTTATATGTGAATTTAGAAACAATCCATGTGAGAGTTGACAGGCCTTTTGCCTTGAATAAATATATGTTATATAATGTTTGCCATACGTTTTTCTTCTTATTGTTCAATTTGTAACACAATCAAAAAAGAGATGAAAGTCTTTAAAATTTATTCATAATGTAATAGTTTAGCAATTAACAATATTGTTATTGAATTCAATTATACACATCACTAAGCATCCTTAAGTCAAAGGTTCGCCGTCGAAATAGATAGACAGTTCATTTGGATGCATGGCCACACCCTTGAAAATATCACATAATCTTCATCAACTCATTAATTGTTTAATTGAACACAGTATTTAAGAAGTCCTATTTCCTGTACAAAGCTTTACCACGCATAACACGCCTCGAATATATTTCGGGTAAAACAGCCCATAGATAGAACTTTGACAGTTTTTCCTGACAAAACGTCCAAAAGTCAACATCAAATGTTATTCTCTCAACATGACAATCTTTCAGTGTCCATATAAAGAAATCACACCACTGTCAGCAGCATTCACACATTCACGATCGACAGAATACACGTTATCATTCGCTCTGAGGAATTTCAAACCACGAGCTCTCGATATTAATTAATTTTTCTTCCCAGAAACAAATTCGCCATGGTTTCTCAAAAAAGTTTGTAGTTGTTTCACAGTGAAGTTTTCAAAGTCATTCGATATATCCGACGCCATGTTTTGCAGTATAATTCCCGGAAGTGGCCTCGAGGCAAGGGAGATAATCATGCAAAGGGAGACAACAACCTTATCGGAAAGGACTATATACTAGTATATCACCCTTTGTAAAGCTACTGAACAAAAGACAGCCATACTTGTTTTTATGCATCTTCCGATAAATATTTTACTAATATTGTTCAGCTTTGTTTTGCATTTTCAAAATGTTGGTAATTCAATTCATAACAGAGTCCATAATGTTTTCATGTTCAAAATATGGTTGTCATGGTTGATATGTCACGTTGTTGCCCAAAACGTTGTTGTCCATCAGCGTTGTTAATTTAATTTTTCCTTCAAAATGTAAATGAACAAACAAATATTTTATATTTGAAATTGCTCTTTTGAATTTGAATGCTATCTTTTATGTTAGACTCTTATCCCGATGATGTTTAAAGAGCCACTCCGTGAGTTGTTGGAGTCATATATGCCAAACTTAATCAATGGTGTCTTTTGATCGCGAAGTAACGACTGTTACCAAAACGACACATTTTAAAGCATTTACAGTGACAATATGAAGGTAGAACGTCGCAATTATTATCGAAAACCGGACAGTGGCGCGCGTCAAATAGTCAAACGTAATTTTGGAGACTTATCTAAAACAGCCATAAGGGCAACTAGTAGTTGATAGCGTTTTTTAGGTTATATAACTAGTATCCATGTATATTTGACGTGATATCCACACCTCTGTGTATTTGTAAGACTGTTTTTAGATTTTCTTAGAAAACCAGTATTTGTCATATATATGACTTTTTGTATATATATACACGCAATATTTGAAAAAGAGTTCACAAGTATACAGTATTATATATTCAAAGACAAAAAATGACACATGACCAACATTGCCCCATATAGATATAGATATATATGTGTGTGTGTGTCTTTTGGACATTTAAACAGTGAAATTTTGTCGTCATAGGTTGCTAGTTCATTTTACCTAAATTTCAAGTAAGAGCGTTTTGAAGAAGTATTGATACACCTGGTGCATTGTCATCGCAGCCGTTGTCAAAGCAAGGAGTGAAGTCGTATTCTGTTATTTTTAAAACATGAAGATATCCACAGTCCGCATGTATCTTTGATTATTATTGCAAAACTCCTGTTTTATTGCAAAGTCATTTGTATGACTGAAAACTATTTTACTATCTGATAAAAAATATCTAACAACTCTCTATATCTGTCTCTCTCCGTCTCTCTATGTCAATCTGTCTATCTGTGTGTGGTGTGTGTGTCTCTCTCTGTCTCTGTCTCGCTGTGTCTCTGTCTCTGTCTCTGTCTATGTGTGTCTCTCTGAGAGCTTAGTTCATGATAATATCAAACCATCCATCAAATGTCACTCAATGAGAGCGCAGATGTAGCACGGCGAGTCTCTTTCCGTCACGTGACTTGAGGAGAGCTTCCGCTTTGGAGCCTTCTTTAGTGCTTCAAGCATCCGGAACTGGCTGCTGCCTTGGTCTAGATCTATAAAGAACATGGAATGGTAGCATCGATGTTTGTCGAAAACAAAATTTGTTTATACAATTTTGCAAATGTATGTATCTATCAACCGCTAGGAAATAGGATCACTATTTTGAATTACTTATCGATCCGGTTTAAAGTGATCCGTGGTCTGAAGCTTAAGTTCATGACATGTTCCAGTCATTAAACTTCGTTCTGTGATATGTTTACTTTTGTTACTGATACATGTAAATAATATTTTTCATGTTGTTATTCTATATTCAAATATAAATGATTTATTGAATAACTTTCAACGTTCCAAGGGTTTAATGTTGTAATTTGGATAACCTAATCGACCTCATCTAAGAACGGTTCTTTAAAGTCATAACGTATGATTTCGCCTAATTAATATGCCACAATATAAATGTGAATAATACCACCGATATCGTATCTCCAATATCTATCTATCTAAGTCTATCGATCTTTCAGAATAACAATACCAACCAACGACGTCAAAGATATGTTGATAAGAGATGGGAATCTCCAAAACAGAGAAATGTAGGCGGCTTGTTAATAAAACGAAATGAGATCGACAATCCTTAAGAAACCAAAGACTGGCTGACTACGTATGTGAAATGAGCAAGAAAACGCAATTCGAACGTCATGAATATTGTTGAGGTTTCCGACAATGCAGAATTTTATATTAAGTATTAGAACCATATCCATGTCCCCTTATAACGGCACAGAAAAAGGTCAACGAAATATTGTTTAGCTGAAATGTTAGAACATACTATACAATATTTTACCTCATGACCACATTTGCCTGAGCACAGACAATTGTGTTATCTAGTATGGGCTCCTTAATGTGATTCAAAGACGTTGATCTCTCACGATTACCCTGTCCACAAATTATTGTCAAGGTTTTGTTTCATAAAGTTGCATGTTTTTTCTTTAGCAGTGTTCGACATGAATTACAGCAATATTGATTTCATGACATGTAAGTTCATGAAAAGAATTATATTCAGCTTGTTCATATAGTTATCCATGGAAATCTATAGATAAGTGAAGTATAGTGAATATATATTAGTACAAGTGAATGATAGTCATATTATCATTATATGACATTATATTATATATCTCGTGTATAGTGTACGTGTATGATAAAGTCATATGTATAGTCGTGTAAAGTAATGAAATGTCAATCTCATTGGAACACTTCTCAGGAATGGCCAATTACTTTGATGAAGCCAAGGCTTGCTAATCCAAGGTATTATTGAATCGTCTGAACAATCCTTGATACAAGGTTTGACACACTTCTAAGTATGCTAGGCCCGGTTATGTGGAGGTTCATAACTAGGTGTTGTCCTAGTCCATTGTTCATAAGTGATAACCTTGACCAGTTCATTGTTCATACCCTATGCAAACTCATTGTAAAATGATTCATTTGTATAGGTAAAATATTTCATTTCTTACTTTTGGATTTGAATTCGTCAATGAGACATGTTTGCATATGATGACAGTGACAGGACCATTTCGCAAATATGTTGTATATGGACCTAGAGGCAATTCATGTTTACAGTTAATATATACCAAAGAACAGTGTCAGTGAAACCTGGTGACATACATCAGTATGAACAAGCCATAAAGACCAAGCATATGCATGTTTTAAATTCTGCCTGATGTTGGATACCATCAAAACCGATGCTAACCCTTCTGGTCACGATTTTGCAAGGAATTACGTGAGGAATTGAATGGTCTCATCAAATGATTTACGAAAAAAGAATCTTCTGTCCATGGGTGTTGACAATGAGCGGCACAAAGACATATCGTAGTGCCTTACCATTTATAACTATAACGTTACTTTGATTTTAAGATAGGTACAAATATATATCACAGGGTTTCATCTTCTTTAATCAATGAGAGCAACTATTTAACAATGTGTTTATGACATGACAAATTATGATATTAAGATTGTGAACCTATCAACACGCGTCATCCTTTGAGTTTACTCTAGAAAGACCGTTTGCAGGCCAAGAAGAAAAGAAACCCGAAATCTTTTACCATATCCTCATGAACAGTGGCAAGTCTCCGGTAAAAATTAACTGTCTTACAAAAGAAAACAACCACCTTAACTATCCCAAGTTTTCAGGGATGAATATATTAGTTTCAGTTTGTGTCCTTTGTGCTTTTTATCAAATGTTTGCACAAACATTTCGATAAATTGATAGAAATACTGAATTGAAGAATTTAGAACAATTACATTTAAAAGAGGAACGCTGATTTTAAAAAGATACTAAATCAACAGACAGTGACATAATATACTGGTAATTGGTCGAATTTACCGAGTTCAGAAATATATAAAAGAGTAACAGTTTATCACGAAGATAGATAATTTTGGTTTGGTTTTTTTACATCAATGATATTCTGATTCATTGCATTGTCAAATAGTGCCCATTAGTTCTTTGTAATCGCATTCCCATGACGAAAATAGATATTTTATCAATGAATTATTTTGAGGGAAAAAGAATGTTAAGTGGAAAAAATATTTTACCTTTAGAACATTGACCTGCAATTAATCTGAATCCATGACTGCTCACTTTTCTTATCATTCCTCTTTTCTTTGTTGATGACATTGCATTTATCAATCTAACAATAAATTTTACCATAATAATGGGGCAAATTTACTCTTAAACATAATCAATTTTGTGTTTGTAAATGTTCATCCCTAAGCAATAGACAAATTTCATAGGTTGTATCATCAACACTTTAACTTGCTTGCTTGCTTAACAAACTCAACAGTCTTCTCAGTATCACTGTTGACGATATGAAGGTTCCAGCTTAGAGGTTATTTTATATGTCCAATTATAGTTTTCTCAGGATATGACCAAGCCAATTTCAGCATGTCGTTGTAATTTCAATGGGAATGCACCTTGAGTGATTTGTAAACAGGAATGTCTTTGTTTGAAATCTTGTTTCTACAAATTCTTCTCAGACAAGCGGCTAAGTTTTCAATATCCTGCTCTGTCGCTGTCATTGTTGAATTTACTTTTATGAAAATTATCTATTTCACGTTTGCAGAAATTCTAAAAATACAGTATTTGAAGAAACAAGACCGAACCACTTAAACTACTATGTCAAAACTGCAAACACCACAACAATATGCCAAAATTCTTTAAGTTGTTATACAATTTTTTCATTAAGAACACTACTGTGTACTCAACATCCAACATTTAACAGTTGCATCGCATAACCACATAATAATATCAAGTAATTTATTTAAGATAGATAATTAGATAATTAGATAATTGTAACTTTACCCTTATTTTTTTAGTAATTTCTCAAAGCAGTGATTGGTAACATGTAATCCAAAAGCTAATATGACACATTTTTTTGGAAAATTGCAGTTAATCTCCTTAAATGATATCTCAAATAGAAAAGGTGACACTGTAATTTTGAACAAAGTTAGAAAGCTATAACCCTTTATGTTAACAATAAAGATCAAACAGGTTTTGTAACAGGATGTTTTGGACATAGTGAAACCTATTAAATATCACGATTTCTCCTACCTTTAACTTCGAGAGAAGCCTTAACAATGATTATTGCAAGTTAACGTTCGAGAAGCGCAGATTCACTAAGGTTGTAACATAGAATTATTCATTATATGAATTCAATTTAATGATAAAATATATATCTACACCACTATGACACATTTCTGAACTTGAAATAGAAAATTTCACTCTTATATATATGACAATCTGAATCGGTTTTCAATTTTTTTAAAGGAATACAATGATGGTTAAATTACGTAAATTGAAACTGTTGACCATTCATTCTTGGAATGAACAAATCATGATAATGCAATGTGTTATATTGTCATATCAGCTGTAGTTTTCTTGTAAGATTTTTAATTTATCAAAATATCTTACTCATTGAAAGTAATTCAATCCGTAGTTTAACTGAAAATGGTGGTGGCTAGACCACTGTTCACAACAAAGGATTAATGGTCTAAGGGGCGTTCCGATATAATACCAAATCAATGATTTTGGACACTATTTGTTCTTTATTATTACCTTTATAAACAAATAATATCAAGAAACGTTTAGATATAAATCATAATATAACAGGAATAAGAACTGCAACACAATGACATACTTATCCATTACAAAACAGGAAGTGAAACAGGCCAAGTTACGTGAGAAGAGTTTCCAATCTGGCACACTTAATATCCACTTTAGACGACTGTCTTGGATGAAGCGTTAATATTTTAAAACTTGAACAGTAGCCCTGATAATTGGCAAAAGTAAAACATGTTTAAACAATGTTATAAGGGAAGATTATGTGTATCAACTTCTAGGGAATAATTTCACCAACCTGAACTGTAGGGAACCATTCAATTGAATGAATATGTTTAATCAAAATATTATCAACGTGCTAACCGGGGTGTGGTAAACCTAAAATAACTGTGACGTTAAAGTTGTCACTTATTTATTTTGTAAATATTAATTTAGTAAATAAGGCTTTTCAATAAAGCGTTTCCTTTTCAAATCCATATAAAGTCATCAGTAATAACTTCGGTAAGGGTAATATCTGATGAGTTAATTTCTGAATTTATTTTTGCCAGTTCACTTACAGAATGTTTGACAAAGTACTTGAAATGAGAAAGAAAGGAAACTACAAACGAATATTGTATCAAGTATAAGAACCATATCAATCTCCTCTGAAAAAAATTACTGAAAAGGGTGAGAAAGATGTATTTTTCTAAATGTTAGAATTAGCATTGCTTTGTCAGGCCATACTATACAGTATGTCACCACATAATCACATTCGTGTCAGCACAGTTTATTTAGGTGAGGTGATGTAATTTGTTGTTTAACGCCGTTTTCAGGAATATTTCACTTATATCAAGGCTGCTATAATTATCATTGGGTAAAAGCCTGCAACACTATTTTGGCTAAACATTGCGGTGAAACCCGTGATCATGGGACTGAATTAGCGAACCATAGGTTGTACCGCGCTGAATTCTCTACTGCAAACAAAGTTGCCGAGGCCCGTGGCGGGATCAAAAGCCGAACACGCTAACTACTGCGCTACCCAGCGCTCAGTGTATTTAGAATGGTTTCTTAAACGTATTTCAAAGACGTTCATCCCTCATAATTACCATGTCAACCTGTAAATAAATGAGGAGGATATTTTTCAAGTGATTCTTTGGCAGTCTTATACATGAAATAAAAATGAATCGTGCATTATAAAATGTAAAGCTGTCGTAAGTTTTTAGAATGTATTTGTTAAGCAGTTAAAAGTTTGTTACAAGTAACGACAAATTTGCATTGATGAAAAGACCTATATCTTAAGATGCAATGATTATATATCGAATCTTGTTATTGTTTTTAAAATTAAACATCATTTATATTACCAGTTTTCGATTATTCATGCCACGTCTGGGATAATTGTACAAAAGAGCAATCTGTACTTCTATCTTAACTTCATCTGGACGCAATTAGAATTAGAACTATTTGTGGTGCCGTTCGCGGCACAAGTCATGAAAAGTTATACTCAGAAACTAACATTACTTCTTTAGAGAAGCGTAGACATCGCCAGAAACTGTATGTCTTTTATAAGATGGTTAATAAACTAGTACCTGAATATTTATTAAACCTAATACCTGACACTGTGTCCGACGCAAGTCGGTACAATTTAAGAAACTATTCCGACCTTCAAAGCATAAAATGCAACACAAGTAATTACTCTAAATCGTTTCTACCAGACACGGTCAATATCTGGAATTCCATCCCCCTGGACGTGGTCAACTCCAGCTCACTTGCAGAATTCAAAAGGAAATTAAAGGACACCAATAGCAAACCGATTTATTTTAAAGGGTCAAGATTCTGCCAGATAATCCACTCCCACGAATTAAGACTAAACACATACTTTTTTCAAAAAGGTTATAATCTGCCATCTATCCTCTACGGCAACTCTGGCTCTACCGATAAACATAATAACAAACTCTTAAAATCCGTCCATAATTTCATAGTTTTCTCTAAAAGATTTTCAGATTTGTCTTAACCAACTTACATTACCTTCTTCAATTGCCTTGCGAAATTTTAAAAGAATTTATCTTTAAATCATAGTATGTAGCCTGCAAATGCACATGCATATCTGATCTGTTCTTCAATGTTTTGTGAACGTCATCATTTCATGAAAGTTTATATTTGTATATTGTCGGGAGAGGCATTCAAATAAGCAAAGATTTTGCTTGTTTGCCAATCCCATCAGTTTTTCTCTGAATAAATATGTTGAAACCAACATTATGCTAACAGACTTTGAACTTGAATACCATTCAGATATATAATTTTATGAAATGGTGTGATGACAACTACCTCCAGCTAAACGCCAAGAAGACCAAAGAAATGATAAGAGACTTTAGAATAAATTCAACCTGTGATCCTGTACACATTGATAACGAACCAATTGAAATTGTAAGTGAATAGAAGTATCTTGGAACTGTCATTGACGGTCGACTTAACTTTTCTGCAAACACCGAAAGTGTCAACAACGTATGTATTTTTTAAGGAGATTAAGATATTTTAATGTTGATAAATCTATTATGAATATGTTTTATAATTGTTGCATCCAAACTATTTTATCTCTTTCTGTACTGTGTTGTTTCGGTGCCCTTTCCCTCCAAAATAAAAACAAACTTTAAAAAATTGTCAACACTTGTTCAAAAATCACTGGCTCATCTTTTAATTCTATTTTTCAACTTTAAGAAAATTGTGTCTTAAAGTCTGCCTACAACATTTTATCTGACCCCTCCCATAATTTATACAGTTGTTACAAACTTTTACCTACTGGACGCAGATATCTTATCCCTTAATTACGGAAGAAAAGGGCACGTGCATCGTTTTTAAATGAACTTTAACTTACCACCACGCTTTTTTAAAATTTAATCATTATGGTACTTTTATACTTTTAGATTATTATGCCTCTAGCAACTTACACACAATCTGTATTTAATCTGTATTTAATATTTATAAAGTTTGTTTCTTTATATGTATATGCCTTGTTCATATGTCTTAACTGTTATATGTTGCGTCACTGTTGTAATAAGAATTCCTTTATCGGGCAATAAATTATTATTATTATTATTATCATTATTATTATTATTATTATTATTATTATTATTATTATAATTATAATTATTATTATCATCATTATTATTATTATTATTTAGTAAAATGACGTTCATTAAATACTAAACCCTAATTAAGAATGAAACTTTATCTCAGTGACACACTCTTTTGCCATGCCAATTACGCTGATAAAAGCCAAATCTTGGTAGTCTCAGATAAGTGTTTTTGACACTTCAGAACAATGCTTGACACAATTCTTCAACAACAGAACACAACGTTCGATCAAGAGCAGTCTTGTAAATAGGTGTTTTAATAATCTAAAGTCCATTAATCATATCCAATGTTAGTGTATTAAATCATAGTTCATACCCAATAAAACTTATTATCAGATAATAACACTAGTTATTTATGATCTATTATATCTTACTTTTGAGTTAAATTCCTCATGAAGCATTGATGTATTGCTGAAATAAGCTCTGACAACTATATAAATACCTATACAACTGCTTAAAAATGGTTTAATTCATTCTACCATATTTGGCCATCATACCTTGATTAATCAGAAGAATTAACCAACTCATTGCCCAGAGCTGTGTTATCTGAGGATTGTTAACATGACATGTTAACACTAATCAAAGATTAAAGGTTTAAGAGTTTTAGGTCATGGTATACTGGTCTGTTCAAATACTCTTGGCTAGTGGCAGCTCATCTTCACTATCAGTTTATTTATTCATAAGAAAATATGCCCCTAGTGTGATACATTTTATCAGCTTTTCAACAAATATATAAAATGTAATCTCTATCAAGTTAAGGTATTACTGACTTACCAATATAACTGAAAAAGGAAAATATACCCTAAGAAGAATCAGGAAAACTGCTGACCATTAATCAGAACTCTATCTTTGAAGGATGGATATTTTAAGGATTCTGTAAGTATGTTAAAAGGAGTTGACCTTTTATCAAAGCTACCCATATCAATTAGAGTTCTAGTTTAGTTTGACAAGAGTAAGATTAACAGTTTCAGAATCTTCACAGGGTAAATGAGACTGCCATATAAGCTGTACCTCAACTAGCAAGGAAACCTCAACAGTTGTTGAAGTAAAGAAATGAAAGTAAAGACATTTTAGTTTAATAAAATAAAAACTTGTTTGGGGTCCTTGTCAAAGTTAAAAAATAAGAACTACAATAATATAATAATTATTTTTTTTGCCACAATATGTTCGGTTAACATCTCAATACCATTTTAGTATAAACGTTTGACACGGTTTCAAGCATAATCATTTAGAAAAAGTAAAAACGTCTTTATTAAAACGCCGGTATTATGAAGTGAGAATATTTCACCAAATAATAATGGTCTTGTCGTCCTCAAATTTATTGTTGTTATCTTTTATTAAATGGCAATAAAATTGTATATATATAATGTCATAATAATATTCATTTGGGTATGTTCTGTTTACAAAATACTGCAGAACAACCATATATTACTTTTGATTTTTATGATGATTTAAAATTCAACGATTCGATTTCATTCGATTCGACGTTGGCATGAGTTGTTGTTACGAATATCTATGAATAATTCATTTTCACTCTGAAACAGCAAATGGTGGAACAAGAGCAAAACAAATACAAATATATGAAACAGTTTACACGTGTCTGATGCACCATTTCTTATCATCATTATGTAGGATTGTAATGAATTTAGTAATGCGTCTCATTTATCTGGTGCGTTGCATTGGATATTGATAATATTTTTGTATATATGAGGGAGATGAGCTTCTCATCTGAAGTTCTAATGAAACTCAACTGAAAATGTCCTGCAACTCCCAATATATTTTGGTTACATAACTTACACAAACGTTCTTCAATCGTAACACTCTGGTATCGTTCAGTCCCTATCGGTAGGTAACAGTGCCGTAAGTTTTGTAAAATACGGCTATGGTTCAAATTACTTAAAATGTTCGTACAAATACTTTTAGAGCTGCTATCCGTGTTTTCTCCTCATTTTTGTTTAGAAACAGTAGAGGAAAAACATGGCCAACTTAAGATTCTCAATGTTCTTTAGGCCCATGCTTAAAATATTTTTGTCGCATCTTGTTATAACCGTTTCTGTAGTTAGAACACAATCGGAATGTCATCTCTTCTCGCTCTTGAACTATCATGTTCAATCGTTTCTGTGTTAAACATAATATATCATGCTTAAATATCAGCTGTTTAGCAATTAGGATGCCAAATCTTTTTCGACTATATTGAACTTATGTAAAAAGAAAAAATGTATGAAACTATAACAGTACAAATATACAATACAAAAAGTTTCCCTGATATTGTCAATCATTCCTATGATATTAATTTTCACAGGTAATCCCGTTTAATTCGATTCTGTTGTGCTTATATGTTGCTGCTAACCTTGTTTGGGCTAAGATATATGATTATGGGCGACTTCATATGTGAACAGTTTGTTATGACAGATTATCAAACAGATTATTATAGAGTGACCAAATTGTTATACAACACAGAAATGACAGTCAAACCGAGTGACATAGTTTTCAATATAAACAACTGAGTGATAAACACCGGCTGTATACAAAATAAACAGCAGATTCAAATCACACCAAAGGTTATGTATAGAACTGATTCGTTTACACCGCCTGTCAAGCATGTCCAAATAAGGTGGAAAACATATGAACTAGAGAAGAGATTGGTTGCTCATTAGAAGATTGCTTGTCATATCAAAAGAAATAAGATATGCTTTCATCAGCTCAACAGAAAGCCTATCAGCCCCCTGTGCTTTTATATCAATTTAAAATATATAGATCGCAAATCATCATGTCTTTCCATGACCCTTGACATGCGGGATTAGAAAGCTTTACTCCTTTCTTAGGATAGATACAGAATATTTCTTCTTAAGAAATCAATGTTTCTCCTTTTATACGATTTGTATGATAAAATGGAACATTCGGACATTAGAATCGCCTTTCTATGCTCATCAAATGCCTGATCTTTACACAACCCTGGATGAATGAAGCGAGGTCATGTTTTATAAATGTTTTTCAATGTTGTCAATATGACGTCTGTCAATATGAAAGCCTATTGATATTGGGAAAAGACATACTTTGTCCCGGTGTTTATATAAGATTAGATACTTGTTATTTCAAATTTTCTATGGCAGCATATCGTTTTGTTGTTTCATTGATATACCATGACCGACTGTATGTTAAACTATTTCCATATGCTTTGCGTTTTATTTTATTATACTTTGAACGTAACCATTTGCCACGAATATAATTAGGATGTTATCTATGTTTCATAGCTGGTACTGGGGGGGTAAGAGGGGATTGTAAGTGAATCGACACGGCAGGTCGAGACCTAGTACTCCTCCTTTGGCAGGCCCCACGAAAGCCGCGGTCCAAGACCACGCGAAAAGCGACCCCCCGGAAGAGATCAGGCACCCCACGGCAAAGGAGAAATACTGTAAAAAAAAAAAAAAGACAAGGGGGGGGATGGGGTAGCTGATTAAGCAGCAAAATTACTGGGGTAAAAAACCTGTAAAATAAAAGTGGAAGATGGATGAAATTGGTATTTAAAGTTGTAAGAACATGATATAGGATGCTTTAATTGTTGTTTCGTTGGAGAGCTTTTTGGGTTGGGCATAGTTGAGGAATCTGGCAAGTGTTTTCTGTTTGAAGGTGATGGGAAAGTTAAGGGAGTCCATAATATCAAGTAGATGCTGACAGTCTTTAACTAGGATATGCTGGAGTTTGTTGTCTGTGTTGAATTCTTTTGTAAGAATGGTAAAGTTGCCCACGATTTGTGCTACTGGGTGCACGTAATAGTTCCGACCGTCGAGGTTTCGGATACGGAGCACATCTGGTGTCTGATGTTGTTGGACTGCATTCTTTAGCGCTTGTATTGCCTCCGTATCACGGTTGTCTCGTGGCAGGGGTCTGATGAGTCGTGCAGCCCGTGTAGCATGAGTGTCAGTAGTGGATGGAGTTGATGGTTGTGGATCGAGATCCGTAGTGGTGCCAGATTCGTTAAGTTGGTTTTGTTGATTTGGAGCCTGTTTTGAGAGATTTGGATCGAGATCCGAATTGATGAGTTGGTTTTCCTGATTTGGAGCCGGTTTTGTCGTAGGGGGTAAAGATTGAGCTGAGGGGGTGGTGGGTTTACTAGGGGGTGAGGGTTGGCTAGTTGAATTTGGTGTGGGTGGTTGAGCTATGGGTTGGGATGGGGGTGGTGGAGTATGGTCTTGGTCCATGTGAGTGAAGGAATAGTGGCTGAGATTACTAGAGGCAGAGGATTGAGGTCGGGGGGGTGAGGGGGTAGATCCTACCCTAGGGCGTTTAGTGGTTGGTTTATTTAAAGTTACTGGCTGGGTTGGATTGATGGTTATAGTGGTATTGTCTTTTAAGTAGTTGTAGTTAGTGTTGAAATCCGAAATCCGGTATGAGAGGCAGGGTTGAAAGGCGTGTAACAGATGGCGAGGCAGAGCCTTATCCATGGAGATGAGGTCGGCTGTTGGTGGCATGTCACTAGGTACAAGTCCGTGTGCAGATATGTATCCGTGGCGAGAGGGGCGGAAAGTGGTCCGTGGCGATAGCTGGTCTCTTTCACCGTGCTCTGCTGAGCTCCAGGGGGGTCGACTGTGAGGATGCGAGTTGTCTCATTGGCTGGTTATATAGCTGGCGATACGAGGCTTTTGGCCTAAAGGATATCAGGGTATATGAAAGGAGCTCGATCAGCGGATTTAGTTACGCTCTCATGGACCGACAGGTCATTCAATGTCAGTTTACGACATAGAAGAGTGTCAGTCAAACCTGGTGACAGTGTAGTCAGTACAAACAAGTCATAAAGACCAAGGAAGTTTCAAAATTAATGTTTATCTGACCTAATCTACAATGCCAATTAACAAGCTTCAAACGCTTCTGTTCTTAATCTTATGTGGAATCATGTGAGAAAAAGACCCTGTGTTAATTAGGTATTTTATTTGTCATGTAATAAGAAAATAAAAATCATTTCTATAGAAAAAGGTTTATCTTCGTTCTCTGTGATTGATTGTTAACACTGAGTTTAGCAAGATTGAAAACATAGTGTTTACCCAAGGATGTTTTAGAAGGTGAATAATGAAGTTGAGGTCACTTTGTTCTTAGGAGATACAGGAATATGTCACAGAAGTTCTTCTTTTCCAAGAAATACAGCCACTGTTATATATTGTGTATGTTATATTGAAAATCCAGATAAAAGATTGTAACCAATCAATTTTCATGATCCCCAAAATATTTTGAATAAGCTAGAATAAAAAGAACTCGCCATACATCAAAGAATACTGCTCAACAAACAGCGGCAATTCTAAGCGCAGGTAACAAGCAAAGGTATTGAAACTTATGTCTTTGGAATGGGCAGTCAATCAATAATAAACTGACTCACCCAATCAATAATAAACCGACTCAACCAATCAATGAGAAACCGTTTCTGTTGTTATTTGAATTAACCCAGAGGTGTGCACTAATAATACAAAGTACAATTTTGCAACTGTCAAAAGTCCGACAGTATCATTCAATATAACACTTTGACGACAATAAATGAAATACGATTGCCTGATTTTGAAAGAATTGGCATCATTATTTTGTAAAACAGTTACAATGTTTATAATGCAAATTTCTTTTCTTAACCAGGGGCTCGGCAACTTTGTCTGCTGTAGAGAACTGTTTTACACGCAGTCAGGTTTGGATGCAATGCCACACTGAATTTCAGTGCAGTACCATCCATGGTTCGCTAGTTCCAGCCGATGCTCGCAGGTTTCACCGCAATGCATAGCCACATTGTTGTTGCGGGTTTTCTCTCTGCAATGATACTAGCAGCCGCGATATGAGTGAAATACTCTTGGAAGCGGCGTTAAACCCAATATCACATCACCTCACCTCTTTTTTTAAACAGAAACACATACAAGGTTTATCAAACTGTTGTCGTCAAAACAAGACTTTCGTGACAGCTTCACAAAAGGTCAATGTCTGTTTACACATCTACATATAAAAAGGCAAGACGTAATGTTGATATGGATGACAGTGACGTACTCTATAAACTCAATAATCAAATGATAAGATAAGATAAGATAAATGCGTTGTCACTCAGATTTCACACATTGTCAAAATAGAAACCATAAACCATAATGACATGTTTACAACTATGAATATAAACAATTCACAGAAAAAGGAAACACAACTGTCACTTACTATTGTATTTAGTGAGTAACTTTTGCTTAAAGGAATATGGACTCGCATTATACAACATTACTGAGTACATCTTTATTGAACTTTTCAGATACACTTTTGTTTGTTTGATGTTTTCTTTTCACATTGCTATTTTTCACATCTTTTATTCGTTACACAGTCTATGAACAGTGAATTATGTGCTAGATATGAAATATGATGTCATATACATTTGTTCGATTGGTTTTACTAATTAGTTGCATTGTTTGATTGGTATCACTTAGTGACTTACTTGGTTTGGTTGGTTGTTTAGGAATGTTTCTGAAACATAAATGAATTACGATCATTTTCTTATATATCTCTTCAAAAAAGCAATTTTTTAAATCATTTCATTTGCTGACAAAATCATGTTAACTGCTCAGTTTTCGAACAAAAACATATTTGTTGTCATTAATCAAAAGCTGGGATAGTATATTGTGCATATCATTAAATAATTATAAAATCATATCAAACTTACGTACTTTTCACGCACGCGAATATGCATTAACGCGCACAAGCGTGAATTATAATAACAAATACATACAAAAACTGTTGATTCATCACTTCTTCATAACAAATTATAAAAATGATGATATTATCATTAGTGATTCAGAAAATGTTTATTTTTCCAAGATTTACAGAATGTATATGTATGCCAAATGGTCAAATGACATGGCAGCAATTCATGGAAGCAATTGCTGCCGTGAGCAGGCTACACCTTAAACTTAAAAATAACAATGAATTTTTACACCATGATGTATCAACGAATATGTAGTGGATTTTCTTTAAAGAAAACACATAAAGAACTCTTATCATAAAACCACATGATGGAAAAAGGATTATTTTATCATCTAAAGACCATCTTGTCTCTACCAGAATTCACTTGGGATTTAATCGGCTAGGGTATGAACTGTGAAAGAATCATCATCATCTGCACCATGTTTGATATCTATGCTGTATTTTTAGGTACTTATACGTGTTTGTAGAGGGATTTGCCCTCTATCCAGACCGGATCAATGTAAACCCTTTGCTGGGCTGGGCATTGGACATCCTGTGAGAAACACTCGATATCCTCCGTCTATAAACTGATAATATTCACACAACTCTCCGTGTGTAGACATGATGCTGATGCATGAACAGGAACCCCGTCTTTGACACAACAGAACAGATGCTTCGACGTCATGATCAATAACTACTATCACACTGGCCATATAATGTCAATTGCTGGTATTGACGATGTATGATAAACCATTATATACCTAGACAGCAGCTGGTCTTGCACGGCTATAACAAAACGTGAGCTATATAATTGGGCCTATAAGTAAAATAGATCGAAGAAAACGGCATCCTGAGGATTTTATTGTTATCCAAATTCTTTCACTTATTCATGAAGTTATTTTCCCTTCAACAAATAAGATTAATCCAAGTTCTATTTCTTATCATTTGTGAAATAGTTTGAAGGATTGATTTCCTGCCAAACCTGAACACTCGAAAATTATGGGGTTTTTTTCTAAAAATGCGTAAAATGTGCATGACAGTTAAATTCATGAAATATTTGATTTTCCATTTAAAGAATTGGATATAAATTAAAATACTTATAAAGCAAGTTAACAGGCTAATGAAGATAAAGATGTTAACAATTTTGACTAAATGTTTTGAATGACCCTGGGAACTTGTTTTAAAGAGCGTGGTGAACCGCTCACATAAGAGGCGGAGTCAATAAGTTCATATTCACTTCAATGAATATATTGACTTCCCTTTTAAGTTGTTTCAACAGCAGTGTGGACATCTCCTACTCCATCCTTATCTGAAGTAGATGTTTGCAGTACAGTCTCAAACCTTCAAACAACATGTTAACCATATTTGTATATGATTTGAAATAATGTTATCAAACGTCATTTTTAATAACGTTAGGTTGAACAATAATGCTATGAAACTGCCTTACATCACTCCTTTAAGGATTTAAATATTTTCTAAAAGCTGCTTCACTTGATCAAATATTTCAAATGTTTCATTACTGTCTTGTAATCATTTTAGTTAGAATATTACCTAATCAGATGTATGAATAGCCTATTTCAAACTTTCAAAACTTATTTTACATTGGTTTCCAACAAGTACATCGTGAGAATTCAGATTATTATCGCAATTGGAGATTTTTTGTATACATGTTGATGGTAATATAAATGGAAGTCATTTGTTGCCGTTTTCTAAGTATCAGAAAATTTCCAACTTAATATAATCTCGCATTGCCAGCTACCACCTCCACCGTGAACCACTACCGTGACGGCGACCAGAATTTAGACTGTTATTTGCGAATGACGAATGACGAATAGCAAATTTTTTTGCTTTTCGTCTTTCATATTTGATGATATATCTGAATGACGAATAGCAAATTATTTTGCTGTTATCTGAATGGCGAAAAGCAAATTAATTTGCCATTCGACTTTCATTTTTGAGTGCGATATAAATGACCAACAGAAACAATGTTTTGCAAACATAATTCCTAATCTTCAACAAAAGTCCGAGGATTTGCTCCTGGAGCTGTCCCTTTTAGTGGGAAAAATTTCCCCTTAGAATAGAGGTCTCTCGGAAGAACAAAAGCCTCTTCTGGAAAAATATGAGATGTGAAAATTGAAAATACACACTTGCAATCCTTCAAACACGTATTCTTTTATGTTAAACAATGATTGTTCATAGAAATAATGTCTGTTTGACTTTTCAAAATGTTTTTTTGCCTTTCAAATTTGAATGACGAATAGCGATTTTTTTTGGATTTTTTTGCAGTTCGTCATTCGTCATTCGCCTTTCAATTCTTTATGATTTAATGTAGACAGTAACCCTTAAAATGCGGGTCCTTGAATATTCCGGGATGAAATTAGCTTTGCCCGTATGACCCCTTAGCGAGATGCAAGTAACACACTTAATTATTCTCACGCTAACTAATTCTAGCTGCAGTTCTCAGTAGCGAAGGACGGAAATTTATTGCCTAGCAGTAGTCTCAGTTCAACGCTTGTATTTTCGTTCTGGCTGTCGCTAAGCTACCGTGTTTTGTTTGGTTGGTGTTCTAAATAATGCGCGCACATTATTTAGAACACTAACCAAACCAAGTGTGTGGACATTGATAATGTTAAACGTACTGAAAATAAGCGTTAAAATCACTCAATTTTCCCCCACTCCCTGCCGCACGTGGTAATGGCCTGTGGGCATTTTTTACCCTCTCCGAAGAGCTTACCGACCCGTGCGTGCTATCGTTTACTGAGACGCGTGCATATTGACCATATGCACGCCTTCCTATCGCACGCCCTGTGTTCTGAACCCTTGGGCGGATTTCAATAGAGATGGAATCATTTGAAAGAGAAAAAGATTGTCTTCAATTCGATGTAAAATGCATATGCGCGCCTCCTGAAATACAGATACAGCATGTGCCGCAAACAAGGTGTTTTTTATATATATTTTTAGTTTTACACTGTTTTGTAACACCAATTTTCTCATGATGTGCTCAATGTATTTTGACATTTTTTATATCACAAGATAGAGAAAAAGATTGGCTTTAATTCCATATGCATGTAAAACAATTCATAAAGACACAACAACCGCCGCACAAAAAGGTAATTTTGCCGACTTTCTTATCATATCTGAAGTGCGATTTTCAGAAGACATCCTCAGCTCTACCTCACATTATTATTACAACAGCATCTTCAGCTGCTGCTATCATTAATATGTTTGCAACACAGTCACAAACTAATAAACAGCATGTCAACATGATTGGTTTATGTTTTAAAATCATCCGATGAAAACCATTATTCAGTAATGTTAGTTAGTTAGTTGTTATGTTACATAACTATTTCAATGTGTGATTCTTTAATTCATTTATATTTGTTTCTAATAAATGGTTTATGGGATCCACGATCCATCTTGCATGCTTAAACTTCGTACTCAAAGTCCATCCATCGTACCTAATGTTTGCTAGGTGGCTGCTTTTAATTGCTAGCACATATGTAACAGAACCAAACCAATGAATTAATTACCTTATACATACTTGCGACATATACTGTCTAATCAATAACAAATGTGCTCATTAATTCATCCGTGTGACAGAAAAGATAAATCATTTAGAAATAGTCCTGATTTTTTAAAAGAAAAAAGCCGATTGAAATTTTTCATTCAAAATATACAAAGGTAGGTTGATGTGTACCAGTTGCCCATACTGCACTCCCAGGTGATAATTGTAAATAGAGCGTGAGGTAGAGTATTGTTTGGAAGACGAGCATTAAAAAGTCAACATTGCATAACACTTTATTCACCAACCAAAGTTTCCAAAAGCTAACAGTGCCAGTCCCCTTCTACAGAAACAATCCTTTGCATTAATCAATGCATGACCATTCAAAAAGTTGGGATCTTTTTTTTAAAGTGTTTTTTTTTTCTCTTTTCATATGTCAACTTGAAATATCATTGAAAGTGAAGAAATGAAACGTAATTCCTTGTAGTTCCTAGATCTGATGAAACATTAGTTCTGTGAAGATTAATGACTGTCACAATTTTCGAATAATCATTCATTTTGACATCCATATAATGTTGCTCTTATTGTTGTTTACGAAGACATTTACATCTATGTTAAATTTATAAGAACAGTCATCAGTCGATTAGATTACCTTTAGAGAAATGCATTGAGTAATGTGAGTTTTTCAGAGTAATGTGCTCGAATTTCATGTTGATTGTATGATACATTATTGAAAAGTGACATTGTTAAACAAATGCATAAAATGAACATTAACCAGGCCAAAAATATTCTGCTGCATATTGATATATCAAAGTTTCTTATAGGATAAATTACTTATAAGACATATAATTTTAACTTTTCACTGGTTCAAATTCATCACTATTGTCCAATCTTTAATTACATATGAACAAAGTTTTATATCTTTGGGCTATCATTATATAAATCTTCATTTCTCTATGACCATAAATTCAATATAAGAGAAATCTGTTGTGGAAGCTTCTGTAATAAGTAGGAACGTGAACCATTCTAGATATTTGTACATCGGAAGCTGTGGAAATGTATTCCGTCTTTCAGATTCTATTGCTTAGCGTTCAAGTGTATGAAAATGAACTCGTTAAACTTGATCATATTTGGCACTTTTAGAAAGTTTTAGAAAGTTCAGAGCGTTGTCAATCTTGCAATTACGGTGCCCACAATGTGAGAATATTAATCGCAGTTGTAGGACATAACAAGGTCACAAATTACCTATGGATTTGGTCATTGTATATGGCAGATCTTACGGTTTCAATGTTTTAAATTATGTTGTATGAAATGAAAAATTTTTTTAGAAACATCAAATCACAAAACAACTTCACTCTTTTTAACGTTTTATGAATACATTTCGTAATTATTTCTTTAAAATTACTTTTCAAAACATGAAAAGCAAACTCTGTCATATACAAACTGACTCTTACGTGAGATCAAGGGGGGATTCACATATCAGTCATTGAAAAAGCACATAATCTGTCATATAACCATGACTGACATTTAAAGCAACCAAACAAATAAAGCACATCAAAGAAAACAAAGAATAAGATATAGAAAAAGAATAGCGTGATATTTTTTAACATATATATCTGAAAAGACATTTTTTGACAATTTGTTAACTCTAAAATGATTATTTATTAAATATAACATTTAGTTTTGATCAAATTTCAATTCATTCAATTTCTAATAATACATTTCATCAATATATCTGAAAAACACATATATACATGGAGAAGGGTTATATAAATGAAATACAATATTGGAGACAAAATAGAATTAAGAAATTGCTACAATTGGTCTTATTTTGTTGCAAAAATATGCCCTGTTTCCAATCATGTCATTAAAATGCAACGTTACCACAGTATTTGTTCACTAGGTTGTATTCCCTTCGTGCACCAGATGATGAAAACTGCACATTCAAATAAAATCTCTTTTCAAAGTAAGATTTTAGATATTTCTATTCAGTTAATGGTTTTCTATTGAATGAGTGCGGAAAAACATAAGCAAAACAACATTATCTCCAATGATCAATTTATTGTGCGTCTAAATAATTCTTTATACTTTTATTGAATATAGTTTACAGAAAAGAGATTGATAAGACGAATAAGCTGAATTTATTAACCCAATATATCAATCGTAATACATACATCTGGGCCAGTCGTCTTGTTATTGAAATTTTCTAACTTTATAATGTTTTACTGAAAGAAACCCTGCAGATCAATTCAAATAATTTCAAATCAAATTTCAAATGTCTTTAGGAAAAGTGACATCCATGATTAGTAAATCTCTGCATATTCATGTCTGATGATTCTGTTGTCAAGCAGGAAATCATATTTATGATGCAATTAAAATGTTTCTCTATGTCATCTGAAGTTGTTTGTATCATGACCTCGCAAGAGAAAAGTGGTTCTTATATAAACACACAATCTGACCATACTGATAGCTCTCTATATAACGTGTATTCATTAGTGATATAATTCCTTCAAAACATTTACATATTCTATAACTTTGAAAACATTTCAACATTTATCATTGGTGATCTAGTTCCTATAAAAGCCTTGACAGTTTTAATTAAAACTGTTTAAATATAGGTTCTTAACTCGAAACTATTCTAAGGAAAAATAACTAAAACAGTTCAGTCATAAAAAGATCTCAAACAAACTTTCAACATATAAACACTTCTGTAATGATTTTCCTGTAAAGTTTGGTGACAAACGCTACTTGATCTAAGTTTGCAATCTTTACTTGTATTGAAGCCCTGTAATACATTATGATTAGAATATGTAACCCTATAAATCGTAACATCCCAATGTACGACCCCAAACAGACTTCATCAAAGAGATCACTTTTCCTTTCTAGTATGCATGAAACACCCACCTGAATCATATACGTTTCTGATTGCAGGAATGATATTTGTTTTCATGAAAGGATGGGTTTTTTTGCAACGAGGGTCCTTCTGTGTGACATTAGCAGTTGTTACATACTAACTTTAAGTAGTCTTGTAGAGATGTTAGAGTCCAGTGTTGTTCTTAAACATTAATCATGTGCCAACAAGTATGTGTTTTTATATAGGGAACGGATACTTTTCAAACTGTTCCACTTTTCCTGTCATTGTATATGCCTGAAGTCAGTGTCTATTAGGCATTTTAAATTTGACACGAATTCAGCTGATACGTTTTTACATATGCTTCATTGCCAAAATCCTAATCATGATAAATACTTAATTGACTGCTGATCGACATTGGATGTATATTTGTTAAACAAAATAAATTTGTTAGTAATAACTATTTATGTTTTTGTGAATTGGCATTGGCTTACTTTTGTAAGCAATTTACTCAAAACAAACCATAACATTAACTGCTGTTGATTTATATACAGCATAAACTCCTAGATGCGTTTTATAGAGTTTCAAAATGATTCAAACAGTTTTGTTCTAAAAACAACAATCCAAAATAAAGCAGATATGCATTTACAATTGACAATTACAGTTTTGATGTGTGTTTTTTACTATCTAAGATATAGTAAGGGTTAAATTTGAAACAAAGCCTTTTTTGGATACGAAGAATGTCCACCTGTGCGTTGAATATGCACACTGTAGTGAGGTTGTCTAAAGTGATATGCAACACATTAGTGCGCTAATCAGTGAATATTGAAATTTAAATATGTCCATTGCAGAACATTAAAGACACTGCTGGCATTTCATACTATCAGGGTATACTATAGGTGCATTGGTTCTTATCATTTATAGTATGGTTGAAAGCTTTGAAGGTGAATATGCATGGAAAAGCTGTGTGTCCTGTTAAAATCTGAAAATTAGGATACGAATCTCCGCCAAGGTTGATTCAATAATATTCATAGTCTTGATTAAATATATGATTGTCTATTCTGGTCTGCCAAAAATTTTTTTACCCTAATTATGTGTCCACTAACTAGTTACAGTTGTTTGGTTTCATTTCATGTATTGATAACAAGAACTGCCATTTTTGTATTCTAGATACCTTAATAATGTGTATGTAATCCGCAAAATTCAGTCATGGAATCTCAATTTTTTTTACAGTCGGCTGATAATGGTAACATATTACACTGCCAGGAGATAAGGCCTAATCCTATCAGCTGCTTGTGTTATCAATCTCGATTTATAGCGGTAAAATACATTTATTATTTTAAAGAACATTCTTACTCGGCTCAGTTTAGGATTTGAACTCATAAATCGTTTTATTCATTTTGAAGGCGCATTTTCAAACCGTAAATTAAGTGTAGACGAGCAAGTTTGATATTTAGAAAGTGTTGTCCTTTTTTCGGAGTCCATCGACACACACTTGACTTAGACCTAGTATGTAAGGATATTGGTTTCCTTTACATATTTGTTTATGTAACCTTTTTAAATGGAATCTTATTGATTCAAAAGCTAATACAGATAAATATCTTTAACAACCGCATATATGATAACAATGGAAAGTTTATGGCCTAATATTATAGTGAACAAAAAAATGACGATAGTGGGAAATTAAGCAGTGTTTTGATATTTTCACAGTGCAAATCTGAAATGAAGCAATAAATAAAATTTAAACATAATACATGACCATTGGATATTAGTTTTAGATAATTAACAATCGTCAATGCATGTATACATTAATGAATTAATAGCAGTTGAGAGGTTCAGAACAGAACAGATCCTTCCTACACATGCTACTGGATAGACTTGATCCGTGCAGTGTTCCATCATGCAGGTAAGGGTTACCCACATTAATATTTTGATTAAGTGTCTGCTTAATTTGTGTCTGTTCTTGAGTGGATCAAAATTGGTGATGATTCCAGCAATCGGCAGAACTGGATCAAAACAGACAAAATGGCATTGCTTATGTTTTCCAATACTAGTATCAGCTGGATATAAAGCACATGCAGATCTATCTCATAAATTAAAGAAGAGAGCTAAGAAGAATAATCAAGAATAAACGTCACAGAAAAGGTTCAAGACAAAGACAAAGACGACAGAACTTGAGGTTCAATGATCAATGTTGTTGAAGCCTCAACAATAAGCCTGTAATTTGTACCCAAGCCTCGAAACTAGTCTGATTTTTATACCTAAAACTTGCAGGTGACATATAATCTGTGTGCTCCCAGAGTACGCCCAGTATGCGCACAGCATATGCAGTTATCTTCAACAACAAGGTAGCGACTCGTTCACTAAGTTCATAATCAATTTGCTACATGTGCGAAACAAGAAAAGTAAATACTCTTAATTTAGTCCATATTGGTAACCTATCAACAATTTTCTGGCTAAATTATACCATAAAGTGTGACAGGGACCTTACGCTTCTGACGCATAGTCCGGATTTTGATTACCGGAAGGTGTGATCCACTATCGATGCTAATTGACTTTTCCAGAAGAGCTCCGTTATTTCCTGTCTGCACCTGCTGGATACTGGACCGTTCCACCAGAGTACAGGTGACATCACATGTGTGCTTAATTCTCACAGTAATTAAGGTGCACAAATGTAATCGCATATTTTCGGTCTCAAATGTACGCCATGGTTGTGATATCTCTGATTAACATTTTCTGGGTTTTTGTAACGTGAAAGCATATGAACACAATAACTTCATCTGTTTAACTTCTAAGTTGGAACGATCTTATTTACCCACGCTTTTCTCAGCTACATTTATGTGAATATAAGAAACTATGTGCAGCTATAATAGTTCATAAATTACAATTGAGTATAAAAGGCAAAATGCCTACCCTCTTGAATCCGTAATTTCTATGATGTATGTTTTCACAGAATATCCAGTTGGATTAGCTTATGTTGTGCTTCATGTTTTCTTCTTAGCTTGTTTTCATTCTTTATACACTATTATTGACGACGTATTATGTGCACATTTTGTTACGACTATGTTTCAAATATATTTCTTTCAAAGCCTTAAAAGTTTCCTTTTTCATGTTTTGCATGATAAAACTTAAAACTTGGGATATTAAAATCGCCCATCTACCAACATCAAAAGCAAATCTTTCATAATGAGCCTGGTCTCGTTTTTTAAAATGCAATATATGTTTTGCATTTTAGTTTTATTTCATACTTTAAACTTAATTATTTGCCACGCATACACGTAGGATGTTATTTTTGTTTCATACCTGGCAACATATCGCAGTCAATTATCTGTGAGTTATGATTTCCTGATGCATCATTTTGTGAAATATTCGAAATGATCAACAATTACAGTGTCCAGATTTTCCTGAATGTACCGAGCGCCTGTGAGTGAACCTTGTGTAGTCGCCAAATCGGTCTATAATCCTAACTATAGGAGAATTATCTATTAAACCATTCCCTGCCAAATAGTACTCTTGCCAAAATGTGCCTGGGGGCAAGACGTGTATTCCTAGAACTTCATACGCGGGCTCTTGCCAAAATGTGCCTGGGGGCAAGACGTGTATTCCTAGAACTTCATACGCGGGCTCTCCCTAAACAGCTTGATTGAGGAAGCGGCTTTAGTCGTTCGAGTGTATTCTCCTCCATGATCTTAGGTTCCATCTCTGCCTGTGCTCACACTATAACCTACGCTGACGCTTGTGGTGATGTGAGAGTTGATGACGCCAGAGGCCCCCTCTTTGAGGCGATTTCTCACAGTCTGTATGTTTATGCGGCGATGAGATAACCAGGCCTGTTTAAGAAGGGTGCTTGGACCAAACGGCGTAACAGAGTTCTATTCTCCCAGGGCGTGGTAGTTTTTGGTCTTCCAGCACGGGGAAGGTCCTGTACATCATTTGCTTGTGCATGCTTCCTTAACAATAGGATGTAACGGTGTAGTGAAACTAAGTTCTTCCTGCCTGATGAAGTCCATCTAAACGCATCGGGAATTCTCCTTTGTGTCGTGATGAATCAGAAGTGCAAAAAATTGATAATACCGATCCTGAAGAACCCAATGGTTGTGGTTGTTTGAAACTTTGTTGTGTGCAACGCATGAGTTGCAGGATTCACGTGCATGTGATTACGTTCTTGAGAGTCATTTTCCAATAGATAACACCCTATTTTATCCCTAATATATCACTCCTTGATTAACGATCATGAGGATTGAAATTTGGTTTCAACACATTCCGATAATTCTGCTTTTATGATGGAGTGGGGGAGGGGTGCTTAATTGCTTGCTATACATGTGCATATGGAGACCAGCAGCTTCAATCGGAGATATTCAATTTGATAGACTTAAACTTACACGTCAGAAGGGTCTTTAATAACTTGATAAAAATATATATAATCTTTATTCATGCATAATAAAACCACATGTATACAGGAAAACAGTATTTTTTAGAGTCACATCTTGCTTCCAAATGAATTTGTTTGGGAATGACAAACTTGCGATGTATAAATATTATCCTCATATACACAATATATGATATGCTTTTTCATCTGTTCAAGAAACGTAGAGACTGGAGAAGTGTGTCCTTTATTTAGTCCGATCATTGTGGTCTGACCAGTTGGACATAAGCTTGGACACTCTGCGACCAAACACTCTAAGGATACCTTCCGTCTTTTTACAGAAATTAATCACACAGTTATTCTATGTTGATCTGTTGCTGAAACATTGACAAGAAACCCTTCTTTGCCATAATAAAAACATATTTGCGACCCTATGATCGACACCTTTTCGTTACACAGGTCAAATACTGTCAACTGCTGGTATTGACGAAGTATAATAAACACTTATATACCTAGACAGCAGCTGGTCTAGCACGGCTATCACAAAAAGTGGGCGATATAATTGAAGTCTATAAGTACAATAGATCGAATAAATCCCTATTTTTGCGATTTGATTGTCGTCAAAATTCTTTCATTATTTTCATTTGTACAAATAACATTAAACCATGTTCCATTTCTTATTATTCGTGAAAGAGTTTTAAGGATCGATTTCCTGCCCCAATCTGAACACTCAACAATTTAACCTATATCTTACTCTGTGTATAATGTTTGTACCAATTAAAACTGTGAAATATTTTATAATTCAATCAAACAATCGGCTTGAAATTGACAATACAATATTGCAATTTAAACAGACTAATGAGATTCGTGCATTTACCTTTTTAGGGTTTTAACAAGTAAATATAATTGATCAAGGATTATGTGACCTGTAAAAGGAGTTTTCTTAATATTTTGCCAAAGGAGGAAAAATCAAATTGACAGAGAAGGTTTGAACTGAGTTAAAGAAGATGAAATAAAACTTTCAGTAGAACATTAAATATTGCTTAAATGTCAGAATTCATATTGTTATTTTATTTGGAGATTTTTCCTGTTGAAATCAAAATGTCAAATATTCTTAATGACCGTGGATACTGAGCATCTTTCTTCAAGAGCGTGATGAACGACTCACACAACTTGTTCAGGCAGCAGTGTAGACATCACCAGCTCTATCCGCTTTTTTCAAACAACATCTTAAGCAACTACTACCAATCATATGTTTGCAGCAAAGTCATAAAACTATCAAACAAAAGGTCAGCCACATTTGTGATTTATAAGTGAGTTATGAAATACCATTTCATCTTTAACTTTAATTTGGAAAATAATGCGCTGAAAACTGCCTTTGATCACCAGAAATGATAATAGTTCCTTTCAGGAAGTAAACGTTTTCTATATGTTGCTTCACTTGATGGAAATGTCAAATATTTCTTCACTCTCATGTTATATTTATTAGTTAAAATATTACCAATTTATATATATGATTGGCTCATCATCAATTTTCTTTCTTTTTCATTTGTGTGCATGTTTCTAATAGATTCATCATGCGATACACATTGGATCTTCCATGCTACAATATCCCACTCAAAACCCATTCATCTTACCTAATTTCTGCTAGTTAGTTGTATTTACTTGCAAGTCCTTGAATATCAGAATGTAACCTTAGAAATCACAACATCGACATCGAATTTAACATAAAATCAATCACAAATGTTTGGTTTGACTGAATGTTTAAGTCCCTAAAACGTCCTTATACTAAAATCCATCAGAAAAGTATTGATTACTGAATTAATACGTTTATGTCATTGCAGAATTAAAATACCCTGCCTTATATTGCACATGATCGCACCTACTGTATTGGTTAACAATGAAACACATGGCAAAGCAAAGAATAAATTAGGGCATAACATAAATCAAACCTAACCACTGTTGGCAATCATCCAGCTTCATCAGTGTAATTGAATCCGCTGATCGAGCTCCTTCCATATCGTACGAGGGATTTGGCTCGAAAGAGATCAGGGTATATGGAAGGAGCTGGATCAGCGTATTCTATTACCCTGATGAAGCAGTATGGTTGGCAACATGCACTTATGTACTCAAAACGACATTTCCTCTCCCATTATGATCCATTGATGAATAAAAAAAATTACAATGTAGATAACTGTTCAGGAGATAGGCAATTGTTAAGTCAACATTACATAGCATTATGATATCCTATGAACATTGCTATGAGTTTGAGTTTCCCGTCCCCTTCGAGTACAAATGAATCCTTAGCAATTAATCAATACAGACCCTCCAAAAATGTTCGGGTCACCATTTTTCAAGCGATGCCACAAAGTGAGGTTTTTCACTTTTCACATGTCAACTTGAATTTCCCTTTAAATTAAACAAATGAAAAGGAATTCTTTCTAGATAGACTGAAACTTGAGAAAAGCATTTGGTTTACAACCAAAACCAAAATTTTCCAATATATCATGTATTTCGACATACATATCATGTAGCTCTTATTGTCATTTACAAAACATTTAAAACTATGCCAAATTCACAAGATGAGTCTTCATTCCTCTTAGTTAAGGGAAAGAAAGATGCATTGTGTAACCTCTGTGAGTTGAGGAATTCATGCTGATTTTATAATCCACTTTTGAAAAGTAACATTCTTAAACAACTTGGTAATATTAACATTCACAAGGCAAAAGAATTTTGTTGCATATTAATAACTCATAGAATAATTAACTTATAGCAAAAATGTTTAAAATTACCCGGATACCCGGCTGAATGAATACATTCTAGAGTTATACAAAACTAGTTATACAAAAACAACGGATTTCAAAAGAAACCTATGGTATATGTCTGGTTCAGACATATTAAAGTCTGGTTCAACCATATACACTTTTCAACAAAAGCGGCTTTGCTTTCACATCGTTCGTGAGCCACTGTTGTTTTCACAACATTGCTTTTAAACCCTAATATACATTCAAACATAGTTTTCCTTCACTGGGTCTTTTTCATTCAAATCTTTATAGTAGATAATTGATATGCAGTACAACAATATATGAAATAATATGCTATGGTAAATATTTATTAAAAATTTATAATGCCTATTTTGCATTACTGATTACTGGCAGTCGTCGACAATTGTATGAATCACTTTTTGACAGAACAGTTTAGAAAGATGTGAATGTTTTAATTCTTCATTTCACTCATATGACATCTCTAGATCTGCGTACATGTGTATCATAGCCTGACAATGGCATGTTAAACATTAATACAGCCTTGCTGGTTCTCGTTCATCAACCAGTTTCGAATAATCAGTTTGGGAAGATTCTTTGATAAAATACTCCCGGACTCTATCGGTAGCAGAAAGAAATCCATTGTACGTTTATGAACTCGATGAAATAACGGTCCCAAATGTGCTTTATTTTGTTTTCGAGTAAGATTTATTATAAAGGCCATTCAATGTTTACTGCATAATGGATAAAAAAAATTAAGTCTATGAAGGTAAGATGATAAAGATGACAAATCTCAATTGCCTTGTTCTTCTTTTGAGTTACTTGATTTTTTATAACAACTTTTGGCCCTTAAGTTTGGAAACCATATTAAAAAGTTTTAGAAACTTTATAGCGTTAAAAAAAACTTGGTTACTATGGGGCTCATAATATTATGCCATGTTATTTACATATTGAATGATAATGATCCCAGTACATGGGATACATAAATGGGTCAGACAGTGACTTCTGATTTGGTCTTGTACATGACAGATCTTTCTGTTTAAATGTCTGGAATGTTTTTATTTGAAATTCACAAAAAAAGCAAGACGTCACTTTTCATTTCTCATTTAAAATGTTTTGAGAATAAATATCAAACTTACTTTTTTCATTATTTCTGAAACGTATGGAAGACCTTGTCATTTATAAAATGAATATTGCGTGAGAACAAATAGAGAGAGATAAGAGAGAGACAGATATAGAGAGAGACAAATAGTTAAAGTGTGTTTTACTGAAATTGTCCTACATTACTAAGCATTCACTTTTGATATAGAATAACAACTTTATTTCGTAACCATGTCAAATTGGAAAACATTTTACATATCTACCTGGAAAGTTAAAGTGATTGATTTATGGTCTTAATGAACCAACATAGAACATAAACTGAATTGTTCAAACCAAACATTGAAGAAAAGATTTTTTTTCAGAAGTTTCATAACATTTTATGATTGTATGTATGTTTAACACTGGCCTGAAAACAATGCATAGCTTTATTTTTTAAGTGCACTGCCTTTTTTCATTAGGATACATTACCATAGGATACAGCATTTTATGTATAAAAATAAGTATATCATATTTTAACTTATTTTCTTATGAGCCCTATTCTTTTCAATAGGTCATTTAAGAATTATGTGCATGTCGCACTGACATAGAAAAATCTTATTCCTGTAATTAGGAAAGACAGATTACTCATTTTAAACAACGTCGCTGACTGGATAATAGAATTGTAACCATAAGGGTTCTTTATATCTAGCACTAGTAACAGCGGACACTTACTCATACAACATTAGTACTTAAATACCCCGTGAAGACCGCATCTGTTCACACCGTGATCGACATGAAAAGATCTCTACCATTTCACTTTAATATGCCCCTCCCTTCACATCATTAGGACATCTCTTCTACCAAGCTATGTCACCAGAAACCAATCAGTCAATGTGTTCTCAAATCTAATGTCTACGATTTCATATAATGTACTTAACAAATTAATGACATGCATGCATGATGCTTTCAAGAAAAGAAAAGATTGTTAAATATCACCCATGTTATTATTGTATCATGTATTTGGGCCTATGGCCTTACGTATACATTATGAAATAAAACAAAGATGTATACAATGCTCAAATATTTGAGTACTTAAGAATGACTCGAGTCTGTCTTGTGAAAGTGAAAGATCCCCTGTTCTTAAAACCCTCTTAAATAAAGCTAAATGTGTCACTCTTTCGACCTGGTAACGGTGCAGACATCTTCAACAAATCTTGAACTTAATCATCTGCAGCGTCTTCCGCACCACGTATCCCTTACCAGAATCAGCCCACAAGGTCGTATGTATTTTAAGGAGAAGATATATCAACTCAGTTAAGTTATTCTAAAAGGGGTTGTGTCAGCATGATACATCAACAAATAGTCATTATGTAATTACTGGTTATTGGTCTGGATGAAACCATTTCACACAAACATCAACAACTCATTGGTAATACATATGACTATTTTTGTTGTACTGTATGAGCGTTAGAATGATGAATTGCATTGTCAAATATTGTTAGGTATTCATTTGTATTTCTTTATACACAGCGGACTTGAATACATATTGATTGCTAACTGAAGAGATTAATCTTTATTGAGTGCTAAAATGTGTTGAAAATGTCACTTTCCTAAAGTTCGATGTATGATGACACACTGTTTCTCGATAACATTGATGTATTCTCCTTCCATTGCTATTTATAGATTAATCTTATTTATCTATTTAACCATAAAACTCATGCAGAAAAAATACCCTGAATCAATTCAATTAAACTTTTCACTAACTAAATATGATTGGCTGAAAAGCAACTATATGCTATCAATAAAACGTTTTAGAGAAATAAGTTGTCATCCTTAATATTTACCTATTATTAAACTTTTAAACACAACTGAAGAAGCTAGTCAGACCCCAAACTAATGAATGTGTAAGAAATAGTCCAGGGCCTAGTTTTTCTAAGCTTTCTTCCTAATACCCTGGGACTAGATTTTCGAAGCTCTCTTAGTGCTAAGATAGTCGTAAGTTAAATTTAATATATGGTACTTACGACTATCTTAGCACTAAGAGAGCTTCGAAATACAAGTCAGGCAAAATTGGAAATAAACTCAAACATATTCCTCATTTTGTCTGGTTATTCTTTTAGAGCATTATTCCAACAAGCCTAAAAAGAAGGTGTCCATGTTTGCTTCGATGCATCTATTGAGTATTATTATGATATATCCAAATAGTCAGTGATACACATATATCAAAAACATCAATATTCTTCTTTACTACAAATGTTTGCTCAAGGCCGTTTTTGCAGAGGAAAATGTCCGCAATTTTTTTAACTGTGGATAAACCACACTGTGTAACACTCTTATGTCAACGATTTGAATAGATGCAAATGTATATCTTTTTCTGAAAAACTCATGATTCTTAATTGTTACACACTTTGATGTAAAAATCAAGAAATCAAGGATTGAATTGCTTTTTGAGGTTTTATTTTAGATTATATAATTTACTTTCACTATTGGGTATCAAAATATACGTGCACTGATATTCTATATACCCTATAGGATTTCAAGTTTTCCAAACTATATTCGGACTGAAGAATATTTATCAAACATAAGACAAAAAGAATTATTCTATCGTGGTATTAAAAAATGACCAAATATAATTATCATTTCTTCAAATACCATTTACTTGGTAAGAACCTGGATGGTATATTTTTGCAAACATATAATATGTCATTTTTGTAAAAGTTAAAATATGTCAAGGTTTTTGTAGGATTTATATCACTAATGAATGTATATTGCATCAAGAAGTATATAAGAATTATGATCCACTTGTCTTCTTCTAGGACAGGATGCCGACAACTTGAGATGACATTGAGAAACATTAATTGCATTAAAAAAAATGATTTCCTGTTTGATGAGAAGATCACCAGAAATGCATATGCAGATATTACCAATTAAAAATCTGACACAGGCTTGTTGTAAACTGGCCCCGATGCACGGATCTCTATTGATAATTTTTTATATACTAAAACTTGTTCAGCCTGAAATCTTAAGATTTTTTAAACTATATTCAATCAAGTATTACGATGAATTTAGTAATGCTAGAAAGTGATCACTGAAGATCGTGTTATAACAGGAAGAAGTATAGATTCCACTCATACTTGCACCGGTGTTTTATTTAGATTAACCTTCTTCATATTTGATAGTATCATTTTATCATTGTAATTAATTATTAAAAACCAAATGAAATTGTTAACACATTTGCTTATTAAACAATACATATCAGTGGATCTTCTATTTTCATATCCGAATGTTTTATGTTTCCAACGAAAGAACACGAATTCATCTCATTACGTCGTCACTCTCCTGTTAGTTATAAATAAAGAATCACGTCATGAAAGAAAGCCATGTGTTGAATGAAGGGCAGTGGACAAAATAATGTGTAATGATGGAAGATTTGAAATAAAGTTGTGGTTTGAAATTTTTTGCATTTTATTGATGTTAACAATTTAAAATCAGTGACTCCAGTTACATAGGCAACAATGTTTCTCTGAATTAAACAATGTTTGACATGGTCACAAAATGAATCGATCTTTAGAAATTTCAATGTGAAGCCGAGTACAAGTTTTTTTAACATAGCAAACGTCTACTGATGTACTGATAATTGCATTGACATTGATAGGATATTTAACTTACAATCTCTAATATATTCTTAACACAATGTTTTTATCTGCTGAGCTTGTTTTGTAATTTTTCAGGCATATTTTTGCATACTCTCCAGCATTTTATTTCAACACCTTCAGTATGAAAACCAGAAACAAAGAGTCTCTTTTTTACTCCAGTGTGATTACAGTATACTTTTAACTTTTGTTGCAATGTTTCGTCATGTCAAATTTAATGATATTAACTATATGATATAAAAGGAAAATCATTACATAAGGAAAGTCAAAATTAGATAACTCCGAAATTTAATGTTTTAGAAATCTTCATTCTAGACTTTGATAATTGCAAAATTGATTTTTCAGATGTATATGATAAAAGTTATCACGGTATTCTCTTTCAGTCTCTTTTTCTTTGTTTCCTTGGATGTGCCTTGTTTTTTTTATTGCATTAAATGTCAAACAGGGATATATGACAGATTATGTGTTGTTTTTTTAATTCCTGATACATTGAAACACCCCTTGATCTCACGAAAGAGTCAGTTTGTAAACGACAAAGTCTGCTTTTCATCTTGTCCAAAAAAATTATAAAGAAATATCAATGAAATGTATTCATAAAACGTTAAAAGAGGGAACCTGTTTTTGTTAATTATAAGTGATGTTTCCCTTTTTTGATGTGCACTTCATATAATAACATTAAAGGTATTTAAACTATAAGATTTGTCATGTACAAAGGCCATTTCCCGAGTTAGTCTGTGACCTAATATTATCCTATTACTCGGATTAATATTGTCTTATAAGAGACTACAGAAGTAAATAACGAGGATTTATATTTTGGGCACCATAATTGCAAGATTGTCCATACTCAAAACTTGCAAAACTAAAATGCCTAAAGTAGTCGAAAGTTCTGAGATTTGTCATGTTTTTATCCAAATCTTAGAAATCTTTCACGGTGCACATACTCGATGCAAAACAAAGCTAGAAAACAGAACAGTTTGTTTATCAAGTGCACACTCATTATCAAGTTAATTATCAGTTCACTTGTTCGCCTTCTACTATCAGATACAGTCCGACAGCCAACACTGATACCTGCAAATTTCATTGTACCTAATGTGAAGAATTGTCTCATGCGCTTACTTATTAAAGAAGCTTTCATATCTGAATATGTGATACGGGTTGATTTATTCATCAGCACAGCCTAATTAATGTTTAACAAGCGATTGTCTGGCTGCGATACACTAACTAGGAGATATGTTATATTTGTAATAAGCAGAGTTCAAACAATCACTCGATCATAATAATCTGCTCTGCAAGTTTCCTGTGCCCTTAATCTGTCAAATAGTGATGCAAAACATTGTCATTGTTTGCTTTAATTCATGAGAAAAACATCCTTTTATATCTGTTAATAAATCCTGTTTAATTGAATTTATGGTTATTATATATATTGATTAAATACTGAAATGATAATGTTGCAATTGTGAAATTTAATCGTTTTCTTCAAGTAAAAATAGAATAGAGTTGAATGTGTGCATGTAAGAAAGACATATGTGCCATTGGGTGGGGAGGGTGGGGAGGGTATTGCTAAATAGACCCGGATTGTATTAATACTTGAAGGGGATGGGCAACTCAAACATATAGCAATTTTGAAAGGAGAATGTGATGCTATACCTGTTGATTATTCAGAAGATAGGCATGTATGAAATTATCTACCTCATTGTTTGAATTATTCACGGAAAATTTCAGTGAAATCATAAAACTTGTTGAATGACGTTAAGTACATCTCCATTGGCATTGATGTTTGGGCTGGATTTGTTCTACGGCATTTATACTACTACGTAATGTGTTTCCTTTTAACCAATGCTCCAAGTGCGAGTTCGGCAATGCGTTTTAATTCTATGGTCTCCTTGAAATAGTTCCACTGATCTACATTGTATACATCTTGATAAAAACAATTGTGGATTGTTTCAAAGAACTTTTTTTTTCAGTCAAAGAAAGGAGTTAATGATCACATTTGTGGCTGATTAGATTGTATATGTTCCACTCGCATATAAGGTAATGATTCCTTTAGTAATGTTCTTATATATGTGCTAGCAAGTAATAGCTAAAGCTAGCAATAATTAGGTAAGATTGATGAATTCTAAGAGTGATGTCTTAGCATGCAAGATCGGTCGTTGAAACATTGTTTGAAACAAATGGGTTTTTTTAATTTTAAAATTCCTACCTTTAACTGGTTATTTTAACTATATTATTTAAGTATAACTTTAAATATTGAAATCAAGTGAAGCAGCTTATAGTAAATGGTAATAACCTAGAAAAGAGTTCTGGGGCAGTTTTCAGTCCAACATTTCAAAACTAATATCATTGAAAAATTAGTTCTTTTCATTACTTTATTTTGAATAAAAAACAAATCTTGTTGACATTTTGTTTAATAGTTGTTGCAAAAATATAAATTGTACCAGCTGCTTAAGATGTTGGTGTAATAAAAGATAGAGTAGAGTTGAGGATGTCTACACCGATGCATTAAGAAGAAACAGTTGCAGCGGTAGCTGACAATGTCGGATTATATTTTTGAAGTTCCTGATACCATTTATTTCACCAACAACATATATAAAGAAAATCTTTCACTTATGCAAGACCAGCTGCTGTCTAGGTTTGTAAGTGTTTATCACCTTCATCATTACCAGCAATTGACATTATTTGGCGTAATAAGAAGGTGTCTATCAACATGTTGAAGCATCTGTTCTGTGTGTCAACGAAAACGGATACCTGTTCATTTTTCAGTATCTGTTCCGTGTGTCAACGAGAACGGATTCCTGTTCATGTTAAAGCATCTGTTCTGTGTGTCAAAGAGAACGGATTCCTGTTCATGTTAAAGCATCTGTTCCGTGTGTCAACGAGAACGGATTCCTGTTCATGTTGAAGCATCTGTTCCGTGTGTCAACGAGAACGGATTCCTGTTCATGTTGAAGCATCTGTTCCGTGTGTCAAAGAGAACGGATTCCTGTTCATGTTAAAGCATCTGTTCTGTGTGTCAAAGAGAACGGATTCCTGTTCATGTTGAAGCATCTGTTCCGTGTGTCAACGAGAACGGATCCCTGTTCATGTTAAAGCATCTGTTCTGTGTCAACGAAAACGGATTCCTGTTCATGTTAAAGCATCTGTTCTGTGTGAAAGAGAACGGATACCTGTTCATTTTTCAGCATCATGTCTACACAACGAGAAGTCTGTGCTTATTTCATGTTAATGGACAGAGGGTATCGGTTGTTTGTCACAGAATGTCCTGGCCTTAGCCCAGCGATTGGTTCACAACGATCAGGATAGAGAGAAAACCGCTCTACAAACATGTGAAAGTACATTTATCACATACTGAATATCTTATGTCAGGAATAATTCCTTGTTATCTGAAACCAGTAGTTTAATTGAAAGTTAATCAATGAGTGTTGTCTTACCAAAACAAGTTGTTAAATATAGTGACGCTATAATGTAGTACTTCTTTTGCGATCAGCTGATCGAATGCAACCGAACCGCTCCTCGCATAAAATTTTCAAATCATCATTATTTGCTCATAGTTTTTTAAATTTTTGTCCGCAATCACAATAAGATGAGTGTGCAAGAAATGAATCGCAAAATGGCGTTTCGTTCTCACAAATAAATAAAATATTAAGTAAAAGAAAAAATATATTGGGGTTAAGAAACAAATTAAATTAGTATTGCCATGCAGAACCACTCAATTATCACCATGACCATGATGTAAACGTACACATTTCACAATAAGAAGCAAGCGCCTGAGAACTTCTACATTGACGGTTGTGTGACATCGGCCTGCCAATGATGTCGACAGCCTCAGTTTTTAGAATAAGATTATCTTAGACGGTTTTGTAACGTTTAGGTTGGATCTAACAAAGTGTATGTAAATGAGTGTTTGTATGTGGTATTTCATATAAAAGTAAACTATATAAACAATAGTTTTGATTCATTAAAATAATTAATCAAAACGTTTAAGAATATCTCTTTGGAATATTTTTATGCTCAAACCTGACTCGTTATGTCATCTATGAATCTTCAGTTTTGATACACTTGATGATAATGCTTTCACGGTTCAAAACCTCACCAGTTCAATGCCAAATAAATTAATTTGGAAAACAAGAAGTATCCACAGAAAATAAAACAATTCCTATACAACAACAAAATAGTCTTTATACAAAGTGATTCCTATGTATGTGTTTGAATAGAGACAAATCCGAATATATCTATGTATTATGTTATTAAATTCCATTGTGTCATTTAAGACTTAAAACTGGCACAGGGAGGCCCTATTTGCACATGAACACGTAACGATAAAAACACATGAATTTAAAACAGTAAATAAAGTATTCTTATTAAATTGTTTGAAATGTTCTACATCTATATTCATATATCATTATAATAAATACGAATCACCTGCTTATCTCATAAAATTAAACGGTTTCTGTTTGTTGCTTCTGTCACCCGTAAACCAGGCACACCAAATTAGTCACTAAGTGATAATTATAGAATACACCGTATCAATAATAAAAATCATTTAGGTGGTAAAGTGCAATATGTCTTAAAACAACTATACTACATCATATATGCATTATTTCAGTGACCGTATACAGTATTGTTAGGGAAATTGATTATTTTAAAAAAATAGCACAAAAACACTAATATTTCACAAAAATCTTTAATGAGTGTTAACAATCAATCACCAAGAACACAACCATTTTTCGTTAGAATTAATTAACGTATTTCTCTTTTCGTTTACATGACATATCATTTACCTAATTAAATGCAAGATCCTTTTCTCAAATTATTCCATTTGAGCCAAAGGGTTTCGAATCTTGTTGATGGCATCCCGAAAAAGGTAAGAAAAACAGTCATTTTGAAAGCTGTTTGGTCTTATGACTTATTTATACTGATACTGTGTCACCAGATTTGATGGACACTGTTCTATATTGTACAATGACGTTGAATCGCCTGTTGGTCCATATATAACCAGTTTACATGATGGGCTGACACTATAACTGCATGCATTCTCCTTAATTTCGTGTCAACCATCATGCTATTTTTGATCTCGGACTAGGTCGTAACTTACTGCCAATCACATCACATGTCCCCCATTATTGTATAACAGAATATTAAAAAATCTAAAAAATTACACGAGGGCAAGATATAATTCAAACAAACAAGAGAACAAGAGAACAAGAATTAATGACGCAAATTGATTAGCAATCCGCCATGTGTATATAAATACATGAACATGATTCATCCATTCAAATCTACATGTTAACTATGTTAAGGTGTGTATGCACCTACCCTTCAACGCCATTCTTTAAGTAATATTCTTTAATGTACAAATGTTTCATAAACCGGTTAGGCTGGGCAGACACAAGAAAATGTGGTTATCACTTTCAATTACATTTATCTTGCACATTTTACGTGATGTTATTTTTCCAAGTCAATATATTTACCTGTTTCAAATAATACTCTTGAAGCCGAGTTTCTTGATTTCTTAATAGTTAACAACGAAAAATAGCTCTCACTGCGTATGGGTAACTTGTGCTGATGCCAATCTTGTAGATATATCTTGTAACCTTTGTTTAAAAGACACGAGAAACTTTGTGTGCCAAGGTTTACATTGTTATAATCATACATTACCAAAACCAGTAAAACATGGTAAATTGTCACAAAATTATGTTTTCATTATTGTCTTTTACCACCATCGTCAATGATATTCGTAATCTATAAATTGTCATATTTGATATCTTTAACCAGTATTTTGTTTTTCCATATTTGATTTCGCATATAATTCAACATCGTTTATTAATTCCCATTTTCAAGTTGATTATACATGTACTTACAAATGAGATCAAAAGAGAGGAGAGTCATGCTATGAGAAACGTTTATTGTTATTCAGACCATACTTGTCCTTGAACTTCCGGTCTTCTACATCTTCTATAGTTATGCGTAATCTTCTATGCATAAAAAATCTACTGGAGCAGGTTTGAGTAGTGGTTTGCGTGCTCGTGGTTCGATTTCTGATTTGTCACAAGGCAATTCATCCACGTTGCACTCAGTCCACCCAGCTGTAAATGGGTACCTGAAAACAGGGATGTACGGAGCTACAAGGTCACGCTAAGCGCTAAGTGGACGCTTTTAAAGTACACTTCCTTCGTGGTAATGATGTAGGTAGCGCTTCGAGCAGGTATTAGTAGATGAAAAGGATGTCTTATAAATATACAAATTATTATTATTATTTTCTTTTTTTTAATCATGATCATTATTATTATCATAATTGTTGTTGTTGATATTATCATATGAAAACAAATTGTAAGTCAATAACATCAACCATCTGGTTAATTTCATAATAATAAGGTTCCGTTTGGTACTCATACCAATCAATTTGTATACCAAGCTACCCACATAGTGATATAATGGTTTTCAATTTCAACCTCAGGTTATTAATTTCAGCACATATAATCAAATATTAAATCTAGCTTACATTACAACTGTTTTTGAAGAAATGATTGAAAATTAATACGTAAATGAAAAGTGAATGGGGGTTTTTACAATTCGCCAGTCATGATAGAATAAATACCACAAAAACACTGGCATGTTGAACAAAATAAAATAAAAAAATAAAAGATAACCGGTAACTGAGAGTATACACAAACGTAGATAAAACATCCTTTTCAAATGAATATAGGGTTATTGTGTTACGGTATTTTCGTGAAAGGATTGGCGTTTTTAATGTCAAAATGGCCAAACATAGATGGCTATAATTGATAAATAATAATTGATAATTAATAAATGCTGGTACATGATTTGCCATCTGCATACTCTCATTTTACAACAAAGATCAGAGGGCTGAGGTTTTTTTGTTGAGTTGATGATAGCATTTCTCGTTTCTTTTGATATGACTAGCAATCTTTTAGTGTCAGGTGGCGCCAGGAATAAGGTCATGTAAACATTTATTTGTTCCAAGCCTGGTCTATCCAACCTTATTGATTCTTCTGATACTTATGGCACTCGGTTTGACGATCACTGTACTATTCTGTGTGTGACAACAACTCTGAACATAACATTGCCTTTTGAATGTTGACATGATGGTGCCGTAGCTGTTATCATAAGCAGGAATGTCCCATTCACCAAAGGGTAGTTTTCAGATATGATGTTATATGTCTGAGACTAGGTCGTCCATTTAATAACATATCGTCCATAACCATATATCAGAATCAAAACAAGGCAAGAAATGAATCATATAGGCACAACATAATCCTATGAAACATGATTTCTTGTGAGGATATCCTTTTTGTCTTGTATCTCTTTTTTATATATTCTGAGAACTATTATAGCATTATATAATCTCTTATAGAAGGCCAAATAAATATAGGTGGGGAGCTTGGCCAAATAAGTTAATTTGGTCAGTTGCGAAGCAGATTATGTTATATGAGTGTTCTTATGCTTACACGTTATAAAACAAAATACATGTACTAAAACATATTGGTCACAAATCTATCAAGGTTATGATGTATTAAAGCATTTGTTGTGTAATGAATAACGTACGTTGTTCTGATATTGTGCTATAATTGCTGAAGTGTAATAATCATTCTGAGCAGTTTTGCTCGTTGTTTGTTGAATGATTGTGTATCTATTTTAATCATTATGGGCAGTTTCGTTCGGTGTATGTTGAATGGTTGTTTATTTGTAATAATCATTCTGAGTTGTAATGCTCGTGTGATTTGAATGATTATGTAATGGTGTTTATCATTCTGAGTTGTAATGCTTGTGTGTGTTGAATGATAATGATAATGGCGTTAATAATGTTGAAATAGTTGATTCATACATCTATCTTGGAATCAAACTTTATCGAAACAAAAGGATGGTTACATGCTTTAAATCCATTGTTGAAAACGCAATATAGGCTATGTACAGTTTACTTAAGAGATCGCTCAATATTAGCTTACCATTAGACTGTCTTCTTTCAGCTTTCGATATAATGATTCTGCCAATTTTAACGTATGGTTCGGAAATCTGGGGACAAGAAAAAATAAATTTGATTGAAAATTTACATTTACAATTTTTGAAAATGGCGACTGGACTCCGCAAATCTACTCCGAACTTTATGGTCTATGGTGAACTGGGTAGAACCCCACTTTATATAAAGATATTTCAGCGCATGTTGTCCTTTTTTGGCATAAACTTACTATCACTTGTACTAAAAATTTCAAACTCTCACATATCATTTATAACAGTCTCCTGATCAAATACCAACAGTATCCAAGTCAAGTCCCGTGGTTATGCTGCATCCAGACTGTGTTAAATCATATCGGATTAAGTGAAGTATTTGTTAACCCTTCGCTGTACCCTTCACCTTGGCTAGTCTCTAGAGCTTGACCAATTCTTTCCGACCAGTTTTACCAAATATGGAGAGAAAACATTGAATGTAATTCTAAGGGCATTATACAGCTGCATGCCAAAAGTTTGTTCACACACCTGAATATACTAGTGCAAATATCATGTAATTTGAGATGCCTTTGAGGTATCGTAGCTTTGCGAAAATTAAACGTATAATATTGAATTTTCAATACACATATGCAGATTCATTCTTTTTTAAGGCAAATGTTTATCGTACTCCACAATTACACGTAACAGTTTTGGCAGGTCATTGAAGTCACCAGGGGTCAAAATTTCGAAAATATTAATTCTTATTTTTCTCCATAAAATCCAATAAAGTTACCAACCTCTTTAAAAATTAGTCACGTTTGTTCCCTAGCACAAAGTCAATGTGAGTATGTCGGTTTTAATCTCAGAGAGTCGATATGGAACATTTTATATGACATTTAACAAAATCGAAATATCGAAAATGTGACCCTTTCTGTCTTTAACAATATGGCAAAATTCGAAATTTTGCTCGAGAGACCAGACGATCCCAAAATGAGTTCAAGAATGGCTATTTCACACATAGACAGTGGGTGATACATTGTCAGTTTTGTTGAACTTATTCTATTGACGTTGAAATGAAACCCAAATTACATGATATTTGCACTACGATTCAGTGGTAAGTGAGCAAACTTTCAGTATGCAGCTGTATATAAGAATTTGGAGGAAACTCTACAATTTGAAGAATATCTATTTTTACAAAAGTCTATTTCTATCCCAATTCTTAAATTCCGAAATTCAAACCATAATCTACCCATAGAGACTGGCAGGTGGCAGGGTATCGCGAGGGAAGAACGCCTATGTAAGTTATGCAACCAAAATGTAATTGGAGATGAGTTTCACTACATCTTCAGGTGTAAAGCCCTTCACGCAATTAGAGCTCTGTATATTCCCGAAAAATATTGCAAATATCCAAATGTTTATTCTGTTTGTAAAATCTTGACCCCTTAATGTACAAAAGAACTTAAATGTATATCTAGATTCATTACTATGTTATAACTGATGTTAAGAAATAGTGCGTAAGACGCATGTATATTATTGGATATATATTGTAAATTTATTTTGCTCTTGTACAACCGTTGGTGGTTTTTTGAGTGAATAAAGATTGATTGATTGATTGATAAATACTGTATTATGATGTATTCATGTTGCATGGTGGCTGGGTTTAGTGCAGCCCGAGTACCGTGCCTGGGCGACGTCCCGTCGGAACACCCGTGGTGAAACACCAGACCAGTGGACAATATCGGACCCCATGACTTGTGATGCATTTGACTGTGACACAGGACAGGAGATTTATATATATTTCCTTCATTGATTTTGAATCAATTTCATTTACTCAAGCTGTAAATCCTTGTTTTAATTCAATATGCGACAACTATGCACTTTTGTGACGTCATTCGTGTAGAGGTATTACACTAGTTTTATATCACCGCAATATCAGGTCCTGGAAGGTATTAAAAAGATATCAACCTTGATCCACATATATGTTTGATTCGATTACATTTGTGTACCTTTAGGACTGTCAGAAAATAGCATACATGTAACATCACCTGTCCTCCTTTGAGACAATTCCAGTTGACAGCAGCTGCAGACAGGAAATAACGGAGCTCTTCTAGAAGGTAAATGAGCGTTGATGGTGGAACACGCCTTCCTGTTATTGAATCCTGTCTTGGTGTTACAGGCATAGGAGAACTTTACTTAAACACATAATTATAGGATATCAAACGAGCTTCCCCTTTCATATCAAGTTTATGTCCCAAGTGAAATGATTTTGCTTTGTCAAGAGCCTTGGCGGACATAGGGACATAGACATGATATGAAAGGGGAACGAATTTTGTATCCTATTTATTACCCACGTTTTTTACAATGAAAACATCGTCAAATTAAAATAAAATTTAGCTTCCCTATAGAGAAACTCAAAACACGGATTAATTCATTACACCGGTGATTGGAATGTCGGCCCCTTCACTTCGGAAAACGTACGCTGCTTTGGTGAAATGTAGTTCATTACATGTGATAAAGAAACACATGAAAATAAACTACAACCGAAAGCAAAAATAATTTAATTCTTTTAATTTAAAGACTTGGTGTCAGCTACAAATCTGTAATTCAGCATAAACACGCGAAAACTGTCAACATTTTGAACTCATAAACGTGACCTAAATCTCAGCTCAACGTCAGTCGGACGTCACTTCAGGCGAGTGGTGACGTGGAGAACTGTTCGGTAACAACGGATTAACAAGACACGTTTTGAATGACACACGTAACATTTGGCCGAAAACTTATGAATGGAAATCATGAATGAAATAGCTGATGAAAGTAGTACTGTAGTAGTAAAGTAGTACTCATGTATCAGCCAATCAAATCACTCGAAGGTGTTATGACACATAACAAATTGTTATGAAACCCCTTTACGATGGTCCACGTGGGATTAAATAGTGGTTCAAAAGAGGGCTTAACCCCCCTTTAAGGGAACCCTTAGACACCCCCTGCCCACGACCAATATTTTTCAAACTGAATAAATGTTCTTGTTTGTACCCAACCAAATGTATCCAGTCCTTAAAATAAGTCTTTTTTAATTTAGTCCCATATCACTTTAAAGAATCATGTTCAAGGCAAAACTGGTTGCCGTATCAAAAATGTTGTTGTTTCAAATTAAACCATCAGTATATTTTAGAGAAGGTTATTAATACTTGAAAGAAATCACATTTAAACCATACATTTAATTAATAATCTTAAATGCGCATTTATCTTATATATGTTTTTAAAGTTGATTTTAAACGGAATTATTTCAATCGTTTAGAAACGCATCTAGGAATTAATATTCTATGTAAATTAACAGATAAATGTGATGGTTTGTTAGATTTATATTGCCTTCAAAAGTAAATATACCTGTGTCGATGCTTATTTTTCAAATACATAAAAGTCATTAAAGCCAACATAATTTTGTTTAATGTCATTACATTTAACGCCAATCAGACATGAATTCAATATTGATCATGATTCGGATTTTAAACTTGAAGCATGTTTAAAACATATCATGATCTAAATTCGTGTCAACATTGAAATGCCTTAGGACACTAACTTGAGGCATATACAATGACAGGAAAAAGCAGCCTTTGGCTGATATCAATAAACATGCGTGCTTGTTTGGATCCTGGTGACATGTGATTATGGTTGAAGTACAACAGCGTGACAAGCCTTTATGAACCAGCTACTTCTGATCAACTGCTCATGTCACACTGAAAGCACCCTCATTGCAAAATAACATCCTTTGATCTTAACACATATCATTTTTGCAATCAAGGACGTATATGGTTCAGTTGGTGATGCAAACAAAAAAGGAAAACTCATCTCTTTGATTAAGTCTTTTTGTGTGCATTGTGATATAACGACTTGTAGGATGCATATATTTTAGAAAAATAGATGGCAATACTTCAATGCGACTGAACATTGACAACAAAAAGTTAAGCTCTATCTATGTTTATCTTATAGGAACACAATTGGACTGGGAATTTAAAAGAATAATTCTAAAGGGACACAGAGTATGTCAATGGGGTCAAACGTTGTCAGTGTCAATTCATCATGAAGTACCGACTGTTACTGAAATTAATTTCCTTTTAGTTCACCAACAATTTCCCCCAAAAAACGAGATCGTTTGCCTTTTAAATAATATACACCTGGAAGAAATTATTGCAACACCATAATTTTCTTGAATAACCTAAACAAAATGTAGCAAACGGTTTCATAGGCAGCTCAGCGTCCTGTTCAGTAATAGAGGAGATGTATTGGGCAACCGTGTGTGCTCATTCGGTTTGCATCAAATACTGACTTTCTTTCTTGTTTCTAAGTCTTCAGTAATTAATTCAGTAAATGTCATAAATCTTAAGACCCGCGTGTTCTGATAAACTAGATGTTGTTATCGATAATCTGGATAAAAATATTAAATCTTGATTTTGAAAAGAAACGAAAAAGTTTAATGACAAAACTGTTCAAAATGTTCTAGATATACGCATTTTCGGAAGTGATTTCCCAAGAAAGCTTGAAAAAAATCACAGAAAATCTTTTGGAGAGATTGTCTTTTTGCCTTCTCACAAGGTCACAAGGTTAAGCCGAATAATTATGGAGAGTTCCTAGGAAAACCCTAGCTGTACAATAACCATATTTCTATAAATGGAAAATCATTATACAATAATACATTTTATGAACATAAATTACTTCATATATACTCATGGTAATAATGGCTGTCACCCCCAGGTAAACATGTTTGTTAGGACTTAAAACATAAAACATCTCTGATTCGCTCATGATTGTTTTCACCACTGAAACGTATTACCAAAACACATCATGTGAGAGATGTACAAAAGATAATACATGTATTGTCTGCAAAAAGCATGGCATGAAAATCACGTGCAGAAATTGACAAAAATGAGTGGTTTTAGAAAGCGTCGATAGACGATGTTATCCATTGGTATACTATACTCATTTGCGAACACTGAAGCCTTTACACGATGCCGAGACCGACTTCATTACAGATCCGTTATCAAATGATCGGAATGGCGCTTGCGGGGGCAACAAATGACGTCGTTGCCTGACAGATGCGTGTCAGTAAGAGAACCGTTCAACGGATTAAAAAATTACACAGGATAAGCCGTGACATTACTCCAAACAAAAGCCCTGGTAGGCCATGCAAGACCACTGCACGAGAAGACCGTCTACTGTGGCGCCTTGAGCTACAGCATCGACGTTTGTCATCGAGATCACTCCGTGACCGGTTGGGGCAGCTGATAAACATTCGGGTTTCAAGGGAAACTGTGAACAAGAGGCTCTTACAACGTGGTTATAGAGTGAGAAGACCTCTTCGACGACCCCTCCTAACACAAGAGCACAATCGTAAAAGCCCCGACATGAACCCGATAGAGCACAATGATGTATATTTCCATAAGCCATATTTTTTCTTGTAGAAAAGTTTCAAAGAAATATTATTATGTCTTTACTCAAAATATGATAATCTTAAAAGCATTGAAAAATGGGAAGAAGAACCATTAATTAATGCAATAAATTGATACGAAATGTGTGTGACGCCGTACCAGCGATATACCTGTAATCAATATTGTTGACATGACTTGTATAGTGAAAAAGATAATTAAAAAAAGATATAAACTCAGTCTTACTCGACTTTGACGTTAAACACAAATATCAATGAATCAATTAGTTCTTGAGTCACTGATTCGTATCTATATGGAAGAAGTAGGATATGCTATAGATCAAATAGGACTTAACTTAACTCTTCAAAACCTATTTTTTGACTGTCAAATGATGGTTCAACATTAGAAAAGAATAATTATTTTAGTTGAGTTGAGTTGGTTGTGGTTTAACGTGCTTTGAACAATATTTCAGTTATTAAACACGTGGATGACAAGCATCCAAAAGAGAGTGGATAGATAAGGGAGAAAGGGATCGACAGGACGAGGGAAAAGACGGAAAGAAAGGCACAGTGAGAGATAAACAACAGGTTTTAGAAAAACTCAAATTGGGTCTGGCTTCTACCCTTCGACCGGTCCAGTTTGGGTGCCCCTACCAGGAGCATTATACGCTCCGGCTGGCTTAGCTCTCGGGGTCACTGAAGCACGTAAACCACCACACCACCATAAGGTATTGAGTCAAGTGGTGGTGATTATTTTATCATGCTAGCCCAGAATACTCAGTTCATATTGATTGCCATAGTTACTGTTTCGGTCTTGCCTCGAGGTAAACATCCCTCTAATTACTGTAAGCCTCTCTACCTTGCAAGGATATTAAAATATTTTCTACTGGCTTTAATTTCCATATCCGACTCATTTCACTGTCGTAATGATGTTATCTGAAGCAGAAGGTTTGACACTAAACTTTAAATGGAGATTTATTATAACAAACATGTATCAAGTTAATTTGTAAAATACTGACCCAATATAGTCATTCATCAAAAATTAAACTTAAACTTACATGATGAAAACCCTTCAGACAAATATATTTTAAAAGTTAAGGTATGTCAAGGTTTTGTAAGAATAAAATGACTAATGAATAGATGTTGCATAAGGATCTAAGAATGATGAGACCGTCTGTCATGCATAAGTGTTGATATGAGAATTATGAACCACTTGTCTTTTGCCAAGACAGGATGCTGACAACTTGAGGTGACATTGAGAAACATTCTAATTGCATTATTAATATGATTTCCTGCTTGATTTTAAGATAACCAGAAATGCATATGCAGAGATTTACTGATTAAGGGTGTCACATTTCCGAAAGATATATTTCAGTAGAAATTGTTTTAATTGCTTTGAAGATTTCCTTTCATCATAAACAAATAGGGTATAAAACTGTTAATAAAAAGATATCCTTGATATCCCTGATGATAGGATGTATCGTTATTGATATTAAAAACAGTTTCTGTAAAATACATTTAAACAAGTATCATAGAAAGACAAGATCATTGAAGGTCATTTTAAAACGTAAGGGAGCATACGTTCCTGGAATGTTTTTATTAAGATAACCATTCTTCAAATTTACTTTTACCATTTTCACATTAGAATTTATTATTAAAAACCAAATGAATTTGTTGACACCTTTGATTATTACACAATATATATCAGTTTATCTTCTATTTTCAAATAAATATTTTTTACTTTTCCCACTAATGTCATTCTCTCCCAAAAAAGGTAGCTCCGTCATGAATTTCTATACAACCTCTGTCTAAATTCGAAGGTTTCTCGGTCTTCCGCCACTTTACCCTAGCGGGACAACATTGCCATTGTCCGGTTTTCAATCACAAATCTCGATATTTTGTTTTCGTGTTTGTTGTCACTATGCAAACATAAGCATTGAGATGTTAATTTTCAGCAAAATCCACTAATTGTCGATGAAACACCATTTTTGAAGTTTGAAATATTTGACTCCAAGCACCTTCTATGTAGCCTCATGTCTAAATTGAAGTTTTTAGTCTAGCAGAATTGTTCCAATGGAAGTTGTATTTCAAATGGAACTTTTATTTCTGATGTTTTCTTTCCAATGCAAGATTAAGCTGCCCTTCAATTTTCATTCCCAATAACAAAATACCATTTTTTTTATTCAATGGATTTCTTTTAACCAAAACGCATGTGCCTTGTTTTCGTTGATTTCATGTATTGCCGGTCATGAAAAAATTACACATGGTGTGTTGTTTTTTCATAAGTGATATATAGAATCATCCCTTGATCTCTCGAAAAGTCAGTTTGTAAATGACAAGGTGTCATTTCTTTCCTAAAAAACAAAGAAGTAAGTGTGTTATGTATTCACAAACTTTTTAATAGGCAATCTGGATTGTTAATAAAAAGTTATGTCTCCCGTATTTGACGTGAATTTTAAATACAAAAGGTTACAAAGAATAAGATCAGTCATGTATACAGTTTAAAAAAGGAGTCACCCTGTGACCTAGTTATGTCCTTTTTCTCAAAGTAGTTCATTTCATAGCAGCCTACAGAAATAAATATCATGGCAAAACTTTGTGAGCAACAAAATCACAGTTTGTCAGTGGTCCCAAAGTGATCAAAAGTTTAAAAGTATACCAAGAAGGAACAGGATTTTATAAAAGATTCACGTTTTCAGCGTAATCTGCCTGCACTGAGATGAATGTAAGCCCTTAGATTATAAGTAATTTACATAACACACAAAACCAACCTTTTGTAGCAACAGGTAGTTTATCATTGACGAGTTTCATATTTACACATGCGTGCGCATGTAATTATATAGATATTGATAGACTGCATATACACTCTTAGAAAAGAAACGCAAAAAGTCCCTTTCAAAGTGTATATTGCCATCTATATACGGTAATATATACAATGATTTAAGGGATAAGATGGTGAAAATTCACTTGTCAAAAGACAAAGAGTTAGCCAACACAACTGCGATTCTGTTCTGTTCTGGGTTTTTTCATTAATCCACAAGGTGGCATCAAAGTCAGTACTGTGTTTGACTACCATTTCCGGCAATACTTTCTTGGCATCATTTTGGCAATGATGTGATACTCTGATGAGAACTCTGTTTAATTTCTTCCCTAGTTTTCCTCCAAGGTGATGGCCATTCGTGCATGTGACTAAAAAATGCTGACGTAAACGTAAACTAATTTTTTTCATTAGACTTCTAAAGGGTGTAAATAATAGAGTTGGTAAAGGAGGGGGACCATTACGCATGCTTCATTCGGGTAAAATATAAATCCCTCTGTCGGTCAATAATTGGAGTCAATTGAGGCTTGATGACGTGGTGGTACCAATTTTCCCCTGACGCAGTATTGAATGAAATATTTGATTAAAGGCTATTGGCCTTCACTCAATGACACTGTCAACCAAATCTTCATTTTCTCCTCTCAGTTGTGGTATATGAAAGCCACAAACACTAATGACAAACCTTTAAATAATATCTTCTTTGCTTAAATGTACCACATGGATTTGGGCCCACTATTATTTGAAAGTTGTTTTAGGTCCTTCTAGATAAATAAATAAATTATATTATACTTGTCACTCATCTATCATCGCAAGAAATCACTTAGAGATCCACATGAACTGACCCCGAAATTGATAGCCAATCATTTTGAAGGGCCGAACATTATCCGACCAATGGGATTTCAGCTTTCTCGGGCACTTCAGCTTATCAATAACATGGCAAATACCGAAATTAGCTCTGTATTAATCAATATCCGCAAAGCATACATGTATTTATGCGACAGCATATACGATTTGGTGTGTCAAGTTAGCCATGGTAAATCACTGTTTCTGCTCATGGAGATACATGTAAGCTATAGAGTGATGATGGCCCCCGTGATATTTCAAACATTCAGAAAACTTCAGCACTTTCCGTTACTCTTTACTCTTCACAGCGTAACTAAAAAGGAATGATTAAATTTCAAATTGCTTAAACCACAGAGAGGGAAAACTGTGCTCGATTTCGAAAACTTCAAATGTATTGTATAAAATACCTTTGATACTAATGTTTTTCAGAATGTCTTGTTGAATGTCAAATTTTTATAAGCCTTAAATACAATTTTCAGTATCTTGAAACAGGTGGAAATAATTTGTCCTGTAAGTTATTCATTCTATGAGAAACCTTCTGATACCACTGTGCAAAAAATGTTTAATCACTTATTTAAGAATGCCACTTTGTAACGATGGATCATAAACTGAGCATAAAATTCTCAACTACTGAGGTTACTCAATTCATTTCTCTTCACATAATCTAAGGTAATTTCATTTCATGGAAAATTGAAGCGTGGCATATGAGAAATAAAAAAAACATGTTGTGGCATTTCTTGAGATCCAAACATTTTTGGACGGTATTGATTAGGTGCAAAGGATTTTATTTTTTTTTTATTAGTGGATGGGCAACTTAAACTCATAGCGATTTTGATGGGAGAAAATAATGCTATGTAGGTTAACTTTGCATATGCCCGTCTGCTGAATAATCTACCTCATGCAATAAAAAGGAAACTGCCATTGTATTCAAAATATTTCCGAATGGGATAATGATCTGTATTTTACATTTAGGCACAGAATTATTTAATCTTTTGTTATTCTATTATAATTCAATTTAAGCCCGTCCTTCAGTTTCAATTTTCCTCATCTGGCAAGTTCTTAAGCAAACACATGTAACATATTAATCATTCTCAAATTTGCTGACATGTTCAATAATACAAAACAATTATAATTAAACAAATAGGAATATTAAAAAGGTAAAACTCAATTGTCTGTGACTTTTTGGTCATATGATCATCCATTTTCCATAAACAGCAAGACCATTTTCTTGTCTGTCACTGTCTGAATTAAATACAAAAACTTCTTAGTCTTTTTAACTTTCCATTTTAATATTTTCAATTCCATTCAAATTTTCTGTTTCAAGGATCAAATATTTCATAGCTATTATTGTCAGATGCTTTATGCACAGTTTTAATCACAAATCGAAAGAATGTTTTGTGTTCAGTTTGGGCAATGACTCAATCCTTCAAACTCTTCCAATATTGAGTTATGAAGAGGTCCAGTGTATCTCATCATTGATGTTACGACAGTTATTATCCGATCTGTGGGGTAATTTTTTATCAATACCCACGAGGGCAATTATATCGGGGTTCATATTTTTTATACGATGCCCTTGAGCAATATATCACTTTTCCATTGTGACGTCACGTCAAAAACATTGCTTTGACGTCACAGATCGCCGATGACGTTGTGTTTCAAATCCGCCTATGCCTTTGCTTGAATGTTGATTTTGATAAGTTTCTTTGATTTCTCGACCTCGCTAATAAACAGAATATCACATTCGTGTCCATTACATAATATGTTTACGACACTCGTGCCTTAATATCGGTATTTTCCTCGCTCTCGCTAGGGAAATACTAATATTAAGCACTCGTGCCGTAAACTAAGTATGTCATCGACACTCATGTAATATTTTATATATGTTGAGCAGACCAACAGGAACATTGGAGCAAAAGCATTCATTTAAAAGTTTTATACAGGGAATAATCATTTCTTCATTTGAAAAAGTGCAAGAATTTGGACGACAATCAAATCCCTAAGAAAGGGTTTTATACGATCTTTTGTACTTATGGACTCAATTATATCGCCCACTTTTTTGATAGCCGTGCAAGACCAGCTGCTGTCTAGGTATGTAAGTGTTTATTATTCTTCGTCAATACCAGCAATTGACAGTGTTTGACCAGTAGCGTGGATCATGACGTCGAGGCATATGTTCTGTTGTGTCACAGAGGAGGGTTTTATGTTCATGTTTCAGCAACACAACGAGAACTTTGTGATTATTTTCTGTTTATAGACAGATGATGCCCTTAGAGTTTTTTTCAAAGAATGGTCCAGCCTTAGCCCAGTGATCAGTTAGCATTGATCGGATTGAATTTTAAGTACACGAATCTACAACATCGATAATAACGTATGCTGTGAATGGTGCATGTCCTGGTAATTCCTGTACAGTCCTGCTTGTTTAATCCATTTTGACTTGTAGCGGTTACAAATGTAATATACATTTATATTAGTGGAACGTTTTTTGGGTCCGTTTACCAACTCTAAATAAAGTGTAATTCGGCCGTTTTGATATTTGAAAAGTTAATATTCTTTCTTGGGAATCCACATAAACCCGCTGGACTTAGACCCAGTACATAGCAAGGCTTTAGGTGTCCTTTCCGCTTTATTTGAGGATCCGTTTGGTCTAATTTAAAAGCTTTTAAGGCAAATAGCTTCAACAACCGTTTATATGGCAAAATTGAAAGACATTATGGTTTAGTGGATAAACAACATTGTCGGATTAATTTAGAAGTATTTTATAATTAAAGTGGCTAATGAGAATCTGAAACAAAAAACGTAATTACATATGTACATAATACATATCAATAAGACATAAAATGTTTATAATGACCAGAAATCTGTGCACAGTAATCATGAGTCGTTTTAAAGTTTCGCTGAGAACGGCTGGCCATATTTCGTGATAATGTGATACAAATTTAGACCTTAAAGGCTTCTGTGGAAAAGTAATGAAAATGACGCCTGACAAAGAATTGTACAAAATAAAATACCTTTTCAGTGATTTATGGATTGATTGATATTATCTTAATGTTCGACAGTTCTTCGTTTGTTTCATAAGATGTATGTTTTCCTTTGCCGATAAGATACTTCAATTACCATTATACATTCAATTTATTCAGTAAAGATAATAAAATCTAAAATTGTACATACGATACACCTGGTAATTCCCGCATTTTCAATTAATGTCGAGATAAGAATTAATGATTTCGGTTTTTGTGGCTCAAATTCATATCATATTGAACGTATTTATGTTAAACAATGTCTACATATCTAAAAACAAACTAACTCTTCAATTATTACCCGATTTGTCATTTCCAGCAGTCGCCATAGCAACCCTTGTAAAACAAATTTCATTGTCAATAAGGTTTAAGTGATACGGCATTTTGCAATAAATAGAGGAGACAGTTGACATGTATTTCTATGGACTAATTAATAAGGACATTAAAGAAAGAAATTAGTATTTGTTGTAACCCCTAGAAGCAAAGATGGTTTCCGAAAAAGGTCCTCTCATCTTTTTAACATGAGGATTAGCTTTCTCGGAGACGACTGGTCACATTCTTTCTCTGAGGCATTTGCCAGAAGAGCTCTAAAATTAACTGGGAAACCACTAAATCTATAAAGAATTGGTTGCAATACTTTTTCAGGGTTAAAGTCGTCGGCGTTCCACAACCAAGATTATCATTTCTCAAATTTCCTCCTGGACATTTATTCCATGTGGTAATATTCAAGCTGTTTATTTTTGACCATTGAGAGAGCGTAAGAGAATTAAAGCTATATAGTGACGTCACTGCCGACTATGGTATCCTTCCAACGATGTCATATTCAGGTAGAAATCATAGTCTCTTCATTTCCAATTAGTATAAAACGTAATAAATATTCGGAAGTACGTTAGAGCGGATAATATTGTGAAGGATATACAAGTGGAAAGGCTGTGGTCGGGTTTTAGACAATTCACTAGTTGTACTTCCTTTTGAAAATTGATATGGGGACAGGACATATTTCTATCTACGCTGTACACACACAATTGTCCATGACTCACACTCAATCTAAATCTGGTACCCTATTGAAAAGTACTTGTTTCACAACTGAAACCTAAAGTATACTCCCCTTTCCACCTTTGACACACAGTCCGCATTTTAGATACCGCAATGTGTGATCCACTATCGATGTTCATTGACCTTTACTGTAGGGCATGATTAGTAACTATTTGCACCTGCGGTTCAATCAGAGCACAGGTGATGTCACAGGTGTGAACAAATTTTGACAGAATTGTAATCGTATTTTTTATGTCACAAATGTGGGAAGGAATATCTTTGATTCAAACGTTTCACAAATCAATAACAAGGAGACGGGTTTTGTTTTTGTTTTCTGAATGCATGATATGACATATGGAAGTCAAGCGAATATCAAACGTCTCTATGTTTAATATCAAAGGTAAAGGCTAAAAGTGACCTTTGACTTAAAGATAATATTCATATTAATAAATGCGATTGTACCCATATTTATGTTATATTTTATGTTTTGGGTGTTGTTCTATTTAGTAGACTATTCAAATTCTTGAAATAAGTTTTAAAGATGTATTAATGACATTGGTTTTGTTAAACATCATAATATTTATTGAAGAATCAAATTCTGTAAAATAATGAACACTGATTATGTGAATGGGTTGATTTAGGTTGACAGAACTAAAAAGGACTCAACTAACACAATATTAATATTGATATGCCCTTTATTTGATGTCCTCAATGTTAACAAATTAACATCAAGCCAGATAAACATTAATGGACGTATTCGAGGCCTAGTAATGACGTTGGAAACCAAATTGGAAATTTGACGCCAGGTACCATATATTTTGTAGCACATTAGACTATACAAAAACCAAATGCATCATAGTAAATTTACAAGCAGTTTCATGTTGTGTTTGTCTCTTAGAAAAAAAATATTAAAAGTCATCAAATCATCTATTCATTTATTGATATATATATATATATATATATATATATACATATATAAACCTTGAGGGTCAAGCCATACAAAAATAGCCTATAGGATATCAGCATGATATGGAATGTTTGTAGATGTAGCTATTTGATGAACTTCCATCACTCTTTTTCATTGTTAAATGAAGCGTTAGAAGACGTCAATGCTATTCATTGTGGCAGGTATTGTGTGAAATATATACCGTCTTTGGTCTTTAAATGGCAATGAAGACCTTTTCGAGCATGTTTATTTGAAAAGGCATGCACTATCAAAGTAGGAGAAGGAGAGGAGAGGAGCGCCGGAGAAATGTCATTGTATTGTAAGCTTAAAGGAACCACAGCATGTAATACGACATATTTATTTCTGTAAATTTACTTTAAAACATAAGTCGATGTCATATTTACCATAGAGAGACAAAAGATAAAAAAATTCTTCTCGTAGAGGAAATTAGGATCAAGTTAAAATCACTGGCGGCCATTTTGTTTTAACATATTTTACTCTTTTGAGGTATGGAAATGGATCTGCATAGCTCAAGCGAGTCATGTATTATCGTTTTTAAAAAAATTTGCCTTTGTTTAAACATTCAAATTTCATATTTTCATATTTAAAAATCATGCTTCTTTCTATTTCCAAACTCACCTATTTTGTTGAAATAAAAGGATTTTTCTTGCCTGTCACAGAATTTTTTAATTCGTCAAAATACCCTTTTCCTTTTGCATATGCCGAATCAGGTGACAATCTGGTGACCTATAAGATTTCTTCATTTAATAAACAGTGACCTAAGTTTGGATAATACTAACTATATGCAGATATTCAGGTTTAATACAGAACATATAAATTATTTAACAGATAAAATACTGAAAATAGATAACATTTCCTTCTCATGTGTACTGTATATATACATTACGGATCAAGTAGGTCAAACCATACCATCATGAACATCAAAGAAATTTTATATTCTTGTAAGAAGATGATAACACATTATTGTAAAAGAATCTTGCAATGTACATATATTTTGAAATGGCTTTAAGAAAAAAGATCGGAATAGAAAACTTGTAAATTACTTACTACTCAAATGGACTGTTGCCTTTTCGATACCGAGTAATGAAGATTGAAGTTCTAAAATACAGGGTTTTTATCATATAACGTTAAGCGAAAAACAAAATGGCGGACCCTGTAATTAAGATAGAATTCCGCTTAAAGATTAACAAATCATGGACACAATACTAATGTACAAATATCACGAACTGTGAAAAATTGCTATGAATATAACTGACATATGCATGTTAAATTAAACATTTAAGGTAACATCAAGATATTATCTTAAAGCTTATATCACTAGAAAGCTTTATTGACTGTTATAGTTGGGTTTATCAATAAATGATTTTACAATTGACTTTACTTATTCAATTTTGTTTTATTTGAATCAATGTTGATACTTGTTGTATTTCAGTAGTTTATGAATTACGTGAATGTGACTTAAGACATAATGTCATTGTGATTTGTGATTTGACCTTTAAATAGTGAAGAATTATCAAGAAATGAACAAATTGAATAAAAACGAACACTGGCGAGAAAAGATTCATTGAAATCAAATCGTTGTGTACAATTGAAAGCATATTAGCTCGAATAATTGTTCTATTCAAATTGACTTGCACAATCTCTGAACAGCTTGGAACAAAGCGTCATTATCGTCATCATTATGTGTTACAACAAACCGATAATGACACGTCCCTATACATAGAGAAACGACAAGTTGGCACGCAAGAGAGTACACTGTGTTCTCATCAATTAATCTTCATGATTAATCGCATTTGGTGTCACCGGGATCCGAAGATCCTCCATACTTCAAATAACAAACATCGGGTTATGTTGACTAGCATCGTTGATTTATGATTGTCGACATTTGACAGCCTTAATTAATGTTTCCAGTCTTTTGGAGAAATCAAGTGTGATATCCTGGCGTTACTAATCAGTTTCATTAATATCAAAACTACTCTTAAAGCCTCTCACTTACGTTTTCAGAACACAAAAAGCTCCCAGATAAGCTGAATAATATAAACGTATCCTATTGATTGTCTTTTCTGCATTTTATCATATTGCAATGGTTTGTGTTCTAATCTCAACATAAAGTAGTTTATACATCTGCCATTAACTCAACATTCATTATGTTTTACATAAATTATTATACCTAGCTATACTGAAGCACTTTGTTTTAGAAAATCGATGAAACTCTCGGCAAGGAAAACAAGCGTTAGCAATTGCAAGATAATCATTTTTAATCAATGAATTGAATTTTTATGGGATTTTACAAAGTTTGATTAATGCAAATCCCTTTTCATATGTTATATGAATTAACTATGTTCAAGCTAAAATAGCCGCATGGAGTTTAAACTTAATACTTGACATCTTATATATTGGGGGAGCGATAATTGGGTTGATTAATGATATGAACATGAAGGGAAACATTTTAATGAAAAAAACATTAAAAATAAATGCTGCAATGCCTTAATTCCAGGGGGGTAGGGGGGAGGGGGTTTACACATTTTTTAAGAAAACGAATGTTTCTAATTGAAAGACAGTAATTTTATCATTAAAAGAAGCAATTTTAAGACAAACATCGATTCTGCTTTGCGACTCCTTTTACTACCTCCAACAAATGACAAAATGGCCGACAGTGTATTTTGACTGATACTTGATCACACCTCTACGACTGCGCAAGACCGGATTGAGTAATGAGATGTTTTGAACCTCAGTTAATGAGACACATTTTGCATGAACTAATGTTAATTAGGGGAAAATTTAAGAAATAAATATGTCAAAAGGTGATTCATTCCCCTTAAACATAATACTACCTATTATCTACCTATACCTAATAGCAAGATATATACATGTACTAGTGTCATTTGTCTTTTCATACTGTCAAGTTTAGTTCATTTACAGCAATGAAACTCTGTTGTATGTGTCTCCTGACACTTTAAGTATAATATAGATCTTCGATAACAACGCCTTACTTAACTAGAAAAAGGTAATACAAAGATGAGGTATTTGGTATTAAGCACACAACAATTGGAACTGACTAGGGAGTCCGATTTTGACACTTTCTAATTCAAAACTTACACATTTTACTTTGATAAATATTTCACAGACATGACGAGTTCGTGATTCAAATTCTCATTGGTAATTATCACATGAAAAGACGACTGTCTGTTGAAAGTTGTTTATTTTCACTTGAGGAGACACATGAAATGCCTCAAACGTCATGTTCAAATTGAGTTTCAAATTAAAAGACTATCGTAGGTCTTCAAACGTTATTAACTCATTATCAACCTCTATTGAATGATGTTTATATCAGGTGCAACTTGTTTTTCTCCTTAAAAACCTTTGTTCTGTACTGAAGGGATTTCATCCATTAAGCTATCCAAAGATTCATCGCACCAGATTGGCGTTCCTGTCACCTCCTATATCAATATCTCATTGAACCAGAGCTTCCTTCGTCTTCATTAACGGGGGCTTCATTTTGATGCATTCAAAATGGCGGGGCTGGATTAAGTGGTCACTGTTGATTACCGAAAGGTAGATGCATTTCCAGCCAAGTCGAATGATATTGTATCCTCGGTCTCATAGTCAATAAGTACTTCTATTGCTGGAGTCGTCTTGAGATTATATTAGCATGATAGGTATCTCAGAGCGATTACATTAAGCCAGTTCTCCACTTACCGTGTAATACCTCATATACATGCAGTTTTTCTCCAATCCCCTGATTGCTAGGTTATAGCACACACACATCAAAGTGCAAAAAGTTTGATAATGATAAATTCATTAATATAATCTAGAAATGATAATTCTTCAGACGATAAACCAACAAACAAAAAGTGTCCAACAATTTTAGAAAAAAATAATTATCGTATTATTTCATGAAGTATTATGTGCTATACTCTATTTGAAAACTAACGTGATAATATTCGCAGAATACCTTTTAGTTAGTGACTTATGCATCGAAATAAGAAATCGTTCATCCCAACGCTTTAAACAAATGTCAAAGTCAACAACAAAGTCAAAGAAGTTTATTGTACTTGAGGCCTCTGGCTCATATACAATGATATACACATATATATAACAATGGAATTAGGATTTACCGATATGTAGGATTAAAAAAAGAATAGTATAAGTTTTTGCAGACGAAGCATAGATCACGAATTTCCATTTAACATGTTTTGTCTAATGCCATGTTTTATGAACAGAGATAATTTCAATATAACATCCTCATCATTTGATGACAAAATTGATGTGTATCCTGTTACACTCCTCATTGAGAAGAAACGTTTTGGTAAACATTTCATTCTCAGTTTAGTATAATACGGACCATCAAATGTAAAATGAATTTCGTCTTCTATAGCACTATTACATAATGGACATAGTCTTTGTGTTCTCTCAAGCGAGATATACTTTCCATAGTTAATCATAATAAGTTTTAACAAACCAAGTCTGTATTTGAGATATAACTTTCTTAAAAGATTATTCGTCAAGACAGATAGATATTTTTCTGGTTCTAATAAACTCTTAAACTTTTTATACAAATCAAACCGTGAACTGTTTTCTATATTTGATTGCCATCCTGGATAGAACATATTAATTGCAACGTTACGAAAACCTTTTAAAAACATCTCTTGCTGACAAACATTTTGGTTGAGCCAAATAAAACCATATCCATGGGAACATAATAATTGTCTAATGTATGATACCTATGTAATTTTGCCGATGCTATCAAGGTGAAACATAATGTTGTAAGCTATCTTTGGAAGGCGGTGTTCTGGCATACGTAAAATCTTAAACCAGTATTTTAAACATCTTATTTGTGAATTAATATATAGTGGGTATCTTCCGCATTCACCATAAACCATATAATTTGGAGTAGACATTCCAACACATAAAAACTTTTTACAGGCTAGTAATCCTTTCTTAACATTCAAATCTTTGATAACTCCACACTTCAGATCCATACAACAGGAATGGTTGTATCTGAGTATCAAATAACTTTAAAAATACATTTGGTGACAAAACTCTAAGTTTGTGGGAAACAGATATAATTTGCCATAATGCTCTTTTGCCACGCAGTGATAAATCTAATACACATTTTTCCATGTTCAAAGTTGAGTTAAACATTATACCAAGATATTTATAACCGTTTACTATATTAAGTTCATCTCCATTAAAATACCACTTTTCCTTACAGCTTAAAGGACCGCCCTTTCTAAATACTATGATTTCTGTTTTAGCTAAATGTACTGACAGTTTCCATTCTTTAGCGTATTTATGTAATACATTTTGCTGGTTTTGTAAACCAATCACGGTATCAGACATTAAAATAACATCATCCGCAAAAAGAAGCATAAGGATTTCCATGATATCAGGAAGCATCTGTATGCCATGTTTACCGTTGGGTGCAATATCATAGTATAATTCACTAATGAAAAATGAGAATAACAAAGGACTCAATATGCAACCTTGGCGCAACCCAGATGGACAATCGAAAAAGTCAGTAACACCATAATCACTGCGTACACATGACTTAACATTTGAATATATTGATTTTAACATGTTAAACATCTTCCCTCGTAGTCCAGCTTTTTTGAGGCAGTACCATAGTTTACAACGATCAACAATATCGAATGCTTTTTTGAAATCGATAAAGGCTACATAAACTTTGTGTTTTCGACGTGATAGACATTTTGAACAACATCATATAAAGTAAAAATATTATCTGTAATAGAATAATCCAGCTTGTACCTTTGGAATCTTGTCTCTCATATTTTCCCAATTAGTGAGTCTATTATTTAAAATGGAAGTAAAGACTTTCCCTATAACACTCATTAATGATATTCCCCTCTAGTTATCAGGGTTTCTTGGATCGCCTTTCTTATGTAAAGGGATTATTTCAGATCGAGACCAGCTACTAGGAAATATTTTATTGTCAAAAAGTGAGTTGAAACATTTGAGAAGAAATGGCATAATTTCAAATTGACAGCACTTAATCATTTCTATTATCACTTGATCAGGACCAGCAGATTTTCCATTTTTTTTCTTATTGATAGATGACGTAATTTCCTGTTCCGTTATTTGTGAGTCAAGTATGAATGTATCAATATCGTTATATACCTCAGAATACGTTGTATCGATATCATTGTCCAGATGCTGTCTAAATACATTGTCATTGGAAAATACATTTTTAAAGTGATTTAACCATTCTGTTTTAGATATAAAATTCTTCTGTTTTGGTCTATTGTGTAATGATCTTATCTGTTTCCAAAAACTAGCTATAGATGGACTAGTAATGCTTCTTTGAAGTTTTTCTACTGTTTGTCTTCATAAGTTATATTTGAACTTCCTGCAACAAGATTTATAAGATTTATAACAAATGTCAGGTGTCAAAGAAGCAAATGATTTCAACAACAGCTCTTTATAGTTTTAGCATGCATAATAGGTTACAAACAAGTATTTGTGGAAATTATAGTAATAATGTTTCAGGATTCTGTCGAGTTCTATTTGTTGAGAAGCCCCGGTTCTGACCGGGTTCGTTTAGGTGACAATTATTTTTTTAACACGTATGTTCATTTAACATAAAGACATTCACACATCACTAATGTCTAGATTAATTATCTTGTTTTTTGTCTGATAACCCTTGACACATATTCTTCATTATATTTTAAAATGTCACCTTCACTGGTGAATATTAGTATTGCTTTACTGGTTTTGATCAGTATGAATCACTTCATTGAGCTTATACCTCTATAACAGTTTCACATTAACATAAACGTTAACATTTATCTGAGGAAAATAATGAATTATCATAATACTTAATATTATGAAATAAATTATATTTTCAAGGAATTTCGCTCCTGAGAAAATAACAATTTCTAACAATCAATATTGTTATTAACGGGTTAAATCTCAACTTACTTACGAATCAGTCGCAACAGTTACCACGATATATGGCATTTTGGATACCTTTCAGAAAGGGATCGCTCTTTTTTTTATTAAAGTTTATTTTACTTGATGAAAATCTCCGGTATGGTTCAAGATGAAACCGATTCCAATATTTAAACGGTGAAAATATACTTTCATTGAATTTGTTTGAGCTATGATGTAAATATTTAAGTTGCAAGATTCCCTTCTGCATACAGATAATCAAAATGATACGTTCTTATGTCACAGTTGAAACAAATGATAGAAATAGTGTCTAAGTACATTTAGGTACTAACCACTTAATGTTGAGTGGTAAGTTGTGATATATTGCATTTGAATTTGCTTTATAGAGGCAATGCAGCTTACATCCAGATAGTGGCTATTGTTCACATTTAATGCTTCACTTAAACGTTGATAGGGTGTTTGACTAAAAATATGATCACGACGTCAAATTACCTACGATAAGTTTAAGTTTCTCTGAAAAGTTGTTTTAATGAAAGTGGTTGAGTTTGATGGATTTTCAACTTCTTTTAACCGAAGGTAGTCAATCGACGTCAAGCCTCTATATGTAATTGTTACTTTCTTATATGTGAAAATTTTGTAACTTCGAACGGAGTTGAAATGTATGAGCAATGCCTCAGAGTATGAAGTATGTTGCAGACACCAACATGGTTATCAAGCAAATGCGACGTTTCCTGCAATGTAAGAATCTCTTCCAAATTCATTTTAATTTCAGTTTCAAAACAGCTAAAGTGTGACGTCTTCATAAAATGTTATGACACATTAAAGTATACGTGTACTTTGAAGCATACAGTGTGTACGACCTTCGCACTATCTTATCAGATATGGTGAAGGACGAAGTCGGGCAAGATGGATCCACATTATTTTTTAATTGCATCAAGTTACTGTTCTTGAAAGCTGAACTCAATGTATCTTTGTCCTGAAGTCTTCAGATAAGTTTCTTTTGACATGGCTGTTCTGAACTGATCGTGTTGTGGTATACAGACTAATTCCAATTAAAAACACATGAGGATGTATCACTTTTTATATCTTTGTCTCAATGACTAAGGTCAGAAAAAGACTATTGAAAGGCTTCCTTTTCCACAAGAAGTAAATGGTGTCTAAGTTCTTCAACGCATATGCCTCCTCTCCCTCTCAAAAAGGCTTTTAAGCAAATTATATTCCTATTCCAGGACAATCCGGTCTCAACAACTGATAAAAGCCACAGGTTTAGCACCATTCAGGTTAACAGGAAAATGACCGCCTTAGTTCGATGATAATCATTTAGAATAACTAATAGCATTCAACGATGTTCAGTTTCAGCTGTTCACTAAGTAAGTCTGCACTATATAAGTCAAATGTTTTGTTGCCTATGTCGGTATCGTACACAGTCAAACCCCCATACAATCTGCATTAGTCTTAAATAATTTTAAAGACATGTTAGCTCCTCTATGCATTGTTGTTGTTCCTTTTTTTTCATTTGCGGTATACTTTCATGGAAATTCCGTCAATATAGTTATAGGTAGGACGAGATTTCATATACAGTAAGATGTAAGGTTAGGCCTAGGGGTTTTCTCTTCACCACCGAACCAGGGATTAAGCTTTTTTTCAATCTACGCCGTTCCAAATGACGTAAATAGATATAAGATGTAGTTTCCTTTCTCAGTGTTTAAAACTGATAGGAACAACGACTTAACTGGTGCTGCGATGTCTTGACGCATGTTAGATGCACATCGTGCACGTGGGACAATATAAATATGTTATATCTTACTAAAAACATACGAAACGACATGACTTGAATTCAAATAGGTCCGAGCATCTAAAAACTTATACTTCAAGTCTGATTTGGTCATACAACACGATAAAGGCAATCGGAAAAGTAACCATGTAGAGAAACCAAGCGTGTTCAACCTAGGCTCAGTTCCTTTCAAAACCTTCTTTAAGTGGTTTCCATCTTTATAACTAGCAACTTTTTGGATTTAGAGCTTGAATTTTTCTCTAATGGCAAGTACATGTACGCCCCAATATAATTTGTCAATAATGTTATTTTTGAATCCCTAGCTAAATGTCTTGTTGACCTTGGGATATCTGTTGCTGGGTCTCATGAATCTGTTTCGATTTTCTTAGAGCATATTTAGGAGTGTCTATGGCAAGTGATATTTAAAATTAGTGTTTGATTAGTGGTTCCGGCTAATTACATTCAAGCACGGTTGTCGAAATGATGATCTGTCACGTTATCAATGTTCTTATTTACCATTTGATTAAGAAAGAAAACAAAGACATTTTATATCAAGCTGACTATCTTCGTTTACGGCATTAAGAACGCCAATCCATAGTCGAAACATGACGTCATAACAATGTCACTGACGTCACATCACAAAAATGTCACTGACGTCACGTTACTATAATGAGCACTCCTGAGTTCTCTGATATTGTATGAAAACTATAACTCCGATGTGATTACCTGAGTAGACTTTGTGTTTTTATTCTTTTAGAGGCATGAATTTTGTGACTTGTATATTGCCCTTCTCCTTTCAATTCTCTCGGTCAATGAATGTCAATCAATTACGTCTAAAAACTTGAACGTTCTTAGAAATGCACAAGCGTTTTCTGATGTTGTTTGCTCTTTAGAGCTAGACGTATTTCTTCATATAAGGGTGTTCGGGATCTTCACTAGAAAATACCTTTCCCATTCTTATCTATTGTGTGTATTCAATCTCTCTAATATCGTTTATGTATTGAATGTTCTATGATGTCTGAAAGCATAGTGAAAGTGTCAAACAGTACATAAGCAATGCTAGACTATGTGTATATTACGCTACACTATGTATCACTTATGTATAGATCAAGGCCAATAACCAAAAGTTGACTTTTCTCCGACTTCTCTAACGATAAAACCTCATTGATAGTCAATCCCGCTAAATGATATTTTCATTTGTTTTCTTAAAGGTTTTGCATAGGCCTTCAAGATGCTTTTTCTTTAGATTGAACGTCGAATGCCAGAGCCTAGGTTTAATTTCTATCGCCTTCTTCGAACCTCAACTGTCATTCATCTCTGTTTCTCACACTAAGAGAACCTTTCACTTTCATGTCTTAGAAAGCCGAAAAGGATTTATCTCATCTATCAAATACGATTATGTATAACATCTTTATTATTTGGCACGACAAAGATAAACGACTAGACCTGCATTTTGTCTTGATGTAATTGAAGCGATGTTTTCGTGTAGATTGTAATATAATTAAAAAAGCATCACATACTCCCAAGCAACTTCGGCACATCACACATTTCCATTTCGGCAGCGCATTCATTACCAGACCTGGTTTTTAGCAACGATATCCTTGATTAATCAGAAACAGCATTGCCATGGCAACCAAAAAAATCTTTATCAATCAAAACATTTTGACGATGTATTGAAGTTTTGCCTGACGTGTTGATTTATGGTTCTACTTCTTGTTATCTCGTGTTGATGTATCAGCAGCGCGAGCTTGCTTTCGTATCCTGAAAGTTCCGCAATACTTATGTTTAATGTCTTGAGAATTTCTGATCATACATGTTATGGTATTCCAACTGTATCGATTGATCTGAGATCCTTTAAATGTCACTAGTTTCATTATTTCTAAAGAAATCCTGTTTTATGTTTTTTCGTCCTTCAGCCTGGATTTTGTAATGGTTGTCACATGCTCAGTATCGCCAGCTGTTTCTTTAGCACCAATGCAGTTATTTAAAGTAAAGGGAAAATGTATCCTGTCATCGATTATCGATAAAATGAGCTTTCAAACGATTCAGTAACAGAAATCCAAAATGAAATTAGAAATATACAGTTACAGTTTAAATATATTGATAAATTGACTAATTTCATAAGATAACTTTAAAACCTTTAAAAGTAGATTTCGCGTTGCTTTCGTTTGCTAAAAGACATACAGCATCGGAATTCTGTGCTACACAAATGTGTGTTTGCGATGTAACTATGCAGGAGTTGTGATAATACATAGAAATATTATATGAATTACATAAAGATTATGTGAATAAAAATCGTGATTTTTCATTATAGATACCTATGTTGAAATTCCTTTTTTCTTTTTTAATCCTTGAATGTTAACATATACTTTAGCCTGGATCGTTGTTTAAAAATTAAATTTAACGATGTAATTTGATCTTTAAAAAAATTCTTTGATCACTCGATGAAATACTGTCTGTCCTCGTCTTCTTTGAACTCAAAAACACTCTCTAAAAATAAAATATATTTTGTCTTCATTAATATAGTCTGGTTTCTCCGGATGGATATCATCCATCGCATACTTACAAACTTTCTTAACAACAACTCCATCAATCAAATCTCCTTTGTATGACAAGTTTATATCCTAACAAAACTCAAATTAACTTGGTATGTATTTCCGGACCTACGAAAATTAGGCTGAAGGGGACATTCTTCTATTCCCAGTCTTCCTTTGCAGTACCTTTCCACTTAACCGCGGGTCCTCTTCTGTAACTTCCTGTCATTTCAACCAATCAAATGACAGCTGGTGACAGAAGGATGGTACGATATGACAAAACCTGTTGAGTGTGGCCACGTGACGTGACGTCATCAGAGGGCGAGTGCCGTTTGCTGCTGTATAAATGAGGGTTCTGTGACCGATTCCTGGGAAGCGTCAATCGATCTGGGAGCAACTGTCACAGTCAGGAACTAAAGTCAGCCATCTGGTAAGGTCGGACTTCATTACTCCTGTGTGTGCTTTAATCATTAGTTGTTTTCATTGATCGGTTGAAAGAGGTTTTACTCCCTTGAATCAGTCTTATTCATTAGGCAGCATATGAAGTTAACAAGTTGTACAAGTTATGTCTGTTTTGTTAGACTTTTATGTTGATGTTTTTAGCGAACCATTCAAAGGAGTTTTCCATGATTGATGCTTATCGTCAAAAGCTAAACTTGATGATTAACGAAGTTTTCTTTTTTTGAAAATATAACGAAATATTTAACTGTGCACTTATTGGGATAAACTATTAATGTTCATTCATAAAGATTGATTTGATTGAAGGAGTATATGAAATCTGCTTTTAAACTTTCGTCTTTTTTCTTTGAATGATTTTTCATGGCCATTGTTTAAATAACCAAACTAACCGCAATCATATGAATATAAATACAGGTATTTACTTAGGGTTTTCTTCTTGCCAAGATAAGTGTCATCATTGATACAGAAACAATACCTTTGAACAATGAGTTGAAATGTTGGTACAGATTTATGTGAAAAGTAACTGATTATCATGCTTTACATTGATATCACTAATTCTCACTATCCCTGAAATGTTTTAATCCTAGATCCGATACCTTCTCATTTCTCTCCGTCGTGTCGGTAACGATTAACTTTCAGTTTCTCGTGCTTTTTCTAAATGTCATTCGAAACAAATAACGTGGCTTGCATATTCATCCGCAAATGCCAGTTATATGACAATTTAAAGCTTTCAATGGAATTCTAACAACTAACTTTGAGAATGCAGCCTAATAAAACTGGTCATACAGGCCATACAACACTGTAAACCTCAATCTTTCTGTCATCTTTGCTTAAGAATATGTTTTTAGAATTTACGTTTGTATAATTGACGCAAGCAAGCTGAAATATAATGTTTTCTTTTCGATGCTAAAATCTAGACGTTTATATCAAATGTTTCACAATACTGAAAAGATAAGCATCAAAATTATTTTCAGCAATTTCGACAAAATGATGCCATTTCTGTCGTTTAGCATTTTTGATACCAAAAGTGACAATAACTTTTTGAAAAATATTCAAGAACTCATTGCAAATAAGACTAAGCTTTACGATCTCGATTCTCTAAAGAGCGTTAAATTTTGTTGACAGATTCTCTCTTTAGAAACATCAGTGAAAATAATATGAATGTATTAATTATTGATGCAACATATCAAGCTCAGATCCCTGTAAAACACAGTCTTGTTTTGGTTAGAATGCTAGCCTCTCACGGCAGTGACCCGGGTGCAAATCCCGATACAAGCACGATAGATTGCAACCTGGGTGCCGTTGCACAAAACACTAAGGTGACCTTAAGTCACTAAGGTAGCCTTAGTGCAATGTTAAATGATGGCACTAGGGTTAGCCTTAGTGTTAAGTTGTTTCGTGCAACGGCCCCCTGGGCAATATGTTGTGATGTGGCTTCTAGCAAGGCACTTTACCCATATTGCACTCAGTTCCCAGCTGTCAAAAATGGGTACCAGGGAACGAGGAAAGTATGAATCTTTAGGGACATTGAAGTACAATTTCTAGGGCGAAAACACAAATGTCTGCGCTTTGATCCTGCCGTGTCATGTCTCTACAACGATGCAATTATCATTAAACGCCGCCTTTAAATTTACTGACATTCTTGTAAAGCTTAGATTTAAGATCCGTGTCCCCAGATTAAACTACCAGATTGTGTTCCCTTTCGTTTGCAGTTTATCAGAATCAGAAGGTACTGTCTAACGTTCTCACGTTTTCAGGTTCCCAAACAATAAACCTAAAAAGATTCTGGACCTATTGCATTTCATAAAATGTTCATAACCATGATGTGTATTTTCAAATGACTTAAATAATAAGAAACAACACATGTTCGGATTGAATTGTTCTATTGTCTACTTCAATGTCTTCTCCTAATTATCAAAACATTACTGTATTGGCATTTGTGTAAAGTTGGTGTCACTGTACATGTTACCTCTCAACAAAGCTCATACCTTTTACTGAATGAATGAATTATTGTTTATTTGTAATCACGGCCTCGTGGCCTAAAGTAGAATAATCATGTATACATAAGGTCATTGCGCATGGACATCGAAATGATTACTTACATAGGTAAATATAGTTTAAGATATATTGCAAGATTTTTCAGGCATTCAACATTCTGTAAAGACATCAGCAATTTAATTTTTTCCCGTGTTGGATAGGTATGAAAATAGCTCGTACCTTTGATGTCCTTTATTAACGTTTCTAGGCTTCAATTGGAATGGTTATTGTTTGTCGTTAAGCATAATGGCTTATCATACAAGCAACACGTCATATATTTGAAAGGCCAGTTCTACATGTTTATAGCACAGAGAAGGATTAAAACGACATTACCCTACTATCTGCTTCCATATTTCTGTTTGTTTTATTCTTCCTTAGACTTTTATGTCGTTAAACACGTTTTATCAAAAGGGGCAATGTTTTATTCTTTCATGTTGAGATAACATATGGTTTAAGGTATCTATAACGTTATGAAATAACCTTCACTTTATTCTTCACAAGAGATGACTTCTTTTCATAATCATCATTGATCAAATATTAATTACAAAATGGCGTTGACAATTATTTCGAAATTTCTGATTGGACGAGAGCTCAAGAAAACAGCCAATCATTTCTCAATAATTGCATGTTAAGTTATTCCTCGAACATTGATACCACTGTGACGTCACAGTTCATCAGAACATTTGGTTCATTATCATCGATTCCTTCAGCACCAACCGTTTTCAACGCTTTGGAATCGAAAATGACATATACTTGATCAAACGAATTTGTGCATGTTAGTTTAGTTTTAAAAAGCCACTTTGAATGATCGATTAGCAGAAATTCTTTCGTCAATGTCGTGTTCTATTAAAGTGGAGCAGTAACTTTAGGCGCGCGAGCACATGTCATTGACACATATTGAAAGACGGTTTTGACAACTGACAGTTATGTTTTCTTGCCAAAATAGATATAGATGTGTCATAACACCTAGATTGACAAATACCTTCACGAGAAACTTCATTTAATCAACATCACGTGCCGTGTTTCGCCAATTTTGTATATTGAGTGGTTAGCCTATGAGGAAAATGAAAAAAATACGAAATTAAAAGTTAACTGCACGGACTAAATATTTTTTTCCGCTCAAGGTCAAGCAAGTGCCAATAATGATTTCGCCGCCGTTACTGAATGGAGCAAACTGCAACGTCACGTAATTATTGACCGCAATATTAGATTAACATTGTTATTTTCAATAATTTGATTTACAAATATTTGTATTTGTTGGGAATATATCAAACATTTGTGCTTAGTTATGATACACATTAAATTTTGTGTTATTTGGTTATATTAAATTATTATGATATAATAGATGCATGCAACATTAAATGCAATGATTACATAACCATCGAGCCAAACTAGGAAATAGTTTACATCTGTAATTAAACATGTTTCGCAAAAATAGCTCAAGAAAATAGAACATAGGGTTCGAATATATTTATATAAAGAAATAGACAGCACACAACAATTGAAGTGTCAGTCGAGAAGTTGATACGCGAGGAGAAATTACAATAACATAGCAATTGACTTTTTTGTTTATACGAAGTCGTTATTTGAAATATTCATCTTTTTGTTTGATATCAATATGGTTGACATTGTTAGGCATCTGTTTATTGTAAACATTATCCTACAGAATTTTCTCAGACGCGATATCATAATTTTGATCAGTATTTCAACTAAACGTAGATATTACTTACTCGTCAAGTTCACTATTCACCAATTATGGGTTTAATACAAAATGTATTGTACATTTTTGTATGAAGAATGCATCCCAAAAAGTATTAAAAATATGCATTTCGAATAACCTTTCTCTCATCAGTTTCCCACATTTTCCATCCCCATGCGTAAACTTTTTCATCCTTGCTCACAACATCACGTTATATATATAATTAATAATACCGTCACGACTAAACTACAACTACAGATACGCCTATCGTAACATGACCTGACAGCTCCTGACCGAATACAAATTGCATTATCTGTTTACAAGAAGTACCTTTATTCCAAAATAGATAGGCATATGGTAAAACTTACCTGGTATATCGATCATAAGGAAAAATAAAGTTATCTCCATATATCTTTCTCTGTCAAACACTAAAAATGGCAGTGTGGTTTATGCTATAATATTTTATTTGATCTTTTGCATATAAATAAAATTTGTGATCAAACTTTTATGATTAAAAAGATAACAGGTACCATTTGAATTCAACATGCATATGTTTTCGTGTATTTATCATTCAAGTTCCTTTATTCAGGTTTACCTCATGCCCTCTTCGGTAACCCTGGGTTAAATGTTTCATAACTCGTCACAAGTAAGCTCTGTGAGAAGAGTAGTACTCAAATTACCCGATCTTGAGTTATGAAACCAGAAGCTAGTCACACGACTTGATACGAGACATCTAAATATGTGTATGGTAGCTGATTCTAAAACCGACCTTTCAGCGCAAGCTCTGAAATTTGATTTAAAACTTGACCTCCTGATTGGCACAAAATACAAAGTGGGAGCTAAGAGTTAGAATTGCAAGCCAATTTCCCCAAAACGCTCCGTGAAACGCCTTTTGAGAGGCTTGCAGGTCAAATAGACCTATCGGTTTGTTTGGCTTGTACACTTCAAGGGCGGGTTATTTCAGTGAAAATATTCCTGACGAAAGGTCCAAGGAATGATTAAATGTACAGCATTGGAACATTCAACCAAGGGTGATTGAATGTAGGCAGTTATGTATTTGACATCTGCATCTATTTGCTAGAATTCTGCTTATAAGCCTATCATAGCAAGGTTTCAAACTCTTGTTAGATACCGAATATTACTATCATATATGATAGTAACGAAAATCAATACGTTGATGTCGAGTTATCCTAAAGATTCAATGCTGTTTTATAGTTAACGTACTTTTAAAAACATGTATTGTATTTACCCCTAAATAAGTGCTTAGACTATACCTTCAATTCGTTGACTTGCATCCTTTATCAGGGTGAAGATTTTTTCACAAACATACTTAGATTCTGAATCAGCAAGAGTAAAGGAGAAGCGAAGCAAATTTTCATTAATAATAATTTTACCAAAACGACATATTTGCATATCTTAAGTTAATAACCATAATGAAATTAACCTCAACCTTAACTGTTAATATTTGATAATCATTGATGCCAAAACTTTGTGGCAAAACCCTCTGTACAAAGTAAAAATCATACAATGCCGTAAATTAGTTTGTTGCATAGGCCAAAGCTTCTTTGTTCCAGATTTGGATCGATCACTGACCGGTAGTAGGAAAACGGTCTATCAATCGAACCTATTTCGCCATTCGGTCCCAAGTGTGCTTTATCGGGTTCAAATCTGTTCTTTTGGCTAACTATTGTGGGCGCTAGATACCTGCTTGCAGTAGGAAATTGTTGATTGTTATTGTTCAATTGGTTAACATGGGTCATCCATGCACATCTTCCTGAACGGAAGCTCTATTGCAATTGGCTCTCTTTATGGAAGCCAGCGATTGATAACTCTACCTCATATATCAGAAAAGTGACTGGATAATAAACGCCGTGGTATTTGTTGATCTCGGCTCTTGCGTAAGTCAGACAAAGGTCCATGAAAGGTTTTAGGTTGTAACCGCGGTTAGGTTCGTCTATTCTTTTGAAAATTATCTTGGTTACATCAATTTGGACAGCCTATAAAATGCCTTTTGAGGCAGACGATCGAGTACCGAAATGCCATTGGTGTTAGTATAGACCTTTGATTAAATGTTCCTGTTTTGAGGTATGAATAACATAATCTGAAGGTACTTCTTTTAACAATTACTCATACAGATTCCGAATTCAATGTTATGATTGGTAAGGAGAGCGTAGAACCTGCCTAAGCATCTTCAAAATGCCGAGCAGGTGCATGTGCTTTACCATCATAGTAAAACCTAATTTCCATCAATAAATGTAAAAACTTTCTGTTTTGTGTATAATTGAGAACCTACTCGTAAGGATTTACTGCTTACAGTATAAATACGACAACCGAGTGCAGCTAAGCCAGAGAAAATTATAAGAACCAATATGAAACATCAAGATAGTGATAAGTGGAATTGACAAGTTGAGAAATGAGGTATAAAGAAGCTGTGCAAAAAGCCCCACATTCAGTTCGGTAATTTATTAATAAAACAGCAAGCTTTGAAAGAACATCGACATTAGGAAATTACATTGGTGTTGTTTTGGGGCGGGATGGCGCGTTCGAATCCCGCCAGGGACTCGGAAAGTTTGTCATAAGAGTAGAACTGTTCTACATACTCTGCATTCGAGCTCAGTAGCACCCATGGGTCACTGGTCCAGCTACTGTTCGCAGTTGTCACCGCTATGCATAGCCACAATGGTATTGCGGGCTTTCTCTAGCGTGAAATGCTCTTGAAGTCGGCGTAAAAACCGAAATCACCTCAGGTCACCTATCTTTGTGCATATATCACTAAATTTATCGTAATGACTTTGTTAAAATGAAAACAATATATATATAAAAAGGAATTTACTGTTATAATGTGAACCGGATTCGTATCATGAACACATATTCAGTGTCACTTTTTAGATGAAGTAGATCTGATTGAGTGAATTGATTACTCTATTCTCAGAAACATGGCGTCTTTTCACAACCAATAAGTTGTTATCTACTAACATAATAATGCTTTCCTTTTGTCACTTCTAACTTTCATCAATACAGCTGAATCAGCTGATCAGAGTGAGTGAGTGGTTAACATGGTTTAACATTCCCTCAACATCATTTTGATAATTCAACAAGCTATGAATCAGTGGGGGAATCTGATGGGGTTTTTGGTACCTATATTTTGAGAACTGGTGAATGACTAAAGTTGAATTGTCTACACAATGCGTGGGCAGGATGCGTTAAAAAGTGAGGACCTGTGATCCTATTCTCATTCAAACCCATCCATATTCAACAGAGTTGCAACACAATCATTACACTTGACCAGAGGCTGATTTCCCAGTAACAAACTTCGTTGAGATTAGCAATCTTGGGTTATGCAATCCTCCAGTTGTTTCGTCTTCTCTTATTCAGTCTTGCCAAACTTAAAGACAAATTTATTTTTAAAATTTCATCGCTATCAAGGTCAGTTTTATTTCTAGACTGGTCTGACTTTGAGAATACAAAAGAAAACTTCAACCTCAATCAAGAATTACGTATAACGCCAATGAAACTTTTTGTCAAGCTTCACGTTTTGTCATTGTGTGATTCAAAGAGGCCATAAAACTAAGATTCTCATCAATAAGAAACTACTACATGGCTCCTTCTGTAGATATATGAGTCAATTGAAAGCATTTATGTAGCTTCGAGTGATGTGATGTTATGCGAAGAATATATAACATCGAACTAATTTTTTTTTTAATTATTTATTTATTTTGAATCGACGATGAGTAATTGAAATATAGCCAAATATATTCAGGTTATTCATAAATAGATAATATTTTTTAAAATTAAGTCCTGTAGTGCATAGTGCTTAGTGCTTAACAAGGGTTTTTCATACTTCCTCTTAGGGTCCCTCACGCAGCTTATTCTTGGTGATTTACACTCCTGAAAACCTTCCTGTATCGCCCCTCGTGTGATTTATTCCAAATCGACCACCATGAAGTTTCCTCTGTTTTAACACCTCCAAGCAACTATCTCAGACTGTTCCTCAATATAATTGACAATTACGCAATTTAATCGGGTGTCTTTACAACAAGTGACCATCATGTATATTTACCTTAAAGTCTGAGATAGGTTCAAACTCTATATATTAGATACTAACTAGAAACTCAAAGTTCATCGGCAATCTTCCTCACCTCATGGCACATGTTCCGCTCAATATTACAAAGCACCATACTGACACATAGTATTTTTCTTCTATCAAAGCGTCAAAATATCCATTTCTCCATCATTCAAAAGTTAGATATTTACCGTTTATAATTGGATAAAATTGACAAATGACTCAAATGATAGTATTGAAGAGAAGATTAGAGAACAAAATTCAAAAGGATGAGGAATCTAATCGACTTGGTCACTGAGTAATATAGGTTTCTATATTACTGCTTATTATTGCTCTTCACACGATTTATTAATCGAATCTGGTAGATATAGAAATGTTGAAAAGGAAGACCGAATATTTACACTTTGTACTTTAATGAAATAAAAGATGAATACCATTTGTTCAGTATATAATGCATTACGGTGTAAGTATATTAAACAGTACTACTATGTTCATCCAAGTATTATGAAATTCTGTAATCTAATGAACAGTAAAAATACCATTACACTACAAAATCTGGCTATGTACATCTACAATGCAATGAAGTACAGAACATATGTCATATCACTATAGTGCAAAGTGTTAACTTATGTAAATCCCAACTACTTCTGTATATGTACTATATACCGAAATAAAGATAGATATTACCAAGTATTAACTGTATTATCCAAAATCATGTTATATCTTATTTTGACGTCTAATGTGCCGTCTAACCTTTTCAGGAAATGCCGTCTTGTACAAAATACATCATAGTCCTCGTTGTCCTGATGGCGTATGTGACGCATGACACAACGGCTGCAGTTCTCAGGCCTTACCAGGCAGCGTCAGACGAGAAGGCAAGACAGGTTGGTATACTGTGATTTCGTATACAATGTCGAACATTCGTTTTGTAAATATTTGAACATGTTTATAAGTTTTGGATAATAAATTTAGCAGTGCTTGCTGTCTTCTCCGCTGTAATTACCAAAGTTTAAGGGGCGATATAGGTGAGTGGCTAGCGCCTTGGTCTTAAACCGTCAGTTCCTCCCTTAAATGCACTCGGGAAAATTTTATTTTAAATATTATTTTTTCTATTTCAGTTGACTTTCAGTTCATGCAAAACATTTTCTTTGGAGATTACCCAACCTGATTATCCGTAACTGAAGAGAAGGTTGCATAGTGTATGTGGCCAATTCAGTGTGAACTCCTTTTAACTATTTGAGTTCAATATTTATGAAGATTAACCGATCTTTCCACGTCCGTCTAAAAAGCATTGTATTGATTAAACCACTGTCTTGACATTTATAGCATTTGTTTTCCTCTTTACGAAACAAGCCGTGCTATAGTGCCTTTAAGCAAAGATCTTAATGTTTAAAAAATGTGTAGTTTATTTTGCCACTGCATCATTTGATACAGGAAACATAAGTTGGGTGTGCTGTTGCTTCATGCATTCTGTATTTTCTAGCGTATATAATCTGAAATATCACAGAGTTTAGTTTCCGGCTAACTAAAATAAATCTGTATCTGTATCTGTTTTTAATCATAAAAAGTGAGAAAAGAATGAGAATAAGGCTTGACCACCTGCTATGTTGCCGAGGTAAGAACACTATATTCTGCTATTGTTGTGAGATCGATATCCGAATCATCAAGACGGATACTAGGGGGTAAAATTGCATTAGGGGTTGAGACATACAGCTTTTCCTGGCATTAAGGATGGAAAAAGCAGTTGCCGGCAGGTTTCCGAGTTTCAAGGTGGATTTTATGTATTGTGTTTGAATAGCCAAGCTGAAATTTTTGGCTACTCTGCTTTAAAACAAATACTATTAATGGGTTAAGTTCTACTCTTGTATGTTCCAAAGATTCACCTTTGTAGAAGATTGTACATAGCATTAGGAGACTACGCCCAGTTGTGAACTGATGAGTCTTGGATATGTGCAGTCCAGCTTTAGGAGTCCTGTCAAAGTTATACCCATAAAATTGTATTCGGTCAGGCTTTATTTTAGACCTTTATGCTCTTTGCACTTATATAGAAGGCGCATGACATTGTAAATTGGCTTTTGAAATGTTACAGTCATTTTTTTATGTTATTGTCACTCAATTGATGACATAGTTTGCCTAAGTTTGACAAAGTCGTAACAGAAAGTGAATTATCAAGAAGGTCATTAAAATATTGGCAAAGCTGCTGAAAAAATTACGTATTCGACGTCCCTTGACCATACGAAGGAATTAGAGCTAAAACTTTCCCAAATCTTATCCTATACAATAAAGTTCAACAGTTTTTTTAAAAACAATTTAATTCTTGCCTTTTTTCTATGGCAATCTAGCTTTATACCTCTTGTATGTACAACACTGCCTTTTTGCCTATCTCTTAGGGCAGTAGATCTGCATGATCCTTCTAAGGTTTAGTAAATTAAAGAGCTTGGTAGTAGCATACTACAAAACAAACAACGGTTTCCTTTTATTCACATGGTAAATGTTTTGATTAATTCTACGTATTGTTTCTATGTTTACTTTCAGAGAAGGTAGCTGTAAAATCTACTTATGCAAAGAGTAGGCTATTTAATAGTCATCATATCTGCTCAAAATCGGATTTACGATAAAATGGTTGATTTTCTGCCAGAATGTACATACGATGATGTTCCTGTCAATCTATTGGCGAAATGTTTTTCGAATGTAAGAAGTTCAAAATTGAGCCAGTGAGTTTTATTATAGACTAAGAAGTTGACTTCATATTCATATTTTGCGTTTTTGTTGATTTAGTGTATGCCAAATAAGCCTGTGGTGTTACATTTGCTTACTTTGGCTTTTATATCTAATAAGTATGTATCATAAAATCATGGTTTTCTAAGCCTATCCGAAAATATTTGAAAAGGCCTTCAAATATAAAATTACATATTTCTTTGCAGAGGTGTACATACAGGTATCAATGTCAATGCATTTTTTTAATTTTCCAATTAGGATTTTGTTGTTCAATTGATGTAACCGAAGGTTGATTTCAAAATGGTCACGCCCACACAAGGTTTTAATGATGGTGTATATCAACGTATGCCCTTGATTATCTAGGATATCATGCTAAATACGATAGTGCTTTAAGGGCATGGTTTGAAATCCAAGCTGGCATATCAGTATGTCTTTGTGGTAATATCATATAACGTCGCAGTAACACTTACATCTTGTGTTGACAGGAGGTGATGCGATTAGCGGCGCGGATCTTCAAGTTATCCATGTACGGAGGACGGTACGACCTGAGCAAGAGGAATGGGGGAACTCTCGATTCTCTCCTTAACTTCCCTGACCTTTCCGACAACGGCAGAAGATAAGCACAATAGTAAGTCTCAACACATATATAGTGCGATTTAGCCATATCACTGCAGATGCATCAAACCTCGTTAAGACGTGTTGTTGTCGTGTTAAACCCAGATCAAATCATTTTCTGTCAGGTTTATTCTTTGACGTTCTTTGAGGATCAATTCCATTTGCTACCTCATTCATTTGTTCTTGATATATGAAACAGTTATGATAGTTAGATTTTAGTCACAGTACTGCAGATACATCCAACCATGTTATTTCGAATATGCATGCGTCCGTGTAATGTTCAACAACTATGTAAAATAAAATGAAATCGTAGCGTTTCGGATTAACTCCATTTCGTTACCTAGATTATCCGTTCTTGCCATACTAAAACGCGCTTGTACTACTGCAGATACCTTCAAACTCGTTATGTCGAAATGTTCAACCACTACCAAAATATGTGCAATAAGATGACACCTAAGCGCTGAGGATTAAATGCCTTTCGTTGCCTAGATTATCCGTTCTTGTTATATTGAAATATTAACAACACTAGTATTTTAGCATAAGGGCTGTAGATAACATTTCCACTGAGCTATCTAAAAGATACGCGCTTGTACTGTTAAGTCACTATCAAAGTGTGAACCTTTTTGGCTGAACACCAATTCCAATGCGTTAGCTCATGTACATCCGTTCCCTTGATTTGAAAACATTCTCAACAGTAATATTTAGTCCCAAACCTGACGGCCAAGCCCAACCTCGTTATTTCGAAGATGCGTTCTTGTAAAGTTCAACCACTACCAAAATATGTGCAATAAGATAAAAGCTAGCGCTGGGTATTAAATCACTTTAGTTCTCAAGATTATCCGTTCTTGTTATTTCGAAGCATTAAAAACAGTAATATTTTAGCATAAGTGCTTTAGAACATTTCACTTGGATACGTGCTTGTACTGTTCAGACACTACCAAAGTGTGAACCTTTTTGTGCTGTAGATCAATTCCGTTTCGTTACCTCTTGAACATCCGTTCTTACGATATTAAAACATTCTCAACAGCCCAAAATCTGACGACCTTGCCCCACCTGGTAATCACGAAGATGCGTTCTTGTAATGTTCAACCACTACCAAACTATGTGCGTCAAGATGAAACCTTAGCGCTGCATGAGGATTAAATCCTTATCGTTCAACAGAAATATTTTAGCGTAAGATTTGACCATGTTGGCTGAACACCAATTCCGTTTCGTTACCTCATGTATCCGTTCTCATGATATTAAAACATCATCAACAGTAATTTTTTTGCCCAATCACTGACGATTACGACCCACCTTACTGACTAGAAACGCGCTGTTGTAATAATCAACCTTTGTCAGAACACGAACAGTCAGATTTCACTTTTATTGCTGAGGATCAATTCCATTTCTTTTCCTCATGTACTTTTTCTAATAATATTAAAACAGTTTCAACAATAAGATTTTAGCCAAAGCACTGACAATCACGTCCAACCTCGTTATCTCAAAGATGTGCCCTGTAATGTTCAACCACCACCAAAACTTTTGCAATCAGCTTACACCTTAGTGCCGAGAATTATTTCCATTTCGTTATCTAAATTATCCCTTCTTGTAATAACAAAACAGTTTCAACAGTCGGATTTTAGCCGAAGCGCTGACGATCATGTCCCACCTCGTTAACTCGAAGATATGTTTTTGTAATGTTCGTCGACTATCAAAACAAATACAGTCATATTTAATTTTTTTACTGCAAATCAATACCAATTCGTTACTCTTATATCTGTTCTTCTAAATTATACAGTTATGACGGTCAGATTTTAACCTAAGCACTGCAGATCACGTCCCACCTAACTAACTTAGGATACGCTCTAATATTCCACCAGTACATATACATCTAGATTAAACCTGTGCCTTGAAGATCATTTCCAATTCGGTACCTAACATATCATTTTTATTACATAAAAATGATCAACATAAATATCATGGCCAAACCACTGACGATCATACCCCACCTCACTATCTCGGAAATGGGCTCCGATAGTATTCCACCAGTACAAATACATTAACATCTAGATTAAAGCTGTGTGCTAAAGATTAATTCCAAAATCGTTTTTACAGAACGAAAACAGTTTAACTCTCAGGCTGCAGCACTGCAGATCACGTCATTACTATTTACTTCAACGATGCGCTCTTATAATATCCAACAGTGCAGTGTATATCAACCTATATCATATTTGCAGTCATGCTCAGCACATTAAATCCGACATGGCTCCCTCGCTGATCTGGGTCTCACTTTACAAGTAAAACAACATGTTTTTAAATCATTTCAATCCTCAAATTTCGAAACGCACGTTTTAATCCAGAAATATTCTTGTAATCATGTACACGATGGATACATTCGATATTACAATTTTCAATAGATGTTTTTTCTTTTGTAAAACGTATCTCTTCTTTCATTAAAATACATGCATACTTCACTTTCACAATTCTATTTCAGACGCCTTTGACCACAACGTTAAATCAAACTGTTTGCCAGATTGACCTTTGTGACCTTTAAACACCTGCAGCTGTTTCTGACGTTACTTCCGGGTTGGAGGAGGAAGCAATGGAGATGATGATATGGAAGCCAGTGGGGGACAATCACAGGAGAAGATATCGTCATTAACGGACATTATTTGTACATAGACAACACTGACTCTGACATTGCCAATGACATGTCACGTGACCTCGTGCTTCACTTGACTGCCTTGGCATGATTAAGAACCTTTTATTTTTTCATGCTCCCAGAAATTAATCAAAATACAGTTTGATTGGAATAAACGTACGATTGGTTATCACTGTGTTTATTTCCTTGTGTATACTTAGTAGATCGTAATACGAGAAACGAAAGAAAAGATTTGTGTGATAGGGTTTATAATATCAATGGTGCCACGAAATAACTACCAGAATTATTCTTTTATAGCAGTTTTCAATTAACATAATGAAGCTGACTTAAAACTAGAAATATATTTATCATTCCAGTGATTAATGTTCCAATGTTGTGGCCATCTTTTAAATGAATAAAGTTAAGTTAAGTGTTTCCCAGGTTTGTGATAGGAGGTTTTTTAAAAGCATTTTCAATTAACCGTGCAATTCCTAAAATGACCCTTATTGTGCTTGCTATAGTATATCTTTGCATTTTAATTACTATTTATTGTGAACGTATCTAAAAGGAGGAAAGCCTTTGTATAAAGATGTGATCGGTCACTTATATTTTGGATGGTAATATCTTACTTCATTACTTCATCAAAGAGGTTGCTTCGTCATAAGTTCATTTACAATAATTTATGACGGTGCTACCTCTGTTTGGAGGGAATGATCGACTGCATGAATTATAGTCTTTAGTTAGCAACACGTAACATTGTCCAACTTTATCTAGTTGTATCTGTGTATGGCATAAGAGCACTGAGAGAGAAATTCCGTTTTGGAAGTTACATTATAATCATTATTGCCCGAGGATATGTGTCATATTACTTTTACTAAACGAATGTGAATTTTTTTATTACCGGAGCTAGGGCGAGATAAGAAATCTTATCAAAGGTTACATACACGCTTTGTGAAGCAAGTGAAATTTATGCCATTTGATTTGATTCCATTTGAATTTTAATCGCAAACGTGTACCCTACTCCCCATGCCACGATACACATATATGTTAGTAAATCTCTGCTGGTTGGATTGCACTCAGATTATCATTCAGTAAATACCTACTCATTTATAGGGTTAACATAGGACTTGATCAAGAATTCCATCGTTTGTTCAATTACTAGATTAGCTACTATGTACACATTTTTTGTCACATGATTTCTTCATAGTTACTGTCTATATATAGAATTTAACTGTAGACCCTGCGTTTCAATTTGTTAATAATTCATTTGAAAAAATGCTTATATTGGCATCATTGCTGAAACGTTCTATTGAATAAAGGTCTACAGCTACACTGTCAAATTTCCATTGATTAATGTACAAATCAAATTGCATTCACTTACAGGCTGCAATAGTAATACAGCATTAATTAGTCATATAATCATATATACTGGTCTGTACAAATCATGCATACCAAACCTTAAGTAAGAAACAAAAAACTTAATACATATGTGATGAATTACAGGCACATTCTTGTTCTCATAAATTATTAATTAATCACCAACATATATTCAACATAATATAAACACAATTACTAATTTACTGACATTTTTAACTAAGAAGATAGTATAGTAGGCAAATGTTTGATGCTAGAGCCTTAGGTACAAATGTATATTGATGGAAAGTGCTTTTGGGATCTTTATTTTTTTTAAATTAAACAAGGTAATCAAAAGACAACTGATCACTGTTCCAGAATGATACACGTTCATCCTGTCTCAGAGTAAAACGTATACACTCTCATTCCATATACCCTAGGTTATTACCCTACTTAACGGTGCTTGCTGTGACCTATTATCCAGCCAATCAAAGTAGAAATTAAACCCTTCCCAAAGAAATTTAAAATATGTGTTGGAAAAAAACTATTGCTTTTCGAGGTGTATATGTAAGAAAGAAACTAGCTTTTGGCATAAATTTTTATTGGACAGTAAATGGACAAGGCAACATCTGAGAAAAATAGACCTCTTGATATATATTTATTCATTAATCATTTAGTTAATATCATTTGGAACACCTGTTTCCCAAAGACCGTGGACATTGAAACATTGTATTAAACTACATTTGCTTTTAAAAATGCTCGTTGATTTTTTCGGTCAGTTTAAAGGGACAGTAGAACGTCTTTAGATGATATTTTTTTCAAATTAGTCCAAATAAATATTATTGTATTGTGACTTATTCAGAGGGTCAAATATTTCATTATTTGACAAAGTCATCCGTAGTCGTTGAAAAAAATCAAGTATCAAGCAAAAATCTTTGTTGGCCAATTCCGTGTTAACACCTTTTAACTATTTGTGGTAGGAAATGGATCAACATGGCTTAAACATTGTTTTGAAGTCGATTACATTTATATCGTTTTCCATCTTGCTTCATCATTGCTCCTTCCATATACCCTGATATCCATAAGGCCAAAAGCCTCGTATCGCTAGATATCTAACCAGTCAATGAGACTACTCGCATCCAGCAACAGCGGCACAACCCGGATGGAAAATTCCGTTAACTTCAAAAGAGTAGCTTCAAGCTCCTTGGATAACGACATTTCATTGGCTTGAATAATAACAGGTGAGCCTAGCCACGAACATCAAGCCACGCCAACCGTACGAGGGATTTGACTCGAAAGAGATCAGGGTATATGGAAGGAGCAGGATCAGCGGATTCAATTAAACTGATGTAGCAGGATGGCTCTCTACAATTCAGCTATCCTTTGTAGATATTGCTTGATCCCACACAATCGAGATATGAGAGCCAGTTTTGGATGATAATTGCATGTTTGCATAAGCTGAAAGTAAGACGCTAACATCAGGGACCAGTTTGAGACGAAAAAGCGTCTAGTTCTCCAAAGGTGAGGAGACTGTTTCTAATCCTATGCGCCCACGTCTCAGCCATGTCAGAAAAAGGAACAGTTGTATTTAATATATAAGGCGTGTCAGGTCCCCAGTCCTGTAGCCGGGACCCCCAGTAGTGCAGCATCCGCAACTCTCCGTGGTCCGACTCGACCCTCTTCTTCCTATTTCCATGCATGCCTTTGTGGATACCTGGACTGTAGGACTTGGGTTGGAAGATCGGCTTGACAAGCTTGTTGGCAGCTTTTGGAGTAACCCGTCTTATCCTGTCAACAACCATATCCTTGGTTCTATCTCCCTGCCCGAGCATTAGGTAGTTCGGCATGGATATTTCCCCTACCGTTGGGTTAATCTTTTGGTACGTCATGAGATATCTCTTGAGGCAGTTCTCCTGTGTGTCTTGTACCACATACGGGTACTCGTCCATGTCTACTGACGTCATCCAGGATGACATGTCCCTCTTCCGACTCACCCAGTAACTGTAGCATTGTACCTGTGCTTTCATGGCCTTGTGCGTGTAGATACGTTTGTATGACACGAGACCTAGTGTTATGTACTTCACGAGTTGGGCCCCCATGTCGTCATCACCATCGTGGTAGTGGTCGCAGATGAAGATATGTTCAGCGCCGATCAGGAACATATAATGCATCCACTGTTTCAACTCACGTATTGTCCACTTTGCGTTGTCGGATGAATACAAACGAACCATCAACAACTGAGTCAAAAAGTAGCTCCGTTTTTGTATCTGGTTGATTGTCCTGTTGTACAACTCTCGTTGCCACAAGGGAGGTGAACTATTAGTAGGAGTTTGATTTTCAAATTGTATAAGGAAATCTCTGACAACATCAGGGAAATCTGCATACTTTATTGAAGTATCTGCTTCCAGTAACGAATCACTCACGGTCACGCTTGTATTCCACGTGACCCCTTCAACGTAGTCCAACGCCGGTATGTGTCTGTCCTGCCTCCGGTTGACTCCGGTGTCTGCGAGTGTGTCTGTGTGTCTGTCCGTGTGTCTGGAGTTCAGTATGACTACCTGCACGTACACAACTACCGTGGTACACACACCCAACACGGGAAGGGCTCGTCTACTCCGCATGTATCCAACTCTGAAATAGGAAAGAGGAACTGTTATTTGATTTATCATTACGAGTAAACAAAATAATATATTTGAAAAAATTTCAAAGCAAAAGGTTGAAAATTGATAACTCAATAATCAAAGACCTAAATATAAATAGATATATGTAACGTAGTACGGTGAAAACATATCTTAACACTTAAAACATTTCACATATATGTATATAAAAAGATGTACAATACCAAGAGGCTATGAGAGACAATACATACAAATCAATATTACAATACGTATAACTAAAAAATTTAAATTTTAAATTTTAATAATTGCAACCCCAACCTCCCCCCCTCCCCCTCCCAATTCCCTCCTATACTCAAATAGTTATTTCAGGGTTTATGCAACTATTGTTGTTAAAATATGTCATCGTTTGGGGTTTTTTCAATAATTTTATCATATCTACACAGAAAGTTTTTCACCCTTGTTTAATCTTTTGTTCTTAGTTAAGAGATTAAGATATGTTCGCATGCTGCGGACATTCTAAGTTAAACCATCTGCATTGTCAATTTTGTGCAGAATCTACTCATTTGATATAGGGTATCCCTAACGACTTCATTATTATTTTTCAACGGTACTATTCAGTGCCACTTTCCGTGCGAAAATATGTGCTGTAATGCCTTTTGAGAAACATTATTTATCGAAAATAAAACTCTCAATGATGAATATTTTACGATTTCTTCCGCAGTGGTTCGATATATACACAGCAAAAGAGTTAGGCACCCCCTAATATTTCACAGTGGGGTGAACTTCAATGAAGAATGGCATGAAACTGAGAACAAGAAGTTAAGCAAAACAAAGTTCAATAATTTGGTCATTTTGAAGTTTTGTAACGTCATGAGCACTAAAGGTACATGGAAATACAGAGTAGAATTGAAACGGAATTTCATCCAACAGACATGGGTGTTTACCATGCAACAGCATTTTTTGCCGTAACAGAGCTCTTTCCTCCTGGGCTTAGTCATCCTGCTACATCAGTGTAATTCAATCCGCTGATCCAGCTCCTTCCATATACCCTGAAAAGCCTCGTATCGCTACCTATCAAACAAGCCAATGAGACGACTCGCATCCAGCAACGGCGGCACAACCCGGATGGAAAATTCAAAAGAGTAGCTTCCAGGTCCTTGGATAACGTCATTTCATTGGCTTAAATAATAACAGGTGAGCACAGCCACGAACATCAAGCCGCGCCAGCCGCATGAGGGATTTGGCTCGAAAGAGATCAGGGTATATGGAATGAGCTGGATTAAGTGAAACTGACTTGTTTTTGCAATTTCCTTTTAAGAAAGTCTACCCGACGAAGTCCAATTATCTGCCATCTATATGCGTCTGAAATCCTCCTGTGCAATTGTCAGTCAGAAGTACAAACAAGTGATAAAAGCGATACCGATACTTAAATACCCAATGCTTGTGATTGTTTGAAACTTTGGTGGCGGGATTCACGTGCATGTGGCTGAGAGATTTTCCAATAAGTATGCCTCATTTGATCACATATATTCCACTCTTTGATGTGCCATCATGAGAACTGAACAACTTATTTTGTCAAATGGAATGATTGTGACAATAACCGGTACAAAAACATGACATGTTCTGTGATGCCATATGTTTTTCATTACTCTAAAAATTACAAAATGAGTTTTACACGTGTGTCGGCGATTCTGATTGGACCAGAGCTCTCAAAAACATGCAACCATTACTCCTTCATTCATTGCATTCATATCTTGCGCATTCATACTTTGAGACGTCACAATTTTACAATAAAAATTGACGCAAAGGCTAGTCCGGTTATGACAACTGCGCGACACTTAGGTTCTTTCGAAAAATAACAAAAATACGTATCTCATCATCTTCACAACTGCTTTGATTTCGTCTCCCAAGAGAAATTTTTTCTTTCACCGACTACACTTCAATAACAATCAGTACGGACGTTTAACAGTTTGATGCAATTTGCAAACAGTAGCCATGTTTAATGTCACGTTATAAACTCATTGGGGTCGTTCCAAAACTAAGGCCTCAAACTCAGTGCTTAGCATCAAATGTTGTATAAAATCGTATGCTACGCGAATATACACAATGTGTTTCAGTTAAACATTGAAAGAGGAAAAAAATATCCGTAACTATCCATACATTGCTAGAGTCAAAAAGATGTAAAACAATCCTTATTATTTAAAAATATAAAAATCAACTCCATTTCCAAAGAATTTCCTGAATAATTTTCGTGAACACTACGTTAGTTTGCAGCGTGTTACACAAATCAGTACACGGTTGAATTAAAATTCATCAACGCATCAAGCTGTCAAACTTCTGGACTTGTGTTTATCAAAATCATGACTTTTCGGTGTATTGTTTCTTTTTGGAGACAAAGGTATTATCTTGATATCACCGCAGTTTTGAAGATGATCAGACACGTACATTTCTTATTTTGCAACAGAATCTTGAATAGTCGTTACTTCAACTACTTCTGTTATATTGTGACGTTACAAGGTTGAATGCACGAGGTAATATTTTTCTAATCAGAATCGCCGTTTAATAAGTAACAAAATCATCATGCCATTAATAACGATGTATCATTCATGAACATGATAAAATTCGGAAAACATGTATAAATGAGTTGAGCAAGTATGAATTAGTTAAAAGCAAAGAAACTCTTAAAATCAATTTAATGAAAGAACAAATTATTTCAGCGTATCTGCTTCTTTTGAATTATAAAAGTAGTGTCTTGCATTTGGAAAAATAATAATGATATACGTTTTAAGAAGATCACTTTATTTATCATACAATGGATAGTGTTCTCGGCATAATAAAGTCAACGGAGATTTTCGATATCCGTTGGGGTCATATGCGGATACCGATGCAAATTACAGAGGTCAAGTGCCGGAACTTTTTCTGAAAATTACTATGTCACACGCTTTATCATTTGGAATGCCTGCACAAACGGATCGCTTCAGCAAATTATTCGTCATCTAATGCATCAACATTAAGTTGAAGAAATGACAAACGGACTTTGTGCAGTTGTTTCGTGAAGTTCAAGCAGTGCAAAATAACTCATTACATCGCTGGTTGAAATCAATCGAAACATATAGGCCTAGCCATTTCAATGAATGAACTGTTACTCACGGGAACCCAAGGCAGATTGAATCACATGTTCAATGACCTCATATTTAGCTTCGATGTATCATACATGTTTTCATCATTTATTGGGTTTTGGAAATTAAGTAGAGTAAGTATTAGTTAATCTATCCGTAACGCTGCGTTTACACAAGCTGCCATTTGCATTTGGAAAAGGGAAGGAACTCTCGTTCTTAGTGAGATACGCTCGCCGCCTGAGTACGCGTGAATGCAAAGGCGAAGGTTTTCGGGTTCAAATCTACACGTATTTTCGAAACGGAAATTTATTTTCGTTTACATCTTTTTTTTATTTAGAAACAAATTCTAAGACCAACTGAAACCTTTAGATCATGCTAACACAACAGCTCTGTTGCCTCAAAGGCAAAGAATGGAGGATTAATTTAATGTCAATTTACCGTGGATATCATTACGCTGTTCATTTGCATATATCAATGCGTACATTTGAAGATAATTTTTACAGCTCCAGTAATGACGGTAGACCTTTTTTGTCAAAATGAATACAGAATGACATTGTATGATAAAGAGGTTATCATTCTCGTATGTTTTGGGATGGTAAATATCCTGCATTAGGAATAAACACTATGTATTTATCTCGCCAAGGCTCGCAAAATACAATGTTTATTCCTAATGCAGGATATTTACCATCCCAAAACATACTCGCATGATAACCTCTATTTATCTAAAATAACGTGCTTCTACCCCAGTTAACTCATTCGATATATGCAATTATATCAAAGACTTACATAGCCACAAATATATACATATGTTTGAATTATTGATGTACGAGTATATTATAAAATTCAAACATGTAAGTATAAGTTTAGCAAAATATCAATCAGTTAAAAGCACGGAAAACAGAAAATTTTAGTAAATTTGATAGACAAATCTATACATTACCATGCATCATTCATTTATGTTTATTTTTATAAATGTAAGCAATCTTCTTTTCTCTATTAGAAAATATTTCAGATGTCATCACACAATTATTTTTGATGTATTACAGTTTGTACATGTGTATAAAAGCAAATCAAATACGTAAAAAATGATGATAAACTTCATTAGAAATTCATTCACAAAGCTAGATCTACTCACGCCATACTGTGTTTGTTCGAGGCAGTGGACCCGCTTCATGTAGGTGCAGATAGGAGTGTTTGGCGTACGCTGTGACGTGAAGGAACGTCACCGTGGACGACGTGATATGACGCAGCCAGCATCACTCATTCCTTGCTCCCGGTGTTAATGCTGGGTTAAGCCTTCTTCAGCTTCTTGTGACTAGTGCCGGGCCTCAGTGAGTCTCGTTTGAAGGTTTGACTAGTTAATAAACACAGTCTGTGTAACAGATGGACTGAGATCGATGCTAGGGTGTTTTAGAAATCATACATCCAAATGAAATGTTAACATAAAAACATCATACAGTCAGGCATATTTAAAGTGAATTAATGACCATACCTAAGGTCATAAGTCACTTCCCTTGTCCTGTATTCCGGCTGTAGGATTATCGCAAAATTCTTGCAAACGAAATGCAGTCGTGTCCCGGTCAAGTCACGCCAACATCGCGCGTCGGTTGCGGGGATTTTGCGAGCATATCGCAAAAAGCCACGTGCACGGTTCATTGCATTTATCGAGTAGGCGGAGCTAAGGTCACGTGATTAATTCGCCCCGATGAGGCAATTGCTTGAAGATGTTGTTGTAAATGTATTCGGAAAGAAAGGCTTTCACGGGTTATCGTATCATCTTGCCTTTCCCCTCAACCCGTGCGCTCTGTTGGGTGACTGACATACCCCATCCCTCCCTTTTTCTTAAACATCTGGAAACCCGACTGTGTTTATTCCTTATGTATCTACTTGATTTTAGTTTACTTATTCTTGCCAAGTTTAATTATGTATCATTAATTGTATTTATAACTTTTATAATTTTACTTTTTTATTCCCTCTAACTTTTTAATATTCACCGTTTAGTCCTGTACATCCACAGCTTAAATTTATTTCTTTATTTTACCGAGATGCATAACAACAACGGACTTTTAATCGGACACGTGTACCATGTACACATAAAAATGAACGAACATTGAAAACTTTCAACAAAAGCTTGAAGGGCATTTAGAAGTGATGTACATAAGGAAGGCAATATTTTCTGGATAAAATCTCTCAATAAAGAAGGTGTTATCAATAAAATATGGTGGTCCTCAAGCATAAAAGTTGTTATGTTTCGCAAGTCGTGTTCCAGTGTTTAGTTGGTAGACATGTCGGTAAATGAATGAGAAGAAAAAGAAACAAGGACATATTTTTTGAGAGAGAGATTTGTTATAATGTCACCAATTACAATATCTATTTTAGTCTTACTGAAAACAATATATTATTGAAATATATGAAATATATCTCTGTTGGAATTGGCTACCCAAAATGGCAACTTAAAACATCAGTTTCGCTAAAATATATTAATATCAAAAAGTACTTAAACAAACGTCATGTTTTTCTTACATATAAAACCAATTTACAATCCTTCCAAAATCAAGGACAATATCCCCCTCCATAAACAATATCAACCTATCATCAATTGATCAAAACGCTCATAAGGTGTTCTTTTTACAAAAAAAAATCAACACTAAAGTCAGTCAATCTGCGCACACATATCATACCGTGCCTCTTCTACAAATTAACACACATCTATTGATATCAAATTAACAAGCGAATTCAGAGCAAGAGAGCAAGAACTGAGCGGATATGGTTTGATCTAAGGAGGGGTGGGGGAGCGGCTAGCACTAGTAAGGCAGCGGGAGTAGGGGATTGCATTACTTCGTTATGTAATGTTAATTGTAGTGTGAGATGCATATCGTAAACGTACACGAGACTCTCCAATGACATAAAACTAGACTGTAATTTGCTAAAAACCTACCGAATATCTTGCAAAGAAACTGTATCACAAACTAACAGCTGATGTGTAAATGGTAATATATTATAGTAGTCTTTCGTTGATTATTGGTTATTTTCTGTGATAGTGTTACGATCGATGTATAGATCACGAGGCAATGATTATGTTTATGACATCACAAAAAGGGCATGTGACCAGTTCTTGGTAACAGATTGGTGGCAAATAAGGATTCAGCTTAACGGGGATTGCAGTTAGGATTCTGGAATACTGGTGGATGGGGCAAAATAGGATCTGCTAACTGTTCATTTAGGGAAACAACGGTACGTAATCTTAATTATGATATCTTGGGAATAACCGTAAACATACCCATCGTCGTGCTAAAAGAGGATCTGGTGGAGTAGGCGCTTTTTTCAAGAATGATATCTGTAATAACTTTCTCATTGATATTATAGATAAAGAAGACGAGGATATTATCTGGTATAAACTGACATCTAAGATGGATCTAAACTGCAAGGTAGTGTTATGTGTTTGTTATCTACCCCCTGCTTGTTCCTCACGTCCAAATGACGCAGAACGTTTTTTCAACACATTACTTGAGAAAATATATCTGTATCAGAATGAAGGAATGCTATGCATATGTGGTGACTTCAATTCGAGGATCGGCGGTGAAAACGACTTTATCGAGGGCTTCGACTCTATTCCTGGAAGAGATGTGATCGACCAAAAAGTAAATTGATACGGTAATACGTTCCTTGATTTTCTTATAGACTCGAATATGTGTGTGACAAATGGGCGTGTGGGCAGACATGGCTTCACATATATTAAAAACGGTTGCTCAGTCGTTGATTACGTTGTAACGACCCACGAAAGACTGTGCAATATTACCGATTTTGAAGTAATCAAAGTGTCGTCATTGGTCGATGGATCGAATGTGCCAGATTCACTTCCGGATCACTCTATTCTATCCTGGACTATACAGCTTCCAACAACACCAGCAGAGACACCAACTGTGCCAGTTGAAGTAAGTAATAGTAACAAAAAACAGTACAATGATAAGAAGATACCAACAGACTTTATGAAAAGTGAAGACCTTACAGACTCCATCCTGCAAACTATTCAGAGTGAGTGAGTTGGGGTTTAACGTGCTTTCAACAATATTTCAGTTATTAAACACGTGGATGACAAACATCCAAAAGAGAGTGGACAGAGAAGGGAGAAAGGGATCGACAGGATGAGGAAAAAGACGGAAAGAAAGGCATAGTGAGAGATAGGAAGCAGGTTTTAGAAGGACTCAAATTTTGTCTGGCTTCTACCCGTCGACCTTTCCAGCTTGGGTGACCCTACCAGGAGCAAGTTAGCTCCGACTGGCATAGCTCTCGGGGTCTCTGAAGCACGCAAACCACCACACCACGGTAAGGTATCGAGTCCAGTGGTGGCAAACTATTCAGAAGATTGAAAATAATTTATTGTTAAATCAGGATATAAATTCAGCTTATAACAACTTTGTGGTATTATTGCAATCAGAGCTGGACAAAACTGCCTTGGTTAACCCTCAAAATAGAAATACCAATAAAAAATCTAAGTATAAGCCGTATTGGAATGAAGAACTGCAGCTACAGTGGAATAAGGTTTGTAAATCAGAACATCTGTGGTTGAACTGTAAATCTTTGTCTACGAAGAAACATCTTAAGCAAGTTTATGTTACTGAAAGAAAAACATTTGACAAAACTCTTCGTAAATGTAAAAGAAACTATCAATCTGAACAACAGCAAAATGTGTTAGATCAATATAAAAATTGTGATTCACGTGAAGTCTGGAAAACAATTGGCAAACTTGGTATTGTGAACGATCGTAACGAAAGTATTCCATGGGAAGTAGAAATAGATAATCACATAATCAGTGATAGGGGTACTGTGCTCCGGAAGTGGGAAAGCGACTATAGCTCCTTGTTTGTCAACACTCCATCGCCTGAATTCGATGAGAACCATTTGTTTACAATCCGCAATGAAATTAACAATGACCACGTGACCAGTGACGACAGTTGACACTACTGACCTAGAACTGCCAATATCCCGGATGGAAGTTGAAAGAGCCGTCGCACGCGCGAAGTGTGGCAAAGCGTGTGGCCCGGACTTGCTCCCTACAGAATCATTAATAAACAAAACATGTATTGACATTTTGTACACATTGTTTTCACTCTGCTTTAATAACGGTAAATGTCCTGAATACTGGAATACTAGCATTATTAACCCTATAAGAAAGCCAGATAATGATCCCCGTGATCCTTTAGGTTACAGGGGTATTTCGCTCTTGTCAATCCCATGTAAAATTTATTCGGATATTTTGAATTGTCGCTTTATGAAATGGCTAGATAAAAATAAGGTGCTAGCAGATAAACAGAATGGTTTTCGGGCTGGAAGAAGTACTCAAGAACATATTTACAGTTTATTTAGCATTGTTAATAACCACAAGCTGTCTAAGAAATCAACATTTGTATGTTTTATTGATATTTTAAAAGCTTTTGACAAAGTAAATCGTGAGTGTCTTTGGTATAAATTGCAAACACTTGGCATAAAGGGTAAATTTCTTAATGCAGTTCAATCAATGTATTCAAATACATCTGCACAGGTGCGTGTTAATGATTGTATTACAGATCGATTTCAGGTAAATTCTGGGGTCCGCCAAGGTTGTGTACTTTCACCTTCATTGTTTTCTGTATATATAAATGACTTGGTTTCAGAAATTAATAGTCTTAAGTGTGGGATCAATATTGACGACACTATGCTTAGCCTTTTGTTATATGCAGATGACATAGCTTTGGTTGCTCCTGATGAAACATCTTTACAGCAAATGTTAAACTGTGTGTCCAGCTGGTGTTCACGATGGCGTTTGATGATAAATGCTAAGAAAACAAAAGTTGTCCATTTTCGTACGCCTCGTACAATCAGGTCTAATTATGTTTTTGCTGTTGGCAATGATGTGATAGATTATAGTAGTGTATATAAATACCTTGGAATTTGGTTTCATGAACATTTAGATTTGAATTTTACTGTTAAAGAAATTGCTAAATCTGCTAGTCGTGCACTGGGTGTTATCATTTGTAAGTTTAAGGCTCTTGGTGGCCTAGACTATTCTGTTTTTAATACATTGTATGAGAATTTAGTACAACCTATATTATCTTATGGGTCTGCTATTTGGGGCTATCGTCAGTTTAGTTGTATTAATGCAGTCCAAAATAGAGCTTGTAGATTTTTTTTAGGTGTAGGTTCCAAGACCCCTAATTTAGCAGTAAGAGGCGATATGGGCTGAACATCAACCTTAACTAAACAGAGAATAGAAATTATTCGATTTTGGCGCAGAATTCAAGGTATTAGTACTGATCCCAATAGACTTATAAGTAGAATATTTAAGTGGTCATTTAGATTTAGAAAATCCTGGAATGATAATGTATTTTCTCTTCTTTCTTCATTAAATTTTCCTATCCCGGATATATCAAATATTTCTAACATTGACTTTAACATTTCTAAACAGTGGTTAATTTCTTTGGATTATTATGATTGGTTGAAAGATATTTGGAACGACAAGGGTCTTTTAAATGGTAAAAAGCTTCGTACATATCGTTTATTCAAAACTGATCTCAATACAGAAAGCTATGTTCTTTCTATTAAAAACAGGAAAATTCGTAGTGTCTACAGTAAATTTCGTTGTGGTGTTTTACCTTTGCATATTGAGGTTGGCAGATTTTCAAAACCAGTTACCCCTCTATCTGATAGAATTTGTAAATACTGTGACTTAAACACCATCGAAGACGAAACTCATTTTTTGATTACTTGTAAGTTTTATTCTGATTTAAGATATGACTTTTGGAAAACAATAAGTGATGCAGATCCCTCTTTTTGTAATCGTTCACCAGTTGAACAGCTGTGTTATTTAGTTAATAGCCAGTTTGTTACTCCTCTCTCTGCACTAATTAATTTAATGTTTCAACGACGAAGAGATTTCATACCACCATAATATTTTACTCCATTTATTGTATTTTTTATATACCATATTTTAATCTTTTATTGTAACACAATGTCAACTTGTGTCTCGTACGCCGTTCGGCCGGATGTTGTTTTTTTAAACATTTCTTATATTATGCAATATGATGTAAAACAACATGTGACACATAAATAAAATACATTTTTTCTTCTTCTCTTCTTCTTCTTCTTCTCTAAGCGGCCCATCAAAAATGGTATTAAAAACGGCTTTCAATACCAAACTGAACATATTTGAGTAGCGACCTTTAACGTACTATACAAAATTGTAATCAGACATTCATATATTCCAAAGAAAATAGTGAAATATGTTCGTGGTTATATAAACTTTAAGGATGATGTGATACCTCTGATATTGCACAGACACACTGTATTAACCTGCACATATAAATATTTACCACTTCAGACACATGTTGGAACATTTTAACTCTTTATATTCAACACACTTTCCTTAATTAAAATGACAGGTGTACAGTTGAAAATTCTCTTATTTGAGGTGAATATTTATGTCTCAGTGTATATATGTATTTCTTCATGTTCATGCCAGATCATATGATTTTGAAAATAAATATCAAAAGGAATGAAGCAATTATGTGTTGCATATTTTACTTATCTCAATAACATATATAGATATCGATACACGAGGCGATAGGCGTTTTGGTAAACTGGACCTTTCAAAATGTGCACGCTCCTTCATTTCGCTTCAAGTTGAGGTATTGAAAATATCATAGCGCTACTGTATCTGGAAATCGTATGTTATTCAACTGTAAATTATGATAGTATCAAATCAGTAACGTGGCACGGTTTCTTATTACATGTGCGTTAAATGTATATATTGCCATTTCATTGATAATAATGGTCCTAACGGTCGGTAGCCATTCTCAATGATTTTAATGATAACGAATACTAGTTAACATATGGTAGGGACTTACCGTCAGTTACTTCTCCGTCAGATTATTTTGTACAAAAAAATCTTTATTATCATTAAATGTCAGTCTTATTTCAAACTTGTAATATTTACAATTAACTTAATTTATGAAAATGTCTCGTATATATCATATTTTGAAAAACAACTCCAATAATTGTTTGCATGTATTTGGTGATATATGACGTTTCAACCTTCTGACAATCTCATTAAAAACACCCTCGGTAACTTTTGAGACAACAAGAAGAATATGATAAACTACGTTAATATCCTTAACATGATTGAGGTTAAGATCTGAAAACTTCTTAAAACTCTAAAATTCAAATCTCGTTTACACCGTATTGCTTTAGGATGATTCCACAATTTTACTGGTCACTGTATCAATATCTAAATGGCAAAGACGTCTGAAAAACTTCGTCACACTCCTCCACTGGTTAACAACTGTAGGGGACCATCCTATATCTCCGATAACTGCATTATTGGGAGGGGGCAACTTACGCAAACCAAGGAAATAACGCATAGCCCTATCATGAACAGCATTTTGCATGTAAAATTATAAGTACCCCGTATTGCCCAACCATATTCAACAGTGGACCATACCATTGAATGATATAACTTATAGTAAGTCTGATACTGCATACCACCCAAAAGTTTTTAATTAGTTATAAGTAAACCCAAGACCCTACTTGCTGACCTTGCAGCTGTTTTAGCCATTAGACTAAAATCTAAATGTTCCGACAAAAGAAATCCTAAGTAAACAACTGTCAACAACTTCTAATTTCATACCACCTCATATAAGTTTTAACAACCAAAGCTCCTCTAGAATGCATAACCTGCATGCATAATAATTACCCAAACGAACATTTAATTCCCTATATTAACAAAGTTAACTGTTCAGAGTAGGCAATGCAGGTAACCGATGCTGATAATGTCACACTTTTAATGTATCTGTGATTCTATTCTTTTTTAACCATGCCTGATATCTTTACGATTTGAAAGTTTACGAACAGCTGTCTTTCTGTGCGTAAGGATAGCGCATGAGAGTACTCGGATCTCAGGTTTTTCTCTCCTCACTTAGATCCTCAATAAACAATGAGCGCCACAAAAGCTTTTGAATACACACTTTAATTAGCAACAGATGGACGCGGGATAGGTTAGCAGGCGAGTAGTCATAAAACGGTTTGGCATACCATAATCGGGGTTGTGGAAGTACTGGCGTACCTTTGACAATGAGAGAAAGATGACTTGTTTAAATAAAAAGAAATAAGCTGACATTCACCGTGTATTGTTGTCTGACACGATGTTAACCTGCTGTCAATATTCACTGAATCTTTCATTCATTGGTCAAACTACTAAAAATTAACTTGTGTAAATCATAAAGAATATAACCATTTTCATTACGGATATGGAATCCAGCTAGGTAGGTTTTCATTTCGAACTTCTTTCATGATATGTATTTGTACCGATAGTTCAAATAAACCAATACTGATATTATAGAGGCATACAATACATACCACGTAGCGTTTATTTCTCATTAAAATAAAATCAACAAGAAATAATAAATTTATATTTGTTTTATTAAGATTCATCCCCCAGACAACGTTGTTGAATAGAAGCTTTCATTGTCTTTCTCTCCGATCAGTTCAGTGCCAAAACAATTTCTGTAGATCTATTTGGTACGGTCTATTTATTCACACTCTGGTACAATTGATAACGTAATTGTTTTAAAAATTATAAGATTTGGACTGAACTTAACTTTTACATAACATATTTTCATAAATAACAGTGATCAAGATATGAGAGAACTGAAGTCGTGACATCAATTTGTTAGACATCATGGGTCCGACTTCCTGCCATTAACTGCAAAATGTGTGGTTAAACTATTATAAACAGTAAAACCACACCCAAAAAAAATTAGTGATTTTGTTGAAGATCTTCACTCCAATAAATGTTGTAGTGTCATGGTTTGTTTTTCGTTAGTGTGGTAAATACCGGCAAAATAATGGTATCTTCAATAATACACGAGTGCGACCAGTTTAGTGATAAAGGGCGTATTAAGTGGCAGTAGGGCAAGATACAAATATGTAATATACGGCACGTAGTGAAAAAGTATTTAAATTCGGCGAGGAAACTATTGAATATTCTGACGCTTATAAGTATCTGCATGACTTTCTTGACCTAAATATAACGGCTAAAGAACTGGCGAAATGAGTAAGCAGAGCGTTCGGAGTAATTATTGGAAAATTTAAATCTGTTGGTGGTATGTCGATTGAAGTTTTTAACACTCTCTACGGTACTCTGGTACAACCGATTCTGTCATACGGCGCCGCCATTTGGGGATTCAAGGAGTTTAGATGTATTATCAACGTCCATCACCGTGCGTGTAGATTTTTCCTTGGAGTAGGATGTAAAACCCCAAACATAGCAGTAACAGGCGAGATGAGCTGGCTATCACCAATAACGTTACAACGTATAGAAGTAGTGCGGTTCTGGAGGAGAGTATCACACTTGATGCTGGAAGACTCGTGAGTGCTGTTACAGTGTGGTCGACTAGTTACCGTAAATCCTGGTATAATACCATCCATACGTGGTTAAAAACCTTCCAACTGAACATAATAGACCTTAAATTATTAACACTACAGGATTTCCAACTCTTCAAAGATCGACTAGTTGGATTAGACGCTGCAAATTGGGGGCACGAAATGTGGAATGATAGAGAATTAGTTAATGGAAATAAGCTGCGCACATACAGAATGTTTAAATCAAGTCACAATGCAGAAACGTATCTTTCCCAAGTATCAAATCGTCAACACCGAAGCCTGTTAGCGAAATTGAGATGTGGAACTTTGCCTTTAGAAATTGAGCTCGGAAGATTTAATCGCCCACCTACCCCGTTACAAGATCGTTTGGGTAAACTCTGTGATTCAAATGTTGTGGAAAACGAAATTCATTTTCTGGTAGACTGTCATCTATATACAAATATTCGTTCAGGATTATGGAAGCAAGCTGCAGACTATATATATATAATTTGAATTTTATATATATAATTTGAATTTTTTTCATTCGTATCAAGTAAAGATAGTAACAATGATTTTTTAAATATATGTCTATATACATATATTCTTAATTATACAATGTTGTATCTCCTTTTCTACATCTTTATGTGTTTAGTTTCTCTCGTCCCTAACAAGGATGACTCAAGTTTTATTATTTTGTATATATGTAAATATGTTTGAGGTGAGACTTTGATAAAGGATCTATCTGTCTGCATGATAATCTTATATTGGTAGAATTCTGTCGCGAGTAAAATGATCTTTTTACAGAAATACACAACACTTGTTATTCAAAGTTTTAATCACGATGTTAGTTAAAGGAACGCTTTGTCGATTTTAAAACAAAGTATCCTTATTAACAGTCCTGATCGTTAGAGCCTTTGCATACATGTATTCTAATTGTAAGTTGATGTAATCTTCGTGTTCAGGTAAGCAGCCGTAATGTGCAGTTTTTCGAAGAACCCCTCCAAACACTATGTACAATTGTATGTCAAATTCCATATAATATCCCTACAAGCCCAAATATGTTTAACACGTGTAGTTCTATGAAACGCGATGATCATGCTGTTGGTAATTTGTATTTACTTTATTATGGTCAGTAAGGCGGTATAATAAGAAATAATGATGGAAACTTAGGAAATACACGTTCCTTATTTTCCCGATAGTCATTTGATGTACTAACAAACGCCGACAGATTACATTTACATGTTTACAGTACATGAACAGTTAACAGCGTCGTTAGACCCGCCCACTATAAAGTTACCCAATTAGCTTGTAACGGGTCAAATAACGGGTAGACCGGTGCGTATAAGCCCCTCCCACTTTACCGCAATACAGCTCAGGTGTATCCCAGTAGAGACGTAAAATTACACGATGGCAGTGCACTAAATTTGCAGAAATGACGGGAGCAGCCCCTAACCGTGGTGCGATAGCGTCACAGGAATAATGGAAAATTACTCCCATGACTTATGTCCGCCACTGTAGTTAACGTTTTCAATATCGTGTGATAAAATACTCATGACTCACTGATTTATCATTTTATACTCTCTTATAAACTAAAGCCCATTTACCTTGCATGAATACATTCACTGACCTCGAAACTTGTTTACATCCTCTGTTTACGTCCCACAATCCTTTGCGCGATCTGGAAAATAATACGCCCCTTCGTTTAATTGTAATCACTTTAATGAATTTTGGTCCGATTGTCGTTTTTTTTTTTATTAAAAGTTTTCTAATTTTGCAAAGAATTCGTTAAAATTACATAGAAAATTATGCAAAGTTGAAGATGCATCTTTAACATGGTGTGGTGGTTTGCGTGCTTCTGAAATACCGACAGCTTGTGCTCCTATTAGTCTCTCTCTCTCTCTCTCTCTCTCTCTCTCGCTCGCTCTCTCTCTCTCTCTCTCTCTCTCTCTCTCTCTCTCTCTCTCTCTCTCTCTCTCTCTCTCTCTCTCTCTCTCTCTCTCTCTCTCTCTCTCTCTCTCTCTCTCTCTCTCAGTATTTCCAGTTCATATTAACAGCAAAAGTTTTTTAAATTTCAGGGATATATCATTTCAAATTACAATTGCGCAACAAAGCATGACCCACGAATCAATTCGCTATATCATTTTTTCTTATACGCCATATAAATATAATCTAAAATGTTTATATTTACTGAGGCGTGCTCAAACAAAAGTTGAAGTAAAATAACGGAATATGAGTTAAATAGATATTATTTGCAAATGTTTCTTGTTGACGCATTTTGTAACAGGAACCATGTTGAGTTGATATGTTTGAAAGCAGATTTCGTTCGTATTTTTCTCGATTTCATGACTTCGGGTAAAGATAGGAATTTTATTCGTGTCTGTGCCATACAATACTTACAAAATTCTTACCTGAAAGTCAGTATAGTTTCCTCGCTGTAGCTCAAGGAATATATACTAAGAATCTGATTCTCGTGAATTCAATTAGAATGACATTGATATCCAATAAGTTACCCCTTGCTTCCCAAAAAGCATTCTCTGTCTAACCTTAGAGTCTGAGAACCCTGTTCGATCGACCACATCATAAACATTCAGTGTTAAGGGTGTGCGGTATTATCGGTATATAGATATATTTTTTTGTTTATTTATATTTGTGGTATATCTACATATTGCAATACATAATCAACATGTTACGTTCCGGTACAATCTTCTGAAAATATCCCATATATAAGAGATTTTAAAATTTACAATTTCTGTGTAAAATTTCAGAAAAACGTGATTTTACTGAAAGTTGTCAACAAAGTGTGAACTCGCAAAGTGAAGCACAGACATGTTTAAAGTCCGAAACAGGTAACTGAATTATTCCTCTTTTCAAAACGACGACCATGTATTTGTTGTTATTTAGTCAAGAGAGCGTGGAGAAACTAAAATATGAAAAGTTCAAATTTAACGACTTTCAATCAAAATAGCCACTTTATACCATATACATTGTAATGTCTCACGTAAACGAAATTAATGTTACCAACCGAAAGGCAATGTTTTTTGATCAACGGAAACAGTTCTAAAATGCACGTAACATGTTTGGTAAAGCAATGCGAACTGCCAACATTTAATGATAAAATGTTGTTCACAGAGAAATGGCGCAAAGCAGTTTTCGATTGTTACTTTAGATTTCTACGTCTGTCGGTAATCGGGTTGAGCGAAGAGCTATCTGACCCTCTAACAACAATGTATTTGGCATAAACATGTATTCATTGGAGAAAATTGAAAAATAAAATTTCTAAAAAGGCGAGCAAATGACCCTTTAAAATATAAACTTAAGGACGTCATCGAGAATTAAGAAGTTCCATTGACATTTGCTCTACGGTCTTGGTGACACACTACGATCAAGTGTTTGGTATTCATACAATTGATAATTACTCTGATTACCTTAGTTACGATGAGAAGTGAGACTAGTATCCCTCTGAAACGCACCTGCTGACACTGAGCTGTAAGTATACACTATAGATACACCAGGTGTGCATCGTTATGCAGTGGGTTACCTTAGGCTATTGCCCGGTCGTCACGCATTCCTTTTTATGTTGAAATCATTACGTCGATATATCAAATAAAAGTTGATTAATGTTGTCTATGAAATTATTACGTCGACATACTAAATTAAAAATTGTCTATACACAAAAGGAACGTTGACAGTAGTGTTCACTTCACTGGTAAGGAAGAGATGATTACGAAACTGCCGGTGAATGAGGGGATGCGATTGTACTCGTCCATTATCTACGGAGCCGCAATAGGGACAGAACGTTCTGTAATTATCGGTTCTTGCGTTGATACATATTATCGTCTATGGACCTATATAATAACAGCAGTGAAGGCTTTATGGTGTTTGTATAACGTCAGTCATACCAGTCTATGATATTGTACAACCTAGCAAAAAGCTTAATGATATTCAGTGTCCACATTTAAGGCCAACGTTATTTTCAATAAAGCATATGGTTAACAAAATATTCTATTTTGAAGCGCCCATATATGCACATACAAATTGAAGTTGATAAAAACTGCATAATTCTTATTTTTAATCATGTACCAATCTCGATAATCCAAGTTAAGCGTTCCGAAAATTATATTGGTTGTTTAGTTATTTGATTATCATAGATCGAGGATGAAAAATCCAGCCGGTTTGACTTATGAGAACGAGGGTAAAAGTTATGACAGAGGAAGTACTATTGTACCATTGTGTTTCGGGGACATCGTGTCTGGGGTTAAGAACATCCCATGATAACTGCGCGTTTTATAATCAACGTTGCTTAAAATAAACTATGATAACACAGTCAACGCTACTATCCCGATAAGCACGGCTAAGATGTTTGCGAAAACTCACATAAATATATATTTTTATATACATATATATATCCCTGATGAGTCAATACTATTGACGAAATACTAGTATCCAGTCATCATTAAAATGATATCTACAGCAAGTGTCGTCTGAAGTATTTTATTTTCAAATATATATATATATATATATATATACTTTTCTAAACGGAAAAGATTTAGAAATTTCGTAATATATATATATATATATATATATATATATATATATATATATATTGTATATATTTGCATATATACATGTTATATAAAATATATTCACATATAAACATACATATTCTTTAAAACTGATGAAGTTGTAAGTTCGTTAAGCATTTAAAATCCGGTAATGTACGTCGAGCAAAGGTTAAGATTTTTACCATGAAATTTCACTGGGAAAGAAAATAATGTCTAAGAAAGGGGAATGTAAGTCATGATGGCATTATCAATTTGCAGTTTCCTCTGATATTTATATTGAGGAATGGAAGTTAAAAACCGATCATGACATGAACACGCTTCACAATCACTGATATTGGAAAGGACAAAATGAACTTAGGTTGCCCCCAATTGCGAAATTTTCTTTTCCGTATAAAGTGTAGTGACCACGAAAGGTTTATGATAAATAGGACTCAAACGAAATTCATAAAATCGTATGAGTGTAGCCCATTTGTAAAAACAGTGACGGCAAGGGGTGGAATTTAAGAAATAATTTCTTGGCATATCTGATTAAATATGTATAATGTTAATAACTTACTTTATTGAAACATACGGTATTCACACCAAAAGCTGTTTGTCTTAATTTCTTAATCTGGTAAATTTTTCATCTGATAAATACTTGATATGTTCACCGTTCCGAAGCATTAGCTATTTCTAAATGCAATTCTTATTACTTGTAATTATATTATTGAAACCCCGGTGCTCTTAGGACATGAAATTGTAAAACATTTGATTGCTGTGAACAAGATTTTCATAATTGTTACTATACTTTTATCAACTTATCCTTTAATTTCTTTGATAACATATTCTTCTTTAGTGCATCAAAATCGTATTTTCAATTGCACATCGCTGGCAATTATATAAATTCTTTTAGGCCTGACTGAGCTGAAAGCATTATTTTTAAGTACCTTTTTTCTCAAACGTGCCCAAAATGTATTATTCGCTTCTTTTATAAACAGTATTTCTTCAGCGTCAACGACAACGAAAGGATCGTTGCACTGATAAACAGACTTAAGAAAAACAGCGATTTAAACTTACCCCATGGAATAACCTCAAAAACCTTACAGGTAACAAATCCTTTTGAAAACATATGTTTGACAACTTCATCAATTAGCTCTGATTAATGAACTAGTAGAGTAAAGCCCGCTGGGTAGAGCATATCTGAAAAGTTAACTATCAATCATCAAATCAGTTCAACTTACCACCAGGATACATACATCTGAGGAAACGCCCATCAAACCTTCAAAGATTACATTAGACCTCCTTATGGCAACAAATAGATATAAACTATTGGTTCAAATGTTACTTTTTTTAAAATCGCTGCATTGTAATTGTAAGCAGTGAATAATGCATGCCGACTAATGTTTCGCATGCATCACATGAACACGTTGGTGTTGATTTACGTCTACCGAATAGATACAAGTAAAACTCTCCACAAACATTCGATGCATTCGTATCTGAATACGGTTTATGCTGTAAAGAATGTCTAAATGATCCCTATTTGTTGACATGAATGACAATTGATTAAAATGATTTAAAACAGTCTAGTGCTGGGACAAGCGATTAAGCTAATGATAGTCAAGACGTGATCAGCATGTCGTGTGATATATTCGGATAGTTATATTTACCACTTACACTAAAAAACTGGGGATTTTATTATTATTATCATCATCATCATCATCGTCGTCGTTGCCGTCGTCATCATCATCATCATCATCATGATTATTATTATTATTAATATCATTAATATTATTATCATTTGATAATAATGATATATTCATTTCTTCAGAAGTTTCCCAAATAAACATTAGTCAGCAAAATTATTCGTAGTCGTAGAAGAGAGTATCGAATTTAAAGCGAAAATTGCTGGCGGTCATTTTAGCGTGAACAACTTTTAATGATTTTTAGATTCTTTTAGATTCCCTTTGCTTAACCGGACATGCTTCGATCATTTTAGAGGTTCTCCTGTTGATTACGGAATAGCCGTGCAAGTGTTAACATTTAATGTTGTTTTCGTGAGATCGTGGTACTCTTTAACAGCCAGAAATACACAAAATTGCTTTCAATCTTTCGGTATTTCTTTATATGTTTAGTTTGGTTAAGGTGGGAGGGCACTAAGGTACATTTTATCGTTTAGCTTTCAATTCAATGTCTTTAAAACTTAGAATGCAAAGTACTTCCAGCTGCTTGTATCAGGTAAAGTCCATGCACCGTGAAGTGATTATAAATGCAATACAGGTGACAATTATGTCATTAGCCATGTCGAAACGCATTACGGAATGGTTTAATGGTTAGCTATTTATAGCTAGTTAACACAGGACGAAACTTAGTGGAAATCGTTTATCGGATTTTTCCGGATCCCTCCTGATCCTAGCATATTTGGTATACTGGGATCCGGTGCTGGATACCTCAACGGATACCGGATCCGGCCGGATTCCACCGAATACCTTAACGGATCCAGGATCCAGGAAACCCCCATAACTCAGATGGCCCAAACTCATAGCGTTAAAGCAACATCTTTTATGGTTGGTTGAAATGAAGTTGACCACACTGTTACCTTTTTCAATTAATGGACTAGTCCAATCCAGTCCTGTTAAGAAAACATATATATGGAATGACGTTATTCATAACATTATTCAACAAAAAGACAATAAATATGATATTTTGGTGAAAAAAACTCATATTAGTTAGCATAAATTAATTCGAAATATCAACTAATCATTCTATTCATAAACATAACAGTAACTATGTATTATAACATCAAGTACATTGTCACTTTGAACATCAACCTGATTTATTGTTAACCATCAGCTAGGCCTACATGTATGTTCCAAAAACATAATTACATTTGAAGTTTTGATATGAACTTTTGCAGAAGAATGAATCCAACAACTTACAGTTATTAAGTTCGATTTCTGGGGATAGTCTCTCCACAAAAACGAACCAAGCTGTAACGGATTCATAGATTCAACGTTTGTTTTTAGCAACAATAATTTTGAGATTTTAGTATTTAGTATATTTGTTCACAAGTCAAAGAAGAACTTATCGCGTTCTAGAACGGAATATTTGGATCTCTTGTTGTTGATTTCCTGATGAATGATTCAGTTAATTTTTCTGTACTTCCGATGGAGTTGTTGAAATACAAAGAAAAAATCACAAATTATTGGTTTTACATATAACATTCTTAGTAAAAGAGATGTATATTAATAGAGATCGAAAATGGATTGTTTCAGCTGAATTCTATTTTACAATCTAGTCCAGTTAATAAAAGAATATTTATTGCTAAAAACAATTATTTTAATTTGACTCGTTTGAAAAATTCAAATTGAACAGGTTGCCACATGTCGCGCTCTGACAATATTGTGTCAGTATGTATGGACATAAAGCAAAGATTGGAAAGAGCAAAACAATTTAAAATGTATACCATTAACATCAACATGAGTTTTAAAGTAATTATTCTTGATTTGGTTCGCTGAATTGAAATATGATATGTTGCCAAATATTGACACAATGTATAATTCCAATTGCCTTAGTTGATGGGAACGTAATATGAGTAATATAAATTCAAGGGGGAAAATGCTTATGTATAATTTCTCATCTTTAAGCACTGCAGGATGATTTCGGAAGTAAATAAGGGGATCTTACGAAAAGGAAAACAAATTTTAAAAATTGTAAGACAATTTCCAACATAGGTGTAAAGTTGTCTTAAACGATTGTTAGGCTTCCTAACAAGGATAATTTTCAGACTTTCAAAGACGTTAATAAATTCAAATCTCTTTCTGGTTGAAACAAAGTTTTATAAATATTATGTTTTTCTTTATTGTATTTTACTGCATGTCTCCAATAGATGTCGCATTTACAAAACGTCTCCGTAAGTTTGGGAACCATGTTCAGTGATGGTTCCCGTCAAAGGGAATACGCTCGAACGCAGCCGCTTAAATCCAAAGAAAGTTGGTGTAGTACAAAACCCCGTGCAAAACTATTGGCGACTTCAACGTGACAGGGGTCTACAAGTATCTAAACAGTCTCTCGTTAAAAATAAGCTGATTGACAAATGATAATGTGCACCTATTGTGGTAAAAAGGAGGTCTTAAAACAACTTACCCCAAAAACAAAAACGAAACAAATCCCAATTTTCTTATGCGTCATCGGTCAATGACATCATGTGATTATTACTAACATGGAAATGTGAGAAACAACTCGTCCACATTGGCTTTAACTGATCCATTCACAAATGTGAAATAATTAAATGGATTTAGTATTCATATCTATACGATATACGACAACGCCTCCATACTTGGAAGATAGATGAGCAGATCAACATGTCGTGTCTAAATTGACCGAAATTTGTTTTTATAGAAGAGGTACGTACTTCATATTTACGATTAAAATGAACAATTTGTGATAATGATATACGTAATGTACATAGTTATATTACACTTGTACAAAAGATAATGAGTTTATAATGCCTTGATGTTGACAATGTGACTTCAAAATTAGGATATTTTCTCTTAATCACTAATGTTTTAAGGAATTGTCCTATTTGGGAAATGCTAAATCCAGATCCAGATCTAGATCCAGATATTGAGTTTGATAGACCAAAACATGCATTCCTAAGAACGAGACGTTTCAACATGGTTAAACAATAGTGATTGTATCAGTAAGTTGGAATCACTAAAACATTCCTCTGTTGTGTTTCTCTTTTAGTCAAGACTGGGTCTTCTCAAAAGTTTTGAAAATACCTTTTTGTTAATCTTTACTGATGTGAGGTCTTTTCAATTTACACTGTTAACGTCCTGCAAATCTGTTCCAACTGCGGCGGCCTTTATGCTGTTTTTTTACAATCACAATCACTGTAAGGAAAGTGTATAATGTATTATTTTCTTCTCACAGTACATGTGCACTCGTTGGGGTGCAGTTAGAAGCGTTAATACGGCTACATAAATTTTATCTTACAATATATATGGTGTATGATACTAATAGGATGTGACTCCAAAGGCTTTCGGAACTTCGTCTGGCTTAGGAAGATAAAATGAGATTCCATATAGAGCGCCCCCAATCACGTGATCCACGTGTCAGAACATGATAGAAGCCAATGGACGCGAGTTTGAACCCAGAATACTGAGTTGTGTATCTATATCATTCTACAGTACTTGTGTTAATAGAATCCTTTCATCAAATCAATCACATACATACAACACAACACACATGAAACTTATCAACTGTTGGCCGTTTTAGACAATTTCGTCCATGGTTTAATTCTCATTGGTAGGCTATAATTACATATTAACTGGAAAATATTAAGTTTAAATTGATAATACCAGTCTTTTTGAGAGGTTTATTGACAGAGAGTAAGATGGGCTGCGCTGACTATAGGACACATACACAGGGGGCAAAATAAAAAAAGTCGCTCGGTTCAGTGGTTCCAGTTTTCTATACATTCATTTCTCTCTATATGAAAAGTAAACAAATAGTGATCTTGAATACTAAAACTTTCCACGGACTAGGATATATACTTTTTATCTGAACCTAACGAAAATGTCTAAATGTGTACAGTTACATCCATGGTGTAAGAATACTTGACGTAGAAGTCACTTTGATTGACAGAGATGCTGAAAGTTACTATTAGCATTTAAGTTAGTTCTGAAGACTGTTGGAGTATGTCAGATGATTGAAAATGTGATGATGAAAATCAATTATTCCAATTTTGCTGAATTAAAAGGTAGTCATCAATAATAATATGACGATTGGACATTTGTTGACTAAGTGTCCCATTACAACTTCAAATGAATCTTGTGACCGGACTCTTGAACGTCAGATACAGGCAAAATTCTGAACACGATAAGTCTCCTGATAGGGAGTCAACGTGTAGTAAAGAGCCACTCCGTGAGTTGTTGGAGTCATATATGCCAAACTTAATCAATGGTGTCATTTGATCGCGAAGTATCGACTGTTACCAAAAATATACATTTTAAAGCTTATTGGGTTTTTTACAATTATGATCGAAAACCGGACAGTGGCGCGCGTCAAATAGTCAAGCGTAATTTTGGAGACTTATCTCAAACAGCCAGGAGGGCAGTTAGGAGTTGATAGTGTTTGTTAGGTTATATAACTAGTATCCATGTATATTGGATGTGATATCTACACTTCTGTGCATTTATAGGGCTGGTTTTAGATTTTCATGGAAAACCAGTATTTGTCTTTTGGACATGAAAAGTTGAGATGTTTTGATTTTATATTACCCCATATGTCATTTAGGTTCGTATCAAAGGTAAATAATATGTTATGAAAATCACGGAGTGTCTCTTTAAAGTAACGAAATGCGTTTCTTTCGGTCTCTTATATACTTTTACAACAGTTGTTATAGTGATTATAGAGGCGCTCACAGTTCACAGGTTCTACTATGTATAATGTGCTTAACCACTTTCCATTTGATACTATTTTTATCAAACGAGTTAGAGATTTCATATCAAACGAGGTAGAGATTTCATATCAAACGAACGTTAGCGATTTCTTAAACAAATCATTCACCAGTTCGATAAAAATAGTATGAAATGGAAGGAATTTTAGTATTCGGTTTTCTTACTCGCCCTCATAAATCAAGCACAATTGTCGATGGTAATCCGAAAGTAACGTATCGGCAGCCATGGTGACGGCGGTGTTAACATTGTGACGTCACAACTACATACTATTGTGACGTAATACACGCAGCGAAATTTCACTAGTTTAGATATTACACTGCAGAAACTTACACGGGTGAGTAATAATCATCAGATTTATATTTTGTACTGTTGAGCATTTTATCTAAAATGTGTATAGTTGGTCATCCGTATTAGCACTTTTTTCTCAACATATTCATCTTTTTAAATGTATTAATAATAACATGTAAGTAATACTCTCTTTCACTAGTATACCATCAACAGGTGTACATTTTATACTGTTAAGCCTATCTTCTAAACTATATATTGGTGTACTGTTGGTGATAGATATCAAAGGCTTGTTGCAGTTTAAAGGTATACTGTTTATTAGATGATTTCCATCATATAAAAAGAAGACAAAGTACATCTTCGTCGGCTAAAATCAGATTTATTTCTTGAAGGAGATTAATTCGTTGAGTTACGTTTAGGCTTTTGTCTCGATCTTTTGGGAAAGGACTTCCGACAGAGAAACTGCAATGAAAGAAAATGCAAAGGCTTTAAGATATCATTATAACAGACAAAAGTTTGCTATAATCACCGTTGAGGTGTTCTGTGTGTCTAAGCCACTATTTGCCAGGCAACATAGGACACATAATCGTCTGTTACGTCAAAGGTGTCAGACAGTCTCTGAGTGCAAAACCATGTATCTAGCTCAAAAGACAGATTGAGGTCGCTAAAACAAGACCATTTTGCTAATGGCAGGCCTGAGATTGACAATTTCGTCCTGCATAGATTCTACCCTGTGTCATTGTAGCATTTCATATTGAATATCATATTTACTTCAGGCCTTCCGAAGTGAAGCATACATCACTACAACACCTTACCAACGATTCGAATGGCATTTAACGAATAACTAAACGTCAAATGTTCGGGAGGTGGGGCTGATTATTGTAACATCGTGCCTTTCATAAAGAAAAGATTTTCAGCAGACAACTCGTTTGATAAAAGTCCTTCAAATTAGTTTTCAATTAAATAACTGTATGTACATACCCTTCATGAAAGATCCTACAGCAGCCTCATCGTCAACACAGCGGCAGATTTTACAACCCTTGTCGTCCACTTGGTGCCCGTGGGCACACGCAATCAGACACATCACCTCGGGGCACCCCTCCTGATTTTCCTCGCCGACTACAGGTGTAATATACACTGTGGAGAGAATGGAGATGATTGATAGTTTGTGTACTACTGTTCCTTCCAATTAACCCTCAAGCCGCGGTTTACGGAATGGTCAAAATAATATTCAGGTTAAACTCAGGAGAGCATGTTCTGATGAGGCGTCACGATATATTGTTGTATTTTGATTTCTAAACTGACGATATACGTATCTTGATAGATATCAGTTCAGTGATACGTTGCGTTGAATTTGTTGAGCATGAAATCATGTTTGTGTTAATTGAAAATCCCTGATAATAGTGTATGTGACATCGTAACGTATTGTGAAATATCTGTATCGTCATTACTCTAGTTCTAAAGAGGTACAGATATGATATGATGCAAAAATATGCACATTTGATACACTTAAACTTTAGGCCAGTTGTTTTGTATTCAATGTGAAAAAAGAATTTCAATTACATTTTTTCAATGAAAATCAAACAACTGCCTTATGAATTTCTAGAAATATAAAGAATAGACTTTCCATTTACATGTAGCTTTTTTTAATCCACATCCTATTGCTGTCACCTGTGACTTTTTAAAATGTAAATAATTTGTCTTATTCATGTTAAAAGTAACAAAGTATTTTTCATAGAATTTTATTTGGTTGTAATGAAAGTCAATCAGCAATAGGATGTGTATTTTCAGAGACAACCGCTACACCAGCAACATACTTTGTGTTCCTTTAAGTTGGTGTCTGTTTTTCTATAAATCATTTTTGAGTGATAATGTTCAGCAACAAACAAGACTCCTGCGAATTTATGTAAAGAATAAGTAAACCATTATCGAGTTATTGAGCGTTGTACTAGTAATACATTATTCACCAATGTAAGATAAGTCTCTGTAAACGAAAAAACAAGAGTCTACTTACCAGCCATAAGAGCAACAGCAAGGCACAGTAAAAGAGTGAATTGGTTCATGTTGATTTGGAAGGTTTGCGTGGTTTCGAAACTCTCGGTGTGGATTGAGGACTTTCCGTGAAGATTGGAGACTGTTCGTGTGGATTCGAGACTGAGAAGGCAGACTGATGGTGTGGTACACAACAGAGCCCTGCTTTATATGTACTGTCCTTTTTAATTTTCATATCTTTTGAAAAGATCCTTCGTTATAACAAAGAAATCGCCACACACCTGTGTCTGATAATTGTCCCAGGGGGATTAATCAGTGATAGCATCGGTCATTTCCTTAACATACGTAACTCGATAGGCTATCCTACCTTACGGCAATGGACAAACAGTACGCCACCATGATTAGAAATCTACTAATCAAATAGGGTAGTGTAAGTTGGGAATTTCGACAAGTTTACAACTTAAGCCACTAGCAATGTCCTTCAAATAAAAATGTTTTACCAGTGAGCCTCTTTTAGTAAAGAAATTGAACCAACAGGTATATAGAGGTTGTTGTAGTTAAAAGAGAATTATTTCGTATCAATCATTGTCATATATAAACTATGAATGCGTGACAGAATCATTATGAAATGAGTGTCATCGGAAAACGACCAAATTTGCATCTCATCTTAATTTTGGTTTTTACTTTAGCCTTAATGTTTGCATAGCACACGTATATTTTCTAAGTTGCTAAGGATACGATGATAAGATTGTTACAATGAAAAATAGGCGAACAAAGGTAGTCTTGCACTATTTTACTCAGATTTCAATAATATATATTGAAAATAAATGGAAACTGAAGATTTCTTTAAAAAGTCTAGCTTGCTCTTACGAACGAAAACACTATCAGTTTCTGAGATTTTGACATGATATTGATCAAAATGAATTCTTGCAAACGCCTTGAAATGAAAGGCCTCAATGAACACTGTATGAATGTGTTGGCAATATTGTGACAATAATAATCTTAATATATTCAAAAAGATACATCATGGCAACAACTTAGATGAAAATAACCCTCTATGGAGTTCAAATGAGTGGCTACTTTGTAAACTGTCAAATAAACATAAAAGTCATTATGCATTAACCAATGGATCACAACTTCGAATTGTCAACTTTTGACTTTTTGATGTTCAGTGACTAGAATTATATATCTATTAATCCATGGTGATTTTCAAGAATCCACTTCTCAATGTGGGGGCCGGAATAGCGCAATGGCTAGAATGTTCAGCTTCGAATCAAGAGGTCAGTGGTTCGATCCCGCCAGGGACTCAGTAACTTTGTCGTCATTAGAATAGTATTCTACACACAGTAAGATGTGGGTGCAATGCTACAATGAATTTCAGAGCACTGCCACACTTGGTTCGCTAGTTCAAGCCGATGCTCGCAGGTTTCACCGCAAAGCATAGTCACAACCGCGAAATAAGTGAAATACTCTTGAAAGCGGTGTTGAACCCCAAATAAGCTCATCAAACCACACTGCTCTTTGATCGTGCTCATGACTCAAGCGGGGTGTCAGGCTTTGATATGTTTTTTTTTGCACATGTTTTCTTAAGGATAATTAATCTAAAACGACACAATTATAAATTTTAACTTTTTAGAGTTTGTATTTAGTGTTTAAAAAGTAATTTAACCTTTATTTATGATAAACGGCACACACATGTATACATATACGGGTGTTGTTTAATTAAATTGAAAATATTTGGATTGTAATTGGGAATTTTTTATTATGAATATGTGAGATCTTTTAACTGATATTACTATAGTTGGTATTTTTAGGCTATCAAAGCCCATTAGAATACCATGTAAATCACAAACTGTGAACAGGGTTTAACATGACAATCGACGCTTTCCCACATGATATATTAACTATTCAACATTTGATTATCAAATTTGGATTTGCCACATGTGCCGAACATATCATTATATTCATTATAATTACAAAATGATGTTACACGTTTTACGGCGATTCTGATTGGACGTGAGCTGTCAAAAACATGCAACCATTTCTCGATGAATGCAGAAAAATTTGCTGTTAGTCCTCGTTCATTCATACTTTATGACGTCACAATCTGACAGAACAAATTGACGCAACGGCTAGTCCGGTTATGACAACATCGCGTCACTTTGTTTTTTTGGCAAAATAAGAAATGTACGTATGTCATTATCTTTATAACTGATTGGCTAACCAGATAATACTTTCCTCCCTTAAAAGATACAATTCCTTCACCGAAAATTCTTGATTTTAATGTTTGATAGCTCGAAACGTTTCACAAACGGTAGCCATTTTAAATGTCACGTGATATGCTAATGAGGGTTATTAAAAAATGCGGACTCGAGTTAAGACAAACTTTGATTGCATGAGCGTTAATGCTGATAAAAACGAAATTAAAACATCTTCCGTTTTAGTTCATGTATTTCTCAATTTGAATTCCACCATATATAGTCGTGTGTAACAAACTGCAAACTAACGTAATGTTCACGACAATTATTCAAGATTTGTTTGAATTATTCAGAAAATCTTAGCTGAGTTGAGTTTTTTGTGCCTCTATCGATGTATAACAGCAACAAATTTTATATAACATCACTAACAGCAAAATTTTTTGTATAACATCGCTATGCCACGCTACGCGATGTTATACAATGTGTTGCTGTTATACATCGATAGAAGCACAAAATGTGAAACAATCCTTAAGTATCATATCTATCATATGTTATAATATACTAGACAAAATAACTTAGGGATATTGTAAGTTTTATGATTAATAAATGTGCTCAATGTAAAAATATGACATTTTTCATATATCCCTAATTATCTATGTCCAGCATATGTAATTATTTTAGGGCTAAGCTCCAATTACAAGGCGACGTGATGCTATTGACAAGACTAGGCCACTTTACATGCATGCACAACTTGGTTGTGGTTTTTTACCCAGGATACCAAAACTTACATGCATGCATGCGCCATTTACCATGACAGCGTCCCTAAAGATAAATAAGGTCAATAGAGGTTTATAATAGTCAGTATTATAACTAAATACCCAAATAAAGCTAAGTTTGCAATGACAGACAGGCAATCTGATGGTCTGAAGAGCAAAATAAAAAAAGATTCTTAAGAGTTTACTTAGGCATGCTTGTAAAAGAGGGAGAGCAATGAAAACTTCAGGAGACCGTAAACAGAATCAGAGTCAATTGATGAGAAATACAGGAAATACTATTTAAGAAGTTTAAAAAAATTAAAAAAGAGTTTAGGATTTTAGACAGATTGCTAGATGTGAAGCACCGCGACGCTAGAAGTGTGTCGTTTAAGTTTTACTACTAAAACGTTGGGTCGATCGATAACAGGTGATGCTATATCATAATGAGTATAAAATCGAATATTCAAGAAATGGTATCTTTAAATTATGAGTAGTAAAAGTAGGATCACGGTTGATAAGGATTTATTTCCCAGACACAATCACTGTTAAATATGGTCTGCATCCACTTGGCTGTATGTCGGTCCATCTAGCGTCGTCTGAGAACTGTTGGTGCTACCGGTCCCGAGGGGCCAGGGGTTGGGGCTGCCGTGGGGATGGCACTGGGATAGTGCATTCTCTCGTCTACAAGCCTTTGAATCCTGTGGATAACAACATGGGGAGGGGAGGTAATCTCAGATTGTGTCCAAGAACATACAATTGCGGATCCCAAGCCACTTTCAAAATTCCTTACTACGCCACCGACCATATATCTTCCTACGCATGGCCTAATGTCGCTAGACTCAAAGACTCGGTTTCTGCGCCCCGTTCGGGGTGCTGAGACGCATCTCGATATTCCATTGAGATTTCATATGAGAAGACTGTACTCAAAACACGAATTTGGCGGGTTAGCCAATGTTTAAACTACACAGTCAGAGACTGACATAGACTAGCGCAAATTGAAGCCAAGCGGGGGAATAACTTTAAAGAGTGTAACCTTCCCGCGATTCCGTCTAGTTCTTTGTATTCATTGGAAGTTGTACACAAAGAAACAATAGAGAGCTTGTTAATTCAACTATTAATTGCTTCAACTACATCATTATTTGGTAATGGGTCAGTAGCACGTTTTTGTCATCAACAATAAAACACTCCTTTGATTCGAAAATCAGGTTCAAATTTGAAATCTGTATAATCAAATGTGTTCGAACAAAATTGCCGTCACTGATTTATACGTACATATACGGAACTGCGTTTCTAAAGACTATGGATAATTGTAACATGTAATGAGATGCGGCCGAAAGTAAATATAAAGTACATAAGCTTTGTTTTACAAACGGCAAAATAGACCTAAAGATGAGTGCAGGCACTTGTCGAGTAAGTGAGAAAACTAGTGTTGCATGTACGCACCCACCTTGTGACTTAGTCAACAGTTGTTATTAGTGTGCGCACTTGGGCCTAGATTTTCGAAACTCTCTCAGCACTAAGGTAGTCGTAAGTAGCATCAGTTAACACTGACCTAGACTATCTGGCACTAAGAGAACTGCGAAAATCTAGGCCCTGGTTAGTAAATGTGAACAGTTGAGTGCTGTTTTGTGCACGGATCTGGTGAGTAAGTGTGTAATGATTCATTTTACGCACCTGGGACAGGTGAACGTGCAGCTGAGGTCGATGACGCGGGTAATGTAGAGGTCGACACAGATGCGCTGACATTGCTGCGCATTCGGTTGAGAGCCGTAGACCATCACCACCTCATTCACCAGCGTTGTAATGTCCCTGTCTAACATCAACACATAGACAATAAACGGATTCAAACCAAGAAGCTAATGACCAGTGGTGTCATTAAAAATTAGCATATCTGCATGCGCTGACGCGAATATCACTCTGACTTTGCAACTAGTAATAAACAATAACTTCGCTTATATTATCATGCATCAATTGCAACGTTCCTAGCAAGAACACTGTTTTCTGAACGCATTTACCGTTTTGGATGGATTGATAATGATGTGAATCGTGGATACAAGGTGTGTGTAAACATGTAAACATCTTCAAATGCCAAATCATTTATAAAGTCTTATTGGCTGGTTACATAGCTAGCAATACAGGGCCTCTGGCTTAAAAAAGATCAGGGTATTCATCCTGCTAAATCAGCGTATATAAATCCGCTCCTGCTCCTTCCTAATACCCTAATCTCTTTCAAGCCAAAAGCCTCGTATCGCTAGCTATCTAACCAGCCAATGAGACGAGTCGCATCCAGCAACATAGGCACAACCCGGATGGATGATCCGTAGAATTCAAGATAGTAGCTTCACGCTCCTTGCATAACGACATTCCATTGGCTAAAATAATAACAGGTGAACTAAGCCACGAATATGAAAGCGATCCAGCCGTACGAGGCATTTGCGTCGAAAGAGATCAGGGTATCAGGAAAGAGCGAGAGCGGATTCATATAAGCTGATTTAGCAGCATGCAGGGTATTAGGAGGGAGCGAGCGAACTTAAAACTTGGAAAGAACTAGTACAGTGAAGAACTCATCAATCCATTTCATTGAAATGGACCCGGTTTTTAAAAAAATGCTATTGTAACATGCTATTTACATGACATAAGATATTTTATTTTAGTGTGAAAATTTTGTTTAAAGTTTTTAAAGTTTACATATTAAGTGATTTGGCTCACGACGTATTTTTGTACATTAAGTTACCAATTTAAGCTATTTGTTAATAATTTGACATCCTGCTCCATCAGCGTTTTTTAATCCGCGGAAATACGCTGATGGGACGGGTGATATTTTAGTCTTTTGTTTCATTTTTCTTAATGCCCGTTTGACTGCAGATAATTTATACAGTCTTTTGTTGTCCTATCAATTTGTGAAAGGTAAGCAAGCATCATATTCTTAACAGTAATTTTGGCGATATAACGAGATCAGGTGGTACAAAGACAAGCAGTGTAGGTTTAGCTCTGTGCTTCCTTTTGATTTGACACCACAATATAAACTTGTTGATTATGAACAGTCATGAAATGACGGTTGAACGATATGAACTCCATGCATTGACCTCAACACAACAATATATAGTTATTAAATTATTGTCGCCCACTTTTTTTTTCTCTTTTAGTAACATTTTTACATCTTTTATCTTTTTTAAAAAATGATATAATAAACAATACCATGGATGGAAGTAAACTCGTGAAAAACTTATCAAATACTCAGATCATCTTTGCTTTAAACTATTATCTGCTATTTATATAACATCAGTGATTCGGAACTATTGTTGGAAAATTTTAACCGGCCAACCGTAGAAATGATTCTTTTCGAAGGGCCACAGATTATGTTTCATGAATTTTGACACGCTCCGTTGTCCGGTTTTCGATCATAAATCTCGACTTTTTTCCTGCTTATTGTCACTATGCTAACTTATTAGCATTGAGACTTTTGTTATTTGTTACTATTCAGACACAACAACTACTTGCCTATGAAATACCACCGTTTTTTAAGTTCGGCATATTTGACTCCAACAACATACTCTGTGCCCCTTTAATGTATACAATAACCGAAGCCGAAAACTTTTTTTAAAAGTGTTTCCGAACATGATCACTATATCAAAAATAAAATAAATTTTCCAACTGTGCCAGTGTCACTGAGTTCTAATTCGAGCTGACGATTTAAAGGCCACGAATCGAAATTTCTAGAAACGAAGAACCAACGTGCTAGCAACGTGCTAACTGATAGCCTTCAGGTAGAGGTCACTCCGGTACGAGCTTAACGTGTTCCACCAGCTGTCAACTCCCAAGCGGTTGCAAAACTTATCTGTAACGGGAATAGTGACCAATGCCTACGTAAACACATGTCCAGGTACTCACTAGTTCCTAGGAGTAGTCCAGCTGCCAATGGCATCGCGCAGACCATAAGAACTACTGAAAATGTCATCATGTTATCTGAAAAAAACACCAATTTAAGAGAAATTAAATAAGGCATCCATGTTCATTTTGCATTTTTGATAACAAAATTCTACCTTAAACGCTATTACTATCATTAAATATAGAAAAAGAAAATTCACGATAATTATGTTTTTTGAGTTGTTAAAAGGGAGTTGATCTTACCTTGAGATATGGAACGCAATTGCCAGAGGAGTTACTATTTTTAGCGATTTGAGAGAAAAATCTGACAACGTGTCTTCTAAGATGTACACGGCCTTATCAGATCTAGACGGACTTTAGAATATCGCAACACACTTGAAGAATGAGACATTACGCCTACGAATCAATCCTCACTATCTTCTGCTATGCTTTGAATTAAATACGAAGATACAAAACTGTACATTCCGGAGAATAGTTCAGGTTTGTAGTATTTAGGAGTGTTTTAGAACGATGAGATACAAAATAATCTTCATTCTTTTGAACAAAGCAATGCGTGTTCTTGTTTGTAGCATTGTGGCGGTTTTTTAACATCGAGATAGATGTTACTCTCTAAGATCAAACATGCATCCTTTTTTCAGCATCCATGAGATCTTTAGAACGTTGAGATTCACGTTATCCCACATTCACCGGAATATAGAACTATGCATGTTCTTATATGTCTGATCCAGAAGAGTTTTGTAACGTTGTGGTAATCTACATTTGCCAGGAAAGAACCATACCACTCACGTAATACAAGTAAATCTTTGATTAGAAAGCTAAACAAATTACACCTTGCTTTTGATAAAATAACCTTCCGTTACATTACATATGTACAGTAGAAAAAAATGTAATCACAGCTTTGTAATTAAAAATATTGCTTCATTATTTCGGTATTTTCTAACTAATTAGTTACTCATTTAGGGCCCAATGTTTGTCCAAGTTCAATCCTTTTCAACCTTTCCTAATTCTATACAGCAATCTACATTCGTGAGAATAGGTGGGGTTGTCTCTGTATCTCCTACGTGGGTATTAGTATTTTCTAAGCATGAATTAGTATCTTCTACGTAGGACTTAGAATTTCCTACGTAGGACTTAGTATCTCCTACGCTGGACTTAGTATCTCGTAAGCAGGACTTAGTATCTCCTACATAGCACTTAGCGTCTCCTAAGCAGGACTTAGCTTCTTCTATACAGCACTTCGTAACTCCTACATAGCACTTAGCATCTCCTAAGCAGGACTTAGCATCTTCTATATAGCACTTAGTATCTCCTGCGTAGCACTTAGAATCTCCTTTCCGTCGACCAATGTGGTTGTCTGTCGGTTGCAAAAATAACTTTAATGTGATACAGACAGAGTTTAACTTTGATGAATTTGAATCCAATAGCTCCCATGTTAAAGTTCACAGTACTCGCCTTCGTAATGTAAGCCATCATTCTTTTAGTTGCGATACATTTTTCTAACTCCAATTTCAATATCCCATCCTAAACATCACATCGCACGAAAACTTAGATTTCGACAATAGCTGTTAATTGACTGCAACTTGAACTTAGACAAGCTGGCAAGAGGTACTCGAAGATAGTTGCGATATTCCAGCAAGTCCTGAACTGCTTTCCATCCAACATCTATGAAGTGAGATGTCCCAATTAAACATCAAGCCAGTAACCACAGCGTCACCATGTGACTTGACAACGAGAAAGGTCAAATATATCAACGACATACATCATAATTCAAAGGTGCAAAATATAACCAAACGACGAGCTACGACATTGTCAGATGCAAATCAAGGCCATAAAAGGCCTCGGACATACCATAATACACCATTAAGTATTCAATTTTAAAAACCATTGGTTATAACATTGGATAAAAGGGATCGTTTGAGATTGTAAGAAGGTAGAGCAATGAGCATCCTCGGTAACCCATAGCGTCATGTGCCGATACTCTTACAATAACCCCTGAAAATTCATCAGGAAAATATGCACTGAAATTGAATTTATGGGATAAGTGTTCTTTCCTTCAATCCCAATAAGATGAATTCATTGAGAAATTATAATTTCAATTGTTTTTAATAAAATTATAATCCGCAGAATAGTTCCTATTCCTTCAGCAAATGGTCTACCGTTTCTTTATCTGTTCTATATAAAATTGTCTTGTGGGAGAATATTATGAATAATTCTATATTGCAACAATTTCGAGTCTGTGCTTTTCGAACATGTATTAGCTCTCATGTTAAAAATACCAATTTATGTCATCCAAGTCATTTTGTTGAATATTTCCCATCTTGAAAACCTTGCCGGGAGAACAAATTCCGAGTTAACAAGTGATGCATATAGATGCATATTGTATTCATAATTATGGCATAAATTTTTGCTGCGTTATAAATCTATACATCCTCATTTATCCTATACTGGCTACCAGTGGAGATATCGCTGTAAGATCAAGCGATATCTCCTACAAGATTTCGTTTAAACCAAATTTTATCTAAAAGCTGATTTGTTATTTTTTCAACTTTCTGATGAGAGGGAAAGAAAATGGCTGCTATCAATGACTCAGAAATGTTACAAAATGTCATAGATGGTACTGGTCGGTGTTACATCGTATCAGAGGGGGTAGTGTACCTTTTGTCCATAGAAGGCATTAGTTGGTAGTTAGGTTATCTTACAAAAAGCATTTGTAGTCGAGACGCCGGACCCAGACCTATTTGTCACCTTTCATAATTTCCAAGGTCGAAGCTTAGCTTTGAATTTTCAGCATGGAATTTGTGTGTTAAATTTGTAAGCGCGATAACCATTCACTTGATTCTTTTATGTCTCACATATCGTTTTTCTGAGGGAAGACACCCAGCCAAGTCAATCATTTGCTGTGTATGTTCAAGGTCACAACAAAACATTGCCTGTTGAAGTTGTCAACAAAATATGTCGACATTGTTGATTTTTTTTAAAGTAACGGAACCTGAATCTGAAGCATCTCTGACTATACAGTGTTTTAAAGTTCATCGTGATGTGAAACGTTTTGTAGTTTCAACCCCCACTTCAAATCCTTTTGCAAGAAATACATTTGATAATTAATGGTTCCGTTGACATAGGAGGCTGTCTCCTTTCTCTTAATATTCAATTCATAATCCCACCACAGTGATAACTGCTTGCTTCACTTTTGTCCTTATTAGAATCAAAACTTTACTCTGACCATCCAATCTACATATTAAAATGCATCAAATCCTAAGGATATATACAGTACGGTCCAATTGTCTAGTAAACGTTGGTGTGATCAAAGTTTTGCTTAACGTTCAAACAAAAAAAAGAAATTTCTCACTATTTGTCACAAATTGCATGTTAATATTGTTAAGACCTTAGTTAAAACTAGGCCAGTTATTTGCATCAAAGAATATTTTTGTCATTAATTGCCTCGCAAAATAATCAATGCTTGCCATGAAAATTTTTTTGTCTATCAATTGTTGTAACCGAAACTAACTAGCTGACAGTGATGTCCTGATAATGTATCATGGTGCTCTCATGTATATATACCAAACTGCTATATAAGCTCATGTATGAGGGACCTGTGGTCCCTTTACTGAAAAAACCTTCACTCTCTATAAGTCCTTAGAATCCATAGAGAGACTATACCTGTGATATTCTATAAACATGGTGATATTTTGATATATTATTTAGCTCATGCAGATAATCTGGAACCTTGTCTTTGTCCTTCGTGTCTTCAAAATATTCAGCTTCATAGACTGTATCGTGTTTTATAAAGTAATTTTTGTTTTAGGTAATCCAAGGATTCTTTATGTGTGTAAAATTTATGTTTCCCCAGACTTGAAAAAGGACAGGGCAGGGCAAGTACATCTAAACGGCACAACTCCGGCTCATATGTACGAATTCTCTCTTATGAAATAAAACCGGTAGCATAAGTAATAAATGTTCAAAAGAAACTATTGTGTTCTTTCCATCATTGATCATCCTGTGATATGGCAAGTAACACTTATATATACAATTTATATCATTTTGAAATTTATGAAAAAATGTCATAAAAACACCAGAGTTTTGTTAATCCAATACAAATTAGGTTACAATTTCACACATCTTCAGTTGATAAGTAATAAGATTATCCAGCTGTTACCGACGTAAAGTACGAGATCCGTATTTCCCCTTTTGCTACTAGCTTTGTTTCTAGTTCGATATTCTTTCTTGTATCTATATTCCAATTCAAATTGTTTTGATAAGCATTTCAAACAATTCTAGTTGAGTATCTTAGGCCTTGTTCAAATGCCATCAAATACTTATATAAGTATATTTGCTTATATAAGTATATTTACTCCTAATGAGCAAATTGGTCATGTGAACGCATTTACCTATATAGGCAAATTTGCTACCGTAGTAAATTTACTTCACTTCAAGAGTATATATAAGTGTATACCTATATAAGTATTTGTGTCATGTGAAGGCAAAATACCTTTGCATATATATATATAAGCAAATGTTTTTCTTCATATCTAAAATAAGTAATATATTGCATGCATTCTATAAAAGGTAGAGTGTTGTGAGCTTTGTGATGTAAGGCCATATGCTGAATGACATTTTGAGTTTAAGAAACTATTTGGCGGGACATAAATTAATTGGAAAAGGAGGAACTCTTAGACTCATAATGAATCGGGGACATTGCTGTCCATATGGAAGAAACATTAAAGAGCAATTGGAAGATCCAAAAAGAAATCAGATATTTATCATCGTGTCTCTACAGCTATAAGAAGTCATGGGATTGAAAAGACAACGGCACAATGCAAAAACTGGATACATACACTCATTTCGTGAGTGCAAGGGATTACATCGTCATCCTCCGCATCCATTACATCTGCGTTCTGCTGGTCTTCCCCGTCAAACTCTTCACGGTGCATCTCACAGAGATATGGAGAACAACACATGCAATGACCACTATGCTGGTGAACTCGACAGAAGTGTCCAGGAGCTTCTGTAGACAGCGCCATCTACCTTTAAGTCTCGCAAATGTACGTTCTATTGTCATACGGGCGCAACTCAGGCGGATATTAAAAGTGGTCTGAGAGAGGCTGAGATTTAGTTCTTTTAGAGAAGGGTTTCATACGCCATACTTTCAGACTATAAGCTGTAAGCAAGGAGTCGTTAATTTCTTCGACCACTGAGGAAACAAAGCATTCCTCCGGCCTTTATGGAATAGCTCAGATTTACCAACTACTCGGGCATCGCGAACGCGCCCCGGCCAGCAACATCTATGTCTGTAAATATGTACCTATGGTCACAAACAGCTTGTAGAATCACTGAGTAAACCGCCTTTCGATTCAGGTAGTCGCCGTGGGCATGATCTGGAGCGATGATAGAAATATTGGTTCCATCAAGGGCCCTCACACAATTAGGAAACCCCCATGATTCAAACTGATTCAAATCCTTTGACACATATTTTGTCAACATTGTCTCCTCTATAGCATCACACATTTCCAGACCGTTGACTTGCCAACACCAAACAGATTTCCTATGGTCCTGTATTCAGCCGAGGAAGCGAGCCACTAAACTGTGATAGCAACTTTGCTGTCAAGTTCTAGTCACTCTCGCACAGGATGACCCGTGTAGTTTGATGACAGTTCACGTTCCAGTTCACGACACAGAACGTCAAATGTCGTCTTTGTCATAATGAAGTTCTCTACTCAGTTATTGGTGAATGTTTCTTTGACAATAAAATACCACCAATCTTGTGATCTCGGTTTCACCTACATTCAACTCTCTTGAATAAGTACTATAACAAAACCAGTACCCAAGAAATAAGGAAAAAACGACGCATTTTGTATGCCAAAAGTAGTGTTTGCATCTTCACAGCTCAAGGGAATACAGTCATAAGAGAACAAATTACAAATATTTATATAAACAAATGCGTTTTGCACCCGCCACGTTTTTGCCATGTGAACGCATGGTAAATTTACTTTTACTCATATAAGCAAATTTGCTTTTATAAGCAAATTTACTTATATGAGTAACTGATGGCATATGAACAATGCCTTACTTTACAAAGTGCAGCGATTAATCGGTTTTTAAATATCAACTTAACAGACACTCAAGAAAAAGGTTTTTTATTTCTCAATGGACTCTTCAGTGGTGGAATTTCTGGATTAGTCCTTGAATGCTGAAAAAGGAAACAAGGATACAAATTATAGTTTAGAATGCATGATCAGGTTTTTTTCATATTCTAAGTGTATTCGATTCTTTGCAAAATATAATATGTTTGCATAGAATTCGAAATGTCTATCAAGTTTCAGATTTAAATTTAAGAGACACTCCCGTATATGTGACTAAATCCAAAGCACATCTGCTCTCTAAAGATGAATTTGAATAAACCCATTTGACAGATTTTTGCACATCACCGTATGTGCATTGTCCGGTTTCAACCAAAGATCGCGACTTCATACTTCTAAGTTGCCATTACATCGTTGCTAGTTTGTTTTCGTAACTCGAATTATGTCAAGTTATTCACACTACGACAGTTACAAATAGTTTTCGCTTTATATGTTACATCTGTTGTATTCCACTATGAACAATCTTTTTGAAAGTGAACATTTTTAGTTTTTGACCGAAGAAAAACCTTTATCGAAATATTTGGTAACTCAAACAAACAGGGCTTGAATTTTGAACAAGTGTGCTACATCACTACCACAAGCAACACAGTCCAAGCGCGTTAAGTAATGAATTAATAAGTAACCAATCCATAAACTCTTCAATGGTGGTATTTCTAGACATAAAATGTATTTTTTAAACTTGTCTAGGAGAATTGATGTTGAAAAACCCTTTGACCTTTTAATATATATATATTATATATATATTAAAAGGGCAGTGGCAAGTTTTTTCAGGAGATCTGACGCAAAACAAAAATAAAAGACAATGTCTTTTTACCATAAAATTCTGAAACAACATAACATGTGCGGTCAGGCTTCATCAATGCAATTCTTTATCTTAAATTATTTAAATATGTTTACACTAAAATGGTCGCAAACCCTATTCCTCAGAGACTTGGGAACTTGGGACTACGGATACTTGGGTTTATTCATACATCTAATCTTATTCATAGAATATTTTTTTATGTGAACATTTTTAAGAAATAACATTTTGTAAGAACGTATCGTCTTAGACTGCATGTCGTGATAGGCCGAGAGCACTCACCCCTTGCACATTGTGTCACATGCTGTATCCAGGAGAGCATTAGTGAAAACAACCAAACATTCCTTTTCACACTGAGCTTCTGTGGCGTCGGATCCAAACTTGCCAACCAGATCATTGACGAACTTCTTGATCTCGTCCACGTTGAAGACTTAAAATGAAGCGTTTGATATGAACACGTCTCATTAACAAAACTTCTAAAACTAAATGTCTGATGACAATCCTGATGGTAACCAAGCTGACCGGCTTTCGACATTTCAACAATGAAGAAATTAAGTTTTTTTCAATAACTTACAGCGATTAGGAAACTTGTATGACACTTTATGGTTGTTCATGACATTTTATGGTTGTTCATGACATTTCATGGTTGTTCATGTTCATGGCATTTCACTGTAACTAGCTTAAGCATGATGCTCGCAGAGTTCTTAAGTGAACTACTTTTTTGGTTTCACATGTTCATTTGGTCATGAACGTCTATTTAAAATGTTGTTGTGTCAAATTTATAACTAGAACCAGGTCGACAATTAGATAGCATGAACGGGTTTGTATAACAATTGATTCATCATCGGTCAAAGCTATGGTAATTTTATCAAACTGGATAGATGTCATTAAAAGCAAAGAAACCAAAATCAGAATCTGATACAAGATTATTTACTCTAACTGCTTGAAGATTTTAGATTGTATTCTAGATTCAGTGACATTTTTATTATACTAACCATCAAAACAAGATAAAACAGGTTAATTAATGTGAATTACGTTACAGAAGTGATTGTGTGATAACCAATAGCGGGATTCGAACCTGGGATCTTAAGCTGAGAGTTAGGCACTCTACGGATTTTGTGAATTATACGAATTATGTAATAACACGAGTTGTAACCCAAATCATAAAAACGGTTTTTCGATCATTAACTTACAGTTGGTAAGCAAGTTAGCTCCCAAGATCATTGGCAAAACACACAGTAGTAGAATAACGACCTTCATCTTGAGTTTCTGTGAGGTGATCTGGGGGGAAATAATGTGACATACGATTTGGTTCTCAAACATACGTCAATGAAAGCTGATACTATGAATATATCGAATACTGTGCACACGTTACAATCCGAGTTTACCCGGACCCAGAGTTACAATAAAACATGTTTAAGTTGTAATTTGTGATCGAAAACCGGACAATGGCACGCGCCAATGACTTGTATTGACAATGTATTTCTGGAAACTTATATAAAGCAAAAGACAAAGAAAATATATATTGATAGTGTATAGTAGATTAATTTACTTATATTCAGTTGAATAAGATGCACAATTTTGAGAACTATATCACGTTTTTTTTAATTATTATTGAAAACGAGAAAACATCCAAATTTTGGTATTTAGAGTTAAGATGAAAGGGACGATATTTGAATTGAACTGAATACAGATGGTTTTTAGGCTCTTATTTAATGCAAATCAAGATTTATGAAACATACACTCAACATTTAAAGTACAAATGTCCAACACAAGATTTTTTTTAAAACGGCTTTCTTAATTTTGTCAAGTACATGCTACACCAAGAATTGTTTCATCACTTCAAATAACAAAATATTTGAAAGACAATACACTAAGCTAAAAGATTTCCAACACTCACCTAATTTACCGTCAAACCGTGTTTAGAGGAACGGTCACATATGGTCGACATATAAACAATTTTTACTAAACTCTGAGTCCGACAAAAAATGTTTTGACTAACGTATAAAAACAGATTTAATTATGGTGCTTCTGAAATAGTCCGCTATAGTAACCATAACGTCATTTCTCCGTAAAATGTTGTTATTTGAAATTTTTTTAAATATTTAGGACTGTGATGAGGTTTATACTTATTTTTCTGGAGACGAGAAAAACAATATTGACCAAGGACTTCCTCCTCGGTCATCATTGTTTTTTTCTTGAATTTATGAAAATGGCATTGCTATCATCAGCGGCTTATTGTTGTAACTTTTGGTTTGAGTTCTAAATACGAAGTTTACTTAAAACAAATGAAACATTGACATTACTTTTGAAGAGAAATGATTGAATGATTTCCTAGATATCACCCCTAGACGGCCCACGTATCAGGCTATTTACCTCCATTTTATCAAATTAACAGAGTGATACTCAATACTTAAGCTATTAGGGTTGACAAATATTTTACTGAATTACGTTTTTTGGATGAATTACACTTCATGAAATTAGAATTTTAGGTTTGCATTGAATTGAAATTGCTCAATATTGGTATCACATTAAGAATTAATATGCAAATCATTTCAAATCATAGTTTGTAAATCAACATCTTAAGGGGGATGTAGCATATTTTTTGGAAAGATTTATTCATAATTCAAGTTTTCTTCAATTAACCTTAGGTTAAGCCAAATGAATTATCTTCAGAGGGTGAAAACAGCCAATTTCCCGACCTGATCACCCATAGTAGCAGATGAAATAAGCAAAATCCACTGGATTCCATGTTGGTATGAACATCTCATAGGAGCCCAAAAAGGCGATATATATTAACACAAAAAAACTTCTTCATAGTTCAAGTAATAAATAGATAAAAAACAAATGCGGTGGTTGTGGCGAAGATTACATAGGACAAACGGGGGACACACTTAGATCAAGAGTGAGGGTCCATAGGCAGCAAATCAGGGACCCGTCCTACCGCTACATTCCACTGAGTGAACATATAGAAAGATGCGCCGGGAATAATTTTAAAATATTCCCCTTCTACAAAGTCATGTCGAACAGTGATGAAAAGAGAAAGATGAAAGAACATTATTTCATTAAACTTTTCAAGCCACAATTAAATGCAATTAATGTCACCTAACTTTGTCCATATCTAAAAACTGCTGTTAGTATTATTATATGTGATTGATGTAAAGTAATGACGACACCAATCTGTGGGTACGCATCGATTGTCAAGAGTTATGCGCCCCTTGTTCTGTGACGTCATAGCATGGCAACGTCATAAAGACCCCATGATGATCACTGAATAGTGTGAAACCGGTCGGGGATTTAAATCATTTCCAGACTTTTGTTTTTTATCTATATATATATATATATATATATATATATATATATATATATATTAGCGTTATATTCCATACAATAAGTATATTTACTGATGGGAAGCCAATGATACATGTCCATATGTATTCCAGTTAATAACATAACAGAAGGTATGTTTGCCAGGAAATATTTGCTCTCTTGACAGATGTCCAAGTCTCATTCCATGAAATATTTTTATAATGTTAAGATTAAAGGTCGATAACAGAGTGCAACGGAGTGAAATAAACCATAAGTTTATGCCAAACGTATTACGTACAGTCAGTCAAAATATCTTGTTATTCAACCAGAAGAGACAATCAATAATCAAGCAAAATGCACATGCTGCCATTTTTGTGTAAACACCTTGAAATCACTTTTGGGATGGAAATGGATAAGCATAGATTAACCGATCATGTCACGTTTGTTTTAAAACTGACTCTTTGATTGAAAACAATAGCTTGCAATTCGAAATATTTATTTTTGTTTTCTTGATATCACTGTATTTTCCCAAAAACGTGCTACTGTACCTTAAAAATTAAAATTGTAACTAAACTTAACTTAACTTTGAACTACATCACAGTTTTAACACGTCAGAATTTAGATTAATGAGGAAACAATGTCAGTGACAATGAAGAAGATGCTCTTATCATTTCAGTTCACATAATTTATGTTATTTGTTTGAAGGAGGTTTTCGGAAAGATTCCTAGACCCAACTAAAATTAAATATATTTAATGACAAACTTCGTCTAATCTGGATGAAATTCTTTTATTGAAAAAAAAATGCAATGGTTCAACTAAATTAAATGTTTTATCATTGTTATTATGACATTATTGTTATGTCATATTGATCGTTCAGCCTTTCGAATACTTTATTCACTGTTAAAAATAAAAACACTAAGAAACTGCCACATTAAAACACTTTTGAATAAATATAAGACCTTTAAAATTTGCAACATAGAAAGTTTAAATTTAAATGCATGAGTTAGACTTGTTCATGCCCGGTAATGTATACGTTTTCAAGTTAATAATGCAAATTAAGATATCTACTAGAACTTTGAACAAGTTCCAAATTTAAGGTTACAGGATTGGAAGACTTTTTTCAGCTTTGCCCAAACATTATTCGTTAAAGGAGGGATATGTATTAACTCATAATGAAATGAGGAAATTGAGACAAATTTTAAGTAGAGAATTCCAGGCCACAGTCAAATACGACATGTCAGACCTAGCATTCAAACATTGTCATAATCCTCATTTACACTAAGTTTTCTGAAACTGATGCATGAAGGTGCTATAACATACATGAATTACATTTGCAATAGACTCTTCATATAGATTATGACACATTTGTGGTGTATTTGGAATGTTTGGAATGGAGTTTTTTTCTTGACACATGCCATATTAATCTCACCGAGTGAGTTTGAAAATATATATTATAACAATTCGAACACCCATAGTGATAATAAATTACTTTTCTACCCCATGATATTTGCATGCTATTTGAAGAAATTTGAAATGGATACATTATCACTACCGATTGATATCATTTGTATAATGGTTAAGCTGAAATTTTAACTTTCTCTGTGCCCATTGCGAGAGCGTTTCATGCTGAAATCTAAAATATTGGGAGAGAACTGAATTAATTATAGAAGTTTCAAACGTTTAAAAGTGTAGACGTGGAAGAAGGTGTTCTACGGTGGTGTGTTTTTGTGAACAATTTATAACAACTTTACATACAATTAATGTACAACCTGTCAATCGACTATAGTTCGGACCAAACAACAAATATCCATATTCACTGCGGTAGGCTTTGTCCGACAAAAAAATCAGTTTTATATAAGATGCATAAAATAGTAAAATAAATGCAGTTTTGACATATAAAGTCAAACCGAACACCAATGTCAATAGGTTCACAAACGTGTCATCTGAAATTGCAAAATAATCCTTTTATTAGTTCATTATCCCTTAATATGGCCATCGACTTATTTTAAAGGCCTCGGCAACAAGGAATAGTTTGATTGAAGAAGGATTTATCAAGTCGTATATTTGGCAGATAGTTTGTGACGCTTTGTGCCTAGTTTGTGCATGAAATTCCAGCATAATGTAAATCTAATCATGTTTATTCTCACTAAATTGAAACCACTCATAAAGCTTTTGGCAACTAAGTGATCATTGATCGTCTAAATATACCATGAGCTTGATCCACTAGATAATGACATACTTATACGACATGGCGCAGTACCTGAGATATATTGTAATATTTTCTATTAGCATATGATTTCTTGTGCGTTTTGATATTAAATCCGTAGTTTTCGCCATCAATGCATATCACTTTTTTCACTTCATATAATGTAATTTATAATCTTTATATATCATTTATATCTATGGATGTTGACCAATGAACAACGTGTTACTGATATTATCAGTTGTAATCATTAAATAATAATAACTTCAAGAAATTTTATGTTTTATTCATCAAGGGCTAACAAAAGGTTGAACTCTTCAATGGTGGAACTTCTGGATAAGTCCTTGAACTCTGCAAAAAAAAGCAAAGATACATTAAAGAATGCATGATCTCTTAACATGTTATTTTAATTGCGCTTGATTCTATTCAAAACATCAAACTCGACTTTCATTTCATGTAAGGATAACAGATGAATAACAATTTTAAGTTTCAAATTAAATTCGAGAGACGACCTTATATATGTTAAAAAGCTAGAATCATTAAACACAGAATACTATTAATGCATATCTGTTTGTCTGCTCACTGTATATGAATTTCAAAACAACTGATATACAGATTGCGGGCATTCGCGAGGGTGTTTTTTTACCAAAGTTTATTCTTATAATTTTATAATCGTCTTTATACATAATCAATATACTACCAATAAATGATACTTTTCTGCAACAGGCAGTACTGTTTGATAAACAAATAACATTATTGATTATTTTGGTATATTAGACTCTAACAAAACTTACTGCAGCAATACATTAACATTGATATCTGACGTTTATTCGTTACTTTACTAGAGGAAGCAAAATATACTCATGGAAAAAAGTTAAGCATCACCAAAGTTTTTTTCCAAAAAAATTGCTTAATTAGAAAAAGGATAAATTGTAAAAGTTATCTTATGAAATGATAGAACCATAATCAAGCCGTTTAGGAAAGAATATTTCATTCACATGACGTTTCGCTATTTTTGGATATTCGCATTAGTAAGATGTTGATATTGCAACATTGCAGCATAAACCTGTTACAATTTACTGAGAAATAAAATAAATCCTCGGTAGTTGTAATTCCATTCTTTTAACCTTACTGGTCAAAGTCTTCCCTTTAGGCAAACTTCACCAGTAATACATGTAACACTATGTAGTTCAAAACCGTTAATTCAAGAAAATTACAAATTCAATATAAAGAAGGTCTAGTTTTAAAATCTGGTCAGTCAGATCAACCCTTCCAAAACAAAGAGAAGCAAGCAAACAACTCAAAAGATACCAAATTCACATGATTATATGATAAGTTAAACGTTATGAGAAAGTTTCATGAAGCTTAGCAAATCTATCGCTTTTACTCCAATTCTTAAATGGTATTCACACTTAAATAGCCGTGACAGATTTTTTGCTTTGTAGGTGACACCTCTTTCCTACAACTATGATTAATCTATTTGAGAAATGAGATGTTTGCCCAAACTAAATTCGATTACTACCAACTAAATGTTTGGCAACTGTTACTGAAACATAAAGCAAGGAATTTGACACATATCTGCTTAGTGAGTATCTGCCACGACCACTCACCCCTTGCACATAGTGTCACAGGCCGTGTCAAGGAGAGCATTGATGTTGAAAAAACTTTGACCTTTACATGGCCCCGTGGAATTTCATTCACAATCTACGACTTTGTACATATATCTTAAAAGGGCAGTGGTAAGGAGATCTGACGCAAAACAAAAATAAAGGACAAAATCTTTTTACCATAAAAGTCTGAAAGAACATAACATGTTCGGTTAGGCTACATCAATGCAATTCTTTATCCTAAATGATTAAAATATGTCTACACTAAAATGGTCGCAAACCCTATTCCTCAGAGACTTGGGAACTTGGGACTACGGATACTTGGGTTTATTCATATATCTAATCTTATTCATAGAACATACATGTATGTTAAGTGTGAAAATTTTTAAGAAATAAACTTTTGCAAGAAAGTAACGTCTTAGACTGCATGTCGTGATAGGCCGAGAGCACTCACCCCTTGCACATTGTGTCACATGCTGTATCCAGGAGAGCATTAGTGAAAACAACCAAACATTCCTTTTCACACTGAGCTTCTGTGGCGTCGGATCCAAACTTGCCAACCAGATCATTGACGAACTTCTTGATCTCGTCCACGTTGAAGACTTAAAATGAAGCGTTTGATATGAACACGTCTCATTAACAAAACTTCTAAAACTAAATGTCTGATGACAATCCTGATGGTAACCAAGCTGACCGGCTTTCGACATTTCAACAATGAAGAAATTAAGTTTTTTTCAATAACTTACAGCGATTAGGAAACTTGTATGACACTTTATGGTTGTTCATGACATTTTATGGTTGTTCATGACATTTCATGGTTGTTCATGTTCATGGCATTTCACTGTAACTAGCTTAAGCATGATGCTCGCAGAGTTCTTAAGTGAACTACTTTTTTGGTTTCACATGTTCATTTGGTCATGAACGTCTATTTAAAATGTTGTTGTGTCAAATCTATAACTAGAACCAGGTCGACAATTAGATAGCATGAACGGGTTTGTATAACAATTGATTCATCATCGGTCAAAGCTATGGTAATTTTATCAAACTGGATAGATGTCATTAAAAGCAAAGAAACCAAAATCAGAATCTGATACAAGATTATTTACTCTAACTGCTTGAAGATTTTAGATTGTATTCTAGATTCAGTGACATTTTTATTATACTAACCATCAAAACAAGATAAAACAGGTTAATTAATGTGAATTACGTTACAGAAGTGATTGTGTGATAACCAATAGCGGGATTCGAACCTGGGATCTTAAGCTGAGAGTTAGGCACTCTACGGATTTTGTGAATTATACGAATTATGTAATAACACGAGTTGTAACCCAAATCATAAAAACGGTTTTTCGATCATTAACTTACAGTTGGTAAGCAAGTTAGCTCCCAAGATCATTGGCAAAACACACAGTAGTAGAATAACGACCTTCATCTTGAGTTTCTGTGAGGTGATCTGGGGGGAAATAATGTGACATACGATTTGGTTCTCAAACATACGTCAATGAAAGCTGATACTATGAATATATCGAATACTGTGCACACGTTACAATCCGAGTTTACCCGGACCCAGAGTTACAATAAAACATGTTTAAGTTGTAATTTGTGATCGAAAACCGGACAATGGCACGCGCCAATGACTTGTATTGACAATGTATTTCTGGAAACTTATATAAAGCAAATGAAAAAGAAAATATATATTGATAGTGTATAGTAGATTAATTTACTTATATTCAGTTGAATAAGATGCACAATTTTGAGAACTATATCACGTTTTTTTAAATTATTATTGAAAACGAGAAAACATCCAAATTTTGGTATTTAGAGTTAAGATGAAAGGGACGATATTTGAATTGAACTGAATACAGATGGTATTTAGGCTCTTATTTAATGCAAATCAAGATTTATGAAACATACACTCAACATTTAAAGTACAAATGTCCAACACAAGATTTTTTTTAAAACGGCTTTCTTAATTTTGTCAAATACATGCTACACCAAGAATTGTTTCATCACTTCAAATAACAAAATATTTGAAAGACAATACACTAAGCTAAAAGATTTCCAACACTCACCTATCGACCAAGTGGCAGAGACTCTGTATTTAGCGCCTTATATACTAATTGCATGCAGCAGATGTACAATATACACTCACGTCATGGGGAGCAAAACAGGTGACTATCATGTGTAGTAATCGTAGCTGACGAAAATATTTAAGTTTTAAAAAAACATAATTTACCGTCAAACCGTGTTTAGAGGAACGGTCACATATGGTCGACATATACACAATTTTTACTAAACTCTGAGTCCGACAAAAAATGTTTTGACTAACGTATAAAAACAGATTTAATTATGGTGCTTCTGAAATAGTCCGCTATAGTAACCATAACGTCATTTCTCCGTAAAATGTTGTTATTTGAAATTTTTTTAAATATTTAGGACTGTGATGAGGTTTATACTTATTTTTCTGGAGACGAGAAAAACAATATTGACCAAGGACTTCCTCCTCGGTCATCATTGTTTTTTTCTTGAATTTATGAAAATGACATTGATATCATCAGCGGCTTATTGTTGTAACTTTTGGTTTGAGTTCTAAATACGAAGTTTACTTACAACAAATGAAACATTGACATTACTTTTGAAGAGAAATGATTGAATGATTTCCTAGATATCACCCCTAGAGGGCCCACGTATCAGGCTATTTACCTCCATTTTATCAAATTAACAGAGTGATACTCAATACTTAAGCTATTAGGGTTGACAAATATTTTACTGAATTACGTTTTTTGGATGAATTACACTTCATGAAATTAGAATTTTAGGTTTGCATTGAATTGAAATTGCTCAATATTGGTATCACATTAAGAATTAATATGCAAATCATTTCAAATCATAGTTTGTAAATCAACATCTTAAGGGGGATGTAGCATATTTTCTTCAATTAACCTTAGGTTAAGCCAAATGAATTATCTTCAGAGGGTGAAAACAGCCAATTTCCCGACCTGATCACCCATAGTAGCAGATGAAATAAGCAAAATCCACTGGATTCCATGTTGGTATGAACATCTCATAGGAGCCCAAAAAGGCGAACTACAATCCTTTTTTCGATATGGGTCAATGAGTATCTTGGATTCTCAAGTAGTTTGATTGTGGTTGTGGTCATTCTTCGTTAAGAATAAATCGAATCATGTAGGAACAAATTTTGTGTGCTGTTGTTTTTTTATTAACGCTTTTACCTATGAAGACTGTGCACTTGCTTGAATTTTCACCTTATACATATATATATATATATATATATATATATATATATATATATATATATATATATATATATATATATATATTAACACAAAAAAACTTCTTCATAGTTCAAGTAATAAATAGATAAAAAACAAAAGTCTGGAAATGATTTAAATCCCCGACTGGTTTCACACTATTCAGTGATCATCATGGGGTCTTTATGACGTTGCCATGCTATGACGTCACAGAACAAAGGGCGCATAACTCTTGACAATCGATGCGTACCCACAGATTGGTGTCGTCATTACTTTACATCAATCACATATAATAATACTAACAGCAGTTTTTAGATATGGACAAAGTTAGGTGACATTAATTGCATTTAATTGTGGCTTGAAAAGTTTAATGAAATAATGTTCTTTCATCTTTCTCTTTTCATCACTGTTCGACATGACTTTGTAGAAGGGGAATATTTTAAAATTATTCCCGGCGCATCTTTCTATATGTTCACTCAGTGGAATGTAGCGGTAGGACGGGTCCCTGATTTGCTGCCTATGGACCCTCACTCTTGATCTAAGTGTGTCCCCCGTTTGTCCTATGTAATCTTCGCCACAACCACCGCATTTGATAACATATATTAAATTTTGTGATGCGCATGTCATGTTTTCCCGTACGCGGAATATGTGGCCACTTTTGAAGTTATATTCTTTCCCTTCTAATAAGTACGGGCAAGTGCCACAATTTGGTCTTCCACACTTGCTTATTGATTTGTCAATTTGGCTTGACTGATCAAATTTAGCTTTGCTTATTATTTGTTTAATATTTCGGCTTTGCCGTTTACTCTTTATAAGTTGTACATGTGAAAGTTTATCTTTTAAGGTATCACAATTTTGTAGGGGGTGGAGCGTTTCTTTAAGTTTTGGGAATATCTCTGGGTTTCTTGGATTAAATGTTGATACAAATGGTAGTACCTTTTCTTGTACTTGCTCTTTAACTTTAAGGAGATCATTACGATTTTGCCGTTTTGCTTTCAAAATAGCGTCATCAATTATTTGTTTCGGATAGTGCCTTTTTGATAATAGATCTTTTAATTCATTCAATCTATAATCTACACGATCAGTATTTGAAACATACTCCACCCCCTACAAAATTGTGATACCTTAAAAGATAAACTTTCACATGTACAACTTATAAAGAGTAAACGGCAAAGCCGAAATATTAAACAAATAATAAGCAAAGCTAAATTTGATCAGTCAAGCCAAATTGACAAATCAATAAGCAAGTGTGGAAGACCAAATTGTGGCACTTGCCCGTACTTATTAGAAGGGAAAGAATATAACTTCAAAAGTGGCCACATATTCCGCGTACGGGAAAACATGACATGCGCATCACAAAATTTAATATATGTTATCAAATGCGGTGGTTGTGGCGAAGATTACATAGGACAAACGGGGGACACACTTAGATCAAGAGTGAGGGTCCATAGGCAGCAAATCAGGGACCCGTCCTACCGCTACATTCCACTGAGTGAACATATAGAAAGATGCGCCGGGAATAATTTTAAAATATTCCCCTTCTACAAAGTCATGTCGAACAGTGATGAAAAGAGAAAGATGAAAGAACATTATTTCATTAAACTTTTCAAGCCACAATTAAATGCAATTAATGTCACCTAACTTTGTCCATATCTAAAAACTGCTGTTAGTATTATTATATGTGATTGATGTAAAGTAATGACGACACCAATCTGTGGGTACGCATCGATTGTCAAGAGTTATGCGCCCCTTGTTCTGTGACGTCATAGCATGGCAACGTCATAAAGACCTCATGATGATCACTGAATAGTGTGAAACCGGTCGGGGATTTAAATCATTTCCAGACTTTTGTTTTTTATCTATATATATATATATATATATATATATATATATATATATATATATATTAGCGTTATATTCCATACAATAAGTATATTTACTGATGGGAAGCCAATGATACATGTCCATATGTATTCCAGTTAATAACATAACAGAAGGTATGTTTGCCAGGAAATATTTGCTCTCTTGACAGATGTCCAAGTCTCATTCCATGAAATATTTTTATAATGTTAAGATTAAAGGTCGATAACAGAGTGCAACGGAGTGAAATAAACCATAAGTTTATGCCAAACGTATTACGTACAGTCAGTCAAAATATCTTGTTATTCAACCAGAAGAGACAATCAATAATCAAGCAAAATGCACATGCTGCCATTTTTGTGTAAACACCTTGAAATCACTTTTGGGATGGAAATGGATAAGCATAGATTAACCGATCATGTCACGTTTGTTTTAAAACTGACTCTTTGATTGAAAACAATAGCTTGCAATTCGAAATATTTATTTTTGTTTTCTTGATATCACTGTATTTTCCCAAAAACGTGCTACTGTACCTTAAAAATTAAAATTGTAACTAAACTTAACTTAACTTTGAACTACATCACAGTTTTAACACGTCAGAATTTAGATTAATGAGGAAACAATGTCAGTGACAATGAAGAAGATGCTCTTATCATTTCAGTTCACATAATTTATGTTATTTGTTTGAAGGAGGTTTTCGGAAAGATTCCTAGACCCAACTAAAATTAAATATATTTAATGACAAACTTCGTCTAATCTGGATGAAATTCTTTTATTGAAAAAAAAATGCAATGGTTCAACTAAATTAAATGTTTTATCATTGTTATTATGACATTATTGTTATGTCATATTGATCGTTCAGCCTTTCGAATACTTTATTCACTGTTAAAAATAAAAACACTAAGAAACTGCCACATTAAAACACTTTTGAATAAATATAAGACCTTTAAAATTTGCAACATAGAAAGTTTAAATTTAAATGCATGAGTTAGACTTGTTCATGCCCGGTAATGTATACGTTTTCAAGTTAATAATGCAAATTAAGATATCTACTAGAACTTTGAACAAGTTCCAAATTTAAGGTTACAGGATTGGAAGACTTTTTTCAGCTTTGCCCAAACATTATTCGTTAAAGGAGGGATATGTATTAACTCATAATGAAATGAGGAAATTGAGACAAATTTTAAGTAGAGAATTCCAGGCCACAGTCAAATACGACATGTCAGACCTAGCATTCAAACATTGTCATAATCCTCATTTACACTAAGTTTTCTGAAACTGATGCATGAAGGTGCTATAACATACATGAATTACATTTGCAATAGACTCTTCATATAGATTATGACACATTTGTGGTGTATTTGGAATGTCATTTATGTTGGCCATGCCAGAGAAGTTTATGAAAAGGATTAGTATAGTCTATACAGGGATGTGATCATTCAAGAAGATGTAAAGAATATACAGAATATATTTGAGTTTTTTTCTTGACACATGCCATATTAATCTCACCGAGTGAGTTTGAAAATATATATTATAACAATTCGAACACCCATAGTGATAATAAATTACTTTTCTACCCCATGATATTTGCATGCTATTTGAAGAAATTTGAAATGGATACATTATCACTACCGATTGATATCATTTGTATAATGGTTAAGCTGAAATTTTAACTTTCTCTGTGCCCATTGCGAGAGCGTTTCATGCTGAAATCTAATATATTGGGAGAGAACTGAATTAATTATAGAAGTTTCAAACGTTCAAAAGTGTAGACGTGGAAGAAGGTGTTCTACGGTGGTGTGTTTTTGTGAACAATTTATAACAACTTTACATACAATTAATGTACAACCTGTCAATCGACTATAGTTCGGACCAAACAACAAATATCCATATTCACTGCGGTAGGCTTTGTCCGACAAAAAAATCAGTTTGGTTAATATTCTAGTTTTATATAAGATGCATAAAATAGTAAAATAAATGCAGTTTTGACATATAAAGTCAAACCGAACACCAATGTCAATAGTTTCACAAACGTGTCATCTGAAATTGCAAAATAATCCTTTTATTAGTTCATTATCCCTTAATATGGCCATCGACTTATTTTAAAGGCCTCGGCAACAAGGAATAGTTTGATTGAAGAAGGATTTATCAAGTCGTATATTTGGCAGATAGTTTGTGACGCTTTGTGCCTAGTTTGTGCATGAAATTCCAGCATAATGTAAATCTAATCATGTTTATTCTCACTAAATTGAAACCACTCATAAAGCTTTTGGCAACTAAGTGATCATTGATCGTCTAAATATACCATGAGCTTGATCCACTAGATAATGACATACTTATACGACATGGCGCAGTACCTGAGATATATTGTAATATTTTCTATTAGCATATGATTTCTTGTGCGTTTTGATATTAAATCCGTAGTTTTCGCCATCAATGCATATCACTTTTTTCACTTCATATAATGTAATTTATAATCTTTATATATCATTTATATCTATGGATGTTGACCAATGAACAACGTGTTACTGATATTATCAGTTGTAATCATTAAATAATAATAACTTCAAGAAATTTTATGTTTTATTCATCAAGGGCTAACAAAAGGTTGAACTCTTCAATGGTGGAACTTCTGGATAAGTCCTTGAACTCTGCAAAAAAAGCAAAGATACATTAAAGAATGCATGATCTCTTAACATGTTATTTTAATTGCGCTTGATTCTATTCAAAACATCAAACTCGACTTTCATTCATGTAAGGATAACAGATGAATAACAATTTTAAGTTTCAAATTAAATTCGAGAGACGACCTTATATATGTTAAAAAGCTAGAATCATTAAACACAGAATACTATTAATGCATATCTGTTTGTCTGCTCACTGTATATGAATTTCAAAACAACTGATATACAGATTGCGGGCATTCGCGAGGGTGTTTTTTTTACCAAAGTTTATTCTTATAATTTTATAATCGTCTTTATACATAATCAATATACTACCAATAAATGATACTTTTCTGCAACAGGCAGTACTGTTTGATAAACAAATAACATTATTGATTATTTTGGTATATTAGACTCTAACAAAACTTACTGCAGCAATACATTAACATTGATATCTGACGTTTATTCGTTACTTTACTAGAGGAAGCAAAATATACTCATGGAAAAAAGTTAAGCATCACCAAAGTTTTTTTCCAAAAAAATTGCTTAATTAGAAAAAGGATAAATTGTAAAAGTTATCTTATGAAATGATAGAACCATAATCAAGCCGTTTAGGAAAGAATATTTCATTCACATGACGTTTCGCTATTTTTGGATATTCGCATTAGTAAGATGTTGATATTGCAACATTGCAGCATAAACCTGTTACAATTTACTGAGAAATAAAATAAATCCTTGGTAGTTGTAATTCCATTCTTTTAACCTTACTGGTCAAAGTCTTCCCTTTAGGCAAACTTCACCAGTAATACATGTAACACTATGTAGTTCAAAACCGTTAATTCAAGAAAATTACAAATTCAATATAAAGAAGGTCTAGTTTTAAAATCTGGTCAGTCAGATCAACCCTTCCAAAACAAAGAGAAGCAAGCAAACAACTCAAAAGATACCAAATTCACATGATTATATGATAAGTTAAACGTTATGAGAAAGTTTCATGAAGCTTAGCAAATCTATCGCTTTTACTCCAATTCTTAAATGGTATTCACACTTAAATAGCCGTGACAGATTTTTTGCTTTGTAGGTGACACCTCTTTCCTACAACTATGATTAATCTATTTGAGAAATGAGATGTTTGCCCAAACTAAATTCGATTACTACCAACTAAATGTTTGGCAACTGTTACTGAAACATAAAACTAAGGAATTTGACACATATCTGCTTAGTGAGTATCTGCCACGACCACTCACCCCTTGCACATAGTGTCACAGGCCGTGTCAAGGAGAGCATTGATGTTGAAAAAACTTTGACCTTTACATGGCCCCGTGGAATTTCATTCACAATCTACGACTTTGTACATATATCTTAAAAGGGCAGTGGTAAGGAGATCTGACGCAAAACAAAAATAAAGGACAAAATCTTTTTACCATAAAAGTCTGAAAGAACATAACATGTTCGGTTAGGCTACATCAATGCAATTCTTTATCCTAAATGATTAAAATATGTCTACACTAAAATGGTCGCAAACCCTATTCCTCAGAGACTTGGGAACTTGGGACTACGGATACTTGGGTTTATTCATATATCTAATCTTATTCATAGAACATATGTTAAGTGTGAAAATTTTTAAGAAATAAACTTTTGCAAGAAAGTAACGTCTTAAAATGCATGTCGTGTTAGGCCGAGAGCACTCACCCCTTGCACATTGTGTCACAAGCCGTGTCAAGGAGAGCATTAGTGAAAACAACCACGCATTCCTTTTCACACTGAGCTTCTGTGGCGTCGGATCCAAACTTGCCAACCAGATCGTTGACGAATTTCTTTATCTCATTCACGTTGAAGACTTAAAATAAAGCATATAAAGTAAATCTCATCAACAAAACTTCCATAACTTAATGCCAGCCAGCCTGGTAAATTACCAACGGTGATGGTAACCTAACTGATATTTCGACAAGAATAAAGAAATTAAGATTTTTCAATAACTAAATGCGATTAAGATGCTTTTAGAGAGATTTTTTGGTCATTCATGTTCCTCAACGGCTAAAGCAAGATGCTTGTCAACTGGTTCAGTGGACTACGTTTTTGGTTTTACATATACGTTAAAATTTTTGTGACAAATCTATAACAAGAATTTAGGTTGACAATCAGATAGCTTGATAACATGTTTACATAATCAAATCATGATTCCTAATCGGTCAAAGTTATGGTCATTTTTATTAAAATGGATAGACGTAATTAATAATACAGAAACCCAAATGAAAATGAGATCCATAATATTACTCTAACAGTTTGTAATTTTAGTTTTAGATTCAAGTGACGCATTCATTATAAAAACCATCAAGACAAGAGTTCACATGTTATCCGGTGTATCTTATTGTTACAGAAGTGATGGTAAGATAACCGCTGGTGGGATTCGAACAAGGAATCTCAAGTTGACAGTCAGGTACTACCGATTCAGTGAATTATACGAATGATATATTACTACGAGTTATATAAAAAAAAATTACAAGAATCATAAAAACAGGTTTTAGATCATTAACTTACAGTTGGTAAGCAAGTTAGCTCCCATGATCATTGGCAAAACACACAGCAGTAGAATAACGACCTTCATCTTGAGTTTCTGTGAGGCGATCTGCAAAAATATCCATCATAAACACGTGAATAATTCATGTTACTCACGATTTGATTCGCCCTAAACTGATACTAAAATATATTGTATACTGTGTACACGTTACACTTTAAATTTAACTACAGTTTAAGTGATCTTTAAAATACTATGGCCTTCCTTCTCGGTCATCATTGCTTTTTCTTGTGTCTATCAAAAGGGTGTTGACATTATCAGTGGCCTATGGTTGTTTTCTTACAAAAAAAATAAATGTTCACTTTCCTTTTGAAGAGAAATGCCTGATTCCCTAGATATCACCTTCTAAGATCGACGTGGATGTTGGTCAGCTGGGTGTGTTTCTTAACCCGCAAAATGTTAAAGAGTTTGAACATGTTATCGTAATGGTATGAATTACATTTCATGAATTTGAAATTTAATGTTTCATTTTAATTGATGAATTTTGGTTCCTCGTTGTTAGAAACCACATTAAAAAAAAGGTTTATTACAAATCATCGAGTTTACTATCTAACATAACCATTTGTTGTGAAGTATTTAATAAGGCATAGAGTAATAAGGCTATCCTCATACCTGTTTTCAAATTATTTCTGAAGTGCTGATGAAATGAAGATGAAGATATTCATAATTTCTTATGATAGATATCAGTCAATCATTAACTTGTATGATACATTTAATATTTTCTATGTACAAAACAACAATTGCATTAATAAGAAGACTTTCGGATTTTTCACAATGCATTTGACTTAAATATATTGTTTACACTAATGTAAAATGATATCCATGCTTCACCAAGAAATGAATTTGAGTTGAAAATGTTATGAAAAGATTTATATCATTGTCCATTAAAAATCAGACTTTATAATTGCTAATTGTATAATTTTGAATCAGATTTACAGAAAATTGTGGCTTCTGGCTAGTAATCATATATAAATACCACCTGTAGCTGTAGCTTATTTTTCGGAAAAAATTATTTATAATTCAATTTTCCTTCAATAAACCTTAGTTAATGCCAAATGTATTATCTTCAGATGGTAAAAACAGCCAATGTTTCCAACCTGATCATCACTAGTCGCAGGTGAAGTAATCAAGTATCAAGCAAAAACCACTTGAGACAATTTTTGTGTGAACGCTTTTTAATCATTAGCGTTAGGCTAATAGATTACCATAACTTAATCGATAATGGTACGTTTGAAACTGTGCTTCTTTTGATTAAGTTTTTTCTCCATTTGTAAAAAAATGTATTCGTCAGATCACTTTTTTATACTAAAGAACGTGCTTTATTTGCACTGCCATCTATGTTTATTGAGCACGTTTATAAAAAGAATAAAAGCAGCATTTTTATTATCATGAGTTGCGCATCATTACTTTTCAACTCACTAGCTGAGATGAACATGGTAATTGTCAAGAAAAAAATGCCTTACAAAGAAGAAGAGGACGCTTGCTGCTGCTGGCAAGAGAGCGTAGAGACAGAGAGAAGAAGCTTGGAGTGTGTTTCAGAATGTTAACAAGAAAACAGCAAAATTCTGAATAAAACAGAGAGATCGTTTTAAATCACTTAATAATTTCTTTACAATACCTACATGAATGACAGTGCAACTGAACTTTGAGTCGTGCAACCAAGTGTTAGAGTCAGGTTGCGCCCGGTGTAAGTAGATAAAAAAAATCAATTACAGCCCTATTTTGTTCACTTCAGGTAATGGAATACATACATAAAAGAGAACTTACCTCCTACGAACAAACACGTACCTATAGACCAAGTGACAGGTTTTATTTTCGGTGCCTTTTGTACTTTTTGTCAGATACGAAATGACCTCATGTGAAGAAACACAGGTGTCTATCACAAGAACTGGTTGAACTTGTATTTTTCAGCCATGAAAATGGAAACTTAAAGTGAATTACTATCAGGGTAATGATTTTATGCATTGAGCATGTATTAACCGGTGGGATAGTGGTGACTGCATTTTAATTTATCAATGCAGTAGCAAATTACTTATTCTCCATTACTGAGGAATATCAAGTTATATAAGTAGGTATGTGGCTGAAAGGTCAAGATTTGGGCCAGATATGTTCTACATATGTATATGCGCCCTTCATTGTTACAGATGATTAACAGAGAATCGATAAGATGATGATTAAATGCTATAAACGATCGTATTAGACTGTGTTCTTGATAAAACTCAAAATTGCCCTTTTGACTTCAGCAAATATCAGACTAGATTTGAATGAGAATACTTATGATTTAGACATGATAACCTCTCTAAGGTGTTCAAGGTGATCAGTATGCCCTTACATTCAACAAGGTAATGAAGTACAGCTTCTGGACAAACGTTATAACAATGAATACATGCAATACAAAACGTCTTTGTTTAAGATATGCCTGTATGCGTTTAAACCACAATGAAATGTCTTAGACGATTCAAAATGACCAAATTTCTTCGATTTGACTGCACATTTTGCCAACCCAAGCTGTACATATGCCTAGTAGTGCTGCCTCTGTTCTTTAAATGCATTGTTTGCGTTTGTATTGAGTTTTTGTTAGTGATAACTTGGCAAGATGGTTAACTTTCTCGTTGCCAGCCAGATGATACTATACCATATTATGTAGGCTTCATTCAGAAGTGTGTCAAGATGTAATATTTCATGCAAAATGTCACTGTGTGGACCAGAGACACCTGAGGGAATAGCTTGGACTGCTGCCCAAAATATGTGAAAACGTTTGATTTGTGGTTGATGTTTTTCCAACTTAAGTTTCAGTTAATGCTGCAGCAAATAACGAGATGTTATCATATAATCTAAAAAAGAATTCTGTCTCTAAAGATAAGATGCAGAATGCTGCACCTGCATGTCTTGTTGCTGGATCTTTGATAGGAATCTGCATTGTTCATCAGGGATATCCGTATTGTAATTACCCGCCCGTGCACTGGACCTGCAAATCTCTTAAAATACGTCTTTCAACACGCTTAGGCCTTGCGTTTAAGGAAGACATGGAGCCACTGGCTCTGTAGATCATTAATCTATTAATGATTTATTCAAAAATTCTTCACAGTTCACAGAATCACCATAGGGAAGTTACAGGGTCACCAAATCTATAATTAGAATCCCAAATAGCTAAGGAGTCTGTTTAAATGATTTGGCTTTCTAGACCTCTAGCTTCTGGTGAAGAAGATGAAAATAGGTTTTTAGGATGTGGCCCATGTTGCCCTTATCAGGGGTCACAGGATCACCAAATCTATAAATTAGAAACCTTATTAGTCAAGGAGTCTGTAATCAAGATTTCAGATTTCCTGAGCCAATGGTTCTTGAGAAAAAGTAGAAATAATTAAAATTTTACAAACGAACGAACGGCGAACACCATTCCATGTCATTAGCTAAAAATAAGCTTGCAATTTTGGCTCCTAGCTCACACCTTCGTACTGACAGCCATATAGGTGGCAAGATTTCTTTCAAAATTGAAGGTCATGAACAAGCCCTGAACCAACTGTTTTAAACATAACGTTACTATTCTTTATTAAATCTCATATCTAGCAGTTTGATGTGTTATTGTTTCAAAACACGATTCAGGGGGAGGGAATTTCGGTAGACAAATTCCTCACGAAATTTCCCATGGGTGATTTGTGAAGAGTGTCGGAACATTAGGTTCTCGGTAACGAAGATTTAGTCTAGATGCTGCTTAACTAAGGATAATATGGATTCGGGTTAATAGGTTTAACTATAGGTTACATTGCCAATAGAAGTTGCTATCTTGACCTATGTGAAAATCTCACCCCTACACGTGTCTTAAAGTGCAAGATTAACAGTTGATAATAGAAGCAACGTCCTTATTGACACGACAACCACACCCTCGCTTTATTCTTACGTTAGTCACTTTAACCAATAATTTTAGGAACAGTAGTGATTTATTTTAGTTTTAATGTTTCGTAAATTAAACGAAAATCTAACTTACTATCAACCTAACCGTGATTCGTCAATTGTCAGACTAATAAGATAAAAGGAGAATTAAAGGATGAACATTTATTTCACAGAATGTTCGGTCATGTACAGACGCTTATATGAGGAAATTTATGCTGTTATTATCTAAATCTACTAAAGTTAAAGGTTTTGTGAACAGAAAATTAGTAAGATGATTAAAGAGTAATATTATAGATACGGCAAGGAGTGTAGCGAGTTAAATACATAGTCCAACAATTACATGTAAAAATATCGTATTAGACTAAAATCAGATGCTATATTGAAAATGCTGAATTATTCACAGAATCCCCAAGATATCAAAACTGTAGTTGTGAAAATAAATGTGATTATAACTCGTGTCTTCGCAAGAAAAATGTATTCTAACTGTTAAAACAAGAAAATTAAACCATAAATTGAGTTAAAAACTTCAAATAGTCTAATGTGTCCTTCCAAGACAGACACTAGTGTGAAGAAATTAACGTACAGTATTTAATCACACGGTTTAGTATCTCATTCAAACGATGAAATATGACCCTGATTAGTCACAACAAAAGGAGAAGTTTAAAATGATCTAAGCTGATTTTTTAGTGTTAAATGCCGTTTTTTATTATATTTGGAACATTACGTAAGTGATATATTGGTTCAAAATCAAGGAACTAAGATTGAGAGGAATCTGAGCAAATATATGACCATTCTACATAATGCCAATTATGGGATTTAGCCCGAAAGCGATCAGGGTATTAGGAAGGAGCGAGAGCGGATTCATATACGCTGATTTAGCAGGATGGTTTGCTAGTAGAAACGTTTGTTGATCTGTTGACTAAAAAATATTTGGAAATATTCTTTTTCTCTGTTGTCCACTGTTAAAATTGTCGTTCATGTAATTGCCTCAGCAAGTCAGTAAATCGGTCAGAGGCCTATATTTAAATGGAATGCGCACTTACACCAAGGAGTGTTTGAGTAACTCCCAGATTGTAAACTGCCGATAATGGCAGTAAATGGACTACAGAAATTTAGCTTTTGTTCAATGATGCGAAACTGAATTTAATTGCCTCTAACAATTTTATTTTTTTTCAAATGGGTATATGATGTGTTTATAATGAGCGTGTCGAGTTCAAAGCCAAATCATTCAGCAATAATTTTCCTCAAGAAAATAGTACAGGCATTTCTTTACATTTCCAATGGTGAAATACCCCATTTGCCGTTTAAAATTAAATGTTCATTCTCACAGAGAGAAGTAACAACGATTCAACTCAATGAAATATAACTTACAATCACATGACGTCATCGTTTACGTCATCAAACAGTTAAATATCGTATTGAATTGAAACCTATCATCGAAGCGATCTTGCTTTCGATTCTTAAAATTGACGGCATTAACGAAGTTTCGGGTGTACGTTGTATATGTATCGTAAGGATTAAAGGTACAACCCTGTCAAACCACATTTTAATGTTGCAACACATTTGCCTATACAAGTGAGATACATCCCTCTTAGGTTTCAAGAAGGTGGAAGTTGTCATTTGCTTTTGTTTTGATTGTTTTTGACTGAAATGTACTATCGTCTCAAATCAATATTTCGAAGAAATCACGAAATGCAGCTTCTAACCAAAAACATTAAGCACTTTCGATGTTTATTTGATAAATGTTTTACCTTTTTGAAATAGTTGTCTGTACGAAGGGTTGTTCATGATGTTCAGACATAATTCAGATAATTTCATTCCAGCCTGTCTACCAAATATGTTTACAGCTTATTATTCGAGTTTACTAAGATATATGACTGGGACACGACTAGGAAAACACATCTGTTGTGCGTGTTTCATGACTAATTTGAACGCTCTAGAAGTAAAAACTGATTTAAAGGTGAATAACAATACATGTATTATAACAGTGTTCTTTAACTCTGCTCTTTATTTTCATGTGTGTAAAAATAAAAAATAAAATAATGTATTAAATCAATTTACAATTATCTCTATTTTTAGAATAATATAAATGAATAAATAAATATTTATGTAAATGTATAATTAACATATAGAACATTGAACACCATGTAAACAAAATACAAAAGAGTTAAATGTAATGAAGACAAAATTAATCTAACGCATTTTAGCAAGTTATAATTTCAAATCAACTAAGAGGCCTGGAAAATAGGTTATTATGATATTTGATGATATTACAATGACAAATGATGAAATAATTTTGAAAATAGGCAGGTTTTACAATATCACATTATAATTAGGCATACCTCAGAAAATTACATTTTTATATTTATACAGGTATTTCTTTTAATTTAGTTACGTAGTAAATAATGACCGGGTCCCGAGCAATTATGGCAAAAAAACTGGCGAGGGCGTTAGCCCCAGCTGAGTTTTTTTTGCCATAACGCGAGGCAATCCAGTCATTATTTGGCTTACACTCCTACACATTCCTACAAAGTTTTAAAACCAAATAGTTTTTTATAAAATTAATTTATAAACGTTTTACTTTGCATGTTTATGTGTCCTGACCGAACGAGTCCAGTGGGATATTAACAATATCTGGCTGCTTTAGATTTTAAAGCTAAATATTTGATTCTAAAGATTAGAAATAGACATAACCTTATACCTATATATTTTCATGTATACATATACATATACATATATATATACCAGGGGAAAACAGTACAAACATGACACAACAAAATGTACAGCCACAGGCAGGGATCCTCGTTAGCTTAAATGGTAAAGGCGTTACTCGCAGAGAGGTCCCAGGTTCGAATCCCACTATCGCTAATGTTAAGTCCTATGAACTTTATTTGTAAAACTATCAAAATTTTACAAGTCTAATCGTTTGTGTAGGTTGAACATCTCATAACACCCACTTGCGTAGTTGGTGGATATGGCATATAGCCTTCAAATAAAAACAAAGGACATAATAACGTCTGCCCATTGAATGATATGTGATAGTGTCCTAGGACGATATGGAGAAACAACCGATGATGACGTTATAACAGGTTGATATGAGAATGAACCAATGTTAAGAGAATGGGAACATATCACACCCAGGTGTGTAATCTGACATATTAACCTTCCGTTATCTAACCTCCATTTATCTTCACTTTAGTACGTCGACCTCACTTTCTGCAATTACACACAATTTGAACAGGACATTTGTCACAATTTGGCTGCAAAGACCAAAAGCATACGGCCTAAATACCTGACAACATCAGCGAAAGAGCTATACAGGTGGAAGAGACCATGAGATCATATCCATCATATCATGCATCAACATTTTAATAATATATTCAAAACTTTGTGTCAAAATTAAGAAATATACAGAAATGAAATCTGGCAAAATAAAACTAGTGTACGATTTTAAAGTTTCATTGAAAAACCCTCAAAATACTTTATTTTCAACAGATTCCTAATAAGGGCCACGCCCTAAAAACCTATTTAATCACCTTCTCAGGAAGCAGAATATCATGACTCGAAAGTGATACAAATGGTCTTTTACATGACCAAAGATAAAACTGGAATTAGTTGTGCACATGTTACCAAGGTGTTTCTTTTTTTAAAAGTTGTTGTGAATTTCACATCGTTTTATAATTACCATATGTTAAAACATGCTCTTATCATTTTACCATGGCCAAAGTTTGGTTTTTAAATGTACTGGACGACATGTCGCAGGTTAGATAATAACTGCCTTTCTGATTGGCTGCAGTGGTCACGTTATCTTTAGAAACGCTTTAAAAGACGGATCGCTTGCTTCAATCGTCCCTGACTTTATCAAAAGAGGTATGTATTCTACATATATAATATCTTATCGCTGATCGTTTTAAAGGGACAGTTTTTTAAAAGATTTATTGTTTCAATATTTTACCCAATATACATTAACTTATGCCAAATGCATCATCTTCAGAGGGTTAAAGCATTTCATTACTCATCCAGAACATCCGTAGTCGTAGAGTAACTTATCGAATCTTAAGCAAAAACACTGGCGGCCATTTATGTGTGAACACCTTTTCAATCATTTGAGGTCGGGTAATGTTTCGCATCGCTTAATCAATTTTATTAACAAGCCTAGCCTTACAGTTTGAAACATTAATTTTTATATATCGTGATATCACTTTACTAATCCAAAACTCATGCTACAGCTCTTTTAAGATTTATCAACTATCAATAGTTAGTGTTTGAAAAATCAGTACCGACACCAATTCTTTTATTTATCCATAACGCTTTAATCGTAAATATTATGTTAATGACACAGTATAATATTTTAAAGATTAAATGAATTTTATAATATTATAAAAGAATCGTTATTTTTCAGTTCAAAATGAAGGTCGCCATTATTGTCTGTTGTCTTCTTGCTGTTGTTCTGGCAGAAAAGAGAGGTTTTCTCGGAAATAGTGAGTTTATTTTATCAGTGTTTCTTAAATTATATTTTCATTTAAAGTAAGTTTTGTTAATCGTCCATTAATGGAAAACATTTTTTTAAATGTTGAAACCTTTACGGATATCCAATTTCTTGGAGGCCATTCCACCGGAACAATTTGTCTCGATTCTCAGACCTCATTCGTATGAATTCAAGGATACCGAATTAGTTGTCTCTCAGATTTATCGTGTTACCACATCCACTCCGGAAACTGAATCCAGATATTAACAATAGACTTTTTCTTCGACATAGTCTTTAACTATTCACAGTCTGATTACAATCAACCGTGCCATGAGAATAAAAGGTAAATCTGGATACGAACTCGTCCGAATGGGGTTTCCTTTCCTCACAGTCTGACTCCATCAAGATTGTTTTGAGATTTTTTTATTCACTAAAGATAAAAAAACTTTCTTTCGTTTGATGGTAAAATGGAAAATGCTTTATGGTAAAAATCATTCTAATAGAAACACAAGCTATTAACCAACTTTGGCATATTTGGTCCGATGGTCGCTGAAACTAATGCAATTTGTTATATACAAGTGCCTTTAAAACAACAAATCAATATTTATTTGAACAAAAAAGGCAACAGTCCTACAGTACATAGAAAATAGGTATCAAAGCGGTAGAGAAACATGTTTATAGAAGATTGTACAATGCGAAAGTATGAGGTTATTTTCGATGTGTTTTGGTAAAAGTAGAAATAACTATATCAATTCATAAATATAAAGATGCTTAGTAATTTTGCTTGATATATTTAAATCCTTAGATGTGGTAAGAAACAAATCGAAGAATGCCTTTATCGATCCTAAACCTGAGCAACAATAGAAACGTCACCGTCACCAAAGAGTTGAAAACAAACTACTGCTGAAATATAGGGCTAGTTTTGAATGATTATGATTGACACATGGACTTAAAGAAGTATCCACAATTTCATATGTCATAGCTTATAGTACCTTTCTTTAACATGGGTGCAAATTCCCAAGGGGTCCTTAACTGTTCATTCGCCAGAAAAGATGTTATCGGCATATTTGACCTTCTCTGGCATTAATTTATCAACGCATCATTACTTTAGCCACCATAAAACAAGCCGAGACATAACCTCGCTCTTATTAATCGTGAATTGAAATGTATGGAGACTTTGTGTTACACTGTTATTACCATATTGATTTAAAATTATAACGAATACTAAATTGAACCACATGATTTTGGTCACTTCTATTCTGCAGAAAACTATGACATGCACGATGGAATATAAGGAATTTGTTTTGTTTCCTTAAATTTGAAACACTTTGTAAGTGATAATTAAGGTTCAATTGTCACAAATAACAAATGAAGAATTATTCGAACATTATTTGTTGTGTCTCTTCAGTCCTGAATGGAGCCGAAGTACACAAACTGGTGAACGCCGTTGTTGAGAAATTTGGAACTGACGCCACTGAGAAGCAGTGTGAGTCTGAGTGCACCACCATCTCCACCAACGACATCCTCGACATGGGTTGTGACTTCATGTGCACTGAGTACGTTTTATTTACATTTACATTGTATTTGTAATTTGGTTTTATATATTTCATTCAGTGTAGTTTCATTTTGTTTTAATGATTTACATTTGTACATATATGTATTTAACAATTGCTCAGATCGTTCCTTTCAATTTTTGCCTTACGATACAAGGTTAATTACTTTTGTAGTTACATTATCTGTAGTATATGTTTAATATGAACAGCAGGTTACATCAAGTCATGAAATATATGATTTCTTGACACGTCTTTTGTTTCGAAAAACATGATTTCTTTTTAAAGTGATTTCTGAAACATGAAATGTTCAAAATAAATGTCTGAATTGCTACAATTTACATCTCGAACTGTTCGTTTCATCGATACAAACGTGTAGCAATTCTATAGAAAATTATAGTTTGTATTTATGAAACATTTTCGTTTTTTTGTTCAGTTTGATAGTTAATTTCAAACCTACGATGCAATCGCTTGTCAATATTTAATTAAAATGCCTTGATTATTCATTTCAATCGAATGTCATAGATTTATTTTTAAATATTTACCAGGAAAGTATAACTTATGGCAAACTTTCTTCTGTTACAGAATCCAGTCCCTGATAAAAAAACTCCATGTTTAAATTACGAACTCAATAAAAAATCTTTTCATGTCTTGAAAGTTGTCTGTTGCAGTTGTTTATGGATTAAGAATTCACATTTAATTAATAACTTAACATTGATCATTAGTTCTTCCTGTGCTCCATTCTTTCCCAACAGAGGAAGCTCGTCATAAATTCCTATACAACTTCTCTCATAATACGAGCGTTTCTTGGTTTAGAAATGTAGAAGCTTGATTGATTGGCAATTAAATTTTGTTGTGCAATCAGCGACGCCGTTTTAAAAGTTAACATTCAAATCACCCAAGTACTTACCGTAAGCTTTCGGAAGCTAAACTTTATTTGAGTATGCTCCTTGCACTTAAGTCTTCTTTACAGAACACATTCGGCCTGTATGGCACCAAATATGTAATTCATGCTTAGGTGTTTTCATTGGCTGAAATATTGCCAGGTAGTTAATGTTGCAATATTATGCCGCTAATGGAAATTGCAAGACTCTCGAGAAGAGCTCTTATCATAACAGAAGTTGTATAGGAATTATACGGAAGTTCCTCTGTGGTGAGAGAATGCCATTGCTCTGATTCCTATCTCAACACACTAGTGTTTCCCATTTGCATTCAAACCTCTTTATGGCACGGAACGGAATAAGCAGTCGCACACAAGTGTCATGTTTTAGAAAAAGGAAACGCTTAATTTAACCATTTGTGCTCATTAGGATAATATTATCAACTGATTTTATTCTTGTTTCTGTATCTTCATTAATCACTCTAAGTATATGTCGACCTTTATCTCTATTAATCGAACGTAGCTGTTACAGCAAAACATGTTCGACAATGGCTGTTTTACAAGGTACACATGTACAGAGGTCAAACATTGCTTTTAAAATGAGAATCATGGTAATTATTGAAGAAACTTCTAATCCTACTCTTTAGACATTGTTTATCCTTAACAATCGAATAGCAATCATTTTTATCGCGACACTCATTAAAAAGCAGGTGAGTAATTCAAAAGCACTTTGCATATTCTTTAACAGCAAAACAACATTTGACATAAGTAAGTTTTATCCGTCATATAATGGTATTCAACTAATCAAGAGGTCTCCTCTTAAAGGAACTAATTCAATATGGCCCTAATGCTAACGCATAATCAGAGAAGTATATGGTATTGCTTTCAAATGGGGCAGTACCAAGATTTTGAGATAAAAAAGGGGATCTCACAAACACGAATAAAAAATTGCTAGAAAACGTATTTAATTAAAAGACGCATTTATAAAACGAAATACTTTGATTGGTTGAGCTATGCAAAACCATTTCCTTACCTAAAATCCTTGTTTCATCAGTGTTTTTTATACACCTCCCCTTACAATCACGAGAAAAACCTTTTAAAGGAAATCGTTTGTACCACTGCATGGGTGAACACAACTGATATATCAATGTTGGACAGGGTTAACTTTTCACCAGCAATAAATGTGGTCGCCCGACCATCCTGCTACTCACGCCCGTTATTGTTGAACTTTACTGTTAACGGGCAACTAAGCTTCATGCCACGACGCTTAAGAACCTTGCTGGTCTGTTTTCCCCTTTGACATTCTCTCCTAACAGAGGTGGCTCCCTCACAAATTCCTATACAACCGCTGTCTATTACGAACATTTCTTGGTCTAGAAATGTAGGAACCTGATTGGATGCAATCAAAGTTAGTTGTGCTATCAGCGACGCCGTTTCATTCAATTATTTCTCATCCTGCTATATCAGTGTACATGAATCCGCTCTAGCTCCTGCCTGATACCCTGATCTCTTTCGGGCTAAATCCCTCGTATGGCTGGGCGGCTTGATATTCGTGACTTTGCTCACCTGTTATTTTTTCAGCCAACGAAATGTCGTTATCCAAGGACCTTAAAGCTACTCTTTTGAAGTTAACGGACATTTCCATCCGGGTTGTGCCGCTGTTGCTTGATGCGAGTCATCTCATTTGCTGGTTAGAGAGCTAGCGATACGAGCTTTTAGGCTTGAAAGAGATCAGGGTATTAGGGAGGCGCGAGAGCGGATTCATATACGCTGATTTAGCAGGCTGATTATTTCCGTAAGCTTTCCAAAAGTTAAACTTTATTTGAATATGCACCTTGCACTTTGAGTCTTCTTTTCAGAACACATACGCCTCAATTAGCGACTGCATCATTGCATAGAAATAAGTTGTTCTCAAAAATCCAATTATATGAATTAATTGTTAAGTCAGTTCAGTGTAAATGTGAACATGAAAATCTGCTTTGTTTACAGAGCGAATAATTCGGACACTTCTTTGCAGCAAACAGCAAAGTATTGGATATCTTGTTTACTTCGATACTTTATATTAAGAGACTGACCTGGATTGAAATATGTGATCAACTGAAAAGGCCTATTGGTCGATATATTACGTGGAAATGGCATATACATGAGTTCTGACAATCTGTGTGTTTTTAAAATAATTATCTCTTTTGACATTAGTAACAAGGGCGAGTCTTGAGCTTATTTATTGAGCACACACACTAGAAGATATGAACGCCTTTATGAGTGCAGTTTCTTGATCAGACTCTGGATTCTGAAAATAAAAATTGATTGTTAAAATGTAGGTTAACTGCTTAACATTTATGAACTTACCTTTAATCGTTAAAATATTATATTATTAATCGTAATAAACAAGTGCCCAACAACAAGAGAGGTTAAAAAAAAACAAATCAAAACTACAAAATGCAGGTTTCACTAATATGTGTTGGTTAATGCTCTCTCTGTGTCTGTCTGTCTGTCTCTCTCTCTCTCACTCTCTCTCTCTCTCTCTCTCTCTCTCTCTCTCTCTCTCTCTCTCTCTCTCTCTCTCTCTCTCTCTCTCTCTCTCACACACACACACACACAACGTGTTCATATTCCCTTCCATGATATTTTAGGTACGCTTCTTTCACTTTCCAAATCGTACGTACCCCCTGCAGGCGAAGTCACAACCCAAGTCGAGGATGTCGTTAGTGAAGAGGATGGTACACTCCGACTCACACTGCTTCTCCGTGGCATCAGTACCGAACTTCTCAACGACAGAGTCTACCAGCTTGTGTAACTCCTGACCGTCAAAAACTGTAATCATGACTTGTAAATTTAAAAAATTTCTTTACAATTAATTGAAATTAAAAGCTTTGTATTTTGAAAATTTTCACACAATAGACAAAATTCTAGAATTTTGAAATGTTAGTTTAGTAATATTGTCTCTTAACATTTATTATAATTGAGTAAAAGTAAATGAAAGCGTTCAGTAGGTTATCTGAGCCTGACTACACTATTATTTCAACAGCCCATTATTACCAAATTTCTCTAAAGGAATTGGGCAACAGTTCTTAAATTTTGCCGACTTAACCAATCTTATGATGCGCACCTTGACTGACTAATCATTCGTATCGACTCTTTTGTATTTGATTTATAAAAATAATTGCCTATAGATAACACTAATGCTACACAACCACATCATTTAGCTCGACTTCTTTTTCCAAACCGAATATGTTTTTCTTTGGCCTACCTTTTGCAGAATACAAGTTCTAAATCTGCAGTATGTTAGCTTCCGCCATCAAGTTTCACAAATTGGGGTGTGAAAATATACTGTCCGGTTTTCAAGACAAAAAAACGACTTTACCCATGTTTTCCACAGCTATAGTGAAATTATTAATATCCAAATGGTATTTTTAAGCGACATCCATCATCAATATTATCGTGTGTAGTGTCACAATGACGACATAAGTATGGTGAGATTGAAAATAGTATGTTACACTAAAGTAACAGGAACTCACTATTCCCGAGAAGATTCCTCTTCTCAGCGAGAACACACACGAGGAGACAACAAACAATGATGGCGATCTTCATCTTGAACTGAAACGTATCACAGCACTTTTGGAATTCTGAAGAATACTCTCTTGTAGCAATTTAAGGGAAATTGTATTTCTACGAATTTCCCGAAATATTGATTATTTGATGTTATAGGTAAGTATATGCTGTTGTAGTGAGTGATTTTACATGAAATTGTAAGGAAAGTGTTTATGCGTTAAAGTTCGCTTTTGTAGACGATTGTCATTGTGTGTCATTGTGTGTCATTGTGGAACATAATTTATTATGTTCATGGCTCCCTATACTCGATGAATAATTTCATTTGACCAGCTACTCATCAAAATTTTTAGGTACAGCCTTTGCTTCGTATTTAGACATAAATGGTCAGAATCTTATGAAGAAAAATTATATAACTAACATTTAATATTGTTTAATAAAGAATAAGCATACAGGAGTTGGTCTTGTATTAAGCCACCCATTGAATGAGCTATTTGTACCAGAGAGTAAGAGACAGTTGATGTTACTTAGAATAAGATTAAATGTAAGTATAATACATTCATTTGCGTTAGGTCTTTCTTGGGCGAAGTCCATTAAGTTTAATTACGTTGAATGCATGAGCGTGTTTATAAGTAACGATATACCTCTTGACTAAATGCTTATGCAAGTTTCCCAAATACATATAGAGCGTGCAAAGAAGAGGTTAAATTCAAATATGATATGTCGGATAATATAACCAATGTTCAAATATTATTTAATGCTAAAAAGACATATCATATGCTGGAGATGCGGATTTCTAAATATATCTTAGCGATCAGTAATAGCGAGGTGACGCAGCCAACCGGACCTTCAATATATACCATGCGAGATTCACGTTAGCCATTTCTCTACGGGACATTATTGATTAGTTGTTCATGCATTTATAGTGATTGGAGCTGGAGAATTGACGATGTTTCTTGTTACAAGGTTAGTCTTATACAGAAAAACTATAAAGAGATACTCGTTATAATAGGAAATATTGCAAGTACAAATAAAAGATAAAAACGTTACATATGGACAGCTGAGTATAAAACTAAGTTTTTCAACATCATCTAAACTTAAAATTACATCTAAAATACTTGTACATTTTGATAAAAGTTGCGATCGCTCATTGGCATATAAAGGACAGTGTAATAAAACACTCATTCATTTTCAATAAAATCCTTACAGTAAAAACAGGTTCTTTCTTTTAAAGGACAAACCGTGTATTGACCAGTTTTAACTTTTAGTGGTGCTACTCCACATCCAAAAAGAACTAGTGATTTTCTCATTGCACGGGACTCAAATTTAAAAGAGCAATACGTACGTAGCTTATTACCACCTTGGCCATTAATACTTTTAACTCGCTACAGTACATTACAATCTCATTTAATTGATCTCCCTAATTACGTTTCCGCACTATTGTTACATGTTTACTTGTTATGATATATATGTACCCCAGTTCATATTTCCTAATTCCTCCTGATGAGGAAGTAAGCATATACTCCGAAACGTCGTGAATTTCGCAATAAAACAATTGCTATCCAGAAAATCGTTTTCTTTCTTATAGTCTGTAGACAATGAGTTAGTCAATTGGGTGAGTTCGGGTTTAACGTGTTTTGAATAATATTTAAACACGTGAATGACAAGCATCCAAAAGAGAGTGGACAGATCAGGGAGGAAGGGATCGAAAGGACGAGGGAAAGACGGAAAGAAAGGAATAGTGAGAGTTAGAAAGCAGGTTTTTACCACTATTTGTTTCACTGTATCTATTTAAATTATTCCACGTCAAAATCAGTACTTCGTAAGCCTTCAATTTGCACAAAAGTTTGCTTGGCATCTCCATGAACGTGATTTGATAAATCTATTAACGATGGCCAATCGCTGACTAAGACTTGTTTTGACTTAACCGTGCCCGTTGATCGAAATTTCCGGTAAAGTTCCTATGAACTAGCATTAAGGCAGTTATTTGTGTGAGTGTTATTGCACTTAACATCATCACACTGTCTCAAATGTATTTGTTGAACATAGTTGATTTTTCGGAAGGTAAACAGATTATTGATACGTAATTTTCAATCTCATCGTTGCAGACGAAATTGTTATTCATCATCACACTAGAATTTCCTAAAGTTTCTTAATTTCAGGTTCTTTACAAGACCACAGCTTGGCTCGTTACCCTTGAGATGCATTTATCTCGGGCTTTTTCTGGAAGAAATGGTCTGCAAGAAGCGACCATAGACGCAGTATAAGGGTCTCTGATAACATTCAAATGTCGGGCATTTGCAGATATCGAGTCAGTATTTTTCACGTTTGCCTCTCATGCAGTTACGGTATAGTGATAGCTTCTTTACCATGCAAAAACGAATAACAAAATGTGAATTGCGCCTACTCCTTTAGGAATGCTGCTTTACATTTTTTAGAAATGAAGACTTTTGCATAAACATCTTCAAATGATTTTCAAGCAAACGAAAAAGTTTGAAATGTTTGGTATCGCGCTGTAGTTTCAAATAATGGTGAAAAACAGATGTATTTTTAAACAAGTCCATCATTCTCCAAATCACTTGTGAGGGTTTTTTTCAGGAAGAGTGGAGTTGGAGAGAAGTTTTGTTACACCAATGTGAGACAAAGCTTTTTGTCAATATTGCTCACGAATTAAACATAGTTGCACTGCGTCTTTTTTTATTTCAGAAAGAAAACAGTTCACAGCGTCGATTTAAATTGCTTGGCTGAGGAGTTTTTGCAGAGACAGAGAAAAAAGTAAAGAAATTGACGCTTCGTATTAGTGTCATTCGTTACTGCCTTCTTAATTGATTTTAAAATTTGAAGTTTGTACAGATTTGCCAAACTAAACTATATTAAACTTACAATCAAGATACACTTAAAGCATTCTAAGATAAGATACGTGCACAAAATAACTTGGGGCTTCTTAATGTATGAGTTTATATTAAGGTGACATAAAACCAACATCATTCTTTAACTACGTTTAATAAACCCTACATGCAACATGAGCTAAGCACATGGTACAGGCAAGTTCGCCTCAGTCCTGTTGTTGATATAGCAAATATGTCATATCCATTAAGACCATAAACCAGTTTTTGAGCATATAACACTATTTTAATCGTTTACTGATCACAAGTTCAAAGTTGCAAAAGCTTGATGTTATAAAGTAATTATTCTAAAATGATGAATACGCCAAGAGATGATAGATACAATGTTTAAATGATAATCATATTTTGTCAACAACCTACCTTTTGAGAAAGAACAGTTAAATCACGACACTTTGCTTTATATAGAAACTGAGCACACGCAGTTCCTGATTTAAACCAGCCAATCCCAATCCTACAGATAAGGCATATCTAAATATGAATAAATGTGTTCATTATATTTTTAATCCCTTAAAAAGATCGTACGTTTATAAGTTTTTATTAACAGCTTTCAAGCTTGATAATGAAAAACGAGGTGACACCCGTACATACAGCAACTTTCAAAACCGAACAAACTGAAAACTAATTCTTTTGTTAATCTAAACTCTATACAAGTATCTAAAACGATTCATAATTTGAAAATATAATGAAACGAATATAAGAAATCTGTGAACTAAAATCTGATGTCAAAAAAATATGCAGATAAGATCTTAATAATAAAGTTTTCAAGTATATTTACATTTGTATAAATCTCAGCGTTACAAAACATTTGTTTGCATCTCCTATCAAGTTTTTTCATTGGGTTACTGTTTGGTAAGTCTCAAGGGCAGTTAATTTCAGTACAGATTTTCCTGATGAAGTTTCCAGGGGGGATTGCGTGATCGGAACATTATGCCAGGGGTTACAGAGGATTGATATTTCAGGGCAGTGCTATTGTACTCGTCGTTTGAATAGATAAAATATGACCCAGTTTAAAATATATATATCTAAGCATTAATAATCTTTTAAAATAAAAACCAAATTGTATGCACCAAATTTAACAGAAACACGTTTGTGCATTTTTAAAATTGTCAAACAAGTAGTTTACCATGGGTCAACGAGTCAACGAGTCAACGAGAGAGAGAGAGAGAGAGAGAGAGAGAGAGAGAGAGAGAGAGAGAGAGAGAGAGAGAGAGAGAGAGAGAGAGAGAGAGAGAGAGAGAGAGAGAGAGAGAGAGAGAGAGAGAGAGAGAGAGAGAGACTAATAGGAGCACAAGCTTTCGGTATTTCATAAGCACGCAAACCACCACACCACGTTAAGGTATTGAGCAAAGTGGTGATGCATGTATCATGGTTAGGAAAAGATGTGCCGTTATCTTGATTAGGATTAATGAAAACAATTTGCAATTTAGTCTGTCTACGTAATGTATTTACAACTTTACAACTATGAACTTACCGAGTTTGACAAGGATTCAGATAACTATTCACTCAGTCCATATGAATATCGAATCTGTCATATCTAACGTTAACTAATTCATATAATAAAAGAATGTATTTTTTAAACAATTCATCGTCTTGAATGCAAAACCATCAGACCATTTGAACAATATATGATATTTGAACAATCTGCTACATCAGCGTAATTAAATCCGCTCATCCAGCTCCTTCTAAATACCCTGATCTCTTTCGAGCCAAATCCCTCGTACGGCTTGCGCGGCCTGATGTTCGGGGCTGTGCGCACCTGTTATTATTTAAGCCAATGAAATGTCGTTATCCAAGGAGCTTGAAGCTACTGTTTTGAAGTTAACGGAATTTTCCATCCGGCTTGTGCCGCTGTTGCTGGTTAGATAGCTAGCGATACGAGGCTTTTGGCCTAAAGGATATCATGGTCTATGGAAGGAGCTCGATCAGCGGATTCAATTACACTGATGAAGAAGGATGAAATTTGGAGTGTTCTGAATAAAACCAGTTTAAGAATGTCTTAGTCCTTAATTCCTTTTTTCTAGTTAGACACACCTACTTTTCATTTAACACACTGGATATTGTTACATCATAATCTCTTAAATAATGTATTTGGCTTTATGCAGATAGTTATATATTATCATATTTAGATACATCAGTGCTGATTGTTTCAAATGTTTTCGGAATGTGACACCACTTGAGGTGATATGAGCTTGCTGGGACACTTTCTTTTACTTGCATAATTTTGTATTTTTGAACACCCCCGTCCCCATATATTAACAGTAGCATCAAGATAAATTTCCGGATAACAGTTCGATTATGCACCCCTGGCAGTGGGGTATCCTAATATTTCGTAACTGTTTGTGCAATAATGGTATAATAGCGTTATAGAGTTAGCCCTATAATAACGTATGTAACTTCAGATATGTAGTAAATATTTTGTTTAGTTTATGAAATGACTTCTAAAGTCATCCTCAGATATATAGTCATCACTAATCATCCCTTGATATTTTCATTCAAATCAACCTCCCTTAAAACATGTCATGGAATAGATAGCAGGCTAACAGGTTAATAAGAGATGTGAAAATAGGGGTTTGGTAACGCTGATTAACCCAGATAAACAGACAATATTACGGATAACAATTTCTACAATGACAGGCTGATTTCAATACAAAGTATTTATTGATATATTGATTGCTGTAAAATATGATAAAGGGTCAAGTTGTTTTCGTGTTGAAGAAATGAAATAACGTTGAAAACACGTTAAAACTGAATCAAGTTTGTTTAACTCATCTTATTTGGAAATTATAGCCTCGGATTCGGATTGGAATAGTTTGTGTTTGATGGTCTACAATCTTTATTCAGTACTCAGAAGGTCCAAGTCTATTGTACATAACATTTCCATTTGTTAATACAGATCTATCACATTTAAGATACATTTGTATACATTCTGTATACAGATTCGTAAAATTTAATACATGGACAAGTTCTCGGTCTTCATTATATAAACTGTTTAAAAGTTTGGAGAATTTAAACATATTTTGGTAAACAGTATATTTCTTTGACATATTGTTTTCGAATTTACTGTAGATAGGACATATAAGTGGAAAAAGGTATTCATTTCAATGGGGAACCGTGACGTACTAATACGCTAGGTGGGGCGTCGGAATTTCCGTCCCGGAAGTATCGCTAGTGTAATGAAGCAACACGGTGAGCGAAGTTTTGACGGGCGGAAATTTAAAGAAAAGGAAAGATACAACGTATGACAGCGATATCAGGTATGATGATCAAACATCTACATCACATATGTAAACCCTGAAGCTGAAATTGTTGTTGAAATTTAGGAGAACTCTATGAACGGAGAGGCATGTATACCGTCGCCCTCGCGTCATGCGCCACCACTGGACTCAATACCTTTAATGTGGTGTGGTGGTTTGCGTGCTTCAGGGACCCCAAGAGCTATGCCAGCTGGAGCTTTCATGCTCCTGGTAGGGACACCCAAGCTGGACAGGTCGACGGGTAGAAGCCAGACTAAATTTGAGTCCTTCTAAAACCTGTTGTCTATCTCTCACTATGCCTTTCTTTCCGTCTTTTCCCTCAACCTTTCGATCCCTTTCTCGCGTATCTGTCCACTCTCTTTTGGATGCTTGTCATCCACGTGTTTAATAACTGAAATATTGTTCAAAGCACGTTAAAACCCAACTCACTCACTCACTCATTCACTCGCGTCATGCGACCGGTCCGAATAAATAAAAATTTATAATCTATTTAACTCTTAGCCAATCTTCACTGTCAAAATTAGATTTATTTTGTCTTTTGCTCTATTTCTATTAACTTTCTATTGATATTTTTATTTCTTAATATTTCTAATATATTATTTTGACCATCTCGGGTTCAATTTTCACATTCAATAGCCAAAATAATTTTATCATTCGTCATTACAAAAATTTCTCATAAAGTTGCAAATTAACTAAACAAATAAAAGGTATTTCATGGGCTGGAATTTCTAATTTCACTGGCAAATTCTTGCAACACACTGACAGCAACAAATCTTAATTCAAATATATTAGTCCTTGTATCTAAAATAAGCTTTAACACTAAAATCTTACATGAATAAATCATTATTGACAAGATCAAGGGTATCTCTTTATCCTTAAATCTTCAATTTGAATAAATAAAAGTAATAAATCAGTTTTTGTGAAATTATCATGTGGAATAATTGGTACAAGTGGTGTTACTTTAAAAATAAAGCCTAATAAATTTTCTTTAATTCAAAGGATAAATAAACATTCAATTCAAGATGAATTTCCAGAGGCTACAATTTAAATTCATAAATTTCTATTCAATTTAATTTTCTGAAAAAATATACAATGATAGCAAATGTGTTGATTCCTTAAGCAATTAAATATTACTTTGAATTATCTATGTATAATGAGCGAAATCTGTATTTATTCCTTCATTTGTGTTGCTTTTATGTTGAATTTTATTTATGAATGCAGCCTTGAGCATCACCCGAAAGGCTCAATTCTTGCTACATAATTAATTTATGTGTCAAGTAGCCATGGACTAGTAATTGAGTAAATTTACCTGTATATATATATATATATATATATATATATATATATATATATATATATATATATATATATATTTGTTCACACTTTTCACACCAACATGTCATGTATTTTTCCTTTGATTTTCTCAAATGTGTCCACTATTGACAGGTAGTACAGATACTTGTTTTGTGTTTCAGATCAATCTTTACCCTCCTCAAGTCAGTTCATGTGTCAGCAGAAAATTGGGAAACCAAACTTTGCAATTGTAAAATAATTCTCTTCAAAATCCAAAATGAAACATTATCAATCACTTAAAAAAGTTGTTTTAAATTTTTTTTATCATCTTCTTTTTTGTTTTGCTCAAAACATGACACCCAGCTGTCAAGCTGCCACAATTATTACCTTTGCCCCCTTTCATTTGTAACGTTGACATGAAAGTAGAGATTGAGTAAGCATCATGTTATGAATTTTTGGATATACTCATGAATTCATGCCTTTCAAATCTGAATTTTGAAATATTAAATATTTTAGAACTTGCTTTATTGAAGTTATAGCTGTTTCATAAGTTCACACTGTTGTAGTCCAATTACTCAAGTGATTGATTTATTGTTGTGCGCAATGTATCAAAAATGATTTCCATTTCCATATAAAATGAAAGTTTTACAACTTGGAAACTGAAAAATTAAGCAATCTTTTCGAAAATTTGGGTTGCTAATGAAATTTTACAGAAGTTTATGATATTGCCATTTTTCAACAATTTGAACTTTAGGAAATAAATAAAGATATCAATAGGTCATTTGGGCAAAATATCTCCCACTGTTTTATTGGCATGCACTGACAGGAAATAGGAATTTAAAAAATACTTGCATATATTCACAAAGTCACCTCAGTAAAAGTTCTGTGTTTGACATGTTTGTTCAAGGCTTTCAAATGTTTCCAGTGAAGTGGAGCAATAAGTCACTCAGGCATGTATGAAATCAATGGCAGTTTTAATTAATGTATTTTGATAAGAGGCAAGAGCCTGACTTAATGTTCAGTGAATTTGACTTTTCACCACTGGTACTATTAGAAATTAAGATACATATATATGATACATATTTAATTAAAACTTTCAAAAGCTAAGATTTTAAACTTCATACTTCCCAATATTGTCATATCCAACCACTCTTAAATAGTTGAGCCTAAAACAGTTTCCCAAATAGAAGGGATCCCCAAAAATGGGTGTATTGGATAAAATCCCCTCTATAGCTAAAACAGTGGGATTTTTTGGAGAGGTAATTGGATATTTAAAAAACATGATATTTTAAAGAATTCCTTATAAAAATAATATATTAACAAAATTTAAAAATCAACTGTCTAGTTCTGTTTTCAGCTTTTTTTTATTCAATATTGGTACACTTGTGAACTTAATTTGAACAACTTGTTTATGTTAGTGATCGCCTTTTAGTTTTAAGGGCAGTGTTCTGACAAGCATTTTCAAACTTGGGACCAATGGTCCCACTTCAGAAAAAAAATGGGGTAAATTTTTCCTGGGTAAGGGTCTAGTCAGTTACAAGTACCTAAATCAATCAAAAATCAAACTTGATTAAATTATTTCTATTGCTTCTATTTACAATATGCGCAAATTTATGCCTGCATTCATATACAATAAAAAATTAATTCATTTGAAGATTTTAATGCACTTATCTATGACTATCCTAAAATGTCTGATTAATGACAGTACAAGTTTTAGGAATAAATCCTGAAATAATTTGAAACTTTGAAGATAAACATATAGATAGACAATGAAGCCACACTGACTGGTCAATGTATTTCTGTTATAAGGCATTTTACTTTTAGAATAATTCAGTTTACAAAATTAAACCGTATTACCCTGATTGAAAAAGTTGCCTTTTTTAAAATGTGTATTTCTAACTCAACTCTGACACAACAACGTTATTATACACATTTGAAAATAAATTTTAAAAACAGTCATTCATATTTTGTGTAAAATAAAATTAATTTATTTGTCATTATCAGTAAAATATATTTGCTTTTGTAGCAATACTTATTATCTGAAAAAAATTAATTATTTAATTCCAAAAATCAGAATAGCGGAAAGGATTATTTTGACACCTCGTCAAGGAGGATCAAACTCCCATCTATGATCATGACGTCAGCATATCGTTTACGGCCGTCGCGCGAACTGTGCTATCATTTTCAATAAGGAACAAATACTTGGGTCTGATAATATTGATCACTGTCAAATGTGAAATCTTCTTTAATTTACACATAATTAAAAAATCTATATCATAATAATTTCATTATATTGAAAATAAGATTGACAACGAAAGTAACCTCATTTGATTTACTTCCGGGTTCGGAAAATTCGTGCCCGCGATTTACGATTGTCATGTTAAACATGTCATGGTTAGAATGCTTTTATTCTATGGAAAATATTTCGCAAACATCCTTTTGTCGCTGTAAAACTGAAAAGGCAATTTAAATATAATCCTTTGAGAAACATTTAGCACCAACATATTACACGTCACTGTCGCTCAAGGCATTTTGCTGTGAACACCACACCACATTCTCCATAAACCATGACATGAGAGTATATGGAAGGAGCTCGATCGGCGGATTCAATTACGCTGATGAAGCAGGATGAGAACAATCTTTCATTGTTACTAGTCTTCCACCATTTCTAAACACCACTACCTTTGTTTTCTTTAGATTTACTGTTAATTTTGAAATATACAAAAATTCTCCAGTTCATGTATTTGCTTTTGTAAACCAATAACGGTACTTGATATCAAAACGATATCATCAGCAAAAAGAAATAGTTTGAAAACATCCTTTGTGTTTGATTGTCAAAACATCTTAATACTTAACTGGACCATCTGTAGTCGTAGAGGAAATAATGAAACAAAATCCACTGGCCGCCATTTTTGTGTGAGCACCTTCCAATCATTTGAGGTAAGGTTTTTATTTTTAAGTCTTTTAATTTTAGCGCAATTGTTCGTCAAGTGATGGAAATAAACGTGGTTGAAGAAAGGTAAGTAAAATTAAATGGTCAGTCAAAGATCCAAAACATCTTTAATTCGTAGCTGCATATTCCTTACTTAAATATAGCAATCTTTTAAAAAGAAAGTATTTTAACAACCGCAAGTTAGCCATGTACTATATTATGGAAAGAGTCATTATATTCATATTTGAAATTTCATAAATAATTATATTTCATATGAAATCGCCTTTTATTGGAATTTCATAACTTATTCAGCAGTTGTATATTGCATTTTCCCTGAATCAAAGTCAATCTAAATAGATATCATAGCTATCAAGTTGGATAAAGTAACCAATCACAAACAAGTTTCTATCATACCTTGGTAGAATATATAATTTATATAATGAGCCAATGACAATATTTATGACATCCGCGTAGTCCCTGTAGTCCTAGTGTCCAAGTGTGAAATCGGCTACGCTGGAAGTGCTTCTAAAATCTCCAACATAAGTAAGTAACTCATTTAATAATTCAGAGATTTTTTATTGACCACATAAACGTTTGCAAAGAGTACAACTGTTCAGGAAATAAATCGGTTTATGTGTGGAATTTTTGTATCAGGCTCTGGATTCTGAAATAGAAAAACAACAAAACCGTAGATATAGGAGTGGACAACATTCACGATAATTCTGAAATAAAAGATTATCTTTTACTTAGATTATATTTAATTTATTTACTTACTTACATATTTTCTAAATTATCAATCTGACGTTTTTCTATCGCAATCCATCTATCCACCTTTTAATCAATCCATTTATTTTCTGCACTGATTTACACATATTTAAACACATAAAAAAAGTGTATATCAAACAGTCAAATGGTAACACGTTCAAATTCAAATTTGAATCATGAATTTAAAAGTTTTACTATCATTTTCATCTTTACTCCATTGATAATATATTGTAAGTATAATAACGAATACTAACTCTTTGCAGGCGAAGTCACAGCCCAAGTCGAGGATGTCGTTGGTGGAGATGGTGGTGCACTCAGACTCGCACTGCTTCTCAGTGGCGTCGGTTCCAAACTTCTCAATAACAGAGTTCACCAAATTGTGTAATTCACCGCCGTTGAGGACTGAAAATACGATATGAAATCTAAATATGACTTTCAAAAATACAAAATCAATAATGCAATAACACAAACATGTTACGTGGAACATTGAGGACAGAAAATATGAAATTAAGACTAAACATGACTTTTATGATAAATAAAATCAATAAGGCAATGAAACAGACATGTGACGTAGTATGTCTGCAGACACAAACAAACAGATTTTACGTAAATATCAGTGAACAAAAATGGTATACGTATTACAAGACTCATTTTCTCCAACAGAGGTAACTAAAATCATTATCACAAAGAAAACAGTTCTTGCATTAAAGGCTTCCTTGTTTTAACCCAGACCTATCCCATAATTCAGTCGCTATATGACATGACGTTTTCTGTCAAGTGCAAAGTACACAGTAAAAACGTCTAGGTTTTTCAAAGCATATGGCAACTATTGAGGCCTTCTGAAAGATAAAATGAATAAAATGACTAGCTCAAAGTAATTCACAATTCAGGAACCCACACCTTTACTCCATGAAGAAGGTTTCAAAGTCATCCACAATCTAAGAAATGTTGCTAATTCTACATATAACTAGAATATCTTCGAGCAAGAAAAAACTTACGGATTACCACATACAATTAACATAAATACCAGCTGCAAGAGCGTGAAAGCTAAGGAAATCAATAAGGAATCAACTCACAAAGTGAAGATTTCAAACCCATTTTCAATCTCGGTGAAACTAACAATAGAGAAGAACTTAGGCTCTTTTACTATTAAGAAATCGATACTGTGCTCTATACGTTCTACATACGAGTTAAACGTCTGCCACAATCTAGAATTTCATACATGAAGACATTAAAAAATTAATTCTTTGTCAGGTCCTCGTTTTTTTCAATTGATATGATTAGAAATAAATGTATACAAGGGAACCAAACAATGGAAAATCAGACAACGAAGGTCAATCCTTTACCATTTGACGGTCATTTTATCAACACATGGCTACTATTTTAAATATATACTCACTGCTTCCGAGGAAAGCTCTCTTCTCAGCAAGAACACACACAAGAAGACAACACACAATGATGGCGACTTTCATCTTGATCTGAAAATAATAAATGTTATTTTTTTATCATTGAAATTGTCAATAAAACTGATAAAAATGCTTTTGATGAAAAATAATCTAATTTTCAAGTTGTTAAAACATGTTAACTTGGGTTTTGAGCATAGTTGTGAGGAAATTCATTCTAAAGATTATTTGAATGATTTAATGAATGAATGCGATTTAATTTTTGATTACTTTTGAGAGGATAAACAAAAGAGAAAAAGGAATTCTGGGAAAAATTGGCAAGAGAGGACAAACAGTGAAAGAATAGTTTATGCAGTTTCAATGCTTTTGTCAAAAAGATCAAATTAACATCCAAACCATAAGGGATATTAACTGTTTTCAGTTATGAATGGTTTCTATGGATGAACTGACAGATAGAGACTGAGACATCACAGTTCAAGTATCAGAAAACTGAACCACATTAGGGAAACATCTTGTTATGAGATGAACAAACAACACATCCACATTAACACCATAAGAGATGTTTTGTGCTGTCAGTGAAGTATCATTTCTATGTGATAGATTGCCATTGTGAGACAAAAACGTTATAGTATTGGATGAACTGACATGTTGAGACTGAAGTATCCTAAAACTAAACCACATTAGGGAAACATCTCGTTATGAGATGACAAACAACATATCCACATTAACACCATAAGAGATGTTTTGTGCTGTCAGTGAAGTATGGTTTATAGATTTTCGTGCTGAGACGGAAACATTTTAGTTTGAATGTCCGTTAACTAAAACACAATTTTGAAACGCCTCATTAAGATTTAAAAATCAAACAATAAATAAAACCAAGCCAGAGAAAAATGCCTAATGTTTCCAACCACGGATTGTGATAGCTGTGAAAAGCTTTTGGTACTCAAGGTTGATCAAACTATTTTTCTTAAGATACTTACCTTTATGGTAAAGGTAGATTCTAAACGAATGTGTCCATTTATATACACTAGAACCAAGACAGCTGTGATTTCCCAGCCAAGCCCATTTGAAGGATATGCAATCGCCAATTGAAACGTGCTTTGAGATAAAGTGAACTTCTAGAAATATAAAACAAAGGAACTTGTCAATGATAACGTTACGTGAAATGTGTCTGCCTTTTTCGTTCTGGGATTGCTGTTATGTTAACTAACACATCATGGCCATGTTTAAAAACTAAATCAATTCAGATTTTCTTCAGTTTAGAAAGTTATCGTAGGTAGACATTTGGTTTGAACATAACTGTTTTATTGATTTATATTTAATATATTAACCCCGAATTATATTGTCTTTGACTGATCAGTCATTGTTTTCAATGTTTAGATTTAAATTTTAAAAATTACATTCGGTGAACACGTTGACAGAGAGACAGACTGTATTTGTATATAAGTGGTCCTGTGGCCAATAGTAAATTGTAAAATCCAATTAACAATTGTAATATTTTCTTAACTTAAATATGTGGTACAACATAAGAGCTAACTTAGAAAAAAATCAACACTTTCAGTGTGCATTAACAGAGGGACTTTAGTTAGGGAAGGTTGGTTATAGAATAAGCATGACAGATATTTTACTCAGATTTCTAAATATTTTGGACAAAGTAGTAATACATGATACTCATGGCAGAGTATGTTGTCATGTTTATCTTTTACATGTGGTAGTTGTCAGCGTTTGTCATATAATCTAACATTATTATATTATATTTTATCAAAACTTGCACATTAATTCATTCAGGTTATAACTTGTCTGATGGTATCACACACCGTATGACTTGTACAGTAATTTAATACAGGTTAAAATTTGTAAACAAATTATGAATTTTGTATTCAAATCTTCTGATAGGCGAAGGCTCTGCTTGACAACAGCAAAATTCAGGGTTCGATTCCCACTGTTGTGGGCGGATTTCAATAATCAAAACAGAAAGAAATCTTTTCACGATGTCTTGAACAAACTCGACCTCACTCACATTTGTACGTTCATGGTATTTTTTTTTTATCTAGAAAAATAGATATTGTCTTTATTTATATTTCTATATATGAAAGAAATAAAGGGATGGTTCTAACAGTTTTAAATGATATATAATAAATATAAATGAAATCAATTTTTTTCCTTGTATTTTTTCACTCTTTCAAATAAAGAAGATATACTTCAGTCTAACTTTGCATGTACTTTCGTGATTAACATAAAATATCGGGACAGAAAACATTAACAGTGCGGCCAAAAAATAAACAATTTGCAATTCATTTCTACTATAACAAAAAATAAAATAGAAAGAAAAGTACCATTCGCTTATAATTTTAGAAGTGAATTGCACTGTTAATTGTTGTTTTTAGTATTTAAAAGATAAGCAGTTCCCCAAAGCAGAAATCAGCAGATGATCAGAAAATTCACATCTGTGAAACACCATCAATGTTAAAGTGGACTGATATTAAGTCCGTCAAAACACCTCAGCTCAATGTTGGGATTCTCTTGTTCACTAACAAAAAAGAGCCATCTGGTAGCAAGCACTGACAGATTGACAAGTGGTTCATGGTTTATGGCACAAGTGGCCGTTGTTCGAATGTGATGTCGGAGACATTTATCTCTGCTCACATCTGAGCTATATATATATATATATATATATATATATATATATATATATATATATATATATATATATATATATATATATATATATAAACACATTTGTTGAAGAAAACCAAGATGATTTATTCACAAATACTTTCGACCATAAGGTCTCATCAGGTAAATGACGTTGAGTCGGTTATGACGTCATGATTATGACGTCACAATACATTGCTTAGATACATATGTTGCGTAGATACATTACGAATATATAGACTGCATGCTACTTATGTAGCGCAATACAAAACATACTTGCAAATGGACATTGAATTGAAGAATATTAGATTAAAGTTTTAAAATAAGCTTTGGCTTTAGTTTATTAATAAATAATAATTCCTTTTCCGCCAAGCGATTCGATTCAGTGGAATCAACTTTGTATATCGGGAAAACAGAATACATATTTTTTTCCACATGTTTCCATACATATATATATATATATATATATATATATATGTATATATATATATATATATATATACCACTAGGTAAATAAGTGTAGGCGTGAGTTGAAATTGCAAAGGGTAAAATATTACTTCTTTGTTAGTTTCGCCCGACCTTTCGCTATTAAATATCGCGTCTTTGCTATTAAGGGTTGTAATATGACATGAAGACATGAATCACTTCTTCAGATTTTCCATAAAAACATAAGTTTTTGCCAAATGTATTATTATCAGATAGTCAAAACATCTCATTACTCAACTCGACCATCTGCAGTCAAAGAGGAAAGTAGAAAGCAAAATACACTGGCCAACATTTTGTGTTAGCATCTTTGAATTATTTGAGCCAGGGAAATTCATCATCATGATTTAACCGATCATTTTACGTTCATTTTATCACTTTTGCTTTGGTGCAAGTGGAAACCTCATTTTCGTTTATTATCATTTAATTTATCTATCAAAACGTAACATTGCCCCTTAAAATACCAGTTTACGATGTTTCAACTTATTATTGTGTCTGGTGTGGTTATTACTGCTATGGTTGTAAGCAAAATACATGAGGGTTTTGGTTTTTTCTTGTGATCCATTTTAGGGCAACAGTTCGCAAAGTGTTTGTAATGAACGTAGTTGCTGAAAGGTACTACAGTAAAATGTAAAGAACTGTCAAATATCCCAAGAATTATCATAACATCGATAATTCACAGCTGTATATAACCTAAACTGAATATGACAAAATTGTAAAAAGGAAGTACTGCAGCAAATAGGGGCTTAGAAATAAAATGGATGGCGTCATTATGGAAAGAATTGTTATATTTTATATCGTAATGATATCATTCAACCAAAGACTCATCATTGACATGAATTTCTGCAATAATGTAATTTCATATGAAATTACCTTTTATTCGAATATCATATCATAATAGCATTTTTCGAGCCCATCAAGATATATAAGCTATCAAGTTGGATAAAGTAACCAATCACACTAACGTTTCTGTCAAACCATGGTAGAATACATAAAGGGCCAATGACTACGTAGGTGGGATCCGCGTAGTCCTTGTAGTCCAAAGTACCCAAGTGTGAAATCGGCTACGCATGAAGCGCTTGTAAAATCTCCAACATAAGTAAATAAGTCATTGAATAGTTCAGAGATTTTTTTATTGACCACATATATGTTTGAAGAGTTACAATTTTTCAAGAAAACAATCAGTTTAATGGTGGAATTTTTGTATCAGGCTCTGGATTCTGAAATAGAAAAACAACAAAATCGTAATTCACGATAATTCTGAAATAAAAGATTATCTTATATCTATTTACTTACTTACTTATTTTCTTACTTATTCATCTGACCTATTATCTATCGCAATCCATCTATCCATCTTTCAATCAATCCATTTATTTTCTGCACTGATTTACACATATTTAAACACATAAAAAAAGTGTATATCAAACCGTCAAATGGTAACACGTTAATTCAAATTTTAAATATAAATTTAATAGTTTACTATTTTTTTCATCTTTACACTATTGATAAGCTATTGTTAGTATAATAACGAATACGAACTCTTTGCAGGCGAAGTCACAGCCCAAGTCGAGGATGTCGTTGGTGGAGATGGTGGTGCACTCAGACTCGCACTGCTGCTCAGTGGCGTCGGTTCCAAACTTCCCAATAACAGAGTTCACCAAATTGTGCAATTCACCGCCGTTGAGGACTGAAAATACGATATGAAATCTAACTATGACTTTCAAAAATACAAAATCAATAAAGCAATAACACAAACATGTTACGTGGTAGGTCAGCACATAACAAACAGAGTTTATGTACATATGAGTGAACGAAAATGGTATTACAAGACTCATTCTCTCCAAAAGAAGTAACTCAATTTTGCTTATTTTACATATAACTTAAATAACTTCCAGAAAAAAAATCTGGATATATTTTTATTTACACCTCACGGATTACTACATACAATTAACATAAATACAAGCTGCAACAGCGTAAAAGGAATCAATACCTATATTTCCAAACTCTCCAAATAAAGAATTCAAAACCATTTTCAATCAAAACAATTAACAAATTCCAGGAATTGACACCTTAACTCCATAAATCTAACAATATATAGAGACTTAGACCCTTTTACTATCAATAAATCGACACTGTGCTCTATACTTTCTATACGAGATAAAAGTATATCACAATCTATACATGAAGATTTTAAAAAGTTAATACTTTGCCAGGTCCTCAGGTTTTTTTCAATTGCATGCTGCTAAATCAGCGTAACTGAATCCGTTCAGCTACTTCCTACATGTAATACTCTTATCTCATTCGGTCCAAATGCCTCGTGCACCTGGCGCGGCTTAATTTTCGTGGCTTAGTTTACCTGTTATTTTTTTCAGCTCATTAAATGTCGTTATGCAAGGAGCTTAAAGCCACTATCTTTAACTCAACGGATGTTCCATCCGAGTTGTGCCGCTGTTGCTGAATGTGTGTCGTCTCATTGGTTGTTTCGATAGCTAGTGATACGGGGCTTTTGGCTTGAAGGAGATCAGGGTACTAGAAGGTGCTGAGAGGATTCAAACACGCTGATTAAGCAGGTTGCACATGGCATCATTTATATATATACTCACTGCTTCCGAGGAAAGCTCTCTTCTCAGCAAGAACACACACAAGAAGACAACACACAATGATGGCGACTTTCATCTTGAACTGAAAATAATAAATGTAATGTTTTAATCATTGATATTGTCACTTAAACTGATAAAAACTGCTTTTTATGCAAATAATTTAGTTTAGAAAATGTTAACTTGGGTTTTGAGCATAGTTGTGAGGAAATTCATTCTTAAGATTATTTCAAATAAACGAATATAGATATTTTTGTATGTATATATATATATATACAGATAGATAGATAGATAGATTATAATCATTTATAATTTTGTAATGGGTGATTATTGGTGTTAGAAGAGTTGTTGATGAAATGAATCTATGCGATTAGGATATTACGAATAGGATCATTTTCCACTAATTGATTACTTTTCAGTGGAGAGACAAAAAAGAAAAAGGAATTATGGAACAAATTGGCACTAGAGGACAAAAAGTTAAAGCGTAGTTTATAGAATGGTCCTCTGGTTTGTCCTCTGGTTGTTAGTGTCGATGCTTTCATTCCTATTGTCAAAAGTGGCATGATCAAATGAACATCCAAACCATAAGGGATATTAACTGTTTTCAATTAAGTATGGTTTCTATGGATGAACTGACAGAAAAAGACTGACACATTATAGTTCAAGTATACCAAAACTAAACAACATTAGTGAAACATCTGGTTATGTGAAAACCAATAGCGTATCCACATTTATACCATAAGGGATGTTTTGTGCTGTCAGTGAAGTATGATTTCTATGTGATAGATTGCCGTTGTGAGACAAAAAAGTTATAGTTTCAGTGTCCCCAAAGTAAAAAACAAATTTGAAACGCCTCGTTAAGAGAAAAGAAAATACCATAAGCTAGAAAGAGAACCATTTTAAACGGGGAAAATGCCTAATACACTCCTTAATTGTGTTATAAACATTTGATAGAAACTTTTCGTACTCAAAGGTTAGATAAACAATTTTTGCTTAGATACTTACGCTTATGGAAAAGGTAGGCTCTAAACAAGTGTGTCCATATATATACAGTAAAACCAAGACAGCTGTGGTTACCCTGCCAAGCCCATTTGAATGATATGCAAATCTTGAACGTGCCTGAAAAATTGAGCTAAGGTGAAGTTCTAGAAAGATAACACAAAGGAACTTGTCAATGATACCGTTACGTGAAATGTGTCTGCCTTATTAGTTCTGGGATTGCTGTTTTGATCACTTACACATCATGGCCAAATTAAAAAAACTAAATCAATTCTGAATTTTTTTCAGTTTAGAAAGTTATCAAGTGTGGCAAAGGGTTTGAAAATTACTCTTTCATTACTTGATATTTAAGATATTAACCCCGAAAGTATGTTTTTCGACCAGTCATTGTTTTCAAGGTTAAAATTAGTAAAAAAAACTTGGCATCCGGTCGCAAGTAACATTTTATATGTGGTGGATGTCAACGTTTGTTATATAATTTAACTCTTTCTAGGGATTTTTGGTTACCAGGAAACCGGGCCTTTATTTTCGAAGCTCTCTTAAAGCAAGGCTACTAGGAAATGAATTTTGGCTTAGCAAAGAAAACACAAACAGTGAAATCTTTCCAGAAGGATACCAGTCAAATGTATTCCGGAAGGACAGAAACAAGAACGGAGGTGGCGTCTTTGTTCTAGTCCATGACAATATACAAGCACACGCAGTGGAAAGAGAGGACACACACTGTGAACTAGTTTGGGCAGAAATACAGACAAGAGAAAAATCCATTGTCATAGGCTCATACTACAGACCCCCCGAACGCCCCCATTGACAGCTTACAGAACCTGTCGCAATCAACAAGCGAGAAAAAAGACAAACACGTCATCATCGGCGGTGATTTCAACCTGCCTCATATCAATTGGAACCAAACCACAGTGAAGCCTGGGGCGATTACAGCAGCACAGCACAGTGAACTACTAAACATGCTTGATGAACATGGACTGGAGCAAATGCAGCGGTATCCAACCAGAAAGGAAAACATCCTTGACCTATACATCACAAACCACCCCATCCTGGTGAAAACCTGTGACACTGTTCCTGGCATTTCCGACCATCATATGGTGATACTTGACTTTGATATCAAACCTTCCTACAATAAACCAAAGAGAAGGAAAATACACATATTCAAGAAAGCAAACCTAGAGACCGTTAAACAGAAAATAACAACACTCAGCGACAAGGTAATAGAAACAAACAACACAGTCGAAGAGAAACGGACAGAATTGAAACGTGGCATGGAAGAAATAATGGAAAATAACATCCCATCGAAAATGACATCAAAACAGCATAATCTACCATGGATCACAAACAAGGCACGAAAGATGATAAGAAGGAAACACAAACTGTTTGCAAAGGCAAAGGTTACAAACAAAGAAGAAGAATGGGACAAATATCGGGAGAGTAAGCGTATTACTCAGAAAGAAGCCAGACAAGCACACTGGAACTATGTGAATAACATCATGGAGAAGTCATTAGTAGAAGGAAACAACAAAAGCTTTTGGAAATACATAAAGAATCGCAGGAAAGACAACATCGGAGTAGCCGGAATAAAATTCAGTGGGGCCCTATACCAGGACAGTAAAATAAAAGCAAACCTACTAAACATGCAATTCCTATCCGTTTTTACAAAAGAAAACTCAAATGAACAACTTCCAACCCTAACTCAACCAAACTACCCGCCTATTTCTGACATCCACATCACAGTCGCAGGTGTTTGTAAACTTCTTCAAAACATCAACACCAGTAAAGCCAGTGGACCAGACAACATCCCAAACTGGATATTAAATAACTGTGCAGCAGAAATAGCACCATGCATTACCGACATCTTTCAGCAAAGCTTGGATACAGGCACCCTACCATCAGACTGGAGAGATGCTAACATCACTCCCGTATTCAAAAAAGGTGACAAACACACTGCAAGCAACTACCGACCAGTCTCTCTGACAAGCGTTCTATGCAAAACCTTGGAACACATCTTATGCAGACACACCCTACAACATCTGGAGAAACTCAGCATCTTGACATCCCTGCAACATGGTTTCAGATCCGGTCACTCCTGCGAAAGCCAACTCGTAATTACCATGCATGACATCATGAAATCTTTCGACCGCAAGATACAGACAGATCTAATAATACTAGATTTCAGTAAGGCATTCGACACAGTGCCCTTAAACAAACTATTGCATAAACTCAACCATTATGGAATAAACGGCAACATATAGGTAGGGTACAACAGGTAGTCATCGAGGGAGAAATTTCAGACTCCTGCCCTGTTGCATCTGGCGTTCCTCAGGGTACAGTCCTCGGACCACTCCTCTTTCTCCTACACATAAATGACCTACCATCACACGTGAAATCCCAATTAAGACTCTTTGCAGATGATTGCTTGTTATACCGCTCCATCAAAACCATCAGTGACCAACATCAGCTACAACAAGACCTTCAAGCACTAGGGGAATGCGTTTCAACACCACCAAATGCTATCTCATAACCGTTCAGTACGTTCAGTTATTGAATATTCATGTGTGGTGTGGGATCCATACCTAAAGAAGGACACCGACAAACTGGAGCAAATACAGCGGAGAGCAGCCAGGTTCGTGAAGAACGACTACAGCAGAGATAGCAGTGTTACAGCGATGCTCCGTGAACTCAAGTGGCAGCCACTTGCAGACAGACGGAGAGACAAGCGACTGACCCTGCTATCTTCGATCATCAACGACCTGGTAGCGATCCCCGCCGATCAACATCTCCAACATAACACCAGACCAGCCAGAAATAGACATTCAAAAACTCTGATCACCCATACATGCCAGACCGACATCTTCAAACATTCATTCATCCCCCGCACAGTTATAGACTGGAACTCATTAACAGAAACCTCAGTGAACAGTGAAACAGTGGACGAATTTAAGCCTCACTGTCTCCTACTAAACCATACTCCTTACTAAACTCTCCGTGGTGCGCACACACCAAACCTGAAGAAATCATTGCTCAGTATTGAGTCAATCTTCAGTATCCATACAAATACAGGTACAGAAGGCTAGTCCTAAGTACCATACATCAAAATTGGCCTATGATTGTCTTAATGCTGATTGAGCTTCGAAAATCTTGGCTCAGGAGGCCAACTAATGGAAAACACAAAGTGTCGAGTATAGCTGCATACCGAAAGTTTGTTCACTTACCACGAAGTAGTGCAAATATCATGTAATTTGGGTTTCGTTTCAACGTCAATAGAATAACTACGGCAAAACTAAAAATGGATCACCCACTGTCACAATAGCCATTCTTTAATTCATTTTGGAATCGTCTTGTCTCTCGTGCAAAAATTCGAATGTTGGTATATTGGTATAAACAGAAGGGGTCATATTTTCGAAATTTCGATTTCATTAAATGTCAAATGAAATCTTCCATATCGACTCTCTGAGATTAAAACCAACATAATAACATTGACTTTGTGCTATGGAACAAACGTGACTAATTTTTAAAGAAGTTGATAACTAATAAAGGATTTTATGGAGAAAAATAATAATCAGTTTTCGGAAGTTTGGCCGCTGGCCACTGTAATGGCCTGCCTAAACTGTTACGGGTAATTGTAGGGGTACGATAAACCTTAAAGAAGAATGGATCTGCATAATTGTATTTAAAATTCAATATTATATGTTTCTTTTTCGGAACGCTACAATACCTCAAAGGCATCTCAAATATTCTAGAATATTCAGGTATATGTGAACAAACTTTTGGCATGTAGCTGTATAAATGTTTAACTTTTCCCTCAGCGAACCTTGAAATCTATTTTGAATGTTCAATATATATTATTTTGAAAATGCTTTAAATACACATTTTTATTAACAGTTCTTGTTAATAGGAATTTGTTGTATTGTAGTAATTGAACATATTTATCATTATTTTAATTTTATATCTACATGCATATGATTCTTGAAAAGAACATCTCCGGGTAGAAATTTAACAGCAGTTGCAGGAGAGTGACGACATTCAGTCAGATATTGAGGTATCATTATTCAACCAAGATGAATAAGTTTTTAAAGTGCTGGTATGTCTTTAATCATAATATATTTATTACAGCGATGTATATCCATCATTTGTTTTTTTAATTGGTGCTGTTCTTGAAGATTATATGTTATGTACCGCAATATAAAATAAGACCTTGGTTTTGAAGGGTACAGATTGTTTTTCTTTCAGCTCGGCCGCTGTGATAAAGTGACTTGAAATGTTAGCATGACGTGCACGAGTTCAATAAGAAACATCGCCTATGCAGATTGAAAAAAGTTCGGGTTCTTCAAAAGTAACTTAACACCAAGGAAACAGTATTCTTTCAAATTTTGCATATTCTGTTTATTTATTTCCACAGGGGTATCTCTATCGGTTTCAACAAAACAATAATGGAATGAATAACCAAAGGCCAAATTTAGCGTTGCGCGACGGATTTAAGATAACCAGTTTTCCCAATTTGCGGACAAAGTAAGGTCATGTTGGAAACGGCTTTCAGTCAACTTGAATTTTTTTATGTTTAAGTTTATTGTCCTAAAAAATTACAGTTTGGGTTATGTTCCCTCAGTTTCAACCTCATATGTTTTAATTACTCCCGTACAGTAGATTTAATTCTCCATTTTGAGTGCTCAACACTGCCATTTGATTCATTTTTCGGGTTAGTTACCCCCAAAAAGCTTCCAGTACATGGAGTGGAGAGACAATGATCAAAAAGAAAAATTGATTAGGCCTCTATTGACCATTAAACTTATCATTTATATCAATGTTATGTAATGTCGTGTCGCGCTTATTTGAAAATGAAACAGCAATGACAATCATTAAAAGTGAAAGCAAGCGAGGTAACTCCATCCTCTATTTTTCGGTACATTCAATAGTATATTATTATCTATACTTTAGGACAGATACAGATATACATGAATTGAATCACTTGATTTCTTAATCATAATATGGTCACCCTCATTTGTAGAAATATATTTGAGCTAACGATTATTGAGAGTGAATTCTCCTGTTATTTCAGTCTGACCTATTCACTCTGTATACCGGAAAAATGCAGGGATGAAGGACCCGAAGAACTAATTCAAAGGAAGTATCAAGCCCATCAAATGAAGAATTATGTTTATAATATGACTACGTGCTCAAAAAACAGTTATTGAAAAAGAAACATCTCGGTTAAAGATAAACAACACAGACCAAAAATCTGGTATAAAAATACTTGTGTCCACAAACATTGCAAAACATATATATGGAGTATCCTTTTGACTTTAAGGCAATTTAGCACGCATTTTGCGCTAATTTTGTTTTAGTTTAGGACATATGAACTTATGTTCTTTATAATTCACCTGCAATAAATAATGAAAGAGATAAGGCGGCCAAAGTCCTAAAGGGATTTCAAAAGTCGGAAATGTTCCTTGTGCAAAAATCGGAAATAATTATTATTGAAAACAGTTGAACTAGGAATATATTAAGGTTTCCAATTGACATTAATCTTTTAACTGATGGGAAATATTCTTTATCAGGGTATATATGTAAGTTCGTATAAAACGAAGCATATGTGATTCCCGAACCAAGCCTTCTTTACCGATGATGTCCATTAACTAAAGACAATGCTTAGGGTGGAGATAAAAGATAACATTCCGATCCGATAAAAATGATTATAAATGTTTTAACAACTTGATGGACAAAACACGATTAAAAATAGAGTTGCATTTCAATCAATCGTACTTTTAGAAAATAAAAAAAAATATTTTTAATTAAGAGATTTCTCTCAGAACGGCCTGTAGGAACGGTTGGGTCTAAATTTGAACAAATGAAAACGTAAGCAGGCATCTTCTTAAAGCGTATCACGTAGATGAAACAGTAAAGAAAAGAAGGAAATTTTCAAATAACTTTCATTGGTGCTACGGGTCTGACGTTCCGTGCAGTTATTCCATGCTTTGATTGAAACAATTCTACCGTATCGGTCTAAGACACGTATCGATTGTCAATATATTTTTTAATTTCAACTTAAGATTGATTGATAGATCAATTGTTTCATATATTTCAAACAACTGCTTTTGAAAAATCTGTACCCGGGGGACATGTTCCTTTTAAGGCAAAACACATTGCTTTATGTGTTTTCTCTGAAAATTTATTGTTGTAGTGAAGTGTTGTTTATGAAAATCCCATGTTTCTATCAATTATTGTAAGACATGTTTCTATCAACTATTGTAAGACATGTTTCTATCAAGTATTGTAAGACATGTTTCTATCAGTTATTGTAAGACATGTTTCTATCAAGTATTGTAAGACATGTTTCTATCAGTTATTGTAAGACATGTTTCTATCAACTATTGTAAGACATGTTTCTATCAAGTATTGTAAGACATGTTTACATCAAGTATTGTAAGACATGTTTCTATCAAGTATTGTAAGACATGTTTCTATCAAGTATTGTAAGACATGTTTCTATCAGTTATTGTAAGACATGTTTCTATCAACTATTGTAAGACATGTTTCTATCAAGTATTGTAAGACATGTTTACATCAAGTATTGTAAGACATGTTTCTATCAAGTATTGTAAGACATGTTTCTATCAAGTATTGTAAGACATGTTTTTATCAATTATTGTAAGACATGTTTCTATCAACTATTGTAAGACATGTTTCTATCAAGTATTGTAAGACATGTTTACATCAAGTATTGTAAGACATGTTTCTATCAAGTATTGTAAGACATGTTTCTATCAAGTATTGTAAGACATGTTTCTATCAGTTATTGTAAGACATGTTTCTATCAACTATTGTAAGACATGTTTCTATCAAGTATTGTAAGACATGTTTCTATCAGTTATTGTAAGACATGTTTACATCAAGTATTGTAAGACATGTTTCTATCAAGTATTGTAAGACGTGTTTCTATCAGTTATTGTAAGACATGTTTCTATCAAGTATTGTAAGACGTGTTTCTATCAGATATTGTAAGACATGTTTACATCAAGTACTGTAAGACATGTTTCTATCAAGTATTGTAAGACATGTTTTTGTCAAGTATTGTAAGATAAGTTTTTATCAAGTATTGTAAGACATGTTTCTATCAAGTATTGTAAGACATGTTTTTAGCAAGTATTGAAAGACATGTTTTTATCAAGTATTGTAAGACATGTTTCTATCAGGTATTGTAAGACCTGTTTCTATCAAGTATTGTAAGACATGTTTCTATCAAGTAGTGTAAGACATGTTTTTATCAAGTATTGAAAGACATGTTTCTATCAAGTATTGTAAGACATGTTTCTATCAGATATTGTAAGACATGTTTACATCAAGTATTGTAAGACCTGTTTCTGTCAAGTATTGTAAGATAAGTTTTTATCAAGTATTGTAAGGCATGTTTCTATCAAGTATTGTAAGACATGTTTTTATCAAGTATTGAAAGACATGTTTTTATCAAGTATTGTAAGACATGTTTCTATCAGGTATTGTAAGACCTGTTTCTATCAAGTATTGTAAGACATGTTTCTATCAAGTAGTGTAAGACATGTTTTTATCAAGTATTGAAAGACATGTTTCTATCAAGTATTGTAAGACATGTTTCTATCAGATATTGTAAGACATGTTTACATCAAGTACTGTAAGACATGTTTCTATCAAGTATTGTAAGACATGTTTTTGTCAAGTATTGTAAGATAAGTTTTTATCAAGTATTGTAAGACATGTTTCTATCAAGTATTGTAAGACATGTTTTTATCAAGTATTGAAAGACATGTTTTTATCAAGTATTGTAAGACATGTTTCTATCAGGTATTGTAAGACCTGTTTCTATCAAGTATTGTAAGACATGTTTCTATCAAGTAGTGTAAGACATGTTTTTATCAAGTATTGAAAGACATGTTTCTATCAAGTATTGTAAGATAAGTTTTTATCAAGTATTGTAAGACATGTTTCTATCAGGTATTGTAAGACCTGTTTCTATCAAGTATTGTAAGACATGTTTCTATCAAGTAGTGTAAGACATGTTTTTATCAAGTATTGAAAGACATGTTTCTATCAAGTATTGTAAGACATGTTTCTATCAAGTATTGAAAGACATGTTTCTATCAGTTATTGAAAGACATGTTTCTATCAAGTATTCTAAGACATGTTTCTATCAGTTATCGAAAGACATGTTTCTATCAAGTATTCTAAGACATGTTTCTATCGGTTATTGAAAGACATGTTTCTATCAAGTATTGTAAGACATGTTTCTACCAGTTATTGAAAGACATGTTTCTATCAGTTATTGAAAGACATGTTTCTATCAAGTATTGTAAGACATGTTTCTATCAAGTACTGTAAGACATGTTTTTATCAAGTATTGTAAGACATGTTTTTATCAAGTATTGTAAGACATGTTTCTATCAAGTATTCTAAGACATGTTTCTATCAAGTATTGAAAGACATGTTTCTATCAGTTATTGAAAGACATGTTTTCTATCAAGTATTGTAAGACATGTTTCTATCAAGTACTGTAAGACATGTTTTTATCAAGTATTGTAAGACATGTTTTTATCAAGTATTGTAAGACATGTTTCTATCAAGTACTGTAAGACATGTTTTTATCAAGTATTGTAAGACATGTTTTTATCAAGTATTGTAAGACATGTTTCTATCAAGTATTCTAAGACATGTTTCTATCAAGTATTGAAAGACATGTTTCTATCAGTTATTGAAAGACATGTTTCTATCAAGTACTACAAGACATGTTTCTATCAAGTATTGTAAGACATGTTTCTATAAAGTACTGTAAGACATGTTTCTATCAAGTATTGTAAGACATGTTTCTATCAAGTACTGTAAGACATGTTTCTATCAAGTATTCTAAGACATGTTTCTATCGTCTATATGATGACAAGTACGTTACAGCTATTTCATGTTTCAAATGAAAACTGGTGATGATTTAGATGGACGTTCGATCTGGCTTCACATTAAGCTGCTGTCAAAGAGATTGTTACTATTATCAGAACAGTTTGAAGAGCACGAGATTGACCGGATTAGAACGTCTTTATCGTGGACACGCAAATACTTTAAAACGTCGTTGAAAATAAGTTGGTATCAAGAATATATTGTCCAGGTCAAAATGCAAAGACAAAAAATGCATGGGTTCTCGATGGTATCGACACAAATAAAATAATGATTCAATGTGTTACACATATAGTAGAATTTTAATAGGATATCTCGGTTTTCGAGACTTGTGTTATTCATTTCATCGTTTATGTCATTGCAAATACCTTATGAAGAGTTTCCTAATTATAAAACGAGCAAACGTGATAACTACAAATGTCCAAGTTAAATAATAAATATTCCACAATGATAAATAAATTATGCTAAATTGTGATCATGCTAATCAATTATTTTCTTCGTAGCCTACTAAGCACCTACTAGCACAAGAAATGATTGGAATCAAATTCTTTTTATGAAATGTTTGTTACTTAAATAGGATGTTGAAATTTTATAAACGGTTTTGAAGGCAATGAAGGTTTAAGGCAATGAAACATTTTTGCTCTCATAAATTAAAGTATAGCAAAGTACGAAAAAAGTATTTCCAAAAATTCCTACGGTTAAAGTCATTTATAAGACCTTCCTGTCCATCAATGTTGTGACGTAGTATCGATAATCGTGATACATAATATGACAGTGAAATGGTCTCGTGTAACGTATTATTTTATTCTAAATTGCCTATTGTGCCTAAAAATCAAGGTTCTTGTCAATAGTTAATATTTCCTTTGAATCATAACTCCCTGAAAATGGTGTATCGTTACTGTATGGGTGCAAGCTCGAACGGAACCGTGAAAAACGGCACCAAACTGCTTTGGCGAAAACGGAACCAAATTGGCGAAAACGGCACCGTTTTTTACTGGCGAAAACGGAACCATTGATGGCGAAAACGGAGGTATGCCAGGAGGTCGTTTCACAAAAGAACGTTAGTGCTAAGGCCAGTCGTAGTCTAATCCTTTAGAAGTGGTTTACGATTACCTTAGTGTTTTTTGGCAAGGGAACTCTAGACATCACCCAATCCCTGTTGTCATTTCAATGGAAATGATTGAAATACAATTGAAACTCCAGGTTTATCAAAGTAAAGGTTTGGAGAAATGCTCATGAGATGTTTCAGTAAGATCAACCAATGGTTGTTTAGCAGTTCTCCGAAAACATTTTTATGACTATACAGAGGTTAATCCTTTATTGTTTCCATGGAAACGAAAATATATAATGTACAGTTATTGAACATATTCCTAGTTGGTTCACTGAACTCATTTTGTACCTGAGATCTAATAAATGGAAATTTATTTGCCTATTCTTTGACTTACTTAATTGCCAGGAAATTGTTTATGAACAAAATCAGAATAGAGATAATTATACTTTCCTTTGGGAAATGATGTATACCTCTTTAAAAAAATATCAAATTAACCTTAGTAACAGACCGTAATTTTCTTTTAAAGATATACGACACTCCTAATAATGAGAATACGTAAGAACATACAGATTTTCTCGATAACAAATTCTTTATTGTGAAAATCACGAGGTTTCGGAGTAAATGCTTACTCCTTAATCGAGTGAATATAAAAATAACATAATTGAATACATATATATTCAACAGCAAAGAAAACTTGTAAGAATAGTAAAGAAATCTTCAAGGACTTCAAAGACTTCAAAGAGGCCCCCTATGAATGAACCTGATAATGATAACTATTATTTTCAAAACAGTTGGGACTTGTCCCTGTACATCTACTTCGTTTCTTCATTTGCATTTAACCTTCGTTTGTTCCTGACGAAGCGCGTGAGGGGTTGGAGTAACTCCTCTGCGGCTCTTCTATACTCCTCCCCAGCAAACCACGTGAGGGGCAGCACTCCCGACTTGGCCATCAGCACCCACTGTAGGAAGACATTGAGCCCGGCTAAAGCACCCCCACACTGAAAACCCGACCCCTGTGTGAGGAGTAGCGCGCAAGGGGCGGGGATCCGGACAGTGGTATATAATACGTACTGGCCAGGCATGAGTACCGAAACCATTGTCACCAGCACCAGAACTTTTGCCGGAAGTCGAGACTTATCCTCGTTCATCTGCTCTTGGCGTCGCGGGCGCGTAATCCTGTACAGAACAATGCCTAAAAGCAGAACAGCTAGGTACATCGGCACCCAAAATGCTTCTATGCCTTGAACTATTATAGAGATAGTCTCAAACTGATTCAGTACTCCACAGGTGGTAAATATTATTTCTCCTTGAGCGTATAGTCCGATCTCGTCGGGACTGCTTTCGCCGTTTCTACTATTGATACCTTGTTGAGCCATCAAACTTATTACCGTTAGTCCGGGGTAAATGAGTATCAAGAATACCGAGGCCCCGTGAAGAATGAAGCGAGTCTTGAGAGTGGGAGGCGACGCAATGCAGCAAGGACAAGTGCTCATAAGACGACTGAAGTTCAGCATAAACACGGTGGGAGAAGAGACACAGAGATTGAGAAGTAGATAAACGACCCAAAACTTCAGGAGGATGCAGCCGTGGTCCCAGCGTCCCTTGGCGAGGAAGTCCATGTTGACGGGAAGGTAGAAGAGAGCCACACTGAGGTCGCTGAGACACAGGAGGACGGTGTAGATGTTGTGGGGTTGGCGGCGCAGGGTTGGGGTTTTGAATACGACTACCAGTACCAGGAAGTTGGCCAGCAAGATCCAGAGTGTAAAGACCAGCGAGACGAATATCTGGGCGCCTGCAGACCCGTAGGGTAACACATCCAGACGGGTTTGTGTCTCGTTAAACCCGTCCATCTGCCCGACTGACTGGTATGACATCTGAAACAATGCAAATTCAGCAGTCAATCTGGTTGATGTAGCATTAATCATTATGATGGAATAGTCAAACTTAATTTTATTCTGATACGCCAACTTCAATTTGGCTATTACTTTTCAATGTGGTATCAGTCAATATGATAAAATAGTCGGACTACATTTTATTCTCATATGCCTAGCGTTTATCGCAACTTCAACAGTCAATCTGGTTTGATTTAATATCCCCTATCCTCTTTTTTTATGATCACATGGTCGATCTACATTTTTTATTTTATCTTATGCCTAGAGTATATTGGTCTTGTAAAAAAGACCTTTCGCCGGAGACTGACTACACTAAAGAAACGATTACAAACATTTTTTATTATTTTAAGATTTTATTTTTAGAATGGTTAAAATAATTCAGCCGATGTCGCCGTCTGACGTGAGCTCGCAAACTACAAGCCCGGCAGCTGAGACAATTGGACCTACTTATATTCACAGATGAGAGTAAGTTCCTCATCAACAGAAGTGACCGTAGGGAATGTGTGCATCGACACAGAGGAGAACGGACGACATGCTGGTGCATACCATTCTCTCCCTTTAGAGGTAACTCCATCATAAACTCCTATACAAACCTCTGTTCTAATACGAACGTGTCTCGAGTTTCCAGCAGGTTTCCCTTGCAGCAAAATACTGCAACATGAACTACCTTGCAATAATTCGGCGTATGCATAGATAACATATTTGTTGTCACAGAGGACAATGCAATGATGTTTGTATGTATGTATGTATGTGTGTATGTATGTATGTATGTATGTATGTATGTATGTATGTATGTATGTATACACAAAAAACACCGGGTAAGCAGACGCATGGTGGCCAGACGTCTAAGGTTCTATAGCATCGGGGAGACCTGTTGACAGCCGAACATCGCCAACGACTGAGATTGGCGGCTTTACGTTATCTCTGACGAGAGTCGGTTCTGTCTCTTCAAAGCAGATGGATGCCGTCGGGAGATAGAACCGCTTCATGTTTGTTCAGTAAGTTGTGCCCTACGGAGGAGGAAGTGTCATGGTTTGGGGAGGCATATTTGGTGAGGAGCAGACGCCGCTGGTTATCATGAATGGAAATCTAACGGCTCAGCGTTACGTCGAAGACATTCTTTATCCCGTCGTCTGTCCCTTTCTTCGACAGGCACAAAGTGTGATAATTCAACAAAACAATCCCCGAGTGCACGCAGCTCGAATAACAACAACAACATTGACGTTTTGCCGTGGCCAGCATATCCGCCTGACATGTCACCGATAGAACATCTTTTGGACGCTTTGGATCGTCGTATTCGTCAACGACAATCACCTCCAGATAACCGCCAGCATGCTTAAGCTCTCCTAGGAGAATGGCAGCGCATTCCACTTAATGTCGTCAGACGTTGGATTTTCTCCATGCGTCGGAGGGTTTATGCGTGTATTGTGGCAAGGGGAGGTCATACACGTTATTAATGTGAACTGTTTTCAACAGAATGAACTAGATTTCCCTGCACCGGGATCAGTCATGACAGTGAACGTGGACTTTTTGACCCCAGACCAATATCAGAGACTGTGCCGTTTATACCGGAAGCTGCTTTGTTGGATTTTGAATATGATATCGTCACATGTTCTTGTTGAATAAACATTTTGGGTTTTTTTAATCTTACTTTTGTATTTATTCTGCACTCTTGATTTAGATACATCTTAGCTTTTCTTTTGCCTGTGAGTTTATGTATGTACATTGTATGAATGTTTGTATGTATGAATGCATGCATGGACAGATGGAAAGCCTTTTGTCTTGCCTGATTTTGTTTTTTATTATTTCACATTAAAAGTCGAATTACTAGTGTTGTCAAAAGATATTTTTAAGGTGCACACTCGAACTCTCAATATTTATTTGTGCATAGCATATAAACGCTGTGAGAATCAAGGTGCGCTACGATTGCAGTACCCAGTACCCATGTGCTATATGCATGGACGCTTGTCAATACTATAGTCTATTGATATAGGGAAGGTTATATTTTATTACTTTAATCAGAAGCCCATACTGTTATTACTGGTGTCCTTTAATTCTTCTGGCGTTTTTTGTCTACAGTCGTAGTTATGAAGCATTCTTAGTACGTTCTGCAGATAAAAAGGATAGTAAAGCCCAACTCACACTACGCACGATTGCACTACGATAACATTACGATTCGATCGTACTGGTATCGTATTGTGTTTTTACGATCTGTTATGTGAACACGGTTTCTGTGCGTGAGGTACACGATGTGAGTACAATTATTGCACGAAAGATCACGATTCTAACACGGTCGGAACACAATCAACACAAACTTGACACAACGCGTTTACGATGCAATCACGAATGGTGTAAGACTAATGCACGTTTTTAAAGAGCCACTCCGTGATTTTCATAACATATTATTTACTTTTGATACAAACCTAAATGTCATGTGGTGATATAAAATCGAAACATCTTAACTTTTCACGTCCAAAAGACATATATATGACAAATACTGGTTTTCTATGAAAATCTGAAAACAGCCTCATAAATGCACAGAGGTGTAGCTAGCATGTCCAGTATACTTGGATACTAATTATATGACCTAACAAACACTATCAACTCCTAACTGCCCTCCTGGCTGTTTTAGATAAGTCTTTAAAACAATCTCATTGAAATGAAAGCTACATGCTCCACTACATGACGCGTGTAGATCTCACCAGGCTCCGTTACGTGAGCCGTCAGGTTTGCCTCTGGCATAATTCAAATCAGCCAATCAGCTAGGTCGCCCCGTAATCTATGGTGCAGGCTAATTGCATTTTGCTTGTACGCTTTTCAGATCTCGGAAACCAAAACCTTCCGACTGTTTTCCGATTGTCGAACTGCCTATATACCCGAATTAATGTATTTTATGTACATTCAATTTTCCCTAGCACGGTTTCTTGGACAAACAAGTCAAATCGAAAGCTATGAAGTTATCTTTCGCAATGCTGAGAAACAAAAACAACCAAAACTTGTACAAATACCAATACTAGGTTTCTTTATAATTATATATTAGTCATATGCGACGTGTATATGCTAATACGATTGACCCTTGTTTCGTCAAAGACTGAAATGTTATAACTAAATCTGCTGGGTTAAATGGTATTAATAGACATATGCAAATGAACTTGTTCTCTTAAAATCTAAAATTTATAAGAGTTTCAACTTCACTTTTGCTTTTCTAGTTGTAATCTCTTTGAAAGCCACCCATAGACGCGCATTGTGATTGCTTGAAGTTGTCTGCGGCAAGCCAATGAGATTAAGAGGTTTTAAGAACTGAAGCAAAGGTTAACCTGACGGCTTGAGTAAGGGAGCCTAGTGAGATATATTATCTGCGTAACGTAGTGCAGCAATACTAGATTTTATTTTAATGAGATTGGTCTCCAAAATAACGTTTAACTATTTGACGCGCGCTACTGTCCGGTTTTCGATCATAATTGCGAGGTTCTACCTTCATATTGTCACTGTAAAACAACAATAAGTTTTAAAATGTGTCTTTTTGGTAACAGTCGATACTTCGCGATCAAATGACACCACTGATTACGTTTGGCATATATGACTCCAACAACTCACAGAGTGGCTCTTTTAATAATTTATGCAAAGGCAAAAGAGGTTAACCATGGCTTTTATGATCAATGTAGAATTGTTATTTATTCTGTGATGCATTGCAGCTATGAAATACAGTTTCATTGCGATAAAGACATGAGAGCATACCTTACCAATTGTACATTATCTTCGGACAATGTTCCTGAGTTTACGTTAATTTTTCTCTCATCTTCTGGCTTTATGCAAAAACCTACTGACGGTGTTTCACAGGCATTAGTTGTAATTCAATGCAGTTGAATTTCCAGACCACGTAAGGAAGTTTACTTCTTAACATCGAGGAACTTGTCAAGTCGATGGATAATTAAGGACATCATGATTATCTTTACGCCGATCTTTGATTACTGTTGTCACATCTGGGATAATTGTACGCAAGAACAATCTTATCTTCTCGAACAGTTACACTTAGATGCACTTCGAACTATAAGTGGCGCAGTTCGTGGTACTAGCCATGAAAAATTATACCGAGAAACCCTGTTTAAACCACTATCTGAAAGAAGGCATAATATCAAATTGACTTATTTCTATAAAATGTATAACAATCTCTCCCCGGATTACTTATGCGACCTTGTGCCTAAACCTGTCTCTGACAATAGTCAATATCTTCTAAGGAACAGTTCTAAGTTACAAACTATACCCTGTAGAACCAAAATATATGAAAAATCGTTCCTTCCAGATACCATTAAATTGTGGAATTCGTTACCCGACGAAAGAACCAATGCTGAAACAATTAGCAAATTCAAATCTCTTTTAACAAAGTCTGAATCAAAAAATTACCTCGATCTTAATTACGGCAGTCGATTTTGTCAAATTGTACACAGTCGTCTCAAGCTCGGATGCAGTGATCTTAACGCTGATAAGGTCAATAGACATATTTCAAGTAATGCCGAATGCGCTTGTGGATATCCCAATGAAAATATTACCCATTATCTATTTATATGCAAGCTCTATTCGGATTCAAGAAATGATGCCTACTTCTATATAAATGGCCACAGCCTCCAAACTGTGTTATATGGAACACCACTTATGAACAAAAATGAAAATTTAAATATAATAAAATCCTTACACCAATTTATATGTAAGAGTAAGCGTTTTGAAAAAACAATGTAAATTATAAACGAAACATTACCTGTGAAAATAACTGCATGTGTTATGTTACTTAGTCTGAATTTGTAGATACTCAATTGATGTAATGATATGCTACGGTGTTCTGATTTTTGTTTCTTGTCTAGTTCGTGTGTACTATATTTATCATCTTTGTACTGGTGCGGTATTTATATAAGCAAAGCTTTGCTTGTTTACCAAACCAGATTCGTTTCTTGAATAAAAATATGTTTAAACCATTATCTTTACTACCGAATAATGAAAACATACGCATTTTTAGATGCTGGTCATCACATTCCCTTGATCTATTTGAATATTGAGCGGCCAATTACCACTTTCGAATGTTCGGTTATTAATTCCAAAATTTGAGTCTGTGGTAAAAATCAGTTGTGCTCATCGGATATTAATTTTTTCTTGTAACTGCATTTCTATCGTAGGGTAAATTATTCATAGAAATTGTATTAGTAGTGTCAGTGTGAGAAAGTTTCGTATTTTTCTTAGTAGGTTTCGCTACTCTAATAAAAGGGACGATCGCCTTTGCCCGCTTTGTATTATACCTTATATTGAAAACGAATACCATTTTTGTTTATAAAATGCTCTTTTTATAAGAAATTGAGAAATGATATTCTGCCGGAATATTTCAGAACATATCAAAAAAGAAGTCACGTGACACGGACTGGGCGCCGGCCAAGCGGTCATTGTGACAGGGGAATCCCCTTTATTACATGCGATCGTTGATCATTCATTTTCGTTCCTGACACGATGCCTGAATTCCAAATTCCAAATTGATTTTTTTTACCACTTTAGAACTTTTATTAACTTAATTTGGGTGTCTATGACATATTCTAAATCTTATTCCCCCATTCATTGCAAATAACTAAGGCATAGGCCCCACGTCGGCGACATAACACAATGGTGGAAGCAGACGTTAAACTTCAACCCAACAACACGATGCCTGCAGTCCAAAATGGAAAATGGCTATAGCTTCTCTACTATCACATGTCGCTGTGAGACATGCAATCGGTCGACTATAGGGGGAGCATGTCCTTGCCGTACAGCCGTTGGCCTTTAGTCGATGATTATTGAAAATAAGTAAATATCATGATTTTGGCATTTAAGTGATGAAAATGCAATTATTTCGAAATGTATCAATTCTTTAATTTCAGTAAGCTGCCTTACGCCCACATACAATCATAAACAAATAAAACAGAATTAGAGAGGAAGTGAATTGACAATGTTTATTCCAGCTCGTCAACTGAAAACATGGGAGTAGAGCGAGATTACAGTGACTGTTTAGACCAGACTTTCCAAGTACAATATAACTTCCTTGAAGTGTTATAAACAACGTATGTGATCGATCTCTTACATGATATCCTTATTATCATTTCCTGTTCCGAGGACAGCTGTGCTTTATTGCTTTATGCCTGACTGGTTGGCTGATAAATTAGATAACATCATTGTTGATTTCAGCTTTACCGTTCATGCATTGTATAATGTCTGAGAGACTACGTGGAATAAGATATATCTATAACAAAATGTAGATTATGCGGTTTTGCTCATGTTCAAGATTAATCCAACTATATTTTATATTTTTCACTATCTTTTAAATGTCAAAAGCATGTGTTCATCTACTGTGAATAATTGGCGAAAAAAAATCAAAACAAAGTAACTATTTGTCAATCCGGGATTAGGACGAGATAATTTTTATTGTCATTTACTAAAGTGAATCTATCATTAATCATGGCTCAGATTGTTGGTGCCCTTTTCTCTGTAAGACTGGTAAATACATATACGTTAACAATTACTGCCAAGTTTGTATACATCATTTTTCAAGTCATTTTTATTCTTATCCATTCGTAATTAGAAATCCCATATCGGAACTATCGGGACGCATGATGTACGAGGTGAACCCCTTGTCGATGACTTTGAAATAATGAAAATATTAAATCAATTTTCGATTGTATCATCATGAGATTATACCTTAAAATTTTACTGATGTATAGTCAACTCAAATGCGAGACATACTAATCCGGACCCAAAAAAAACAGTTTAAAACACCCTATCATCAAGGTAACCCTTTTAGTTAAACTTTATAACTAGTGACCAGTATATCCTTCATGTATTCCCTTTTTATAACTATCAGTGATATTTCAAAATTATGGCAAACGTGTCTTAAATTTCTGAAAAATGATTGTGTCTTTGTTAAATGTCAACTTGGTGTTCAATTATGCTCTTAAAAAGTTGGATAACTATATGTGAATTGTATCAATATTAAAAGTGCATTGATTTTACAGTTGTTTAATCCAGGTTCAATTTACTGCCAAATATAAAAAAACAACCCTCAAACCCCTATCTGCCATAGATAAGAAATTTCAAATAGTTAGGAATTGAGTAATAGTGACGAAAATTCAAAAAATATCCACACAAGTCAAAACCTAACTTTTAAAAATATCGACAGAAATATTGTGAAGTTTGTAGTGTCCAAGCTTACAAGTTAAATGTAAACAACTGCATAATACCAGATCCATCGTTTGTGCTGACATGTTGAGTGAAAGTAAGACACGCGAAGCACTCGTGATGAAAACGTTTTGACGGGAAACGCTCTTATTTGTGCAAGTTCAATCTAATATCGTGTAACGATTGTATCGTGATCGTACACTTATCGTGTGACTCCGAGCTCTGCACGAGCTGTCATCGTGGTCCTCAAGTTTAGTACTATAAGGGTTAATTTAACATAAGTACGATAAGAGTACGATTGCAAGAGGGACAATTTATCGATCGTGTTGTGGTTGTGTGGTGGTTGTGCTGTTAACGTGTCCTAAGGCTGAAGCACGATCAACACAATCACAACACATACACTACACAATCACCACACAATCACTACACGATCGACACGCACACAACACGATTTTCTGAAATCAGGAACATGTTTGCGATTTGAAGGAATCGTGTTGGACAAATTGCACGATCACTGTACGCACTGTACGGTAACCACACAATAACATCACAATAACCACACAACAACAACACGATGACTATACGACATTTTCGTACAGCGATCGTAGTCGATCGTACGTAGTGTGATTTGGGCTTTGAGGCCCATTGGGTTGTAGCACATGGATCAGCCCAAAATGGAGTTTTGAAAATACGTTTTTCTCTTTTTTCTTTCATTTCATAAGCTGAAATATACAAGCATATATAATGCCGATTCTTGGATTGACAATTCCTGCAATATCTGCAATTCTTGGAATCTTTAGGGAAATTCCTCAGCAGTACATATACATGAACCGTGTCACTTCGGTTATCTTTCATTGTTGTTAAGGAGCGACAAGGGAGTGGTTATATATGTTTACAGAAAGTATGTCGATGTTTGAGCTCTTGTGCTGTGAACAGCTGCTCTTGTAATGTTACACTCCCTACAGATAAGCATTAAGATAATGGATAATAAGATAATGGACAATAAAATCAGAACAATAAATGAGGTTAGGCGATATATCACAGAATAAAGCCAGAGTTTTCATTCAAGATGGAACAGATTTACTACAGTGAATCGCTGACCATGTGACGAGAGTTGATGTGACTTTCTTGATGTGCCAACCATGATCGAGGACAAATTCGCTAGTCTCCTAAATACTGAAGAAATAAATCAGTATACAAAAATACGGTCATTCGTCACGTCACAAAATGAATCCTAATAGTTATACAAGAAGGAACAGTAGCAATATTATAAGAATTACTATAGTGTATCGCTGACCATGAGACGATCGCGCGATGTGATCTACAAGATGTGTCCAACCTCATTAAGTACGAAGTCGCTCGTATTCTGGTCTTGAAATGATTAAGATAATGAACAAATAAATCAGTATTAAAGTCTATGGTTAGACATTACGTCTTTGAATGAAGCCTAATAAAAAGAACAGCAGCAATATTACTGGCGTGGATCCCTGACCATCTGACAGGACTGAAATTGTCCTGTGAATGTGCTATTCTTCGCTTGTTTTGTGGTCTAGGAATGATTGAGATAATTAAACATTTCATCAATACATAATTCTCAGGAATAACGCCACTGAATGCAGCCATATTGCTGCTAAAAGAGGAACGGTATGTCAATAAATGGAGAGCTGACAAAGTGCTATCTTTGTGGTCCTCTTCAACTAGCATAGGGTCGTTCGGTCTTAAAATGGTTATCAGATTGTTCTAATTATGCTTACCTTTAAAAAACTTGACACTGATAATCAAACACTAGCGTTGTTCGGTGTATGGCTGTTTCATTTCGCAATGCTTTAGTTGTCAGGAGGAAGTGGGTCAGTCGTATACGCGATAAAAGTTGTTGGGCAAATATGGACATCTGGATGAACAATTAGTGGCATATTGATAACATGCAGCATCAAAGGGTAAACCATTGTGTAGTTAATTCAAATGAATAAGCAGTGATGTGAATTGTGTGAAGATCTTTCATAAACAAAATCTGACAGAATATACACGTATTATACTGATAGAATATTTATTGTGAAAAAAATTCTCTTCACGTCGACATTCACATACTTTATTTGAAATTTATCTAAAATATACACCCATATAAACCATGCCGTCTATTCTCCTTACATGCCCATAAAGTTTATTGTCTTGTTATTAATGTCATATGTTAGTTCACTCTTCCAATTTAGTAAGTTTATCTGCTGTGGTGTAGATGTTCTATTTCCGAACCAGGTCAAGTTAACTTACTAATCTGTGTTGTTGGGTGAAGCACACCTGGTATGTACAGGGTTGGTTGTGCCGTTATCACACCTAACGACAATCTTGCCACACCTGAACTACAATCAAACTCTACTACGCATTACCTCACGACACATAATATATATATATATATATATATATATATATATATATATATATATATATATATATATATAGATTAAAAATAACATACTTCGCATAGTCGTTTGCAGAATCATTTTAATCCGATACTAGTATTTCGTCAATAGTATTGACTCATCAGGGATGAAACGATATGATCGTTAACATCGCGTTACAAGCATTTTTATAACAAAATATACAATGATATATTGTAAATTATGCTAATCAGGTGACATCGTGGTACTTCCTTGTTGGTCTTCTGATTGACATAATCACTCTCTCATGAGTTTACTCGAACACAATGGGGTTGATCCAACATATCACAAACAACAAATTAATTACCCCAACCTCCGCCATCTGAAGATAAGTAAACACATTGCGAATTGCACTAATGGAAATTTTGTTATCTTTCCTTTCTACGAAGTTTATGCAAAGTCAGAAAATACATCCATTACTCTTGAAACAAAAGAGACATTTTTTATCAACAAGTTTTCTCCATCATTGAACTGTTAGCTCACATAAGGAAGCGATTACTATTGTGATATGTTGGTTCATGAGTGTTTAATTGCACTTCTCGGTCCCATCAGTGATTAATGCAACATTGCAGAATCATCAACCCTGAACAACCCCATTGTGTTCGAGTCACACCCAATTAGGGGCGCGTGAAGCAATTATTACGTGATTGGCAACGAATGACTGATTAACCAATTACCCATTCACATATATGTATGAATTTATTGTTTTGTTCCTTTTATAAATATGTGTATACTTTCATTTGTCAAACATACTTGAAAAGACCGATACACTGGTCGAAATGAATTCATCGTATTGTATTAAAGAAGTTTGATCAAGTCAGAACCATCCGATGTTTACTTTTTCTTGTATAATTGATATCGTTTACTCTTTCTTATATATATATATAACACATATATATATATATATATATATATATATATATATATATATATATATATATATATATATATATATATATATATATATATATATATATATATTATATTATTAAAATGATTCTGCAAAAGACTAAGTGAAGTATGTTAAATTTGATATATACATATGAATAAAGTTCACAATCTCGAGATTGATGTTCAGCTCCCAGGTATTAGATATAAAATGATATGAAGTTAGAAGTAAAAACAATCCATTTTAATTTAAAGATTAAAATGGATTGTTTTTACTTCTAACTTCATAAACTACCGGGCAAAAGAAATTATAGGTCGTTTTATTGACCTGTACAAAATACACAACACATGATATCATTTATGAATTACATGTAATTTGTAGTAAATTCAATTGCGAATCTAACGGTGTACATAAAATGACAAAATCACAACAGGATAAGCTTTAATTTGCATTCAATTTACTTGGGGGTCAAAAGTGAAAGTTACACTGAGATTTCATGGGCAAGAGTCGGCAAATGGAAGACGTGAAAGGTATTCGAGGGATAATTGGAATGTCAGTAACGTGTGTGTCGACCACCAGCATCAATACAAGCTCTCGCACGTCGTCGCATTGGTGACGTCAAGCGCCGGATTACGTCATTTGGCTGTCGTTGCCATTCCTCCCTCAATGCTACTTACAACTGTCGTCTCGTCTGTGGGGGTTGATGTCGACGACGGATTTGTCTTCCCAGATGATCCCACAGAAGCTCTATGGGATTCATATCCGGGGATCAAGACGGCCAGGGCAGAACATTGACGTTGTTTTGCTGAAGAAAATTTCGAGTCACAATTGCCGTATGAAGTGTCGCATTGTCTTGTTGAAATGATATGCCTTGTGGTTGATTGTTGATGAACGGAATGACAACAGGCTGTAAGACCTGTGAGATTTCCATGAATAACGACCAATGGTGTTGTTTGATTGTCAATAATTCCACTTCATACCATTATACTGCCTCCTCCATAAGCATGGTCATCTTGAAGGCATGTAGCTGCCAATCTTTCACCCCTTCGTCTGTATACACGCACTCGGCGTCAGTGTGGTGATTACAGAAACGAAAAGGACCCTACGCCAATCGCGTGCTTGCCATCGGAAAACTCGTCTTGCCCAACGCAGTCTCTCAAGGTGGTGTTGTTGGGTCAAGGCCATTCCACGGAAGGGTCGGTGGCAACGTAAACCAGCTGCCCGCAAGCGTCTGGAGACTGCTGTCTCGACCGTTGACGTTGACGTTATGAATCTATTTCGTAGGTGTATGGTACGTATGTACCGATCTTCCTGTGCGGTAGTTACGCATTGACGTCCGCTCCTAGGCCTGTCCTGATATCGTCCTGTCTCCCTGTATCGTCTGAAAAAATTTGCGATAGTCAATGGCGTGCATCGAAACGTCCTCACAATTCTGACGTTGGTTGCTCCCATTTCAGACATGCCTATCGCCCTCTCTCTCTGTTCTCGCGTCAGTCGTGGCATACTTTTTATGTTTTTCTAGAAGCTGTGATCCCACTGAACAGGTACATGTCTCTTAAAGCGAATTCGTGCACGTGAATTGCGTGAATTTTTCTCAATTGTGACGTCAGCAACGTCGGTGTAGGTACGTGTTGCGTTTGTGCGTTGTGTTTTCCTTCTTGGTACTTGGGGAAACATTATAAGCATTGTAATTTTAACTACACATGTAGAGGGTTGTGAAAAAATCAACTTTTCCGACCTATAGTTTCTTTTGCCCGGCAGTTTATATATAATTTTCAAAACGTCATATTGAGAAAAATCATTCGGTGACCCCTATATATTCTTACCCAAGCAGGCACAAACATGCCGGGTATTAAAGTTTTCATAAATGGTCATGGGAATTACAGTTTTTCTAAAAATAACTCGAGATCTGATTGGCTGACAGAACTATTTCTATTCGTTCGTTTAGTGAGTCTAGCGCACCCCTGTCAAAGAGATCTCATAATAAACGTTGTTTTTAATTTCGTTTTGGATAATATGAAACGTAAAATGTTTTACATGTGGTTTATTTTACTATTTCGTTCATTTAGGCCTGTTTTGCTTCATATATTATCCACAAACATGTAATGAGTTGCTGAGACTACATTTTACTGGGCCATCACATAATTGTTGTTCGTCGCGCATGAATACAATGACCAGTTTACTTTCAACTCGCCTTCACGAAGTTATTTTTTAAAAGTACCGTAAATATTCTTAGATTTAACTTAGGTAAGAAAAAGAATAACCAACTCTAAGCTCGGAATTACGGTTTATCTGTCCCTCGTGAATTATTGTAATAAAGTCCTCGTTTAAGCTCGGAATTTATAACAACAATCCACTCAGGACAGATAAACTGTAATACCTCGCATCTTGTTGATTATTCTTATATTTTTGAATTACTAAGAATGACGTATTCCAAATTTTCCTTTCCGAAATTTTCATGAAATCGTTGAACCAATAAAGAAGTTTTTTTAGCTTTACAGGAAAAAAAGATACATTAAAAAATCATAATATTGAAATTAAAATCCTCCCAAAAAATCATCATTTTGGTATCTTATTGCATTCTAGTATGAATTGAAATCAGGTTCATCATTAGTTGGTTATAAAAACACCCAAAAAATTTAAAAAGAGTAATATATTGTTAATTTATTACCTAGACAAATTATATATATATTTTTCAGGTTTTTCCATGGGGGTAAATTTTTCAATTCACATAACTCTTTAAATATTTCGGTGACCCCTAAATTTTTTTTCATTTTTTAATTCAGCACATTGAAAAGTACTTATGTACCAAAAATGAGAAAATTCTTGAAACACTTGTTTCTGGGTAGACTTTACCCTTAAATGGACGCCAATAAAATAACTTCTCAAAACTGACCAAAGTTCACCCATTTTCAAACTTATCCTAAAAACGTATTGCCTCTCGTACAAAAGTTCAAATTTTGGTATGATGAATAGACATAAGGGGTCATATTTTCAAAATTCCGATTTCCTTGATTTCTTTTAAAATATCCACGACGACTCTCTGAGAAAAAAATAGGCACAATAACATTTTTTTAGTGTAAAACAGCAAACTTAACTTGTGTTTTAAGCTGTTGATCAGGATTGTGGTTTTCGGTTTGTCGAAAATTTTACCCTTGGTCATTTCAATGACCTGCCAAAATTGTTACGTTAACTGTCGAGTTTGATATACGATTGCTTTAATGTACAATGTATACCCCTTTCTGTATTGAGAATTCAAGATGATCCGTTTCTTTTTCACAATGCTGCGATGCATCCCAAAATTACATGATATTTGCACTAGGAACTCAGGTAAGTGAACAAACTCTTGGTGTGCAGATGTAACTTTAAAATCTAATGGGCACACGAAAGGAATCCCGTGTTAAGGTATAAAATTCGGTGATGCGCGTCTATTAATAGGTGGCAATGAAACAAAATAACATAGCAATCTTGTGATGTTGAATTTTTTATTGTCTCATATATTTTAAAACATCATTGTTTAAACACTCAGTTAAACATTCCACTTGTATATGGTTATCATTGTCGCAAAAGACGGCAGCAATATATCTATGATATTTTTATTCACAAGTGATTATTTTTCTTTAGGTACACCATAATGACCATTTGCTACAACTTAAAGTGACACTCCGTGATTTTCATGACATTATATCTACTTTCTATAGTGTTAGATACCAGCATAGGGAATATAAATTAACACATTCCACACATTTCATCCCGAATATCACTATTGTCATCCAACAGGACCTTTAAGAGTTAAAATGATACTATCAGATGTAGTCTTTAAAGTATACCTGATGAATTGTTTGATATATTGAATATTAAACATTTGTGTAAAAAACGTTTGTTTGAGCCAAAGAAATTACATGTCTGACATTATAAAATTTTACAAATCAAATGTAATGTTTTTATATTTAGGATTAATCCAGACTTTGCAATTTAGGCGATGTGCCCTCTTCTGATTGCATCAAAAAGGTCACGTGACAGGTATGATTTCTCATAAACTCGTTGAAAAGGATAGCTTTCACATTTTGAGGGTTATACAAAATAACCTTCAAGGATAGCCTACCTTTAAGTGGCATCTGCGTATTAATGACACAGCGATCACAGGTTGCTTTCGTTTCTATCTTTGTTAAAATGCTCACATTAGACATTAACTTCATAGATAGGTTTAAACGTTGTTAAATACAGCTCATTAGAACATTAAATTAATCATTTTGGTAATTTCATCTCTTAACTACTCATCGATCCTGATGAAATGAATGAGTGGAACTATCATAGGTACAGGTAAGTGGATGTGACATAACAAAAAGCAACCTAATAAGTTATTCTACCAACATGCATCTATTTGTAATATTCATCATCCCTAAAATGTCTTCGTTTGATTTATAAGATTTCATAATGTATTGAGTGACTTATAAAAGATTAAATTTCAGTTCAATTCAAACTGTAGTATAAAAGCCGTCGACAAGCTCCAACATTTATACAAATTTAAGTTGCACCTTTTAAACCGTTTATAAACTAGAGGACAATCACATTAGGAAATCTCGGAATTGAACTCAAGCCCTGAAACCCAGGTACTCGCCCACCAGGATTCGACAAAATCACAGTCCAATAATCAGTAGTTACATTCAGGGACCCTCTAGTAGATGTTTATTTGAAGAAATCCAAGGGATGAATGTATACGAATTTGCGTATTTTGCATCACCATCTCTGAAATACTCCAAAATCAAAACAGTTTTTTTTAAAACATGAAATTATACGAAATACTCGGGTCTGAGTTGCTTACATAATACACAAAGCTTGTTTGTGCACACAGAATTTGAAAAATAAGTTATGAGACAAAAACCACAGCTCGATCTCCACAGAGCAATTAATTGGGATTTTAGGGCGCTTTGCTCACCACGGGACTAAAATGAGCTCAAAGCTTACTGAAAACTGATGAATGACAGACGTTTTTCGAAATTTATCTGTGAAGTTTGTGTTAACTCTGTCAGTGTTTGCAATGTGCATGCTATCTATTATTTTCGGATGTACATTTCAGCGTGCTGCACGTGCAGCATGAAATATCCGCTACCTGCTACAGATACTCTCTCTCTCCTGAGAGTAAGGAAGTTGTTCAGGGGCGTCCTAATACTTTGTAGGTTGATTATTAAAATATATTTTAAAAGATTCAGCGCTACTGTAATCGAGAGAACCTTTAATCTGATATAAAGCGAGAGATGGTAAATGTAGCAAATATTGTAATTAAATTTGATCAATTATTAAGGGACCGGTCATTTAATACAGGGGTTTTCAGGGGAGGGTCAGAAAAAATATACAACCACCAGTGGAGGGTCATGAAAAAAATACGAAAGGTTGGGGAGGGTCATTTTTAAATAGACAGTTATAAAACTATTTTTATTTAGCAGTTGAAAGAGGGGCTGAAACATTATTATAAAGCCTTATCTATCAAATGAAAATAAATTCCAGAATTTGAGCAAGACTGGTTTATATTCTTAAAAACCCATGCTTATATAAAAAATCACTATGAATTCACTGCCCAATTTATTGTTCTTTATACTTATAGAACAAATGGTAGAAAAGTAGTTCTGTTGGACTGAGAGTTTATACAAGCAGTTAATATATAACAGGTGTTTGCTATATTTTCATACAACATTGATGCATATTTGATAACTAATAGAAATAAAGTTAAAACAGCTAGTCACATTATTAATATTTGAATGATTATATTAATCTTTCTCAATGATACAAAGTTATGAAACCCTAACACTTTAGCAGATGGCTTGATTGGTGCAAAATTGTTAATATAGCCTTTTGAAAAATATCTAAATGCATATTTAGAAAAAATCCAATGTTGATATTTAAAAAATTGGGAACATTTGATATAATGATACTTAAGCTTCCATACTTCTTGGTTTTTGTTCCTCTCATATCTCAACCACTTATTGTTTAAATATTATGTAACATGTAAGATGTAACAAATGTAACATATGTAATTTCTATGATTCCTAGATATGCCTTTATTATCCTTATGTTCTGTACCTTCAAAATTCAATAGATTTATTGTGCTACAGACTTAATGTAGATGTTAAAATTTGTTTAATCAAACTCATACACTAATAGTTTAAATGTTAACGTTATGAAATTTCATAATTTAATCCCTATGATGTGAAGATTTGACATTTGACATTGTTTGGTCCTTTACTCTGAAAGTATTTGTTGATAGATTTTAAACTTTTTTTCTGCTTTGAAGAAATCCATGTTTTTATCAATTTATGAATTCATTCTTTCGAGTTTTCAGTAGAATCATGTGGACAAGACATTATTTTGGTGGAATTTTTATAACTAGTGCAATATCTTAAGCTCTTAAGAAGTTGATCATCCATAAAAAAAATTCCTTATCTTCCTTGGTGCTAACCTATTTTGTTATTTCAAGATAAAAAAGACATTGTGATTTGAATTTTTAAATAGATAAAGAATGAGCCTTTACAAGTTAACTTAGAATGCATTCATTCAACTTCCAAAGATAGAATTTACACTATGTTAAACATATGTATGTATTATTAGCTATGGTATTCAAAACCTATTTTGATATGCAGTTGATGTTCTTAGATGCTTTCTGTGAAAAAAAGTTCTCATGATTTTAAAACACTAAAGACCATTATCTGACATTATGTTAAACCCATCAATGGAAGGGTAAATCTGTTTCTTTTCAACATTATTTTAAGTTTTACCTAAAGAAGTTTCTCTTTTTGAAATATCAAAGAAAAAACATGTTGAATGTAGAACCGACCATAAATCTTCAATTCAATTTCAAGAAGTTTTGTAGATATGATTTGGGGGAGGGTCATGAAAAAAAAAATGCGCTTCAATGGGAAGGGCCATGAAAAAAATTACGACGAGTTGGAGAGGGCCACATTTTTATAGACAATCCACCCCCTGTAATAAATGACCGGTCCCTAATCTCTATTTGAAGAATTGTCATGGAAACTCATATCGCTTTGTTACGCGCCGGAATTGTTTTTGAAACTCAAACCTTAAAACTAATTCATCGTAATATGGCAAATGTATGGTACTTGAAAGGTCTCAATGGAAATCGAACAACGGTCTATTATTTTAGCAGAACCGATACTGCGAAAACCGATATTACGCAACCTTTCTACATGAATACTGGTAATGTTTTATTGGAACATTACCCCAGTGGATGACAACTTAAATGAGGAAAAGCCATTATGCAGAATTTATTTGCTTATTGTCAATCTTGCCAAAACAAACTGGTCCATTCACACAGTAGATAAGCTTACAGCGAAGCAAAGTGAACTGAATCAATAAATCATTGCGTGCACTTACAAGAAAACAGATATGTTTAAATACAACATGTTGGTAAACAGTAAGTATTATTAAGTTGAAACCATTCCTGTCTTCCTCTGTGATATTGAACAGTTTCCTAAATTACGCCTTGCTTATTGTCGCGCCACGATTACTCTGGAGGCGTTCTCAAGGTTTCAGGTGTTCTACCCCTCCCCCAATTCGCTACCCGACCCCTTCCTTTACCACCCTATTAGCAGCCTACCCCTTCCTTTTCTTTTGGGATCTTTTTAACCGCCCGATGAAATCACCAGGGGGACCTTCCCCGTCCCCCCACCCCTCCGCCCCCCTCAATAAGAGACAATCCTATCCTCCCCCATCAATAATTCTTGATCCGATTACAAATTTGACACTCTACCGAATCAATTTCCATTTAGCTTTTAGCAACAGACAACATCCGCTGAAATAACATCATTACAATTTTCAGTATGCTTCTTCAAATGTTTACAAAAAGTCAAGAAGTATTAACAGTTTCTTTACTAATAGCTGTGTAGATACTAATAGATGTGTTATGCATTATGTATGTTGTTTTGTCAATATAGATAAACACAAACCTAATGATCATCAGTTATCAGTAGAAATATATGTCCCTAGGTAAATATGTACTTGTAGAGGATGTAACATTAACAAATCAAGACATAACAAACAACACTGAAACACGGGGAACCACGTTCGTTACTTTGGATCGATGTTAAAACCCTTTGACCGAATTGGGGCTCGGGGCCAACTCGGCAACTTTATCTGAAGAAAAGAACTTCTCCCTGCGATAGTACTAGCAGCGATATAAGTTAGCTACTCGGTGTTTCACATTATACATCATGTGATACACATAAATGCCCTTGCAAAGTGCTGCAAATTGCTTTGGCACAGGGCAGTGAAACGTGTTTGACGCCCTTTCGCTGCCGTAATTCCAGGTGTCGAAAGTGGCAGAGTTTGTTGGGTCACATGTGACTGCATTGGCGGATCCAGACATTTTGAAACCTTGACCTTGATGCACTTTGCTTGAAAGTGTGATTTCAATTTGCGAAACAGATAGAAGACGCTTGGGACCAGATCTGGACTATAATTGGAATGGTTAAGTTGGTAAAAGCCACATTGTTGAAATGCAGCCTGTGCAATACGACTCATGTGTGCTGTAGCGTTGCCATGAAGAAGCATGCCGCGCCTTTTCTTCTTGATCGCTGCTCTCTATTGCTTCAACCAGTCAGTATAGAGGGCTCCTGATAATGTAGTTTTAGGTGGCTTATAAGTATCACGCGCCTTGAATCCCAGAAAATTGTCGCCATGATCTTGTCAGCGGAAGGCCGAGTTCTACGATCAGACATTATTAAACCATAGACCCGTGCAACCATATCATCTGTAATGGCTTCAACAGGCCTTCCTGACCGTGGGTCATCGTCCATGGAGCTGTTGCCCCGCTTAAACTCAGCTGACCATTTTGTGACAGTATAATATTGAGGGGCTTCATTCCCATACACATTGGTCATACGTTTATGTATATAATTCTCTCCTTCTTTCGTAAGACACTTGATAACCGCACGATGTTCAGTTTAGAACATTCCATGATAAAAGGAGGGTACCTGTGTGCAACAGGCTGTAAATCTCAAGTAAGTGATCGGGAAGGGTTGTTTATGTCTTTAAACTGTCGTCAGATGGCCTATATTAATAATGACATCAACGATGATGTCTTCAGGGGTGTATCAATTCTATGAACTTATTGACTTTCTCCGTAGGTGCTAATATGAGGTTGTTTATGTCATAGGCAATCTTCAAAGTACCATTTTTCATATCGGACATTTTACCTCCTTTCTTAATTAATTAAAAGTAATAAAACATTGTTCATTCATATTCACAAGTTTTGATCGTTCCCAATAACTTTCTAGTTGTTTCTGGAGACCTACAACCGTACTTGAAATACGAGCTATGTCATCTTCACGTAGTAAAATTAAAATTTCAAATCGCTTGGATGCAATGGGATAGCATTTCTGTAATTACTTTCTATTTGCATTCCAAAGTCATTGATAAAGAAGGAAAAAGAAATATACTTAGAACACACCCTTGTCTTACACCAAGCTGTACATCAAAAGATTCTGATGTTTCATTCTTCTCCTTTCTGAAGCTTTAACATTCGCGTTGAGTGCGTTTAATAGTTTAGACATTTTGCCCAATCTACCGTTCTAAATTGATCCCATACTTTTTGTCTTTGCACAAATCAGTATCGAGTGTGACCTCCGCGAGCATCTTCACAGGTTTGAAATCTATGCCTTTTCGTAAATACAGGGGAAAATGTTTGTGGAATCTCATTCCAAATGTCAACCAAGGTTTCCTTCGGGCAGTTCAAGGTCAGAGGTTGACTTTAAGGTTTTCTCCATCTTCTCTCAATCTCATCCCAAACATGCTCAATAGGGTCGAGAAAGGCCGCCGACAGGAGAGCTCCGATGTTCTGCTGCACAACAATTATCAAAGATGGCTAAACTCGTCTGGGAACCTTACATTATCCCAGGCTCTCTTTTTTGTACCTTAAATGCTGTCTACACCTCAAGAAAATCATCTCGGTGACGTTGCAACATAAGTGGACGGATTGCTAGACTTTGAGACTTGATGTTCAAATCTCGCAGACTATTTCACACAATTCTTGCACTAATAGGCCTTAAGCCTGTAATGATATGGACAGTAAATAAAGCAGTCTAGAACCATTCCTGACATGAGTGAGTCTGACATAGTTGTCCTGACGGCGTGACGTAACGAGTCGCCTTCCTGAACGTTAGCGATCTCTGGAGCTGCCAGTGAATTGGTACCGATACCACAGAGAAAACACCGTCTTTCTGTGAACACCAAAAAGCTACGGCATTCTGTGACATCCCAGTCTCTATCACGCCAACAGCACGTAAAAGATCATCTTGAGATAAGCAATGAAGAATATGCTAAACGATGTGAATTTTTGTGATGTGACGTTTTTGGTAACGTCTAATGTAAACTTGTAATGCCTTATGTCACTTTGCGAGTTTTACGTACATGGACATTTCTTGACGTATTAGACGTAATTCAAGTGAAAAGTCAGTGGGAGTGAAAGAATATATATTACCGTGTTATATAACTGTTAGCAGCATTTCCGTAATATTTATGCAATGCTCAGTTTCTTTCGAAATGAATCTCTTTGAAATATCAGATTGAATACAGGCTAAAGATATGGTTACGACAAATCCGCAGAATACTTAAAAATGCAGGCATTACGTTAAGTCCTTTGTGAATGCAAAATAATATTTTACAGAAAGAAGGTTGCTAACTGGAACAGAAATCCTAGGCATCAGTCAAAAACAGACTTCAAAAATTGAAAATTATGCAACAAGGATTGTTTACCTCAAAACCAAACAAGATTATATAACTTTCGACTCTGAATAACTTTATTGGCTTCCTGTCAAAAGTAGAATAGACTTTAAAATTGTGTGTATAGTGTATAAATGTCCCAAAAATAAAGCTCCGCTCTACTTATCAGAACAACTAATTGATACTGTTCCAGTTCCTTAAGATATGAACAGCAATTCCTTTAAGTTGTACCAAACGTTAATCTAGCTACTCACGGACAAAGATCATTTTCTAATGCAGCTGCCTCCTTGTCGAATAATTTACCAGAAACTATCAAACTGTGTGCAACACTGGACTTTTTCAAGATATCTCTTAAAACTTATTACTTTTTTAAAGCATTTTGACTAACTTTGCGTACTATCACTTTTCCCTTAATGCATCATCAGCATGCACCAGTGTATTGATTTGGGGCGCTATAAAAATATTCATTATTATTAAAAACCATTTTATTTATGCCAGGCGATTCATTTAGTTAGACAAGGTATGCCATTAGCTATTCTTATCCAGTAATTGGTGAATCAAGTATCTGTTGCGCGAGATCATGGTTTGGACCAGCTAGGTTATGATGACTCTCATTCTCGTTAATATTCAACGTCAATTTCGAACACAATTTTAAAGTCTCTCGTGGGTCTCTAGTGGGTATTTTGCTTTTCTCTCTTAATCATAGCTGTGAGTTCCCAGCCTTGTTTTCGTAACCACAATGTCGTCCCGTGAATAAGGGACAGAGAATGAAGCTCAATGGTGCCAATCGCGATGACAATGGTGTAGAGCGCACGAGGGGTTAAGCACTATTGATTTCTCTGATACATTGTTCTTAAAATTGTATATATCTATATAGCAAGAATTGTTATCGGTTAACCATATCGAGTTCCTCATTGTTATATCTATGATTAGGAGATTCAACCGAAACTATCTGAAACAAAGCTTTTAGTTTTAGTACATTATCGCTCCGCTTTACCTAATCTTGCATTACATCCCGAAGGGGTAAGCTGCATTTAAACAGTAGAGCGTTTTATTAGTGTAACGTGAATACAAACTCGTGGACACAGATTAATCCTAAACCGATTGTTACTGTACCCTTACTTTGTGTTACCGTGTTTATGCACGGAAGGTATTCAGCTTCAACTCATCTGGCCTGAAAGGTTGATTTGATTTGAACGTCCAGCTTCAAGCAATATACCTCGGAGTGCATGTACTTGACAGTGTTATGAACAAACAATCCCGGATGCACATCACATGTTATTATTTTACAAGCTATGTATATAAAAGGTGTCAGACATTCCCAGTAAGCTGGAGGTGTACTTGGTGTAAGTCAGTTTCTAAGTCCTCAAAAGTTACCCACGCATAGCTTGGTTTACCCCTGGATGGGTGACCTCTGTCGTCGTTAGCTTATCTGAAGGTTTTAAGGTTTACTTTCTCCCCGAACTGAGGCATGAGTTGAAAGATTTCTGAAGCTGTTGTTGACAAGAAATTGTATTCCATTCCTTACATTAATTACCATAAGGTACCCAGTGAAAATAATGCTTTTTGAAACGTATTTGTATCAGCATCAACATTGTCGTCGACGTCGTAATTTGTGACATTTGTCGTTGACCATTATTATTATAGTTGTTGCTGTTTTACTCCTATCACCATCACTATTTTGTTATAGTTTTTATCATTATCAATTTTATTAATGTTGTTGATATCATCATGATTATTATCACTTTAAGCTAGATGCCTTTGCATATAACTTCTTTATTGTTGAAGTAAATCTTGTAACAGAATTTGTAGTTTCTCATTCAACAGGCTATTTAAAGCATATAGGCATATACTTAGAAACGTAGTGTATTTCATATATAGTTATAGTTTTTGTATTAAACCAATTCCAAAGGACTTCAAACTCTTATCATCACTTCTCCCGATTATGTTTACTACCTGAATCTCGAATACGTTATGTGTATAAATGAGTCCCCAGGTAGAATACGTAGCATCGTGTGGAGTATCATACACACAGGAGACATCACGCACAATCTGTCATCGAGTCGTGTCACGCTTCTCGCCGCCCTCCCTCGCAGTCTATGAGAGTGTATGCGATCTGCCGTGCAAGCAATACGGACAGACCATGCGTATCGTCTCTCTATACCTTACACTCTGAAACTATGGCACTGCTACCAACATACCTCTTTCAACAGTCTTCATCCTGATGACGGTCCTAAAAGGTATGTTCATGCTCTATACGAATGTGATATCTTATTGACACCCCATTTTAAGTGGATCGAACTTATTTAATTATTCAAGCATTACCACACGACTCCGTTTTATCACTGATGAACCAATTTATTGAGTTAACAAAAAGCGCCGTATTTTTTTAGAAAAGAGTCCAGACACTTGGTGTCATGCTGGCAAGGTGATAAATCCACAATAATGTATGTTGTCTTACCTGTGACAGACATGAGGGTGACAGGCAGCCGGAAGCTTTGTGAAGCCGAATTTTTGCGAGCAAAACATAGCTCATAACTTCGTTAATGAGAGACGAGCTGCTTAACCTTCAACGTGCCAAATGTTATTAAAAGCCAATATCTCCTTTTAAATTTCACAACGAAAAAAACACTTGATGTAAGGTTGAAATATATTTTAAGATGTATGTATCTCATGATTCTATTTTAAATGGTTCTTAAACATTTTATAAACGGAATTCATGTTCAAATGTAGATATATTTTATTCAACAATGGTAACAGGTAGCAAAAACAGGCAGCGTTCAACAAACAATCGATACTTGGACAGGTAGCAGACAAACACAGATAAGTATTCCGGGTGACAGCTGTACATTACACCCATTAGTTTATACCAGCAGAGGGTCGGTTTGGATTAACACTAATGGACCTATCTCCCTCCGCCATTCTTGAGAGTCACTCGGCCGTGTTTATTCCTTGATTAATGTCACTGATTTTAAAGAATCACTCCTTTGTCTCAGTGACTCCCCTCTATGAAACGTTTATGTTCTTTACGCTCTCTTTACCATATTCATTTATTCATTACTCTCCCCTGAATCGCGTAGTTATCTAAATGTAATATCACACTGAGTTATGATGTCAGTCACACCTGACCGACTCGTCTGACGAATTGGTAATCATAGTTATGGGATGGTAACGTGCACAGTCTGGTTTCAATATTCAGTGTCCCCTTAATCGCGTAGTTATCTAAATGTAATGTTCCTATTGTTGGTCTCCCGTTCCTCGTTAGCTCACGTGCTCTACACACTCATTTACGTACCCCTCTCTATATTCACCTGCCAACGTCATACAAGCGCAATCAACATTTCATACCTGTAAAACAGTATACTAGTAAACAATTCCGATGTTTAGTATGATAATAAGTAACGAAACAGAGTGTCTCTTCTAAACACATATAACTGTGTCCCATTTCATAAGTGGAGGACAGCGATGGGACAAGACACCTATACATGTTTATGCATTGACATAACAACGTCATACAAGCGAAATCCTCTTTCAACTGCCACGAAAAGAATATTTTCAGAAAACAGGTTGTATATTCTGTTGTCGGTTATAGGCCTTTATAAGCCTAACACTGCTTCCGGGTGTGACACCGGTAATAACTATATTTCTTCTGTAAAGCAGTATAGTGAAGAAATTAACAGTGAATGTTGATATAAATAGCTACAGCGCAGATATACAATGACAGTATGGCGAAGTCAACATGGTATGTTGCTGTAAAATGACACAATTAAAGGGGAAACGGTTTCCATGCATGTAAATTGGCTTAATATGTAGTAAACAGATTACATTGATGTCAGATGACAAAATTTAGATTGTACATTTTCTTTTGGTGTTCATTGGCATAATATCGTGGTATACATACCATATGGATGCTAAATGACATGATAATGATGATAACAGTTTCTGTGGTTGTAGATTGGCATAACGACGAGGAAAACAGATGTTATAGACGTGAAATTGAATGATATCAAAGTTAACAGTATAAATGGACATAATATGACATAACATTACAAATTATTATGGATGAGGCATGACATAAGGCAGTTAACACATCTCTATGGATCTAAACTTGCACAGTTAGTATCTTTTTTAACAGAATCCATGGCTGAAATGAATTACGTATTACTTAGTTAAAGAACACGTGTTGAAATAAGGCTAACATTCATCGTAATAAACATAGCACCTGCTATTCACAATTTCAGGAATTAAATATCCGCCTATGTAAGTAAAACTCAACATAATTTCACAAATTGGTGTGATAACTGATTTGAAATATCTGGTATCTTGGTCATTGTGACTCTAGATTAATGTAAAAATATAGCTTGTACATATAGAATAGTGTAACCAGACTGTGCACGTAACTATGATTATCAATTCGTCAGACAAGTCGGTCAGGTGTGACTGACATCATAACTCAGTGTGACAGGTTACTGATAACATTATATACCAGTCGTAATGACAAGCGTAAATTGTGACTAAGTCTTTTAGCTGTGTAAATGACCAATATTTTGTATTTTTCTCTTGAAGTTATTTTTAATCCAAGATAGTTTCTCATGATAATTTTCACATCGCCAAAATCAGGATCGTGATTTCTCCTAGGGCTTTCATAATTTTACTTTGAGAAAAAAAGTGATGACGAAGTGTTTTTAAACATTCTATTGGTCTGAAATATGACTAGGATTCCCAGTGCATTATAATGTTCATTCATGTTAAACGGTTGCTAATTGCAGATGTATCCATGCTATGTGACTCTCATTCCGAATCAGCATGGTGCATACTCTACGTGTGAAATACCAGTTTCAGCATTAGGTTCAATATTTTGAATCGTTAATTATTCATAGTAAAGGACACGCTCGTTGGTGCCAGCCTGTTTCTATGGAGACGGCACACACAATCGGTCCAGAAGCTGAGGGTGAGACGGTCTATGCAGTCAATCAAAATCAACCCTGATACGGGGGGAATAGGGTTCAAATGTTGCTTTTACGTGGAAAAGTTCATTTGTTCAGTGGTTTCCTCTCCATACGGTCTGAGAACACTCCGTATTGTCGCATGTGCTATAGATTATTTTGGAGACTTTGATTTTAAAAGGATTTCTAGGCCATGTGGCTTACAAATAATATGCACTTAGAAATAAAAGAAACTATCGATTTTGCAGGTTGTTTATCCGATGACGAGTAACTGTTGATATATTATAGAACCTTACATTGACGTTCTAACATAAATGTAAAAATGATAACATATTACTTTAGCATTATAACTACGAAGTCTTTTGAATTGAAGAAAACGAAATGTTTAACTGAAAACAAACGCGTTTAAGATAAAGTTTTTGTAAATGTGGGTATCGAAAAAATAAGGCCTTTTGAAAGTTATTTAAAGTTAATTTCTTAAATTGAAGTTAATACATTTACCCACATAGAAGTCGACTTGACATTGCATAGCTACATATCATAAAAGTTCAGACACAGATCATAATTATCTAATTTTTTAAAACATTAATCCTGAAAATACCTTAGGTAATTTATCATGTTTTTTAAATAAGGAAATAACAGTGCCATAAAACAATTTAAATCCGAGTTTTAAAGTCATTTCAAAGTAATAATTATTCTAATAGTATTTCACCACATCGAATATGAGTAAACAAATGGTAATACAAAGTTTTGGTTTAGTAAAAACGTTTTTAACAGAAATTTCTAAGATTGAATAATATGGAAGCGCATTGCTGCCAGCAGTGAGAAAAATTTACAAAGTTCAAATTAGATGATAGTTTCTCCTAATTAAATGATACTTCCATCTAATAAGATGATGTTTGTATCTAATGAATGATTGTATTTAACATTTAATTAGTTACAAGATACATCTAATTAGATGAAAGTATGATCTTATTAGATGAAAGTATCATCTAATTAGATAAAAGTATCATCTATTTATATGAAAATATCATATATTTAGATGAAACAATCATCTAATTAGTTGAAACAATCATCTAATTAGTTGAAACTATCATCTAATTAGATAAAGGTATCATCTAATTAGATAAAAGTATCATCTAATTAAAACTTTAGTAAATTTTTCTCACTGCTGGCAGCAATGAGCTTCCATAGAAAAACCTGTCGGGGTTAGATAAAGCATACATTTTTTTTTAATGGACCACATTTGTTATAATTCTGTTTTTATCCAGATAGCTTACATTTGTTAATCAGTAATATATAAATCTAAATGTGTTTTATCTTAATCAAAGTCAGACAGTTTTGACCAGTGTATTGCATTGTCTGCGGACGAAATAAAATATATTTTGAAATAGCTCTTGAATCATGATGCAATGCTGACTTTTTGTTTATCTTTTACTGGTAAATTCAAAAAGTGCCCCAAAAAATTAAATATTTCATAATGTAATGACATGAAAATACACAACAATAATGATGATACTACATTATATGCCCTAAGTCTTCATTTCTCAAGAAGTATTCTGTATTAAGATTCCACATATGCTTGGTATCTCTTGTCTCTCAAAAGCTGAATCATTTATCTCACCGTTTTTTACAAACATGTTTGCAAAATTTTATCTGGCGACGAATTAATGCATATTTGAACAAGATGATTATTTAGGTCAAGTAAAACACAATGTACTGAGTGTTCTAATCCTCTTCAATGTACCACCCCGGGTACTTTTCATCAGGACAATCGAAATTAACCGCCCTTGATTGTAATTAAGCTAATGCGACTGCTACGTCGATTGCACCTGCGAGACTGTATGACATCCCAAATGATATTTCACTTAAATTATATGACTTCTAAACCGCAAGATAACGCATAGCTTTAATTATGCATGCGTTTAAAAAGCGCATTTTTTTAAATTTGCAGCCCTATTCAACCATATATAAAATCAGTCTACAATAACCTAAAAACTCGGCCAAATTTTTCAACGTACTATATGCTAATGCATATGTGTTTGCCTTTCGCCCGTGATTTAAAAAGTTTATTTGAAATAGGAAATGATGTACGCCGTGCTCGCTTCTAGGTCTACAAGTGTTCAATCTAAAGAGATTTAGATCAACAGTTCTTTAGAATATGTTCTGGCTCTATTGAAATAATGTAAAAATATAATTTCTTTTAGATTGACACGCTTTAGCTACGCATAATAATTCCCATAAATAAGGCCACACAGCAACACCCATTGTATGTTTGTAAAACGTGATAGTAACACACTATAAATGACTTAAGAACAAGCTGACATGAACTACATCTCACTATTGACATTATCATAACAGTAGCGGATCCAGGGGCTGGGGTAGGAAGGTGGAAGAGTCAGGAAGTTCATACCCCACCCAACAATGAAATCAACCGTAAATTGGAATGCCCCCAAAGATGAATCCCCTGTTCAATAAGCGACTCCCCCCACCCCCTCAATTCAGAGAAAAGGAGAGCGAGAGAAAAGTAAGCCGTTGCCTTCTTATTTCATAAGTTCCTACTATGAGTATTTGTTTATCATAGTCCTCAACGAGTAAACCGTATAAACCTTTATTTTATCTAAGTACATTGTTACTTCTGTTATTGAGGACAGCCCTTTAAGACTAGGCTCAACTGTTTTTTTGAGTGAAGCATTATCGTTTCTGACAAACTTTTCCATCAATGAGAAAATTTTTGATGAACGTGTCTACTTGGCTTTCGAGGGCTCCATGTCATTAAATGTCTTTCTATCAAGTTTTCAAAGGTAAAGCATATTGCCCTGTGGCAATTACCTTCTATGAATAAGTTATACAGGTAGTATTATCTGTTATGAATAAAATCATATTTAATGGTCGAACCATTATCGTTGAGACGAACTCATAGTTTCCCTCAGTAAATATTTTTTTCAAAATATAAACCATTGTTTTCTGTGAGCATATTTATATTTTCTGTACGCTTGCCATTGGTCCAAGTGACCTAACGAATTCCTGAGACGGGTATAGCATTGTCTTATGTTAGGATAACTGTGAATGTCACTTGGAAAACCATTAATTTCTCTTAGAAACATTTTTTATGAGTAATTCATATTTTGTCTAAAATCACCCTTGTCTTACATAGTAAACAATTGTCTTGGATGTTCATTGAAACTGATCGTTAACCCTTAGTCTAAACATAATCTGTTGTTGAACCTGATTAACGACTTTTCCTAATCTTAAGAGCACAATAGCACGATTTATTTGAAAATCATTTTAGAAAAACATACCAAAGATATCTCAAAGGAGTAAAACATCTCACAACTCACCTACTTACCGACAGTCGCAGGAAGGGTTCTCTGTTAGATGCCCATATTTTAGTGTGAACACCTTTTATTTTAGTAGGAAAACGCATACGCATATCTTTACCGATCGTGGTTGGCTTTCTGTTAGGACTCCCTTTATTGATTAAAACGATTTTGTTACAATTGGTTTACATATGGTTTTCCTATCGTGAGATCCTTTATTGCCAATGAATGGTTTGATATAGTGCCTTTAAGGGCTGTGCCAAGCGTTTGATTTACAAGCGTCGAACATTGATGGTTTATGTTCATACTAAGGGTCTATCAAAGGTCATGATCAACATTCAACTAATTCTCAATGACAACAAAATCCTAGTTATATACACGCTCGTTACAGTGATAAGAAAAATGACGAGAAATAAATGACAATCAATCTATCTATGCAGTATAATAATAAATTATGTAAAATGCATCAAAGATATCTTTAAACTATTGACCGGTCAGTATAAATCCATATATTTTTTACGTCTCTGAGAAAAGTAGAACACAGAAAGAACACCTTCGTGTAAGAGGGACAGACAGTGTATGTATGTGATGTATATTAGTAATATAGGGCATGCGAAAAAGAAGAATGTCTGAATTCTATCTGCGGGTCGCCTTCACGCGTAAGTAACCAAGCTATTTAGCCTACAAGATAATATCGGTATTTTTTCTTAAAACGTGTTTTAAAAGCTGATTAAATCATTTGTGTTTAACTAAACTCGAACGTGTTTTCAGTACAATAGTTGAAAAAATTCTAAAAGACATTCGAAAATTTGTCTAACATTTGAAACATGTTAAATACTTTTCCTCCAACAGCGAGCTCACTGTTGAACTGTCAAAAGGCGTCATTTTTTATAGTTGTAGCGACGACAACCTTCAATAAATGAACTATTCCATCACATCATTTATTCAATGAGCGTTATTCACAGGTACAGGTGTAGTAGATATAATTCGATAAAATAAATTCCTCTTTTAAAATGTTGAATTAAACTCGCCGTGATGCGCATTAATATGGGTCCAGCATATGTATTATCTATCGTAATGCATCAGTGTAGAAAGTTGATTTAAAGTAGGATAGATCTTAATTACTCAAATGCTCCTAAGATATAATATCAAAACTGTTTTACGTAATTGTAGAAAATGAAATTTATCAATAGCTGAATACTTTTGCTCGTTTAATGCAGGCAATCGTTCAAAGGAAAATAATAATGCGTTCTTTGTATTTGAATAAATTATGCAAGTCAGATATCTTAGATTTTGACAAGCAAACGCCTCGGAAAAAAATTACTTACTTTCTACTTTTTGTACTTACTTAATTTTGTCGTTTCTGAAACTTTCGTTTCAGTTAGTAGAAATTACAGATTTATGTTTGAATGACATCTAATTACCGACCATATTAGTGATGAAAAAGGAAACATGGTTATAACCTTCAACTTAAACATAGCAATACATGTGCCTTTCCGCCTCACTGATTACAGTCATGTTTGCCGTTTACCTCAGGGTAAAATTTCAAAATTTTTAAAAATCTAACCAAAAGGCTGTTGTTCATACTAGGTTACCTTTAGGTTTGGGTCGTGTCCCGGTTTGGGTCGCTACACCTTAACTTCATGCGAGTCTGAAACATAATCCCTTGAAGCTCAAGGGGTGAGTTATCCATTCTCTGAGGTTCCTTTCGGGGACATCATTTTTTAATGAATAAATTTCCGAGATACCGAACGTTCGTCTATTATTACGTATAAATTGTATGTATCTGTAGGTACCTTGGCCCTTCTTTCACAAAGCAACCTTAAAATCACCTTAGCCTTTGGGATGCAAATTGGCCCTGAGGTGATCGTTAGGTTTTAAAGAAAACTAGGTGCAATGTAAAAGAGTTGGAGTTAAGGTTAACCTTAGTAAAGTTTGTTTGTGAAATGAATCCCTGTTTTCAAGCGCACAACGAGTGAAAAAGACCTCGGTTACTGCTTTTTATACCACTACGAAACAAGCTTGTCTGTGTCCACTAGCCGAAACATTTAAAGCCTACAGTATATAGGCCTATATCTTAACTTGGGCTTTTGTAAAAGCTGGTAACTTAATCAGAGCATAACATCCTCAAAAAAGATCATATCATTATGATAACTTAAGAGTTAAATCCCTATCTTTTTAAATGTTATTTACAAGCGTTGAATTTATTCATTTCAGTCATTTCAAAATGGCGGCGAGGTCGGCCATCTTTGCGCTGTGTGATGGTGGTGATTCTGAGCGTGCTGCTCGCCGCCTCGCTGCTCCTCTTCACCCTCGAGCAGCGTATTTCGCCATCAGGTAAGACACCATTGCTGCACCTTTCCTCCGACATCAGGGTATTTGATATGCCACAAACCCCTGACTACAGCAATGTGTATTGCTGAAAAAAGCGTATGTGTCCGACTGTTTTTTACGATATGCATCTTAAAAAGTACTGATCTATTGGCTTTTGATCCGCCATCTTGCTTGTCTTGCTTGCTGCATCACGGTGATTTTTAACAACCTAATAGAATTAGATACGTATGTATTAACATAATGTATTTTTACTCAATTAAGACTGGTCATTTATGAGTGTCCTGCCGTAGCAAGACTTTCAAGGTTCAGAGTGCCCATATGATTTCATTTCTAAATGTTTTCACTTATAATTCTTGCGTGCTCATCTTTCGTAAAGCTGCGAACTCTAGGGCAACCAGTCTGTAGCAATAAGAGGTAAATGCCAGAAAGGCAATCAGACTATTGAAGGTCTTTCAGGGAAAAGTATACGATGGTCCCATATCCTATAGCCTTCCTTTTCTTATAGCGAGAGTTTTTTCTAGTAATCGATAGCATTCCTTATATTTGGTCCAAGAAAAGACATATTGTAAATACTATTGAACAACTACTTTCAAAGGTATCAGATGAAAAACTATTATTGGGTTTGTCATAGAGTCAGAGTCATAAACCACTGATTTTTTTTGTCTCAACATATGTTTACAATGTTGAATGGTATACGCAATGGATTAAATAGAAAGGAGCGGAAGTGTAAATTAGCCCAGTATGTAGCCTCTGCCGCGGATCGATAAACCGATACTTGCCTCCAGTTGATAATCACAGGTTTCTTTGCAATGCATAGCCACAATGGTGTTGCAGGCTTTCTCCTTGCAATAACATTGGAAGCCGTGATACAAGTTACATACTTTACACCCAAAATCACCTAACCTCACCTCACTGATACATTCCGCCACTCTTCAATCTATTTTCGTCGACAATGTATCAAGATATTTGAATTAATATCTTAAAATTTTAGATATCTTAAAATTCTTTTGTAAGGCATTAGTCCAAAAGTGACCAAAATTATTCGTCATGAGTATTTGTTGAGTACTTATTTCATTGAAGTCAATATTCAATCTAACATTCTCCAACTGATAGGTATTCTTCCCGCGAACCTGAAAGAACCTAGTAAGAAGATAATAGTGGTTTCCTACATGCGCAGTGGGTCTACTCTCACAGCCGACCTCATACAACAACATCCGGGCGTCTTCTATGTCTTCGAGCCACTCTACACCATGGAGAAAATCATCAAAGGCTATCTCACACCTCTCTATCTTAACAAACCTTCCGGGTGAGTCCTCTACGTATTCGAGTTCTGTCATTCACGTGAACATGAATTTAAGAAACTTAAAGTGACATTGCCACTGATGTTGTGTATGGGTAAATATTCCGAACAGTATCAATGGTTTTATTTAATTGGAAAAACTGACCGTTGTTGATATGTAATTCATTTTTATGCCAACAGGTCCAGTATAAGTGGCATTAGACAGGTTAACGTCTAGATATTTTTAATAAAAAATCGAACAATGTACAGGACTTACACGCGCCACTGACTCAAAGTTATTTTGGAACTTATCTATAGCAGATGAGACGACTTATAAGGCTCTGTAGTGTTAAATAGATTGATGTCTTATCCCTTGCTTTAAGGCTTTATATGCCAGTTTAGTTGGATAATCTGAATATATATCAGCACTAACGGTATTTTTCGTTTCACAGGCAAAGGAAATAATTTAAGATAGCACATGTAACTTTAAATGTTGTATGCATGACTATGTCGTAAGCCGAACAATGAACCTGTTTCAGACTTGTACGGATGGAGTACACTGCGCATATGCGGACAATCAAGGCCTGCCTGACGTGTTCCCTAAGTGACGTGGATCTTCTGACCCTGCATCAACACCACATGGACAAGAGTCGGAGCACGGAGTCCTTCAGTCACTGCGCTCACCACACACCTATCAACCAGTTCGAGTCCAAATGCCTTAGAAGTCTCACTGAACAGTGTCGCAATTCTCAGGTGTCGCTTGTGAAGACAATCCGTTACAAGATGGAGAGTGTGGAAGAACTTCTAGTTCTCCATCCTGACCTCCAAGTCGTATTGCTCATCAGGGACCCCCGGGCTACTCTCTTCTCTCGGGCAAAACTCTACCAGAGCTCGGTTCATCGACTCGAAGCGATGAGTTACCACATCAAGCAGGCGGTACCTCACTGTAGCTCCGTATTGAGGGACGTCAGGGACGCTGCTAGACTCGCCTCACTCTACCCCGGCAGGGTCACCATTCTTCTCTATGAGAAATTCATTGAAAACCCTAGACACACGACCAGACTGTTGTATGATTTTCTCGGTTTGACTTTTAGCAAGCGTATCGAGGCATACGTTCACAATATTACCAGTGCAGGTCTGCCGGACAACTGTCCTGTGTGCACGACACGAGGGAACGCCACGGAGACAGCTTCAAAATGGAGACATGGACTCAATTATGCAGATGTTGCCTCCATTGACAGGGCTTGTCAGTCTGTCTACAGTCAACTTGGCTACATCCCTTTCCCCGACAGTGACACACTGTATAATTTGAACATTCCCTCCTGGCGGGAGATTCGCGTACCTGCCCTCCTCACTGACACGTTGGTCCATTAGTTTCAACCACGGCATTCACTAGTCTCCGCCAGGGAAAGGTGCAAAAACTCGTCGTGTTGCTCGTGAATATTCACGAAGTCATTTGCTGATTACATGGTAGACGCTAGCATCATGTTTCCATTGGTTCATCCCTGTATATCGCCTCCAAATATCGTTAGAAAGACTTACCCTTTCCTATTACCATCCTTTTATGTACAAGTAGGGTAATGTTTATAGGCATGTATATGTCTTTCTCACGATATTTCTAAGCAATACGCGTCCCCGTGCCTGGTCTCTATGAGCAATAAGTATTCATTGGCGGATCCCAGCGTCTCAACCAGCATTAAGTATCCGTTGACTGATCCTGGGGTCCTCACAAGCATAAAATATTCATTGAATGAACCCCGGGTCTCCACAAGTGTCAAATATCCATTAGCTGATTCTTGGGACTCAGCAATCATCAAGTGTTCATTGTCTCAGCCGAGGGTTTCCGCGAGCACCAAGTGCTCATTAGCTGATCCCCGGGTCTCGATCAGCATCAAGTGTTCATTCGCTTATTCCCGGGTCTAAACTAGCAATAAGTGTTCATTGGTTTATCCCCAGTCTAAACTAGCAATAAGTGTTCATTTGGGTCTCCATCAACATCAAGTACATATTCGCTACGGCCCGGGTCTCCACCAGTATGAAGTGTCCATGGGCCTACCTCGGGTCTTCCCTCAATGACGAGTGTTTCGATCATCTGTATTTAGTCATCTGTTTGTCCCGGAGACACGAGCACTCCTTAGATCCCCGGGTCTCCACCAGCATCAAGTGTCCACCTTCAGATCATCAGTCATGAGTTAATAGTTGACCACAGTGATATATGCACAAACCTATCGTTTAGTCTGCGATAAGTCGTGTTTACACTATGGTTGGTCTAAGGGTCTGAAACAGCATGAAGTGTTCATCCAATGAACCAATGGCCCTGAGTCATTAGTCTACCCCGGGGACAGGTGCAAAATTTAGTCATTTTGATAGCATTTATCTTCATCGGGTTATTTGTATCCGCAAGGCTCCTACAATCATTCCCTCTATGTGCCTCGCATAACTATCATATAAACTTAACTTCAAACAATATTGGCAGTTCCTTGATGAAAGGAATGATTATTTGAGATATTTCACTTTTCTGCATACCGATATTTCATTGGCTGTGAAGTATTTTAGATGAGTACCATACCGGAAGCAATACGAAGCAAATACTGTGAAGGATATCATGGATTTGAAGGAGATAAGACATATGATACCACTTTCGGAGCAGGATGTACGTTTGTGAGGAAGAGTTTTTATATACATTGTTTGTGTTTCTTTTTTTCTAGCCCATATGAATCGACCAAAATAAGGAAGGCAGGAATATATGTCTATTTGACAGACTATTGCTGTTATTTTTATTCTAAGCAAGGTTCTGTTTGGTGCAACTGATGGGAATATATTTATATTGACGTTACATATCGTGTACGATCTACTGTCGGCGGTGGTAAGGGAGAATTATGATCAGAATACAGAATGTACTTAGCAAGTGAAGATATGGAAATATGTATCTTTTGGTATTTGATTTCCTGAAAGACCCAAATAATGGCTTTTGTATTAATCACTCCACTTGTATACAGTGGTTCAATTAATTAACATCACTGTCCTCTTTTGAATCCAACACAAAATACCGTAAAACATTTCTCCCTAATTGATAAAGAGGCAACTTTTCATTATAATTCACGAGATTTATTCTTAAAGTAACTCATGCGTAACACTACATGGGAAAGATAGGACCATTAATTATCCTCTTGTGTCTTCTACAAGCACTTTACAACAGACCCCGCTCTAGGCTGTTGAAAAATGCAAACTCCCGCCCTCCAATCGCTTTGTGAGGGCAACTGAGATGAGTGAGATTTTATTCCGTTTTTGGAACGTAAATAATTGTGGAAGTGACGTATTAGCAATCTGGTTTATCAAACAAACTTTATGTAAAGAAATATTTGCTCATTTAAGTTTTTTTAAGATCTTTAAATATAATTACATTAAATAATCTCCAGTTTGTTCAAGATCTTAAAATATGGTTACATTAAATAATCGCCAGTTTTTTCAAGATCTTAAAATATAGTTACATTACATATTCTCCAGTTTTTTTCAAGATGTTCAAATATGGTTACATTACATAATCTCCAGTTTTTCAAGATCTTAAAATATGGTTACATTACATTATCTCGTTTTTTCAAGATCTTAAAACATGGTTACAATACATTATCTCCAGTTTTTTCAAGATCTTAAAATATGGTTACATTACATTATCTCCAGTTTTTTCAAGATCTTAAAATATGGTTACATTACATTATCTCCAGTTTTTTCAAGATCTTAAAACATGGTTACATTACATTATCTCCAGTTTTTTCAAGATCTTAAAACATGGTTACATTACATTATCTCCAGTTTTTTCAAGATCTTAAAATATGGTTACATTACATTATCTCCAGTTTTTTCAAGATCTTAAAACATGGTTACATTACATTATCTCCAGTTTTTTCAAGATCTTAAAATATGGTTACATTACATTATCTCCAGTTTTTTCAAGATCTTAAAACATGGTTACATTACATTATCTCCAGTTTTTTCAAGATCTTAAAATATGGTTACATTACATTATCTCCAGTTTTTTCAAGATCTTAAAATATGGTTACATTACATTATCTCCAGTTTTTTCAAGATCTTAAAATATGGTTACATTACATTATCTCCAGTTTTTTCAAGATCTTAAAACATGGTTACATTACATTATCTCCAGTTTTTTCAAGATCTTAAAACATGGTTACATTACATTATCTCCAGTTTTTTCAAGATCTTAAAATATGGTTACATTACATTATCTCCAGTTTTTTCAAGATCTTAAAACATGGTTATATACATTATCTCCAGTTTTTTCAAGATCTTAAAACATGGTTATATACATAATCTCCAGTTTTTTTCAAGATCTTAAAACATGGTTACATTACATTATCTCCAGTTTTTTCAAGATCTTAAAATATGGTTACATAACATTATCTCCAGTTTTTTCAAGATCTTAAAATATGGTTACATTACATTATCTCCAGTTTTTTCAAGATCTTAAAACATGGTTACATTACATTATCTCCAGTTTTTTCAAGATCTTAAAACATGGTTACATTACATTATCTCCAGTTTTTTCAAGATCTTAAAATATGGTTACATTACATAATCTCCAGTTTTTCAAGATCTTAAAACATGGTTATATACATAATCTCCAGTTTTTTCAAGATCTTAAAATATGGTTATTTCATGTTTTGAAAACAGCACCCTCTTGCACTTGCAATTCCCAATAGATTTCTCAATGGACTATCGAGATCCGTCACAGCAGTCTGGACGGCTAGCACAGAAATTTTTTGTAAATGCGTTTTTTTACGTTAGACCATACGTTGGAAGCTGACTTGATGTGTGTAAAATAGAAGTATTTATTCCAAGTGCTCAATATGAATACAAATTATACTCCGTGCTGTAAATTATCATTTGTCTTTGCTTTATTGATGCTATGAAATATTTCCTCGATAACTGCTATTCAAACTTCTATGACATGGACTTAAGTTTACTGAGACGTAAGTTGCGTTGTATCGTTGGTTCTCCTGTTTTGTTGTTAATAATTGTATCATTGTGCTTTTACATGTAGGTGCTCCTTATGTGGCCGGTATGTCGTTTTGCATCCCCCGGCCATAAACCGTTAAATATTGTTTATGTATAGCTGTGCTAATATATTTGTGCGGGGTTTTAGAATAAAATGGAATCTTTAAAAAAATTCATATTTTTGTAGTTCTCATTTAATGATTAAAAGGATTTTAAACGACGATTCGAAATCTGTTCTGAATTTTTCGCCTGACCAATATTTGTTTGGCATTATGTATGCATTGCTAAAATTCTCAAAAGCGGCGTGCCTCAAAGAGTTCAACAGGAACCTGCATTAAAGCTGTTACCTGTTCGATCTAAATACATAATAAAATATATAACATTCCATCAATTATGCTACATTGGTAGAAAGAGCTATATTAGTCCCATGTTATTATTTTTGCTGCAAGCCTTATGTCACCCTTGAAGGAATGTTGTAACGAATTTATGTTACCGAATGTTTTGATTGAAGCCATTAGGTTACTAACTGGATATTAAAAATCTCTACCACCTGAAATCGATGTATGCCAATGGATTTCTGTTTTCTAAGGCTGCCAAAACGACCGAAGTTTTCACAAAGTATGAACGTCGTTTGGTGCACAGCATAAGCACACCATAACAAACGACATGGACCTATATCAGCCTAGGATAACATCGGACAACCACACGCTCAACATGGTAACTGTAAAAGCAATAAATTAGCACATCGTGGACGTCATACTGATACAGAGGAAATAGAGTTTGAACTTCAATTATAACAGTTAGGCCTACAGGTTAATTACTAGGGGACGCCCTGGATAAAACGCTTTAAACACAAAAGTCTCAATTCAATGAAAACACTCACTTCTCTGATGTACATAACACTCATCTCCTTGAGGTACACAACACTCACTTCACTGAGGTACACAACACTCACATTACTGAGGTACACAACACTCACATTACTGAGGTACACAACACTCACTTCACCGAGGTACACAACACTCATCTCCTTGAGGTACACAACACTCACTTCACTGAGGTACACAACACTCACTTCACTGAGGTACACAACACTCACTTCACTGAGGTACACAACACTCACTTCACTGAGGTACATAACACTGATATTTTTAGATCAATGGTGGATAGCCAACAGAAGATCTTAGGATACCAAAAAGAATTGTATAGGATAGGAAACATTATGTATTTGGTGAAATCAACAGTTCTCTACCCTTAATTCTGGTATGGGTCAGAAGTGCGAAAAAGCAGCCAGCCATTTTAACAATCACTTCCCATGGTAAATCAAAAGTTGAAGAATTTGTGTTTCACTATACAAATAAACAGTATGTCTAAGTTTCAACATCTGATTGCATTTTAAACAAACTGGCAAGACTTAAACTCTTTAATTTGACAGATAACAGGACAGAGATAACATGATAACAACCTTTATTGTATTGTATCAACTCACTGGGTTTAGTCAGCACACATTACTTTACACAGCAAGTCAGTCTATCTCCACAGTCTCGCTCACAGCTCACACACACAGCAATAACAAAACTCTCATATGGGCTCAGCCACTTCCCCCACAAGCCACAACTTGCACCAATATCAATCAATGTCTGATTAAAGCCTTGATGCAAAAACTGTTGATGATTGGAGCAGCAAAATCATCTCTAGATCAAGATCCTGACCTTTGACTTTCATCGTGAGAATGTCAAAACAATTCCTTATGGGTATAGTTAGAAGTTATGTATACGAGTTCAGAAAACCTTAGTGGGTAAAAGTTATAGCGCTTATGTGCGGTAGTGTGGGAAGCTGGACAAAAACTGAAAGCGGCCAAAAGTTAATGAGCCAATGATTGTGAGTGGTATCAGTTATGCCTTGTAAGGAAAATTGATTCTATGTTTACAAATTATCTGCCACAAACACATTTAAACAGTCTCTGATTTAAAATCGGGTTTTATCAATCAAAAGTTGCAAATAAATTTGGATCCAAATATTTAATATAGCCCTAATAACCTTAAATGATAAGAAACTTCACATGATATCCCAAAATATTACGAATATGTGGAAACAGAGTATAGGAAAACTCTGAGTATAGCACTCTCACTGCCACTTGCACCAACACCTAAAACCAGCTTCAACCGTAACACCAAAATATAGCTCTTTCATTCAGTCACACCTTCAAATATGCTGAAAATATACTCAAACATTTCGATCATATTTACAACTTCTATGGAAACATTACAACTTGGGAAACAGATTTACACGAATAATCATGCACTCCACCTTCCATTCACTACACATCCTCAACTGGTTCACTGAAAATGTGAAGTTGGAGTTTGGAAATCTTACGTGAACATTGAAATACTTATACATACCAGACTATAAAACTGGTAACAAACCAAAGATAAGACAAATATGTCAACAACCAATCAGATGATCAGTAACACCTTTTACAATATTTTTTTTTCAAAACTGAATATATGTTAAATATCACTTCCCCCATTTGAGACTGGGATGCAACTCGGCTAGAATATCCCCAAACAAATGCTAAGGCTGTCTGTTTTGATCTAAGGAGCTGACCCCGCTAATTGTTGGGGGACCCCATCTGCTGAAGGAGGGGGTGGTCGAGGGGAGCTGTAGTGAACAAACATCCTATAAAGGCGTGAGTCCCCCACACATGGTGTCGGATAACTTTGCAGCACCCAAGGTCATCTATCTCGAAACCGAAGCGGCGGTACCTCTCGTCTGTCTCGAACAGAGAGGAATTTGTGTGTGGGCCAAGGTACTGAAACATAACAGGGTTGGAAATGTAGGCTCATAAAAGAAGGATTTATGTCATGATATCCTTTTTTTCATGGTTTTCTATCCAAAAAACATGTTAACTTGAACATAAATATCAAACTACAGACATCGTATAACAAGATATCGTTAGATTAGGAATCACAATTCTTTGTTCTAGGATATAATAATCATCAGCCTAACTTTAGTTTAGCTTATATAGATATCATATATGTAATTATACCCTTTTTTTAAGGGTTTTCTATGGAGTGAGTTATTGTTTAACGCAGCTTGGGCAATATCTTAGCCATAAGCGGCTTGTTTTCTATGGAAAAACACTGATTAACTTAAACATACATATCACACTACAGACATCGTATAACAATATTTTGTTAGATTAGGAATAATAAATTTCTTGATTCTAGGATATATCAGCCTAACTTTAATCCATTTTCTTTTTGGAAAGTAATGTAAGGCAAAAGAACAAACCAATCTATCAAAATATTGACACTTTTCTAATCTATCATTGAAGACACAGTATCACAATATATCCTCAGATTATGAATCCAAATTCTTTATTCTACAAATATCAGCCAAACTTTATACAGTTATCTTTTTGCAAACAACTAATGTAAGGCAAAAGGAAAAAACAATCTATAAAAATTGTGTGACTGTAAAAAATAACTTATATCATTGGCCAAATGTTACTTTTATTTTGTTTTTGACACATTTTGGGGGGAAAGTATAACAAATTGTCTCACTGACATCCGATGTAAGTAATAATTAAATATGAAATCTGAATGAGTGTTTCATTGAAATATGTTACACTCGTACACAGAGGAGACTGGCAAAGTAAGGTACATACAGGTTTGCCACAGGATGGGTCGATGAAATCCGCCCAGTATCCAGACTGATGTAGAACGTCACAGATCTCACGCGCCCCTTGGATGAACTGCAATGAAATACTTTCATGAATCTTGATCTGAGAACTATCTTACTCTTTAAAGGAAATATAACATGCATTCTTGTGCTCAATTTGGCTATTTTAAGGAATACTAAGACTTAGGCCCTCACTTTAGCTTTCTATCAATGCAATGAAATATCTATTGTTCTTAAGAAAAGACCTGCAATCAATAATGAAAAAGTCAAAAAGCTATAAAAAATCTACGGAAAGCTGTGCACAAAATGGAAAAAATATGGACCTTTGATAACAACAGAACTAGTAATGTATGCAGCCTTTGAATTCTGAACTGAGAAAAAAGGATGAAATATTGTTCATGAAGGCAATCCTTAAATTAAGGGATTTCTTAAACAGAATTTTTGCTGTTTCAGCCTTTCAGGCCGCGAGCAAAAGTCTAATATTTCAGATATTGAAGTTCATGCAAATTTATTTTTAATGATGCAATAAATACTTACAGTCTTTAGAGTTAACTTTACAGTCTGAATACGTACATATTTGAAAAATAACTTACATGGACGATTATCTGTGTGAGGGTTGTTTGTAACATTGAGAGAAATGCATTATTGGCGCATTAGTTCTATTTAAGAAATATTGGAGTGTGATAGTGACTTTGAAAATCACTTAAACACAGTAACACCTAGACGTAGTAGATATAACAGGTTTGAATTATGACCTAATTCTTAAGGATGATTGACTTTCATCCTTTGATTCAAATACCAGTCTTGACTATCAAAGTTTTAAGTACAGTATATCAAAGAGAGAACTAAACACTCTTGTGGGAAACCTATTTCTACTAACAACATTTGAGGAGATGAAAGCAACAAGGCAAATCCAAATTTGAATTGCAGATCTGTGGAGGTTGGGAAAGTTTAACTCATTTATTCCAAAGACATTTAGGAAGATAAAAGTAAACAATCATTTGTCAGTGGCGGAATGGGGAAAGGGAGTGACTAAGTTGGATTATGTCATAGAAAATTTGAAATTTCCTTTTAAAATAGCCAGTCTTCCGAATCCCTTATCTTTTTTCAAAATCTGTGTCCCGCTATCATATTCATTATTTGACAGTATAAATTTATAAGACAACTTGGAAAATAGCAAATCAACATAAATTATGATTTTGCTTATAAAGCCATAAAGGAAGTATCAGGAGTTTGTAAATCAACAAGAGACTATATTCTAGAGTTATCTGCCCCTGTCCGGAACGTACTGTCTCCAACAATGCCTCCCGCTCAATCTCCACGTCTGGCGACCACCCGGTCATGTCGTGCTGTGTCCTCTGAGAGATTGTCACCACCGTGAAGGCACCATCCATAATGTCACGTCCAGGGAATAGGTCCGAAAAATCTTACAACAGACAATCTTTATTAAACAAGATGGTACATTCCAGGAACAGATGAAAAACAAAATGACTACAGTGAAGGTGAAGGAAAAATTAACAAAAGCCTAAATTAACAGTTATAGTTGGCACTTATATTATGATCTGACATCATAACAATAAATGTTACAACTCACCCTTCCTGATGATATGCGGACAGGATTGGGCTATACACTCTAACATGTCTGCCGCAGTCGGGATAGGAGGGTCTTTGAGGTAGCCGGACGAAGCCTCGATCTAAAACACAACACACGCTCAGTTGGAGACATGTATAGCACCTATACCTTATAAGCACTCTCTCCTAACAGAGGAGGCATAGTCTAAAAAGCCTGCCTCAACTCTGTTCCAGTTTAAGCCCTTCTACCTTTTCTAGCAGTGGCAAAATTTGCATTGCAAACTAATAGAAAAAATTCAGCCAATGAAAACGCTTCTTATATTGAAAGCTTGCTTATTGTCACTCAGGCCTAAGCCATAATTCAGTCACTATATCAGTCATCCAATCAGGCTTCACTACTTTTAGTCCGAGATGTGTTTGTATTTAGGAAAGGATTTTATTATTTGAGCTACCTCTGTTGGGAGATAACGCTTTATCACTGCCATGTTTTATTTCTCCCTGGTGAATTTAGGAGATTTGTTCACATTTTTATTCAGTCAGAATGATTAGCACAGGGAGAAGGCAATTGTAAATGTACTGCATACATACTATCTTAGCATTAAGAGAGTTTAAAAAGCCAATTGTCTAACGAATGGCTTGATGGTTTATTATTCAAGAATGTTTCCGTCTCTTACAGTGAAAGGTAAAGTTTTACGCGAACTTACATCTTCTGCAGACGCGAGGAACTGGTCAGCGATGTGGGAGTGGCGGTCAAGTGGCAAGGGAGGTAACACCTGTCCTGGGTTGGCATGTGGACGGTGTATGAAGGCCTGCTGCAGCTGGGTACTGGTCCCCACTAGACCCGGCAGGGGGAAACGTCGGTCCTGAGGACCAAAAGGCCCGAGTGATTTGTCTGGCCACACCGTCTGCGAATCTGCACAAATCAAAGGAGTCAAATTAATCCTTGCTGATGACTTCAACATATGTAGATGCAAGCTATTTCTAAGTTTTTCCTTAATTCATAATCAGTAGGAATTAAAGAAGTGTGAGATTGATTGACTGTATGATGTGGGTTTCTGATAACACCTCTGATATGAGAACTTGACTCCAAAGATGGACTCACTAGCGGTCTCCTCTATGAAGTGTTCAGACTCCAGACGCTTGCTGTCAGAAGAGAAGCTGCGTAGATCGCTGGTCACTGTCGGTAGATTACAGAGATGCCTGGCAAATAACCTCCTACGTGTCACCAGCAACTGATAAAGAAAATGTCAAGGTCAAGGTCATGGTCAGTGAGCTGGGTAGCAATTGCTTCATTAAGATATCTCCAGCTGGTAGATGCTTATCCTGATATATATATAAATACTATGATATACATGTGGCTTCTGATATCAAATATATCCCCATAGGTTATCATTGTAGGAGATATTGCAGGCTTACATCTTTTACTTAAATCAACCATTTCCCCTGTGAGGTGACTTGGGGTTTAACGCCGCATTCAAGATTATTTCACTTATATCGCAGCTGCTAGTATAATTGCTGGGAGAAAGCCTGCAACACCATTGTGGCTAAGCATTGAGGTGAAACCTGTAAGCATCGGCTGGAACTAGCGAACCATGGGTGGTACTGCGCTAAAATTCAGTGAAGCATTGCACCCAAACCTGAATGAGTGTGGAACAGTTCTCTACTACAGACAAAGTTGTCTTTTTATTCTGGTTACAGATATATCAATGTGGCAGAATCTGTTCTTTTGATAATTTTAAAATTCAACTAAAACAATTTTAACAAGTGCCCCATAAATGAGTGTGTGACCATAAAATGACCCTAAGATTTTTTTAGCATTGAGGTTATGTTATTTTTATGTCATCATCCTTTTGATATCAAAGCACTGTTACATCATCAACTCTATGACATCATAGCACTGTCATCAGTGTACTTAATGATGCCAAAGCATTGTGTGGTCACTCTCTTGATGCAAAAGAATTTTTTTGACAGATTCAATCAATGTTGCGATTTTTTCAACAGATGATAAATTATGTTATTAACACATGGCATTAATTAATAATTTAAATAAAAAGATCAATTGGTCATATATATTTGTACAAAAGGATTTTAATTGAACTCATTAACCCTGAGATGGAAAAATATGTATAAAAGTAATTTTTATCAGTATAATTTCAAAGTATTACACTCATAAACCTGCCTTAAACCCTGTACACACTCCTACTGTTTTGTGTGTTTAAATTATTTATTATCATAGTTATCTCGCATACAATGGTCCTCTTTTTCAACTACCAAATGTTGCAACTGTTAAACATTAGCTTTGTCATATTTCAATATGAGTTTTGTATCTATGAAACGGGAAGACAATCATACTCACTCTCGTTGCCATTACAGGGGAGGTTACTCTTCCTGCTGCTCTGAATGAAATTGAAAAAAGGAAAGTCATTATCATTTCATTTTCTATTACTTGTGATAAATGTATCTATAAAATGTTTATAATGCTTTACTACAGTTACTACAGTTCGCTGCGGTAAGACCTTGTGGAGAGGAAAGCCATAGATTTTAAAATTTTAAAACTGTCATTCCTCAGAACATGGTCCAATTTAATCAGACTGCTGAAAAAAACCAAGGTGACCGATTGCCGATAAGACAAGGTTTTTACAGCGACTTACCTATCAGCTATGCTCCACCTTGTCGCTTTGGAGGAAAATGACATGAAAAAAGGTGTTTTAACTTTATTTATTCAACAAATTAACAAATGATTTATGATAAGAATAATGAAAAATGCCTTGTAATGTTGTCGCAAGGCTTTTTAAGTAATCAAGCCGATGAGTGGCTTCCCTTTTCATTCTTGTCTTATTTTCCCTGAACGATTCTCACACTTACCTAACTTGGAATCTAAATCAACGAAAACTGTATCCTAAGTAGCATGTTTCAACTTGGTTATGTTACGATCTAGATCGAGAGGCTCTACCTGCAACCCCATTGGATAGTATGCGGCTCGCTTGCAAGAATAGAGCATTCGGCGACAGAAATTTCGGTCTAGTTACGATCATGTAATATTATCATGAAATACACAGATAGGACTGTATTTTTAAATAACTACAAAAGTTTATCATTTTTTACTTAAAACAACATAAATGATGTGATATTCCAAATTCTGATTAAAAAATCGAAATACATCAAAATGTTCTGCGTATCTATTATTCAGAGTGAGTACTGAGCTGGTGAGTAGTTTTTGAAATGCAGTCATCCAGCGGATGTCTCTTTAGCCTATTACTTACTCAGTTACTGAACTCGTATAGGTAGAATGTTACTACTATGTCAGTCTTATATACTCTCATATTATGTTAAATTTCAGTTAGGATATATAAACAAACCTTTTCAATAAAAACTTTGGATAATAACAAATAACAACGTAAAATTTGACCCGGAAACAATCCCATGTCAGATAGAACTAGTCAAACGACTTATATTAAATCTGATCCGAGAGCTTGAAGCATCTGTTGACGCATCTATCGAATTTGATGAGGGATTAGGCAATCAGTTCATTCCACGTAAGAAGCGGTTGCCAGTGGGCAATAATCTTCCTTACTGACAAATTGCGTAAAAGTGAAATTTTGCAGAATCGGTACTCAGTCTTATCCAATCAAATTATGTCCGTCTGGTAATAAATCAGTGCGTGGAAGGATTGCGGTCTTCTCAACGATTACGGGTACAGGCATGATGCTCATGGATAAAACGTCGCTGATTGCAAAATTAACACTGAATACGACCAATGGGGATTCAGTATTTAGCCTACTTGTAACAGAGGTAATACTGGAAAGTTTGAGTTGAGACTATTTTGGAAGTGAATGTTGATTAAATGAAGATTCATTTAGGATAAAGACAAGCACGAATTTTTAACATATGCACATGTTTCGCTTCAATATACTAAAATTTAAAAATCTGAAACAGCGTTCATGAAAAAGCAATTATATTCTATTATTAGATCATCAATGCAAGCTGAAGATTATTTATTTTAAAAAAAACCCAATAATAGTTAATACAGTATTCACTAATAAACAGGGAGTGAAACTGACATATTTTTCATAAAAACTTTCGTACTATTTTACCTCCAATTTTGTGATCCTTTTCACAAATTAGTTACATACTAAACTGTTTTAATAGCCTTTCCGTCATTTTTAACCAACACATTTGACGTGAGATGAATAAGACTCACGCACTTAACTGAAATCAGGGATCGTATAGACATATCGTGTCTATACGATCCCTGCTGAAAGCGTTATGATCCGGAGCGAATGAAAGCTAATTTCATCATGCAACCTAAGTTACACTTTATGTGTTTTAACAAAAATTTGTTTTAGATGCGATTGACTTTGCATGTTAAAAGTTCACAGGAAGCCTTATAAAGTAAACATATTAATTGATAGTTGATAAGATAGAAGTATTAAATTATACAGCTCCAGGCAGCGAATTTCTGCGACGGCATCGATTCATAAACAAGGTAAAGTGCTGCAGTGGAGCTTGCAGTCATACCTTGTCCTCTTTTACATTTCCGGGTCAGAAACATGGTTGCGCTTGTTTCATCTGGCGTAAGCCATTAGTAATGGTCACATGATCAGCGTTAAATATCTACGCAATGACGTTTTCGATATCTTTGACGTTAATTGCATTAATTAAAGGGTTCTTTTATTTTCAGATATATGTATTGGGTACATCACTTATTTTGTTATTGCTGTAAATAAACGGTTAATGTCATCACCAAAAATAAATGTTGCTTGCTTGTTGACCCGATTTATAAGATTGATTTCATTATGAAGACATTCATCTCCCAGGATCAACTACAATATATCTGAGCCCACATGTGATTTTTGCTATTCACGTTTTCAACACCTTTTCAAATTTGACCTGAGAGTTGTCTACTTCGATGTTCCTATGTGTGCCGATTCAGATTTCGTAGATCGAATCAAATGCACCTCTAACACAAGCCTTCGATAACAGTGTTTGTTTAGACCTAGACATGGGTCTTTCGACGAGGCTTCAATGACACGGTATCACTGGGTTTATGTCAGATTTGCTTTATCGGTCGCTTTGATAGATCGTCAATTCATCGAGGGCGTAGAAAAATGTCTGCCTTTAACCACCCGGGCATTTTCTAGCGGTGTTGAAAAGATGTCGTGCAGACTACACGAGAGTGTTGAAGGATCGCCAGGCAGAACAAACGACGTTATCGTTTGTGGTGATGTCAACACTGCCACCAGCCACGTTATTTATTTCGGCGGAGATGTTCAGGTAATACTGTCATGACAATGAATATTATTGAAGAGATTGATGGAGAATATTCAAGTAGAAATCATTCTGATACTTTTAGTGACTCAAGAAATGCGCTAGTATTTACTCCCGAAATAGATAGACTTGACAATGTGTTTGTTCACTGGTGTTTTATGTACGGGTTGAAAAGTGGGAGTCAAACTGTAGACTTACTAAAAAAATTCTACTACATTAAAGATTAAAGACGAGAAGTGATGTTTCCAAACTGTCCAGTCCTATTATACAGGACGAATTGTGGGGCAATGTTTATCCTAACCCAAGCGTCTTTACCACGTGCATGCTTAGGGTTATTGTTCTTGACTGTAAAATATCAATATAAATGCGAATTCCCTTACCCTAACAGGGATTGGGAAACACACCTTTCATAATGGGCCATTAATAGGGCTTTGAGTCATTTTCAGAATTTTGAATGGGCCATTCCCCTTAGTATTAGTAGCAATGGTAAAATTTGAATGGACCATTTTTTCTTCCAATGTGCAAAATGGCCCATGGCCCCTGCCTTTCCCAATCCCTGCCCTAATATCCTTATTATCCTTCTGTTATGGGTAGAATAGAATGTTATTACTGCAAACTTTGAATTGATCCTTTATTTTGTTTTTAAAAGAATTTTGTGACAATACATTTATGTTTGTTTCAACTTAGATAGTTTTATAATGAGCGTTTAGTTTGAAAAAAAGACAACTTGTTCTCATCAGTTACATCTATAAAATTTTAGCTACCTTATTTAAATCGTAAAATGAACTGCAACCACATAATCTAAGATCATGTATTTGATTACATTAAACAATGGTTGCGACATATGTTTGCAGGACTATCGAGAGAAGATGGTGAACCACAGAGACAACAAGCGATACGCGCATTGGAACCTCGAAAACACAGCCATTATGTTGTCTCAGCGCTTTCATCAATCCGCCGTCTTCATTATAAAACCATGCAGAATGCACCTCAATACTTTCAGTGTGTATTCTAACTTTGTGGAATCTTGCAATGACTTTGGTAACCCAACTGGTCTGGAGCCAGGTCGGTCCTGGCAGCATCTGGAGCTCTTGTACAGGAACGTTCTTGAATTGGAACATCCGGGGCTCTCAAGTAACGTCTCCCCGGGGAATATTTCCCTCCTACTTATGGGCTTCAGCAAAGGTTGTATAGTGCTAAACCAACTTCTGGTGGACATGCAGGCTGCACAATGTGACAGTGGTAAGAAGGCCTTCATAGATCGGATAGAGGAGTACTACTGGCTGGACGGGGGGCACAGTGGGGGCAGCAACACTTGGGTTTGCGACACGGACATTCTGCAAACTTTCAGTGACCTTGGCAAGAAGATCTATGTGCATGTGTCGCCCTACCAAGTGAAGGACCCCATGCGAGCTTGGGTGGGGAAGGAGGAGAGAAAGTTCGTCAACAAGCTCAAGAAATTTGGTGCTTCGGTTTCAGAGACGATGCACTTCGACGACATGCCCGCGTCGATAGAAAACCACTTTGGTGTTCTTGAAGTATTTCATATAGAACAGTCATAATGCTAGGAACTATAGACCATGTACCCATTAAGTAAATAGTTGCAAGGTTGTGTAATGGACATCTGCATATAAATAAGTAATCATTATATATATAAAAATTATACGATTTGAAGTCATATATACCGTAATATGATTTTTCAATTTCTTTCTCAATGATCTCATGAACATGAAATGACTGCCACATTGAACAGTCTGGTACCACAATATGTGAGTAGATTATTATGTATAAGGATATGTGCACTAGTATAAAAATAATAATAAATTTGTATCGTTGATCGTTTCATCATAATAAACTAATTCAAAGCATGTATTGCCCGTTTTGTAATTATCCTCGTCGACATTGATGTGGAGTGTTATCTTCATCGACTCGACAATTGAAGCTAGATTTTGTTCACATCTGGAGCGAGATGGTGTTAAAAATATATGAATATGCATACCTAAAACGTTTTGTAGTAAATCAAACTCCATGTAAACTTAATAGACGCATACACTTTACCGATTAAAGTGACACAAAGTATGTTTCATAATTGTTATATTTCGCTTGAATAAGAGCCAAAACACATATGTACTGATTAAAGTTAAATTTGTCTTAAATATACATCTTTGTCCAAAAATTATGATGTTTTATTGTTTTCGATGATGATGGAAAAACGTCGAAATTAATGATAGAAGTCGAAATTCTTTTACCCATTTACAAGTATATTTTTTATATGACCTACGTAACACTATCAACCCTTATTAAATGTCATTGTGTCCGCTGTAAATAAGTTTCAAATACCTATGCGTCATTGGCACGCGTCATTGCCTGGTTTTCGATCGCACCCATGAAGTGAATAGTTCGAAGTAAGGGTAAATAGAAAGTTTTGATTTTAGTGATCAAACAATAATGGAACGTGTTAAAAGACAAAGAATAACATTTCATATTTGTTTTGGATCCTTATTACACGAGACTTCTTAATTTGTCCAAACATCCACAACAAGCATGTGCTTAACATTTACATGATCTTTGACCGGAAAATGTCTCGAAATCGGATTGACAAGTCTTTCATGGACAGTAATTGTTCTATACTTCAGTATATTTCCAAAGTCTTTGGACAATCTCCATTCGTCATCAGTGTAAATGTATTCACATGTCACACTCTACCGATAGAGGATACGAACGATTCCATACACGCCCGTATCGGGAAAATGCTAAACTACATTTGCAATGTGAGATAGCATATTAGAAGAGCTGTAGCTAGATCAAAGTATCCCAAACTAAACGTCTTTAAAGACCCTGAACGATCAGAGCGAAGTAGTCGATTTCAAACCCATTGAAGATTTAATTTTAATGAGATTGTGTAACTCCTTGGCTTGAGTGCGTCTCCATTCTCTGGCATCAGAAATCACAGGAGTGGTAGACATTACTGATGAGAGATGTGATTTCAATGCCAGAGAATGGAGACGCACTCAAGCCAAGGACCAAGAACTTGGGATTATCATGGATCACCTGAGGAACAAGATCAAGCCAGACAGAACACAGTTCATTGGGGATCAAGGAATGACGAAGTTACTGAAGCATTATCATCAGCTTGAACTGAAGAGAGGAGTGCTTTATCGTGTAGTCAAGACAGCAGATGAGACTCTGGAACAACTTGTCCTGCCAACCAGATGCCGCCCAGCTGCACTACGTAGCCTACACGATAACATCGGCCACCCAGGAAGAGACAGGACCTTGTCACTCATTAAGGAGAGGTTTTACTGGCCAGGATTGACAAAAGACGTTGAAGAGTATGTCAAGCATTGTGTTCCATGTCTCAGGAGGAAAACACCTACAGGAGGAAGAGCACAACTTGTGAACATTCAGACCTCACAGCCACTGGAACTTGTCTGTATGGACTTCCTCACCCTGGAACCATCTAAAGGAGGACAGGAACATGTGCTTGTTGTCACAGACCATTTCACACGCTATGCACAGGCATATCCAACCAGGAACATGACGGCAAAAACAACAGCAGAAGTGTTCTTCAACAATTTTGTTATTCACTATGGCATTCCTCAGCGCATTCATTCTGATCAGGGAGCAAATTTCACAAGCAAGTTAATGCAAGAGTTATGTTCCTTGTTACAGATCAAGCAATCAAGAACTACTCCCTATCACCCAATGGGAAATGGAATGTGTAAAAGATTCAACAGGACATTGTGTAACATGCTTGGCACCTTGGAACCAGACAGCAAGAAGAATGGGAAAGCTCACGTTGGACCTCTAGTACATGCGTACAACTGTACAAGACACGAGTCTACAGGATATGCTCCTTTCTTCTTGATGTATGGTCGTCATCCTCGCTTACCTGTTGACATCGCTTTCGGACTTGACATGGAGCCAAGCAAGTCCAAGACCACAGCAGCCTACACCAAGGATCTCAAGGAACGGCTTTCACAAGCGTATGACATCGCCACCTCTGCATCAAGGACGTCACAGAAGAGGCAGAAGACTCAATATGACCAGAAGGCCAGAGCAGCTATCTTACAAGAAGGTGACAGAGTCCTTGTGAAAGTTGTGGCTTTTGACGGACGGCACAAGCTTGCAGACCGGTGGGAAGAAGATGTGTATGTGATCCTGGAGCAGCCTAACCCATCTATACCAGTGTATACAGTTGGCAAAGAAAATGGTGACGGCAAGAAGAGGACGCTACACAGGAACCTATTGCTCCCTATAGGTTTTCTTCCCAATCAGGATGAAGCACCACCAACAGCAAAGCCGAGAAAGCGCAAGTCTCTGGAACCAGTGTCAGAGGACATCAAGATCATACCAGACCACTCCACAGCCAGCATCTCCGAGGACGGAAGCTCAGAGGACGGAGGGGAGGAAATAGTGTATGTCTCCAACCACTCATCAGACAGATCAGGGTCAGCTTCTACGCCAGCTGACAGGCCACCTGAAGATGAACTAGATGCTGAGGATAATCCAGTCGATGAGGAGGAGAGGACAGGAGCAACTGCACAGGAGGTTGAACAGAAACAGCCTACAGAAGATCCTCCAGCTGAGCCTGTGGATGTGCCACCAGACAGAGGACAAGAAATGGCTGAAGAAAGGGCAGCACCAACACCACCACCGCGAAGATCCCTCAGGGAACGGCGGCCACCAGAGTGGTTACGAAGTGGGGAGTTCGCTCTTTCAGCCCAGAGTACAACAGCGCCAGACTGGCTCGCCAGAGCTAATTTCCTAAATTCTTTGCTTCAAGATGGGATGCTCGAGAGCCAGCCAGCCAACATCAGAGAAGCCATGTTTCAGCTCATCACCGGACAAAAATGACGTGGACGTCATTATCTAGTGGGGGGAAGTATGTGGCAGATGTATTTTATTGTATATATAGTATTTTAGTATCATTACAATTCTCTCTTTTTAGCTATATTATTATCGAGCACATCAGGGGTTAAGCCTTTAGAGTTTGACCATAGTGAAATCCCCTTATGTAACTGCCCAAGCCATGACGCTTCTCAGCTAATTGGTCTCACTAACTGCCTGCACATTTGAATTCATTCTGCACTGCTTCTTTCAACTGACAAGACAGAATTAACAACGGACAGAGTATGTAGCAATTGAGGTTAGTATATATATATTTACTTTAAAGTGATATTGCATTTAATCTTTGCAGTATATTTATCATTAAAATGTATCTATTTATCATAACCTAAATAGGTATTTATCAAGTATAGCATGTAAGTGTGTTATGCATTATCTTTTACCTGTAATGCGCAAAACATTAAATACGTACTACTAATATGTTATTATCTTTACTATACTTTTTATGAGTGTTTCAGATGAGAGAATGTGTTTTAATATAAGTTGCTATGTTTTAACTATGATAGGTGTAATTGTAAGTAACGTGAAATAAATGCTTTGTTAATAGGTACTGTAAATGTTTCACATATTTCTTACTAAGAATATTATTTTACTACAGTGAAGTCCCCGTTCCTAAGGCAGGTGCTGTAGAGCACACCTCTGTACCACCCACAGGGTATGTGTCTTATGTGTATTATGTATATATATTTACATGTTAGTAACATTTCATTGCTTCTATGTAATGACCTTTCATATTATCTTATAAACCATTGTAAATAGTATCATCACATAACGTGTGATGATGTATCGTATCGATTTATATCTATTGATACTTGTGACGTAATGTATATATATATTGTGTAATAGCGCATCATATATTCTTTAATGTGCTCAGTAATATAATGTGTTATTCATGTCATGAGTACTCGCCGCTAATGGCTGAAATATTGCCCAAGCGGCGTTAAGAAATAACTCACTCACTCATGTCATGAGTAACTATGTTTTTAATAAGTAATTGTCATATTTCTGTGTATTGAGATGTGTGTATTGTGTATCAATATGTATACAATATTGTGTGATGTATATTATATCATTATATTACTTGTTACAGGGTGTCAACTCAAATCTTTTGAGAATCACTTAAAAGTCCAAGGAAATAAACGTTCCCACACCCAGCAGAAGTGTTGTCATGTGTTGACCCACGTTCACCCTGCTACATATTAACCATCTCAAACTTTCAAAAGCACAATTACGCTAAAAAATTACTATTAATTTATTAATAACCTTCCAATAAATATTTGTATAACCAGGTCAACAAAACCAGTAGAGCATCTGCCTATGTAACATCTGGACCCGAGTTTACTGGTGTGATAATGTCAATCACTTCAGTTAAACCCACGTTCATATAAGTTAATATGGCTGTGGTATAATATTCCTGTTGATTAGCAATATCAATGAAATATGATCATACCGTAATCTACTTATCGTAGTGCAGTTAAAATTAAGCCCCTGTTTAAATGAGATTGATGCCCATGAGAAAATGGATGATAATTGACCAAAACGCATCGAAGAAGGATAACAAATGATTAGGCATGCAAAAACTATTAAAAAAACAAAAGGCAGGAATACTAATGAATGTTATTAGTTTGGTAATATTCTACAAGAAGCAGTGTTGACAAGTTACCCCGTAGGATATATCTCTCTCAGTCGCACAACATGTTTCATGCATAACATTTCACAAAGATTAATGCACTCAATGTTCCATTAGCAGGATTCACCAGTTAAATCGAATTTGAAACTGATATTTCAAAGGTCACGGTGAGTGTTCATTTCAGATTTGTGCAGCCAAATTAGGAGATAACGTTGGTATCCAGCTGGTGTGTTTGAATGTTCAAGATAGTCCCGAAGATACTCTTGATCGAGTTCAAAAGCCGATTTCGAAAACATATTTTGACAGAGTTATTACCTGTGATGTTTGATTGAATTTGGTGCAAATGACATGTCTGATGCTTCAAGGGGACACGTTTGTTTAGCAAACTATTACATTTAGTTGAATGAATATTTTGGGTACACCTGATAACTCTTGGTAGAGTTCGAAACGCGATTCCGGAAAAAAAATTTGTGCTGAGTTATGACCTCTTGAATGTTTGATTCAAATAAGTGCAACTGACAGGTGTATGCTATAATGCTCTTGTAAACTATAACATAAAGGTGATTAAAATGGAAAGCTTTAATTGCACAGATAAATTCCTGATCGAGTTTGAATTAATATTTTTCACAGAGTTATGGCCCTTGAGTTGAACTTGGTGCTAAAACGTACAGGTCTGATGCCCTAATGGGGAAAAGTAATTTGTACACAATGTCTCTTTCAAGGAAATATAATTTCACGTATGGGTAGTCCTGAAGATATTCTTGATCGAGTTTGAAACTGATTTCGAACAATGTGGTCTTTATAGATGTGATAACTGGAGTCAAATTTCCTTGTTGTACCACAAAATGTAAGGTAAATTGAAGAATTCCGTCATAAACAAGTACCTCTTTTGTCTAAGGGAATGGTATTGTTTTGCTAAAATACCGGGCAAAAAAGTTTTTATTTTTAAATTGAAATTTTGATGTTTGATATTGACTAATGATTATGACAATATTTACTTATCTTGGATAAAACTACAAAAATAAATCATACGACCTTTAATTCTGCCTGTGCCCATATAAATGCCATGGTATAGAAGAACGCCATTAATCCTGCAATGTTATTGGGAAGGTCCTGTGAGAACACCAACGGGTTTGAAGAATACTGGAGACGACTAGAACAGAAAGAACAACGGTCACCTTGCTTCACGCTAACTCAACGATACGTATTTTTTGACGAATGTTATATGTCCCAGTTCAGTGTTTGAATTATATTAAGTTCGTTATCTTAAAGAGCCACTCCGTGATTTTCATACATATTATTTACCTTTGATACGAACCTAAATCTTATATGTGGTGATATAAAATCAAAACAGCTTATCTTTTCATGTCCAAAAGATATATAGATGACAAATACTGATTTTCCATGAAAATCTTAAAAACAGCCTTTTAAATGCAAAGAGATGTAGATATCACGTTCAATATATATGGATACTAGTTATTTAACCACGAGCACGGGAGACATCGATACAGGTTATATACAATATATAACAAGGCAATAGACATATCAGGCTCCGATATATGTGCTGTTATAAACATACTCATAAAGTGACATCGGTAAGTATCACTTGTAACGTATTCATAAATGACCAACCTCCAATTTAAAAGTGGAATTACGTGTATGTCACCTTCTTAATTAGAGCTACGTTACTTCAATTAGTTAAAAGCGAGTTTTATTGCATCATCGTAAGACGGAAGTGCCCAGATCGAGGTAAAAAGCCTCATTCAAGATGCGACCTCCCTTCAAATTTGCCCATTTTCAAAAAACAACAAATGCACGTGTCAAAGTGGAACATGTGCATTTCCCTTCACATTGCCCATATTAAAAAAAACAAATGTGAAGGGAGGTCGCATCTGGAATGAGGCTTTTTACCTCGATCTCGATCACATTTGTTTGAAAAAATAAACAAGCCAGTGTACTGTAGTTTCGAAATTTCTAATGAAATATCTGTTTTAAAAAATAGTGAATTCTATTCAAATTGTTTTAAGTTGATTAAATGTTTAATCTCAGGTAAATGTTAGAAGAGAGCATTATAGTAAGTCTAACGACTAGGTCCCGTCTCTGTGTGTGCGTCATCACAATAAAACTGGTCTAAACGGTGAATCAACATTTATTACCCCGTATGATTTTAACATTTCAAAACATAACCAAATGCTATATAACTTAGATTTTGATAGAAATAATATTTATGGTATATTACACGATAAACTTTGTGGTAAGGAAGTATCGGGTAGACCCATGATTAGAGAAATTTGATAAGGATAGCTGCACTCGAAGGTCGGTTTATTTACCATGGGGCACTATCCTAAACACTACACCGGCATGTTTATGTAGCCGTTTCGTTTGTAAGCAACATGAGCACAGAAACAAAGGTCTGCGTTACTGCTTAGAGCTTTTGACAAGGTACTGTGTCTTAAACTTGAAACTGATTCGATAAGGTCTGTTTTGAAGGTCCTGAGCAACTAATTAGGACAAACATAACGTCAGTTTTGTCACATTCAGTTAGGCATGTCATGTGACATGAAAGGGACGAACAGTGTCACTGTCTGGCCTCAGCAGGACAACTGAATTAAAATGGCAAGGGTCATATTACTTGTGGACTGGTTTACTGTAGTTTCCAGTCGTTTTGTACTATGTGTATGAAATCATATCCATGGTATTAATTTGTTATCACATAGATGTTGCCTAATGACAAATCATTTTAGGCTGTGTATTTTAAATGACACAATGTTTCATCATTTTTATTGTGGCTTTAGTAAGAGCCAAAATACCTTCTGAGTCCTGACCTGGGTTAACTTTAAGTAACCCCTTTCTTCGGGGGAAATGGAAATCTTGTATCTGCCCCAGCCCCAAAATTGCATCTTAATCTCTAAAATCTCTTGTGTTCAATGACAATTGAAAAACGGCCCTAATGTTAAAAATTTGAAATTATAAGGCCAATTAATGTGTATATTAGATAAATGATGTACTTAATACTATCAACCTATGTTTGTCTTTCTGTCTGCTGTAAGTATGTTTTCAAATTTATGTTTGAGAAATTGGCGCGCACCACAGTGTCCGTTTTTTCATCACAAATCACGACCTTAAGCTGTTTATGACTATACTGAACTGACAAGCATTGGCATTCTCATTTTCTGACATGACCACTACTTTTTGATAAAATAACAACATTTATGAAGTTTGTAATATTTGACTCCAACAACAATCTGTACCCCTTTAATTTTTTTATTACTCGCCAGTTTAAGATTTCGCCGTTCTATATCTTTACTAGGCCTAAATCTACAATGTTATTGCACATTGAGTGCTGACTGACATCACAATCTAAGGTTATCACAGTGATTTTTATGCTTTTTCTTTGATATAATTCTGTGAGTAAGAGATAAAATGGAGTGGTATCAGTATCTAACCGACTTTCGCTCATTAATTACAAAATCACTCACTCGTTTTATAACCAGCAGAGACACGATAGCCACAGGCGCCAGACTCTGAATTTACAATATCATGTAAGTATATACACATGTAGCTATGTAACATAAACAAGGTCTGACAGAGTCGTGTCTGCAATAGGAACAGAAATGCGAACTGGGATCTGTCTACAAAGTTTACAGAGGGCAACCGAGGCAGGAAACCATTTCCGGTACTATTGGAGACACGACTCTGTCACTAGTGTCAGACCTTGTTTATGTTATATAGCTACTAACATGATATTGTAAATTCAGAGTCTGGTGCCTATGACGATAGGTTGCTGCCAAGATGGTGGAAACAACGAAGTGAAGTCTCGCGATGCCTAGACTTAAAACAAAGGAAAATTAAGATAGAAAATGCCATTATGACATGAAATGGTACAAGGAAAGAGGTGATGAAAATATGCAGATACAGTAATGAAATGTCTGTCAAGCCAACTTTACTCAAATTATAGAGTTAAAATGAAACTGACATCTCAAAATGAAGAAAACGCAGCATATTAGCAAAAAAACACCAGCAATAGCATTGTATCGTATTTTTACTTTTCTAAAGTACAAGATAGTATTGGAAGTAGTAGAAGCAATTAGTCTATACTGAAAAGAATTATTGAAAAATTTTAACATTAAAATTTCTTTGGTTTAATTAGATCACGGTTTAGGATTGCACACAGCACAATTTTCGTTATTCAATTATCTTATTTTAATCAGTAATGTAATGTATTTTGTTAGACAGTGTTCGATAGATCAAAGTGTTGCAGGACAACATACCACGTGTCACTAAAAAACCTAGGACTTCTTCATCAAAGTAATTCTTGATTGTTTAGAGCCTACATTTTTCGAAAGAAAACTACATTTACGTCACTTGTCCTGTTGCTGTTCTGACAGTTATGGCTATTGAAGATGAACGGAGAAAAGAGCTCCACTCCCCAAACTCAAGTATTGGTCACCTGAATGGATCCATAAACCCACGACAGAACTACGGCACCATGGGATATGAGGAACTCTTCAAGGACAGCGAGCCCTGTCCCACCTGCCGCGGACTCGGGAGGGTCACAAAAGGTAGGTAGGTCAGTGAATGGTTCAGGAAGGTTTTTTGAACAGACAAGCCTTTACGCTACCAAATGTAATGCATTTATTTCAAGACATACTTTACTGGAAAATATTATTGCTGTAAATTTTACGGTAAGCGAGTTTGATTTTTGGGTCCGATCTCTCCGTAAAGTGACACAGAGTTTGTTTTAATTTTGCTTTAGTGAGAGCCAAAATACCTTTTGACCTTAGATAAGTTAAAATCGCCCCCAAAAATATGTATCTTTATCTCTATAATGGCAAAATTGTTATAGTTTCTTTTTTTCAATGATAATTGGAAAACGGCTTTATAAATGTAAAGAATTCAAAATAATCTGTCCACTTAACGAGTATTTTTGTTAAATGACCTACTAAAATATATATCAACAAATATTTGTCTTTGTGTCTGCTGTAAATGAGTTTCCAAAATTAGGTTTGAGTCATTGGCGTGCGCCACTGACTGGTTTTCGATCAAGATTCACGACTTTAACCTGTTTATTTTTGTTATATTGAACTAATAAGCATTAGGATTTAGATTTTCTAAAACAACCATTTCTTCTCGATATAATAACACTTTTTATTAAGTTTGATATATTTGACTCCAACAACATACTGTGTGTCCCTTTAAGTTCAGCTAGCCAATCATAACCTCCAGCAAAAGCATTCGGAAACAGTAGTTAGGGACAAGAAACTTCTGTGACCCATTCAGTTTTTCTGTTATCAGATAAATTCCTGTCATAGTTCAGTGAAAAATATGACTGAAAAAGGCTTTTGAAAAGGCTGTCAAATACGATGTCCGATAAATGAATTTAGTTTTGAACTGACATGAATTCATCAAATCAATCACCAAATCATTCTGACAATGTAAATGTCCGGTATTTTGTAAAGCCTTTGGACATGACAACCAGCTGTTGAAAATACCACTGGAAACACTGCCTTTGTGAAACTTGATTACCACCATCCTTCTGTAAACGCGATGATATGATGGTCAGCTAATTTGCACTTAACTGGTTACAGAAAGTGAAACTAATGGGGCTGCGGTCAGACTGTGTTTAGATGAACCTCCCCAAACTATTTGTAGCATGGTAGAGTCAATGTTGAGCTGTCAAAAGAGGACTTTGGTCCAAACCCATACCACTAAAAAAAAATTGTTTATTAAAGGCTATGTTTTTGATTATGAAAATATTTTATATATGTTTTTTCATTGTCATTTAACCAGGTGATATTCATATTTTTCAGAACAAGAAAGTGAATTAGTCGCTTTAATTCCCCTCAAAGACAAGAGACTGAAACCAAGGAGAACGTGAGTATTGCTTTCTTTCTCAAACATTAGATAAATTCATAAGAAATTGTAACTCTTTCTGACACCATTAAATATCCATTTTTGACACACAAGCCACAAATTTATATTGCAAACATTTCAAATTTTAACTGATTTGGAGCCAACTTGATCAAAATGTGTTCAATTCACAGACATGAGAACTTATTGTAAACCTTTTAGGTAAACATACAATTGTGAGCACCACTAGTTAAACCTTTGATTAAGGTGCAGTAATATCTCAATCAAAATTGATAGTGGTCTGTGTAGGTCGAGAGGCTGTACCTACAACCAAATTGGATAGCTATTAGTAAGCAGCTTGCTTGCGAGAATAGAGCATTTGGTGACAGAAACTTTGGGACATGGTCTGTATAGAAGAGACATTACCAAGATAGTAAGCTGCCAAACACAGGAGTCTGCAGTTCGAACATGCTGATGAAGCAGGAATTAGAGCTTTGTACATGATCCCATTAGTGAGTAATTTTTATTTTCCAACATGACCTGGTGTGACAGAATTTGGTCACGAGGAAAAAATCACTTTGAAGAGGGATTTATTTCCTAAATAGATAGATGTTATAGATCTAAGCTGTATGACATACATTAGGAATACAGTTGTAGATCCAGGATACTTTGAAAGGGGTTCATCCATTGAAAGGGGTGTTGATCTATTCATCTATTGAAAGGGGGGGTTCATCTATTGAAAGGGGGTTCATCTATTAAAAGGGGGGGTTCATCTATTGAAAGGGAGGTTCATCTATTGAAAGGGAGGTTCATCTATTGAGAGGGGGGTTTCATCTATTGAAAGGGGGGTTTCATCTATTGAAAGGGGGTTCATCTATGGAAAGGGGGTTCATCTATAGAGAGGGAGGTTCATCTATGGAAAGGGGGTTCATATATTGAGAGGTGGGTTCATCTATTGAAAGGGGGCTCATATATTGAAAGGGGGGTTCATCTATTAAAAGGGGGGTTCATCTATTGAAAGGAGGTTCATCTATTGAGAGGGAGGTTCATCTATGGAAAGGGGGTTCATATATTGAGAGGGGGGGTTCATCTATTGAAAGGGGGTTCATATATTGAAAGGGGGGTTCATCTATTTAAAGGGAGGTTCATCTATTGAAAGGAGGTTCATCTATTGAGAGGGAGGTTCATCTATGGAAAGGGGGTTCATATATTGAGAGGGGTGGTTCATCTATTGAAAGGGGGTTCATATATTGAAAGGGGGGTTCATCTATTTAAAGGGGGGTTCATCTATTGAAAGGGAGGTTCATCTATTGAAAGGGAGGTTCATCTATTAAAAGGGGGGTTCATCTATTGAAAGGAGGTTCATATATTGAAAGGGAGGTTCATCTATTAAAAGGGGGGTTCATCTATTGAAAGGAGGTTCATCTATTGAAAGGGAGGTTCATCTATTAAAAGGGGGGTTCATCTATTGAAAGGAGGTTCATATATTGAAAGGGAGGTTCATCTATTGAAAGGGAGGTTCATCTATTGAAAGGGGGGTTCATCTATTGAAAGGGGGGTTCATCTATTGAAAGGAGGGTTCATCTATTGAAAGGGGGGTTCATCTATTGAAAGGGGGGTTCATCTATTGAAAGGAGGTTCATATATTGAAAGGGGGGTTCATCTATTAAAAGGGGGGGTTCATCTATTGAAAGGGAGGTTCATCTATTGAAAGGGGGGTTCATCTATTGAAAGGAGGGTTCATCTATTGAAAGAGGGGTTCATCTATTGAAAGGGGGGTTCATCTATTGAAAGGAGGTTCATATATTGAAAGGGGGGTTCATCTATTAAAAGGGGGGTTCATCTATTGAAAGGAGGGTTCATCTATTGAAAGGGGGGTTCATCTATTAAAAGGGGGGTTCATCTATTGAAAGGAGGGTTCATCTATTGAAAGGGGGGTTCATCTATTAAAAGGGGGGTTCATCTATTGAAAGGAGGTTCATCTATTGAAAGGGAGGTTCATCTATTAAAAGGGAGGTTCATCTATTGAAAGGGGGGTTCATCTATTGAAAGGGGGGTTCATCTATTGAAAGGAGGGTTCATCTATTGAAAGGGGGGGGTTCACCCTGGGGTTTCTCATTATTGAATTTATGGGGATGGGAGAGCGGCTAGAAGTTGAACTTCCTTAACCCCTTCCACCTCCCCAAACTGTGGATCTGCCATTGTTCATGGTCCTACTTTTAGGAACTCGACAACTGACAGTAAGGTACAGGTTTCAAATTCAAAAGAGGGGTATTTGACCTTATGACCTCACATATGACTGTTACAGAGTTCTGTACGTGGTGCTAGCAGTTTTGCTGTGTATCGTGGTGGCCTCACTCATACTCTTCTTCCTCTACCCCCGTGATGTGTCCGTGTCCAGCAACCAGCCACCCATCACCCCCATCTCGCTCGTAGTGAACCAGACCAAGGTCTTCGCTAACCTTACAATTGTGGTGAGTAGAACTGCCGTACACATTGTTAAACTCAAAACCTTGTGAATTGGGCAGGGGAAAATATGGTAGCCAGATACTATCTCAGTTACTGCTCTGTTCGAGTGAAGTTGTTTCATTATGTCTTATTTGGCTTTTATTTCCTGAGATGCTGGATTTGCTGATACATGTCCAAACCATCCCAATTTAGTAGCTTATTATCCGCTGCAAAACATAGTTTTTTTTCAAACCAGAACTCTTAAACTATAAGTTCTAGCTCATTGTCTCTTGGTGTTTAGAACAATAATCATATTGAGTAGTGCCTTTTGGGTTTTGACTTGTTCAAAATTTCTTTTGGGTGTTTCAAGTTGAGCCAGAAGTCAGAAGACAGAATACAGCATCTGAACTATTGTTCAATTCACACTATTGCCTCTTGATGGGGCATACAGCCGACTCTGTCTTCTTTTTCAATTCCAAATGCCCAATATATGGTATTTATGTCAGGAAATTGTTGCCAACATGTGGTCACATCACTTGCTCAGGGTTAAAACTGGATGTTTTAGTATTTGTTGCGCAAATCGTTTGCTTTTAAATTTGCCTGTCCATGAAACCATAACTGAAAGCCGAATATTGAAATTTTTTTTGTCAACATTATTTACCAACTCCTTGTAACAATTATGTTGACTTGAGCACCATAGTCCGCCTGCAGAGCATTTGCTTATCATGCTTTCAGTCTATTCTTGACAAATAAATCTAAGTCCTTTTGCAGAACTCTTTCAACTTCACCAATGCAAACTTCTTCCCAGTGGAAGTGACAGGGGCACAGATGATCTCCCTGTACGACAACAAGCAGATCACCATATCTCGGAACAAGACGAAGGTTGAGCTTCCCACTCGCGGCAGTGGTTCATATGACATCCTCATGAACTTCATCTTCGAGAAGGAGAACGATTGGGATTTCCTTGTGTGAGTCACATTGAGTTGACAGAGGGTATAAAGCAGTCTTCATATTACAAACACAAGTGGGATTTCCTTGTGTGAGTCACATTGAGGGTATAAAGCAGTCTTCATATTACAAACACAAGTGGGATTTCCTTGTGTGAGTCACATTGAGGGTATAAAGCAGTCTTCATATTACAAACACAAGTGGGATTTCCTTGTGTGAGTCACATTGAGGGTATAAAGCAGTCTTCATATTACAAACACAAGTGGGATTTCCTTGTGTGAGTCACATTGAGGGTATAAAGCAGTCTTCATATTACAAACAGAAGTGGGATTTCCATGTGTGAGTCACATTGAGGGTATAAAGCAGACTTTGCATGACAAACAGAAGTTGGACAGCACATATTTGCCAACAAAGTTGTCAAGGTTCTGTGTTCATAGGTCACAAACTTTAGGCTGAGGGGAAGTTATGCATGTGATTTCACAAAGTTACTAATTACCTTTAACTGTCTAACTAATGAGGTGTTTAATTTAAAGATTTGGTGATCTTGTTGTCCAAATAAGGGCAACAGGGGCCACACCCTAAAAACCTATTTTCATCCTATTTAAAGGTTCTGTGACTCCGTATGAGGGCCTCAGGGAACAAACCGTTAAATGGTGGCCATGTACAGCTACCTAGCCAATGACTCTATTTAACCTTCATTGCCAAAAACTATGAGATTATAATGTTTTTGTTTTTTTCAGTCGATTTTGTGAAGATGCACGGCCCTGGGTGCACAACCTACCTATAACATTTGAGTGAGTATAAAAAAGCATTTGTAGACAGATTTCTAGACAGGGTGTTATAGTTCCACTATCATTCTCTGTAGAGGAATGCTTGATTGTAGCTAGTCATCTGAAATCATAATTGGTTCCAGATTGTCAATATTATTGCCATTTGTAGACATACTAAATGGTATCTTGTTAACATTGAGCATTGCAAATGTCTTCAATTAATCTCATGAAAATATTAAAAGTATCAGGCTTTGAAAATGGTAAACTAAATATGTTTTTTTCTAATGATTTAGACAATGTTAGTGTTATACTTAACATAACTTTTGTCATATGGATTATTAAATTGAAGGTTACTAATCTTAAAACAATAAAATTGGTATGTGTGAATTTAAAAAGCCTCTTTGCCATTTGAACCATAAAGCACTTAATTGGGTCGCAAACTCCTAATGAGTTCACAATGAAGAAAGCATGTTGCTTGTCTTTACACCATGGTCTAGCGTGTAACCCTTTGAGCACGCCCTGGTTGTGTGAAGTCAATCCCCTATTAGTATCCTGATAACTCTTCATTTTACAGATTAACCGCCAACTACAGTTATCTGGGGCACATTGAACAAACCACTCTGACTACCTTCCAGCCAGTCAGCTGCTACAATACAACACTGGAGGATGCATGAGCCTTTCAGCCAATCAGCTGCCATATAACAAAATATTTATTGATACTTCACCCAATCAAGTGCTTCAATGCTGACGAGTGTTCCAACCGGTCAGCTGCTTTCATGAACCTATCAGAACTACTCCAATACCAACACAAGAATTTAATAACCTTTCAGCCAATCAGCTTTCATGTTACATGACTATAGATTTTCAAGCCAACTTCTTTGGCCAATCAGCTTATTCATTAGTTTATGAAACTTCCAGTTATATAAGTACCTGTCCTACTTAAGCACATGGTTGAAATGGCTGAAACATATTTATTGAGGCTGTTCAACTTAAGAAGTTTAGAATGTAAACATTCAAGTCAGAACAGGATGCTGCTAAGTTTTAACTATTTTGTGTATGAAGAAGCTTTTGAGATAATGCTTTTACCATTTGAGATGGGACTAGCATGTTATTTATGTTGTTACATAATTTATGTTCTTTTAATTTTTTTTGTTTCAGGTGTTGACTTTTATCAACTTCAAACTGAATGATATTATTTGGTGAAGGATTTTGCCCAATATATTAACCACTTCCATACAAGCAAAATAATAATATTCATGTAATAATTGCACTAAAAAAGAACTCAAGATGTTAACATATATTTTGCTGCATTGAATGGTCAATATGTTGGGGGTGCGTTTTTAGTAAAATCTGGTCAGTTTTCAGTTTGGCCTGCTTGTGATAATGTTCCCAAATGGAGAAATGTGTCCCACCTGATGATAATGCCACACTTTGTTCAGGAGGTCCAGTCTGAATAAAATCGACCGTGTTCCAAGAAATAAAAGTTTTTAAATATCAACTCTAGCTGGATTCTAACGTATTCTATCAGGGTCTATCCTCTCCACAATGGCTGAAAGCACCCTCCTTGCTCTGACGCAATCTCAACAAGCCAATCACAATGGCAGCAACAAAAGCTTTCGGTATCAGTATCTAGGGGCAAGTGACTCCCGTTTACCATTTGTTTATCCCTTATACCTTTATCGCCACTATCGTTATTTAAAACGGGATGATGTGATTGGTCCGCTAATGACTAGGTTTTGTCTGCGCTAAACTGGTGTAAGAACGTGCGAGCAAGGAGGCTGCTTTCAGACCGTTGTGGAGAGGAAAGCACCTGGTAAAAGACGTTTGAATTCCGCTACAGTCAACACGGTAAATTTTGATCAGACTGTCAGGAGGTCCATGTTGATGTGGCAGGGTGAAATAAAAGCATTCCTACTGGCTTTGTGCCAGAGGGATATCTCTTTGGCTGAATCGGTAGAGTGTAGGACTCTCACAATCACTTCTGTTACATTGATATTATAATCAGGTGGGACTGTAGCAGACTATGACTTCAAAGTTAACAAGTCATTGCTTGGGCATTACTTCCTGTTCTGAATGTTTAAAGGAATCTTGTGACAGTGACCTTGCAGGATATCAGAACCTTCGCAAAACCTGGATTTGGATTTTATCTTCTGGAAGATGTTTTTTCTTCAATACTATACTGAAATACTCTTGAACATTAAACCCCAAATCACCTCACCTCAATACTTTACCAGCAGTGTGTGTTTGGCAGTCAGCAATTTCAATTTTTTTACTGGCTTTTTTACTGTTTTCTATACTGACTGTATGCAATCATTTAACACGATGGAGAAATAAAGAAATGGATCTTACATTGAGTCCGTGTGGTGGGAACGAATTGAGCTCGAAAATCCACTTCAGCTCGAGTTGTCTGCGAGCTTTAGTGGTATCCTCCCTCTCAGGGTTTTGCCTGAGTTGAGCGATGATTTGTATCGAAGATCGCTCTTGGAGTTATCTGGGAGGTTGAAGTGGTGAGAGCCAAGTAAGAAGCCCCTGCTAGCTCACTATCCCCTCCTCGCCTATCCTGGTCGCCCTTTATCTCATTTAACAGGATGATTAGAAGTTGACATTGTCAATGCATTGAACAACTGGTGTCTTACCAATTTTTTATATGCTTTGACTTGTGTAACCTGTATAAATGTCTTGCAATTAATGTGACACAGAGTATGTTTCATTAATTTTAATTTTGCTTTGGTTAGAGCCAAAAAATACCTTATGACATATGCTAATTTAAAATTGCCCCATAAACTGGTATCTTTATCTATAAAATGCTAAAATTATGTTTAGCTTTCACTGATAATCGATGAAAGGGCCTTATAAATTTAAAGAATTCAAATTTTGTGTACAATTAATGAAAATTATTTGAACATTAATGTGTTTTTTAGTTAAATAACCTACTTAACACTATGAACCAATGTTTGTCTTTGTATCTGCTGTAAATAATTTTCCGAAATGATATTTGAGTCATTGGCGCTCGCCACTGTCCGGTTTTCGATCAAAAGTCAGGATATTAACCTGTTTATTGTCCTTAACCTGGGTTGATAAGTATTAGGATTCTGTTTTTCAGAAACAACCACCACTTCTCGATAAAATAACACCATTTATGAATTTTGACTTATTTGACTCCAAGAACATACTCTGTGGCCCTTTAACTCTCTTCTTCATACTGTTGAGTTCTTTACGACCCTGAAGTTGTCTATTAATCATTTTGAGTCAAGTTAGTTTTCTCTTTATTCTGCAACATCCTAAACAGCATCACTTCAATTTAAGGTAGTAGATGGTCATGTGATTATTGGCATTATAACTAGGAAAAGAGGAAATTTTGTTTAGGAAATGATTGGCATGTTACATTATGTCCAGTTGGGCATAATTACATTGAAGTTATAAGCAAAAGAAATCTTTTTCGCGAAAATTATGCATGTCATTAGGATTTGTATATACTCTGAAACTTTCCATTGCTATTGGTTGTATTGCTTTATTGTACACTAAGATCTAAGATGTGAATGTAGTCTGTTGACTACAGGAAGTTGTTATAAGGCCATGCTTGGGCAAGAGATGTTCCTCATGTCGGCAATTACATGTCACGATCAATAAAAACTCATTTTTGAAGATCAAACCTAAAATGCTCCCTTTTTTTAAGAATTTCAAAAAGACTGTTTATCAATTTTTTTTTTTTATAAGGAAAATTGATTATAATCCTTGATATGAATTTTTATGGAGAACTGTTGACTTTGTCGTGGTAACATGATGCTAAGAGTTGTCATTTACATAAACAGAGTCTTGTAATGATCAGATTTCCTTTCTGCCATCATTGTTTTGCATTTGCAATATTTTTTCACAATTCTATGTAAGCGTCTGTAATGTTTTAAAGAGGCACTCCGTGATTTTCATAACATATTATTTACCTTTGATACGAGCCTAAATGTCATGTGGTGATATAAAATCAACAACTCACGGAGTGGCTCTTTAAGTTGCATCATACCTCCCATCTTCAATCAACTTTTTCAAAGTTATCTATGAACAAATGTATACATAAAACATCTATTTGATATTACTCAAGGATTGTCTGTTGTAGGTGTTACAGGCTGTTCAGAATATAAGGCCGTCAATATTTTGCTCCGTGTTTCTCATCTCACATATGAATGTTGCAATGGTGCCCTTTCATTCAATACTGATGTTTCATATGAAACTCTTAAATACTTGAGTATAGACTTTGGATTAGTCTTACGCTATCTTTATCACTGACATGATAAAATTTTTTTTTTCCTTTTTAACGCGTGCCCACTACTAACTAGCACCTGTTTGGAGATGAGAAACACACACAAAATACCGATGGTGTAAAAGCCTATATGCAAAAAGAGGCATTTTTCAGCTGTGCTTCATGTATCTCAACTGCCTAACTCAAAATGATGCAGTCCTTTTAGCTTTGACCAACTTTCCCCTCAAGGCTCTACATATGCAGATCTCTTATCACTGGCTAATTTAAGATTTGATGCATTTGCTCAACCATTATGTGGCTGCTTTTTAGCCAACTGCATCTGACTTGATCATCCAGTCAGAAGTCTTTAGACTTCTACTTATCGCTAAACCTCAAATTCTGTGCACTGCAGCAAGACTGAAATTAGCAGTGATTGAAACTGGAACAAATTACACCTTGCAGGGGAGGTAGGAACTTTACAACAGCCTCCACACTGATAAAGAGTCTCAGTCCTATTATTATATGTAATTCTCCACTTAAAAATTCTGGGTTTTTTTTATAACATGTCAAATGATATTTTTTGCTGTGTGTTTACTGATGTATTTATATCTTTATATATATATTACAGTGAAACAGCACCTGTAGTTTTATTTTTCAACATGTCCAGCTTTGTTTTTACCTGTTGTCCAGTAAAGATCATTTTAAGCTCACCAGATCTAAAAGGATCCATGGACTAATGACATTGCATGGTCTTTGGCATTAGCCATCTACGGCCTGAATTTGTTTTCTCTTTTGTTGTCTTCTCATGTAGCACTGACTTTAGAGAGCTGACATCTTGTCTACAGACTTTTTGTGACATGGTGGTCCCTAATAAGGGTCACACAGGTCATGCTATAAAGAACCTTTTTTTCACCTTCTCCAAAATGATAAGTGCAAGAAAGCTGATATCTTGTTATAAACTCATCAGGGTTATCAATTCAGATGAGATTTTATATAAACTTTTCTGATTTATGCTACCTAAGCTAAAATACAAAGAGTTCTAACCCTGCATAGTCCATATTAATAATTGAACATGCAGGTAGAATTAAAATTATAAATCAATTATGTACTCTGGTATATTTGGCTAATTATCTTCTGTTAGTTGAATTCCTTCACCAAGAATAATTTTTCTATGTCATTGCTGGAGTTGGCTATTATTACGCCCTAACAATTTATTCCCAAAACAATTCTTGTTGCTAATCCCACTCTTCAGTGAATAAAATGTGTTTTAATCAGAAACGTTGATATAGGTGTTATGTTCAAATCATAAAAGTACTGATGAGCTACAGAACTCTACTTTTCACAAAATATTAATACATACGTTACATTTATCAATAATCTATTATCTATTCCTTCACGTGATATTTACTATATTTCCCATTCAACACAATGCTTTTATCTTGATGTTAGCATTATACTAACTAAATACAGTTTTTGAAAAAATGTGTTTGTATGTAAAAGTGTGAGATTGTTATTTGTGTGAATGTGATTCAGCACTTGCTAGTTTACACCCCTTTATGTATGTACATAGATTATTTATCTATATTGACATATGGACAAATAAAGTATTTGTTTTTAAAATATGTAATTGTCAGCTCATTTGTCGGTTCCAACATTATTCAATGGTTCCAACAGATTGAATTATGGCATGATCTGTCACTCATCTTGATTTCAAATGTGATACCTGCATATTTTTGCTTTTCTCACAAATAACTTTAAGAAATAGCTGTATTTCTTCTAACTGGTTAATTGAATGGTTTTATCTGCCAAATATTTGTTTATATAGACATGGCATGCAGATCTGAAGTCAACTTCCTTGGAAAGACCCATTTCTCTGAGGCAGCTTCTTATATTAAATAAAATAATAGTTTTCGAAAATATTTTTTTGAGACTGAATATTGGTCAAGTTCAATAAATGCTTATGGACTGAGAGAGTCGGCAGACTGAAGCTTTGCTTTTAGGGGGATCATGCAATATTTGATGAACTAGTGGTACGCTGTGGTTACAAATAAAGTCTTAATTTCAAACCATTTAGAAACTAAAATGTAAGCTTGTTTTCATGTTTTTCTTTATTGGACTGTTTCAACCTAAATTCAATGAAACTGTCCCACAAGATGAAAACATTAAACCAACTATACCTCATAAATTCCTATACAAACCTCTGTCTTGATAAGATTGTTTCTTGGTCTAGAAATGTAGAACCCTGATTGGATGCAATCAAAGTTAGTTGTGCAATCAAGCAACACTGTTTCAAAAAGTTATCATTCGATATGCCTCAGTTATTTCCAAGTATTCCCATTTGTTTTGGGAAAGTTGAACTATATTTGAATGTGTATTTTGCACTTTAAGTCTTCTTTTCAGAACACAATTAATTTTTTTAGCAACTACATCATTGCATAGGCCAGAGTGATTAGAAGTATGTTATCCATGCATGCTTTGTTTCATTAGCTGAAAGCTTACAGATTGTATATGTTGCAATATTTTACCGCAACTTGTGGGAACCCTGAGAAGAGCTTTGATTGCACCAGAGATTTTTTTAGGAATTATTGATGGAGCTCCCACTGTGGGCAAAGAAAGGGTTCATGCAAGCTTCTACCTCAATCAATAACAGTTCATACACTTAACAACCATAGCAATATTTTTATTTTATAGGAAAATATTATGGGTAATAGAGAATGAATAATAGGCATACTGTGTCCTTTGCGTTGAATCAAAATGATGGGTGCGACATGATGAGTAACCTTCCATCTGAAATTACGAAACATCTATCCTACTAATGTGCAGCATCTATTTTTTATACAACCATATTCAGGCTCTTATTAAACTTTCAGAGCGCTCATTGGAGGATGACTTTTGTTTGAGGCAGGTTCCTTTCTTCCTTATATCAACACACACAAGAAATGTCCCAACATTTTCGAAATATACATAGAGAACAAAGTTAAGCACCCCCCTATTTTCAAAATTGCAAATTGCAATATGACTAAATGGACCCCCTTGACATAGAAACTAAAGTTTTCGTGACTTAGTATCTTTAAAATCATCATACATGCTGACATTTTGAGAACTTAAGATAAAAAACGTAATGGTACTGATTTTTCACCCAAAATAACTATCGTCCGTTTGTCAAAAGTATGCGATGTATTCTGATGTTAGTTGTCATGAACAACAATTTTGTTAACAGGTACAATTTTACACTTTAAAAAATCATGTATCCTTCATGATAAGGACATAATTGGGTTTTGAAATTTGATGAGAATTTTCCATAATTTTCAGAAAATGGCCATAACCAGACGATTTTGGAATAAAGGTGGTCTTCTTTAACTTTGATTCAGTAACCCTATACTTCTTTTTGCTTTACAGTCGTTGTTACGGTTGAAACTGCCCCATTTAGTCCCTTTTTATGAATGGGTCATTTTAAAAAAAATGAGATTTTGCAGGTCCATACTGCTGTAACTAGTGACTTTTGCTTAAGAGATCCATAATAAAGTTTGATCAGTGGAATAGGAATAATGGAATAATACACATTAAAACAAAAAATATTGACTTTCTATCATATCATACACTTACTCTTACTGCAATGTGGTCCTCTTTATTCTCAGACAAAACTTACTGGTGAAAAACTTGGGGGTGCTTAACTTAGTTCCTTATGTATAGATATAACAAATACCTCTGCAAGAGAAAGGCGACTTTGCATGGTTGTGATAGGCAAATGTTATGTCAGGAAATACTCATAATTACATACATCAGAATGTAATATTTATATTTTTAAGTCATTTTATCCCTTTTTGAATGTTTTGGGGCGAAATAGTTTGGCTTTAAGGTGAAACAAATTATGAAATGTAGAAAGATAATTACTAAAAGATATTATTGACATACATAACCTTCTTGGACACAAATTTGTTAAGGCATCATTACTCTAGAGCGCCATATAACAACCCAAAATCTCCCTTTAAAATGTCTTATCTCGACTAGTTTTGTTTTGTTTTCCAAAAGCGTGAAGTTATATTGTTTGAAAACAAGAACATTTAAATGTAGTATAGTTGGATTCAGAAGACATGCTGCAACTCTGTTTCAGTCGTATTAATCACTCCTTGATTTGGATAGCTGGTATTTTGTCATCGTGCTACATCAGCGTAATTGAATCCGCTGATCGAGCTCCTTCCATATACCCTGATATCCTTTAGGCCAAAAGCCTCGTATCGCTAGCTATCTAACCAGCCAATGAGGCGACTCGCAACCAGCAACATCGGCACAACCCGGATGGAAAATATCGTTAAGTTTAAAAGAGTAGCGTCAAGCTCCTTGGATAACGACATTTCATCGGTTTAAACAATAACAGGTGAGCACAGCTACGAAGACCAAGCCGCGCCAGCCTTACACGGGATTTGGCTCGAAAGAGATCAGGGTATATGGAAGGAGCTGGATCAGCGGATTCAATTACGCTGATGTAGCAGGATGGTATTTTGTATAGCGACGTTTCTTTTGCTTGTTAGAGTAGGTGCAGATGATAAAGAAACAAGAAGCAATAACGGTTCTTGAATTGTACCTAAATCTTATTATATGGCTACACGAATCATCGGAACATTATCAAAATTCTTAGCTAAAACACTTAGGAGTTATGTCGTGGAATCCACTGAAATAATATTCCTCCCGCGTTTAACGCATACAAGCGTTTTTCTCTTCATACCTTTATACATTGCAATATTTTTTGTTAAGATGTTTACTGCTGAATATAAGAAGTTTAATTTAAAAACCCTGACCTATCGGCAGTCGATCCACCTCTTGTTTTGAGAGAAAAGACGTAAAAAAACGCTCTATTTACTAATTGTATATCCGTATAAAATTTAACTATTTTCATGGATAGAATATTCACATTTTTTCATTTATGGTGACACTAATCAACAATGCCTTGTAATGCCGTAGCAAGGCCTTTCACACTCGTAGCTCCGAAGAATGGCTTCACTTCTCAATACTGTTTTATTTTACAAAGTGTGCGCTCTCCTTTATCTTGTCAATTTTTTAATTAACCCCCATTAATTAATGTTACCCCCAGTGACATGTTTTATCTGGGTTATGTGTTAACTTGAATGTGCTCTGTATAATTGTTTTCACAAAAAGTATTCTGATAAGACTGTCTCTTTAAAAACATTGACCAATAACAAATAACTGTGATGTAATATTTGCCCAAACATGGCCAAAACTAAAGACCCGGATCTTATTCTAAAAAATAAAATGTACGAGTGATGTCTTATAAGTAGTCGACCTCACTTTGTCTTCTTTGCCAAATGTATGAAGAGTTTATATTTCTATAAATGATTAAAGGGCATGCCCATAGCCGTAGGAGGGTCCAAATTTGACATGATAAAATAATCTGATTACTGTAGTTCATCTTATAAAAACCAATAAAGTATCCATACAACGATAGAACCCCTTTCATCTTTCAAGTGAAGTTCAAAAGGCACCCGGCTTTATATATCAGGCAACTCCCCAATCCTTAATCTAGGTACTTCAGTTCAGTTCTTGAGCGACACATGCAAGCCATGCAGCTATGGGCATCATCACTAAGTGTTCAATAGTTTGCAGTCTCATGAATTATTATCAGGCATATATGTTCAACAAATTCTACAACAAAACTACACATTGTTGAGATATACAATCAAATATTGTAAATATCTTACATTTTGTTGACGCTATGAGCATTCGCCAAGTAATTGGAGTTTAGCGCATTATAAATGCACTTATTATTTATTATAATTATCATTATTAATCATTATAATAATTAATATTTTTAAATCATTAAAATATCTATATGAATACATGTCAATCAGGCTTTTTTTGTGCATAGTATATGTTATTCAATGACATGCCTCTCAAGCTGATCAAATACCGCACGCCTCTATATCCGCTTGAATGTGACCAAGGTTTGTAGTATAGAGAGTGGTGATTCATAACATATACATTTTAATCGGATTCCAGTTAGATTCGTACAGGTTTGGTGTGGCATCCTTGCAAGTGACCTTCGGACACATATACGGGATCGCTAATCGCAAATTAGACTAGTACATAACATTCCTACACTTCAACAAAGGGCGCGACACATATGAGCTTTTATTTTCAATCAAAATCTCAACGTTATACACGTTTTCTCTTTAATGTCGGGGGAAATCATTGTTCTAAATTAATTAATAAATTCTACTGAATTGGAAATAAATTACGTTCATAACTGTTCCAGTCTGAAAAATAATTGCCTTTTATTAAACATTTTACAGAAGGTTTTTTTTTTAATCTGGAAATTAAGAAATAAAATCAAAAGTGGATAATCACCAGATTATCGCATTGACACCGTGAATAATCCCGACCAGAACATAACAAGAACTGATCTGAATTAAGTATATGTCTACACACCCGGCCATCTGTTAAATTTTTTTCACGCAGACCCAATGCAAGGATTAATATTAGGATATGGAACCTCAGAAAGTCTATGAACAAGGGACGTAACTCTGCAGGTCAACTTCGTACATTTCTAAGCGACGCGATGGAGGAAAATGGCTGCTGATGTTTTTGTTGACATATTTGCACAAAAATAACCAACAATAATGGAGGAAGAACAAAGAAAGAAGAAATTAGAAGCTGGAAAAGAAAGGGTTTGTACTTTTGTTTGCATTTAAAGTTCCATTTTTGATGGGAGTTTTCTCGAAATCACTAAACCGTATGTGGAACCCTGGAACCGGCGCCAGCCAACGTGTCACAACAAGTGATTACTTCATGCACCAAATTACCAATAGTTTGGCTGCATCTAATTAATATACATTGCATCTTGTAAAGAATATGTCTATGATCGAAAGCAATGATATGAAACAACAAGGTTAACTTTATTTTATGAACCTGAACAAACTTTTCCCCGAATAAGATTAGTTCTATTTCCGGTTTCTGTCCTGCAGCAATCAATTGAGACTGATTCTTTTGACTTGTTGCTTGACGAAGATTGATAAAAACACTTGTATGCATAATTTTATCTTTAAAATAATGATATCAAATGAAGGATTTTTTCTTTTTTAAAAATCAATATCATACTATTATATTTTATCTTTTTATCATTTGTGAAAGTGAGATAGGCTAACTGCATTTTGCAGCATGGTAAATAAATAGCTAATTATAAACAGCAATGAAATTAGAACCCTTTAACTAGACAATCTTATGCTAAAAGATCGATTTGGATCCATCGGTCAAAAATATTGTTTGTTAAAAAGATAGTTTACAAACCTCTAAGGTCTATGGCAGACGTCCAACAGTTACAGAAATCAAAGAGTTAAAGATTCTATTGGCATCTGTCCACCATGTTATTTTTTAAGGGAATGACATGACAAAATGCGCTGTAATTTTACTTATTTTAAAACATTATAAACTTAATGAGTTGATATCCTTATATTTATAAATGATTTAGGATATGACTGATCAACAGTGCCTTGTAATGCCGTAGTAAAACTTTTCACACTCGTAGCACTGACTAATGGCTTCACTTCTCATTGATGTGGTTTTTAAAGAGTGTGCACTCTAATTTATCATGTTATAAAATCTTAAACTAACTGATGATTTATAATCATGTACTAGTATAAATACATTTGAATAAATATGAATCTCCCCATGAACTTTATTTCCACAAAAAATAACCCAATAGGATGTCCTTTGAAGACAATTTACTAATGAACGTTATCATTGTTTCGGTAAATCCTAAAATAGCCAATTGTTTTTTCCTGCAATGAAGTATGGTTTTTGAATTAGGTTATTATTATTATCTCCAATGACGTCAACAATAATAGCGATAGGACGTCGCTAGATCTGGCCCTGCTCAATGATTCCTAATTCACAGACAAATTCGATTCAATTCATTTAATTTTATTTAGGTTGAAATATAACCTACACAATTTGATATAGTTCTACGAAAGAAATAGAGTAGCCGAAACCATCATGCATGATGCAATGAAGTACAGTCTGAACTATTATGAACATCAAACCCCTCAGCCTTCAACCATGTTCTACAACTATGATACTTTAGGGCAAAACTCTGCCTGCATATCTTTGGCTTATATTTGCCGACCTTTGGGAATAGGGGGTAGGCGTAGATGTTATAAAACTTTCAGTGACTGACTCGCTGACAAAAACTTTTCAAAATGATTGTTTCAAGTTTTCAATTAAACTCTAAACTGACTCACAATGGCATGGTTTTATTAAGAAACTAAACCTCTGATATTTTCAATGGCTAGTTTTTAGTTTATTGATAATAACAATGCAATGGTAACAATATAATGAGATGTGAGGATATAAATACACGTTAACAATTAGCAGAGAAAACAAATTAACAAGGAGAGCAAATGCAATTACAACAGAGATGGAGGTTAAGAAGCCAGTGATATACAAAGCGGTATGTATGTTGAGATAATATTTATATCCTCACATCTCATTATATTGTTACCATTGCTTGAGAACGACACAAGAATCTGTGTCGAAACATCGCATATGATGAATAAAGAAGTTGTTATCCATATAATTCTTGTCATTAACTTTTTGTTTGTGAAAGATGTTTTTAATGGCACATAGTAGATTCAAGTTACATAGGAAAGCTTATAGATACTCTTGAAAGGCAAACATAATTGTAAGTGTGGCTTAGAGTCAAAATTTGTCAATCAAATTTGTTTGTGAAAGAAAGATAAATGGCACATGGACTCAAGTTACATAGTAATGTTTTGTTGCAATATTGTTCCTCTGTTATCACTCCCTCCTGGATTCTGCGGAGGAATATTAAGAATTCTGTGGCAGATTTAAGTCAATTCTGCACCCAATTTATGCAAATTCTGCATAACAATCTGCAACTTGAAACACTAAAAAAGAAGCTTAAAATGATAAAATACTTCATTTTACACACATTCCTTAAACTTCTTTTAAAGCAAGGTGATATTGAATTGCTTTCAAAGGATAAACTTCTGAGTGTAACATCTTGAGTTGTGAAAAATATAACTTGTAACCAGTATTTTAGTTTGTTTTTGTGTAACCATACATAATTTTCTCCTTAAGCAAACTTTTCCATGTATTTGTTTTTTTTTTAAATTTTCAACTTACAAAATGAGTACATTCTGCGGCAGAAAATGATGAATTCTGCAGGCATTCTGCATTGAAATAACTTTTCCGCGGACAATACCATTTTCTGCATTGGAAGCGATTTTTTTCTGCAACCGCGGAATTGCAGAATCCAGGAGGGACTGTGTTATAAATACATCAAGGCTGTTGATACCATGATTTTGTTCTCAAACATCTGGACACAGACTAAATAATCATTTCTTTCATGCAACAACAGGTTTGCTCTGCATTGCCCACATCAATAAGTAATAACATTCAGTTTACTTATATATGGAATATCCATTTATATATAGGGGAACTATGGGTTGTGGTATGGATTTTGGAGGCATCTGGGTGTTTTGTTTTATTTCCAATTTATCAGTGCATTTCTGAACATCTCATAATGTTGAGGTACTCATTGTGAACAGGGGGCGCGATAGCGTAGTGGTTAGAGAGTTTCGCTACGGATCAAGAGGTCCGCAGTTTGAATCCTGCCAGGGCTTTGGCAACTTTGTCTGCAGTAGAGAACTGTTCTACACCCAGTAAGGTTCAGGTGCAATGGTACACTGAATTTCAGCTTAGTACCACCCACGGTTTGCTAGTTCCAGCCAATGCTCTCAGGTATCAACGTAATGCATAGCCACAATGGTCTTGCGGGCTTTCTCCCTGTAATTATATACCAGCAACAGCGATATAAGTGAAATAATCTTGGAAGCGGCGTTAAACCCCAAATCACGTCACGTCAGGTGCAAATGAACATTCAATGAATGAATATCACAGCATTTATTCTCAGTTTCCAAAAGCATATGTATTGATCAAAATATGACATTTAAAATCAAATTTTATATTCTCTTCGATAATGTAAAATTTGCTGTCATGATTTTGTTCCCTAACATTCGGATACAAACAAGGATTCCTTTTTTTTATCTCTTCCTGCAATACTAGGATTTTGCTGCATAGCTCACATCAATAAGTAATAATATTCAGGTTGGTTATATTGTATATCAATATATATTTAGGGCAGTTATGGTTCGTGTGGAAGCATCTGTTACTGTGTACCTAAGTGCCTGAAGCGCCTGTACTTACATATGGTATATCAATGTTTTATTAAATTTTCATCGGTGAAATATGTTATTCATTGGTAAAAAAATAAGATAACATCTGTATTTTAACTGAGTGAAATAACGTGTGGTTATCCTCAATAAGATAAAACTCTGAATCATATCACATCTAAAGATTGCTGAGATAGTCATGCGATATGGGGCTACTCCATTTGTAAAGTAACATCATTCACAGTTTTTTTTAAAGAAAATATTTTTTTGGATATCTTGTTTAATACCGTCTATATCTCATCTCTTGAAAAAGAAAATTATGTACTTACACTTGTGGCTGCGCCACTCATGAAAATATGAATATCTACATCACTTGTGTCATTGAGGTATTCATGATATACAGCAAGAAATGTAAAGATCCTCAAAATACTTAGGTTTATAAATGGGTTGTGGTGTGACAACATCTGTTACTTGGTACCTGAGTGCCCCTAATACCTTTACTGAAAGAACCATCTGGCCCAAAGTGGATAGATCTTTTGACTCTCAGCTCGTCTTTCTTGTAAACATCTCTGGCTGTCTTGCAGATTCATCTGTCCACACACAAACACAATCTCATTAGCAGGGCTTTGTTCTCATTCACCGTTTGCTCATATCTTCTTTTCCTCTCCTGCCTTTCTTATGGACCCATTGTTAAAACATCGGTTCTATCATTTTTCAGAGATCCATGTTTTTTGTTATGTTATGTAGAATGATTAAAAAAGCTCATTTTTGCAAATCTCATATATATACATAATTAGCATATGGATATATGTCTGAACTGATAAAATATCTGTAACTTTACATATTATCATTATTAGACCAATATCGCCACTAATGGCTGAGATATTGCCCAAGCGGCGTTAAACAATAATTCACTCACTCACTATCAGACCAATCAACATTGCATTGTTATGGAAGTACATGCATACATCTTAATATGTGAATAATTTCTGAAGCATTGCAAGATGATACTGTTGATACTATATGCAGTTAGTCAACTAGAAATTACTAAATTAGTATTTTTTCATTTTGTGATAATTTGATGAAATTTTGAAAGATGAGAATAACTTTCAAATGGTTGAAGGCTTTCATGGTAAAGACATGAAATTTGGTGTGTATGTGAAGCAAATGATGAACTAGTGCCTTTTGGTAGTGTATTTTGTAAAATTGATCTGTTTTTATATTTTGATTATGATATGATCTGGTTGAAGATAATATACCAGATCTATTGAGATTGTACCGAAGTGAGAAGTCCAGAATTAGTCTAGTCAGAGTTTGTACCAGTGTTGACGAGATCCAAGAGCAAATGTATTCAGCCATAAGCAAATGGTGCAGTGTTTGTGTGTTTGGTCTCTGCTGTTAGCACTGTCGTGAGGATGAGACTCGTGACCTGTGGGTCACTTACTGGGAGGGTTTGAGTACCTTTTGTACCATGCGTCATCATTGGGTTATTGTTTCCCCTCCAGTTCCTCTAGATGTGACAATGGCTTTCAGGGTTAAAATGATGTAAATCTAATGCAATTAGTTACTGAATTTCCTTTGTTTTCCCTGAGAACCCCTATTTCAAACCAATTAAGTACCAGAATGGCACAACCTGAGAGCCTTGCTAAAGTGTTGTAATCCATGATTAATTTTACACCGAGAAGATTGTTCAGCACTTGGCATTGAATGTTGAAGATTAAAACACAGAAGCACAACTTTTCTGATCTACCACTGTATATTGAAGGCATTGCTTCATTATGCACTATATATTACATCCAGTGAAATACTTCTCTTGATTGAGCCTTTTGAAACATTCTTTGATTTATGGCATTTTATCAGCTGAAAAATTACTTGACATATAGCTATCATTTAACAGCTGTTAGCAGGTATTGCCTTGAAAACATCAGGGTATTGTTTAAGCTATGTGAATAAAAATGCTGATGTAGCAGGTTGTGAATTTGTTAAAACATTGTGCCATATAATCAGCTTCATATGCTAGGTTTCAGCATATTCCTTTTTGTTGCAGTTGGTAGCTATTTCATAAGGCTAAAAATGCTTATGTAGCACAATGTGTATCTATATGTTTGAAAATTGTTCTGTCAAAACAGAAAAATATCAGGTTTCAGCACAGTCCTTTGTGTTACAGTTGGCAGCTTTCCGCAAGAAGAAAGCAAAGAAGAAGAAGAAGTCGACCAGTGGGGAGGAAAGTCCAGGACAGTTACCTGGAGCAGACGGCAACCTGGCAGACGCCTCTTCTTGCAGCGATGCGCATTCTCTCACTGGTGATGTGAGTAGCTTTAACAACAGACCTTGTCTCTAAGCACACACTCTCTTTAAGTGTTATTTTAGAAGTAGAAGAGTTGAATGTAAACCAAGTTACACCGACACTCACTCTCATTGAAGTGAAGTTGACTTTGCATAACTTGGCTTTCTTTCAATTCTTACATGTTATGTCTTATTTTGCACAGTGTTGATATGGAGTCTAGGACAATTCCCACCCAGGACAATTCCCACCCGGACAATTCCCACCGGCCAATTACCAACCAGACAATTCCCACCTAGGACAATTCCCACCCAGGACAATTCCCACCTAGGACAATTGCCACAATGGCCCTATACTTTAGCTAAGAAGATTGGACAGTTTAAATTCTACTCTTGGCTGTAACAAATGAAGTTTCTATTAGTTTTCATAAAGTCTAAATCACGAATTAGCAATAATTTGATTTTCCTAAGAACAAATGCACTCCAATGTGCCAGATGTTCATTGTTGACAAAGCATTATTTGAGTATTGAGTAAATGGAGAAATAACAATATGGCCACATAGGATAGGTCGCTGAGACAAAAGTGTAGATTGCTTTTGAATAAGAACTCAAGTAGGTGTAGTTCAGTGTGTGTTAAGAACTAACATATTGTCACATTCATTTCTATTTGAATATTGATTTTTCATTCGTGTACGTTGACACTGTATGAAATCAGCTGAAAAAAAGCCAGCCTCAAAGTGTTATTTGATTCCTTTGAATTTCAATGGAAAAAAAAAAAGTTGCCATCCAAAGCAAAAGTTTCTATATTACTGATGACCGTGTGTGTCTTATTTCATTAACTGGCATGGGATCAAATCTAAAGTTAGCGTAGCCAAAGAATCTAAATGGGAGCCTTAGTCATTAGGTATTTAGAGAAGGGAATGATCAATTTGAGTTGCACCTTGATATTGTGAGTTTGTCTGCCACCTTCCCTGTTGTTACCCACTGTTTGATGCAGCACTAAGTTCTTGGTCCAGTTGACCGAGTGTCCAGGATCAACCCACCTTTGTTCCTCCTTCCTTGCTTGTTGTGCATGTGCATGATGCATGTTGTGTATTGCAGAGTGACCCCGGGTCAATGGGGAGCTTCACCAGCGGCGATGAGTGGTCAACAGAGGTACGTGTCTGTGTCTCGGTCTTTCACGTCACCTTTCCTGCAAATCATAACTCGTCCCAGTCAATAGAGGATATTATTTGAGTGTCAGTGTTATACAATGATTATCTCACGAGTGCCGAATGTTGGTATATGTATATACAGGTATTTAGACATGACTTTACATAAAGGAATGTGATGGTCTGTTTACTTAACAGATCCATGAAATCGATAGAAAATTATCAAAAACTACTTCAAAGCTGAGGCAGACAGTTTTCTGTTAGCGTATATGGAACAAAAGTTCAAAATCAAACATTGCTTATGACGTGACTTCTCAAAGATTTATTTTGCACTATGGCATCCTATTTAAATTAAAATCTTCATTAAGGCCCTGCTGCTGTATTTCACCTTTTCTATGCCGGCTTTGCCATGCCCCAATTTGATAATCCAACCAGAAGTGGTATTACTTTTGTTTGTCGCTAAGCTTACTGTAGTCAAACCACAGATTGTGAGAAAACAGCAGCAAGGCTAAAAGAAGGCAGTGTTTGACACTTGTATGAGTTATGACTTGCAGGGGAAGATGCTTGAGTCTGTGTATAATCTTACATTACTTCCTGTTAGCATGCACAAGCTGTTGTCTTCCCTGTTGTTTTTAATACTTATGTTGAAATTATTTTTAAAGAGAAGAAATATAAGTTTATTTCCATTGATTTTAGCAGAACTTTACAACTTGAGTTACCTATAGTTACAAATCATACTACTCCATCCTGTGTGTATTTATCCTCAAGGTAACTCAATATCCTGATTCACTTGACTCTCTTCAAATTAATAGAACTTCCAGTCAATGAAATTATGTTTTTGATAGATATACCCTGGTTGAGCTGGATTGTAACAAAATATAATGTCAGGTAATGTATGTGATGTATTAGTATCGGTGTCTGGAGTGACATGAAGATAGAGTGGCATAGAGTCTGAACGCATGCTCCATGTACCAGCCAGGCATGAACCTCTTTCCTGTCTCCCCAGTAGATGGACCCTGTATCAGTCTCATTAAAATCAACAGTGTTCCGAGGAATAAAAGTTTTTAATCATCGACTCTAGCGGGAAGTGCGAGCAAGGAGGGTGCTTTCAGACCGTTGTGGAGAGGACAGCCCCTCATAGAGTACGTTTGAATCCCGCCAGAGTCAATAATTAAGATTCTATTCTTCGGAACACGGTCGATTTTAATCAGACTGATCCTAACCTAGTCAATCATGACTTGGTGATTTCTTACTATAACAATCTTTGTGCTAAGTCGGCTGTCGGAGAGTCATTAAATGTGTATGTGTCTTTGTGCAGGAGTCGGAAGTGCAACACTCGGCCGTGTTCTACCAGACCCGCCTCCTGGACACAACTCGCCGCATTGCTGAGCTGGAGGAGATGGTCGAGGGCAAGCAACTTGCTCTGGACAAGGTCATCCAGGAGAACCGGCAACTCCGTGATCAGGTACACACTTTATTAACACGGGCATGAACTCTCGATAAGCTAAGCCAGGAGAACCCGCAGTGATTAGGTAGACTTATCAATACCCATTTGCATTCAGTCGATAAGTAAGCCAGTACAAAAAAAAATTCTTTTGTCAGGTAAACAAGAAAAAGATTCGTTAGTGAGGTTAAATGAAAAGTATTTAGCATTTTGAATGAATAAATATCTATCTATGTTCTTAAATATCATGTAGTCATGTCATAAATTTGTGATTTTAGGGGAATAGCTGTACAGTCATATTCTTTTACTTCAGGTCTCAAAGAATAGCTACTACTTTAAAGTTAACTATTGTCTCAGTTAAATAACTTAGGCACTACGTGGTCAGCCTATTTGTTCCAATGCCATACTTGGTTCATAAGGCAAGCTCCTATACCATCATGTCCCTCATTCTAAATAGGTAAATACAAATTGCAGAACGTAACACTTGAAACCATTTGAACCATTGGGCATTGAAATAATATCTATGTTTTCCCTGTGCTTTACAGAAGCCTGAGGCTGGCCTTGACGGCAGCAAGGAGGAGAAACAGAGCAGCAATGCAGACACAGTAAGTTTCTCTCCTTTCACATTTTATCCAATTATTATTATCTCAATCAGCCATTGGGCTATGCTGTTACCTATGCAGAATGCAGTTTTCAGTGTGTTGAGACTGCAGTTTCTTTATTATTAGGAATGTTATGTATTGAGAGGTCAGTACCTTGTATTTGGAGACTGTAGTACCTTGTGTGGTGAGACTGCAGTACTGTGCGTGTTGAGACCGCAGTACCCTGTGTGTTATGACTGCAGTGCCTTGTGTGTTGAAGCTGCAGTACCCTTTGTGTTGAGACTGCCGTTCACTGTTTTTGAGACTGCATATACCCTGTGTGTTGAGACTGCAGAATCTTTTGTGTTGAGACTGCAGTGTCCTTCTTTGTTGAGACTGCAGTTTCCTCTTATGTTTAGATTTCAGTGTCCTTGTGTGTTGGGACTGCAGTATCTTGTATGTTGAGACAGCTTTATCCTTGTGTTTAACCTGCCCTGCCCTGATTTTGCAGGTCAATCAGACAGACCTACATGCAGCACTAGCCAAGCGAGACCAGATCATCCAGCAACTCACTGCCCGGCTCCGTGCTTCCTCAGACACCCCTGACTACACCCAGGAGACACAGACACTAGCCCAACAGGTGGCACTACTTCAGCAGCAGCTCCAGCAGGTACGTTCAAACTTGCACTCTATTTGGACACACTCAGACAGACCAGGGGACAACTTGTTCACTTGTTGCATGTCATGGTTTTGGGTATTCACTTCCAATACTCAAGTCATTTCTTTGTAATCTTCTCTGTTCCAAGTAGAATACTGTCTTGAACAGAAATACTGATTTCTGATTGGAAAAAAAGTTAATTGTTTCCATTGTGACATAGTCTCAATTTTGGAACCTTTGAGAAAACTGGTCTTGTACACATGTACGATGTGCACATATTTCCTACAAGACAGAAGTCTGTCCAATATGTACAAACATTTTTGATTGGATGATATTGAAAACAAGTAACACTTGTAACAGAGGTTGTTCGGGAAGACATGAGTTGAGTAGCATCTTATGAGAGAGAAAGGGAATTGGTTTATTCGTAAAAGTGAAAACAAATGCAGTATTCTTCATCAACATATTCTTAACCATATCAGGTGTTCATAGTCCTGAACACAGTTTGATAGTCTACAAATTACCAAACATCACACAGATAATTCTCTCAAAGTGCCATTTAGGGATATCACTTATACCTGACTCCTGACAAAACCAACCCGCATCCAATGTGGACTCTGGCTGAGGAGTAGTGATTTTTTTCTGGTTGAATACTATGCCTGGTGTTTCCTTGTCTGTCCCTGCCATAGCCTTCAATCAGTGTGAGCTGCCATTTCAATGCTCTGTACATTGTATGTGTTCATGGTCTGCGACATCAGCAGAATTTGCTTCTGCTTTGCTTACAAGTACTCTGAAACCCATAATTGTTATAGATGGTTAAATTAACAGACTTTAAAAGAAGGTAGATTTAGCGGCATCTTGTAATACCTTGCTGCAGCATTGACATCTGTAGATTATCAGAGGAGTATGCAACATTTTATTCAAACAAAACAAAGTGTTCATGCTAAGGTTGCACTATGAATGTAAATCTGTGGTACTTGTAGGGGACCTAACAAAGGGAGACAACTGATGTTGCTTGTAGGGGTCCAAAATGGGAGACAACTCCAAGGTGCTTGTAGGGGGTCTAACAAAGGGAGACAACCAATGTTGCTTGTAGGAGCCTAACCAAGGGAGACAACCCAACATGCTTCAAACACCTCTCTGTGGCATGTGCTTGGTTTTGTTCTTATTCAGTTTCATTTACACAATTCCTAGAAAGGAAGAAAAGATTTGAGTTTGTCGGTCACCACTGTGTGTTGAATCATTCATAAGAATTCAGAATGATCAATGTGACATGTTGTGAACAAATAAAGGTCACATACTTCATCCATCATTTCACTTTTGTTATCTTTTCCTGTTGTTTGCCGCGTGTCTTTGTTTCGGTCACATTCATCCATTCCTGCTGAATCCAAAGCAAAGAAGGACTCAAAGAGCATTAACTTCCTCCCTTCTAAGGTGACTGGGTTTGTATGTAGATTGTTCACAGTTAGATTTTTTGGTTAACTCACCGAGTCCACATGGCATCCTTTTCTCAGTCAAACTTTGGTTATTCACTGTCAGCTCCATGTTTAATTCAAAATGGCATTCCAAAACTGTTTTTATCAGGGCCTCAATTCAGCAAGATTGCCTTTCTGCAATTTTAGGTAATCACTCTTAGAAAAAATGAGTATTAAGGTTGCTTTGTGCACTATCAGTATTGTAGGAGCTATAGGAGTGCTTTGAATTTCAAAGAATGAGACAAAATTGAGAAGGTTGCCATGGAAACTCTGCTAGAGATTCCCCTGTTACCATAGTTATCTGTTGGCATCTGTAACTTGCCTTGTTCAGACTTTAGTGTTGCAGTAGAAGCCTCCGTGTAAACAGCTGAGTTCTTCTTTGCTTGGTTTCTAACTCCCTGCATGAAGACAGGCATAACATTCTCTCTTGACCATAGCTGGACGTCGTTCATACCATTCCATTCTATTTTGTGTTGCTCTATAGGGTTACTTTATTCCACATTCATCCTGTGCATTGCTTGACTTCTGTTGTTTCTTATTTACTTTCCCTGTCCGTTCCTCTGAGAATGTTATATGACGAAAGCTGTCATTATCGCACCCAACTGCAAATTGTTGAAGAATGTATAGCAGCTATTCATTGTAAACATCCTGTGCTTGATTTTTCTGTTTTTGTAGCTCCTATTTTACTTGTCTTGTCTTGTCTGTTCTGCTTTCTGTTTCTCTGAAGAATATCAGTTTGGTCATCAGTTCATGATGTGTTGAATATACTCACCTACCTAAATGATTTTTAAATGTATAAATTCAGTTGTCACTTGCACATTCTCCAAACAATCTGCAGCTATTGAGTCACCCTCTCTGGAAAGTACACTCATTTGTAGAAGAGATATGGTATTAACTTGAAATATGGAACATCTTTACGAGCACCGAGTCTCTCCATCTGATGATTTCAGGTTACATCACTTTCGCATGAAAAACTGTATGCACAGTGTCATCCCAAATGGAAAACTCAAGGTGTGCCTTGATTAAATTTGAAGAAATAATATGGCATTTGAATTACAGCTGTTCTCTATGTGTATCTGCTCAAAGTTTTGTGTTGCATGATGTTTGCATGATTCTGATGATTTTTTTTAGAGCTTTTGAATGTTGTTGTTCAGTTTTACTGCTGATGTTCTTATGTTTTGAGATTGTATATTTTGTAATTTTCAATTTATAACAAATTACTTCATCATAAAAAATCTTCAATTCATTGCGCCAAAAGCTTTTATCTACATTCATGTTAGTCAGTTAAATTTCTAAAAGCACAACATCTGCATTGCTTTGAGCATATTCATATCAGCTCATTTGTTTCTCTACTGAATTCATTTGATTCCAAAACACAATAAAATTTTGAAGATGAATTCAAATCAAAGCAATAGTAAATAGTGATTGTACTGCCAGGCCCTGTTAACTCTTTTGTTGTTCTATTTCAGGCCGGTGAGACGTTGCATGGGCAACTAGGCCAGCACAATGTGTCAGCTGCAGCGCTTCAGGATGCACGGGCAGAGATCCTGGCCCTGCAGGCTCTGGTACAGGAGAAGGAGGCGACCCTGCAACAGCTCACCCTTCTTGTCAGCACTAGCAAGGAGGAGGTCCTTGACCTGCAGACTCGATGCAGTCAGCTAGAACAGGAGTTGGCATCAGCTGTCCAGGAGCATCAGGTCCGGGTACAGGAGCTGGAGACCTCTCTCTCTCAGAGTGCAGACATGGTGCGTGAACTGAAGACAGATCTGGAGATGTATCAGCTGAAAGAGAAGGATCTGAAAACAGTGGTTGAGACGTATGAGTTGAGAGAAAAGGATCTGCAAACAGTTGTGGAGAAATATGAGCTTAGAGAGAAGGAGTTTGTTCAGTGCATCCACCAGCATGAGCTCCGGCAACAAGAACTTGAAGTGTATGTTGCTCAGTGTGCAAGTAATGAAACAACACTCAGGCAAACCATTGTGAACTTAGAAGGACAATTAACAAACCTTGCAAAAGAAAAAGATGTTCTTGTTTCTTCTCTTGATAATAGTGGTCAAAGTGGACAGCAGGAGATTGCTAAGTTAACACTAGAGTTGCAAAACCTTGGTGCTGAAAATGAAAAAATGATGGCTGAGTTTGAGCAAGTAAGGATAAGAAACGGAGAGCTTGAAAGTCTGTGTAAAGAGGTGGAAAGTGAGTGTTCCTTGAAGCAGAATGAGAATGATGAACTGAGGAACCGGATCAATGACCAGCAGGGAGAGACTATGGCGCTCCGGACACGTCTGGAGGACATGACCAGGGAAGGGACAGACAGCCTTGTCTCTCAACTGCAGGCTGACATAGAGAGGCTTCAGGGAGAGAGAGATTCCTACTCTGCAACTGTCGACTCTCTCAATTCTCAGGTGCTGGACTTGCAACTTCAGCTAAGTGATTCAAAGGCAGAGGCAGACACTTACAAGGCTAAGACAGAAGTCTTACAGTCACAATTAGAACGGTCACAACTGGAGAGGAACAAATTTGAGACTAATTCAAAGGGATCATTTGTGCATAGTGCTGATGCTTTTGCGTCGGAATTAGAGGTGAAGACTGTTGACTCAGAACCATCTAAAACTGTTCAGCTTGATGAGTCCAAGGAGAATTCTACTTCTCTTTCAAGTGATGAGTCTAAGACATTGCACAAAGAATTAGTACAAGCTGAATCAGTAGCATTGGTAGGTGCTGCAGTGTCTGTTGTTAAAAGCAGTGATACAAAAGCAGAGGAAAATGTTAAAACAGACTCTGAAATTACGAGTGATGATAGCAGTGTTGACAAATTAAAAGAAAGGGTGAGGTGTTTGGAAAATGAAATTTCAATGGTCCAAAATGAACTGCAGTTATCCAGGGATACAGTTGCTGATTCAGCAGCTAAACTTGATGCTGTAGAAACCCAGAACCAAATCATCATAAATCAGTGTCAAGAAAGTTCTTCTAACTTACAAAGTCTTTCATCAGAGTTTCAGACAACCTGTGATAAATTGAAACAAAGTAAAAGTGACTATGAGGAGTTGTCAAAAGCTCTTGAAGAGCAGATCAAAGACAACTCATTACTTAGTGCTAAGCTGGACCAAATGAACACAGAAGTGTCTAACCTTCAAGCAACACTTACAGGTAAGGCAGGTGAAGTAGCTGAATTACAAGAAGAATTGATAAAGGTCAGGCAAGAGAATGCAAGAGGAGAGTCACAAACAGAGGACACTGTGGACGCTTCACATGTTGGTGCAGACTGCGCCCAGTGCAGACAGTATGAGGCAGACCTAGACCAGCTGAAGAAGGACCTGTCTCAAGCCCAGGCTGGATTAGCTGAAGTGGCTCAAGGTGGAGAGAAAGCACAAGAAGACTTGCAGAACCAGTGTGACCAATATGCTGCTGAAGCTGCCCAACTCCAGCAAGAGTTGACCAACATGAGAACTACATTTGACGAGAGCAATCTCCAGATGAAACTGTTTGAAGAAAGGTGTCAGGTTCTGATAGATGAGAAGAAAGCTGGCAAAGAAAAGGTGTCTGTCAAAGATGACGAGATTAAGAAATATGTTGAGTTGACTCAGCAACTTGAACAGGATCTAGAGAGTACCAAAGAAGACTTAAAGAATGAGCAGGACAAATCTCAGAGCCTTCAAAAAGAATATGCAGAAGTTGCAGAAAAATTGTCAATTCATGAAGAAAGCAGTAAAAAGTACCTTGCAGAGATAGAAGACTTGAAATCTAAACTTGATTTACTTTCAAAAGATCATTCCAAAACCCTGACCATGGTTGAAGAAGAAAGGACTGAGTTGATCGACCAATTAAAGTCAGATCTGAAGGCATCAGAATCCCAAAGAGAGATTTTGTCAGATGAAGTCACGGGCATACAACAGCAAATGATGAGTTTTGCAGCTGAAACCAAACATCTTCAAACCAAGTTGCACTGCAAGTCTAGGGAGGTTGGGCAGATAAGTGAGAAGACAGCTTCTCATGAGAAGATAGTCAGTGAGCTGACAGATCAGTTGGAGCAGACAAAACAACAGCAGGAGCAGACAACCAATCAACTGCAGGAGACAAAGCAACAGCAGGAGCAGACAACCAATCAACTGCAGGAGACAAAGCAACAGCAGGAGCAGACAACCAATCAACTGCAGGAGACAAAGCAACAGCTGGAACAGACAACCAATGAGCAGGAGCAGACAATGAATCAACTGAAGGAGACAAAGCAACAGCTGGAACAGACAACCAATGAACTGGAGGAGACAATGAATCAACTGGAGGAGACAAAGCAACAGCTGGAACAGACAGCCAATGAGCAGGAGCAGACAATGAATCAACTGGAGGAGACAAAGCAACAGCTGGAACAGACAACCAGTCAACTGGAGGAGACAAAACAAAAGTTGGGGCAGACAACGAATGAGCAGGAGCAGACAATGAATCAACTGGAGGAGACAAAGCAACAGCTGGAACAGACAACCAGTCAACTGGAGGAGACAAAACAAGAGCTGGAGCAGGCGACCCATAATCTTGAGCAAGCCACTGATCAGCTGGAACAGACAAAGCTACAGCTAGAGGAGGTCAGACAGCAGTTCCAATCTGAGCAGAAAACATGGAATGAAACCTTTAGGGACAAGGACAATGAAATATCCAATTTGAATTCAGATCTTGATTCTATACAGCAAATGAAGCAGTCTGTTGAAGCAACGGATGAAGAGAGTCAGAGGCAGCTGATCAAACTACAAGATGAGGTCTTAAGAAGTCAAAAGGAAATAGAACAATTGATGGAGAAACAAATCATTGCTGAGGAGAAAGCAGAGAAGGATAAAAAACAGATGGAAGAACTAAGTGTTACTCTATCAAGCAAAGAAGAGGAACTGACTCAGACAAATTCCCGACTTGAAGAATCTGAACATTCCAAAACTGATCTACAAACTAAGTTAACCAATCAATCAACCGAGATAACAAATCTGCTATGTGAAAAGGAAGTAATGGAAAACCAAATGAAAGAATCCAAGGTCATTCATGAAACAGAGATGAGCAACTTGAAGAGTAAGGTGGAGCAACTTGAGACAGAAGTCAGACAGTTGAAGGAGGACCACGCTTCATCCCTGGAGGAGGAGAGGGGAGTTAAATCAGAGGTAAGCTCACAACTTGATGTTGTCACTGCAGAGGTAAAATACCTACAAGAGGCTTTAGAAAAAGCCAACAAGGATGTTGTTAATGCTGAGAGTGAGATGGATAAACTCCGGTCAGAGTATGAGGTGCAGCTACAGGAGTATATATCCAGTATTGAAGCTCTAAAACTGGAGGTAAGGTCTCTGCAAACTGAGACATCAGAGACAAGTTCCAGACTGCAAAGTGCAGAGGAAAAAAAGCTTGCAGTGCAGAGCCAGTTTGAGGCAAGTCTCAAGCAGATTGACATCCTGAATGTCCAGCTGCAAGCGCACCTTGAAGAAATTGAATCTTTAAAGAAAGAGAAGACTGAGCTGGCAGAGAGAATGATGATTGAGGAGGCAAGCAGAGTCGAGGAGCTAGCACAGTTTGACAGCTTGAAATCTGAATTCAACATGGTGAACAGACAAGCAAAGAAACTAAGACAAGACATTCACAACTATTCAGAACATGTAACAGTGATTCTACAGCAAACAGACCTGAACAGTAATGAGTCCTCTCCAGTGACTCTTGATGAAGGATTACATGCACTTGAACAGTCACTATCTGATATCAAAGAGGTGTTGCAAGAACGTGTGTCACAATATGATACAGTTTCACAACAAAAGGAAGAACTGGAAGTCTTAAATGCGTCACTTATTGAAAGTGAAAAGAGTCTGAGAGCTGAGACAGAGGAACTGAAGATAGCACTGGAGGAGATGAAGAAAGAGGAGACATCATCCACAGCTGACAAAGAGAGTCTTGAAGCTAAGGTGAGCTCACTTCAAGAGGAGAAGGAGGTTCTGAAAGCCAACTTTGACTCCTGCATGGAGGACATGCAGCAGAAGCTGTCTGAGCAGGAGAACCAAAGTCGTAATCTTCAGGCCCAGCTTATGGAGACTGCCAAGAAAAAGGATTTGGACAATGACCAGACACAGACCCTGTACGAAGATCTGATCGGGCAGCTGGAGGAGAAGATTGCCAGACTTGAATCAGACGTTGGGGATGCAAAGAAGGAAGCAGCTGAATACAGAGAGAAATTGGCAAGTGATCAGAACTCTTATGAGAATAAGATTGTTGACTTAGAGGAAAAGGTTGGTTTACTTGAATCCAAAAACACTAGATTGCATGATCAGCTGTCAAATTTTACAGAAACAGTCGCCCAAGAGAAAGACAACATCAAGGTTTTATTTGAATCACAGATTTCAGAGCTTGAAGAAAATTGTAAGAGTCTTGAGACTACTGTGACAAGGTTGCAAGAACAGATGACAGAAACAACAAAAACCAATGATCAGGAGAAACAGGAGTTGGAGCAAACATATGAGCTGCAGTTATCTGAGGTTGAGGACAAGTGTCGAGTGTTGGAGCTGTCCAATGGAAAGCTAAAGCGGCAGATGGAGGAGATGCTGAGAGACTTCCAAACTGAGAAGGATGACTTGCAAAAGTTCTACGAGACTCAGTTGGTGGACCTTGAGGACCGGTGCAGTCAGAGCGAACTTACCGCAAATAAATCAATGCAGCACGTCTCGGACATCTCAAAAGATTTTGGTGATGAGAAAGACATGTTTGAGTCCACCATTCATGAACTACAACAAAGGTGTTATCAGCTTGAAAAAAGCAGGGATGATGTTCAGGAAAGGTTGGAACTTGTGAGCAACTCTGCCCAACAGGAAAGGAAGAACATCCAGGAGTCTCTGTCAAAGCAAATTACTGAGATGCAGCGGAAGCACTCTGTGCTTGAGACAGAGTACTCTGCCCTGAAGGATCTGCTCAACGAGAGAGAGCAGACGCACTCAGAAGAACTCGCCAAACTGGAGAGTGAACACCTTGCTCAGCTCACAGCAATCAAACAGCAGCAGGAGGTGGCAAAAGACAAATCACATAGAGACGAGAGTCAGGTTTTATCTCAGCGAAGAGATGAACTAGAAAAAGCCCTCAAATGCCAAAAAATGGAAACTGATCAATTGAGGTCTGAATATGAAAAAGAGATTAGAATGTTACATAATGAATGTAAAGCACTTACAAATCAGCTGTCACTTGCCAAGAATGAAGAATCCATTCAAACTTCAGCATCTTCTGTTAGTGATGAGGATCATCTGAAAAGAGAACTTGACTCCTACAAGAGTGAAGTAAAAACACTTTCTTGCCAAATAGAAGAACTAGAAATGAACTTGGTGCATGAGAGAGAACATGTGAAGGAGGCCACAGAGAGGTTTGATGAATTAGACGCTAAATACCAAAAAGAAATGCTGGCACTTACAGAACATTCCTCTGGAGAATCAAAGACCACAAGAAATTTGAAGGACAAAATAAAATCTTTGAATTCTCAGGTAACACTGTCTAATCAGGAGTTGAGTAAGGAAAAACAAAGATGTAAAGCAGCCAAGTTAGCTCTCGAGAAAGCAAAGAAGGAGTTGCAGAAGCAGAAGTTAGAGTCTGACGAGGAGATTGAGACTCTGAAGACAAGACTGGAAGCATGGGAGGTGGAGCTAATACAGAGGAGGCAGTTTCTAGAGGAAGAGTCTGCAGCTAGCAAGGAGAGGGCTGAGCTGGAGACACTGGTCAAGAACTATGAACAAAAGATTGAAAATCTCACTGATGAACTTAGCCATTTCAAAACAGAGTACCAGGCAGATCAGGGTAGGGAGATAACTGCAATTGCAGTAACATCATTCACACTGGATCAACAGAAGACTGGTGTATTTGAACCAGAGCCTGACACTCCAACCTCCTTGAAAACTAATCCCGATTTCCTGGCCCACTCTTCCTTCCATTCTGAAACGCCTGTAGTGCAAGGATTCCAGCCTGAAGTAGATTCTGAAGGTTTCATGATATTTGAAGGTGTCTCATCAGATACAGACAAGAACCACTCTGTTCAAGTTGAGAGCCACACCTCAGTAGGTGCAGAATCTGTTACCAGTGGAGATGGATTCCAACCTGAGTTAGATGATTCTAGAGCCGACACCTTCCAACCAGAGGAGGCAGGGGAGTTCAAACTGGAGACTGATGATGAAGTTGACCAAACAAAAGTTCCTCATCCAGAAACTCGAATCAGATCTGTCACAGTTGGAATACAAACTGATGTACAATCTATGAGACCAGAATTGGATTATGACAAAAGTCAAAATCTTTCCGATGAAATAGAAAGTATCCAAAACCAACTGACACATGAAAAAGAGGTGCTGGAAGAACAGTATGTTCAGAAGATGAAGAAATTGGAAGTTGATCTGAAATTTGATCACCAGACTGCTATGGCTGAGTACAAGAAGGAGGTTGACAAGCAAATGCAGAAGAAGCTGGCGGCCATGAAGGATGAGAAACACCAGGCTTTCATCAAAGCTCTGAGGAAGGCACGGAGACAGCTCGAGGACAAGCACAAGCGTGAGGTGGACAGACTCAGGCACGACTTTGCCCGCACTGAGAAGGAGCCCTCCCCTGAACTCTTGGAGTCTGACCTGGTCAAACAACTACACAAGGATAATCAGGTATGTCGTTGACCACTATTTTGTTTGTTGATAAATTTTCTCTTCTGTTATAAAAATTTACTATGAAATAACATATGTAAAGCTGTTGTTAATATATTGATAAGTAGTCCCTCATTATAAGCTGTAGGTCATTTTTCTATTGTCATTTTGAAAAAAGGGGTTTCTCTTCCAGGAACTTGCCGAAGCCCGTGATGCTCTCTTGAAAGAGATAGACCGCACACAGCACAGCCAGAGCAAAGATGAGTCTGTCGGCATGGAGAAGAAGAATGAGGACAAGAAGGGAAGCGAGGCATCAGACCGCCGTCAGTCAGAGCAGTTCATGGAGGAGCTAGAGAGTCTCTCTCAGAGGTCAGGGAGTGAACTGCCCCTGGAGTGGGAGCTGACTCTGTCCTCAGATGATGGAGTCTTTGATCGGGAAGTGGATGATGAGGGGCTGTGTACCCGGGCAGAATGTCTGGAGATGAAGAGACAGTATCATAGACTGGTTGGCCTCTACCAGCATGCACAGGGAGACAGTGTCTTCATTGAGGAGGCCTCTCCCAACAGAATTAGTCATGTGGAAGAAGAGGTAAGACCAAGACTGAACAGTCATGAAGAAGAAGGTGACACAACTGAATCCAGTCCACACAGAGCTGAGGCTGATGTCATTGAACATGTTGATGGAGAATATTTTGAAGAAAGCTTCAGAGACAAGATACATAAACTGGAGTCTGATAACATAGCTCTTGAGAAAAAGTTGTGTGATCAGCTTGAAATATTCACCTTCGAGAAGCAGCAATTGAAACAAAAGTGTGAACAACTCCAGGTGAACTTGACGTCAACAGCAACAAGTCGGCAAAATGTGGAGGAGAAACTTATCCAACAAGATGAGATGCTGCAGAGCTCTATATCTCGCCTGAGGACCGAGTTCACTGAGGAGGACAAGAAGGAAGCATCTAGTAGCCATGTTGATGTGTCCACCTCCAGTAGGGAAACAGCCTCAGTTGAGACTCAAACTGACTTGTCTGGAGACAGCTTTGCTGAAGAGTTGTTACTTCAATCTCCTGAGAGAATATCATCTCAGTTGACACAAGTTTTGAACCAAACTATTGACAGCAGTACAGGCAACACAGATATACTATCAAGAAAGGATGGTAATTCTGCTGGTATTTCTAGTACACCATTTAGTGAGAGAAAGAATGTGAGAACAGAGCTGAACTTTGGTGAGCCAGGAATATCTGTTGTTGAGCGTTCCCTTTCATCTGGAGCCTCTTCTCCCACTGATAGCGTCTACCTGCCCAGCATTGACCATGTGGAACATGTGATGTTCTCTGACTCAGCAGACAGCAGTAGAGTTCAGAGTCCGACTGGCAGGACTCCACTCAGGAGGAAGAAACGGGAGCAGCCAATAGAGATCTCCTTTAATACCAAGTCACTGGTATCCATGAAGTACACAGAAGGCGGAACAATAGTAAACAAAGAACAGATTGAACTCTCTGGAACTGTGGATTCAGCTGGCAGCATTGTTCCAGAGGATTATGCCAAAGTTGCTCTAGAAGTTCACCATGCAGAAATGGTGGAAGAGATAACTAAGCTGAAGAAAGAGCTTCATGATTCAAAGGCCAAATATTGCACAGAGAATGCTATGCTAAAAGAGCAGCTTGAGAGGGAGCACATAGCACGCATGATGTGGCTGGAGAAGAAAGTGCCCGATGACCGTGTGTTGAGAGAGCTGCCCCTGGCCACAGACGTAGTGGAGCTGAGACAGGAGGTGTCAGTGCTGAAGGAGACAAACAAGATGGTGCAAGACGAGAACAAGCACCTGCTTGAGCAACTCAATGAAAAAGAGTGTCTCATGCTCCATTTCCGCGATAAGTTTGGGGAACAGTCAGTCCATGGTCTAGAGGGATGTACACACGGAGCTGACACTCAGCTGCTGATGCTGCAGAAACAGAGAGATCAGTTGGTACAGGAGATACAGGACTTCCACGAGGAACATGAACGTCTCTTGTCTGTTCTGGATGCCAGGACAGCTATGGAGGACACACTGAGACGAGAGAAGGAAATCCTTTTGGAGAAACTTGTGCAGTTTGAGGAAGCACAGTCCAGATCTACAGGAAAGCAGACTGAGCTGGAGTACCTGAGAGGGGAACAGAGGAGACTGGAGCAGCTGCTGCTGATGAAGGATGAGAGTGAGAAGCAGCTGTTGAAGCAGAAGCGACGCATGGAGGAGGAGATGTATGATATTGAGGGCAAACTCAAGGAGAGGGAGACCTTCCTGGAGGAAGAGAAGTACCGGCTACTGAGGGAAGTGAAGGAGAAGAACTTGACAATTCTTCAACTGGAAACCCTCACTGGCAGCAGCTCTATAGGCAAATCAGAAATAGTAACAAGACCAGGTGCTGATAGAACTTCTGCAGAACATGGAAGCGCTGAAGGGAGTGAATCTGCTGGTCTGGACACGTCCTATGACGAGGCTATAGAGATCCTGAGGAACAAGCTGAGGCTGGAGTATGAGCTGAAGGAGGCTGAGCTGAATGAGCAGCATGCAAGTCAACAGGCTCAGTTCTGGCAGCAGCACAACAAGAAGGTGCCTTAATGTCTCTCTGTCTGCTTACTTACTGGGATTGGGGACAACTTCATTCTCTCCAGTGTAAGATTAAATTCGTGCTAAGAGAAATACTTTGCAGGAAACTTTACGGAAATTATATAAAATGTAAATGAATTTATCTTCTCTTAATAATTTAAGTATCTTTGTTTCTTTTCAAAGTCATAGGTTCCAAAAGTCTGTTGCTTAAATGTTATTACATTTGTTACCTACACAGGTACATGATCAGTAATAAATTATTATCTTATTATCTAAGTTATTAGTATTTTAGTGCTCTGGAGAGAATGAAGTTTTCCCATGGTTTTCTGTAAATAGTTTATTTGTAGTTTTGTTTCTTTAAGAGGGCTTGTGTAATTTCATCTGGAGGAGGTTGCAGAGACGTCTTCTCTACATTGAACAATATTTTTCTTTTGATACAGATTTACAAAATGCAATGTATGATTGTGTTTAGAATAACCCCATGTTGAAGTCAAGCAATTAACAGTTTAAATAGAATGTTTTCAAATCCGTCTGTTGATTAACTGTCTCTGGCTTGGGTTTGGTTTGGTATGTAGATTATGAGTTTGTGCCAACTTGTCTTCTGTGTGGGTATGGGATTTATATATCTGTACCTGAATGTTGTAATATACAAACAAATGTTCCTATATCTTCATAAGAAGCTGTCTGTGATAACTGTTTCTGGTTCACATATTGATGTAGATTATATTTTAATTTAAATGCTTTTATATTAGTGATTGTCAGATTAGTTGAATAATAGATTCTGGATTTGTTTATTTATATAACTCCGAAGCAATCAAATTTCAATTAAGATAACCTCATAAATATCTTGCTGACATTTTTTGCATTGACTGGTAACACCTTTAGATAAATATGAGTAAACTATTAAGGGTTGGTTGGTTAAGGTTGATTTTTATATTAACACTAACCCATTGTTTATCTCTCATCTTCTATAATCTATGATATATATATGCAATAACTACCACAGTAACAATGGCTCCAAGAAGCCGGTAGATTGTGTTTTTTTAAATCAGATTCATGACACACATCACAAAGAAATCTCATATTTGTTATCCCCATCGCATTTTGTAAATAGATCATATACATTTGTAAATAATTACATGGTCAAGTACCAAATTTCTGAGCACATCGATCTCAAATGTCTAAAATAAGTCAATATGTTGAGAAAATGTATAACTTTAGTCCCTGACCTTCGGTCTTTGACCATTCTGCTGTTGCTCCTTGGTCAAAATAGTGCTCATTAAGTCTTCGCTGAAACTTTTAATTACAAAACTATGTAAATCTTACTTGTCAATATTTTATACTCAGGTGATCAACTTAAAGTGCAATAAGCGGGCAATCAAAGAATCCACATCATTATTCTTCTAGTGCTTTATACAAGTTGTAGATATTGCACCATGTTACAAATATTTCATGTCATCTTCATCTGGGAATGTGAGTCGGCATGTTGTGCTACTTCTGTGATGCCGAGGGGTAGCACCGTGTAACATATATTTTTATATATATACTCAACAAAAAAAGTAAAGCACCGCCCTGATATTCAATATTCAAGCTTGATATGCTTTGTTATATGAACTGTAGAATTTGTCAATATTGAAAATAGGATTGGTTTTTAACTTATTTTGTTGAGCATATTTCATGTTGTCATCATCTAGAATTGAAAGATTCTGCATGTTGAGATACTGTGACACCAAGGGAAAGCTTCACAGCTTTCTAGTATCATTTAGGTTAGCAGACAGCTATCCTTATTTCTGTTCTCAGTGCAGTTATTTGAGTGATGTTGCAAAACAATGGTACATGACATCAACAACAATAGTGTTGTGATATCATGGCAGATTTTCAATTATCAAGGAAATTTCGTTGACTATAACAGTTATTTTGGTGGAAACATCGTGGAAAGGAGTTGATATTGACATACTCGAAAATGATAGATGACCTCAACCGTCATGTTTGAAGTCGAGTTTTGTCCCAACTGTTATGAATATCAAACCACTTAAGCTTGTCCTTTAACTGTAATAGTTCAGGACAAAACTATGCTATACTGCAGAATCCATGATGGTTGAGGCTGCACCATATTTCATACAAATGTAGCAGGCCTACCAAAGAAAGAATTGAATCGCAAAGATAGCAGCAAAAGGACTACATTTAAAGATGAAACCGCATCACAATGTAGTGATACACATTGAAAAGATACGAAATAGCATCAATCAAGCGACGATCAGCACTTTAAACAAGCAATGGCACAAAATGAAACACTTGAAACGCAGGTGCGTTAACCTGAATTGGAAGGTCAACAAGACAATTCACTAATGTGTTCATGAAAAGGGACTTCTTTTAAAACTCATAAACAAATTCTCTTTATAGCTATTTGTTTTGAATTATCAATTTTCAAATTCACTAGTAATGTTTTATTCATGACTGAGTACCATGTTTGACGGTAGAATGATTGAAAGTGTGCAGGCAGCAACATGGCGCTTGTAGTTAATAGTGTTGCGTTTCAAGTGTTTCATTTGATGTTAGTGCAGATCATCGCTTGATGATGCTATTTTGTCGCCACATTTTGATGCGGTACTGTCTGTAAATGTTGTCATTTCGCTGCTTTTCATTGTAAGTCGATATTTTTTTGCTAGGCCTTTGTAGGTTGAACCCTTGGTGACAGCAGACAGAGTTCACACTGCGAGTGTCTGCATGCATCTTACTATACTACCACCCTCCTGTTGACAGTTGATAGTGACTGTGTGAATCTGCATTTACTAAAACTCTCTTGGTTTGGTTTGTAATCAGCTTTCCTCTACTACAAGTTAAAGAACACTAGAAAGTGATTAAATGCTTCAGGTGGAGTATCTAACGTTGTGTATGATAAAACTATGTAAAATTGTGAGGAGTGACATATTTGTATCCTCTCTCATATTGTATGACATTTTTATTTATTGTACATTTTAAATCAAAAGTTGTTTACATATTGGATATTTTAGTCACTATATTTTTTATTAACATACTTTATGTATATATGTATAAAAGAAGATTGTATGTTTTGATTGCATCAGTAAAGTTGATTTTATTTATATTTTCTTTTGTGTTTATTTTGAGTTCATTTGGTAAACAACTTCATGTATTGGTTTGTTAGTGCAATTAAGTGGGAAACAATCATTTGTTCACTTGAAAATATCTCCAAATAGGTCAATGATATGAGTCAAATGCAGATTCACACTTGTCAGATGTTGATATTAAAGAGCCACTCCGTGAGTTGTTGGTGTCATATATGCCAAACTTAATCAATGGTGTCATTTAATCGCGAAGTATCGACTGTTACCAAAAAGACACATTTTAAATCTTATTGGTTTTTTTTACAATGACAATATGAAAGTAGAACGTCGCAATTATGATCGAAAACCGAACAGTGGCGGTCAAATAGTCAAACGTAATTTTGTAGACTTATCTAAAACAACCAGGAGGGCAGTTAGGAGTTGATAGTGTTTGTTAGGTTATATAACCAGTATCTATGTATGTTGGACGTGATATCTACACCTCTGTTCATTTATAAGGCTGTTTTTAGATTTTCATGGAAAACCAGTATTTGTCATATATATGTCTTTTGGACATGAAAAGTTAAGATGTTTTGATTTTATGTCACCACATATGACATTTAGATTCACATCAAAGGAAAATAATATGTTATGAAAATCACGGAGTGCCTCTTCAAGAATTCCTTTACTGTCATTACATTTTCTATTTTCAATGTTCAACTCATTGAATGATGCTTCATGGCATGAAGTGAAAGCAGACAAAATAAGTACACATGCTGAAGTAAACTTATAGTATCTAGGGTTTGTTGAGGCCTTTGAAAAGCCTGCATTTGCCAACTACCCTTAAAAAACCTTGAATTCCCTTAAAAGCATTGAAAATCTATTTTGTCTCAAAGAGTCTGGAAAATCTACTTTTGTCTTAAAGAGTCTGAAAATGTAATTTTGCCTTAAAAATTCCTGGTAAATGAATGCAAAACCTTTGAAAAGCCTAAGATATCACTCCTCCTATATATTTTCTTCTGTTTTGTTTTGGCATGGCTCTATAGCAGCACAAGCTTGTTGATGTGTCTCCTGGTTATACATTCAGAATTCTTTGTGATGGTGTGCTGTCTGGTTATATCTTGTTTGCATACATTTTCACCTCAAGAAACCTGGAAAAGGCTTTTATTATGATCTTTAGCATTCTGTATAAAGCCTGGTGGCTTTTTTCAATATGGAGATACTACTGGTGAACAGAGTCACATAAGTCACCATAAGGTCAGGTAGAAAAAGCTAGTTTGTGAACATGAACCTCTTTGTGATGAAAACATAAAGGTTGTAATCCCTTTGTTAAACCACAGCCTTGCATTTCTTGCAGCACAGGAGTCTTTCATTTATTCTTAATTCATAGGAGAAATGAGTAGCAAAGAACAAACATATATCTGTCTTATATATACCATGTGGCATTGATCAGACACCTATGTGAGTCTTTGAGAACATTGTGTAATTTTCGATTGAGTTGTGTCACACCTCTATGCATACAAACTGAACATGAATTTGTTACTTGTTGCTCGTAACCAAGGTGTTTTGTGTCATGTTTTCATAAATGGATCGGTCTAGTTGGCTAATCAGGAGTCACCTTATACCTGTACAGACCTCAGTTGCAGACCAATTGTCTGGTCAACAATCTGCCTGTCTGTTCATCACACGTATTGATCCAAAGAAAGTTCATCACACGTATTGATCCAAAGAAACCAATATTAGTCTTAATGTAAGGTAGACGATATGATCAGACTTTGGTGTAAAGTATCGGGAGTCGGGTATAGTTTGAGCTATCTAGAGCTTTGCTGGTTATCAATGAAATTCTCTGGTCTTCATGCGGAGTCAAAATATCTATTAGATCTCCATTACGCAACAAAACCAAACATGTATATGTTACTTGTCACCAAGGAATTTATATTCATATATATATGGATCAGTGAAGTTGTCTTATCAGAAGTCCCCTTCTACCTGTACACAACTCAGTTGCTGTGTGGTCATCTGGTCACCAATCCGTCTGTTCATCACTTGTATTGATCCAAAGAAACCAATGAAACCAGGAAACTAATGATTGTCTCTATGTCAGGTAGTTAATAGGTTCAGACTTGGGTGTAGGGTATCAGGAGTCAGGTATAGTTTGAGCTGCATGGAGCTGGTGTGGTATCAATTAATGACAACTTCATGTGGAAAGTAATCTGCGAAGTTGCAATTGAGGAAATTGAACTGTTGGGTTTACTGTGTTGGTTTGTTAAACTTCTATCATAAAGAATGCACTGGTCTACCCTAATAGCTTGAGAGTTTGATGTTGGTGTGAAAATGATGTTATTGAGTTATTGTTTTGGTTTTGAAACTTCAAATGGGAAAAATATGCTATACTATTTAACAAGCTTGATTGTTTGATGTTAGCATTAATTTGATCTAATGGATTTTATGAGTTGCTTTGAAACCTTTGGATACATACTATGCTGTAGTTAACAACAACTGGATAGTTTTGTGCTTATGTCAATTTGATGTTATTGATTTATTGTGTTGATTTTGAAGCCTTGTTATGAAGATTCAGAATAAACAGTTGTTTTCTAATAGCTTAGAGCTATTTTCCAATTGATCTGGTTTATTTTGAAACACTCAGTTACCGAATACACTGTCTTGGAACTAAGGGTAACAATTTTTTTGTTTCTGACATTTTCCTATTTCAAGATTCTCTTTTAGTTGGTGACTGACTACTTCATGCAGTCGATTGCACAATGCTATGAGAACCATTTAATAAATCTATTTTTATGTTTATTCAGTTATTAAGTTTCATATGTTGAAACAATGGGATACACAAGTTTTAGGGAAAAAAATTTATCATAAACTGAATATTACCCATATTACATTAGATATACAAGAGTAATATAAAGCCATATTTTCTATATTTTTATCAATATATTTGGGTAATATTTAGCCTTTGATCATTCCACCATGACATTTCTAAAAACCTTGTATTCAATTGATTTATTATCTTCAAATCTTTTCCTTATTTTCTGCAAACTTTAAATTGCTATAACCTTTTATTTTCCAATATTTGTTCGCCAATTACATGACACAAGTTGAACAGAATCTGTTTGATCCTGAAGGTCTGTACATGTGGATTTGGTATTGATTAGAGAGATATTTCTGTCTGCTCACAGGACATTGTCTGCTTGTTTGCTGGATGAGGGAAATGGCTTCTAATTAGAGGATCATGATACATGCAGACTCCTTCTGTACCAGCTTTGTATCTTCACACAATCAATACCTTACGTCAAGGTGCTCTTTCTTAAATAAAAAAAATGAAAAATGCTGACTTTGAAAGTTTTAAAAAATGTGACTCATAAACTTCGATATTTAGGTATATAACATGAAAAGATTTAATCATGATAATAGGCTATAGAACCAATGTGTATACAAAAACTTGTTCAGTGTGTTTGTGAAAGAAGTCTCTCCTCTCCAAATTTCAGTGTTTTTTTTGTAAGGATATCACTTTGTAAATCAGGAATCAAATATCAAATAATCCTACATAATTCTTGCAGGGTTCAGGTGAAATAGTTGCTGGTAGATTCGATATGGAAGTTGTTATGTTAGTTAATTAAAAAGTCCCCTCCAAATTTTGCCTATTTTTTAAGGCGTTGGGTACAATAGTTGAACAAATGAATATATCAATTGTTTATGTTGTTCTTTTAGATTATCAAAGTTTATCAAATGTAAAATATCACCTTCCAAATTTCGAATTCGTCTTTCAAAGATACACTTTGATATTCAGATGTATTGCATACAAAGATTTTTAAATGATTCAAGTAAAAAAAAATTGATGGTAGAAGTAATGAATGTGTTGATTGCTGTTATTTATCAGGGTTGGATCCATGGTGGATTTTCATAGACATGGTTCAATCTATCTGCATGCAGTTCATCTACAACAAAAAATCATAAAATAGGATTTAGGTGTGGGGTGAATCCCCAGGCTTCTCTGGAAATCAAGCCCTGTTGTTCTGTGAGTTAATCCAGTGTATGAAGTCCCTCTCCTCTCCAACACTTGCATTAGTGTAAGCTGGTATTAGAGAGTCAAGTTGGGACAGGCTGGCCGGTGAGAGCGGTCTGTGGAGGGAAAGTTGGATCCTGGAAGGGAAGTGTTCTGCTGGCGGGTGTGGGGCGGTGAATCAGCTGGGTAAACACTCTCATTTACAGGGTGGACTCCAGTCTCGATCTAAGTGACGGATCACCCATTCACTCTCACATTCACCAGTGGACTCCTGTCTAAGTGCTGAACGGAGGGATCACCCATTCATCGGCACAATGTTAGTACTCGATGCAGTGTTTGTCTGATTGATCAACGCTCAGGTAGAGCTGATAGTGATACGTATGCTCGGATATTACCTGAATGTACAGATAAACAATCCTTAGTGTGAGACAGCGAGTGAGGGAAAAATATCTGGGTCCATATCTGCATTGCCTTGGGCCCAATTGCAGAACTTGTGAATTTTTAACTAAGGATGAGTTGATTGGAGAGTATGGATCTTTAGCGTGCAATCCAGTTTGTGAGTGGAGTCAACATGCACAGTCAAGGTACTTCCAACTCACCATTTTTGACATGGTTTGGAGATTTCTTAAAGGGAGAAAATGTATTTTATATATCTTTTCTCATTATTACGAATTGAAAATGATTCCTGCACTAGAATATTTTTTGTGGATTCTTTATAGATGTAGATAGGCAGTGTTCTTGTGTTATGGCAACTCAAATTGTTTATTCAATCTCGTCAAACTTTTAAAATTTCATAAAGTGCAATGATCATTCCTTTCTGGCAAACAGGATGTAACAAATAAACAACAGTTGATCATCCACTTAGCACTTTGTTCTGCAAATTCATCTATTTTGTTTTCTTGTGTGCTTTGCTACAATATCAACATTTCAAACCATAATTTAACTTGATATTCTAGAAGAACATGTGATTAACAGTGAGAAGGCTTTTCAAGGATAAGCATCTTTTGTATTGTGTTGTTTAGACAGATTTTATTGTCATCAATAAATTCAACTCATGTAATTTTCATTTCATATAAATTTGAATTTATAGCACCATTAGGAATTCTTCACTGAAAATCTGGAAGCATTGTCACAGAGATTAGTCTCAGTCTTGTTAATCCAGCTTGTTGATTAAGCTGTTTTCGTCCTAGCCTAATTATCCAACAACCATCTGGCTATGCCTGGTAGCATGCTGAGGCTCAACGAGCTCTTGTGACAGATCATTCCTACTTACTTGATGGGTGGAGATATATTCTGTGTTATAGATTTCCTGATTGGTAGAGAAATATTCTTTTTATCTCTGTTTTTTCTTATGTACAATTTCTCAAGAAAAATAGAAAAAATGTTGTTCACTATTTTGTGTGTGTTAAATGTTAATTTTTATTCCTCAAACCCTGGTAAAAATGGCAACCTATTGTTTACAATTGATCAAGAGTTCCATGGTTTGAATCCTGCCAGGGGCTCAGCCACTTTGTCTGCAGTAGAGAACTTTTCTACATGCAGTAAGGTTTGGGTGCAATGCTACACTGAATTTCAGTGCAATACCACCCATAGTTCGCTAGTTCCAGCTAATGCTCGCAGGTTTCATCACAATGCATAACCACGTTAGTGACGCTGGCTTTCTCTCTGCAATAATGCTAGCAGCCATGACATAACTTTTATTGCTCAAACCCTGTTACTCTAAATAACATGGCAGCCTAATGTGAAAATGTATCCAACATTAAATAAATTAAGCATTGTTTTATAGGTGGTATTGGATATTGAAATATCAAGCTAATTCAAAGATGTTGCCATAGGTACTCAAAGATTAAGTTTATGTTTGAAATGATCGTTATCTCGGGTGTAACACATATAATAGTGGAAATAATGATAAATGACTTGATAGGTGGATAATTTCCACCATGTTTACCACACGTAAAGAGGGGTTTGTGAGCTTTCTTTGCTTTATGACAGGCTGTTTGTCTGGTGATTACACCCAGATTCAGCCATGTCAAAAGAGCAGCCATTATTCACTGGCACAGGTAGACATTTACCTCATACTGATAAGACCAATATATATTTCCACTTATGCACACAACGATAATTCCGGCCCAATATTTGTTTCAAGTTCTTTGTCCAGGCTGATATGATAGATCGGCACCCGATATTGATTTTATGGCCAAGTCACGTCTCCCTAGATTTGTCCCGGTGTGTGACTAGTGTCCTGAAGAATGGGTGTGTTCTTTGCTATTGATGTGCGTCTGAGGTATAACAAGATTCACTGGAGCGATCTGTAAATGGGACTTGTAGGACATGAAGACAAATTCCCTGAGCACTGTGAAAGGTGTTGGAGCGGTGCATAACCGTTATACGTCCACCCAGCTATATGCTGTTAGCCGGGCATGGCCAGGGACAATAGGCCAGTGGTAGGGGGGGTTGAAGGGCAATAATACTCACAACAATACTGCGCCGCTTGAAATCCTCGGCTAATAATACTTGAGTGTAAGCTCTTCTGCTGTTGTTTATGATACACCCTACAAGGATATTGAACTTCTAGAGAGATTAGGAAGGTCATGTAGTTAATGGGGATTGACCTAACAGTTTGAGTTTGCTGCAAGAGGGAACAGGGCTAGGAAAGAAATTGTGTTATTTTAAGATGAGACAAAGTGTCTTGATATTGGATCATATTAATTTATATATGATATCACACCTTACATTCCGCCTCTATTCCACTATTTTATCAAGTTGAACAACACCAGGATTTCAAACAATAGTTTTAAAGCAATTTGTTTAGTGAGTAATTAAATGTGCAAACAGATTTATGGTAATTTGATGTGTTACAAGATATCAGAAAACATCTGAAATCAACCCCTACTGTGAGAAAATGCTGCTTTTGAGTTATTCTTTACTTTTAATATTTTTTGCAAGCAGGTGTTCATTAAAGTGGTGCTTTTTTGTAATAAAGTGTCATATTAACGTTATATAGATTTAAATATTTACCCAAAAACCCTATAAGTATAACCTTATCTGGATTAAATGACAAATATAACTGCTTCTCTTACTGGCTCAAACAGAAAGATTGAAGTTTAGACATTAATTTGCCATATGCCTATGTTTGTGCAAAGAATTAACTGATGAAATAGAAACAGAACAATTGGAGGTGTTGCTGTTACCATGACACCAGTTCATAGTAAAAAATGGTTTTGGTGATTTCAGTCATTGTAAAGTTCATAAATTGTGGGATTGTGAATTGCAAACATTATAGAGACCATACCAGTTCCTTTTTGTCAAGTGCAATCAACAAGGGGGTGTCAATTTCTTGATTTATGAAGCTGTAAAGTCTAAAGTCTTTCTATTGTACTTCTCAAACTTTATGATGTGAACAAAATAGGAAATCAAGTTTGGGGCAAAGGTTTGATCTATTACTTTCATCATGTGTCATGCATGTTATAAGTAGAGACTCACTTCTAAGAAATCATCTCCACCCATAACTTGTAATAAAACTGACGAATCCTTCAGGACAGGCTGCGTATCTGAGCTAATCGATTCTGAATGTCAGTTTTGTCGGGCTATAAAGATAATCTGTGCTTTGTGAAAAGGTTTCAAGGTTGAATGGAGACAAATATTGAGCTGGGTGAATTATTCTATACCCTACCCTGTCTCACCTCAAACTCAATCTCTTAAGATTTGTTTGTTTGTTTCAGTCTTACTAGTGACAACAGAGTTAACACTGATAATACTTAGTTAGGGCAGGCACTGTCTGTACCCACACCGGAACATGTATAAATAAACACATGAACCTGCATTAGCCTCATGCACAGAATAACTTTACTTTCATTGTTTGATGTATATCAAAAATAGCCAGGGTTACATATCCATGTGAAGGCCATAGCTTATGTGACAGGGACCCTGAACATGTATTCTTATAGGATTAGGCTATGAGCAGTGAGGCATTGATCAGCGAGAGTACACATACATACCTACCTATAGTATACCCGTGAGTGGAGCGTGTGGGCCTCACTCAGTCAGCATGTGTGAGCATGCTCGGTCACTTCCGCACATGGCATTCGCTTCTGCCTTTTGCCTTTTCTGAAAATCCTCCTCCTAATGTAAGTATAGTCATAGCAGCATTGTCTTGGAGCGATCAAAACTCTTATCCAACAGCTACAGTTTCATAAACATTGGTGGTTAATAGTGTATCATTTGGGTTCATAAACATTAGTGGTGCAAGGTTTGTGGTTCCATAATCAGTGGACATGGTCTCATGCATAAGAAATTAGGACAATACAGTATCATATCTCATCTCTTGGTAGATAAGTCTTGATGCTCTGATGCAAAGGATAAGAGGTCTGTGAAGCATGACTAATCAACAGGAAGAAGTGTCTAGTGATATTACGGTAGCCATGCTGGGGTTGTAGGTGGAGTGTTTGTTGTCGAGTTGTCACAGAGATATGCTGAGAGATAGGTACTTGTAGCTGCCTGTTTAGAGTAGAGTGCTTCGATCAGACCTGTCACTCACTGTCACTCTGTCCTCAAGCTTACTGGTTACACCGCTATCTGTGCTCAAACCCTCTCCAGCTTTCTGTCCCTACCCCCTCAGTACACTACACTGTTTAGTGTACTTGTAAAATGACTGTATCCTCTCTCACTGTTACTGTCCTCGGGCCTACTGGTTACACTGCTATTTGTCCTCAAACCCTCTACGTTGACAGCTTTCTGTCCCTACCCCCTCAGTACACTGCACTGTGTGGTGCACTTGTAAAATGACTGTATCCTCTCTCACTGTAACTGTCCTCAGGCCTACTGGTTACACTGCTATTTGTCCTCAAATCCTCCATCTTCCTGTCCCCTAACCCCTCAGTACACTACATCGTGTGGTGTACTTGTAAAAGGACCATGTCCTCTACCCTCTCTACCATTCGCTTTGATGAAATGGTCCTCAGCTCTTAAAACACAACCACTTTTCGTTAAACCCTCTGTACATACACCAGTATCTGTTGCCTATCCCCTCTCCATACACTGAGTTGTGCTTTTTTAAAAAATCATGTCCTTGAGGATAGCCGTCTACTGGTCAATTTTCGAGTATTTCTTGAGATAAAGAATATATGATTGTACCCCAGATTTGCATATTGCACAATATATTGTAATACAGAATATTCTTTGTTTTATAAAATCATTTTGGAATAGATTATTGCTAATCTAAACAAAGCTCATTTTTAATTGTCAACTTCTGAGTAAACTAGTAAACAAATTTTCTTGGTAGAACATGTTCAGCCTATTGGTATCATATTAACGTCTGTGTCATATGTTCCCGTCATCTGCCGTGTCGTGTCAGTAGCCTCTCCACATTTACACATGTGAATGATGATATGTAAATACCTGTATCAATATGCAGACATACCCTCCAGTGATCACTGATACCTCTGAACTGTTTGGTCCGGGGATGGATATACCCTGCCCCGATTCAGTTTCTCATATAGATGATGAAACATACCTGATTCTGGCTGAATTTCTGCTCCATATGAACCCATATCTATAATCAAGTTTAAATGTATGAAATAAAAGCCTTTTGGAATCAGTAAGTCATGGATTAACAGTAGTTTTTTGCATGAGTCACAGAAAGTCAAGCCACTGTAGTAGTTAAAGTAGTTAAAGAGGCAAGTCGTTGACCTTTCAGTGTTTTATTAAGAGGGGCAATGGCAAATGCCAAGTCAGTGACTTAGGACATATTTTTAAAAATTGTTTAACCCCTTATCAGAACTTTGAGACATATTTGAGCTTCTATCTGTTCACTTTATGCTCAGTAGCATATAATTTGTAATGATCAATATTTGGAGACGAATATGAATGGAGGTAATTTATAAAGAAAAGAGGACGGTAAGGCATGCACTGATTGCGTTCTGGGTGATTAACCTGCAAACTTACCTGCAGCTTAGCAGATTACCTGGGGCTGGGAGATTAACACCCCATGGCTAGGAGCTGATTACATGGTTTACGTGATTACATTTCCACACTGTAAACAGTTGAATCTGTCTACTTGAGGGCGTATACACAGGGCTTTGAGCACAAGTCCAGCAGAGATACAATTTCAACTATTTACATAGTATTGATTTAGGTCCCTATTATTAAATCAGACATTCAGTAAACATCAATTAAAGGTATTTTTGGATTTGATGACATCGTATAAATTGAATAATTTACTATAAAATGATATTGATAATTATTAACACTCTTTGTTCTTGTTTTACTTCATTGATTTGTAAATTCTTTATGAATGTGTTTGCGGCATCAACATTACAGAGCAAGTAAAAGCGTTGTTAAATCCTTATAATACTGAGCTCTAGACAAGGAAGCACATGGTCTTTTGGTATGACGCAGCATGGTATCAAACACCAACCTCTGATAGAGATGAAGGAAAGCTCAAGAATTGAGCTACATCCCTGGTTATTTTACATGGCTATGTTTATGGCAGTACAGAATAAATGATGTCTTATCTGATGTATGGCTGATAGAAGCTGTGATTGGGTGTGCAGTGCTGTATGAACATCAGACTAACTTGTTGATTCCATCTTAATTAGTCGTGTATTGGGATGGGTGGAAGCAGGCAATGTCGTGAATATTTCATGGGCAATAGAGGCTCTACCTACTCCAGGCCTCCCGACATCTGCCAGTCTTATGGGTAGTTAGCTCAGGGAGATATGAGAGCATAAATGCACTGTATTGCTTACCAACTTCTCCTGAATTGCAACAAGTTTGAAGAGAAGTGTTTGTAGAGACAGCTAAAGTTTCTGTGCATGAAGAAGATCAGGATCAGGATTTGATATGACGGTCTGAGGTGTCCAAGTAACTGGAGAGTACAGACAGGGTAGAGATGGGAGGTCTCAACAATACTGATAGCTTCACCAGGACAATACTCGACATTCTGGAGGATTCACAAATATAGTATCTGAGAGAAGTCACAGATGTGTGGACAACTGCTGAATTGTTGTTATTGTAGGGATTGGATCTGAGAACACCTCTTGTGTTATTGATTGAGACACTTTGGTGCTGGTGTGTATGAGGGTCTCTGTGAGTTCTATGTAGATGATTCCTGTCTGGCCCAATTATGACAATAATGTGGATCACTACTGAGAAGGTTTTTGCATATGGAATCTGAGACTAGAGAATTGAAAAAGTCTCTGGTATTATTGACATATTTTTGTGCAGGAGTAGAAATAGGTTCTTGTGTGTTCTATGTAGGTGGATCCAGTCTGGCCCAATTCTTAGGAAAATCATAAATAAAAATTGATCTGAAAGGTGTCACAATAATGTTGACCACCACCAAAAGATTGTTTTTGTAGAGATTGGATTTCTTCCTGAGAAACTTTTACAAGCCTTTGTGATATTGATTGAGATATTTTGTATTGGTGCAGAAGTAGGTCTCTGAAAGTTCAATGGAGATCATTCCTGTCTGGCCCAATCTAGAGGACAAGTCACAAAAAGTAATTGTTCTGGAAGCAGTCACAATAATGTTGCCAACTGCTGAGAAGTTGTAGGTATGAGATTTGCCACTGGGAGACTTTGAAAAACTTCTTGTGTTATTGATTAAGACATTTTGACATTGGTGCAGAAGAAGGTCTCAGTAAGTTAGATGTAGACTAGAAGGTTCCTGCTTGGTCAAATCAATACATGAAGACAGGCAGAATCTCAAGGTCTCTGCTGAAAGTTAGGTTGTGAAATGGAACTAGCTCTTTCATATGACCTTCGACCTCCACCACAAGTTTAAGCACTACCTGGAGACATTTAAAGAATTATCCCCACAAAAAGGCGCCATTCTGTTTTGTTATATTCCATGGAGCTGCAACTGGCTTTATGTGCTAATCCACATCAACATTCATGTTTGGATATTCATAACAAAACTAATTTTTGAATGAATGTCTGATCAACTGGCTGTTGAGGAAAAGAAAACTAAGATCTTTGAAAAAGTGTTATCGATAAGTGAACAAAATGAACCTGAATTAATAGGAAGTGGAAACAATCAGCTGTTAAGATCTAGCCGTTCATCCAGAGGCTTTAAACAGTCAATGGTTACAGATTGAAGAAGAAGGTACAACATGAGGAAGATATAGAGACTGATCTCCTCTGGATGTGAGGATGTGTGGATCAGGCGCACTTGTTTTCTCTAATAGTGCCTACCCACCGAGGCAAAATTGCAGATTTCCAGCGAGGAATTAAGTAACTTCTTGTAGAAAATCTGTATGGAAATGAGAATGGACGAAAGTGATTGAGTAAGCTTAGGTCTCCTGAGTTGTCCTTGAAGGTAGAGTGACTTGACAAGGTACAATGGAAGGTTTGTTCTCTATAAACTTGAACAAGGATCAGGGTCTCCTCATCACATGGGCTTCAGAAGGCTTTCTATTGAAGACTTCACAGCAAAAAGTGGTAACAAATAATGCTCGGAGTTCGAATGTTTTATTAATTATTTTTGTAGTGTGTATTTATAAACTAATTTATGAAATTTTATACTGCTTGTTATTACCTAAGTAAGCATTGAGTTTAGGTTTATTCCTGATTTCTTTGATTGCAATTTTTTAAGTTGAGGTTGAAGAAGGCAAATTTTATCGACATACACATACAACTTCTTAATTTTTTTATGTCATCGTGTGAAGATAGACGCTAGTGTCGTTCTCAAACACGTTTTCTTCATGATGACAATTATAATATGTTTTAGTATTATTGTTTATCAAACATCAAAATATATCATTGTATTGTATAAATATTATTGTTTACCATCTATTAGCTACATGATTGTCACAAATAATTGGATTGTTACTAACACATTATCAACATCTATGGTTATCATAACACAGTTGCTTTAACTTCCGACAGGAAATGATCTCTCACCTACTTTATCGTGAGTGATGGAGAAAAGGACACTGATTCGTTGATCGGGCTATACATGCGTCCCCCTCCACATGTGTCGCTGAATAATTCACCAGGCTGCAAATTAGATCAGATCTAATCTACAGCCTGTCTCGAGTCACTGTAACCCTCCTCACTATAACACAGACATTGCCCCCCTCACTCTCGGCCCTGTGAGCGGTGTGCTCATAACTTTTACCACAGTGAAGAGCCTTATACTTTAGTAATGTCCTCAGAGGGCTGAAGTACTGTTATAACACAGGTATCCCATGTCGGTGTTATAGTGAGGTGTTGTGAGTAAATGGTCACAGGGTCGCCATTCACACATTGATTTGAAGTTGAGCGGGAGATACAGTCCCTGGTGTAATGTAAACATGACAGCAGCAGGTACTGAACTCCTTCCTTGTCTTTCCATATCCTGTACCCCTAGTATCTGTCTGTCCCCTGAGTGTATCTTGTATCTGTTACCTTGAGTGGATTAGTGTAGAGTTGTCTCTCCCTCCCTACCGGTATTGATTGACTGAGAGACTGACTGCATACCTGGGTGGACTCACATGTCTCCGTCCAACCTGATGGTTTAAGTCATACCCTTTACTTTGTGAAGTAGCCAGTGTCCAGTCTGGTCCTGAGGTCACTGTGGAGCAGTGAGGAGTTGTCCACCCCTGACTACCGGTATTGATTGACTCCCTGCATACCTGGGTGCGTGCACATGTCATCAGCCGACCTCAGTCTTAGCGAGTTTGTGATCCCCTTCTGTCAGTGTTCTCCAGGTTGTGTTCAGTCCAGTCTTCTGGTCAACCTGTGTCGGGTAGAGTTCTGGTCAACCGGTGTCCTGTACCGTTTGGGACACACCAGTTTGCTTCGGAAACCAGGTCTGTCAGTTGTACTTTCTCAGTGTAGCTTTAAACTTTGTATTGTGATTATTAAAATAGTCTGTTTATGGCTTTCTTCAGACTAGGAAGGATGAGGATAGGGAGGTGTCGGTCAGGAACTTTACTTACATGTAGGTAAATTCACTGAAATGACTTTTTGAGATTAATAAGGTCACTCTAACCTTTGATGTAAGGTAGTGTTGACAAGGGTACTCCTGTGGTGTTGTGGTGCCCTTATCTAGAAACAAAGTAAAGCTGACAGAAGTTTGGATATTCTATATATTCTATTCACCCCATTCAAAACTTCTTGTGGTCATAACTGCAAACCAATTTGTTAACTAAATGGTACTTCCAATACCATTTTACCGTACAACTTATTGTGTGCAAATCATGTTTTATTGCTTTGAGCTACACCTTGAGAATAAAATAATAGTATTTTTACTGTTATGAACACACATAATTCCTAGTAGTTAATGTTACTGTTGTTAAGAAACATTGTAAGTAGTAAGTACCATTATTACAACGTATATATAGTATCATATTAAATGAGCTTTTTTCGATTTATTCTTGTTTTTATTCAGTTTTAACATATTTTTCAAGTTTTCAAGATATATAGAAAAGTTATACTAAAAATATAACAATTTGAAGTGTATATCATTATATGTTATATTACATTATAAAAAATTTTTGAAATGTAGATAACAGCCACTATCACTACAAAGCCAAACAGATGTTCTGTCACAAGTATATTTTCTAGAAGCTTATGCCTGCAAGTTTATCTTAGAGCAAGTTGTCTTCATCAGAAGTTTGCATATTTTGATTACACATTGAATTTAATGTATAACAGAGTCCATACTCATAAATATTTATATTCCATATATATATTTCTCAGCACTTTTCAAGAGGAAATTGATTGGAGAAAACCATCAATGGAGATTGAGTGTTTGCAATAGAAGCTTTATGACTCATGACTCTCAAATGAACTGCCATTATGACAAAAACTGAAACATGCGAATATTTTGGTTACTTTAAAAAAACAATCAAATCATAACTATATGCTTATATCTGCCTCTCAATTCAAAGATTCATATATCAAAGTTTGATGAAATGTAGATCACAGTACCCTATACCTATAAATTTTCGTTTAAATAAGATGTTTTCATCAGATGTTTTGAATGTTTCAGTTGCAATTGTTTGGTATAAATAGTATATAATAGTATAACAGAGTATAACCAGTGAATATCAATATGCCAGTTATATAACTAAGCTCTCTTGACAGGAGTCTTATTGGATTCTTTGCCCATGCAGATCCACTTCACCGGCATGATCTGCCGTTAAAACTGAGATTTATGGAGAATTGGCAATTTACAAAGATTGTCACCACAATGTTTTCTGTGTTGCAGCTGGAGCGAGTGCGTGTGCAGCATGAGACGGAGATGGAGAGTCTACAGGGCCAGCTGGATGCAGAGCGAGACCACGGTTCCCAACATGAGCTTCAGCTGCAGGAACAGCACCAGCAGGTATGGTCGTCTGTCTGTCACTTTATGTGTCTGTCAGTGTGTCTGCCTCTGCCTGTTGGTTTGTCTGTCAAAGTGTCTATCTGTTGGTGTGTCTTTCTACCAGTGTGTGTCTGTTTGTCGATGTGTCTGTTTGTCTTGCGTTGTGTCTGTGTCTCTGGGTCTATCTGTCTGTCTTTGTGCCTGTGTGTCTGTCTGTCTCTCTATCCGTTGTCTGTCTGTTGGTTAGTGTGTCTGACTGTTGCTGACTGTCAAACTGAACAGAAAAATTGATTCTATAAGAGGTAAAGAATTGAAAATTTAGAGAATGAACTTTTTGATTTATTAGAAAATAACAGGGAAACTGAGTGCATGTGAATTATTTTAATAAACCAGTGTGAGTCATGTGTAAACAGAGTTGTATCAGAGAATTGCATGTTATATAAGAAAATTACTCGTTGATACAAATGTGATATGTTATTACAGAGTGTTGCACAGCTGCGAGGAGAGCTGGGCACGGAGACTGCGGCCATGTTTGACACGGTGCTGAGACAGATTGAGGAACTGACACACTCACAGATCCAGCAGGCCAAGCATGAAAACAGGGTATGTAGTAGGTCGTTCGGGCAGTTGAGGTGTCCTTTCACATTGTTGGCAAATGCAAGGCTCAAAGTTATCAGTGAATTGCGAACATGATAATTTATCAGCAGAATAATGGAAACCACAATGATTCACATTGTGTCAACTCTGGTATTGTCAGCTTGAAAAGTGGAGACGAACGCATAGGCTTGTTCTGTATGTAACTATTGATATCACAACTATCGTGCGGAGTTATCTCCCTTACACCATGCATGTCCTGTAACGATACCGGAAATTAATTGTCTCGTACCTGTCACCCGAGTGTTTGAATGTCTTTTGTGTTAGCGAAGTAAATTTATTAATTATGTGTATAAGAACCTAGCCTTGGTACATGTTTAATGTCAATGTGAAGTCAAATAGGGTTTCATATGTCATTGTGAAGTAATAAAAAAATAGGACCAGGGTGAAGGTCATGACCATCAAGTGAGGGAAATTGATGTTGTCAGTATGATCATGAAGAGTTGAGTGCTAGTGCAGCTGTACGTTAAATGTTGCAGAATGAGATGCAGCTGCAGCTGGCTGCGATGAAGGTTACCATGGAGCAGGTGCACGCCGGCCAGCTCAAGATGGTGCAGGCAGACATGGAAGCAAAACACGCCGCAGAGCTCACTCGTCTCCACACAACCTCCCTGACCTCGCCAAATCAAGACCAGGTCGACTCAGAACAAATAAGTAAGTCACACAACTCTTGGAACATAGACATGTATACCTTAGTGTAGTATCTATCTATAAAACATAAATAAGTGAGAATAACCTTTGAAAATGGGTGGTGGTGGGGGGGGGGGGAGTTTACCCCAATTTTGTATAATTTATCTATTAACATATTTAGAAGTATATGGGCTCAAACTCCCCAAAAACCTCAAAGAACCAAGGAAATCATTTCTTTTGAATGATTCTATTTGAGTTACTTTTCCGGATGTTTTTAAAAGGATCTAAAGGTTTATCTGTAATATTACTATCCGGCTCTTGAATCCTGCTCAATTTAGTGTCAAGTTAGAGATCTGAGTAATTATTTAACTTATGTGATAATTTGCAGAGATTGGATCCAGGGGGACCAAAGAGTTAGTTGACTCAAAGCTGACTGAGAGATATGAACAGCTGGTTCAGGTAATCTTCATGTTTCTCTTTTTAGTTCCATTACTTTTTGAAACAATGAAAATCTGACATTGTTTAAGTACAATCATTGCCAACAGAAATATTTGAAAATTGTGGATTAATTATGGCATTATTGAGTCTTGAAACATATGTCATAAGATCTTTTTAGGAAATATATATATAAAGTTTTCTTATCTTGTTGTAGAGGATCAACGAGCAGCTTGACCGTGTCCTGCCGGGGCTGGAAGCGCCCCCTCGTGAGGGATCAGGAGAAGATAACTCTGCTGAAGGTAGTCTCTCTCTCCAAATACAAGGTGTCTGTCACTTGACTTGTGTATCAGCATGCTGCATGCTGCTCTATTCTAAGATCAGGGAATCCATAGGTGCAATAATTTGTGAGCTTCTTAAGCAGGGCTCCAGATAAGATGCGTATCTGCATAAAATACGCACGGGTCATTCAAATATACGCATTAAAAATGAAACCAATGAGGGACAAGATATGCACAACTTTCCCAGAATACGAGTCGGATATTTGTTTAAAGGAGTGATCGTCACTTGTCAAATAAAGTTTCATTTGTACTTGTCTGATCTTTACATCTCGAATAGTAGCCACTGACTTGATGTCAACCTGTATGAAAACAAATATTACCAAGTTTATATTCCATCAAAGAGAAATCTCTCGTTTATTTACAGAATAAACGTGTGGGAAATATAATCAACGACTAACATCGAAAAAGGTGCTAACTTGGAATGAGGATCTGAAAACGATAAACCCTGAAATGCTCCTTATTTTTTTCATGTTATAATTTTACTCTTAAATTTTTATTTTGAGGAGTGAAATACCCCTCGGTCCAAATAATTATCTGGAGCCCTGTTAAGTCTTTCATAGTGTAGAAACTTGTAAGGTCACCTCCAGCGGGATTTTCATCCAGGACCTGGCGTTTAGAATCTGTTGCTCTTCCAAGTGAGGTGATGCAATATCCTACTAGTCAGAGCTAGCAGTTTATCTCACACTGGCTCTAAAGATATCTCAGATCACCAGGTTATCGGTTCACAACAGACATGTTACAGCCAAGAGATTTAGGTTCAAATTGTCCGGTGTAAACAATTTGTCTGCTGATTGTTTCCTGGCATGCTGATGAAATAATATTGTGTTGAAAGCAATTGTTGTGATTTGCTCAATTACCTGGCTTGTCAGCTTGGCTCCTGATCAATGAATCAACCGGCTTGTAAACGTCATGTGACTTGTAACATATTCTGAAGTGTTTTTCTCAAACTTTTCAAGTCTTTGAATTCATGAGTCCATATCACCTGAATCAGTAACGATACGCTTTAAAATTGGATTGTTGTTATGGTTTGTATTGAAAATTTGACTTTATTTCCTTTTTACACCATAGTGGGTTGTTGGTGAGAAAATGATCAGACAAGTAAAATATGCTTGTGATGTCTTTCAGTCCTACGACAGCTGCTAGAGAGTCAGAAAGGGGCTATAAGCCAGTTGCGGAGTGAACTCCTTGGAGAGTACGAGCGTATGCTGGCTGTGCGCGCGGAGACGGTGCAGAGTGATGCGGTGCAGGTTGCGGAGCTTCAGCGGGAGATCGAGTCCCTGCAGAGTCAGTACGAGCAGCAGCTGCAGCACCTCCAGCACCGGCTCAACACACAAGCAGGTCAGTGTCATGATGATGATGTCCATTGATATGGTCCTAAACTCTAGTGAGGCATGCTCATAGCATTCATAGTCGTCTTTTTCTATAGTTGTGACTATATGTCACAGAATTGAGAATTAGATTACCCCTTCTTAAAAATAAACCCATTGTAGTACATTTCTTTTTTTCAGACACACAGATATAAAGGCATGAGAATACAGTATAGGTACATGTATCATATTGATGTGATACCTTGATACTTATGAATCAACAATGTCTTTATCGTCACAATTAACCCTTTTCTACCTTGTCTTCTTGTGTGGGTGTAGTTTTGTTACTACTCAAGTATTACATGTCAGGGAACACTTGAAAATTTTGTTATTTTAAATTGTCAGATTAAAAGTTAGGAAATCTAGTGTTAGTTTTTATCCCAAAGGCACAAGTTTGTTTCACTTTGAGCAATAAAGTTCCCTTAAACCTACTATAACTGTATATCAACATTTGTCACTGAGTCCTAATCAGATTCAAATAGCTTTGAAACTCGAACACTCTGCTTTTCAGAATCTGACGAGAAGAATCTTGCTCGAGAGCAGCAGACCAAAGAACTAGAAGAGCTCAGGACGTATTACGAGAAACATGTGCATGATATGGAGAAGACATTCTCAGACGAGATCGCTGACATGAGGACTAAGTATGAGAGTAAGATCAGTGAACTTGTCTCCAACATGGATGTGAAGGATTCTGAGAGCCTGTCTGATTCTAGGGAGCTTGCCAAGGAACGAGAGTATGTGCAAAGGACCACCCGTCTGACGGTCATCTCTGATAGTGATGAGTCTTCGGCCACTGAGTCTCCCAGGGGGGGCAACTCTGCTGTTTCTAGACTCACCGATATGGAGAAGCGTATTCAAGAGAAGGAAGGGGAAATATCTGATCTCAAGCGTCAACTCCAAGAGGAAAGAAACAAATCTGATGTGTCAGCTGAGGAAGTGAAATCTTTGAAAGACCAACTGAATGAATGTGAGAAGAAAATCAGTGGTCTGAACAATTTGTTGACTGAAAAGGAAGGTGTTATTATGGATCTTAATAATGTGGTGTTAGAGAAGGTGAGGCTGATTTCTGATCTAGAAAGTGACAAAGAGAAAGAGGACATTGAAAAGTCCACTAATGAAGAAGCCGTTCAGGAGAAGTCTCCTGTTGGAGAAGCTGATGAAGAAGGGGCTAAAGAGAAATCTGGTGCTGAAGAAGCCAGTGAGGAGGGTGAAGAGAAGGATGCTTTAAGCGGAGACTCAAGCAGCACCGACCTGGCTCAGTCCACTGCCCGGGAGGAGTTGCTGGGGCGGCTGGAGGATCTAGAGCATCGGCACCGAGAGGAACTAGAGACACTCCGGCACGAACTGGAGCATGAACAGCAGGTGGAAGTTGAGACACTCCAGTCGGAGTTCCAGGTCCAACTCGACATCGAGCTCAAGAGACAGGCAGCAGAACTACTCAAAACTCATGAGGAAAATGTCAAAAATCTAATGCATGTACAAAATGTTGAACCATCAGAACAAGATAGCATAATATCCCATTCAGAAACTCAGACAGAGGTTTCAGAGAACATAATATCCCATTCTGAAACTCAAACAGAGGTTTTGGAGAACAAAATATACACTTCAGAAACTCAGACAGGGGAAAGTTCTCAAGAAGCTGATGGACTCACTGGACAGAGTGTAGATTTGTCACTTGATGCTTCAACTGAGAAGGTTGATGTGGATACTTCTGTGAAGGATAATGTGGATAGTTCAGTGAAGGATGTGGATAGTTCATTGAAGGATGTGGGTATTTCAGTGAAGGCTGTGGAAAATACAGTGAAGGATGTGGACAGTTTTGTGAAAGATGTGGATACCAAGGGAAGTGAGGCTGGAGTGAGGAGTGAGTACGAGGCCAGGATATCAGCGTTGAGTGCAGAGATAGAGAGGCTCCAGGATGAGAAGACTGAGCAGAACAGGAAGCTCCAGCAGGATCTAGACAACCTGAAGGCTTTGCTGCAGGAGACCGAGGAGAAGTACGACAAGCTACTTACAGGTGGGTCTTGTTGCTAGATAACTCATGTTTCTATCCTCCATTCTTTTCCCCACAGAGGTTACTCAACTTTTATATCAGGACTTTGAGGCTATTGCGCCTAACTAGCTACTCACTGGTGGGTCCCTCCATAGGACTTGTGTTGAGTACTTATGTTACTCTCCTCCATTCTTTTCCTCAGAAATTACTCAACTTTTATATCTGGATTATAAGGTCATTTCGTATAAATAGCTTCTCACAGGTGGGTCCCTCCATAGAGCTGTGTTGAGTACTTATGTTACTATCTTGTCCTCAGAGAGGTAACTGACCCTTTATGTCAGGATTATGAGACCAGGGAGTATGACAAGCTATGTTTCTATGTACCATTCTTTCTTCAGAGAGGTTACTCACCCTTTATAACAGAATTATGAGGTCAGGGCAACTGATAGGCCTCTCTCAGGTTGGTCTCTCTATGGGGCTAAAGTTGAATTGTTGCTTGTGTTACAGAGATGGAGAGCGGTGAGGTTGGTGCGGGCGGGGTGCTGGAGGAGCTGTTGAAGGAGAAGTATGACCAGCAACTCGACCTTGCCAAGCAGCTCATGCAGCAGGAATTCACCGAGACGCTAGAGTCAGAGCGGGTCAGTATACAGTACCAGTCGTAGAAGGAACCTCCCGTTAGCTCCTTACCTCACAAGGTATAACTCTGGCCAGTCTCCATTTAGGCAATGATAAGCCTTGCTGCATTATGTGAAATTTGTGGTTTGAGTGCATTTGTGAAAAGTATCATCCTCCATGAGATTTCTGATGAGACTAGCAAGTTCAATAGTATTAGGCAAAAGAGCTGGCTCTTGTTGAGCACTGAGTCTGTGGGAGAAGTTGCTTGTAAGAAGTGTCATCTTAAAAAAACAAACACACAGAGCCATGTTGAGGCCTTTCAGAATTTTGAATGGGCCATCACCCAATGTAGCTATGGTAAAATCTCTAAACTTGATGGGCCATTTTTTCATCCAGTGTGCACAATAGCCTATAACCTCTACCTTTCCCAATGTCTGAAAACAGTAGGTTTTTTTCTTCTAAAAAAGCAAAATTTACATAAGGTTGCTAACTTTAAGCAAAATATTTGGTCATAATCTCATTTTTAGGGAAGAATAAAAGATTGCTGGGATCCATTGTGGACATTGTACACATAGAAAAGTCTAATGAAACTATTGTTAAAGTGCCTGCACCCTATATTTTTTGAAAAATTTTATTGTTTAAATTTGTTGAAATCTTTTGGAAAAATGAACATTAAGTATTTAATTCTTATGATACTCAAATAGTATCTTATCTTAGAAAAATCAGAATCAATATATATGTAAGAATAAATTTTATTGTTCCAAAAGAACTCTTAAGTAGTGGGTGACAGAAAAATGTTTATCTCGAGGGCAATTCTAGATTCAATCTCAAGAAACGATCAACAATTTCATTATCTACTTCTTGAAATCTCTCCATGAATATCCAGTCTATTGTCTTAGGAAGGTATTCTTATAATCCTTTAACAGTTCAGGTGTTTGCTGAGAAGGCTAGTTACTTGATCTAAAGTCTCTTGACGATAAGTTGAGGTTAAATGACATCAATACAGCATGCTATGCTATGAATGTGATATGTACTGGGGTAAGTGGTATGAGGTATGTACACCGGGTATTGGGTAGTGGCCTCCTCAAGAACCTGCTATCAGATGATCTGAGTCAGTGATTTGCTTGATTGAGTTTCCTTACAAGTAGGTGTTGATCTCACATGACCTGACCTGTCATGCACTCACGCTATGTACAGTGGATCTCGGTACCAAACTATCGCTGAACAAGAATTACCTCAGATAAATGAAATACATTCGTGAGTTTGAGATACCAAATAAAGTGACACAGAGTATATTTCATGATTTTTAATTTCGGTTTAATAAGAGTCAAAATACCATATGACCTGCGTTAAGTTCAAATCGATCCTCTAAACTTTCATCTTTATCTCTACAATTTCAAAATAATGAGATTTTCTTGTTTTCAATGATAAATGAAAAACAGTGATATGAATGTAAGGAAGTCCAATTTTCATGGATATTAGTTAAAGGACCTACTAAACACTACCAATCAATATTTTGTCTTTGTGTCTGCTGTAATCTAGTTTCCAAAATTACGTTTGTGTCATTGTTGCGGCATTGTCTGGTTTTCGATCACAAATAAATGGCTGTAATCTCTTTATTGTCACTGTACTGAACTTATAAGCACTAACTTACTGATTTTCAGAAAGAACCACTACTTCTTGATAAAATAACACCATTTATGAAGTTTGACATATTTGTCTCCAACAGCATACTCTGTGGCCCTTTAAGCTATCTCTCAATGCAGTCTCAAACCCTTAATAATCTCTGCTGTTATATGCTTCTCTGTTAGTATGTGTCAATGTTTAAAATTGTATCAATTTTGGATAATATCTCCTATTGTTAGCTGGATTTATTAGATTTATAATAGAAGTAATGTAATGGAAGGTATGATATTTGAGGGAGAAAATATGATTTGTGTCGTTGTGAATATTTCCTATAAGTTGTGAAGCATTTGTTTGCGGAGTGAATGAAAAAGGACTTGTTTGGAATATTTCTTCTCATTTGAAAAGAATATTTGGAATATTCATTCTCATTTGGGGAGGTACAATCTTGGGAGAAAATATAATTAGGTTTGTTGTGAATATTACCTCTCAGGAGGGAAGATAAAGTATCTGAGGTGAGAGATTATTGGGTTTGTTGGGACTGCAACATCTTGAGGGAAGATATGATATCTGTGGATGTAGAATATTATTAGATTTGTTAGGAATATTTCTTCACAGGTGGTTCAGGACAAAGAATCAATAATCTCAATTTTTTTACCATAGAATACTGGGAGAGATATTCACTCACTAACATGCTTAATTTTTCTTACATATCAAAAGGAAAAATAATAATTTTAGTTCAAAATAAGTTAGTTTATGTTGGTGTGTGACGTACATGCACATAAAGATGTTTTCCTTAAGGGGCATTTTAGAAGCTGGATTGATGATGACTTGCTTGATAACGTTGGTAGTATCTACATCGAAACGTCGCAATTCGTGCAATAAAGAAGTTGACTATCCATAAGAACTCGTTCTTCTTCATAAAGATGTTTGTCTGCTAGTTTGGCTTAGAAAGGGGCTAAGCTAGAGACCTATGTAACTGCCAGGAGCAATGTGATATGAATAGTCTTCCAAGTTTTTGTAACTGTCTGACTACTTGTATTACGGAGTTGAAGTAGCACCAGACAGCCATGTCAGCAGGAGGTTAGGGACCTGTTTGTCTGGGTACCTGATACCCTCAATCAGGGACATGACGTGCTTGGTTGGTAGCTAGCTCTGTCATCTTAGAGACCGTCTGTTTATAGATCAATTTGTTGAATATTATCCAGTAGTGGTGTAACGATTCATCGATAGTATGGATGTTTGCATCGTCTATACGCGATATGAGTGCATTGATACAAAACATGTTTACACAATATATCAGGATATTCATATCGTGAGGGTCCACAATCCATAATATTGTATCGCCATAAAAGACAATATATCCCGATACCGTTAACATAATTTGTTTCAAACAAATAACTATGAAAGCTAAAAAGGTTTTCTTCTATTTCAGAGATAACAGTGTTTAGAACAGAAACAAAAAGAGAAATTATATGACATTTCTGATATGTTATATGTAATGTCACAGTGTCTCTAATTTTGTGATTTCCCTTCATGTGATATCTTTGACAATTTGGTATCAAAGATATAACATTTACTGTTCTATGTCTTATCTATAGTTCTTTCATAAGCTGTAGAGAATCGGGATATGTATTGTATCGCAACCACTGTATCGTGATGATAATCGTCTCGCAGCTTCCTTGGCAATAATTCCATGATATATCGTTTCGCCTTATAAAACTAGAATCGGGATATATTGTCTCGCCACTAAGGCCAGGTTACACAGGTATATTATGCAGTGGGTCCATAAAAAAATATTCATCTTTACTTATCCAACATGTTCACTTGTCAAACAACAATTCTGTTACAAGGTAAATGCCTTACTGGACAATGTACATTATTTTTCCAGGTTTTGTACATATCTTGTTTTTTTAATCTGGATGTGACTGTACTTGAAATTCATTCTGCCTGGCAGGTTGTATTAATTGATCAGCCCTTCTCAAAATTGCACAAGGTCTTTAATGTATTGACACTTTAGTATATAAAAAATCTCACAACTGCTGCAGGATGCTGCCAGCCTTTTTTTTTTCATTAGCTGAAGTCCTCGGATGTAGCTGAGTTAGTAGAGCTTATTACCTGGGAGGCTTTGGACCAATTACCAGCGGTCATATCTATAGACGTAAAGATGGGAGAAGTTGTTTCGTTGCATGACACTCAGCATTATAAGGATAGAACTGACGCTGCACTGTGTTGCAGGGTACCACAGTAACACTAATAATTTCCAAATTTCCAAAGTTATGAGGACACTAAAAAATTATTATCATTATTTCTAACTGGAGCCATCAGCAATTGAATGGTAGCAGGCAGTTATTTTGAACATCCCCTATACTGACAATGACAGGGATTTGGAAAGACAGGGGCCATGGGCCATTTTGCACATTGAATGAAAAAATTGCCCATTCAAATTTGAAATTTTACCATTGCTGCTAAGGGGAATTGCCCATTGAAAATTATGAAAATTATAAGATCCCTATAAATGGCCCATTATCAAAGGTGTCGTTCCGAATCCCTATAATAACAATGCCTTAGTGATGACAAGATGATCTTTATGTTCAACTATTGATATACATAGAAGATGAATGTCAGCAGAGACTACTCAACATGTCGTACTAGAGTGTGACGCTAGTAGCACCGACACATATATAAAGACTGTCGTTGTCTAAGCTAGAGATAATAAAGATTAGAGCCAGTAGATCACCATGGAATGTGCTGATCACCCTACTCTAGGTTGGACAGTACCTGGGAACTCGGTCCTCATGCTCACATTAAACTTCCAGTTGGCAACATGTCCTTATGAGGATCAAATTCACAACTTTGAAACTTTACATGATGTGACAGCTGAATTTGAAAATCAGGTTAGATGAATATTATATTTCTTATTTTCTATAACGTTTTCGTTTTCCAACAAAGGTTGGATAAGTAATTACTTTTTTGTGTTGCAACTTTGTTGCAACTGTAATGGTTTCTGATTCTCTCACGTTATAAATTTTGAACGCCAGTCTTTGTTGAGTTATAATACAGGAATTTGATAGTGTGGTGTTGACATAATGGCGGACAAATATTTTCGTTGCAAATCTCCCCAACTTTTAAAAAATTAATTTTACTTTATTAATTAACAAATAGAAATTAATTTCATGGACAATATGTATGATTATCAAATACTACCCATAACTTGATAGTGACATTTTAATTCATATTTCATAGTGTTTGGAAAATATTTGTATCATATAGATGGAATGTATTTTGAATCTACTCTGAGGTACAATGGCTGCTTTCTGTGCGTACGCCAACATGCTTTCAATTTGTGCCTGTTACAGACCAAGCATACCCTGGCATATACGCCGCTGAAATGAATCAAGCATTGCCCTAGACACAAGTTTATTTAAGTATATCTATTCCTGACTTCTATCTCTGATTACAGCAACGGTTTATGGAGCGGCACCGGAAGATGATGGATAACTTCATGGCCGACCGCAGCGCGGAGGCAGAGGAGATGAAGACAAGACACCAGGAGGAGCTCCAGGCACTCCAGAACCAACTGCAGGAACTGCAGGAGCAACAGGACAAGGGAAGAAACTCTGGAGACAAGGGAAGTAACTCTGGGGACAAGGACAATGAGAATCCAGAAGGAGACAAGGAGAAGACTGAGGCACATGGAGCAGACGTGAAGATACAAGAGCTGGCAGACACTCACAAGGCAGAGCTGGAACAACTCACACGCTCCTGGGAGAAGAAGCTAGAAGGTTAGTCGCATGAGTCAACTCTTCATTTTACTGAAGAATTATTCCATACATTATTTCTGGCATATATGTTTAGCTGATTGAGAGATTACTGAGAAGTGGATGATACATTTTTGACAAGTCTATCATGATATTAACCCTAAAAGGGAGTTGTTTATACAAATTTGTCGTATGTATATGGTTAACTTACGACTGTCTAAGACAAGAAATATCTATTACAGAACTGAAGGAAGTCCACGCTGATGAGCTATCTGCAATGGCCCTAGACACAGAGACTGTCAAGTCTGAGCTGGAGACTGCTCACCAGAGGGAGCTATCAGAGTTAGAGACTCGTCTCGCTCAGGTCCACAGGTCAGAGACAGAGCGCCTGGAGACAGAACTGAAGACAGTTGAAGAGAGACTCACACAGAAACATCAACTTAACATTGACCAGCTGAATACCCAGCATCAGGAGGCTCTAGACAGACTAAAGGTCAGCACACTTAGCTTGTCAGCATCACTTCCTTATCTGATTTGCTTATGCTTAGAGGGTTGTTTCTGTAAGAGATTAAAGGGGAAGTGTGACAGAACAATGGATACAGCTAGTCATTCCTTCCTGCCTAGACAAAGGATCTCCAACATTCATGAAGGATGCAAACTAGTATCATTAATGGATTAAGTCATTCATAATGTAGCTATTTCAACACAATGAAAACAGCCGCGCACACTATTAAAGCCATTTAATGTGTTCTTGTGACAGAAGGAGCTGGCAGCTGCACAGGAGGAGACCCGGCACCATGAACCAATGAGGGAGGTGTCCGAACTCGTCCTTCACACTCAGACCACGCCCCTGGTAAATACAACCACTCTCTCAAACCTCAAAAAGCTTCTTCAATCAGGAGTCCAGTCAGTAATGTTTTCTGTCTTTGAGCTTTTCAAAAGTATCATATCCATAATCTGTGGGTTCTTTAAACCACAATATTATGTCTCATAGTTAAAAAAAAGTCGAACCAAGACCCTTCTACTGAAATTTGTGACAGGATCTGTTGAGAAACTGCAAAGCTATTTATTGACGACTATTTATGGCTACAGTAAAAATACATTTTATCAGTTCATTGGGTAATTTCTGAATAGACAACATAGACAACAAAACCAACTCTGTCAAAACATTTTTGTATTCAAGGGCATTTCAACTTAAGGTTGATGTTGAGTAATTATGTTTCAGTTGAGCGCAGCAGATCTTGACTCTACACAGGAGAGTGAAAGTGAGGCTGAATTCCTGATGAAGAGCACCCCGAGGGACAAGCCCATCGAGGACGGAGAGAGACGGGGCAGCACCCCAGATGAGATGCTCACAACGCGATCCTTTGCTGAGGTTGTGCGGGGCGCTCCAAACATCGTCTCCCAGGAGGAGCTGAAGGAGAAAGAAGAAAAGATAGAGCAGGTAGGAACTCCACTACAGCTACTTGAAGCACTGGCAACAATGTTCCTAAGATCTCTAAAAAGATATTATGCATTCAAATTTTGTTGATGAACAGATGATTAATGATCTCTGATGCAATGCTGCAATAATTTTGAGCACTGTCCTGGAAAAAAAGCTGAACTAAATTTGGTATATGTAATTAGTTAGAGATGCATACATTGTTAATTATTTGCTTAAAAAAATAAACTTGTTGTTCATGTTTTGTAAACATGATTCTTGAATCTTTGATCTTGACTACAACTATTTGGAGCAAATTCCTTATTTGGAAGATGATTTAAAGATATTTGATGCGTAAATTCCAGTGAAATACCTTGATCTATCAATGAAAATAAACCAAATTGTAGTCACAAATAAAAACAAATGTTCAATTATTACAAATAAAGTCTTGATATTTTCAAACAATTAATACTCTGACATAAAGGCGTGTTCATCACGTCATGTAAGCCCTGAGGCCACAAACTGGCGAAGCAGACTTGACGTAAATGCAATTTGATTTCAGTAAAAATTCAACAATTTGTTTTTTAAAATACTATGTTTATGGTTTAATGAAAAGAAGAAAATGTCACCATCATCATGTCATTTCCCTACCAAACTACATGAAAAAGACATGATTCTTGTTAAGGATAGATGAATATCCCTTTAATGTTCATTGTGTGTGCTTGCAGCTTGAGGTTGAGATTAAGAGACTGAGAGGTCAGTTGGCAGAGGGAGACTCGGACATGACACTAAGAGACACAAGGGAGAGTCCGGACGGAGAGCAGGGAGAGGGGGAGAGTAACTTGGTGACCATGCTCCGCTCTGACCTTGATCGCATTAGTGCCGAGAGGTGCGTCCCGCTATCTGAATCTTTGACTTTTCACAAGTTATGTACAGTAATAATGGTTACAGAAACACACTGAAATCAGTTCGAGCGTAACACTCTTACCTTATAAAGAGGTCATATTTAGTGGCTTTTGGACTCACTCAGAGCAGAAATCCGGCAAGGTATGAATGTTTCATCAAATTAGATGGGATTGTTATAGTTACACCTTATGTTAAATTACAAAAAACTGATTGGGATTTCATTGTTAATGGCATTGAGTGATAATTGATATTTCAAAGTAGATTTTTCCAGATATCTATGAGAATGAATGATTAATCTTACATCTTATGTAGATACTTATATTCTAGGATAGATTTCATAAGGGTACTGAATGTTTGTGTCTGACGCAGGGATGCAGTGCAGACTGCCAATGACCGCCTACTGCAGATCCTGTCTGACTCAGTGAAAAGCTACGTGTCTGTGGAGGACATCATCAACAAGAATCTGGCCCGACTAGTCAACCAGTCCCAGTCCAGGCCGTCCAGTGGTACTCCTCGTGAGGACCGCAGTGGGTTGGATGCTGAAGCCAGGAGAGAAAGTCGGGGAGGAGCTGAAATGGGGGCCCGAGCTGCATCTCCACGCAGTAAGTGCTGTGATGTGGTTTGTTTTTGCGTGTAATTAATCCTTGGTCGTCTCCTTGTTAGTGAGTCCATGGAACTTGTCTATGTCACTAACTCCTTTTGTCAATTAGTCTTTGGACCTCTTCTTTGTCATTGATTCCCTGCAAATGTGATCATGTATAGCTCGATGCAGTGGTGTGGTTTGTGTGTGTTTGCAGATGATGCCAACACAAGTCAGGACAGCATGGCCCTGGAGGAGACAAGCATCCTGTCCTGCAATACAGACGAGGGTCTGGATCTCTCACAGAGACTCACCGAGAGCATCTTCACCGGGCCTGACCTCGACCCGGAGGGGGAGGAGATCCTTACAGGTCAGTGCTCACACTCAAAGTGTTGGTGAACTGGTGCAATCTGAGAATTGTTTTGGAAGTATCATAGTATCATTCATTCAATAGAATATTTTTAGGATATTTTGAAAAAGAAGATATTCAAGAATAGAACTTTTCATCTTATATGTCTAGAATTGAAGACTGAATCTATTTTACCTTTTCACTGTTGTCAAATAAATTCTGCTATTCAAAGACATGCATCTTTATCAATTTAGTTTTTTATTATTAAATGTAATGATAAGACGGCTACATACTTTGTATGAAGGAGGTACACTCGTAATCTAGCTTCCCGACTAATTGAAGAATGCTAGAAACAAGAAATATACTTTTATTAAACTGCTAATGTTAGTTTCATTAAATTAACTGATTGAATTTAGTGAAATGGTTGTTAAACATGCTTTTGTGTTGTTGCATCAAACTTTGTTGAAGCACTTTGTCACCTCTGTGTGTATGTGTGTCGGGTAACAGATGCACGGGGACGGCTGCAAACGTCAGTTCAACATCTGCTGGAGATGATTGAGAAGACAACCCAGCAGCTCCTGGAGGCAAAGCGGACACAGCAAGAACTGGTGGAGTCACTTGGGTCCAGGAGCGCAGAGTCAGAGGTTCTGGAGGCGCGGTGTGCAGACCTTGACGAGCGGCTGGCCCAGGAGGTGTCCGCCAAGGAGTACCTTGCTATTGAGCTGCACAAGGCGGAAGGTAACTTATGGCAATCTCAGACCTCATGCATAAGCCTGAGTTTCAAAATTCAAATGCATTACATGATTGTAATGTAAATAATATTTCATGGAGTGTCTTCATTGATTTCTTGCCCACCTTGATAATGAAAGCAATATATTTGACTGTAGGAAAAGCATTCCTGATTGTATATATATATGTATCTAGGTCAGATATGGGAGTGCCCAATGGATGTGGGGTGGGTCTGATATTTTTGTACTAAACAGAGATGTCATTTATTGTGAATGGGTTTTAAGACTGATTATCATAGTATTCAGTCGTGATGTTTATTATTGTGGTCGTGTGTTTAGGTCTGATATCACAGCATTTAACAGAGATGTTGATTAATGTGGATGTGATATAGAACTGATGTTGTGATATTCACCAAAGATGTTGAATAAAATGGATATGTTTTTAGGTTTTCTATCAGGATTTTTAACCGAATGAAGATGAATATGGATTTGTTTAAGGTCTGATATCGGGGTACTCGACAGAGCGGTTAAGTCTGGAGCAGAAGATAGACGGTCTGGAGGAACAGAGACAAGCGCTTGCCCTGGAGCTGGAGACGTCACGCACACAGCTCCATGAGTTCCGCAGCGGTGCGGAGGAGATGCAGAGTCGCCAGGACTCTCTGGACCGGCAGCAGCAGCTTCTACATGACAACGTGGGCCAGGAGACGCAAGGTGCCCCTGACCTCAAGTTCCTCGTTGTGCCATTCACTGTCTTCTTTGGTGCTTACCTCTTCCGCTCGTGGCTGGAAATGTAGACTTTTTACTGAGGGACACAGTTCCATGATATTTGACATTGCCATAATTCTGTCTTTCAAATTTGTCTTTTGAAAATTGTTTCCAGTTTAATTTGTTACGTTTTTTAAAAATGTGAAATGTATTTTCCATGTGAACTTGCTGCAGCTAAGGGTGCATTTGTGAAATGAATATGATACTTTTTGACTAATTAATGTTTTGGAGGCTTATCATTGGGAGAATCCTAGCTCTGGTCATATAGATATATTTTTGTCTGTTGAAATGGGTTGTGTTTTTGCAACATTATTTATTGCATATTGTTGCTACATATCTGTTATACTATATATATAGATATATATTTACAAATGTTGATGTTGAACATGTCGGGAAGCTTTACAAGTGATATCAAGTTTTGATCTTTTTGTCTTAATTGACTTTAGTTTTTGTTTTTGGCATAATCTTCAGAATCAAAATAGAGTAGTTTCTTCGGTAAAGTTGAGATGCAATAATTCATGCTTAAACGGGCATGTAGTGGTGACGGTATATCACAATAAAATTTTGAAAACTGAACAAGTTTGAAGTTTCATTTAATGTCAAGTGCTCTGTAGTGGTATTGAGAGAAGATGTAGAGGAATCAGTTATGCAGGTATCAATAATGCAGATATCAATAATTCAGATATCAATAATGCGGATATCAAAATACAGTTATCAATATGTAGATATCACCAGTATACTTAAACATGATATATTGGCTGATCACACTACATCAGCCATATTAAGGATCTGGTCAGTAGGAACCTCCAAGATCAAGATTGGTGTCCCAGTGTAATGTAGTCGCAGTCACAGTTGCCGTGGTGACAGAGGAGGTCAGAGGTAAGGGTTGAGGGTCACTCTAAGGTCATCAAGGTCTTCTGCTCTAATTCCACTTCTGCTTTCACCTTTCTTCTTGTAGAGGTTATAGATGGAAGCTGCTTCAATTTATCACAATCCAAGGTTGGAGAGATAGTGAAGGTTTTGAACTCTTCTAGCACTGTTGACTGGCAAATAGCTGCTCCCACTCCTGCACAATCTTCTTCATGCTGTAGACCTAAGCCCATACTGCTTACGTAGAAGATGCTTACTTACCATCTGCTGTAGGCCTCAGCACTTCCAATTAGAGTAGAGAATGCTTCTTATCAGATGCTTTTGGCCAAGACACTTAGCACGAGTGTAGAATTCACTTCTCTATTGGATAATGTAGGCCCAGAAACTTAGCACAAGTGTAGTATTTGCTTCGCTATTTGATAATGTAGGCCCCAGCTTTTAATTTCACCCTGAAATGTATTCAAAGTCACTTTAACAGTATTATCACTTTTATTTATATTTTTTAAAATTTATTTATTTCTGCACAGTTTTTGAACAATATGATTTTGAAATCAGCGATTATTATATCATTGAGTGTTAACAGCATTTGCCACACATTTTGTTCTTCCTCAAACTACCCTTCATCCCTCCCTCTTTCCCTTCTCCCTTCTTCCTATCCCCCAAACCTCCAACCCTTCAACCCTTGCAAGTCACGGTGTCGGTTCTTCTCTCTCCCAGATTGTTCAAAAGGTTAAGCTCATCCCATTTAAGAATGTTTATTAACATGAAGATACTTCTACCCATGTGTCTGGTTTGAAGTTATTGGTTTATTTGTCTTAGATTGACTTGTCAGGTGTTTGTTTGAAATATTAATGACATTATTATGAGCACAATCAAATGTTACTTAATTACTTACAAGTGGTTATTGGTGATGGAAGCAAATGCACCTTTAGTTGTACTGTTTACATGATCCATAATGTTTGTTTACATGAATGTATGTATGTAAAAAAATTAAAAAATTGTTGAAAATGTCGAAATTTGGAAGAGGTAAGCACATACTTACCGATATTTATTAGGTGCATGTTTTTGTGATACTCATCATTTTGGTGATGAGAATAAATATTTCATGTTTACAAATTCACCTTTAATTAATAAATGTTTAATTTCTGAAATAATTTGAACAATTTGGGATGGGTGCTTGGCTGGTAATATCGCTGGTTGTCGGAAATCAGTCCATTTATCCGTCCGCTCATACTTTGATTCGTGGTTGTGTGTTTTGCTTTTCATAATGTTCATTTCAACAATAATAATTGATAATTAATCATAAATCATATCAATTATACCTAAATACGTTTACTGGTCTTTTTATAGGCCTTTAGGGTTAAAAGATTTAACCCTTTAAATACCTTAAAAGCCAATCAAGGATTATTTTCTTGGTTCATAATTTGAAATTCCTGTGAATTGGCCATTTAGAATGGTTGACATTAATTGATTCACCTATTAATGTCTTTATCATATATCATGTATCTCCTTTGATCTCAACAATGTAAACTTTTCATGCCTCAGGTAACCGTCCTCCACCTAATATGAGCCCCAATGCATAAACCCTCAGCACCTGTCGGTCCGTATTCCACTGACATACGCCCAGCTTCTTAGGACAGGCACACACATACTGCACTGCCCTAGCTCCCTAGTTCCATCAGCTGAAACTTCTTTCACTCTCAGTCTTACATTCCATTGCTCTCACAATCAATATTTGCCTCCCATATGTAGTTTGAACTACCGTGAAGGGTGTAAATGGTTATTTGAAATCATTCCTATTTGTCCAAACTTCATAATTGTGAATAGAAAGTCTTAAACCAATACATTTTTAATCTTCTGTCACAAGGCATAAGTTGCACTGGCATCTGTCACTGGCTTATTTAAACCTTGCTGCTTTGTGCCAGATTTTATGGTTTAAGTGCAACGCCCTCTTAGTGATATGTGATAACCTCGAGAAGATTTCTCATTGGACAATCAAGCTCAGGTGCAGTATGCTAGAGCTGGCACATAAAAAGGTGGTGAAATGCAGCAAGGCTCCAATTAGCCAGGTTTAGATTTGCCAATGATTACCAGTTGCCTTCATGATTATAAAAAAGTTTTGAATAAAAATTCCATTGAGAAACAAACTTACATATGGGAAGGGAAAAGATTTTGTGAGGTTGCAAAGTTTTCACCTGTATTTCTTGCATGAAGTTATTTATATTTATTTTTTATATTTTTTATAACCCTTATGTTTTAGATTCGCATGCTTTATATTATTTACTAACCAAGAAACAATACTGATCTCGTAACTTCTCACTGTAGTTTTTTAGTGAGACACAATTCATTTATGGGTGCCATTTCTTTATCTTACTGAAAATACTCTCATATCTTGATTCGGTTTTAAGTTGATATTCAATCAGTTTACAATAAGTTATTTGGTAACTTTCTGTTTTGATCATAAAAGATGACAATGATGATAACGAAATAAAAAAGTTTTATTAAAAAGTCCAAACTATGTACAGAGATCTAAGTAACATGTACTAAGAGAATTGTAGAACAAAGACTATTTTCATGAATTGTCAACTTCTTTCTTCTGTTAAGAAGACATTTCAACATAAGATTCCTATCTGGTCAGTTAAAATGTATCACTTGCTTGACAACAACATCTGAATCTCTGTTGAAACGTTGCATACAGAATTATGAAGTTTTGTTTCCCAAAAGTATTCTTCTTTCTTCATGATTCAATCTTATAGCCAATAAAATACTCTATCATAATGCTAAGTGTTTGCAGCATGACGGCCTGCATGGCACAGGTTCTGCTAAGGAGTGTAGATAAACATACACCGTACATGTCTTCCTAGCGGCGCTGTCCTGCTCTCTACTGCAGAGATCTGTCAGCACGTCGTGTCGCACTAGTCTTCATGCATGCTTGCTTTCTATTCAGACTCCGTCTCTGCTGCTGTCGTGTCCCACGGACACACAGGTTGGTGAACATTGTAACTCTACTTTTATGATAGATCAACTGATCCCATCATACTATGACGTATAATGTTAAAATCCTTTTGTCATTGTCAGAAGATTTGATGATTATATTTTTGTATCGTAAGTCAATTATGAAACACTGTCATAACTTGTTAAGTAAAATTCCATGGAACCATGGAAAAGTTATTCCCTATTTGAATGTTTTTAGTTATCCAAAAAATTAATTCTGTCACTAAAGTAAAGGCAGGACTGGAAAGAAGTAATTATTTATCCATGTTTTATACATATTCAGTCTTTACTAAAGTTGCAACTATGAATGACATTAGAAGATTGAAATCTAATCGGTAAAAGATATGTAACAGAAAACATTGATCACTAAGGGGGAATGTAAAGTCTTAAAATTAGTCACTTCGTATATTTGAGAATGTTTGCAACCAACATCTTGAATTCTTGAAATAATTTAGTTTTGCAAAATATTTGATACAACAAAATTTTTAATATTCAACAATCATATATTCATTATCCAATACATTATTTTGATGTCAATTCATCTGATCCCTTATTGAAAATCACTCCATTGCTCTTTCCATCCATCCAATTCTCAATCCTAAAATATGGACTAATCAATTAGCAGAATCGGAGATTTATCTGTATTCAAGAGGGAAAGGTAAATGTAACCGCTCTGCTTTATAGGTAATTGAAAGTAGAAGGTTAGATACATGTACATCTCTATGCTTGGTCAAGCTTAGTAACTGTACAATGCTGATAGTAGTCAGTTGCTTCACTAATCTACCTCTATAGTGGGAAACTACCTCTCTAGTTGCTCTCTGAAGACCAGTAAAAATTTTGCACTGTCTGACTACTGTTGAAATACTCGGATCCTTTAATGAAATAAAGTTGTTATCGGTCACTTACGAAATAAATCGTATTATCAATCACCAGTGAAAATATAGAAACGTGTTATGAGTCACTAGTGACTGATGACAATGATCTGATGTCATGAATCAATGCTCTGCTCATGACGTCATGATGTTGCTGAGGCTGGGAGTGCATTCTGAAGCAATCATAACCTATTGCCTTAAAAATAAAAGGTTGTGATCATTGATGGTTAGGAAATTTATCATTCTTGAACAACACCATGTTTATCTCATCTTTTGTGGTAGAAAATGATTTATCATCACTTTTATTTTTGCTATCATTATGATGTAACCTTTCTACCTCATTCGATGAGTTAGATATTGTAAATGTCATGAAGAGACACATATCCAAAGTATTTTCTGGAATATAATGTTACACTGGCATGTAGCTCATGGGTATCTGAGGTTGTATTAGAGACAATTCACTTATCAGTGTGTAGCTGTAGATGTAGATTTTGTTGCAACTATGTGAGCGGTGAAGGGATATTGAAGGCCATATTGTCCGCTGGAAGCTGTCCATGAGTCCCTGTGCCTGTAAGATCGTGTACTATCCTCTGTGCAACCACACGTCGGTAGGTTATTGAGCCCTGCATGTTTATTGTGTGCTGTGAGTTTGCTTGTCCGTCCCTAACATCCATGTTGCACCTCCCCGCACACCCAATCACAGGATCATACCTTCCCGTCCCTTCCCCACCATCATCTTCCTCACAGGTTATTTTCGAGACAAGATATTAAATTCTGCACACCACATCTCATGAACATACACTCCTTCCCGAATTTGCCGTAATCCACTTCACAGGCTATTTGTATGACAGGAAATAAGGGTTGCTCTAAATATTGCGATGATCCCCATTTTCATATTCAAATTTTCACTGACCCTGCCATTAGGATAGAAGAGTAAATTTTCATTCCCCAGGTATAAAATGTTATGAGTGATATCATTAATTTATGATATAGATATGCCAAAGTTATTCTTTAAGATATCAAAATTGTTAACCCCTCTCCTTCCCTCCCAGCTCTCCTTCAGGAGGTTAATACGCTGACGGCACAGCGACGAGAGGTAGAGAGACAGAGCCAACACCAGGTGGAGCTGAGCGCAGCGAGGGTCAGCGAGCTGGAGGCCCTCATGGAGGAAATGGAGCGTCAACATGAGCAAGCCCTGGAGGAACGACGTGTTGAGATTGAGGATCTCCGTCTGCAGCTGGACAGTCTTGAGAGGCAGCTGAAGGCGTCCAAACAGTTCCTGGCTGTGAGTCACTTCTCTTCTTTCCTTTAAATGCAAGTGCTGAAGCTGTGTGATATGTGTCTAAGAGCAGCCTCGGATATCAAGATTTTGCTATGATAATGAGTCACTTCACCTCTCTTGTATTTTCTCATGGACCATCTAGAATGTTGAGATGGCTTGTTGTTGGTAATGTTTAGAAGAGGTGCTTTATCCATGTGCTAACTGTGTCCAGAGGCAACCTCAGATTTCAAAACTTTTCTCTGATGATGAATCCCTTCTCTCTTGTAGTCTCTCATGGACCCTCTCAAATGTTAGATATCAAAACTATGACAAAATCAGTTATTGACTTCTCTATTGTACGCTCTCATGAACCATCCAATGTTGAGATAGCTTGTTATAGGCATTATTTCGATGATGTATGCTGTAGCCATGTCCATGCTGTCTCTTTGTAGGACTAGCCTCAGATATCAAGGAGAATCTAACATGAAGAGTGACTTCACTTAAGTTTGAAATCCAATTATATGTTAGCTTGATGTAGTAGATTGCTAAAGCCGTGTGCTATCTATACAGGAGCAGTCCGGGGAGCGAGAGCAGGAGCGCGAGGAGTACCAGCGAGAGGTGGAGAAGTTGCAGCAGCTCCTCCAGCAAAACACAAAGAAGCAGAATGCTGAGGGCAGACTCCAGCGCAAGGTAGGTTTCCTTGGCTGTCTGTGTGTAGAGATTTGTTGTAACAATTCTGAGTCGAAACGACAATGTTACAATACTATGTCACCATTCAAGATATTGCTATATCTTATCAATCGAAATGATCTCATGTATATGAAGTAAGGCCCAATTGAAACCCAATAAACCGGCAACTTTTGCTTCAGAAGTATTCATTAATTTTGCTATTTTAATTTACAAAATGATGTTTGCTTGCCATATATTCCTATCTAAGGTACTTCTTTGGCCTAATGCTTTAATGTGATAGTTCAGTGCAGATCTTACCTTTATTGCCAAACTCCTACTGATTGGGACTACTCCAAAGTTTTGAAACATTATTGATGTCAATACCAAGTCAACCTGTGTTGTTAGGTGGAGGACCTGTCGGAGGAGCTGGCAGACCGGATCGCGTGCGCCGGTGAGCAAGACGAGGAGACTCGGAGGCTACAACAGGTGCTCCAGGACAAGGAGATGAGTGCCGCTGAGCTCAGACACTGGGTGGCTCACCTGGAGCAGGAGGTGGAGGACAAGACTGCTGCAGAGGCCGACCTCAGACAGGTGACTCATTCATGATAACAGTCTTGTATAACACCTATAACCCAATAAACTCGATGCTCAAGGTGCTAAATTAGCAGCCTCTTCTTGTTACATACAACTTTGCAAGATGACTTCTTCTCCAGCAATATCAATGAAGTGCTGAATATCTTGGACCCATATTTTCATACTAGTTAGTTTAAAGTCTGTTTGAATGTTAAGAAGTTCTTAAAGGGTCTTGAGTGTTTCTGGAATAGTAACCATAAATGAAGTTCATTGTGTAACCTTTAAACTCTGAAGCCAAAATATTATACTGCTATCTGAAGAGTGTTATTTCATTGTCATGCACATTCATGTGTTGTTCAATGCCCTTGTTATCAAGAGACATATGGTTTACTTATTCTGAATCCGTAGAAACTGGACCGGCTTGAACAGAAGCTGTCCCTGCGACCAGTTGGTGAGGAGATGTCTGACAGCTCCCTCAACTCGACAGCGGAACAGCCAACAGTGAACCCGGACATGATGTCCCCTGATCGACGGAGTCCTGTGCGCAGACAGCTTACTCTAGAGGAGGAGTTGGAGAAGACCAAGAAGACCAGAGAGGTATGGAATTGATGATGAGCAGAGATGGTACTCATGGGTAAATATGGCGGATCAGATTCATTTTAAGATGATAGAAGAATAGACTTATCAGTATAGGAGGGGAGATCAGACTCATTGGTAAGGGACGCAAGATCGAAATAATTTTGGTAGACAAGGTAAGATCAGACTCAGGCTAGGGAATGGAAGAGGGGAGTAGAGATCAGATTCATTGGTTCGGAAGAGAAGATCAGATTCACATTTGCAGGGAGATGAGATGAGATCAGATGGGTATAAGAATAAAAATCCTACTCATGGAAGATCAGAGGAGAGATCAGATTCATTGGAAGATGATAGATCCGACTCATGAGTCAGGGGGGGGGGGGGGGGAGATTCAGTTTCATTCAATTGGTGAGAAAAATATCAGACTTTTCGCTAAGGAAGGAGAGATCCACTTCTCTATGAGATATCCATATTGTGACAGCAATCCCTGGCGATCAAACTTGAGCCAGTTGAGGGAATTTATCAAGTTCAGTAAAGCCAATAATAATAGAGTCACGGAGACACCAATGATTTGAGCTGACATCGTTTCCTCCATGACCTGCAGGAGCTGTCCCTTGAGCGAGATGCTTTACAGCAGCAGGTGCAGGATCAGCTGCTCCAGATCTCCGCCCTCAAGAATCAGCTGGACGACATGCGTCATTACGGTGGGGAGGCTCCTACCGCCACTCATGCATCCGAACTGCGGCACCGACTCGCTGTGGAGAGAGAGTCCCTGGAGATGAAGGAGGAACAGGTTAGTGGGCAGTTTAGTCACTTTCCTCAGAATCTGATACACTATCCCTCTAAAATAAACCATGCAGACTTCATCAGTGATTTTACTGGGTGTATCAAAGGACACCTTTGTTTTGGAACATTTGGTTCTGTTCATAGCTGAGTGTACTTCAATCAGTGTAGTTCAGCATAGATAAGTGTGGCTAATCGTATGGACCAATTATTAGCTTGATGATCTGAGAGTCTGAAAGGTTAACTCCCTGCTCCTCACCAGGATGATAATGTTTGTAGAGCTTTGAGCATTGCTCTCGTGTTGAGGTGTTCATCATAAAATACGGAGCCTCACTATAACTATCTTTATACTACTATCTGATATATTAAAAAATATGATATCCTTGACCCAAATTTCCTGGCAGAAATAACAAAGGACACCTTTCCAATGGCTAATTTTTAGGACTTTTACTCATTTCTGATATTTTTAATGTGCCATTCCTTTTTGTAGCAATGTTATATTTGGAATTTTTTTATCCAATGTGCAAAATGGCCCAAAACTTCCCCGATCACTGTTTCCAAGAGCTTTTGTTAAGAAATTTAGGCAAGTTTGAAGAATAGTTACTCTGTGTGCAGGTGGTGAGCCTACAGGAACAGCAGGAGCGTCTCCAGGCCGAGTTGAAGGAGCGCGAGGAGGAAGTGCAGAGACTGCGCTCTGAGCTCAGTGAAGTTGACACACAACCCCCGCCAGACTCCAACTCTGTGGTCCGCAACGAGAATGTAAACCTCAAGGTACTCTGTCCTCATATGAGTCAAATGTGAAATGTTCTGGTACAATTGCTCATGGTGATATTTAGTATCGTTCATATCTTTCACTTGGGTCTGATTGGTGCCACAATACTGTATCTGCTGATACAGGTTCAAGCATCTCACTCAACTGGCATATTTATGTTAAGAGCTAATGCATAATATGACCCATTCTCATTTTCAGTTGGGGGCGGGATAGTGCAGTGGTTAGCGCGTTTGGCTTCGGATCAAGAGGTCCGTGGTTCAAATCTCGCCAGGGGCTCGGCAACTTTGTCTGCAGTAGAGAACTGTTCTACACGCAGTCAGGTTTGGGTGCAATGCTACACTGAATTTCAGCGTAGTACCACCCATGGTTCGCTAATTCCAGCCGATGCTCGCAGGTTTCAACGTAATGCATACCCACAATGGTGTTGTGGGCTTTCTCCCTGCAATAATACTAGCAGCTGTGATATAAGTGAAATAATCTTGAAAGCAGCGTTAAACACCAACTCACTCACTCACTCATTTTCAGTTGATGTCATCCTTATGTAAATTGCTTCTGCTTGTTAGACACAAAATTCATAAACAAAAAAACTCATAAAAAGTTATAGAATATCCTGCCTGCTATTGCTTGAGGTAAAGGTGCTTCATACTCACTCAGCTGGCATAGTTATGTTACAGCTAATGCAAAATATCACTCATTCTTGTTTTCAGTTGATGTAATCCTTATGTAAATTGCTTCTGCTTGTTGGATACAAATTTGCATACAAAAACAAATTATAAAATAGGATGATATTTTGTAATCTCTATATCACTCCCACTATTTATAGGCCGAGGTGGAGAAGCTGCTCGGGTACCAAGAGGACTCCGCCGATGTGGGGATGCCGCGCTTCGCTCAGGATCTCCTTGACGAAAAGAACCGTGAGATTGATGAGCTCAACGAACAAATCACTGAACTGCAGATGGCTTTAGAAGCTACATCGGTGATGGATGATAGTGTGAGAGAGGTGAGGGACAGCTTCATGTAGGTGCAAAAGAAGCGATCACAATATTTATATATATATAATTCATGCAAATAGACAAGCAGGCAAATATTAGAATCTACAGAGCCGTCATATTGAATCATCGATATAATATTGATATTGAATATATTCCTGTACCGTGGCAGTGTCATATGATCACTAACTTGATAGTTATTTCTTTGGTCCTTGTGTCATTTGTTGAATAGCCAAAATATTGCTGACAGAACCATTAACCATGTATCTTACAAGTTACCTTTTGCATTGGAGAATAAGACAAGCAACTCACTTCTCTAAGCAAGATATAGGCTCTCCAAACAGATTATTCAAGTGTGGAAATGGGTGCAAATTGATATTTTACATTTCCAAAGCTGTGATGTGTTGTTAATGTGTTGTGATGTATTGTATTGTGTTGCAGCACGACGAGGTGGAGCAGCTGAGAGAGGAACTACGACTCAAGTCCGAGACAATTCAGGAGTTACAGGACAAGATGGCCGCCTCAGCTTCTTTACCGAGAGGAGGACAGTTCTTTGGTGACATGTCGCTGACTGACGCCGACCGCAGTCTCCTGGAGACGTCATTTTCCGAGAAGGTAAGATGCCTTCCATTTGGTGCATCACCTGTAGTTATGGTGTGAAGGGTTTCCTCTAGATCAGATCCTGCCTGCTATTGCTTGAGGTAAAGGTGCTTCATACCAAACTTACCCTGCTTTCATCAGCACCAAGCTTATTGTACACTCATTCTCAACTGCATTATAATATTCATTGTTACAATAAATTATACATTCTTTTTCAGAAGGGATCCTCTTTTTCATGCTTATAAGCATTGAAGTCTCAACTTTTAGGTTCAGGAGAGACTATAGACCTATATTTTAAATTAAATATAAAAAAACGTTATTGTATTTTTTGCATGTACAACCGCCCAATCCTATCTGGTTGCTTGATTTATGAGCAAATAACTGTTATCTTGCCTTTAATGATACTATATTTTGGGTTCTGTTGTTATTAAGTACATAAGGAGGGTCCTCTGCCAACGAGCAACCTCTGAAGGTTGGTTGAAACACATTTTTTAACATATTGATGAAATTAATCTTGAGTATGTTTGTCTTAAAGGTTGTTTGGTGGATGGTTTGTTTTCAGACTAACTTTCAGCAGGAACTAGAAGAAACCATTGCTCAGAGAGAAGAGGAAGTTTCTGACCTTAGAAAGGAACTTGAAACATCCCAGCTTCAACTCACTGAAGTGGAATCTGAGAAAATCAGCTTGAAATCAGCCTTGGAAGAGAGAGTGACCGAGTTGGAACAAGAACTAGAACTTGTTCAGCAAGCCCTAAAATCAGCAGAAGCACAATTGTCAATCTTGGGCCAGGAGACAGAGAGTTCACCGGCTACAGCCAACAAAGACAGTGCAGGGGACAGGAGCACTGGAGAGACCAGCACCCAGACTCAGGCACAAGATAGAGTGGAGACCGGCGACACTGGAGAGACCAGCACCCAGACTCAGGCACAAGACAGAAAGGATACCGGCGGCATCGGAGAGACCAGCACCCAGACTACGACACTTGACAGAAGGGAGACCGGTGACACTGGAGAGACCAGCACCCAGACCACGACACTGGACAGAAGGGATACTGGTGGCATCGGAGAGACCAGCACCCAGACCACGACACTGGACAGAAGGGATACTGGTGGCATCGGAGAAACCAGCACCCAGACCATCACCCTGGCTCAAGCAGTGATTGGAGTCAACACAGATGACACTGAATCAGTGGAGCAGATTAAAGAGAAGCTGAACAAACTTCTTATCAAACTTCAGGACTCAGAGCTGAAGTATTCCAGGGAGGCTGAGAAGGTAGAAGAGCTCCAGAAACAACTAGAGGAAAGTCAAGCTTCTGCAACAGTGAGACAAGACAAGGAGATTGAATCTGGAGAATCTGAAGCTGATGTGAGGAGTCTTTTGCAGCAAGAGAGAGAGCAGGTGCAACTACTTGAGTTAAAGCTTGATGAAGCTGAGAGAGACATTAGTGAGATGAAGCTGAAGCTGGTTGAAGCTGATGAGTTGAAGCCGAAGCTTGATGAAGCTGTTGACCTGGAACAGGAGCTTCACATGGCAAGAGAGAGAGTGCGTGAGATTGAGGAGGAGTGTGATACTCTGCGGACTCAGCTCGGGGAGCGGGAGGCAGAGCTGCATCAGGCCCAGGACGAGCGAGACCTGAAACAGCTTACTCTTGAGCAGGTTAACGTGCAGATTGACAGCTTCCAAGACGAGATCAAATCACTCACAAACTTCCAGGTAATTGCCAGCTGTGTTATTATGAATTAATACAAGGGGCACAACTCTGTTACTTCTTTGTTATAGACATATTGTGTTTGGCATTGTTGCAATGAGGTTATCCGAGTTTGACATTTATATTGCTAACTTGTACAATTCAACATGTGATGAGTCACTTATGTGTTATAGACTTTTGGGTTTAGCGTTGCTGCAAAGTGGTCACACAAACTTCTCATTTGTATTGCTAATATTATACTGATTTGACATTGTGTATTGCTAACTTTGTTCAACAAAAATCTCATTCACACATGATCATAACATCCCCATAATCTCCTCACATATTACAATCTAACTGCATGTTGTTATTTGTATACAAAGCTTTACTCTAATTAACTGTTATATGATAATCGACTAAGTAACAAAATATACTTACTTTAGATTTATGTTTACCTTGTTTTGGACAATTAGGAGTTGTTTATTCATTGCTTCAATATCTGAGTTTAAATTGCATGGTGTGTGTATGTAATTGAGGAGTCGTTAGTCAGTGGTAGGTAGATAGATAAACCGGCAGGAAATGAAGATGTTGTGGATGATCTGATGTAATATGATGTGATCTCACCAGGATCAGACTAACATTAGTGCACACATGGATTTGGACTATCACAAACACATGCACAGGAAACGCAAACAGTTAAAGAGGAGCCTAGTTGGATTTTATAATATTTTCATTTTAGGAATTCAAGAGTTGTGAGAAATTTTTATAAAGATGAAAATAGGTCCAGAAATGTTTATTTTGGATTAAGCTCATATCGTATGCCATCTCTGCAGTTTCAAATTCTCATATTTAAGTGGGCTAAAACATTAACATTAATGAGTTGCATCCAGGAATAAAAAAGATTGAATCAATGAGATATTAATTACTTTACATTTGAAACACTTTTTAAAAAGATGACTTTATGAAGTGTTGATCCATCGTATTTAACTTTTAACTTTATCGCATTGAAGTGATAAACTATAATTTATCATATACTTAAGTTATGGAAATTGTAAAGGTGACATTCAATTTCTTCTATGGTTATCTCTAAAGATTTTATCTAAATATAAGTTTATAACCATGATTTATTCGGTAAAGTAAATACCATTTTGAAAGAGTTATTTGGTTCGTTAAATCATCCAGTGTTTTCATAATCACTCAATCTTTCACTTCTCTGTAAGGTACATCAGACCCGATCACATTCCTTCTGGAGTGTGCATACTACATTGCATGTACTTACATCCCCATCATCATCTCTCATTCATAATCTTATATCATCACATCATCAGTCCATCCCCTCCCCCCCTCCCCTACTGTGAGGGGTGGTCCATTTACCTTGCCCCTGCTGCTAGACAGCAGCTGAATTGGGAACTCTCAAGTCTCCCTGAATCCACTTGTCTCTAAGTTTCAAAATCTCTTTGCAAGTCAATTTTATATCATTAGTTCCTAGGGTCTTCTCTCCCGCTGTGAGGGTTGGTCCAGTTATCCTACCCATGCTGCTAGACAACTACAAAACTCTCCTGTGCCTGGAAGTCTCTCTGCCCATCAAATTATATCATCAGTCCCTCCCTCCTGATCCCCACTGTGAGGGGTGGTCCTTGCATACCCCTACTGGTAGTAAACAGCCAGATGGGGAAACTCTCCTGTGTCTCTGTGAGTCTCTGTCTCTCTGTCTCTCTGGGTCTGTCTGCAAGTCCTCCCCTCTCCAGACACACAAACATGCTCCCTCACTTGCAGCTCAAGTTATGACATTTTGGTTCCGACCTTGGCATGTTTTTCGTTCAAAGTTTGACTTACTTTGGTTTGGGTTGCATCAAGTAAGTAGATGTGATGAGAGTTTTTGGTTTTGGTTGTGATGATTTTAGTGGTGAGATCTGAAATGATGTTGTTCTGATAAGTAGAATTGTGTTGTTTGTGGAGAATTGTGAATTTGTGAATGTAATGAGATCAGGGTCAACAGTAACTATCTTTATAGACCCTTGTCATAGCCATTCAATTTGTTAATAGTACTTTTTAATTTTGATCTTTCGTCGAATATATGGCAGGTAAATTATCTGAAAAGTTCTTTGTAATGAAAAGAATATAGAGATTAAAACATCTTGAGTGATTTATGAAAGATAATAATGTTCTTCATATCTAACATTATTGATTACAATTTCTCTATTCATGATACGTATTATAAATCAAGAAGTTGTTATCCAGATAATTCTCTTCATTATAATCATTCCAACATTCAAGTTGTCTTTATTGAAGCTTGTGTTCTTGAGGATTAATAAAAGAATAATTGACAACTAAGTTGCATTGAATCAAAATATTAGATTATGTTGTTGGTAAAGTTCTCAGTAGCTCTGTGTATTTGAAGATGAGTAAAAGAAAAAAATATATGGCAGGATCATTTATCTGTTGTGTGAATTGAGTTGTCTGGTCTGCTGACCATGTCCTTGTCTGGTGACAGAATGAGCTGCAGAACGACTTCGACACGGTGCAGGCCATGCTGGAAAGGAAGGAGAAGGAGATTGAGAATCTGACCCGTGAGTTGACCGAGTGTCGTGTGCCACCAGAGGGAGCCACCCAGGAGCTGCAGGTACGTAGAATACTTCCAGGCACTGCATCTGAACCTTTTGTATACTAGGTATTGATCAGATACTCTGATAAGGCAGAAATCAGGTCAGTGTCTATCACTTGCTTATTTAAACCTATCTCAATTGTGCCAATTCTGGGTTTGAGTGCGGCACATTTATTGGCAGTTGATTAGTTAATACTATCCAGTTCATATGCATGAGCTAAAGAGCTGGCACAGAAAAGGTGACAAATTGTAGCAAGTGTTATATAAGCCATTGAGAAGTTATGCTTTGGGCGCCCCAGGATTCATAGTTTTACTTTATTCATTAGTGCTGACACAAAAGAAAGATATTCAGCAATAAGGAAACTGTGGTTTCATGAATTTTTATCATTGATTAATTGCTTTCTCCAAGTTATTGATGGTCATGATGTGAATGATTTTTAAAGTGAGAGTATTTCTGTCTTCTCTGTGCACAGGACAAGTATGAGGTGGAGCTGGCAAGACTGAAACGGGAGCTCCAGGAGAAGCAGAACATTGTGGAGGAGCGCGAGGAGGAGCTCTACGTCCTGAACGAGAAGCTCGAGCTACAGGTATGCTCATCGTCATTCTCATTTCTTTGCAAATTGAGACTTTTATTTTATTTTCAGCTCTTGACCAAAAAATCTCAAATGTATGAGAATCTTAAGCTGCAAGTGTACAGGTTCAGCACTGTCTTCTTAGACATAGGCACCATCATCTACTTTTGATTCAAAACTAAAGTACCTCAAACTCTTTCTGTGTGTCTCTTTGTTTTTCTGTCCAGTAAATATCATTTTATATTACCGATATGGGAAGATGGACACAGGGTATTAATTTTCCTGTAAGTCACACGGGAGTTACACATTTTCCTGGCATTTGATTGGTTGATGTGAACCAATGAAAATAAACATTTTGCCGGAACTAATTAATTCATCTTTCATACTTTTCCCGACTCGTAATTTGTTTACAAATATTTTGCATTATAACAATGTGTAATAAGTCCACGTAGTTGCCGTTCGAAATTTCTCTGATGTGCCGCAGCAAAAAAGTGAAATATGTCTTGTCAAACTGAACAAAATTATAAAATTAGTGATTATTGAAAACTACATGACCTGACGTTAAGCTTTACAGTCGCGAAGAAGCGCCTGGTTTTGTTCGATTGTAATGGCGTCATAGACACGAACGGCTATCACGTCACAGTAACATCAGTTACGTCACAAGAATTTCAGATTGCGCCGTCCTGTAACTTATCACTGTAGGGCGGCGCTGGCCTCTTCAAAGTAACATAAAACGGTTAAAAGTAATCACTTTGAATTACGATTATGAAAAGAAAAGATATACTTTTAACAACACTTTCATTTAGCTTTTATTTTGAAACTTGTTCACAAATGACATTTTAGCCGTGCGTAGGTAAGTGTCAAATAAAGCCGCATCTCCCGCGTATGAATTTGGAGATTCGACATCCAAATCCTTTGTAGAGAAACATTTATTTCCATTTTATTCGAGTGTAAGTCTTTTAAAAAACTTATGGGTCATATAAACAATAACCAACCCGTGACGGGAACGACAGATTATCTTTCCCTCGTTATATTAATTGTGTAATTCTCTCACCAAGGCTTGAGAATTACGAAATTAATCGGGAAAGATAATCTGTCATTCCCCGTCACATGTTAGTTATTGTCTATGTCATTTCATAAATTTCATCCTTTTCAAAGATGATCAGAATTTAGTACATGGATACAAGATCCTCAAAATTCTATGTTTCACATGGAGTAATGCACTCTTGTTAAAGGACTCCCTGGGAGCTGAGCTATCAACAGTGCGGCAGCAGCTAGCAGACACAGAGGTTACTCTGGATGAGGAGAGACTAGCAAGGCAGCAGACAGAGGCAGACCTGTCCCGTCTCCAGGAGAGACAGAGTGCGTTGAGTTTAGACTCAGCGGCCACAGAGCAGAGTGAGGACCGCAGCGTGACCTTCAGTCAGCTTGAGGAGCAGTTGGCCCAGAAGGAGGAGAAGCTTGACAGCGTGCGTGCAGAAGTTGACGAGTTGAAGGAGCGGCTCAGTGAGCAGCAGCGGGAACTCAACCAGGCTCAGGACAAGCTGCAGGAGCAAGAGAACTGGAGGGAGAGAGTCGGGGATGAGGATGCACTGGTCGCCCAACTACAAGGCAGGGTTGTAGAACTGGAAGGGGAGCTTCAAAGGCTTGACACCCAACATACTGCAAGAAATACTGGTCAGGATTTAGCTAACAAGGATCAGGAAACTGTCCAGGAGGATCAGATCACAATGACGTTTGTTGATGATGTAGAAGGTGTTAAATCAAAATCTTCAGGAGATGGTGGAGATTTGTCTCAAGACACCATCAACCAACTGAAAGATAGAATCAGAGATCTTGAGCAAGAACTTGAACAAAAGGTACAACAGAAGTCACAGTCAGACACATATGAGGAGAAGTCATCTGGGGATGATCTTGAAAAACAACTTGCAGAGAAAAATGATCAGTATGATAAATTGCTCACAGACAAAATTCTTCTGGAAAAAAGTGTGATCGAACTAGAGCTCAAACTTGAAGAGAAGATGGAATACCTTGAGAAAATGGATTTAGAAAAGAATGAACACTCTGATAAGGAAGAACAAATTGCCAAGTTGCAGGAGGAACTGAAGAAAACAAGAGCCACCCAAGACTCTGTGACCTCAGAGGTTGAGAGACTAGAGCAGAGTCTTGAGTTGAAGAGGCAGGAGATTATGTCACTTGATGAGACGTGTGCAGATCTGAAGCAACAGCTGAGCTTCAACCAAACCCCAAAGCAGGACCAGGTGAAAGAGCTTCAGGAGCAAGTAGTAGAGAGAGAAGAGCGCATCTCTGAGCTTGAGGGACGGTACGAGGACCTGAAGCAACAGATGCGAGAGGAAGCCGGCCGGCTCGAGGAGGAGATCCAGAAGATCCATGCCATCCAACAATCTCAACCCGATCCTGCCCAGGTGGAGGAAGCACACAAGAGGGCGTCGGTTGCTGCTGCTGAGCTGGACAAGGCTAGAGAGAAGCTGCAGGCGACGGAGACCACGCTGGAGCAGACTCTCGTCCAGCTGGCGGAGAGAGACGAACAGATCAAAGCTCTCTTCTCCAAGAAACCAGTAAGTCTCATTATTATTTTATTCTGTTTTTTTTTTCTTTATTCTGTAAGATAACAATCATTGTTTCAAAAGCATTTCTTTGATTCAGAAGCCAAGGAGAGTTAGAGTTATATATATAGGTATTTAAAAGAAAGCAGTCACTGTTTTTATCCTCCTGTCAAAAACTTTTTGGGGGGATATAGAAATGCATGACCTCAGTCCGTGTGTGAGCTATTCTCTTCTGGAACAGAATATTAAAAAAGCAAAAGGCCTAGCTCATTGAAACTTGGTATAGGGAACAATCAACATGTATAGTTGATCCTTTTGGGTTTTAGATTTTTGGAGGTTCCATGGAGATGCAACTCAGAATTCATTTTTGGAGAAACTCTAAGGTCTTGCTTATTAAAGTTGGTATAATTACATGAAAGCGTATCATGATCACTAATTTTTAAAAATAATTTGGTTAAATTTTTTTGTGTGTGACAAATTTTGCAAAATTTTGTGATTTTTGTTACAAAGTTTTTACAAGTTAACTATTTAACTAATCATCTGATATTGAAACTTTAGTTTTGAACTTTGTATAAAGATGTTGAGAATATGAAGGGGTGTCACTCAAAATTTTGTAAACATTATTTAATATATTTACTTTTTAGGGGAAAATGATATTTTTGGAAGAAAAAGTCATGTCTGAATTATAAATGGTTCTCATGTTTATCTTATTTAAGGTAAAATCATCATCAAAGTCATCAAAGATATCCAGAAATATATAAAGCTAGATTTGAAAAAATATTGTTTAGAATAGACATTTTAGGGGCCCAAAATAATAACAATATTTATTATTAAATGACTGAAGTGATCCAGTCTCCTCTGCCTGTGCTATTTGTCTAGTGACTGGGATTTGAATATGCATTATGATAACAAAAAATATGTAAAAATAAAGTATATTTGAAAATGAAGTAGACAAATTTTAGTCAATTCAGCAGGTATCTTGGTGAGTGGTGTCCTTGACAGAAAGTTTTCATGTTCAGGCAAGGTGGGGCTTCAATTTTTGTGTGCATGGTATAGTGAGGGGTTAAATGACTGGGAGTAGATATGAATGTAGATATGAATGTTGACAGTGGAGGTCACAGTGGCATATGAAGAAGATGGAGTGCCTAAATGAGTGTGATTACAGATACAATGATTATGAGCTACAACATGTTATAATGAGGCGGACATGCTCCTCCGGTGTGCGTGCTATAGTGAGGGAGGGAGTGGTTGCTTGTTGAAGTCTGTAGATGTGGATGTTGACTGGAGTTAAAACAATTAGCAGGTCACAGTGTCATGTGAATTAGAGGTAGTGTCTCATTGAGTGATGGCCTGTAGAGAAAAAATGATTACCAGCTACAAAATATTATACTGAGGCTTGAGTGTTCTTTGAGTGTGAATGGTATAATGAGGGAGTGAGGTGCAGGGTCTAGATGCATTAAGATGTGGATGTTGTCAGTGGAGCTAGAACCGTTAGCAGGTCACAGTGTCATGTAGAGTATAGGAAGTGTCTCAGTAAGTTTACAGGAAGAATGATTACGAGCTACTTACTTAGCATTATAATGAGGGCTACTATTCTAGTGTGTGTGTTATAGTGAGGTGGTGAGTGGCTGTTGTAGACATTTAGCTGTAAGTTTACTACAGTGGGATTCTAGCAAGTCACAGTGTGCCAAAGTGTGAAGAAAACGTTGTGTCTCATGTTGAGGAAGGCATGCTCTACGGATTTGCGTTTTATAGTGAGGCACTGAGTGGCTGTGTTGACTAGGATGTCTGTAACTGGCAGTGGAACTAGAACGGTTAGCAGGTCACTGTGTGTCAGAGTGCTCACACAGAGGTAGTGTCTCTCTGTCTCTCCCCTGTTCTCAAGATGTCTCTCTTGCTCCAGATCATGTTGACATGTTCCTCATGTTCATTTTTTTCTCTTTCCATAAACCAGATGCAACTCTTAACTAATTTAAAGGAAGTTATTTGAATAAGTCATCTGATTTGAAATTCAAATACAAATTTTCTTCCTTGTACTCAACAGTAAACTTCTATCATCTTGACTACTCTTTATGCATTTGTCAAGGATTATATTCTTTTTGCTCAAAATATTAATTGTTTAAGATTTGAAAATTATTAAGTCACCTATCCCTTTTATTTTTGTAATGAGGTGAGAGAATTGTCAAGTATCAAAAAAATTAAACCGAGTTAGATAATGACTTCCTCAAGTTTCATTTTGATTTTAAGATGGACAGAGTTAAAAAATGTAGAGCATATTAATGCAATGATGTTGCTATTAACATATTTACTTCAATTTTGATATTGCACAAGTGGCGTAAAACAATAACTCCAAGTTTGACCATAATGGCTGATACGCTCACAACTGTCATCATGTCTATTTGATGATAACGCGTCAGTTGTTAGCATGTAGGTAAATATAAGTGTGTATTAAAAAAGGTCATTTCCTATTTTCAGCAGAGATTAATTGTGTTGAATTTTTTATTCGCTCGAATTAAAAACAGACCATTTTCTAATGATTTTCATACAATTCAAATGGATAGAAATGGTAAATCTCATGCTAGAATGTGTATGACACCTTCTCACTTGCTTCATAAAGATGTAAAACCTCACTGGGAACTAATATCTCTGTATGACTTTGTCTTGTGCAAGAGCTGAAAGGGGACATATTGAAAGCACTGTTAATTAGTATAACCCAGACAAGAGGGGAATCATAAAAAATTCAACCGCTCTCTTTTAAGTCTAATGACTCATGTCCATTGGTTGCAATCTACTAAAAATCCCCCTTTTCTCTATAAAGACTAATATTACACTTCAATTGGTCCTAATCTCTATACATGACTTTGTCCACAGCATGAGCTGAGAGGTGAGTCAGTGGGCGATGCTCTGGAGGCTAGCCAGCAGGAGGTGTACGCGCTGTCCCTCGAGGTCCGGGAGAAGGAAGAGGACGTTGAGAGACTCCAGGCAGACCTCACTAATCTGGAGGATCAGCTTGAAGACCGCACCAACCAGCTACAGGACACACAAGACCAGCTGTATTCTGCCAGAGACCAGCTGCAGAGACAGTCCACACAGCTGCAGGATGCTCAAGACCGCTTGCAGCAGGCGAGGTCCGAGGTGAAAGAGGCACATCAGAGCAGTCTCTCGGCCTCTCTACCCCTGGAGCTTGGGGACTCCGAGAATCAGCTTATGATACGGTCCGAATCAGAACCTGCCCTTAACAACTGGAGGAGGGAGAGCACTCTCTTCAAGTAGGTTTGCTGAGTATATCAACACTTAAAAAACATTATGTGGTTTTAGATATGATCTTTTTCTGTACCAAGAAGATTGTTGTACAATTTTGCAAAGTTTTGTATACGGAGGACTCTGACATAGTTGTGAATTATTGGAATAACTTTGTTAATCATATCTTCAAGCAAGCCATGGGAGAAGAGCAAATTATTTTGGAAAATACAGTCAGTTTCGGAGTAAATGCATGTATACTTCTACATCAATCCATGTGATGAGGAAATTTTATTTTCTGAGGTATGCCACATCTTAATGCCCTTCAAAGACTTTATTTTAATACTTCTAAATTTGACATCAATAAATGACATTTTGATCAGGATAATTGCATCTTTACAAGTCTGTATTCATTATAAATGTATAATGTCTGACATTGATGTTTCACTCACTAGGTCCCGGTTGCATGAAGTTGAGAGCCTGGCTCGGCAACAGAAGCAGGAACTGACAGCCAAGAACCAAGAACTGTCAGTGGTACGGAAGCAGCTAGAGCAGTGGCTTAGCCAGGAGCGTGGGGAGGGTGATGCCGGAACCCTCGTGGCTAATTTACAGCAGGAGTTGCTGGAACGTGAACGCAACATCCAGCTCCTGCAGACTGAGATCGATGAGCTGACAGAGACAGTGCTACTAAGAGAGGTCCAGCTTCGCCAGCTGCAGACAGGTACAGCTTCACCCCCAAGCATTCACTCTGCAAGGGAGGCCACTCCGCCAGAGAGTGAGCAGCAGATCAGACAACTCAAGCTTGAACTGAGGAAGGCCAAGTCGGCTCTGGCAGAAATACATCACGGCGGTGACTACCTGGACCGCACACCAGAGGGCAGTGCAACAGAGGAGGACCAATCACCAGTGAGACTGGGAGACGAGGCGAGGAATCTACGTCGGGAGGTGAATCAACTGAGAGAAGAGTTGGAGCTGTATAGAACTTCAGCATCAATGTCATCAAGAGATTTTGTCAAGGTAAATTTTATTTTTTTCGCGAAGTTAAAATATACTTGCAGTAGCAATTTTTTCTATCTCAGCCCAAGTGTCATCAAGGGATCTTTTCAAGGAAAATACCTGTTTTGTTGATCTTTTGACTTATATCTACTCACAAAAAAACATTTTCTTTTATTGTTCATTGGTGGAACCGGGAATATTCTAGGGGTGTTGGGGTGTGTAGGGGATGAAATGGTAGAGCGGTGAATTTATCCACCCAAAAAATGAAAAAGGGGATTGCCTTGCTTTACCAAAAACCCTCTCTCCTGTATCTGCTTGTGCTGACTGTTGGTACAGGATCAATGTCATGGAGGAACTTTCTTAGATGAAAGCTTCTTTTTCTCAACTTCTTATGTTCACCTCTATCACCATTGATGCACTTTGTGTTGTAGAAGGTCATGGACCTGAGACAGGAGTTGTCAGAGGAACACAGGAACCACATCCGGGACGTCCAAGAGCGCCTGAAGATTGACTCAGAGTCCCAGCTGACGACTCTGCAGCTTCGACATGAAGATGAGATGAAGACAGTGCGCCGCCAGCACGCAGACAAGATGCAGACAGCGCTGGCCGAACAGAGACAGGAGCTGGAGAAACAACACAAGCAGCAGGTCAACTCTCTCATCATGGAGCACAGACAGCAGATGAACTTGCTCAGGGAGGACGGTCAGTACAAATGTGTTTATTCATGCCCATTTTTCCTTCATATACAGTGATAAATCAAAATATATTGTCTGCAGAGTCCAGGGCACGCTACCTCAAGGTCCAAGCAATTTTAAGTGAGAACCGCACTTGGTAAGCAAATGTAGACCCACATATATTTGTTGCAGGACAGGAGTAAATTTTTATCAGTGATACATCACATATAGGTCATTCACATTTGCCTCTATTTTTAACTCCCTGTCTTAGGAATTATGTTCATCTCTCATTTACTATAAGGCACACCGTCAAATCCATCTTTACCTGAGTTACGAATTAGTTTTGTGTCAGGTTTTCTAGTATAGTATAAAGTTTTATTTATCTTGTGAAGCTGGGGTCTCTTTGAATTGTTATTTTGTTTCTACTCTCATATTTTCCTGCAGAAATTTAGAAAAAAGAAAATTATATGAAAATGATGATCAAGATATGTATTACAATATATTGCAATACAGAAATGATGAACAACACCCACCCTTTGTCAATGTACCGTAATTTTGTAGTGCGCGATGACGGGTCTGTGACAGATCTAAGGAACGCTCTAATCCAGGACATACAGACAACACAGCAGATGGATAACCGCCTGATCGAGCACCTGCAGCGTCCCCCTGGGGAAGGGGGAGAGGACTCGGACACAGCCAGTACACCAGACACGTCCAGTGTAGAGACTGCAGCTCCTAGCCTTGTCACCCACAAGCTCCAGGTAATCATTGATAGGTTCAGTCGGTAGAGCGTTCACATCCTCACGTTAAAAATCTAGCTTTCAATTTTCAGCTTTGTCATTCAAATTGACTTTTAAAGATTTGAGTTGTTGCTTACTTGTTTGGCAGTCCTAATTCAAATGGTAAAACAATACTTTGACAGGCTCTATTATAGCTGCCAATACAAAAGGAATGGTGCATGTTTTGATTAATATGGTTTTGCTAAGACAAAAAAAACCAAACTTATCATCAAATATGGTATTTTTAACAAAAGAAATCCATAGAGTCAATGGAATGATCCAGTTGGTAAATTGTTTTGCTGGTATACGGTGCATTTGTATTGGAAATGATTTGATATTACCTCCAACTGGGTTCAAACCTGGGACCTCTAGGGTAGCATACAGGAAAAGCCAGCAAAATGCTTTTGAGCTCGCCCTGTCACCCAGATAAATAAATGTTATCAGTGTAGTCAGTGGAGATGCTGCTCAGAAACCATATAAGCAATATTTGTCTGCTGTGTCGCGTGCACAAGTAGGGTGTGCACGTGCAAGAAAGTAAAACAGTGTAGTCAGTGGAGATGCTGCTCAGATAACTAAAAAGCAAAATTTGGTTTATTCAGAGCCTGCTGAGTCGAGTGCACAAGAAGGGTGTGCACGTGCTGTCACTGTCAGAGCTGCAGTTTCTGCAGCGTCACATGACACAGGAGCATGTGCAGAGTCCCGAGGACGTGGAGGCTCTCAGACAGGCCTGGGAGCGGGAGCGCGAGACACTGCTCTCCACAATTAACTCTCTCAAGGACCTCCTGACTCGAGTACACAGGACCGGCTCGGCTGACCAGGTGGGAGACCTTTTCAGATCCAATACTTGTACAGTGTTGGCTAATGATATTGTTAATCATTGATGGTAGAATTCCCTCTGGTATATGTTAGAATTCCTAATTGGTTAAATCATGACTATGCAAAAGTGTCTTTAAGAATATCTTAGAGGTCTGCATCTGGCTGATGGTATCATCTTCTTTATGAAAGTAAAAAGAAAACTGTCCAAAGTTTAAATCACTCATACATTGCTTGTTATTATCATAATATTTTTACATTTCCTCAAAATGGCTAGAATGAAAAAATCCTTGTTTTTATAGTCAAGTTCAGTAGAAAAGTAAAAGAAAGACCACCATTTAAAGAGCCACTCCGTTATTTTCATAACATATTATTTACCTTTGATATGAACCTAAATGTCATATGTTGTGATATAAAATCAAAACATCTTAACTTTCCATGTCCAAAAGACATATATATGACAAATACTGGTTTTCCATGAAAATCTTAAAACAGCCTTATTAATGCACAGAGGTGTAGATATCACGTCCAATATACATGGATACTAGTTATATAACCTAACAAACACTATCAACTCCTAACTGGCCTCCTGGCTGTTTTAGATAAGTCTCCAAAATTACGTTTGACTATTTGACGCGCACCACTGTCCGGTTTTCGATCAGAATTGCGACTTTCTACCTTCATATTGTCAATGTAAAAAAACAATAAGCTTTCAAATGTGTCATTTTGGTAACAAACAATCGATACCTAGTGATCAAATGACACCATTGATTAAGTTTGGCATATATGACTCCAACAACTCACGGAGTGGCTCTTTAAACCATCAAAACATGAGATGAGAAGTCCTAAGTAAGGGATGAGAGTTAAGTTTTGCAATAATGTTTGTTCAGACTGAAGATAACGAGGACTGGAGGGCTGATCTGGTTTGTGCGGTGTGCAACGTGTTCGACCGTGAGCGTGAGGCCCTGTTGGCCGAACTCCGTTCTTACGTGGTTGCCTCCCCTGGCTCAGACAACATGGCTGTCAGTCTGCAGCAGAGGATCTCAGACCAGGTACTATATCTCAACAGTTATCAACATTTATTACATCTGCTTACCATTTACTGGCGGTTTTGACTAGTACTTCATACTTTAAAAAAACCTGACTTTACTTGAGTTGACTCATAAAACAACACAACTAAACTCAACTCTGTTTGAAAGCTTCTATTTCAACATAGATGAAGTGCTCAAAACTCAGTCCCTAGATTTATGAAACTTAGAACTAAGATAGTTTCAAGTACCATAGATACATTAACAACAATATAATACCACCTTAAGGCTGCAAGAGGTATGCTGAGTCAGGTGTGACATATTAAAACTCCTTCAAGCTCTTGTGAGTAAAATGTGACCTCTGCATACAGGAGTCTCTTCACCGAGCTGCTGTGGATGAACTGCAGAGCGCAGACCGGAAGTCGCTGCTGAGCGAGATGACTGCACTGAGGAAGAAAGCGAGCACCAGCCGGCAACAGACAGAGGAGAGCCAACAGACGTACATGGAACGTATCTCGAGTCTGGAGGATCAAAGTGCTAAACAACAGCGCCAACAGCAGAGACAGAGTGAGTACAATGGCTGTAGCCCAGTGTTTAAAAAGTTTTTTGCTATGTTTGTGACTAAATGTTAAAAGCATTTATTGCTCACCCTTGTAATATTCTGCAGTGTATTATTAATACAGAAATATTAAACCAGTGTAGTGTGTAGTTGTGATACCACAATGTTAGCGATGCCAACAAAATGGCAGCCAAGTCATGGAAATGTTAGTTTCAGCTCACTGTCGGCAGTTATGCTTTGTTTATGTAGGCGAGTAATAAACAGAATGATAAACTTCCAAACAGTAATACTATTTTCATAAAGTTGTGAATGATTTGGTGTCAAACTCGCTTTTGCTCATTTTATACTTAATCATTCACTCATTCAACAAAAATGTTATTAAATGGATGCTCATTTAGTTTCCGCTATAGATCCACAAGCTATTCTTAATTTTTTCATGATAGAGAAGTAACAGTTAAATGCAAGACAATCTCGCCGTTGTATTTTCACAAACAAAAATTGTAATCCTGAAAATCTTGCTTCTGATTTCAAGTAGATCTACACTATTCTTTGTCAGAACTTAGTTGAATTCTTGAGTAAAATTGTTCATTATTTACAAATCAAATATTCAAATAATATTAAACTGATAAGATATCGAAATTGTTTTTTTGTACTCAAATTACAATAGCAAACGCCAGATATTCATCAGTTAAGTAGAACTCCTCGTGTTTATAAATTGATATCAGTAGACATTTAGGTGAGAATCTCTGTGTACTCACTCAGTTAACATGTGTTGTGCTGCAGTCCAAGTGCTGGAGTACAAGCTACAGCAGGAGAGAGTCATACAGGAGGATCTCAAGACCAGCCTCGAACTGGAGCGCACCAGGCTCCGTGACGTCTCTGCGGACCTCTCTCGGGAGAAGAATGCCCAGATGGAGAGCCACACACAAATCTCCACTCTCCAGATACAACTCTCCAAGGCCAGGGACGCACTGGAACGCGAACACAACAGATACAAGTCCGTCACGTGAGTTCATTTCTCCCACTCAGAATCTACCCAAGCTTTACTAACTTTGTAATGTAGTCGCAACAAATGATTAATTTGCATATGTCTGAGATAATGATTTTAGTAGTCACCATCAAAGTGTATTTTAGTGGATCTAAATAAAATATTTAGCCTAGTACCAATAGTTGCTGCATAGCCAATAATGTCAGTTATTGTAAGTGATAATTTTGTGTCGACAGGGAGCTGTGGCGCGATTTGGTGTAAGTTATCTCCCCTGACTCCCAGCATGCTTTACTACCTCGTTTGACTTGACATGTTGACTAATATGTTATTGTCCATATGTTCAGATACTGAGATTTGATGTTACATATCAACGCAGCCATAAGATTTGCTTGCATGCCTAATTCAACCAGCCCAATGTTCATTTGTAATGTTTCCCATCAAAGCATCCACATTAACATGCATGCATCATTGGTGATTTAAGTTTTAGAACATTTTCTGTCAAACTGATACTTTTGAACAAACAAAGTAAAAATAATGACGCTAAGGACAGAGAGAATGGTTTCCTAAGAAAGCTGTGTGTGTGTAAAATATAGAATTTCTGGATACACAGAAACGACTAAGACTATCGATGTAAATAATACCACAGAAACACTGAAAAAACTCTGTTAATTATCATTAATAATCATAGTAATTATCTTGCACATTAACTTGTTTGCTTTGCTGCTGATTCAGTATTCCACATACAAGTTAGTGGCTCCTAAACAAGGCCATTTCTTTATGACAGGGTGTCAAATTATCTGGTTTTTAAAAAAGCTCTATGGTTGGTTATAAGTGGCATGTATGTGTGTAAAATGTGTAATACCAGAACATTGATACAATTAGAAACCAGTATAAATTGTTTATTTCATTCATTCGTAATACATTTATGCTCAAAGACGCTTGAATTTTACTGGCAACCAGTTGATAACCATCCAAAATCTGTTACCTGTGACATAGTATAGCATGATAAAAAAAACAACATTCATGATCATCATATTGTTTATTTTTGTGTATAGATATGTTTCTGCATGTAATCAGAAATTAAGTTTAAGCCAAAACTACTAGACCAACAGTATCTTTTATGTCAGTATAAGGACAAGATAAAAAAAAAGTATGTTATGAGACCTACTCAAAAGCATTCTCTCCCAACAGAGGTAGTTCCGTCATAAATTCCTATACGAAGGTTTCTTGGGCACGAAATGTAAAAACCTGATTGGATGTAATCAAAGTTAGTTGTGCAATCAGTGACACCATTTCAAAAGTTGTTATTCAAAATGCCTAAGTTACTTCCACAAGCTTTCCAAAAGTTAAACTTTATTCGAATATGCACCTTGCACCTTTACAGAACAAATACACCTCATTTAGCGACTGCATCATTACATATGCCTGTGTGAAAACAAACATGTTATTAATGCATTAGGTGATTTCATTGGCTGAAATATTGCCAGGTAGTTTTAGTTGCAGTAGTGTCCCGCTAGGAGAAACTGCCTGAAGACCGAGAAACCTTCGTATAAGACAGAGGTTGTATAGGATTTTATGACGTAGCTACCTCTGTTTGGAGAGAATGACTCAAAAGCAACCAAAGTCTTTATTTCATACACTGCATTGTTGTTCACTGTATTCTTGAATATGAAGTATATATAGTATACAATTCTTTGAATTACTTTATGAGGTCAAACTGAAATGATATGTTTGAACTAGTAATATCATTCTAACTTAATTGTGATTGTCAACATCATACTGGATCAATAACCAGCAAGAAGTAGTTGTGGTTATCTTGGACATCTGCTTGACTGGTAATGTGCCCAACCTACCCTGCAATACATAACTAGTGCCAGGCTCAGGCATAGGATAATTCTAGTCTTGCTGACATTAGAATCTAGGCGGCGGGATAGCGCAGTGGTTAGTGTGTTCGGCTTCGGATCAAGAGCTCCGTGGTTTGAATCCCGTTTGGGGCTCAGCAACTTTGTCTGCAGTAGAGAACTGTTCTACCTGCAGTCAGATTTGGGTGCAATGCTTCACTGAATATCAGCGCAGTACCACCCATGGTTCGCTAGTTCCAGCCGATGCTCGCAGGTTTCACCACAATGCATAGCCACAATGGTGTTGCGGGCTTTCTCCCTGCAATAATACTAGCAGCCCCAATATAAGTGAAATAATCTTGAAAGCGGCGTAAACACCAACTCACCTCACCTCTCATTAGAATCTAGTCATGGCTTGACGGATGTGCCCTCACAGGTAATCATTAGCAACCTCTCTGACTATCAAGTAAGGGTAATCAATGCCAAAGAGCTGGCACACAATGGATGACAAACAGCAGTAAGGCTTAGATATGCTAGTGACTCAGACGGGAGTTTTGGTCTCGCCATCTATGCTTAGTAACCTGCAGATACCTTTCTGATTTGACTATCAAGTAAGGGTGTATGAAGCTGAAGAGCTGGCACACAATGGCTTAGATATACTAGTGATTTAGACTGGACAAGTTATGCTCTCCCTTACTATCATTAGTTACCTCCAGTTACCTTTCTGATTTGACAATCAAGTTTGGGTGCAGGATGCCGAAGAGCTGACACCTTAAAAAAGTTATGAACAGCAGCAAGGCTTTAGTAAGTCAATAATGGAGACTGGCACAAGTAATTCCTTGCAAGGGAAGTTGGTATGGTGTGTGTTGAGTGTGGCTCTCTAGGTAGGGTTGAAACAGTACACTTGAGCAAAATACTGCAGTTCAACTACTGTAGTTGTGCACTGTCTCAACCCTGTTTCTAAGTGTGTTGTGTATGTTGTGGTGTGATCATGCATGTGTTGTCTCTGCAGGGACGCCCTGGAGGAGGAACGCAGCAAGAACTGTAGACTTGCAGACCTGCTGGAGGTGGAGAGACGTAAATGTGCCCTGCTCGACACTCAGGTCCTCGACCTGCGCTCTCACAACAAGGACTATCTGGAGAAGGAGAGCAAGTTTGTTGAGGTGAGTGTCTCTTTTTGGTAATTCTTGACTCAATCGCTCTTTAAGAAGTTGATGTGTCCATGAGAAATGTCACATTCCATCTATCAATCATCAGTTTGACATGTTTTCAATTCTGTCCACTTTTGTGTTTAGCCATGTTATGTTCTCTCTTTGTTATATAAATTTTGGAATTTGTAATAATAAACCTAGTTTTAGGCCTTCTGCTAGCTGTAGCCTTGGTCTTTCTACAATTATTGGTTTCATTCTGTAACTCTATCAATAGGCATAAAAGAAATTTAATCCTCTTGTTAAGGAAACAAATTTATTGTGAATTTCAGCAACTGCGAGTGGAGTTGGAGCGAGAGAGGGAGAAGCGGCTTGAGGTGTCACGTCAAGTTGAGCAGGAGCGGGGAGCGAGGCAGGGGGCACGAGAGGACCTAGAGGAGGAGAGACGTCGCTCCAAGCTACTCCAGTCTGACGCAGACGCTCTCTTAGCTCAACTCAAACTCTCACTCCAGGCAGAGAGGACAAAGCTGGAAGAGCTCGGCAGGTTAGGGAGACAGGTCCATTTGTGATACACTCTTGTATCTTTATAGACAGACTCATTTACCTTCAAAGACACACTCATGCTTCTGCAGAAACACACTTGTAACTTCACAGACACACTTTAGTAACTCCAGAGACACACTCTTGTAACTTCACAGACACACTCTTGTAACTTCACAGACACTTTTTTGCAACTCCAGAGACACACTTTAGTAACTCCAGAGACACACTTTAGTAACTCCAGAGACACACTCTTGTAACTTCAAAGACACGCTCTTGTAACTTCAAAGACACACTCTTGTAACTTCAGAGACACTTTCTGTAGGTTCACGGACACTCATTTGCTTGTACTTTCTTTGAAAATCACTCACATTCTCGTATATTGTTGATTTACTAATCTTTATAGTTGCTTGAATAGAACATTTCTTGCATGTCTTTCCATAATGGATTTTGGTCCTAATAATCTTATAGTACATTATTTCTTGATTTCTGTCTCTAGGAAGCTTGATGAGGAGCGCGAGACCGTGTCTCAACTGCGGAGCTCCCTGGAGCAAGAGCGGAGACAACACCAGGAGTCCATGGCCCAGAGTAGGGGTGCTGTGGAGGAACTGGAAGCACGGCTCAGGGCGGAACAGACCCAGATGGAGGATCTGCAGCGAGCCCTCGCAAGGGAGAGACACAAGCTGAACAGCGTCAGTGAGATGCTTGACACTGAGCGGGAGAATATGCGACAGAGCCTGGAGCATGAGCGCGCCGTGTGTCACCAGCTCAAGCGAGAGAGTCAAGAGATACAGGTGGGTGAAATAGTCATCTCAAACAAAGCATCTCACTGTTGAAAGCTGGTGAATCCAATTTTTCAAGTATCTCACTGCTATAAAAGCCTTCCTTCTTGTTGTGCCATTATGTGAACTGACATTATCTCATTCTGTCCAGTAATTTAACTGCTTTGTACATCAGCAATTAAGCATGACTCCATGTTGAGCTTCGCTTTGTGAAAATTATTTTTCTGAATATAATACTCTCAACCACGAATATTGAATAAGAGTTACCATTGATGATTGATGTTTTGTTATATCAGACGGAGCGGGCAGACCTGAAGCGGCAGCTAGAGATGGAGCAGGAAACTGTCAAAACGTACCAGAACCAGACGGAGCAGCTACATGACGAGGTCAAGCTCCTCAAGCAGAGAGAGAATGAAAACCTGAAGCGCTCAGACTCTCACCAGGGGGCAGCACGCAAAACTATCCGCGAGATGGAGCGTGACAGAGACCAACTCAACGTCAGAGTGGTGAGATGGATCATTTGTCTTATGTTGACTTCACTTATATATATACCATATAACTATGAGTATGTACAAATACTCTTACACTATTTCTCCACCCAGGGCTTCCTTTCACAAAATTCTAAACACAATCCACTAAGGTTACCTGTCTGTTAAATGGGAGATAAGACTAAACCTTAATAAAGGAGGCTTTAAGTCCCTGATGCGTATCTGATAATGAGCATGCAGAAGTTTTCTGCTTGCTATTCCTCAATGCATGTGTGCTCTCTTTTCTCACTTGATTCTGAATGTTTGACCTCTGACCTCTTGCAGCATGAGCTGGAGCTGGAGCAGGACCGACTGAGAGACAAGCTGCAGGACTCACAGCTACAACTGGACACGGCTCAGAACCGAGAGATGCAGGTCCGACATGAGCTGGAGGCGCTCAGACTCAACACAGCCAGTCAACTCAAGTCTCAGGCCAGAGTCAGGGTGAGTACATTGGCAAGATGATACTCTTTCTCTCTCTTATAGCTTTTTATCAGGTGTATCTTTGATGAGATTATTATGTACTGTCTTTGCTTATAGTTTTGGTCTCAATGATGTTGTTTGTGTTATCAGACATCAGCGTCTGTGGAGACTGTACAGAACGATCAGGCCAGTGTGCGGACTGACAGTCTTGACAACTGTATCCAGCGCCTGGAGTTTCTAGCTGTGCGTATGCAGGACGGGACAGGAGGAGTAGACTATGTGTCTGAACTCAGGGCTATACTGCTAGACTTGAAGCAGGCCAGTCACAGTACACACCAGGTAACCGCTGTCAGCGGTTTTGAAAAAAAATTATTACTTGTAATGCTAATTCTAAATAACCTGTCAGTTTGAGGGTTAAGTCTGCCCAAAACTTAGACATTATTTCTTGAAATTGTGATAATTTGGGCAAGAGACTATTCAAAGTGTGCCTCTCTTCACCATGCAGAGAGGTAGGGTTTGATGGGTTTGGAAGCGTTATAGATAAGCTTATGGGCTACAATGCAGACACCCACAGAATTGGAAAGGAAAAAGCAATCATGTTCCTTCTTACACAAGGGTGATAGTGTGTGTACTACTTTGAGCGTGACCACTATCGGTGTACAATTCAACATATTCAAGAACCCTCATTGTAATATCATTTACTGAAAACTTTCCAATTTTTTCAAAGAGATATTCTGACTGTCTTGCAGGTACAGGGGAGTGCTTCTGCGGGCCAGCTGGCAAATGAGCGGATCATAAAGCACAATGATGAGCTGACTGCCTTCCTGGAGCGGGTGTGTCGGGAGAAGAAGGACCTGCAGACCATGGTGGACACCCTGGAGGAGGAGCTCAGCAAACACCGATCTCAGACAGGATCCAGACAGGTAGGAGTTCATTTGTGTCACTAACCTCTTAGTTGAGTCTGAACACATGTAGACCTATCGGTTGTTTCTACAATAATTGTAGCATCTTAACCCTTACGTTGCTGAATATTATTTTGACCAGTTTTGCCCCCGTGGCTGAATTTTCCAGCACTCGCCTCGCTACCGTTATAGCGCAATTAGCCCCTGTGGCCGAATTTTCCAGCGCCGCCAGATGCGTCCGTTTTAACAACATATGGCGTGTTTACATGGCGAAATACGGACGTTATCGTCGTTTTATACAAAGCTAGTGGGCAAATCCCGTGTTACAAATGGATGATACTTACCTGACACTTTGAATGAAATTTCTATCACCCCTAGAACGGTTTCTACAACCGAAGTAAACTTGTTTTCAATTCGGGCGCCGTAACTCAATAAATTCTAAGAGCGCATGCGCGAAATGAAAACGAAACTACAGACGAATAGTTCCTCTTGACATCGATATAAAAATTATTACAAACATTTGTCTAGCACGAATTTTACAATTATTCAAAAATTGTCTGTATTTCAAACTCTAAAAAATCATTTAATCACTGAGTGCACATAGACAAATTATATACGGAAATGAAGCTAATTTATTGCTCTATATTTTACGATAAATTTCATTACGATACGCCATCCTAAACGAAAGATATAAATAACGAAAGCAGGGTAGTGATAAACCCCGATAACGTTCTGACCCCCACAGTAATATTACTAAGCTAGTAGCCCCAGGCAAACGCACGCGCTCAGCGCGTGCAGGCGGGGTATCCCCGCTGAAAAATACACTCACACTTAACAGAAATTGTCTTTATTTTCAATTTTATAATTCAAGTTATTCGCTTTGTATACATGCAAATTATATATGGAATTGAAGGCAATGTATTCTTCTTTACGAAAAAATAAATCATAACAATCTTTTGCACTTTAGTTAGAAGTTATTACCAATGTAACGTGGGTATAGCTAATGAATAAAGTCTTTGATAATCGCCTTACCGCGACATTTGTCGCATAATTTCCACACGTTTTATTTTGATGCAAATATGGGCAAATTACACATGAAAATGAAGGTATTTATTTCCTCTTTATGTTGATATGAAAATGATAAATATGTACCGCTTGGTTTGGAATATATATATAGTTTGCAAAGATTGTACCCTCAGGTATTTGAGAACAGATTTTGATAATTGCGACATCACTTACCGCTCCTTTATTGTTTCATTGTAATTTGCAAATTTTATATAGAATTGAAGACGATCCTTTTCTCTTTATTGTGATATAAAAATGTTGATAATGCGCTCTGCCGTTAAATGGATAGGAAGTGTAAAAAGCAGTTGAAAAAATCGCTTCTCGGTTAACAAGATATGAATAGAGAAATTGCCTGTTTGTGCGATGCTCGTCGGGTCTTTACTGATTTTCGTTTACATACAAATTTTATATGGAAATAAAGATCATCCTTTTCTTTATATTTTGATATATGAAATTTCAAAATGTCCCGACAAGTTTATGTGATATAAAGTGCGAGAAAATGGTAAAAACACAAAGAATAAAAAAAAGTCGCGATTTTGCGGCACTTGCTGTATCTTTATTTTATATACTGCATATAACTTTTTTTACATCAAATCGAAGACAATTATTTCTTCTTTATCACGAGGTAATCAATTTCATTGTGAAAATTGGTGTGACAAAATAGTGTAAAACTAAAAATATGTAAAAATCACCTTTTTTGCGGCACTTGCTGTATCTTCATTTCAGATGGCATAGTTATGTATTTTATATTGAATTAAAGACAATTTTCTGCTCTTTCAAATGATCCAACCGGTATTGTAATACGCCCAAGGGTTCAGAGCATAGGGCGTGCGATAGAAGGTTGTAAGTTTGGTGTGAGTGCACGCTTGTAAGCAAACGATAGCACGCATGGGTCGGTAAGCTCGTGCGAGAGGGGAGAAAGTGCTCACAGGCTATTAGCACGTGCGGCGGGGAGTGGGGGAAAATTGAGTGATTTTAACGCTTATTTTCGGTACGATAAATGTTATCAATGTTTGCATAATTTTCGGAACATGTACGCGCATTATTTCGAACACCAACGAAACAAAATTCGGTAGCTTAGCGACAGCCGGACGGAAAGTACAAGCATTGAACTGAGACTACTGCTGGCAATAAATTTCCGTCCTTCGCTACTGAGACCCGCGGCGATAATTAGTTAACGTGAGAAAAACAGTGTGCTACTCGCATCTCGCTAAGGGGATTTGCGGGCAAAGCTAATTTCATCCCGCAATATTCCGGGACCCGCATCTTAAGTGTTAATAAATTTCAGCTCAATGCTAGGAAACATATTTAGACACATTTACTTGTTTTTATTGCAAACCAGTTTTGAAAATAGCTCCCTAGGCAACTGGGCTCTTGGTTTTAAGATCACCTGTCCCTCATGTAGATTTATAGACCCAAAACTCTGTACACAGTTTTTTTTTTTTTTATTGTTAAACACTTGACTTGTCAGTCAAGTTTCCACCTGCCCCATTCAAAACTTACCTATAATTGTCTGAGCAGCAGCTGTTACTACATTTCAAATGGTCATTTGTGGCTGGATGCATGGAGATTTTTTATAGTTAGTTTTCAAATAATTGTACCACAACAATAGAGAGCAACTTGTGATAGATGTAAAGTTGTAGAGATATGGATTAGATCAGAGCAAGTTTTTGCTATAAGAACTGGTATCGTCATTGCAGGTTGGGGTAATAAGTGCACCGGAGGAGGAAGGGGAAGAGGACAGATACATGCAGGACCGCATGGCGTGGGCTGGTGAGCGACTCTCCCTGCAGATGGCGCTGGACACGGCCCAGTATGATGTGGAGAGACTGCAGGCGGAAGTGCGTCTGATTCGTTCCCAGGCCAACTCAGAGGGCTACCTGACAGAGGCTGATAGAGAGAAGGTATGCGATGGACATTTATTGATGATATCCTTATAGTCATGTTCACTGTGTAACCTCTGTGAAATGAGTATCTTCACTCTGCTAATGCAGCCATGTGTCCTGCAGATGCAGCGGTTGTACGGGAAGTTCCTGAGAGCGGAGAGTTTCCGCAAGGCCTTGGTGTACCAGAAACGCTACCTGCTGCTGTTGCTGGGAGGATATCAGGACTGTGAGCAGGAGACTCTCATGCTCATTGCACAGATGGGAGGATACCCCTCGGACATTGATGTGCAGCGGCGCCGCAGACATACCCGATACTTCAGTCTCTTCAGATCAGCAGCCAGGGTCGTCATCGCAATAGCAAGGTAGGTCTCATTGCAGCGACATATAACAGTATTCGGAATTCATGTAAGGCTTTTTAGGACTGATCGTACTTTTCAGACTACAGATAAGGCTTCACTGCATCCTCAGCAGTTTAAGACATCTGTCAGTCAGACATTACTGGCTTATACCTAAAAAATGCCTAAAAAGTCATTGCCTTGTGTCTTTTTTGAAAATAATTAACTAGAAAAGTTGCTCTGTTAGTGAATGAATACATTGTTGGAAGTCTACGGCAGTTGCTGACACTGAAAACACTTTCAAACCCTAAGATACCCTTAATCTACTTTCATGCTTTCTCCAAGTCTTCTGAAACTCAAAATATTTAGTTAAGTATGTATGTAACTGTTTTTATGATGATATTGTGTTTCAGAATGAAATACATGGTCAGAAAGTGGCGCCGTGCAATCCGAGTTGGCTCACCGGTCGTCAGCGGACGTGTCAACGTTAGCTTAGGTGAGACTCTGAATAGCTCAATCTAAAAGGAAATAATCAGAACAGGTTTGAAAAAGATCAAGTTTGATTAGATATTTGTTATTTCTTTCGTTTTTGTTTGTTTTCCAATTTTGAAAAACTTTCTTCACCCTTGCCTATGTTGCAGGTTACATGCCCACATCATCAGCTTATACTTCACCGCAACCGGCTCAATCTCCTCGTCACTTCCCCTCGCTGTCACGCGTGCCGGACGTACCCATTTCATCAGCTTCAGAACCCCTGCTTGTTTTGAATGGTGACCTCGCCAACACATACCCAGTTTCAAGCAGTGCCCCTGGCTCTGCCCGACCCAGACAGTTCACGACCCCACCCACAAAGGACCCCAGTGCTAGCCCCCGTGTTCAGGACCGAGCTCTCGCGTCCAGTGCTAGAAGGTGAGATTGTCTTTCTATATGTTTCGAAGTATTTTGAAAGATTTCTTGACAGTTTGAAAGTTTTTCGTCATATATTTATTTAATCAGTATGTTACTTCTATTATTGTGTTGTGTCTATAAATGGATATGAGTCCAAGGTGCCCCAAAAATTTAGATTTTTTTTTTTTCTGGAAAGTAAAACGACAGGAAGATGCTCTGAAATATGTTCACTTTTCACTTGACATTATCGATGACTGTTTGGAGCACAATGTCTTTGTGAACTGATGCATGGTTATATCTTATCTCCTGATGTTACAGAAGAGTGTTGCAAGAGGGCGGAACTGTGTCCTTGGTCCATGGTCGCACACGGAGTCTACACAGAGAGATGCATGCTGACGAGTCCACAGACGACTTCCTACACCGGCTCGAGAACCTTCAGACAAGACTCGGCACATATGATACTGGTATGCACACAAACATGTATTCATTGCACACTTTCACTCTCAAGACACCACAAATGGCTGATATATTTCCCGCTCTGTCAAACAACAATCTTATGCCATGGTCTTTGAGAAACTGAAGTTGTTATATCATTTTCACACTTGATAGGATGACAAATCTTGCTGATCTATCAACATACTTAACAATACTGTCTGCTCTTATTGAAAATCTGAACTCATATCATGAACTTGACAACTTCATTGAAATGCTTGAAACTTCTGAGCTTCATATATAAAATCATGCAATGTCTCATATTTCTGTCGGGCTGTTTTGTAATAAAGAAAGGTCATCCTCAATTCATTCCGAGCAAAGTCAGACTGAATGATGTTACAACATATAATGGAAATTATGCATTGCCTGAATGATTGAGTACCACAAATTGTGAGTCAAATATGAACAATTTGTGTTTCAGGTGGAAGTTCAACGAGATCAAACATGTGGAGATAACAACTGAAGGACACAAACAACCATTCCTCTCACCGCAGGATTACATCATGAAACCATCGATATCCAAGAAGCTTTTACCAATCAATGTGTTCAAAGTTCACGACCATCAGGACGCAGAGGTTAGACTCGCTAGACAAGACTAGCAGTTCCTTGGTCTAGAGTAACTGCTCCTTGCTGCTTGAAAAGTTTTGGGACACGACTAAAATTTTCTCGTCCTGATGAGCTGCAGTAACATGGAACATGTCTGGTAGTTCCTTGGTTGGTGTAGCTGATCCTGGCTGCCAAAGTTTGTGACAAAACCAGCAGTTCCTTGACTTCGTGGACTCTCCTCTGCTGAAGCTGCTCATGGACCCTAGTGGAAGTTTGTGAAAAGAATAGCTGTTCCTCAATCTGAGTAAACCAGAAATTCCTCGGTTTACTGTAGCTGATCGTATCTGATTGAAAAGTTTTGGACAGTATTGAAAATCCTTAACCTTTTTAGCTCACAGTTGATGACGCCGTTCTAGGAGAATTTTGGACCATGCGTACATTTCCCATGTCTGTTTATCATTATGAAGTAGCAGCTTGTGTCTCCTTTGAGAAGTTGGGACACTGTTCCGTCTCCATGGAGCTTCATCAGTCAGGAAAAATCCCTGAATACTTCACACAATCAGACTTGTTGGAGACAATGGTTGTGTCTTTGAGTCACTATTTTGTCAATTGACATGGATAAATGGTTACCCTAGAATGTAGAAATAGCATACAGATCTGGAAAGCAAGTTCATATTCATGTTGTGAAGGGACCTGTGTGTTATGGTGCTGGGCACATTTTTCTGTCATCACCAATACAGCAGAGCGTCTTCATGCTGTATTTAAACTGTATTCATACAAGGAATGGAGGAACTTTATCATCTATTTGCCATATCTACATACAGGCTTATCGGATATACTTATAGACAATTCAACATTTTTTATTCCATTGGATACCTTTTACAAAACACTTTCTCTTATGGGTACCATGTTTTACCCGTGAGCCTCATGATGTACTGCATTCTTACATTATACTCATTGGTTGTAGAAGGATGCTATTGGTTATTGAAGTTTAACTAACTTTTAATATGTAAATATGTATCTTAATTTATTTACAACATGTAATCTATTTTATAACTCTTCTGTAATAACAATTTATCACCAAGCAAACCACAGTTTGAATTTGTAAATAAAAAACACTTGAACTTTGGTCAAAGTATTATGTGCCAAATGGCCAAACAAAGCCAAATTACAATTTTATTGTATGATCATATTATAAGTTTATAAACTTTAAATGATATTCTTTATTGTTTGTTATTTTAATGAAACTTCAGTTAAGAATGAAATATGGTTGTAGATTTTACTAGTTAATGTTAAGAGTTCAACTAGTTGTGGAGGTTTTATTTAGAAGCTAGATGTTCAGTGGTGGATACAGGAAAGGTGGGGTGTGGCTCACCCATTTGAAAGGTGGGGGTTTGGGACAGGGGGTGTTGCTCACCCATTGGAAAGTTGCTGGGTGGAGGGTGGGGGGATGTTCTAGCTATTGAAAGGGGTTTCGGGTCAGCTATTTGTTGGTGGATTTTTTAAAAGAAATTCAAAAGAGCTCGAGAGGAACCCCCTGAACCACTCCCCTTCACCAACATCTGCCACCATTTAAAGAGAGAACTAGAGAATCTCTCCCAAGTTCCTCCAAAAGAGGGCTGGGACGGTCAGAACGTTTTCAGTCAATCCGTCGCAATCATCCATCCATCCACTTACTCACTCAATCACTCGCATGGTCTGTGATATACCGTATGTATGTATGTATGTATTCGTTTCTCCTTTACTCTGTCTTCATTAAGACTCACAGGAGGAGCTTGCTTCACAATCATTAGCTTTGTAGAGTCACATGTCTCAATAATAAACTCATATTTTCTCATAATACCCTGTTTGTCCTTCCTGTAATATTCAGTGTGAATGGGCTGTGAATAGTAAAGAATAGTGAATAGTATTTTGCTATTCAATGTTTATGATTGTTATGATTCACAAAAGAAGATGCATGATCATAATTGAAAATGCAGAAATTAAAAGCTGCAATGTTCCGAGATATAAAAGTGACTAAACATGAAGTCTACCAGGATATGAACTCAATCTATCAAGGGGATCTTCTCCACAATGGTCTGACAGCAGCCCTGTTAGTTGTATGTTCTGATGTATGTTCAGCTAGGCATTTACATTGCCCCCAGCAAATGATTAGGTGTCATTAGCTAGGGACATGTAAATCTAATGAATCATTTGCATGCATATGGTTGCACCCATCCTTATTTTACACTGATTTGTAAGTTAATGACTATATTTTATGTATAAAGGTTGTTTTTTACAACTTATTTATCAACACCATCTTAAACTGTCTTGTATAAATGAATTTACAAAACTTTTTGTGCACACCTGTTGTGGTGCCATTTCCTTTCTTTGTAAGAATTATGACTTGAAACCTTTTACTGCCATTGTATTTTTAAGGACAGTCCTATCGGGTATTCTTTTTTGGAAACAAAATTCAAGGGAAGCAAGGGCATTCCAATTTATAAGTTTGTTATAAGTACATGAGTATGATAAAACCAAGGTGAAACATGTTACTAAAGGTAATATTTTGGTAAATTTAGATTTGACAACTTGATAAATGAGAGCAAACACTTGGTAAAATAAAACAATGAGAAGTGAAGCCGTTCATCAGCGCTGGTAGTGTGGAAAGCCTTACCAGGTATTACAAGGCATTGTTGGCTCGTCTTTTATGAATCGTTTGTTAATGTGTGGATATTATAACATTACATATAGTTTATTTTTATAATGTAAAATTTAATAAATGTACAGTGCTCTCTTTCATCTCAATATGCTGATGGGTCAGTCTCTTTAAGCAGGAATCATTACAATTTATTTCATTCCAGTCACATTTTTTTCACTAACAAAAACCCCCAAACACCATTTGCATATTTAGGTCCAACAATAAAAAAACAACATTAACCTGTCACTTAAAACCCCCATATTTTGCATCATAGAAATTTGCCACTGAAGCACCCGTAAAATATGAAGGGAGGGAACGTTGGCTGACAATAGCTACATGTTAGCTACTGTTAGCTATGCTCTAATGTTAAATGACGAAATGCACAGAATAGATAAAACCCACGTCAGTTAACAAATCCATTGGACAACGATTATGAAAATCATGGGTTAATGGAGCAGTAGCGATTTTTAAGTAAAACAAAGTGATGTTATGAAAATAAAAACTATTTTACCAAAGTCTTTTGAATAAATGAGTTCTCAAACGAACGTAACATGTTTGGTTATGCTACGTGAATGCTTTTTTTTAACTAAAAGGATTAAAAGGTGTTCACACAAAAATGGCCGCCAGTGCTTTGTTGATATTAGGTTACGTCTTCTACGACTACGGATGATCGGGTCAATTGATGTTTTTATCCTACTGAGATGATACATTTGGAATAAACTAAACTAATGGCTATTTGGGAAATTTTGGAGGTTATGCTACTGTTCCTTTACAGTCACGAGGTAACCATGACAGTTGCACGTATGCTCAGAAGTCATAATAATAGTAATAGATTTTCGTGCACTAGCTGGTATGGAGGATCCAGGGTACGAATTCTGCCTCGTAAGATGGTCCGGGGTTCAAATTCGTACCTCGTAAAAGGGTCCGAGGTTCAAGTTCATATCTCGTAAGATGATCCGGGGTTCGAGATCTGCCAGGGCTCTATAGTAGAGAATTGTTCTACATGTAGTAAGGTTTGGGTGCAATGCTACAGTGAATTTCACCGCAGTACCACTCGTGGTTCGCAAGTTAATGCTCGCAGGTTTTACAGCAATACATAGCCACAATAGTGTCGCGGGCTTTCTCCATGCATTAATACTAGCAGCTGTGAAATAAGAGATGCACTCTTGAAAGCGGCGTTAAACTCCAAATCACCTAACCTAACCTCTTCAGGTACCATAAGATTGTATGTCGACGTGTACGTTTTTTTGTTAAGCATATAAAAAAACACTATAAATGATTTAGTGGACATCTCTGGAAAGACACTTGAAATGCACAGTATTAACATAATTTAAAATAAAGGGAGAAACGGAGAACACTTCAGGAGAATTTTTGCACGTTTATCATTCAAAACTATGTTCCACGGGGGTGACAGTTTTGAAAAAAATGACCGACAAAACAGTGATGATGTATTTATTCACTGTTTATTACATAATGATGAAAGAGTAACCATAACAATTAAAATATTTCTTATTATTATTCCGAGCATATGATTAATTCTATTACTCTCATGATAAATTAATTGAATTCTGATTGGTGAAATGCCTCAGGTCATTCGAAATATCAAACAGTCGTTAAATCACACACACACCCTTTCAAATCACCGTGCAACGAATGATCTCGAGATGTGATCACATACATCATATCTTACATCATATCATACTTCATAATCATACATCATAACATACATACTATCATATCATAAATAATAGCATGTCTTACATAATATCATGTCATACATCATATCATACATACATCATATCATACATACAACATATCATACATACATCAAATCATACATACATAATATCATACATACATCATATCATGCATACATCATATCATACATACTATCATACATTCTATCATACATACTATCATACATACTATCATTTACATAATAGCATGTCATACATGATATTATGTCATACATCATACCATACAAACTATCATACATACTATCATACAAACTATCATTTACATAATAGCATGTCATACATAACGTGTCATACATCATATCATACATACATCATATCATGCATACATCATATCATGCATACATCATATCATGCATACATCATATCATACATCATATCATACATACTATCATACATACTATCATACAAACTATCATTTACATAATAGCATGTCATACATAACATGTAATACATCATATCATACATCATATCATATCATATCATACATCATATAATATCATACATACTTCATATCATATCATACATACTTCATTTCATATCATATCATATCATATCATATCATACATACATCATATCTTACCTAACCTTACCTTACCTTAATCTTGTTCACAGAGGCATATCATGTTGTTCTATTTGAACACCTTCCTCTCTTGAAAACTGAATAAACCCGCTTTGGGATGAAAAACGGAATTTCACCTTCGTCAATGCTTCGAGTATCTATATTTCAAATCTTACTGATTTTTTTACACTAAGATACCTTGCGATAACTCGATTTTGTACGCACATGATTTGATAGAATTCTGTAAGTTTAATGTACATTATATTTTGAATGAGATAGTTGAAGTTGACCCAATAGTTTTATCTTGCAGGCAGAAGATGGCGCCGTAAGTACTAAAGCTATTATGTGTGTAGAACACGCGTTATTGCAGTTATAAAGCATATAGTTAACGTATTAACACGTCTGCATATTGCCAAACATCCAACTGGCAGAACACAAGCTACATGTACTTCCACGGAAATGTTAAACATTATAATAACACTACACGTTAAAATATAAAATGTGCCAGGAAATATCGTTAAGCACATAATAACACTACACGAACAAGGCAAAATGTATCAGGTCGGATGCTGGTAATAGAAAAGACTGGACGTACTGACAGGCGCCCTAATACGATTTAGTTTGGTGACACGAACCGTCACGCTTAGGGGTCAAGTTGTTACAATGTCGAATCCGGAACTTGATGCCTATCTGGTTGAGTGAACGCGTGTGCTGGTAAGGTTTGCTTCCTGCTTTTGCCACTTACGCGAGGTCATTGCTGGTGTCTTCTCTGAAATGGAAAATAAGTCACTTACTCTACCATATTTCCTATGTTATTATCTTATCTATAATCGTAACAACTATTGAAGGGTATTTCTTATTAATAAGTATGAGTCTAAAACAACTCAATTTCTCATCCTTGTCAAATGAGATTAATTCCAAGGTTCAAAACCTGTAGATTAATGAGTTTTGTCAAACCGACTAATCTCATGAGTTCATTTTCTCATACAACAAATAAAGACTATTCCTATTTCCTTTATTTTGTGCCAAAGAATGATCACCAACCGATAGGCAGCAATAAGCCCTAATGTGAATATATAGGGACAATATCACCAACTTCATTTGAGAAAATTGCAATAACATTGCCAGAAATATTGAACGAAAGTCGCTATGGTATCTCACGATTTGCAGAATCATCTTGTCAACTTGAATCAAAAGAAAGCTGAATAACACATTATGAACCAGGTCACACTATGGGTTGGCTATAAATCCTCGTAATTTGTCTCTGAAGTTGAAACATATGTTTTCAGATATATTACCTGAATCTTTTGTAAGATTTTTTGTAAAATTACGATATATATATATATATGATTTATAAAAACAATGATATCTTGATGTCATGATAACGCTGATATCTGAGATTTATATAGACAATGATATTTAGAAACATAGTATAACCGAATTCTGAGGTTTATATAGACAATGGTATATTGATGTCATAAAGACGATATATGATGATATCTGAGATATATGAAGACAATGATATCGGAGATATATAATGACAATAATATCTGGAAGTCTTAAGGACACTGGCATCTGAAATTTGAAAAAAAAAGATGTCTAGAAGTCGTTATAAAACAGACATCTGAGATTTATATAGACAATGATAACTGGATGTTGTAATGACACTAGTTGATTATTGAGATCTATAAAGACAATGATATCTGGTAGTAATAATAACACTGACATTTGCGGTTCATTAAGAAAATGATATCTGGAAGTTATAATGACATTTATATCTGGGTGTTATAACGACAGTGATATCTGGGTGTTATTATGACACTGATATCTGCAGATATCATTACACGGATATCATGGAGATAAAATGAAACTGATATCAAGGGTCATGTTGACAAAGCTGGTGTTAAAAGAGCACTTGTTAGCAAACCGGTCGTAATTGACACTGATAGCTAAGAGTTATAATAACCCATTGATATTTTAAAAAGTTAATGACACATTGACGTTAGAGAATTATTAATGATACACTGGTGGTTTCAATGATGCATTTGGTGACACATTTTGGATTCGAAATTTAATGGCATGCTGATGTTCGAGAATTATGAATTATGAAGTTAGGATTATTTTTAAAGTCTTGGCGAGGTGTGCGAGTCATGAGGTCATGTTGACAACATGTCTTGAAGCAGTGGTCGCGTGTGTGTTGCTAAGTCAGTAGAACCTGGCACTTTTTCTTGGCTTTTAACCAATTTCCGGCATTTTACACCATTTAATGCGGGATTCCGCGCGTGGTGAACTTCAACCTCTCCAATCGCTCTAACTGTGGGGCAAACCGCTGACGGGGGATAGAACTGTTTTGATTTTTATCAGTAATTTCGTTTGTAACTCGAACCTGTCAGATTCCAATTACAAGCCTTTGGGATGAATACAATTTCTACGATGATGTTTTTAGGCAGTGTTCGACGGTCCGTGCTAACAAAAGATCTTATAGGCCCGGAACGGGCACCCTCGAGAAGCGCATGCGTCAGGATAGCTAGCTCGTGCATCACGTGCAGCATGCAGGCTTCAGACTGCGCACTTGAAACAAAACAAGATTTCCCCTGGGAATTAACTGTCAACGTGCATACTTTGCACCACAAGTTCCCATGCTGCGAAAACACGGGTTTCACTTTGCGATTCAACTTGTTTTGAAGTTTTTTTTAAAGATTCAAACTTATAAGTTCTTTATGCCTTGATTTTTAAAAATCTATTTTCAAGCATGTTTCACATCTGTCTAACGCGCGCCCGGGAATATCTATTTGGCTGAATCGGTAACGTGTTAGACCATCACCCGTGTTCGAATCCCACTAGAGGTGATGTTTATACATTTCTGTTTTACCAAGGATTTATAAAGGTCTATACACGTCCTTGGTTATACTTGCATGGTTTTTGTTGTTATCATAAACAAATTTGAAACTAACTATCCCTGTCTAGTGTGTAAAAAAGCAGTGGTTTAAATAATACATGAAAAAACCCAAAGTCTTAAAGGGGAGGTTGCACGGTTTTTTTTGTAAAAGATTTATTTTTTCAACTTTCCACAATAAACATTAGTTTGTGCGAAATGTATGTTCTTCAGATGTTTACAAAACATCTCATTACTCAACCTGACTATCCGTAGTCGCAAAGAGAATAATAAAAAATTAAGCAAAAAACCAATGTTGGCCATTTCTGTGTGAACACCTTGTAATCTTTTGAGGTTGGTAAATCGATTGGCATAGTTTAGCCGGTCATGGTACGATGGTTTGAAAGCTGTTTCAAGAAGCTTGCAAAGGCAATCAATTCTTTGACTTTTAATGAGATTACTTTATTTATCTAAAAACGTGCTATTGCCTTTTTAGTGATATTAACCCTGCTTTATCAAATGGCAGTGTATCGTTTAAGTGTTTGATTCTGGAGCTAACATATCATAAAAACTAAGGAAAATAGTTATTTTATTTTCTAAAACTGCCTTAACTGCCAGTTATGGCGTTAATTATATTACATATGTATCAAATTTGAATAAGTTACAACAAGTGATTTTTAAAATTTAATTAAAGAGCCACTCCTTGAGTTGCGGGAGCCATATATGTCAAACTTAATCAATGGTGTCATTTGATCGCGAAGTATCGACTGTTAGAAACATTTCAAAGCTAATCTGTTTTATATAGTGACCATATGAACAGTAGAAAGTCGCAGTTATGATCGAAAACCGGACAGTGGCGTGCGTCAAATAGTCAAACGTAAGTTTGGAGACTTATCTAAAACAACCAGGATTGCTGTTAGGAGTTGATAGTGTTTGTTAGGTTATATAACTAGTATCCATGTATTCTGGACGTGATATCTACACCTCTGTACATTTAAAAGGCTGTTTTTAGATTTTCATGGAAAACTAGTATTTGTCATATATATATCTTTTAGACATGAAAAGTTAAGATGTTTTGATTTTATATCACCACATATGACATATGTTCGTATCAAAGGTAAATAATATGTTATGAAAATCACGGAGTGGCTCTTTAAGTTCGATTAATTTCATTTCGGTACAAATGCTAGGAAAACGCTCTTTCAACCTCATCCGTGACGAATCAGAGGTGGAAAACAAATAAATAAAAAGTTAATTTATCCCACAGCTGCATTTTATTATTCCGAAATGTCGCCAATTTTACTGTAATAATCCAAGGTGTAACATTTTCTCCAAATAAATTAATACTTTTTTCTATTGCCAATTCTCAATCTCGTTCCACGTGCATCACGCATATAGAGTTGATATCAAACCTCGTTATATTTATATAATCCTGTAAATACAATAATGGATTAATCCTTTCAAATGTAAGAAGGACACGATTGGTGAACTCGGGGGCGGCATGGCGTGGTGGTAGGCGCGTTCGGCATCGGATAAAGAGGTCCGGGGTTCGAATCCAGCCAAGGATGCGGCAACTTTAATTTGTCTGCATTAGAGAACTATTTTACATGCAGTCAGCTTTGGGTGCACTGCTACCCTGAATGCCAGCGCAGGACCACACCTGGTTCACTAGTTCCGGCTGATGCTCGCAGGCTTAATGGCAATTCATAGTCTTAATAGAGTTGCAGGATTTCTCCCTGCAATGGTACTAGCAGCTGTGATTTTAATGAAAGCGGCGTTAAACCCTTAATCACCTCGCCTCACCTTTCGGTGAATTTCTGCTTGAAAATGTACTTTCACTCAATATTTACCTACTATTACGCCTCTTTTACTGGTATATATGCTATGTTAAATGCCGTTATATATAGAGGAATCGTATAAATGATATATGATATGTTTGACAAAATGTTTAAGGTATATTATGATATCTATGCTTGATATTTAATGCAGTGGTCACTGAAGATGTGTTCAAAGTTCATAGTTTGAATTCCAATTTATCCTTGATTATTCTCTTGAATATATATTAGGCAATTTCAGCCATCTTTTGCATATGGTACACGAATTAGTTTGGACTTGTATACACATTGCATTTTCTTAATCTATTTGCATATATACTCAACAGAATTAGCTAAGGACTACAGCGATTATGAATATTAGATATGTATATAGTTTTATACTTCATATAATGATTGATAATATGCTTTAACATTGAATATTGTGTGAGCCTTAACTAAATTTGTTTAAAGTATTCAAAGACGGGTTTTAATTTTAAGAATCCGTTTTCCCCCACGAATTTTTTCTTCTAATCCTGATAAAAAATGCGTACTCCTCCCAAGACAGTTCCAAACATAGTAAATGTTGAGAGTCGTAATTCAATACATAGTGAAAATATACGAGAAAAAAATCAGTTAATAAGCTAATTTTCCCGTGGACAGATTCTTTGAACAAAAGTAGTAATTTCGATAGTTGCCCTTGTGACAACCATAGGGCGCAAGCCTCTAAAACGAATGTCATGTATTCGTCGCTATATAAGATGGACCTAACAAAGAAGGAAAAGAAGGAAAACCAGATTTTTCGGATAGTCAATTACTTTAGTGCAGGTAATGCGACGTTTCGGTGATGAAATAAACTCCCTCTTCTAGCAAGGGATAGAGGTGGACATCACTGAAACGTCGTTGAAATTGAATTTCGTAAACATTGGTTAATATTCATCTCCACAATTTCTTAATGCCTTTTTATGAAAAATATTGATTACATGACTTTTAAATTTTGATTTACTTCTATTTTTTCTAGGATTTATGACAGCAATTGAGGTCAACTCTCGATCTATCCGGGGTACTCAGTGCGGAAAGGACGCTCGTAAAGCAAAAATGATGGCATGGGCACACGATAGTCATTCAACATTGCACGATTCTTTATAATCACCGGCCATGCCTATCCTTCCTTGTCTTTGATCTCGCCGACATGCATTGTCCACTTGTACCAATCGTCAGTCCCTGCAATAAACCACGTGGTCCGCCAGTCCCCTGCTGAAGATCGGGGTCAGTGTTGGACATTGGTCGTAAACTTACGGCTTTGTGGTGGACCCAGTCCAGTGAACTCGTCGTCCAAATGGTTTTATCTCATTCATCTCTCACTCAATCAGCTAGACGTATAAACGCTTCATTTGCAGGTGTGTTTTATTTGGTCATCAACTTCTGATAAAAGCCAGGTCTTTATCGCTACCACGCTAGATGTACATGCGGATATGGGAATCACCTACAGTCATCAAAACAATATTTTTTCTTGATTTGGTATCTCCTCAAATACCAATAAATGGTCTATAATTAACAGTAATGGATAATATTTTCATTATTATATAAGATAATGGAGTGGGATATTTTCAATTTCTGTGATTTACAATCAGTCAGTTATTCAATGTAATTATTCAAATTTTACATATATTCTATTAACCTTTCTATTTTTATTTTTATTTTTTTACTTTTTTTCCCTCTAAAATTCTATTCAATTTTGACCATTATAAGCCATTGCTTTTCGAATGACGGTCTAAAGCGGTTTCGCGAGAGGTTGATGGATTAGAAGTGTTACGTCCGAATTACACCACTCAAGCAGTGGCGTATTATACAAATGTCGCAAGTTCACCAAGCAAAGGTGACCAAACATATGGCCAATTGTTTCAGTGGCATTCAAGAAGTTGCTAGTATAAGGAAGACAATGATATATTGCTGTACAACTTCTTTATTATACACAATGGCTACGTTTCGGTATAGTTCCTGATACCGTTATCAAGCTTATACCGAAACGTCGCCATTATGTAATAACGAAGTTGTACATCCATACATCATTGTTCTCCTTAACATATGACCAGTATACACATCGTAAATTGTGTCTCATTGGTCATATTGCCCGGTGTTTGTATATCATTTCATATTTTTAACCTGTCACTGTAACCGCTTTTACATACACGTGACACAGAAATAAAATGTCTGTCTGTCTTGTCCGTCTGTACTGAAAGAATCGATGTGTTCTTCCTGGGTGTTCGATTTCGGCTTCTCTATTGTACAGCGAGTGCCTTTTAACGTACGATGTGAAACACTCTTCTAACGTAAGTTACGCTTATTACCAACGGTATAAAATGAGAGCGACTTAGAACTGGTTGTAAAGTTTTAATCATACTCGGAGCCCATTATATACACTAGAAAATACAATTTAATTTAATCAATTACATGATTTCTTATGTTTTGCAAACTGTATCAAAACAGTAGGGTTTCAAAATAATTTAAAGACCCCTTCTGACAACTGCATTCTCTCAACGTTATGGAACCGGCAGCGGCACCATAGACAACTTGTCGTAAGCGTCTAGTTAAATGGACACTTTTCTTCAACTTAGATGACACAGAAATACTGACTTTAGTTTAATTCATAATGTCTTCAGTAATCAGTCTAAATCAAGAAAGTTCACATAAACTTAAAACCCATCGAAAATTGGTGTCATTAAATCATTTTCGACTATGAGATTTGACTGTTTTACAATGATGACTGTTTTTAAAAAATGATAAATCTGTTAATCACTACAGAGTACATTGGTTTACATATCTGCAGATTCGGTTTAATTTGAAACAAACGCGTTATTTTGAATAAAATCAATTATCCTTCATCAAATATAAAAGTTTTTAACAGCACAGTTATTACAAAAGCAGGCATTGCATTACTTCTTTCCATGTGAATATTTTACCACTTTCGGGAAAAAGACACACTTAGTGCTTGTTATAGTAGTAGTAGTAGATAGTGTAATCCAAAACTGAACAGTTTTGTTTATTTTTTTCACCATCTAATTGACATATTCTAAAGCTTTAATATAAGCAGTGGGTCCGGGTCAGTCTGATAAAAATGTGTTACGAGGAATGATTTTCAAAAAAATATTGACTATAGCGGGATTCGAACGTATTTTATCAGGGGCTATCCTCTCCACAACGTTCCCGCTTGAGTTAATATTTAAATTTTTTAAAATTTTAATCCTCGAAACACGGTCGATTTTAATCAGACTGGGATTCGGGTCACAGCTTATTTGATTTGAATTGTAAATTGCCCTGGCGTTCCTTTAGATTTTTTGACATGTCCCTAAGAAAACTCTGATTCCAACTACTTCTTGCATAATGACATATAATATCCTACACAACAAAAATATAAATACAAGCTGACACGTCCGGCAGGAGGACAGACAGACAAACAGACAGGCCGATTTTATTTTAGTATAATGGCAAAAAATACAAACTTAAACACAACTGTGCATTCACAGCATGCTTTAAGCTTCAGTTTTTTTGTAATGAAGTGTGTAACTTTATTTAAAAAAAATTACTTAAGTAATTTAAGGTGGCATTTAAAGTTTATTTAATAGAACTTATATGGTGTATATCGGTGGATGTTGGAGATTGAGGTTGTTTCAAGGATTTCTCTTAGTTCATTACATGATGGGCAATTCAGTAAAACAGCAACTCATCTTCAATGTCATTTCCCTTACATATTTTGCATCGTCTATGGGAATTTTCTTATGTCAGGAGGGAAGACGGAACAAAAGAAACAAACAGAACAGAGTCGGTCAAGAGTGGGGGCAGACAGAAGAGGCATATGGGCATAATGGGTACTCACCTGCATTTACGTCAACAATACAAAAAAACACCGTGATTAGTATGTCCCCATCTACCCAATGAAAAGAGGACTCTAATGGAAATGTATTATTACCCATATCTGCCAAAGGCAATTTCGTTTGTTTGAACGGTGATCATAAAAAGTAAACACGCAAGTGTATTATCGGGAATATTGAAGCTATTATGACACTCTCAGAATATTTTAAGCACAAAATATTTCCAATTATTGACGCTTTACTCCGTGCTGATATTCCGGTGTTAATGTAAATAAAAATTGTTTGAATTGACAGACATATAAGTAGATATGATCTGGCCTGAGAGAGAGAGAGTGAGAGTGAGAGAGGGATAGAAAGAGATAGAGAGAGGAATAGAGAGAGAGAGAGAGAGAGAGAGAGAGAGAGAGAGAGAGAGAGAGAGAGAGAGTGAGAGAGGGATAGAAAGAGATAGAGAGAGGAATATAGAGAGAGAGAGAGAGAGAGAGAGAGAGAGAGAGAGAGAGAGAGAGAGAGAGAGAGAGAGAAAGTGTTATACATTGATATAGACAGTGACAGTTACAAAGACAGACACGTAGAGAAATAGAACATCACTCTCTAGTGTCCTTAACGTTATTGCCCAGGAGGTGTCTGAGGCTTAATTGGAATTGAAATGACTGAAACTGTGGAGATTGCCTTTTGACGTCCTGTCCTTTTGACGAGGCACTGGGAGATGAGGAGAGCAGAGCAATACCTTTGTCCGAAAAGTTCTCCAATTCTAACACTCAGATCGGTCGACTAGGTGTAAAGCCTTTCTCTCACACCAGAGTAGCATATAGATCATTACTGGCACGGGTCCGACTGCAGGGCACTTGTTTGAAGGGCCTGGTATTTCTGCAGTTCATTAGTGCTGCTCGCGCTCCGCTCCCTTTGTATATCCCGTCAAAACATCAAAGAAGAAACTTATCTACCGCCAGGTGGACAAGGTACATGGTCTTTCATTGGAGCTGGTCCATTAGCTGTGAAACCACCTGTGTGTAGGAATAAGTGAGTGAGAGAGGCCACTTTTGAATGCCAATCCGAGATCAACCATGAAGTGTGCGATCTACCCTTAGTGTTTGATCTACCCTTGGTGTCTGATATATCTGATCTACACTTAGTATTTGATTTAGTCTGAACATCTGTTATAATGTCTGATCTAACTTCAGTGTCTTAATTATTCTGAATTTCTGATGTCTGACGTATATTTAGTGTCTGATCTATTTGGATATCTGATGGATTATGAAAGTCTGATATTCCCATAGTGTCTGAATTACTCTGAGTGTCCGATCTACTCCGAATATCTTATGTACCTTCAGTTTCTGATTTTCTCTGAATATCTGATTTACTCTCTTAGTGTCTGATTTACCCTTAGTGTCTGATCTACTCTGACGATCTGACTTACTTTACTTTAATGTCTGATCTACCCTCAGTGTCGGATCTACCTTCAGTGTCTGTTCTACCCCCAGTGTCTGATCTACCCCAGTGTCTGATCTACCTTCAGTGTCTGATCTACCCTCAGTGTCGGATCTACCCTCAGTGTCGGATCTACCCTCAGTGTCCGATCTACTCCGAATATCTTATGTACCTTCAGTTTCTGATTTTCTCTGAATATCTGATTTACTCTTCTTAGTGTCTGATTTACCCTTAGTGTTTGATCTACTCTGACGATCTGACTTACTTTACTTTAATGTCTGATCTACCCTCAGTGTCGGATCTACCTTCAGTGTCTGTTCTACCCCCAGTGTCTGATCTACCCTCAGTGTCGGATCTACCTTCAGTGTCTGATCTACCTTCAGTGTCTGATCTACCCTCAGTGTCTGATCTACCCTCAGTGTCTGATCTACCCTCAGTGTCTGATCTACCCTCAGTGTCGGATCTACCCTCAGTGTCGGATCTACCCTCAGTGTCTGATCTACCCCCAGTGTCTCATTTATCCTCAGTGTCTGATCTACCCCCAATGTCTAATCTACCTTCAGTGTCTCATAAACAAAATCTGAATGTCTTATAGACTGATAAAATCTGAATGTATGGTATACTGTGAGTGTCTGATTTAATCAGAGTGTCTGATAGACTGTAATTGTCTGCTTTTAACCAAATTTCCGATCTACTTGGAATGTCTGACTCATTGGGAAAGTTTGATCTACCCTTATAGTGTCAAATTAATTCTGATCTCTGATCCAAGCTGAAAGTTAAATCTTTATTATCTGATCTACAATGTTTTCTTCAGCTTGTGTCCGTTTCACCATGATCTAAATTATTTACCATGTGCATCTAATCTGGTCTACTCTGATTACATTATCTGGTTAACCTTAGTATCTACTTCACGAAGTCTAATCCACGTGTTTGATCTACAGCACATGATCTCTGGGTGTCTTGACCACTATGAGTTACTCCTTGTGTCTGTTTTTCAATGAGCTACGCTGTGTGTCTGATTAACTTAGTACGACCTTCTCTATTCTTCACACCCAATCACCCCTAACTCCCTACTCTGGTACTCGGGGAGTTTGTCTGACTAACTATGATTGTGCCGGGGAGATCGGTCCCATGTCGAGGAGACTTGTCGCGAGTTAGACGTGGTGAGGTGAAGCGGGCCGAGTCCGTGGTGTGTGGCGTATCAACCCACACTGTAGTCAGAAATAGAGTAAGATGTAATGTGTGAGGGAGAAATACTAAAAGCGAGAGACATGGCAACAGAGAGAATGAGAGACACCGAGCGTCTAGCCCGCCCCCTCGATCTCTGGCACAAGGAAGTACACCTGATACCGGGGCACGCGTTTCAAGGACCCCGGGGCGAGCTGCGCGTGCCGCCTGACCTACGGTTCACTTACATCCTGTTGGGATCACTCTTGCATGTAGGGGGAGCTTCTCGCCTTGCACCCTGCATTACTCTTAGCTACTTTATCTATGTTCCAAATTCAAGATAAGGGATTAGTTTCAGGCAAAAAGTTTGAGGTGTACATCTTTGTTGATAGTATCAGGATGTCATGTTACAGACGTGTGTGTGGCTTAGCGTTGTGATCGAGTTCCGGTGATGAAACTCAACTTAAACAGCCGTCCGTGATAGGATATGATAAGGATCCATTAGTCAAGTTTTGTTGTTTTCTACGTCATAGTCAACTCTTTTATAACACTGAGACATTTCCAAAATATTTAACCCGCTGTATTGTAGCGTCCGATCGATATTTTGTCAAGAGATTTCTTTTTTTACATGAAAGGTTCTTAAAATTATTTGTTTTAAACAGAGCATGACATTATGGAAATATATTATTAAAATTTCACAAAGAAAATCAATGCACCAAATTTACACAAAGTCAAAATGGCACACGTCTCAACATTTCTGTGATTGCATGTTTGGAGGAAGTCACCATACATGTACATGTATTGCTGTTGGGGACGTAGGTTATCGTATTTCTTGATTGCTTATATATAGTGAGGGTGAACAATTCATGACTCCTACCATGCGAAATTTATAAAACGTGACAGTCACTTGGACACTTTGCAATGAAATATGATATATCACAACGTATTTTGTTACTACACATCGGTAAAACATCAAGAGAAACAAAACTTTATGAGCGTCGTCCTAAAAGCGAGAAGTCATCCTACAGGATCTTGAGTTGTTAAAGAGAACTTCATCCATATTTTCATTACACGCAATTCATCCCAACTCCTTAGACATCCTAAGTTTGGACGTTTACAGATTGTCTTTTTCATGATTTAGCATGATATTATTGCCCTTGTCAGCCTTGTGATGTGGCTTGATATCCTGCAGTTCGTCTGTCGAGTTTAGGTTTAGGTAGTCTTCATCTTGTGTGTATGGTGATTTGGCTTAGCATCTTTATTCTTGCCTGCGTGTTGATGTCACTTGGAATCCAACAGTTTGTGTGTTGTGATGTGATCTTGGCTGTCTTTTGTGTGAAGTGGCTTGACATACGTACGTTGTCTGTGTGTTGATGTCACCTGGAATCCCACAGTTTGTGTGTTGCGATGTGGCTGACAGCCTGTATGATCTTGTCTTTTGTGTGATGTGGCTTAACATTATGCAAGTTATCTGTGTGATGATTTTGATTCCACAATTAGAGTATATGGTAATGTGTCTTTGCGTCCTACATCTTTTCTGTCTTATAAGGTGACGTGGCTTGGCAACTTGATATTTGTTTATGTAATACTTGTTTTGAGATCCAACATCTTGTTTGTCTAGTGGTTGTGGTTTTGCATTCTACAGAATGTGTGTGGGGATGTTGTCAATACATTGATGTGGCCTGGTATTTGATATAGCTTTGCATCATATACCTTGTCAGTGTTCTGATGTGGCTGTATGCTAAATCTTGTCAGTAGAGTGATATCAGTTAGTATCTTATCTCTATCATATCTCTTTGGTATTGATCGGACTTGACAACCTAAAAGTTAGTTAGTGTGTTGATGTGGCATGGTATCCTATATCTCATCTGTTTTGTGATGTGACTTGGTATCCTATATCTCATCTGTTTCGCATGTGACTTGGTATCATATATCTCATCTGTTTTGTCATGTGACTTAGTATCCTATATCTCATCGGTTTTGTCATGTGACTTGGTATCCTATATCTCATCTGTTTTGTCATGTGACTCTGTATCCTATATTATGTCTGCACTGTATATATAAGTATATATAAGTAGGGACTACAAGATGGACCAAATGCTGTGCCACAAGATGAATAGCAATTCAAAACGTTTTCATATTAATATGGGATTTTCAATTTTATGGCTGACTATCAAAAGGTTCTTTGTATCTTGAGATTATGAAAATCATTTTCAACAAAGCTAGCTTCCGAATGCATTTGATAAAAGATCGATTTGCAGAAAGATTGACAAACAAGTTTGTGCATGCCTTATAATTTCTGAATAATTACTTTAAGACCTCAATGTTGTTTTTCAAAGGAAAACGCAAGGTTCGTTTGAATCATATAATGAAGCGTTGAATCATTTTTCAAACTTTCTTCTGCCACAAATGTAAAGGGGTCGTTGTGGGCTTCATTTGCATTGGAAACTGCGCAGTTTCCGCCGGCCCCGCTGCTGTGGTGAGTGTGAAAAGATGCGTGGTCTCCACCCTGGTCCGCCGTGACAAAGTCGCTTCCACTAATGGGCTCAGGTGAATGGGATATGCTGTGAAAACATATTGGCCAGGAGGAAAACAAATTGAGTTTTGCACGGGGGATGTGTCGTACAAGTGAACCGTGACGATATGGCAAGCACCTGGCAGCCAGCTATAACGCGGGACATCTGAACAGATCGACCACACGGAGTTACTGGGGTCAGAGTAGATAGAATATATAACTAAAATTACCAGGGTAGACACTTTAAGATGGGTATCGAAGGAATAGACTAGACACACAAACAACTAAGCAGAAGAAACAATTACAGATTAGGTTATGGCTGGATTAAAGTAAGTAACGAAATTTGAAAGACAGGGCTAAGATAAGACAAGATAGATCAATATACGGCTCGTAGAGCAGAGTAGACATACTAACACGGGACTGGTAGGGATATAGTAGACATACTAACATTTTACTTGTAGAGACAGAGTAGAGAGACCAACACTTGACTGGGAGGTACAGAGTAGACAGACCAACACGGGACTGGTAGAGACAGAGTAGCCAGACTAACACTAGACTGAAAGGGACAGAGTATACGGACCAACACAGGACTGGTAGAGACAGAGTAGACAGACTAACGCTAGACTGAAAGGGACAGAGTAGACAGACTAACACTAGACTGAAAGGAACAGAGTAGACAGACTAACACAAGCCTGATAGGGGCAGATTAGACAGACAAACGTTTGACTTGTAGAGATAAAGTAGACAGACCAACACTAGACTGGAAGGGAAAGAATAGACAGGCTAACACGTGACTGGAAGGGTCAGAGTAGACAGACTAACACTAGACTGGTAGAGACAGAATAGACAGACTAACACGTGACTGGAAGGAACAGAATAGACAAACTTACACATGACTGGTAGGGACAGAGTAGACAGACTAACACGTGACTGGAAGGAACAGAATAAACAAACTTACACGTGACTGGTAGGGACAGAGTAGACAGACTAACACTGGACTGGAAGGGACAGAGTAGACAGACTAACACGTGACTGGTAGAGACAGAGTAGACAGACTAACACGTGACTGGTAGGGACAGAGTAGACAGACTAACACGTGACTGGTAGGGACAGAGACAAGCAGGACCGTATCAGTTTCCTGAATGGTTTCAGATCGGGTAGAAGAATAGTCCCACTCGTTTTGATAAAGTCGTATGACTAACACGTGACTGGTAGAGGCAGAGTAGACAGACCAACACTAGACTGGAAGGAACAGAATAGACAGACTAACACGTGACTGGAAGGGACAGAGTAGACAGAATAACACTAGACTGGTAGAGACAGAATAGACAGACTAACACGTGACTGGTAGAGACAGAGTAGACAAACGAGTGGTAGAGACAGAGTAAACTGACTAACAATTGAATGGTAGCGACAGAGTAGACAGACTAACACTTGACTGGTAGGGACAGAGTAGATAGACCAACACGTATTTGGTAGGGACACAGTAGACAGAGGACTGGTAGGGTAAGTGTAAACAGCGAGACAAGCAGGACCTATCAGTTTCCTGAATGGTTTAAGCTCGGGTAGAAGAATATTCCCACTCGTTTTGATTAAGTCGTATGACACACTGCCTCTGGTTATGTTACCTTTCAAGCCACAATTACAAAGTACTTAAACTTGTGGGTGTTGAGGAGGCAGACAGCGGGACACTTGGTAAGAGCATTGCTGGCTGAACGGTTGTGAGCTTTGCCTTTGTGCAAGCCACTGCTTTCGTACACCAACAATGACGACGACGATGATGATGATGGTTATGATGATGATGATGATGGTTATGATGATGATGGTGGTGGTAGTGATGATGATGATGATGATGATGATGATGGTGGTGGTGGTGGTGGTGGTGATGATGATGATGATGATGGTGGTGGTAGTGATGATGATGATGATGATGATGGTGGTGGTAATGGTGGTGGTGGTGGTTGTGGTGATGCTGATGATGATGATGATGATGGTGGTGGTGATGATGATGATGATGAAATATTGTGATGATGATTATGAGGATCAAATTTGATGATGATGATGAAGTAATGGGTCAGACATCAAATATAAACATTACAGAATGTTAACCAACCACTTAATTTCCCAGCGCATCTACCGTACATAACGCTGGTTTGCAAAACTGCTTTTACATACTTAATAACTTTAATTTCTTGATTTATTATGTTTCAAAATAGAGTTTTTAAATTTCAGACGTTATTTTATTTTTATTATCTACCAAAAGTGGATATGAGTTATCAAAATGCTTTTTAATTTTGGTGCGTCGTATGCAAAATAAAGAAAAGAATGAACTATTTACGAGGAAATATACCTTTCAGACTATGAATGACGTCCGAGGAATCGTAGAAATTTTGGAGCAACACAATCATCGAATTTTCAAATGCCTTGATTTATTAATAATATTTTTAACATGTGTGACAAATTCAGGAATAATCAAGGCGTTTAATAGCTAGAACCCAGTGAGGAGAATTGTCTGTAGGTGCTTGTGGTCTGTTGGTCCTGGTAGGACACCTGCATTGGTGTCTATGATCCGTCTCGGAGGCGGCCACCAGCTTGATGTGTCTGTCTCCCCTCCCTCCCAGTCTCTCGCAGCCATGTGGACAGATGAACAGACACACATGCACACTTCAGCTGCATCGCACATTAAATCAGCTAGACAGTGAGGGGCCGGAGCTTGCTCTGTCTCCAGTCCGTCTGTCCAGCCTGCACGCTTGCAAAAATGTCCATAGTTCGCCCAATGAATCACGTCTAGAGATTTCACAAAGGAAATCAAATCTAATCCCGTTATAATGCTTCCATTGTGGGTGTAGGCTTTTGTAAATGGCGCGGTGCAAAAACTGAATTGTTTAAAGAATTAATTTAAGAAATCGAGTCATTGTAAACTGCAAGTTAACTGTGGTAGCAAGCAGAACTGAGACAAAAATCAAAGAACAGTTAAAAAACAACCTCAGCTGCTTATTTTTTAAAGGTATTTTACAGCATTTACGTGGAATTAAATCAGGTAACGCTCCGCGATAAAGCATGAAAGATAAAAATCCAGCGTGCTAGTAGTTCAGGCATTTGAATTTCGCGCCATTTGTACTCCCTGCTAGGCTATTGAGAAGTAGGGAGTGGGAAGGGGGATGGCGGATGGGACAACGGACAAGGCATAGGCTCATGTAGCTTGTTCCTCTGCACTAAGCCCCGATTTCGAATAAAAGGATCGTTTTTGATGAAGATAACTCTCACAGATTTCTATACTTTTCATTTTTCTACAAAAAGAGATGAGATACAACAGTATCCTTCAAAAGTTGACAGATGTATTCCATTGAATTAATCTTTGAACTGTAGCCAATGATACTCTCTCACGTGAAATCGTCGTCACATCAATACTGGGACCTTCACCTCACCTCACCTTCAAGAAAAAACATATTTTATTACAGTGTCAAATGCTGTAATACACTTTAAAATTACATGATAAACTCAGCATTCGGCCAGGTGGCCTATAAGACACTCAATACATTTAGGTTAAACGAAAAGATAAATAGACATACATTTCTTAAATTCGGTTGAAAAAAGACAAAACATGGACATATACATGCAAGGACACACGCACCCACATACGTACACATCCGCACACACACATAATCACACGTACATACAAGTACATACAACGATACATAAAACGATACATGCATTCATACATGCATGCATGCATGCATGCATACATACATACATACATACATACATACATACATACATACATATACACAAACATACATACATACATACATACATACATACTGGCATGCATACATACATACATACATACATGTATAGATAGATGTATGTATGTATATACTCAGTGAGTGCACTGATACAGTCTACTCAATGGACCGTACGCTACCTCGTCACTTTACACCACTGAAAAGTCTACTCAGTTGTCTTTTTCAATATAACTTTCAATACTACATTAATGGGACGTTACAAAGACTTGTCAAGTCTCCACACTGCTCTCGTTATCCCTTACACAGTCAACTCACACTACTGATACTACATACTCATTGGTCTCCACACTACTGATACTTCATACTCATTGGTCTCCACACTACTGATACTTCATACTCACTGATCTCACACTACTGATACTTCATACTCACTGGTCTCTACACTTCTGATACTACATATTCATTGGTCTCTACACTACTGATACTATAAACTCACTAATCTCGACAATCCTGATACTATATGATTAATGGCCTCTTCACTACTGATACTATATTATCACTGGTCTATACACTACGATTACTATATACTCACTACTCGCCACAATACTGTAACTATATTCTTAATTGCCTCCACATTTATGATACAATATATCATGATACTATAAACTCGCATGTCTCCACACTACTGATACAGTTTACTAACTGGTCTCTACACTACTGATACAGTTTACTAACTGGTCTCTACACTACTGATACAGTTTACTAACTGGTCTCTACACTACTGATACTTCATACTTAGTGGTCTCTACACTACTGATACTTCATACTCACTGGTCTCTACAATACTGATACAGTTTACTAACTGGTCTCTACACTACTGATACTTCATACTTAGTGGTCTCTACACTACTGATACTTCATACTTAGTGGTCTCTACACTACTGATACTTCATACTTAGTGGTCTCTACACTACTGATACTTCATACTTAGTGGTCTCTACACTACTGATACTTCATACTTAGTGGTCTCTACACTACTGATACAGTTTACTAACTGGTCTCTACACTACTGATACAGTTTACTAACTGGTCTCTACACTACTGATACAGTTTACTAACTGGTCTCTACACTACTGATACTTCATACTTAGTGGTCTCTACACTACTGATACAGTTTACTAACTGGTCTCTACACTACTGATACTTCATACTTAGTGGTCTCTACACTACTGATACTTCATACTTAGTGGTCTCTACACTACTGATACTTCATACTTAGTGGTCTCTACACTACTGATACTTCATACTTAGTGGTCTCTACACTACTGATACTTCATACTTAGTGGTCTCTACACTACTGATACAGTTTACTAACTGGTCTCTATACTACTGATACTTAATACTCACTGGTCTCTACACTACTGATACTTCATACTTAGTGGTCTCTACACTACTGATACAGTTTACTAACTGGTCTCTACACTACTGATACTTCATACTTAGTGGTCTCTACACTACTGATACAGTTTACTAACTGGTCTCTACACTACTGATACTTAATACTCACTGGTCTCTACACTACTGATACAGTTTACTAACTGGTCTCTACACTACTGATACTTAATACTCACTGGTCTCTACACTACTGATACAGTTTACTAACTGGTCTCTACACTACTGATACTTCATACTTAGTGGTCTCTACACTACTGATACAGTTTACTAACTGGTCTCTACACTACTGATACTTAATACTCACTGGTCTCTACACTACTGATACAGTTTACTAACTGGTCTCTACACTACTGATACTTCATACTCACTGGTCTCTACACTACTGATACAGTTTACTAACTGGTCTCTACACTACTGATACTTAATACTCACTGGTCTCTACACTACTGATACTTCATACTTAGTGGTCTCTACACTACTGATACAGTTTACTAACTGGTCTCTACACTACTGATACAGTTTACTAACTGGTCTCTACACTACTGATACTTCATACTCACTGGTCTCTACACTACTGATACAGTTTACTAACTGGTCTCTACACTACTGATACAGTTTACTAACTGGTCTCTACACTACTGATACTTCATACTCACTGGTCTCTACACTACTGATACAGTTTACTAACTGGTCTCTACACTACTGATACATTTTACTAACTGGTCTCTACACTACTGATACAGTTTACTAACTGGTCTCTACACTACTGATACTTCATACTCACTGGTCTCTACACTACTGATACAGTTTACTAACTGGTCTCTACACTACTGATACTTAATACTCACTGGTCTCTACACTACTGATACTTCATACTCACTGGTCTCTACACTACTGATACAGTTTACTAACTGGTCTCTACACTACTGATACAGTTTACTAACTGGTCTCTACACTACTGATACAGTTTACTAACTGGTCTCTACACTACTGATACTTCATACTCACTGGTCTCTACACTACTGATACAGTTTACTCACTGGTCTCTACACTACTGATACAGTTTACTAACTGGTCTCTATACTACTGATACTTAATACTCACTGGTCTCTACACTACTGATACAGTTTACTAACTGGTCTCTACACTACTGATACTTAATACTAACTGGTCTCTACACTACTGATACTTCATACTCACTGGTCTCTACACTACTGATACAGTTTACTAACTGGTCTCTACACTACTGATACTTCATACTCACTGGTCTCTACACTACTGATACTTCATACTCACTAGTCTCTACACTACTGATACTACATATTTACTGGTCTCTACACTACTGCTTCTACATACTTATTTATCTCTACTCAACTGATACTATAAACGTATCGGTCTCCACACTACAGAAACTACATACTCACCCGCCTCTTAAGTACTACTACATACACACCTGTATCACTGCTGATACTATTAACTTACTGGTCTATACACTACTGATACTATAACCTCACTGGTCTCCACACTACTGATACTATAACCTCACTGGTCTATACACTACTGATACTACATACTCACCTGTTTCCACACTACTGATACTATAACCTCACTGGTCTATACACTACTGATACTATAACCTCACTGGTCTATACACTACTGATACTATAACCTCACTGGTCTATACACTACTGATACTATAACCTCACTGGTCTATACACTACTGATACTATAACCTCACTGGTCTATACACTACTGATACTATAACCTCACTGGTCTATACACTACTGATACTATAACCTCACTGGTCTATACACTACTGATACTATAACCTCACTGGTCTATACACTACTGATACTATAACCTCACTGGTCTCCACACTACTGATACTATAACCTCACTGGTCTATACACTACTGATACTATAACCTCACTGGTCTATACACTACTGATACTATAACCTCACTGGTCTATACACTACTGATACTATAACCTCACTGGTCTCCACACTACTGATACTATAACCTCACTGGTCTATACACTACTGATACTATAAATTCCCTGGTCTCTACACTACTGATACACTCACTGGTCTCCACACTACTGACACTATATAATCACTGGTCTATACACTACTGATACTATAACCTCACTGGTCTATACACTACTGATACTATAACCTCACTGGTCTATACACTGCTGTTACTATAACCTCACTGGTCTATACACTACTGATACTATAACCTCACTGGTCTATACACTACTGATACTATAACCTCACTGGTCTCCACACTACTGATACTATAACCTCACTGGTCTATACACTACTGATACTATAACCTCACTGGTCTATACACTACTGATACTATAACCTCACTGGTCTCTACACTACTGATACTATAACCTCACTGGTCTATACACTGCTGATACTATAACCTCGCTGGTCTATACACTACTGATACTATAAACTCACTGGTCTCCTCACTACTGATACTATATATTCACTGGTCTATACACTGCTGATACTGGAAACTCTTTGGTTCTGATACTACATACGAACTGTCTCACTATTTTAATCACTGGTCCATACATTACTGATAAACACTATAAACTCAACTGTCTATACACTACTCATACAATATACTCACGACACTACTGATACAACATTCTCATCTGTCACCACACTACTGATACTCTTCACTACTGTTACAGTTTAATCACTGGCATCAACGCTACTGATACTATATACTCACTGGCATCAACGCTACTGATACTATATACTCACTGACATCAACGCTACTGATACTATATACTCACTGACATCAACGCTACTGATACTATATACTCACTGGCATCAACGCTACTAATACTATATACTCACTGGCATCAACGCTTCTGATACTATATACTCACTGGCATCAACGCTACTGATACTATATACTCACTGGTATACTACTGATAATGTATTCACTCTGTACATTAGTGAGAAGTCTACATTTACTGTTGGGTCTGTCCATCACTGATTGGTCTAATCACTGATGTGTCCATCACTGATTGGTCTAATCACTGATTGGTCTAATCACTGATTGGTCTAATCACTGATCTGTCCATCACTGATTTGTTTAATCAACTCGTGTCTACAATTCTGAAAAATGGACAAACTCGTCTCTTCATTTCTGACAACTCTACTAACTAATCTAATGTAGACGATCAGTGAAATAGCGTCACAATGCTTCTGTCAAGCGACATTGTCAAAGCTACAACTAAATGCATGTTTAAAAATCGCTCCAAAAAACCGTGCTTTTCAACCACAATGAGCCTTTAATGTTCGGTTGAACCACCTTTTGATATCCACGTCAGTAAACTTAAAAAAGAATGAAACAATTCTCAGAAAATCAAAATTTTCTAAGTAACCACTTCTTTAGTCGTGTTTGTTATGTTTCCAACGGTATTTTCAATACGCTATATGAAGGGGCTGTAAAGAAAATTCAATAACAGCATGTGGATTTACACAACGCACCGGGAAATTACGCAAACACATCGCAAGTGTCGAGATATTGCAGCCTGACAATGCAACTTTAAGCGGGGGTGCATAGACTGCGTATAGTGGAGGCATACTGATTTCAATGCACTTCGCGTATTACAGATTGAATCTTCATTGCTCCAGCTCGCGTCGTTGCGTATAATGCAAGGCGTGTACTTTACGCCATTTTAATAACTTGCTCCCAGCAGAAATCATACAATAACTTAAAAAGTGTAGGTTAAAATATTCACCTAAATCCAAGCAAAAATTAAAATGGACTCTAAAAATTCATTTAAATGTGCTGAATTTTTTTTTAATTCTGTCAGAACTTATTGAACTTGACTATTATATGCTTGAATGAGACAGGATTTAGGTCACAGTGATATTCCTATCACCATAGATAATAGACTCCACTAACAACAATATTATTTACTCATTATTCTTGAACTGGACATGAAAAATTTAAATAGATTATGACATTGAAACAACTCTATGCTGATATTCACTACAGCGACTTCTCAAAGCTTCTCTACTCTACCACAGGAGCAGTACGACTGTCTGTCGATATCGGAAGTGAAAAACGCAAACAGCAGAATTACCGGACCGTCGGTTAAGGCAATTCTAGCCCCTATAAAGGCATAGGTTCTGACAAATGGAAATGGAATTGACTTTAAATAAAATAAATAAGATAAACACACGGGTGGTTGGGTATTGGGTCCACGGATTAACTACACTACAATGCGGCTTGGTTACTCTTGAGCAAATTGCTGGGTTTCTGGACGAACTTTCAACCGGTTGGTCTGTTGATCGGTATTGTCCGGCGACTAGTGCTTATCCGGTACCATTGTTTCCGGTGAATGGCAACCCCGGATGATTGTGCGCCTCTCCTCGACACTTCAACAAATCAACAACATTCATCGTGTCCAATATTTAGTTGCGTGAAAAGCCAAGTTCTTCTCGATCATTGACTCCTGTGAATGGGTGGGTGCCGAGTTCCGACCCGGGCAGGACTGGGTGCAAGAGATGAGATGAGAGCGAGGAAGAAAGACCTTGTCTCAGTCCTTTCTCGGGATGGTGTTCCAGCTTTCTGTCCGTCCGTCTCTCTGTCTCTTTGCCAAGGGACTGAGTGCAGGAAGGGAGAGCGAGGAAGGGTTTGGGAAGAAAGACCATGGACTCAGTTGTCTCTCGGGATGGTGTATGTATCCGTCTTTCTGTCTTCCTGTCCGTTTGTCTTTCTGTCTCTTTGGAACCCGGTTCTCGCTCTGCACCGCCTCAACCAATAGACAGAAGGTGTAACCACCAATTTCTCTTAACTTTTGTATGGTGGTGAAATTGGCTAAACCAGATGCGGAAATGAACTCGATGAACTGCGAGAAATTAATAAATGTGTTTTATCTAAACTGCCTGAGAGACGATCTAAGAGGCTGGTACAAATATGAAAAGTTTCTATGGATTTTGAATTGTTTTCTTAAACAGTAGCGACTAGGTGTAGGTCTTTACACCGTTATAAACCTTTATTAAAAGGCACCATAGCACTTTTTCCTAGGAAATAGAGTAATCTTAGGAAAAGAAAAGTAAATGTTGCCAACTGCAAGGAAATCTTTAGATCTTTAGACTCTTTAAATAATGTACCAAATTCAGTTAAACTCCACGAATCGATTTGCTTAAATAAACTATTCAAAGGTGTTCACACTAAAATGGCCGCTAGAAATTTTCGCTTGGTACGTGAAAATCTCTTCAACGAATACGGATAATCGCGTTGAGTAAGGGGATGTTTGACCTTCAAGAGATAAATCACTTTGCATTTACTTATTATGTGCTGAAATTAGGAGGATAAGAGCATTTAAAAGAGTGATAAGCCTACAGTGTGTTGCTGTTAAATAAAGAAGTTGTATATCCTTTATCCATAAATGTTTGTCATATTCTATTTGCTTGGTGTAAACAACACCGTTATCGTGGGTGTTACATGGTCGTGACCCACTGATAACTTAAAACATATTAAGCGATATCGATCGATATAAAAAAAACACTGGCAAAAATGTCAATCTAAACCCGCTGTCAAATGAGGAATCAGTCGGCAACTGAAGTCGTATCCTGTAATTGATTCCTAGCTGTTCATTGTTTGACAATACAAGTTCAATTAACACCAGACTAGGGCTAAATGTGGTAAGATTTCGGTCTTAAAGAGTCAATCCTAGCAGTTATTCATCGAATCAGGAAAATGTTAATAACTTCATCAACTTTGCAATCAGCAGATTAAAATGTCTCTCAATCGACCAAACCCCTTCGTTCAGTAGTCCCGGTACGGTAAACCTGTACACAAACATTGGTTTCAATTGAAACCGAAATTCGATCCCAGGGCAGATATGAGTCAATTGAGGGTGGTTTGTCCAGGAAAAGCATGGATTTGCTCTCCGAATCAGAATCAATACCGGAATAACCACCTTGTAATACATACTGCTTTAACACTTCTCAGACGGTGCTTCACTTTCTGACTGGTAAATCCGAGTGCGTGTCAACAGCGCTACTCACATACACGTGATTGATAGCAAAGTTTCGAATTCAACGCCCCAATATCAAGGGCTAAGTTGAAAAAAGAAATAATCTTCGCGGTATTTTGTGAAACGAAACACTTTATATATGTTCAAAACGGATGAAATTAATATATTATATACTTAGCAGTGAAATATATGATTATACAGTTAAAAGATTTTTTAACAAAAAAAGTAAATTGTGATATTTTCATTGCAGTGACTCAAAAGAAGTGGCAATCTCATTTTCCATCTCCAGTGGATTGGATGCATGATATTACACGAAAGCGATTAAATACTCTCTATGTCTTTATATACTAATATTCTAACATGAAAATGAAATATCTTTTGTGAGTTTTTCTTAATTTTCAGGTTATATTACATAGATTAATAAATACATATTTTAGGCCATTGTCTCAAAGCATGGAGTGATATGAAATAATATGATATGATTCAATATTTCAGTGACTACTGTACGACAATATTCAAATCGAAAATGCGGAACACTATCCACACATATTTCATTCATTAAATTCAGTTAAAAAAGTATATTGATTGAACTTCTCTTCAGAGTACGTATTTGAAGAGGACTTAATGTTTTTGTCATTGAAGTAAAATCGCTAAGTCCACAGTAGCTAAAATATGTTGGGCCTTTTTCTCTCCTAGTAAAGTTAAATATTTTACCATCACTAATCAAAGCTTAAATTATAGATTTCAGTGTCACTTTATTTTTCAGCGTACCACCGTAGTTCTTTTTGAGGGTATCTACGTTCAAAGTTTTCGACGTAATAAAACATTTTCCTGACGTAATGATTCAACATTATGGCGTCAAATTGATGCAACTTGAGATCGTGCAACATAAAAAGATCCTATTTTGTCATAATTACAAAAATTAATAGGATTATCATTTGATTTTAACAATATTGATGACATATATATCGGGAATAAAAATTGTGTTACGCGAACCATTAACGAAAATTATGCACATGTTTAATTCCAATATTGATGATGCATGAATCACAAGAGGAAAACACTTTTTAAATTAAAATGGATATCTGTCAAATCCTGACAAATGCCATTTAAGGCATATCCGGAGAGGTATAAAAAAATTCTCGTGGCTTTTTCTTAATCGACAGACGTTTTGGACCTGAATTCGTCATTTTGTGTGTGTGTTCCGATTAAGTTAGACACAACCAACGTGTTATTCGATATAATGCAGTAGTCGACTGTCCATTTTGTTTGCCTCATTTGTCTCAAGGAAGTTTCAACAAGATGTGTAATCGAACTTCTTAAATGCCACTTGAAGATGATGCGTCGTCTGTTATCCAATCCTGAAATAAAAGGAAAAACTCAAGCAAACATTTGAAAGAAATAAAATTTTAGAAGCTCCTTTTCATCTGATCATTTCATTATACATGATTTTCATTTATTGGGGAAATTTTCTAAACGTTAGTCTCAAAGACAAAGAATTTTTAAGGGTAGAAATTTTTATTTTACAAAGGTTGAATAATAAAGGAGAGAACCCACTTCCTTGTTGTACCCCAACACTGTAAACAAAAAATCGGACAGAAACAAAAGGGTCAGTGCTGTCATCTTCCTGGTTGCGAGCTGCTTATCAGATGAATATCATCGGTAATATACGATGGGGTTGTTTAACAACAAACGTATGATATTCAGCTGTTTGAATGAGACGCGCACCTGCTGGCTGTGAGCGATACGGGGATGTGCTCCGTTTTCCTGGCTATCTCAACACTCGTGTGTTGATTTATGTTGGAAACAAACCCGTGTAAAGAGTAGTAGCACCTACATGACACCTAACAGAACCCAGATTGTCCGTGTTGGTCGCCTTCAGCTCTCTCATGTAGTCACAAGTCGCGTGTCACCTGGATTATACCTTGTCTTCAGTTAAAGATATTGACATATGATCAGTCGTAGATGTACCTTGGCTGTTCTCAGTACACTTAGTAAACTTTGCTGCAGCACTTCTTCCATAGAAATAGAATTTGGTAGATATCCTCGCAGAATAGATATCCTCTACTCGTAATTAAGGAGTATGTAAATTTTGTTGTAGTTATAACATTGAGGATGAACTCAGATTTAAGATTTGAATTCTGGAAATTCGTTTCATCTGCTTATCACTCCTTTGACCAGACCCGACCAATGCATCGCTGTTGGCCAAGCATTAGATTCTCAATCCACTGACTCCATTAACTTGTAATATGTACAAGAGGAGGTTGCCTTAACCTTTTGATAATTTATATCCGTCCGTTTTGTCTTATATCCAATGAATTATTTTGTTTCGATATCAGATATTGTATTAAGGTATCCCATTGGCCTATAGTCGGGTGTTTTATGTTTTACATGCAGTGATTTATGCCCTCTTATGTTATATCATACTATATATGTACTACTAGTAAAAACTGAATTAAACTACATTTCTTCTTCATCTCCTGCTTCTTCTTCTTCTTATAAACGTTTGGTTTACATATTTGAGAAGAGCCTCAGTGAAATGTCGTTTGTCTCGAATCCAGACACGCTTTTAAAGAAGTTATGTTTCGAGCCAGGGCTAAATTAAGGTCAGTCTGTAGGTAAGAGGAGACACAGGTTAGTGAAACATCAAACTGACACTCGAAACAAAGGCTTTATATCTATTGTATGGTTGTGCAAAAACATCCGGTGTGTCTGTCGGGTAGGTGAAGTAACATTGCGGCGACCACCTGGCTCGCCACCCGATACCCCTATTTCCCCTTCCAGATTAGCCCCATCTCTTTCTTATTCTTACAAATCCAGATAAATATTGTGCTGGCCCAATATGTAAGTCTGTACATATCAAATGGACCCTTCTTGACCACTGTAGGATTGGCACTGACAGGCGTGACAAATGACCAGGAAAGATAGATACGATGATTAAGAACAACGGAAATTGATACGTGTGTTTTCACAAAGCGACAAAACACAGCTTACACCGGAGCCTACACTTCCTAAACATAGATATGAACCTAAATCGTCGACTACGATATCTATTGTAAACCGCGACAACTACTGAATAAACATGCCACAACAATGACATCTGATGACAACAACCATGATATCCATTGAAATCAACAATGACATCTGCTGACAACCATGACGTCTACTGACAACAACCATGACATCGTCTGACAACAACCATGACATCTACTGAGAACAACCAAGACGTCTATTGACAACAACCATGACATCGTCTGACAACAACCATGACGTCTACTGACAACAACCATGACGTCTACTGAAAACAACCATGACATCTACTGACAACAACCATGACGTATACTGACAACAACCATGACGTCTACTGACAACAACCATGACGTCTACTGACAACAACCATGACATCTACTGACAACAAACATGACGTCTACTAACAACAAACATGACGTTTACTTTCAAGTATGACATCTACTGACGGCAATGAAATCGATTTACCTATGTTGATATGGTGCCTCGAGAGCTGTAAAGCCTGAAATTTCGATTTCCGGTCCCTCATTTTGTTTTTGTTGAAATACCAGAAATGTGATTGCTGTACGGCAATTTATTTTACAATCTAATACACATTTAGAAATATGTGTTGCCAGAATATCCATTAATTAATAAATGAGTTATGATAAGATTGAGCAGCAACGCCTTTTTATGTTGAAGTGAGACTTTCTACTCGTAGCGTCAAATATGGCTTCGTGTTCAATGTGTGATTTTTTTTAATGAACGTGCACTATTCTTTGTCAAAATGCCAAATCTAGTGTAACCAAGATGTAAAATTACCCTCAGTGATTTAAAACATATTTTCTATACCTATATCATTATAATTATTTGTTTTAATCATATACTAATAGCATGGACAGGAATATCACCGTTTCCACAATAATACTACTGAATTAATTTTTTTAAATCAACAGCCATTTTGCAGAAATTGCTAACACGCTTCTTAAAAACACTGATCATCATATCCATGTCAATTAATTTATTGGCGACTTTCGACTTTTAAAAAGATATTAATAAAAAAAAACATTTGACATAACAGACGGATATAGCGGTACACGTACAACCTGCATATAGGTCGTCTAGTATAACGTTAATCAGTCGACACATCTACAGTTCTTTACGGGTTCGAGTTCCAGTGACTGATGGCCCCGGGGATGTACATTTCACCTCCATCAATCACATGCACGTGCTCAGCATTGTTCACGCAATCAACATGAAGCGGAATCAAGGTAGAGGCAAACCCGACACTTCCCAACCGGCCGGTTCGCATCACCGCACATGCGGGACCACCTGGTCGGTTCGTATTGGGTGAACAGTGGTTTCCAACGCGGATGTTCGCTATCTCTGAAATAAACCAAGGGACTTAATGGTATCGGCAAAGTACAATGCCGGATCCAGTATCAATATATTAAAGACTTTAAAAGTGCAATGGTTTAAAATTGCGTAGAGTGTGACTAACTTTACACTTATTTCCAATTATATTAGGATATTGGCTTGAAGAAACCCGGCCGTTATGTACCAATCTATCTGAGTTTCTAAAAATACTTATTGTTTAAAAAACTATTTTTTTTCACTTTTGTACATTTAATCCATAATTATTCATAAAAAAATTAAATGCACAAACTTTCAATTATACAAAGGCATTTAAATTGTGATTTATGAGAGACTAAAAACAAACACATTGATTGATTTAAATCATGAACCTTTAGTGACGTCAATCTATTGTGCGTGGAGATCATTGCATATCTTAATATATATATCTGCCTCAAAGGACAAGGTAGTATAATAATATGTCCATCGGATACAGATCATCAACACAATAACCGTCATGTGATGACACATCCTTTTCAATTAAGTATTTCTCTACAATGAAATGGTTTTAGGTTTAAGTCAAAGTGTATACCAACACATTTTAACTTCAATCCAATTTTTCAATTTTCTATCGTCAAAATTGTTTAAATGACATGCCGTCTCGAACCGTTATTTGTCATTCTTCCACACGCTGAACCCGGCGATTATACCACTGTACCCCAGCGGCAGATCTGCATTCTTACGTCTTTTGTAATCAAGTATTGCTTTTAAGTTTTAGGTCATTTTACAGTGGCTTCTGTGCATATTCTTCTTTCGTATGACTAGTAAATCAACATAATTATGAAAAGTTGACAGTTAAAAGAAAAAAAAATGAACGGGACGGATAGGTATTACTAAGAATAAAAGATGGATCTTAAATCGAGTCATCAAACCAAACATAAACCATGAACACGTAGCTTTGTCAATTTTGATATCTTCATAGTGCATTGCTGTAAATTGACAGTCATTCTTTATTACATTAATTTAATGCTGAAACTGATGTGAAAATCGCAGCTACCATTCTTGTGTTACAATGCTTAATACAATATCAATAACATGGGATCTTATTTCGGTAAAGATTCCAACTTTTGATATAAACATCATATCTTGTCAAGTATAATTTAGTTAATTTAGAAAATCAAAATTAAAAAAAACCCACTACTTTTAGTATCGACCGTAAGTTGTAGTCTGCTGAGTACAGTAATACAGTAATACAATAATACATAGTTCAGTATAATCTACTCTGAGTTCGTCATTGGATGTATCGTCCTCGACGCGGAGTAAAACATGAATAAATGGCTGGGACTCGAACGAATCAAAGTTGAAACTCCATACTGCAAGGAATATTTATAAAACAATCTTACAGTGACCATCGTGAGGTCTTGATCATCACAAAGATTGTTTGATGGTCGACACCTAAAGGCACATCATGATGTACTTATACCACATCTTATAACCTACGAGGGTTAATCATTTTGGGTTTCATATTTTTCATACGATGCCCTAGGGCAAAATATCACTTTTACTTTGCGACGTCACGTTTTAAACAATGCTTTGACAGTTCGACACAATCGTTGCTAGGTAAAAGTGATATGTGCACATGTGCTCATATTGAAAATATTTCACCGCTTATGATTAACCATATGGGTAATAAATAACAATATGACATGAAACCTATTCTGATTGGCAAAAGTTTACCAAAACGATATGAAACCTGTTCCTGTCAAATGAATGTAAACATGACATGAAAATTATTCTTGGTTGCCAAAGTATATTAAACGATATAAAACCTATTCTTGGTTGTCAAATGAATGTAAAAATGACATGAAAATTATTCTTGGTTGCCAAAGTATATAAAACGATATGAAACCTATTCTCGGTTGTCAAATGAATGTAAAAATGACATGAAAATTATTCTTGGTTGCCAAAGTATATAAAACGATATGAAACCTATTCTTGGTTGTCAAATGAATGTAAAAATGACATGAAACTTATTCATGGTTGCCAAAGTATTTAAAATGATATAAAACTTTTTCTTAATGCTGGACATATAGTCTATGCTTGAAGTCAAAGTAGTAAGTCAAAAGTATATCACATGATGTTAAACATTTTCTTGATTGTCAAAAATATCAAAATGATATGAAACATATCAATTATCTCATGACCACATTAAATCCATTCCGTTTGATAAATCATAACAAAATGACATTTAAATTTATGACGTCTCTGTGAGTGGGGGCGAGATATCCGGCTGTTGATGGCGACTCATCACCGGTTGTGTACTGTGTGGACTGACTGACTCCAACTATAAGATCCGGGACTCGGACAAACATACACACATCTGTCTACTGGCCGTGTTTTTCACAGAAATTACGTCATGCAACGTCATGCATCTGATTTTGGGCTGCCACAATTCTTTGAAGATGCGTTCAAAACTTGTGCAAATTTGACCATCAAAAGAAGTTAAGGAACATAATGAACCCCCCCCCCCCCCCCAGCCATCTTCACAACGACCAAGCCAACTGTGTCACCCCCACCCCTCCCTTCACTGCTTATTCATCGACTATTTGGCTCAATACACATTCGCATTGATTGAGGCAATACCATTAAGTATTGCGTTGAGTGGAGTCATCAGTGGTAGCAGGGCGAGCTAGACCAGTGAATCATGTTTTCACAGGCTATTTTTTCTCTATCTTTTTATGTTAAAGACGTTGGTAGTATACAAATTATTAGAAATTGAACAATTTAGCATACTATTTAGGAGGTGCTTCTCTATGATTTGTATCCCTAACATGTTTTCTTAGGGAATGTAGAAATTTGTCCTGTCATTTCCCCCCACTAATTAAAGTTTTTCCTGCTAAACCTAAGGTTAAGGGTTATGGGTTTCTTTGAAGTATTATTAGTGTTCAAATATACATTTGCATGTAAATGTGTTGCGTTTTGGAAATTAAATAAGTTTATCCAATATTGTCCAACGTAGGGCCTACATCGTTCAAATAAGCATATGAAATTTGAACCTGAAGCTGTTTCGGGATCGCATAAAGCATGGTATTGTTACGTTGTGAGTAATATTGCTGTATAATGAATCGCACATCGAATTGCAGAGACGATCAAGACACGTGTGTCCTCCTTGATGGTTCCTTAGGTATAAACGAGGTTTATCGTCAGGCCTTGGAACAGTCTCTCTGCGCTCTGGTTGGTGACACCGCTGTAGGTCTGGGTATTAAACTTTTTTGGTGATTTCATTTGATTTATGATAGCAAATTAAACTTTAAAACTCTAAACCCGGGCCATTGAAAGGCATTGTAATAGGTCGTCGAATGGAAAACATCAATCGGCATCTTTGCGTTATAGAGCAATGGTGTGGTTTCACTCTCGTCTAGAAGCAAACCATCTGGAAAAATAACTTATCTTAAGTACGGAGGAAATTAATCTAATTTCACTTGAAAACTCATCAATTGCAATAAATTTATTGTGTAAGTGTCCAATGATCAAGCATCTACAATGGTGTACGCTACTGAAAGAGCAATAATGAGTGAGTAATTTCAATTGTAATGTCATCAATTGCAATTTATTTCTTATGACATGAATGTAAGTGTCCATAGCTCGTTCAGCTACATTGGTATACGCTATAGAAAGTTCAGTAATGTGGAAGAGGTTAATGGCTGTTAATTACAGGTTAGTTACAGTTTCGAGGTGAAACGGGCCACGTGCAAGCCACTGGCCTCGTTAACGGACAATTCTAATGATTTGGCGGGATCAAGTTGATTTCACCCCGGTCTATTTTCTTAGCATGCTCTCGTTACGTTAATCTCTCACCCTTTCAGATTCTGAACTAGTGAAATTATACTTGTTGCTTGGTTAATACATGGAAAATATAAATATCACATAAGCCAGAAAGGACCGCTTGGCCTGTAGCCCTCCCTCGGTTTTCGTGCCATGCTCCGTTGATTTAAGTGCACGCCTTTTGTTAAACGCTTTTCTATTGGCTGCTAACTTCAAAGCGAAGCTTCACTTTATTATCTCCCGTCTTTTCTCCCCGCAGCGGCACGGCAGGGCAGCGGTGTTAAGAGTAGTGTTTGCTCTTAGTTAAATCTACGCTTGGATTTTATAACTCGGAGGAATCGCTTCTGCATTAATACCTCCGACCTGGGGATGAATTAGAAGGTGCGATAGCTGTGCGCAACCGTTAGCAATAAATACACAATAAAGCGACGCCGCCATGCTTGACATTGTTATGTTTGGGAACAATGGTGGGCCGTAATTGGTCAACTCTAACTGTCGTGCGACGAGTCTTTCTTTTTCTGGTCAGGGGGCTTTTATCGGGGTTGGTTAGTGGCCCGGATCTAACATCCATATGCTTAGTACCATAACACAAGGCAACATCAAAACTCCACGTAAAGAGCCTTGTGCGTCGTTTCCGGATCCATAAAGGTCTGTGATGCGTGTCATGTTGGGAATCTTCTCCGCATAAATCATAGTGTGAATGAAACAGGAACAAATTAATACAAAATGCAGGTTAATACACACAACGCAACATTGTGTAGTCATCACGCCCTACATAACAATATTATACCATCACTATGGCTCGGTAAAGAATGGAAAATACTACAACCGGAAGTGTAGCCATACAACTTCTTCCACTTTACGATCGCGGTGTCAAAAAGCGTAATATATATGTATATATTTTTGCAAAACAACCGTTCCTTATATAAGCTTAAAAGTTTTCAGTTTTGAATGTAGAATTCGTGCATTTACATTTTGTAAAGTATTTAATCCAATTTAGACGGATATTTGAAATATTACTTATGATACCAGCAAACAGAAAAGACAATGTCTTATACTTACTTTCAACTTAACTACATAGTTATAAACGCGTTTCCAATAAATCCATTTGAATAGTGTATCTGTGCCTCACGTGTCTGTTTGCGATCTGCTCCATACTTGTATGACATATCATCAAACATAACGATTTAGGTTGCTCGTGCTTTATTCAACAAGAAATGAACGTATTTTATACCACGGCTGATCTAAGAGTTCGAAGGGTAGAAACTTTGTCCCGTTTCACATGCGCCAGACACAAAAATACATACAAGTATTCATCTCTATTTATATTACATAAAAAAGTTACGACAAAGTCAGCCACCTTGGATCACCAGGATGCTGCTAAAAGCTAGCAGTAATTAGACAAGACAGACAAAATTTGTGTCACATGTTTATAGATTGGGTACAGTGAGAGTTTAAAAACATAAAATAATATACAAACACTAGGCCATATGGCCAATGAGATACACATTACATTGTTTATACAAGTTACGCATTAAAAGATTAAGATACAAGAAATATATATATATGATTATATATGTCCTTCTAACTCAAGTTCTAAAATATATGGCGATATGTTCCTGTGGTCATTTCTTTGTTTCTGTTTAAAGGGGCACAGAGTATGTTGTTGAGGTAAACATATTTCAGACTTCGTAAATAGTGTTATTTCATTGAGAAGTAGTGATTGTTTCTGAAAATTAACATATCAGTGCTCATAAGTTAAATGTAGTACCAATAAACAGGTTACAGTGGAGATATGTGATCGAAAACCGGACATCACGGAAACTACTACCTTAATTTGTAAAACATATTTACTGCAGACTCAACAACAAATATAGGTTGGTAGTGAATGATAGGTCATTTAACCAATAGACATGTGAATGGAACACTTAAAAAAGATTTCTTAACATGTATGTTGCCGTATTTCATCCCCAAATATCATAATGACATTTAAGTAATAAAAATGAAAGTTCAGGAAGGCAATTTGGCCTAAACTCAGATCATATGGTACTTTGGTTCTTATCAAAAGCATGTACAAAATTTATGAAACCAACTCTGTGTCACTTTAAGAACAAAGATCATTGTTTTTGGCAATTGTCTCTTTCTGTTATATGCTAATAAGCTTCAAGGTATGCTAGAACATCATTTCCTTAAATGCATAAGTATATTCTGAAATATTAATTTCAGGGAATTAATATTCGTTTGAATGTACATGTTTATTGCTGTCTCCAGCAACATGTTCAGTGAATACATGTACACGTATATCCCTCATGCGTAAATTGTCTTCAAACGTTGTGGGGCTCAAAGTATTTTGTATTCATAATAAATCCCTACAAGTGCCTATCACGCCAAATATCAACTTTAAGGGACAAAAACATTTGGTTTTGAGGTAAACATAGTAGTGACCCTTAACGTTTTTAAATGGAGTTACCATCGAAATAAACATACAAATTTAATTTTAATATTGAAATAATGTTATGCATTAAACGTTTTGAAATAAACATTTCCTTGTATGGCGTGCTGTCATTGTTAACATGTACGATAAACTGCAGTTTAAACTCACATAATTAACACAATATTAAACATGAAATTGATAATCATTTTACGTTCATTGCGCACGCCTGAAGTTAAACAAAAACAAATTATTTTTAAAAAATACAACAGAAGGATAAAACTGTGAAAAATCAATTTTTAAAAAATCGGAAATATTGATATTACATATGTGGATAATTCACCATTTTAAATTATTTTTTTCTCACTAAGCCAATAAACGACAGTTGCATCTGACATCGCACACCGGCTCATTAGTAGTTTTTGAATTGTAGTTTTTGGATGCATTTTTTCATCACTGATGAATATAATCAATTACTTAATTATTATTGGCTATCTTTAAATACACACCACATTTTCTTCATTTAAAAACGATGGTAGACGTATAAAATGTCATAACGTATTTCGTTAAATACTTCAAAAATAATCCTGTGTATAACTTTAGAAAATCAATACATAATTATTTCATCCGTAAAAAACACAAACCATATTGTGTATTGATGAAATTATGTAGGCTGCAAAAGTTCTGCAGCACGCCTCTGGTTTTATCAGTGAACAGTCCCCCGGCTTCTGATTGGTTGGTTTGCAAGCCCGGCAACAGGTCGGGAGTTAAATCGACTGCACCTGAAATGTGTTGCATCGAGCTTACCAATATAATATCTAAACAAAACAAGCAACGCTCTTTTAATGTTTGATTTGTATGCAAATCACCTCTCTATGAAGTTGAACGCTCGATATCTGAGTGAATAAATTCAGCGGGACCGAGTGTCGCATCGATATTCCGTTACCCTCTATATGACCCCGCACTATGGAACTCTTCAGTCAGTTCACGGTATTGAAAACATATATAAATGTTTCAACAATAAATTCGTCGACTACCCTTTTTAAAATCCTAAACAATTGTCTTCACTGGAATAAAGATACGACAATTGGACAGTAAATTTCGAAGAAATTGCAATCGCAGGGGGACCGTATTGTATGTTTCCAAGATCCGCCTGCCAATATTTGAAGGCACACGTAAAGATTAGGAGAATGTGAAAATGACAGATACCATTGGATGTGAAACGTAAAAAAATAAAAGATATACCTGTATACTTATGAACGTATTTACGAACAATCATGGATGTTTAATGTTCTCGGTATGGACAGGGTTGCGATTGGTTTGGAGATACAATTAGTAAAACTATATGTTCATATTGTAGCGGGTTCGTCTATTCTTAATGATAAATTATCTTTAACTGTGGGACAGCATCTCTATTCTCCATGATCGTGATGATCGCCGCTTGGTAAGTCATTCAACGTGTCCAGTGATATGACACATGCATTTCAACACAGATGAAGGTTCTCGATAAACAATGTGAATGGTATTCTCCTCCATTAACTATGATCATTGTCTTACTAAGGATAAATAATACTTGATCAGTATTTCGCAGATACTACCAAAACACGTGAAAAAATCACTGTTGATAATCTTTTATTCTAAAGTTTATGAACGAATTACTTAAATCGAACGCTTAATTAAATATGATGACAGCATCAAATGCAGCGAAAAGTGGGTTCGAACAGTGGCAAGAAATTGTTTGGGGCTGTTGTTTGAGGGATTGGGTGAATACGCCGTGAATAAGCCGTTAGATCCTGAAGGGGGAGAGGTTGGGCGTAATCTGTACGTTGAGCCGTTATATTCTACAGGAGTTGCAGGGGTATCGCTGTAAGGGGTGGGGGTAGGGTGGGGATGGATGAAGTGTCCAGCTGTTGCGGGTTAAGTATGACGTCACTGGTAACATTTTGCCTGAGGCAAATCGATCTCGGGGTAACACCACCTCTCTCTACTCGCACTCAAGGAAAAGTTATATCACTGCAATCTCCCTCCACCCGCAACGTAGGGCCACAACACTTTCTCTACACGCTCTTAGGGTAACGGTACGTTTCAACTATACTCCTCTCCTTTTCTCCCCCTCTCTCCTTGTGTCTCTGCCTCTGTTTGCATGTCTGTCTGTGTCTCCTTGTGTCTCTGTCTCTCTGTCAATCTATCTGGCCCTTTGTCTGTCTGTCACCTCTGTCAGTCTATCTCAGTATCTCTGTCGGTCACCTCTATCAGTCTGTCTCTGTCTCTGTGTCTCTGTCTGTCTGTCTGTCTCTGTCTGCCTGTCTGCCTCTCTCTCCTCGCTCTCTCTCTCTCTCTCTCTCTCTCTCTCTCTCTCTCTCTCTCTCTCTCTCTCTCTCTCTCTCTCAAGAGTTTAGTATACCACTGAATTTTGCTGATTATACGTATTCGTTTAACAAAGGCGACCAACTTTCATGGATTTTTCTGACAGCCTAAGTGCTGTGCAGATTAATCCGATAACGTAACAGATGTACCGTTCTGTATGGCCAATGGAAGCATGTTACCATGATACTAATTCATGATTATGAATTCAAGGTATTAATATGTTCAGTGACATAAATGTTAAGCGGCAGTGTGCAAAAGTTATATTTTGAATAAATTCATATTCATGATCCGGCATTATAGAATTGTTGATATTATGTTGTATTTTATGCTGCTTTCCTACATTTCCCTATACAACGTCAGTTCTAACTTTAACGAGAGATTTGTGCCGCATGTAGGGTCAACATTGTACAAACGACACAAATAGCCTGTACGTTTGTTATTCTCGATCTAAACATCCATCTAACCAACTAAATAGAATAAAGTTGGAAATATTACTCGTTAATTAATTTTGGAAACTTTAAAAAGAATTTTCGTTATTTAGGGACATTCCGATTTGGTCCGAAGTGACAAACATGTGAAATCTATAGAATGAGCTTCGATTGAAATTCAATTGCGATTTACCATACAACCTTTGCTACGATAGGCCTTGCCGCATTTCCCAAACTTTTCTGTGCTTGTCGTCCAGGCTGCTGCGATGGATCTCGATAGTCAAAAGAGAAATCATATGGGAATTGCAACTTTTTGCCGAAGAGGCGCTGCACTCAAACTCGCAGCAAGGTTTGAATTAGACAGTGATAGAGACTTTTGCAGTTAAAGCCATGCGGGGGAAGATGCATATTTTCTTACTTAAAGTGCAACCGCCCAATAGTTAATCTCTTAAAATGTCGCTCATTAAACCACGATTAATGTATGTATGATTTCTTTTAAAACAACATCAGAACATTTCATGCGTAAACGATAGCTAGGCCTTTAGTTAGGCCTTTGTCTTTAGCCGTATTCGCTATATCATATCTGAGCTGAGTGCACTTTGTATGATGTGACCTGGTCTTTTTGTCCTACTAAATACTCTTCAATTAAAAGCAAACCAGCGTATTTCATGATTTAAAATACACGTGCATCGTTACAGCCGTTCAGTGAACTACAGAATACATAGCGTATTCCATACGTGCATGTACACGTGCATTTTTAATTAACCGTTTATTGGTTGTTTTAAAAAACCTAACAGTTAAAGAGTGTGGAACGTATAATTACGAGAAGAATAAGGCAGAGAGGCTATTGAGAAGAAGATGCAGTCATATTTCTGTGTGGCGATGTTGTTGAATGCATGCGTGACGAGACATGCACACGAGCGTAACCGCGACCCCTATGTCATGACATTTAAAATAATACTTTTAACATGAATTGTTTTACTAGCATGTGTTGTATTATATGTTTTTGTCTGTGAGACTGAGAGTGGGTGTATTGTTTTTGGTCTTAAATTTGGTATGAATCAGTTTTGGGCCGAGAGTTTGTGCGCACGTGTGGGGGTCGGGAGTCGTGTGGGTACTGTCTGTGATTGTGTTTGAATGAAAGGTTGTGTCTGTGGGAGAGAGGGGCGAATGTATACTGTGTGAGACTGATTTTTTACTGATGCGTTTGTATATCGTGGTTTCTTATGAGTGCAGTAATGTATGGAGAGTGTATGTGGGGTGGGGTAAGAATGGGTAATGTGGTGAAAGGTGGTGCGAAATGTGATCAATGCAAATGTATTGTTGTATTTGTTATGAATTTGTAATTGTAATAGTATGTTTGTGTCTCGTAAGCCTTATGGCTGGGTGCTGACTTTTAACAGCTTTTTATATTGTGATATATATGTTCAGCATGTGACACATCAATAAAATATTCTTCTTCTTCTTCTTCTTCTTCTTCTGTCATCCGTAAAGAGGCCTTAATGGATACGTTAGCTCATATGGATCGCCATTCAAAACGCGCCCATTAGATATCTGCAAGAATCCAAGTATTTGCATACGCAGTCGCCTGTGTCGCTTGTGTCCGAGGACTGGGCGTATCATCCCCATCAACAGTGAAATGCTCATAGATTCTCTTCGTCTTCTTGTGTGTTGAATTTTCAAATCAGACTTCAATGTAGATAAAAAAATATCCCCTCCTCTTAGTCAATGATATGTGGATTAAAAATGGCTAATATCTGAAATCCCACTCAATGACAGCTTATTCATCGCAGATTTTTTATTCGGCTACATTGTAATCGTATATGGGTAAGCATTCTCATAATGGTATTACGTTAACCGTTGGCCGCTGCCTGTCCCATCATCTAATGATTATTTTTAATATGAGGTGAGGTGAGGTGAGGTGAGTTGGGGTTTGATGCCGCTTTCAAGAGTATTTCACTTATATCGCGGCTGGTAGTATTTTTGCAGGGAGAAAGCCCGCAACACCATTGTGACTATGCATTGCGGTGAAACCTGCGAGCATCGGCTGGAACTAGCGAACCATGTGTGGTACTGCGCTGAAATTCAGTGTTGCATTGCACCCAAACCTGACTGCGGGTAGAACAGTTCTCTACCGCAGACAAAGTTGCCGAGTCCCTGGCGGGATTCGAACACCGGGCCACTTGATCCGAAGCCGAACGCGCTAACCACTGCGCTATCCCGCCCCCTATTTTTAGTGTGGATGTGATACGTGAAACCTCGAGAAGTATCTCAGTAATGCTAATCCCTCACAGGTTTTACAATCTGTTTTAAGTTCTCGTAGTAGTAATATAATCTTAAAGGGGCATAGAGTATGTTGTTGAAGTCACGAATGGTGTTATTTGAGTAGTAGAAGTAGTGCTTGGTCCTGTATATCAGCATCAAGATGTTTATCAGTTTAGCATAGGGATAATAACAAGCCCTTAGTCGTGATTTGTGATCGAAAACCGGACAGTGGCGCACGCCAATGTCTCAAAATCGTAATTATGGAAACTTAACTGCAGCAGACACAAAGAAAAACATGATTGTCTAGAAGGTCATCTAACTATTGTTTATTTAAATGGGACAAAGTATGTTGACTTTCTTACATTGATATAGCTGTTTTCCAATTATCATTTAAAACAAGAAAATAATTTGAGCATTTTAAAAAAATATAAAAGTTTAGAGAGGCTAATCTTAATTCATGACATATGGTATTTTGAAACTTATTTAAGCCATATGAAAAATAATAGAACATAATCAAAATTTTAGTGAGAATATGCCTTACCATATATTAAGCACAGGTATTGTAAACTTGCTTCACATCCAGAATAGGCTAAGAAGCTCCTGTTTAATATTGAAAGATTTAAACTTATTTGATTCATAGAATTGTTTTCTGGGAAGATAAGAGGTCACCTTGCTTTCACGTTGTGAGATAGGGGTTATGAAAAGGGGGGTTGTTGGGGAGGGAGAGGATAGGAGGGGGGGGGGGGGGGGTGAAGAGAGAGAGGTGGAAAGAGGTGGGGGTTGGAAGGAGGTATGGGATGGGTGAGTTAGGGGGGTGGGGGTGGGGGTGGGGAGGGGAGAGGTTGTTAAGACGGAAATGAAACATCTACAAATCATCGTCGAGCTTAAAAGTGCCCACAACACGTGCACCCTGAACAAAATACACGTGTCAAAAACACTTCTTGAACCGTTGAACGCTCCATTAGCACTTGTTAGGAGCTTGCCCATTAATTACATCATTGTTTTAGCAACTTACTAACGAGCGACACGAGTTCTGCATGCTTGCAGGAAAGTGCAGGCACGACCCTTGATACAGGAAATATTGCCATTGTTCTACTCGACTTTAATGATAAATGTGTGGGTCCACCATGTTTATCGCGAATGTCTGGCCCGCTCTTTCGATAGTGTAAACTTAACATGGTGTATTACTTTTGTAAACAAATGGACACGTGGTAACATTGACAAAGATATAATAAAACACAGATGAAGTGTTTGGGCTTTATGAAATATATCTTAGATGACTCCGCACGCCAGTCATTCTAAATAGATAAAATGATGAAAATAGCATATACTAGAGGGAATTATTGTGGTTATATGTATATTGGATATATGATGGCTATAACCAAGTCGAGTGGTCGAGTGGGTAAGTTTTTAGTGCAGTCTATTGATGCCTGCTAAATGATACGACTCACCATAATGGACTCGACCCGAAAACAGGAGAGAATGTATTATTACAGATAGCGTGATCCATAAATAAAGCAAAAAAATGACAATTGTTTACTATCTTCATAGCATGTACTAATTATATTTGTATGAATTGAGAACCAAATGTTATTATCATCAATATCACTTTCGTCCGTCCCAAGCTAGTTCCTTTGCATTTTTTTAAATTCACCTTGAATAGAACAATGCCCGTTTATAGAATAGTTCACTTGTGTTGCAGATTCTATTTACATAGATAACTTCTCTTCTATAGATCACTCCACTTGAATAGAACAGTTCACTTGGACAGAACAGTTGGAACTGTCAATTTTAGTAGAACAATTCACTTGTATGGAACAGCCAGTATGTATAAAACAATTGTCTTGAATAGAGCAGTTCACTTGTTGAACTAATTCACTTGTATGAAACAAAACAATTCACAATAACAATTTACTTGTATAAAACAATTCACTTGTTGGAACAAAAGACTTGTATTAAACTGCCACTTGTATAACAAGTTACTTGTATACACCAATTTACTTGTATACGACAATTCACTTGTTGGAACAATTTACTTGTATGTAACAATTTACATGTATACAACAATTTACTTGTATACAACGATCCATTTGTTTACAACAATTTACTTGTAAACAACAATTCGCATGTTTACAAAAGTCAGCTTCTATGCAGGTAAGCATATCGCTGTTACAAAACGATTCCAGACGTAGCTATTATTTCCGCTTGGTATTATTCCATGTTCATCAGCACATCAGATCTTAAACGTTTTTCGTGTTGCCGCTACAATCGTTCTAACCTTGGTTCAGGTTTCAAAGATCTTTGTGTTCTTTTAACGCATTGGAAGTGACAAAAAAAACGATTTAAGAATAATTTCCCCATTAGTGTTAAAGGGGCGACCATCCATGACTGCTACCCGATCTTGCACCATAGGTCTCCTGTCTTCAACACCGTAACCGACTGCAGTTAACCCATCTCGCTTGTGCAATAACTTGGTTAGGCACCCTTGTCGAACCGATCATTTGAAACCTCGCTACTTGCTCAGCGTTTGCAAGAGCAGCTTAATGTCAACCGTCGACTGTCTGCAGTTCTTACAAAACAGTCACGAGCCAGACACATTCAATATGGTTTGTGGAAGCAAACCGCCATGTTGCTTTAACCTTTGTTAAGACAAAACGCAATTCCGAGGCCTACCACTGGTTCATAATTAGACGAAAATTGTATGTATGCTACATAAAGCCCTTTTTCAATGGTTTTTAATAAACAATGTCTCGATTCTGTATGTGAATCTGGCAAATTTACGATGTATTGAACGTTGAAAGAAACAATGTTGAGTACGCGTGTATGTTGCGAGGCGAATTATCCATTGCTCTTTTGCCAGGCTTTCGACTTCGCTTATTTCAACCGCTCCACGTGGCAAAACATATGCACGAACTGCACATTCTTCGCGCCAGCTATAGCGCAAGCGTGTCGACGCAACATGACTAGTCTAGGATGCGACGAGGGTAGTGGGAATGAAGTAGGCTGGGACGGTTAATGGAATACCCGGCTTTTCATTCGTGTCGTGTTAATGTACGCGCGCCAACTCACCACATCCTTAATTTGACTTTAATGAAACAGCACAAGGTCACTCCCTTCGAGATCGCAGCTCTTACCGTCGCAAGGTCATACACTGACATAAACATGCCCACCTGTTATCATAGTGACTTTTTTCTAAATGAATGTCGAATTTGTAAGATAAGTTCTTTTCAGGTTAAGAATATATAGTATGTGTCGATTTGAACACTCTGAATATATCAATTCATGAAAAATCAAAGCCAGTGCTTCACTTGATTTCGAATTACCTCCCTTTTTGAGTTATCTTAAAGTTCCAGGTGACTTTTAACATATAACAGCTATATTTGCGTAAATTGGACAGCAGATTGCTCTGACATGATCCCTAACACTCCTGAATCAAGTGTTGTTTCCCATCTTCCTCTCAAGGCACAACTCGGACATCGCTAATCACTGACTATTATAAGTCTTGCTGTATTTCCTAAACTTTCCTATACCAGGGCTCTCTTAAACCAAGTCAATCGTAACTCCATGTTATAGACATTGGTTTAAGGCACCCTTTGGACTAAGAGGGCTTTGTGAAGTTAGGACCAACTTTCCAGCATATTCTTGAACTTGATACTCTTATCAAAAACAAAGCGCGGATTGCGCAGTGGTTAGCGCGTTCGGCTATGGATCCAGAGGTCCGTGGTTCGAATCCCGCCAGGGGCTCGGTAATTCCGTCCACATTAGAGAACCGTTCTACACGCAGTCATTTTGAGTGCAATGCTACGCTGAAATTCAGTGCAGTACCACCCACGGTTCGCTAGTTCCAGCCGATTCTCGCAGGTTTCACCGCAATGCATAGCCACAATGATGTCGCGGGCTTTCTCCCTGCAATAACGCTAGCATCCACGATATAAGTGAAATACTCTTGAAAACGGCGTTAAACCCCATATAACCACACCATACCTCAAAAAACATAGAAAAGCTGTCCATTCATTATGGTAGAAGAGGGTGGAAATTCTATTAATTCTTGAGGAATAGAAGCCCTCTCTTCACCTGACCTTGATGTCATTCAGCAGGTAAGAATCGGTGAAGGCTATATGGTAATGTTCAATTGTATCCGACTAAAGTGTCTATACGTCTTTGTTTAAACGAGGTCCACGCTCGCAATTGTATGTAAGAGATGTCCTCATGCGCTCTGGAAATGATTGCGTGTTTTTCTTTTTCTGTCTTACACGTGATTGTAGATTTCCTTTTCGCTTTTACTGTTACTGTGTCGTAGATTATGTTTAGGATTTTATCTTTAAGATTAAATGAGGGTTTTCAGATTCCATTTAAAAGCAGGGAAACTTTTATAGCCTATCTTTGTTCCATCCGGATGAATAATACACTAAACTATATATACCTGAATCTTTATGCTATGCATGATATATGTCATTTTACATTTACCATTGTCTCCAAGACATTTATATACGTTCTCTAAACGTGAAAGAATAGGTTATTTCTTTCTATTCAACAAAAAAGTCATTTTTAAGATAAAATAATTTTGAAGAACAAAGTACCAGTATGAAAGCAGTGAGATAGAAGCCCTTGGGGGTGGTTGGCGGAGGTAGCGAGGGTGGAGGTCGGATTGTGTCTGACATACACTGCACGTGGGGAACAGACCTGTGAGTTGTCTGGGGACGAGTGGAGGATAGTGAACGGTGGGAGACACTTGACACCGCTGTTAGAAGACATAATACGGCTCTGTAGCGCCTGAGATCCGCTTATGTTGTCAGGTGATAGGGGAACCCGATAACGTGGACGAGTCGTGTCTCATTCCTGTATTCCTTACTCCACAAGCGCATGGATTTTCGTTTCCTTTCATTGCATTTATTTTTCTGCGGATATCACAACAGGTATAATTTATGAGTGCGATGGAAACAGCGTGGCCGATCAGGTTACGTCCTCTCGTGGACCAGGATTTGTTAACTTTGGTTTGAAGTTTTTGCACTAAGCGAGAGACAGGGAGTGTGTCGGGTCGGCGTACACCGGTCGCGTGTATCATTGTGTGGCGTGTCCCCCGCCAATGTGCTCCACGACCCCTCACCTCCCGACTCGCTGCTCGCAGCATCCGGAATCAGCCGGCACCCTGCTATTTATCGCTAATTGCCCCGTAAGCAGGAGAAGTTTGCCTTATTTATCCATAGACATGAGCTGCATATACAGTGTAAAGCTCACCGCACTCGTGGTGAGAGGAAAAGTAAACAAGAGTGCGGTGTATATGCCGTGCGTCGTGCTTGACTGTTTGGCTTAAAGCTTGCTCAGGCAGCGACACGACCGACCTGCCCACGTCCTCTAGAGGGGCAGGAGTACAGGAGTTAGGGTCGAACTAGGTGGGATAGGGGGGTTAGGATAGATCTGTGTAGGGTAAGGGAGATAGGGTGAAGTTAGGTGGGGTAGGGAGTTAAGATAGAGCCAGGGTGGAGTAAGGGATATACGATACAGCTGGGTGGGGTAGGGGAGGTAGGTTAGAGCTTGGTAAGGTAGTTGAGTGAGGATAGAGCTGGGTAAAACAGGGTGGGGTAAATGAGTTAGGTAAGGTAGAGCAAGAGTAGGATAAAGGAGGTAGGGTATATCTTAGTGGGGAAGAGGAGGTAGGTTAAAGCTGGGTGGGGTAGGGAAGTAAGAAAAGAGCTGGGGTTGGGTAGGGGAATTAGGGTAGAGCTAGGGTATCGGAGTTGAGTTAGAACTAGGGTTGGGTAATGGTAGCTTGTGGGCTAGATATTCGTTTTGGAATAATTAAGAGTTTAACCGTTGGTTGGTTGCAGAAGATCTATGGGGTGGTGGTTTGAAATTTATTTTTCAGATTCAGATTTAGATTGATGTTTGTTTTCCAAACAGGCGCTATGTCTGTAGCCTTTGAGGATGGATGTGAAGGCGTAAGAATTTTGGACTGAATTGGACACAGTACAAATGTGTAGATATCGTACCTGCTAAATGTTGCCTTGATTGACTGAGTTTTTTCATTGCAGACCCGCAGCAGAAATTAGGGGTTGAAATTTTGGTTGCGGTTGGATATCGTTTCCTCCAAATGGCTTTAATTTGCTGTATAGCGTAACTTACCCGGCTTGTGAGAAGAGCGTTGGTTAACAGAGAGTATGAGATAATAAGCTAACTTGGCGTAGAGTGGAGGCGTATTGGTGCATGAGGCACAATCGTTCAAGTAGTAATTGAGAAACATAACGGCGGAGAAACCATCTGTGACCCCGGGAAGCTATGTCATGTTAACGGATTTGAATGGAACAATCAATACGATTTCTACTTTTTAAATCCACAAGTCGTTTTGTAGATTCAGTCAAAATATATTTTCATTTAGAATAAATATTTGAATTTGAAACAATGTGAATATTGACTATCTATGTTTCTAAAATATAAATATTTATGAGCTTTTCTCCGCCCCTTTTTGCAGCCTGGCCACGCCCACTTCTCCACGCAACCGCCATGTACGCTCAGACAGTTATATAATGAATCCATGAAACAATAACGGTTGTGAGTTGAACAGTAGATGGATATTTTCTTGTTTCGTTAAAAGTATTGTATAGTTCTTGTTTGGAATTTTTTAAAGGTTATAAATCACATTTATCCCAGAACACGTTGAAAGTTTTCTCGACAATATGCAGAGTTATCAAAACTTCCGATTCATTAAGTAAATAACGGATGATCATGGTGCTTGTACAGAGGAAGGGTAGACAGGACTAGTACGGAGGTAGGGTGATAGGGCTAATACGGAGGTAGGGTAGACAGGGCTAGTACGGAGGTAGGGTAGACAGGGCTGGTGCGGAGGTAGGGTAGACAGGGCTAATACGGAGGTAGGGTAGACAGAGCTAGTACGGAGGTAGGGTAGACAATGCTAGTACGGAGGAAGGGTAGACAGGGCTAATACAGAGGTAGGGTAGACAGGGCTAGTGCGGAGGTAGGGTAGACAGGGCTAGTACGGAGGTAGGGTAGACAAGGCTAATACGGAGGTAGGGTAGACAGAGCTAGTACGGAGGTAGGGTAGACAAGGCTAGTACGGAGGAAGGGTAGACAGGGCTAATACGGAGGTAGGGTAGACAGGGCTAATACGGAGGTAGGGTAGACAGGACTAGTACCGCTGTTCATTCACCGTCATTGAAGCATTAATTGTTCATATCCTCATATTGAAACATTTACTGTTCATATTTCTCTAATTTGAAGCCATTGCTGTTCATTTCCCGTCATTGAAGCATTTACTGTTCATATCCCAATATTGAAACATTTACTGTTCATTTCTCTCATTTGAAGCCAATTCAGTTCAATGCAAGCATTTACCGTTTATTTCCCTATATAAGAGCATTTACCGGTCATTTCCCTATATTAGAGCATTTACCGTTCATTTCCCTGTCTAAGAGCCGTTACCGTTTATTTCCCTCTATTGAAGCAAATACTATTCATTTCTCTCTTTTGAAGCTTTTATTGTTAATATTCCTCATTTTGAAGCATTCATTGTTCATATTAATCATTTTGAAGCATTTAGTCTCCCTTCCCTAATTCAAAGCATTGACTGTTCATTTCCCTCACTTCGAAGCTTTTACTGGTCATGTCTGTTAATTCTTTAGCATTTACTGTTCATTTCCCTTATTTGAATTTTCTACTTTTCGTGTCCCTAATTTTGAGCATTCACTGTTCATTTCCGTCACTTTGAAGCATTTACTGGTCAATCTATCATTTTGAAGCATTTTCTTTCTGTCATGGTACATTTATCTAATTGTGATTCGAGAATGTGTGACGAAATACAAAATTAATTCATGTTCATAATTAGATATGTTAACGAGGCTGATATTTTCCGATGCAACAGTTGTTTTGCAAAACAAACTGTAAATATGCCGAGCTTCCATTAATCTATGCGAGGTGACATGGGCAAGAGCTAGGCGTGATATCGATGTGTGTAACAGATGCTGTAGTCTCTAGCTGTTGTCTCTGCGTAGGCCAGATATCTGACTCACTGTGAACTACAGTCAAACGTTAATATCCCATCTCATCTGAATTTTACTGTTTGATATCTCATGTCGTTATTCAGTTTAATTATTCTGGACTAAAAATAGGGATATTAAAAATTTTGAAATTGTAATAAAAACATTTTTAAGTGACACATTGCTTAATTACCCAGCACAAAAATACAAATGTACATAACTTAACTGTTTAGTTATTGTTCAGTATATAAAGAGACTAAAAAGTAAGTTACATTTTGAAATAATCATTTGTTAATTCAATACTACCGACCCATAGTTTCACGTTTTGTCTGCTTTAGAAACGTTCCAAATTTCTAAGTTTTCCAATTAACATACTATATGCCCCTAGGACGCATTTTTAGGCAATTTTTTATCTTCGTCTTTTTATCCGTTATCATATGTATTTCATGCTACAGCGACATGGAGAAGAGAGGACAGGAAGGAGAGAGGACAGAACTGGAGGACAAGTTTGAGGACAGAGCTCGAGAGCCAGCAACAGAAGGACCTTAAACTCAAACAAACTGACAATATTAACTTATAAGCTTCTGGCACAGTTTGAGAGGTTTGTCTCTTTTCCCCTACCCAATCTCATCTAAACTCTTCTGTTTGCTATCAAATATCGTTGTTATCAAGGGGAACATTCTTTACTAAACGGATAGGGATATTATGATATTTTAATGAAGATTGATGTTTTAAGCCACACTGTAATGAAACATATATCAAGTGAAAACAAATATATCCTAATTATTTTAGCAAGTACATGGATAGTGTGAATTATATGTTGGAAAATGAATAGGGGACGTAATATTCATATTTTTTCTAACCAATCATCTAATTTCAACTGTTCGATATCACATAACGTTATTTATCATGTGGGATGTACAGAACTAAAAACAATAACAAAACATGCATATTCTTAATGAAACATTGAATATCATGAAATAAAATTTGAATATCTTCTACTTTGAATGTGTTTAAAATGAAACCAGTGCGATAAGATAATAAACAGGGAACATAAAATTCGTCCATTTTCATCAAATTTCACCTTAGCTCTTCTGTTTAGCATCGCCCACTGCTTATATATGCTTATCGTGAAACCAGCATGCTAAGGTTTGTTGCCTGAAACTACATTATTCTATCAGAATCACAGGGTACCTAAAAGGGCAGTAGCACGGTTTTTTTAGAGAAATATAGAGATAACACGGAACCGGAAATAAATGTTATGAACTGCAAGACAATTTTAAACTAAAAGTAACAGTTTTAAATCAAAAGTACCATAATCATTTAAGCCATGTTGATCCAGTTCCGTACCTCAAATTATTAAAACGTGTCGACACAAAAATATCCGCCTATGGTTTCTGCTTCATACTTGATAATTTCTTCTATGGTTGATCGGATCGAGTAATGGGATGTTTGGCCCTCTGCATATAACCTAAAGTTTAATAGTGCGAATTTTAAGAAATTAAATGTTAAAAAAATGTGCTATTATCCCTTTAAAATCAATCAGGCGTTCCCATGTATCTGATTTTCACTGATTTAGACCTTTTTATTTTTATTTCGGTCCAAAAGAATATTACAGACAGATGGAAATTTATTAAAACAAACACTTTAAAATATTTTTGCATTATTTTATAAGGATACAGTGAGTAAAATTGGCCATATAACAAGTTTCCTATTTAATATTTCTTTACGAAAAGACCATTGAAGTACCTTTTAATGTATTTGTCATTACTTCCAATTTGTTTTTAAACATCTTTCTACACGGTGAACAAGTAACATGGATTGAATTTAAATGAAAATTCAATATTAAATGGAAACCCCTGACTACAGAAATGCCTCTAATATATATGCTGTATCATGTTTTTTAATATATATTAAAAAGAAGAAGATGAAGTTGAATTACATTTGACGAATGTACCTGCTTCATCAGGCCGTTTAATGCAGTAACTATATATATAGTAAATGTAAAAAGTATCAATCGTGGAGAAGCATATATGAAAGTATTAAAAAATACAGAGAAGATGTAAATCAACTTTCAAAATCATGACTTTATCTTTTTGGCATGATTTTGAAAGTTGATTTACATCTTCTCTGTATTTTTTAATACTTTCACACACACACACACACACACACACACACACACATATATATATATATATATATATATATAGGTAATGAACGAAAACATTTCTTCAACTGTATTATTCATATTTTTAATAGTTTATGTATATTCTTTATTACTTAATGATGTTTTACATTCGTTTTCTGTCAAAACATTATCCCATAATGTTTATTCATGTTAAAATCGACCATGCGTGTCAATTATCATTTAAATTAGCTACACAGTAATGAATTCAAGGGCTATATCACTTGATAAAGATAGAGTCATATATTCGGACCTATATTCATAAAAAAAATCTATCATTTTTATTTCGATGACAGTCAAGAGATAATAATCGTTATGAATAATGCTGTATACAGGTTTAAAGTTTTGATCATTGTGATATTTAAGAATACACATTAGATAACCTATTCCTCAAACATGTCTCTTATGAAATGACTATGATTGCCAATATCGGATAAAAAGACGAGGATATGAAATAACCGAAAATGCGTCATTTTATGTATGGGGAATATAGTATGTTGATTGGAAACTTTAAAATTTTGGAACGGTTCTCAAGCAGACAAAGTTGAAACCATGGCTCGGTAGTTTTGAATACAAGTGTTTATGTAATTACCACTTATATTTTGGCTTCTAAATGTTATTTATGGTATTTGCTCGATTATCAGTGAAATCAAGGGGAGGGGTTATTGTCGGAATTGATTTCAACATGTAAGTTATTTGAGTTGATTAGAATTTAAATCCGTATCAGGCATATCTTTGCACGTATCACGATACTCTATGTCATTCAAATAGAGCCTTTGCCGGCACTGTATAAATTGAAAAAATCAGAGGTTTAGAGGGGACAATTATTTGAGAAAAAAACCACTTTGGGACAGTGAAACAAAGAAATCAAACGCTTCGTTCAAGTTGAACATTCGGCGACGCTCCCACAGGTAAGCGGCTTGACGTTGAGCGACGGTCGCCATTTTGACTGTGGAAAGTGCAAATTCTAGAGATTTCTAGATGTGATAAAAATGAGTTATAAATCTCCGCTTTTTAGGTTGAAATGAAAACCTGCGAACAAAAATTTCTCTTTTATGCAGTTTTAATGTACGTAACTTTTCATAGTATAAATATCAACATCGTTTATTTTTTGGAATATTTTTCAAATTATTTTATCAAATATTTTGTCAGATGTGGGTTAATAAAAGAGGAATTCATCCCTCTCATATGGAAAATATTATGAGAGACAATCTGGTTAAATCTAATCATCTTGAAATTGTTCAATTCAAAAAGATCTTGCGAATCTCGGCAAAACCTTCCGCATTTCTATCTACGAATGTCAAAACGAATGCTTAGCAAACAAACAGCCCCAACAAATTATTCTAGAAAATCAGGTAGATGAACTTTATATAAAAAATCCTATCTTTTGACTAAACATTTAATAAAACAATTTGCTAGATATTCCAAAATATACCATTTTAATATAAATAATGACACAATAATTTCTTGACTAAATATCAGTCAAACTTTCATATGACCAGTACATAAATTCATTGTCCGTTCTGTAAACAATATTGTACAAACTGTAACGACAGGGGTCAGTGCGCCACTTCAAAGGCTACTGTAGACTGTAACTACTTTATTATTTAGTATTGTATTCGGACAGCGTGCCCCGCGGCTAGTACCTGACGTAAAACCGGATGTAGCAACTAACTGATGAATATCAATATTTGACTCGTGTAATATATCAAAAAGATTCACTAACCATACAAAAATAAAACGTCAGAAAATTAAAAATATTGCTGGCGAATATAATTGCAACGTATTGGATCAATAAATGAAAAGTCTGTCCATTAAAACGCTCAATTTTCACTTTCACGCTAGCTGAGATCATGAATCTGTTAAATCGCTTTGACAAAATTGCCTTCTGAAATAAAAAGACTGGTTTTTTTTCAATTATCGATGAAAATTTATTTCGATTTCAAGATACATCGATATAATAAATTCGATAATATCTACCATTTTTACAACATTTTTGTTGGCAGGTATAAGTACAAAAATGTCAGTATTTACTGAAAACACAACCCGAAACAGAAAAAAAACCCTGAAATTCAATGACCAGTTAAAAAGGGAAACAAGAAAATGTGTTTTAAAGGAAAAAAGTTTTGAACGTGTTTTCTTGAAGAATTAAACATATCTAACATTTTGTACATATGATAGGTTTTGAAATTAAATGAAGTTGTGAAAATATTACGAGTGTCAAACAATATTATTTAAAAAAACCATGAGATCTGAAAAAAATTATTTGAACCTTTGAAAAAAAAATGAAATTTTTACATTTTATTTCTATCTATTGTTAAATACTAAATATCTTAGGCCTATTGTTTGCGAAAAGATGTAAGAATCACAATGGTTAAAATGATAAAATATTCAAACTTTATAATATAATAACCACAATTAGCCCAGTTCTGTTTTTCCTCCACTTGAAATTTTTTCCGACGAAGCGTAGGTACCTATTTCATCTGTAGATAAATTTTATCTCCCGATCCCGATGGAAAGAGAAAATAACTTCTCAAACATATCCTGTAAGTTCTATTTATCTGATCATTTCTCTCACAAGGGATTTCACCACATCCTTTGGAAGACACTCTCTTTATAATCATACGTAAATCCTTTTGAAAATAATAAATAATTTTCAAGGTATTTTCTTTCGATTTATGATAACGTTAGTTAAACGGAAATTTGTCGATGAGATATTAATTTGTTAATATAGAATTTAAACAATACATTTTGCAAATTTTTAATTAGAAATATATTTTGATAAATAAAATATTGTCCACTATAGCTAGGGGAAATGCATTTATTAATCAATCCCTTTTTAACGCGAACATTTATTGAACAGCTTTTAGATCATTCCACGACAGTTTCATCAACAATAACTACAGAGTATAAACATTGTTAGCAATATTTCTGAATAGACTATATATGCTGTACTCCCTTTATACGTAAAAAGTCCAAGATTATCAGCTTAACCCATCCTAAATAATCCTCGTGGTAGTTTTGTCAACATTCTTTATTTATAATAAGCTCACTTCAATAAAACGGTCAATATTCAAACTCACGTTATAACTATTTATGAAAAAAACAACCCAAAAAAACATAAACATACCTTCTGCATGGGCACTGTTCAATAAATAAATATATAAGCATTTCAGATTTAATAAATTTGATATTTGATTTAAACATTCAAAATGTTTCAAACTTTATCAACACACCAAAATATAATAATTTAAAAACTCCTTAACACCACCATATCACAACCGCCAAATTTGTAAATTTGAAAATGTAAATATCCCACGTGTCTTCTACAAACCGGACACAATTAAATTCCAAGAACTTGTATCATACCACCATCCACGAATCAGAGATAATATTCCAAGCGTTAATTTGTTTTCCAACACTCCCTTCACAACTGCACAACAGGAAATAGCACTTTATGGATAAAGAGAAGAACATAAACTAGTTTTGTATTTTAAAGGTATTCCTGATATTCTTAAGTTGTCCTGTAGTTCTTGATCGAGTTCACATTAGACATAGGACATGGGACACGCATATGAAAGCACATTCATGTTTTATTGCTTTGTCTTTATTCCTCAATTGTAATCTATAGTTTTTGATCATTGTTTTGCTGTATTGCAGGCATGCATAAAGTTCGCCTACTCGTCCCCGTTTGATTCGTATTCACTAAAGGTGTCCTGACCGCCCATGTTGGCCGTCTCATCCCCTAAAGACGAAGGTCCACTGGACCCTGGATCCGGTGCCCCGTCCCACTGGTTCCCCACCCCTCCCTCTCCCTCTTCCCCAGCCGGGTAGCTCCTGTAGACCCGGAACTTCACGTCCTCTGGGTTCCCACCCTTCACAATGTCATTCATAAAAGCAATGTAAGAAATAGCTAGTCGAAGAGTCTCTATCCGAGACAAGCGTTTCTCGTAGGCGAATGTGGGGACACGGCGACGCAACAAATCAAACGCCTCGTTCAGGTTGAACATCCGCCGTCTCTCCCTCACGTTAGCGGCTCGACGTTGAGCCACGGTCGGCAGTCGTCGTTTCCTGGAACGTGACTCCGACTCGGGGGTGTTGGACTGGGGGAAAGTGGCGTGGTCTTGCTGCTCTGTTCTCGGTTCGTCGTGCGACTGGAGCAGGAAGGGATGTTCAGGGGGCCACATGTAACCCTGGGGTATCAGTGTGTAGCCCATTCCGGGGGTGGTGTACCCCGTACCATTCTGGGCCACGCACTCGTCGACGCGGGTCGGGATCATTGCCGAGTGCTGCGTCCCGCCAGGGTATCTTGACTCGTACAGACCCGCACTTAAATACGACGTTCTCTCTTCTTCCAGTTTTATGTGCAAACTATTGGCGTAAAAGTAACTCATATTCTCTGGGAGTCGAGATGTCAGGCATAACTCAGAGTCCTAGTTCATTATAACCCAATAAAGGCCCAGCAAGTTTCATTTAACTTCCCCTCGTTCTTGCAAAGGCAGAGGGGTTGACACTCCAGCGGGTCAATTGCACCATTCCATACGCAGCTGAAGTTGATTAAAGAGCCAAGGACTTGACTTTTAATAAAAATCTTGCAAATGTTTGGCAGCAAACGGATTGAAGACAATGCGCGGACGGTCGGCAATGCAGTCGTCTTGTATTAATCGGAATACGATTAGCGGCAAATTAGTTTCTGAAAGCAGAGGGAAGATATTAAAGTGACTGGTGTTTATGCGAATGAAGATAATCAGCGTATTCTCGTCCCTTCGTAGTTATCTCTCCTCTACATATCAATCACTCAGCCAGCGTATTAACTGGTTAACAACCCCTTGACAAATTAACACATTTTGTTACCAAATGGAGTTTTGATGTTTGCATCACGCATCGATCTACGATCTTCGTTCCTTGCTAAAAAGTTAATCAAACTTTGCTTTCATTAATGAAATTTATACATATTTACCTTGTTTTTCGTAAAAATTTGACAGCTACCAGTAAGTTTGAAGTTCACGGCACTATTCGGACATCGGGTCTATCAATTTCATCAAACATCCTTCTATGTAAAATGAAGCAACATGAGTGAAAATCAGTTAGGAACAGGTCGCAATTTATCTACAAGTTGGACTAGCTAGGACGCAGAAAGCTGTCGCCATTCTGCTTCGAAATACTAGGAGAGCAACGGCAGCGACAGCTGTATTCTCCACAGCTTTCACACTTTCAAACTTTCCTTATCACAAATTTAGAAAAAATATATATAAAGCTGAAAAAGTAAACTAATAAATGAAGCAACGGGCATCTCTGTAGGGAGAACTTTTAACAAATGGGCTTTATTTATCACAGTAATCATTCGTATTAAAAGCTTTTAGATACCGTATTTGTTGATGTAGATAACCTAATTTAATAAACATTTATTCCAGTCCAGATGTTGTAGAACAAAACAAGGCATCACAAGATACAGTCGGTACATTGAGACCATCTATATGTTACCAGTGCGATCAATTAATCACTTAACCGTTACATTTCCATAGCAACTGGAGAATTCATCATTTTACAAGGTCTCGAATATCGTCATTTAATATTTCTGTGTACAGTGAATTAATTAAAACAGGAAGTTAATATACAGCGCCACATTGTAAACGTGGTACAAACAGCTGTCTCGTGTGATACATCAGCTTCTTTGTTACCTATTAAATATTTCAGGTACTTTTTATAAACAGCAAAAACGCCGAAAATATATAGGTAAAGTATATAAAGGCACTTGCACACACACCAATATTTCGTAAATATAAATAGATAATGCACATCTCTCGTAATAAATAATGACTCGCTCTCAGGTAATCTATGACATAAGTTATTTAGCACATATACATGTATACCTATTCAGTCTGTAAAATTTATTTAAAAGCCGGAAGTATTTAATGCAACGTTGCATGAACGCATGTCGCCAATAACCAATTCAATAGTAATCAATATGATTATTACAACAGTAGTGCTTATTATGTACATAAGGAAGCGTGAAACTACAAGTATATAGACAAGTATATATGACATTCTTTGCCCTAAGTGAAAAAATTAAGGTATATTCAAAAGCTAAACATAGTCGCAGTTCAACTAAATGATGTTATGCTACAAACTAAAGGGTGTTGTGGTACAAATAGAAATCGATATGATACAAACTAAAGGGTGTTGTGATACAAATAGAAATCGATATGATACTAACTAAAGAGTCTATTGGTACAAAGAGAATTGACATGATGCAAACTAGAATGTTATATTACAAACTGGACGTTGTAATGGTACATACTGGATGTAAAGGCACAAACTGGAGGATGTTAAGGTCAACAGTGGAGGATGTTAAAGTACAAACTCGAGAATATCAGGATACAGACTGGAGGTAGTTAAGGTAAACAGGATGATGTCACAAAATTGTTGATGTTATTGTTCACACTTAGGGATGGTATGTCACAAACTGGAAATTGTGGTAAAGATTAGAAGATGTAATTGCCTAACTGGAGGATATTATGATTAAATTAGGGGATATTTTGGTCAAAAATCTAGAATTTTATGGTACAAGCTGAAGCGATGTTATGTTACAAAATGGTATATGTTATGGTACGCACTGAAAGGGCGCTATAGGAAAGTAATTAGATAATGACTTGAGAGTGATGTGATACATAATGACGTTTGATACGGTACAGAAGAACGTTATGATACAAAGATGTTACTGATATGGATAATGTGCTGTAAACTTGAGTGTGGTGAGAGAAAAAACAACTTGAGTTTTTCTTATACATATCATAATAGAGGAGTTTAAACGTTCAATCTTGAGGAAGACCCTTAGATAAAAAGGTGTTATTTGATACGGGCTCTAAAATATGATAGAGGGAAATTGAAGCTTATATGATACGATCCCGTGAACGATAATACGCGAACAGAGGGTGGAATGACATGGACGTTAGAAAACGGATTCAGACTTTGGCGACAGGGTACCAACCGTTGCGTAATGTGATGCTAATTGAAGGCGATATTGTTTGGACGAGAACCGTAAGGCGGGTGATATACGGGATGGAGGTGATATAGGATGTTTACAATTTAAATTGTGAGGTAATTTGGTATAAATAGGAGATCGAAAAGGGGTCTGCCTACTTTGTGATACAAGTAGGACTTGGAGATATGATACGGACTTGGTGTCAGGTTGTACGAATTAGAGGAAATGAAGACATTTCCAATGCTATGTCGCAGACCGGAGGGTAATATGGGGTGAACTGTAGAGTGATACGATACGCAGGACAAGCGACTGGAAGTATGGATACGTTGATAGGATGGTAGGATGTCATACACCTGGAAAACAGCTGCATGCGCTGGTGATCTATATAATACGGGTGCAGACTCAATACTTGTGGTCCACAATTCAACCAATATTTCTGAAATGTTCCAAAAAAGTTCTAGCGACCCCGCTCAGTAGATGACTATTAAAAAAACACAAATTATTTATGGATAAAGTGTGTTTATAAAATCATGAATACTATTTGGAAGCAAATTTTACCTTATGTCTTTGAATAAAAAAATACTGTCATAGAGTATTTTGAATGACCTATAAACGCAGAATTTCTGCTATATCGCCCTATCCTCAAAAACTTATTATCTTGATCTGTGCGTTCATTATTAGATTAGAAGGAGTCATAAATGTATGTTATTTATTTCAAATAATAAGGACAAATTCATTGATACATTAAAGTGTTCTAATGAAGGTTGTGCTAAAAAAGGTTCATATGAAAATTGTATGAAAATAATTATATGTCATAAATAGAGGATATTAGACGAGGTACCGTTTTTAACATTGTGAGTTGTTTGCTATCTAATGAGCGAAAGCCTTTATGACTGAAAACATTTTTTTCAAAGATAAACCCTCTTTAGAAGAATATTAAGTTATAAATTTCTTTTGAAGTGTTTTCTTCATCCAATAATCGTATCGATAATACATGTCAAGCTACTTCGGGTCATCTACATGGATTGTAAGGTTTTCGCACGATTTGTTATTCATGGTATAGTTTATTGTAATTATCTCATATAAACCTCGTAATATATATATATATATATATATATATATATATATATATATATATATATATAGGTTAGGTATTCTTCATTACTGTACTACGACATTGCAAATATCCGTAAAAGGCGTATGTACATGTATATATTTTCAGACCTTTTTCGATGACCAAACATTCCATTTGTATTTCAATTAAATGCCCTTTAATTTGAATGACCTAAGGACGCATTATTTTTATTCTGAAGCTTAATAGCAAAGTTGTTTTAGTGTATATAGTTCTGATTCTGTTCAAGTACGTTTAGACTTTTATCATACTACTCTTTTCTCATCCTGTCTCGATTCGTTTCTTTGGCTTTTTATATACATTTTGCCTGATTGAGATGAGGGTATTTGAGAAGCTCAGCAGATGTAGCAGGTACTTTACTTTGTGAAAAGTATGATTTTGCAGGTATGGTGTACGGTGTACATTATTCAGGTAGACATCTGTAGACCTTGGATATCAGATATCATAAAGTCATGACGGTAACGTTGTGTTACTTGTGTCTAATCTCATACGACAAAAAAGTCGTTCACACGGAAACAATTGTTGTAAAGAATTTTTTCATTTGTCTTTGGTTAGCCTCCGTTGATGGTTCCCATGCCCTCAGTGAAATCAACCATGGAGTCTTCATCAAACTGTACTGAAATTTCCCGCCCATGATTTGAGTAAGCCAATGAAACTGCTTCGTCGACCGGACCCTCATGCCATTCTTAAAATGCAACAACATGATTTGTGTTCTCAGCCAACCAAGTGTCAAGGTTGGCTCGAAATTTCAATTCAAGTCCTTGATCATGACCGACAGAAAGGATGTTAGAACCGCCGATATGTAAAGATTGGTTATCTATTCTATAACAAGATTAGAGGGCATTTAACTTGAAAATATATTTACCTGGTGAACATTCCCAGGGTTGATAATTAAAAAGTAACGGAACTTTTAGCCCTGGATGACTGATTGTAGACTATTAATGCACTGTCTTTATTCCGAGGTAACGCAAATTAATATAGTAAGGATACTCAATTTCTGTTGTAGCCTTATTGATGTCTCAACCTTGTGGAATTAGCATTATTTTCCGGAACTTCTTGTATTTTCAAAATAAAGAAGTTGTTCTCCAGAAAATCTTGCTTTTCTTAAAGGCACTAGTGCACGCTTTTACGGTTTAAATTGGCTATTTTACGGATTAAGAGGACTTATGCATTCACTTAAGCTTTCTATCGATGCAATGAAATACTTAAAATTCTTTACAATTTACCTGCAATCAACAATGAAAATATTTAGACAGCCGCTGTCGGCTAGGACATATAACAAATCTAAGGTTAGCTGTGCACAAAACGGATAAATTATAGACAGTTGAAAGCGGCTGAACTATTATTATGTGCAGTTGTTGAATTTACCTAAACTCTGAACTGAGAACAAATAATGAATTATGTTTTATGAAAGCAATGTTGTAAATAAACCGATTCAATAACACAGCATAAGCATTGCTATTAGATTGACCAAAGCGGCTGCCGTTTCCGCTTTTTTGGTTATAAGCAAAATCTTAATATTTCCGATATCGTAGTTCATGCGGATTTATTGTAACGTAACATTAAATACTTCCGGTCTTAAAAAATCAACTTTACTACCTGAATACGTAAATATTCGTTAAATAACTTGAGTGATGAGTGATGATCTTGAATAATATTGAGAGATATGAAGTATCTGTGCATCCGTTGTGTTAAAGAAATATTGGTGTGCACTAGTGCGTTTAAGACTTAGATGTTTTTCATTTATTCAACACTCTAATCAAGACTATATGTAAAACTGACTTCATTTAAAGCAAGTTTAAGCGATAGGTTAAACATTATCTGGATAATCTCAATTGCTACTATACACAACCTTGAAATAGAAAAAGAAAAGCCATAAATAAACATGTAATAGGCAAATAGACTAGTGGTATAAAAAGTGCCCTTCCTTTTCAAGCCACAACACTTCCTGTTCAGTAAAATGATATAAGTCGGAAAATGATCAATGAATGAGAACAAAGAGGCAAAAGATCTAGAGAAAAATACGAGTGTAAGGTCAACAGCTACTATACTCGTTCGCCGCCACGCCGATTCTCTGTTGACAGTTAACTACACGCTGATTGGTCAACTGAAAGTGTGTCGCGCGTGCTGTCGTGCGCGGATCTTCCGTAATATGACCCGGTGTGCGAGTGTTGTGAAACGGAGGGTCAACAATTGTCCTCACCGAATTGTGCCCCCTAATCCATCCCCTCCTCCGGGGTCGGATCCGCACTTCTGCCCTACTAAGTCGAAATGTATTTCCTCGTACCTGATTGTTGCTACACTTCGCAACATAAAAAAATTCTTGTGCGTTTTGGTGATTCAGATAAATGACATGTTATGCAAACGACTTTCTTCAGTTTCATCAAGGGAAATGTTAGCCACGTGGTGTCTAGATAAAAAAAGTTACTATCCACTATAGGCCTTCCTGCTTTTATATATGAAATTACATTTGTCGACGGACCAGGCCGTCACAAACCACGTATCTAAATCTGCTCTTATCGCTGATAGCTTAGGCAGCTTTGAGAATGTCCAACTTAATCTTCTGTCAACTAAACAATGATCGATTTGAATATAATTCCTAGACACTTGACAGCTCTGAAAGTCTGTTGTATCATTCAGAAAAAATCTCCTTCAGCACAGTTATAATCATTGTTGAACCTGTATAGGCTGTATGATATAAGGTATACCGAGACATTTGTTGTTTCATCTAGAATTCTGAAGTGGATGATCAAGGCAAAATTATTGATATTTTGTTTTTAGAATGGGATGTTTAGGAACACATTGACGTAAAATGAATGAAATATAAACAATCCTCATATAAAAATATAAGAAGAAAAACATTCAAATGAAATAAAATTCTTGACGAAAAGGTGGCCCTTAAAGGCACTATATCACCTATACTGGCAGCTAAAAGAAAATGGCATGTGCATACATATACACTCACTTTTGTGTAATAACGATGCAACAGAATATTTATCTGTCATTACAAATAACATTAAAACAATAAGGAAAGGGTTAAGACTGTCGAAGTTACTAATGAATATAAATATCGTAATGGTCGGATGTGCATAGAATTGGAAATACGGAATTGGAAACGGCAGAACTGTTTATGTTTGCAGTCTTTAAAAATATCTAAAACACCAAACTGAAAATAATTGGTATAATATTCTTATGATGGTTCATCTCTATTTAATTGAAAGGAAAGAAACACGTATTTAGGTCAAAACGTGATCACACGAAAAAGTAAATACATGTTACAAATTGCAAGACAATGTTTTTGTTCAAAAGAAGCAGTTCAAAAACGAACGCACCATTTTCAGTTGTTTCAGTGATTAACAGGTGTTCACAGGTGTTGCCTGATACTTGATAATTTCCTCTAAGACTACGGACGACCGGATTGAGAAATGAGATCTTTGACACCTTGATGATAATACAATACCATAAAGAATATGATACATGGTATAAACCAATGTTCATTGCGGAAAATTTGAAGGAAGACAATTCTAAATACGTTCTAGTGCCCATTTAAGTCTCAGGTAAAAATCAGCGTGAAGGACGAATCTCCAGCATAGACACCCGACTTCAGATGGCCGGGGTCGTGTTTGACATTATCAGTCGGGAGCGGAAATAGAATCATGGGTGGTTCATTGCGTTTATTGAACGGGGTTTAGACAACGTCTCACATATTCGAGATGTACCTCAGTGTAAGGGGAGGGGATGGTCTGGAGGGTGTCGAGCAGGAAGGCGTGACTGCCATAAGTGTGAAGGCGGGAGAAGTGTTGAGGAAGTATCGAGGAAGAAAGGCGAGTCTCGTTGCTGTGTGCGCCCCATACAGAGCGGTGTTTACACTGTGCAGGTCGAGTATGAGGGTTCTCTGTCCTGTTCGAACACCAACTGGAGAGCCGATTCAACGGGACCGTCATTAAAATACATTATCGCATGGAATTCTAACCTACCATTTAGAAACACAATTGTTATTATAAACTTGTATAAAGAGTTTTGATAACTTTGTTTGTTTAAGAAGACGGATTTCTAATTAAAGATCGATTTTGGTCTATTTGGATTAGAAACGCGGCGCGTTTAGCAATGAGGTGTCAACGATAAAAAGTTCCAGATGATTTCGAAAGTAAACTCTGCTTCAGCAAAAAAATAAAGTGCATCGTGTCGGCAATGAAGTTTAATTTTAGAAAAGTTAAATATTTGTTCATAAGGTATCGAATAAGGTCTTTGGAAAGCTGCTTTCGTTGGTTTAAAATGATGTGTTTGACGCAGAGAGCTGTTTTTCCCCTCTGCTTGCGCGCCTTGACATTGCAGAAACCTTTAAAGGTTTGTGCTTAGCATCAACACTGATGAATAATTTCAAATACATTACACCTTTTCTTTTACGTACATTTTTCTTAAAATATGAGCCTAGTGTATAGACTTTGTTGAAAAAGAAATAAATTTGTTTTTAAAAGAACTTAAACAACTTTTCAAGATTGCGTCTAACTTTTTAAACTATTTACCCCCTACTGAAATGTACGTTTTTCATTGTCAATACCAGACCGTTGAGCTCGACGTATACTCATTAAAACACAGTCACGTTTGTGAATTAAAAGTCGTCAAGAGTTTAAAATTCACTTTCAGCAGCCTTTTCACTCTCTATTTTCCGTTATGCAAGAGTTATCGTGCACGTGTGTCACACCTTATAGTTTTTAGACTGGTTGTTATCCGGTTACGCGCACGTGTCACACGTTTGCGGGTCCTCGGTCTGATAAACCGCATCCGGTGACTGAACACACTGAGCAGTGAACGCTGTCTACACCAACCCTATACCAGGACCGTATTTGCAATCCAATCTTACACAAGGACTGTCTGTCCAAACCAATCTTACACAAGGACTGTCTGTCTACACCGATCTTACACCAGGACTCTGTCTCAACCGTCTTTAAAACAGGACTGTCTGTCTACACCGATCTTACACCAGGACTGTCTGTCTACACCGATCTTACACCAGGACTCTGTCTACACCGTCTTTAAAACAGGACTGTCTGTCTACACCGATCTTACACCAGGACTCTGTCTACACCGTCTTTAAAACACCGATCTTACACTACTGTCTGTCTACACCGATCTTACACTAGGAATGTCTGTCCACACCGATCTTACACTAGGACTGTCTGTCTACACCGACCTTACACCAGGACTGTCTGTATACACCGATCTTACACCCTGACTGTCTGTCCACACCGATCTTACACTGGGTTGTCTGTCCACACCGATCTTACACCCGGGCTCTCTGTCTACACCGATCTTACACCCGGGCTGTCTGTCTACACCGATCTTACACCCGGGCTGTCTGTCTACACCGATCTTACGCCCGGACTGTCCGTCCACACCGATCTTACACAAGGTCTGTCTGTCCACACCGATCTTACACCCGGGCTGTCTGTCTACACGGATCTTACACCCGGACTGTCTGTCCACACGGATCTTACGCTAGGTCTGCCTGTCTACGCCGATCTTACACCCGGGCTCTCTGTCTACACCGATCTTACACCCGGACTGTCTGTCTACACCGATCTTACACCCGGGCTGTCTGTCTACACCGATCTTACGCCCGGACTGTCCGTCCACACCGATCTTACACAAGGTCTGTCTGTCCACACCGATCTTACACCCGGGCTGTCTGTCTACACGGATCTTACACCCGGACTGTCTGCCCACACGGATCTTACGCTAGGTCTGCCTGTCTACGCCGATCTTACACCCGGACTGTCTGTATACACCGATCTTACTCTAGGACTGTCTGTCCACACCGATCTTACACTAGGTCTGTCTCTCATCACCAGAAATGTCCCCAGTGGCTGTTGTTTGTCTGCGTGATCGATCTGACTCAGAGATTGGTTCACTGCACAGATATGATACCAAGAAAAAGGACTGTCTAGTGAGGGTTGGGGCGGGGTTTGATTCCATCATTGCCTTGCGTACTTCGGTATTGGAGATGCCAGTCCTGTATTTATGAACTGATAGAACCAATTCGCTGCTCAGCCGTATAAGCCTTGTTCTTGTAAGTAAAAGACACAACACATGCGATACCTTATGTTTCCGGAACACGATCCGAAGATTGTGTGATTGACAAGAAAAAACACCTTCTGGCAGATGAACAATACATAATGAAGTGGGGCGCTGTCGCAGTCTTTATACATGTATTGTTAAGAACGCTAGTTTCCCCCAAATTTGAATCTTATGATTACAAACGACATAAAAATTCCTTCACTATAGATATACTGTGCAAAAGAGAAATTCATAAGTTTGAATAAAAGTTTAATAACTGGAGATGATTGTAAAACATTACCACCGTATATGTTTTATTTAAAAACGACACTATACATTATCCCCACGTGTCACGTATCATACAATATGGATTTCGTGAAGGTCAATGATGGTTTCGATGACGATATTCAACCATATCAATGGTGTTTTTACACAGCGGAGTACCGCTGAAAAGTATTAAATCAAAGGAGTGCCAATAGAAAGTTATGAATATTATGATCGAAAACCGGACAATAATCAAATTATATTTTTTGAAATTATCTAAAGCAGTCAGAAGCGCAGTAAGGAAATGATATTGTTTTATTTGTTATGTAATGATGACTGCCCGAGGGGGATTCGATTCGTGAAAAATCGAGTTTTTACGACTGTGAATGCATTCCCAATTATGTGTGACCCAAAATAGTTTGCAATTGTTATAATATTCGAAATTCAAGGATGAAATTACTCATATAACCGAATATGGTACACTTAGCCTCATGACTGGATGTGTCCTTACGCGTAAATTCCTAATGCAAAGCGATGGAAAAGGCCGCAAATACCTTGGATTAAGTGTGCTCCGATAGTGCTACCCATGTGCTGCATGTGTACTTCATGCTCTACTCGTCCAATGAAAAAATCAGGCCTCATACTGAAAGTCTTTCCGAATTAAACAAGTCGTTATTATATATTTGTCATTTGAGGAAAAGTATGTCAGATGTGTTGAATTTATATCAGCACATAAATTGTTATTTCAAATCGGTATGATGGGTAATTTGTTAATGGGTTTGCGATATAAAACAGTAACGAGTCTTGTACGTGCTATTTCCTCGTTCTCGAAACTCGCGTTCTTCAAATTCCATATTCAGTGAGGACATAACAGATTTCTATCAATTGACATGAAGCTGACATATTCGTAAACACAATTATCATATGAAACTCTTCTACAATTTATTTCACATTTTTGCGTTAATCTATGGTCTTTAGCTTCAAAAGGCTCATTTACATAAAATCGAATAAAAGGGGATGTTATTATAACATTTTGCTTCAATTTTTTAATACAAATAGCCTCACGGCTGACACTGAAGCGAGTTATTCAACTGCGACAAGGTGTCGCGCCGGGACCTCGATGATTCAAATCGACTACGTGGACGCAAGTGAACATGCGAATATTTTATTGTAGATATACATCAATGTTCAATTAGTTTGAAATCGATTCTATTCAGTGTATGGCAACACGTGTGACTGGTGATAGCGGGTTTACCGTAGAGCCAAACAGACTCTTGATTTGTGCTCGCTCACATCTCGCCGGATTGATCCGTGTCACATGTGCAGTTTGGCGCCATCTTGTTTGTTCCTCTGTGCTGATCAGCTGATGGTTCTTGCTTCATCTCCCTGGCTGCCACCTACAAAAAACAAACATGCATACAAACAACTCTGCATTGAAATTCAAAATGTTAACGCAAATATGTTATATTTTGGATCACACTATCTTCAATTATACGAATGTTTTCTTTCATAATTTTACTTGATATGGCCATTTTATACAACCGCTCACTTTTCATACAACGTCCTGATTTGTGATATTCGGTTTGTTTATCGATATATGCAGGTTATGCCCGGAGTTGTGTCAAACTGAATACCAAACTATTTAAACGGAGCATGATATCGGAATCTTGCAGTTTGTGAAATGCAACAACGTCTAGGACGGGTGAACTTACACGTTATTACAAACCTGCAGGGAATAAAAGATCGTGGAAGATTATATCTAAAGGACGATTCCTCGTGTCGCCCATGAGCTCGATCTTATAATATTAAGATACAACCAACGACATTTATTTCGATTTACTGAGTGCTGTCATCCTCAGTGCCCTAAAAAAAGCCTGTTGGAAATAATGAAAGTAGACATATTTACCGCCAGTGGTGCAACTCTTGAACGATTATGCTGGTCGCAAGCAAGAACTGATATAGCAGAACAGTATCATGGTTGTATAAGGATATTGATAAGAGATCGCTATATAATTCTGAAGGAAAACAACAGATTAACAAGGGGTCATTGCTAAAGTAGAATGTCAAGAGGTCAGAGAACACCCATCTAATTGAGATAGAGTGTCGACTAGAAGTGACAAAACACAATCCGATCAGATTGACAAGAGGTCGTGGAACGATACTATTGTTACACTTACACATTGATGAAAAGTCATGAAACGATATCCTTACTGCAAGAGAAGGTTGTCGGGAGTATCAGAACACTGTTCTGTTTGCATTAGCAGATTTACAAAAGATCACAAATACTGTCGTGTTTGAAATATCAGACTGACAAAATGTCACAGAACACTATCTTTGTAGCAAACAGCAGATTGACAAAAGGTCATTGGACACAGCCCTAGTTGCAACAGCAGATAGACAAAAAGGTCACAGAACAATGTCTTAGATGCAAAATAAAGTTGACAAGAGGTCACAGAGCACTATCCTTGATGCAAAAAAGTGTCAAGAGCACAGAACACTATCCTTGATGCATAAAAAGGGTGACAAGAGCACAGAACACTAGCCTTGATGCATAAAAAGGGTGACAAGAGCACAGAACACTATCCTTGATCCATAAAAAGAGTGACAAGAGCACAGAACACTAGCCTTGATGCAAAATAAGGATGACATGAGGTCACAAAACACTATCCTTGATCCATAAAAAGGTTGACATGAGGTCACAGAACACTATCCTTGATCCATAAAAAGGGTGACAAGAGCACAGAACACTAGCCTTGCTGCAAAATAAGGTTGATAAGAGGTCACAGAACACTATCCTTGATGCATAAAAAGGGTGACAAGAGCACAGAACACTATCCTTGATGCAAAATGACGAATTTATGAATATGAATTGTGCTAAATATGGCAACAATTTAAAAGTAAAGGATGTTTCGTTAACTTTTTCATACTTTTTATTCTTTTCAGCCGTGTATATATTTTTCATTTTGAACGATACTTAATATCAATCAATCACTTTCTAGATTTCGCAATTGTTTCCAGCAGGTTTTGATGGTAAATGTCTTTTACTTTTTGTGGAAATGTATTTATGAATAATGACGAAGTTCTATTTTTTGTTTAAAAATCAAATCTTTTGTTGAAAAGAGTAATTTCTTAACATCTAAAACCCAACTCTTTTTACAAGCTGTTTCATAAAGTAGTAAAATATATCATATTATAGCACATTATCATATTATAGCACATTATCATTTTATAGCACATTATCATATTATAGCACATTATCATTTTATAGCACATTATCATATTATAGCACATTATCATATTATAGCACATTTGTGGTTTGGATTGCATATCTAATAACCTTACCCAATATTTCACAACTCTTCTGAAGATATGATAAGAGGGTTTCCGCAACATTCCTTATACACCATTACATTTGATGTGCTCATCTTTACCCTAAGTAAGTTTATGCAGGCAAATAGATTTACCTTTTCTATACAATCAAAATACTTAAACCACAAAAATTTTGCACCATACAGTAAAATAGGATTTATCTTAACAAAAAAAAATGAAAAAAGATGTCAAACTTGGAAACCGAGTACCTTTATATTTCCTAATATTCTGATCAATACCTTGAATAGATGAATATTTTGCGTGTATCGATGTAAGTAAAGAATACACCTATATATTCATGCGCAGGGGTAGTTAATATGCTTTTGTCTTTACAGTATCATTTTTCAGATTTTGAGTTTCTCTCCTAAAAACAATAAAAAAATTTATCTAGATTTACAATAAGGTCAAAATTATAACAATAGTTTTCTAATCAATTGATCTGGATCTGAAGACCCTTTTCAGTTCTTAAAGATAAAGTTCAAGAAAGAAAAAGGTTAAACATAATTTAATACCATCCATACAGTTGCTCTCAATTTGCACTGTCAGCTCATCTATAAAGTAAGAAAACACAAACGGACTAAGTAAACAACTTTGACTTACCCTAATATGTACACCAACATATTGGGAGAATTCAGTTTTATTCCTAACACAAGCTTTAATTTAAAGGCTAAATCCATTTGTGTTAATCCCAACACCTTATGTCTCTGCACAGAATCAAAGGAAGGAAATTATTATCCCAACAGACCAAGAGGTAGCAAATGTCCCTCGCTCTTATATCAGATTAAAATTATCTTGAAATATGGTAATAAAAGATCAGAGGAAATTTTTAAAATTCTGGAATTAAATAATCTATACCTGGAGACATATTTCAGGATTTAATGATTTCACATGTAAGGTCATTATTTGAGTCATTTTCTACCGAGGAATGTTGGTACAAAACTTTCAGTATTTCTCTCCATATGTACATTTCAATCTGAGAAAAATGTTCTAAAATGATTGAACCATTTTAGTGTTTAGATAAAGTCTTTTTAAAAACTCTCTTTCTATTCAAAGATTTCATTTAATGCCAGAAAATATTGGAGTTTCTATTTTACTTTGTTGCCCTTTATATAAGAATTGTGCCTTTGCTTACAATTGGCATATATATTTGTTTCTTGGTAAATGATAATATCCGACTAAATATCACCTTACCTATGTTTGAACCATGGTTGGGTTGACACATGATTCTTGATATATGCACGTACATAAACATTGGTTGGGTGACCTCAGCGCCAGATGTTGCAGGTTTTGCTGAGCATTGTGCACAGAGTGTAGGAGAGCGGTCTCTCCATCGATTGCGAAGCAAGAGCAGTGTAGGCAGGGGAGATACATAACTGATACAGGGAGGGCAAAGTAATTATGTGTATACCGTGGTACGTGGCAGGGCAATGATTCATTTTAATTATCTGAATAGTGTGATGATGTGGGTTTATTCATCTGTGACTAAGGTGATTCAAGTTGATTAAATATATCTATGAATGCGGTTTTACATGGTATGACAATTGAATCTGAGATGTCGTAGTAATTGATGAGGTGAATGTAATTCTGTCACCAAAAACTGTGTTCCACACGAGTTATCCCCTGGAGATCAACCTATATCTCAAAGGAGATATCGCTATGACAGTATTTTTTAAAATTGTTTTGAATTATGAAATGAAATCACAGTGATATGACGTGATAATCATGTTGATGTCACAATGCAAAGAAATCATGACAGGTAGTCAGAGATGTACGTATTTCATGGAAACGTGATGAAGACCGATTTTGGATGATAAGTATTATCTCACCCTAGTGCTTTCTGATATCAAAGATATCAACACTGGTTGATAAAGTAAATTGTCCCCGGCAAGCTTCGGATATGTGTAACATTTATCAAGTTTTGTTTTATATCAGAAGACCCTTGAGATTATCTATGTAATTAGGGTTAATTATTTGTGCATATGGTGACAGAGAGTCTGGTCAATAAATCAGTGAATACGGTTTCACGGTATTTAAACCTGTAGGTAGGTCACGCCTTGAATAGGATTATACAGGTTAAGAAACTTCGTTGAAACAAGTTTAGGTAAGCGTATATAGAACCCATGGTGCATTTAGAGTTAATATATGTGTTAACATTACTTAGGCTTGATAAATTAATTATCATACGTCTGTGAATACGTAAGTGCAGATGAAGTAAATACGATTTTGAATACGGTCGTAGGGAGATGAAATATGTCTGCGCATTTTTTTGTTCAGATGGAATAAATACGTATCGGAATACGACAGTGATTACTTGAGTTAATCATTAACTAAGCATCTTGCCAATGGGGCAAAAAAATACGTCTGTGAGTACGGTGATGCACGTAGAGTCATTTGCTTGAGGTATGGTTAAAATAACTTTTAATAAAGGTCATAAAGGTCGTATGACGGAACAAATATTTTATTATTATTTTTATAGAAGAGTGAACTCACCTGGAAAGTTAGCTGACAAACAAACAGCAGTGCTTCCAGTTCTATTGTATGGACATCCTTAAGAGGTCTTATGTTTGGAAAGTATTGATGTTTGTTAGAAGACTGTTTTGTACTTGGAGGCAATAACTAATCACAATCCAAACAATGTCTAAACGTTTCTTAACGCCCTGTGTTGTGATGGCAAGGTGTCGCTTGACGTGTGTCGCACGCCGCATGTGCGCCATGCCATCAAAGCGCAGTCTCCTTCCCCCAAATACGTCCTCCCCATCTCGTAATATCATAACGATTCTTAACGATTTTTCGCCATAAAAATTCGACTGCAATAAGGTCATATAAAAAGTATTGACAATTTGATAGCAGAGTTTAACCACGGTGAACCATAGTCGTGACGTGAATTTCGTCAAACCCACGCGAGACACGCGCCGAGCGAGAATTCATACAGGAGCACGTGAGGACAGCGCCAATGCTCTTGCGTACAAATAAATCTACACGCGTCGTCATTTTCTTCCATTCTTGATTGAAAAAAAACAGTCGAGATAGCGCACGCGACAAAATCCTTTCTCTCCATTCATGTTTGCACTAAAGAAAACTTGATGCGCACTAATTTTCCCTTGCTGCACGTGCAAAGAGGCAAGGAAAATATGAAAGTGCCACAATCTTCTGTTCGCGTAATTGCCTCAAAAGTCATAACCGCTGGCGTGGATAAAGGAACGAGAAGTGGTTGAAAACCAAACTCATAAATATACTCGAAAAAAAACATTACTAATTGCATCAGAACTGTTGGCTGACCACTAAGTTTTGAAGAGTCACGTATGTGTACTTGTGTTTCGAGTTGATAAGCCGGGATGTAACACAACTTCCCGTCGTTTAAACATGCTGCCTTCTAAAAAAACCACTGTCGTCTAAACATGTTGCCTAACCGGTGCCCACTGTCGTTTAAACATGCTGCCGACCAAAATAACATTGTCGCCTTCAAATGCTGCCTTCCAATGTCAAACTGTCGTCTCCACAATCTACCTTCCCTTGTCAAACTGTCGTCTTCACATGGTGCCTTCCAATGTCAAACTGTCGTCTTCACATGGTGCCTTCCAATGTCAAACTGTCGTCTTCACATTCTACCTTCTAATGTCAAACTGTTGTCTTCATATGCTGCCTTCCAATGTCAAACTGTCGTCTTCACATTCTACCTTCTAATGTCAAACTGTCGTCTTCACATTCTACCTTCTAATGTCAAACTGTTGTCTTCATATGCTGCTTTCCAATGTCAAACTGTCGTCTTCACATTCTACCTTCTAATATCAAACTGTCGTCTTCATATGCTGCCTTCCAATGTCAAACTGTCGTCTTCACATTCTACCTTCTAATGTCAAACTGTCGTCTTCACATGCTGCCTTCCAATATCAAACTGTCGTCTTCATATGCTGCCTTTCAATGTCAAACTGTCGTCTTCACATGCTACCTTCCAATGTCAAACTGTTGTCTTCACATGCTACCTTCCAATGTCAAACTGTCGTCTTCACATTCTACCTTCTAATGTCAAACTGTTGTCTTCACATGCTGCCTTCCAATGTCAAACTGTCGTCTTCACATGCTACCTTCCAATGTCAAACTGTCGTCTTCACATTCTACCTTCTAATGTCAAACTGTTGTCTTCACATGCTGCCTTCCAATGTCAAACTGTCGTCTTCACATTCTACCTTCCAATGTAAAACTGTCGTCTTTACATTCTACCCTCCAATGTCAAACTGTCGTCTTCACATGCTGCCTTCCAGAGTCACACAGGTGTCTTCACATTTTACCTTCTAATGTCAAACTGTCGTCTTCACATTCTACCTTCCAATGTAAAACTGTCGTCTTTACATTCTACCCTCCAATGTCAAACTGTCGTCTTCACATGCTGCCTTCTAGAGTCGCACAGGTGTCTTCACATGCTACCTTCCAATGTCAAACTGTCGTCTTCACATGCTACCTTCACTTGTCAAACTGTCGTCTCCACATTCTACCCTCCAATGTAAAATTGTCGTCTTCACATCCTACCCTCCAATGTCAAACTGTCGTCTTCATATGCTGCCTTCCAATGTCAAACTATCGTTTTCACATGCTGCCTTCCAATGTCAAACTGTCGTCTTCACATGCTACCTTCACTTGTCAAACTGTCGTCTCCACATTCTACCCTCCAATGTAAAATTGTCGTCTTCACATTCTACCCTCCAATGTCAAACTGTCGTCTTCACATGCTGCCTTCCAGACTCACACGGGTGTCTTCCCATGCTGTCTTCCAGAGCTATTTTTCGTTTTTACATACTAAATTTAGTTTATAAACACTGACGTTTGATAATGCTATCTTTCAGAGTCACATTGTCGTCTTCACATGCTACCTTCCAGAGTCATACATTTAAACTTCCTTTCATTCCAATGTTCAATATTTTTTGGATATTATGTTGGATTTACATACTATGTTGCACGGATGTTCGTTCTAATCTAGTCTCTCGTATCAACTCTGAAGCATACTCATTAATATTACATACCTGTTTTATTTTAGGAAATAATGAACATGAACTTTGTTTTCGTTGAATAAACATTTTTCCTATCATGCTGTGTTTGGACTTAGCCCTTTTGTGTCTCAACCCATTCAACAGCTCGGCTTTAAAAGTTACGTGCCAACTTTCATTTGAAATAAAGAACACGGTATGTCATTTAAAGTCTTAGGACATGTTCTTCTAAAGATGAGTTCTATAGAGCTAAATGTAGAGAAAAAGAACTATAAAAAATCAAGGTTAAACTTCACACTGAGCAGACTGGGAAATCACCCCACACAAAACATGCCTATGGGGGGGGGGGGTAATATCAGACTATTATCTACATGCATACAAAAGAAACGCGTAATCCTCACTTAAAAAATGATTCCTATAGATTAAGACCGGGTATTTGGTATATTTCCAATTGAAGGTGATATAGACACAGAGTTGACAACACTACACGAACTTTTTGTTGCCTTTTGTCAAAAATGTTGTGTCAAGTAAACAGTCAAAAGAATATCTTGCTTGGCATCCTTTGCGAATTCTTCCTCACTCTTACTGAAATGAGACCAGTCAATCGGTGACGTTCACATCGATACGTTTCATACCATTAATGTTCTATTGGGTTTGGATCAGGTGATCATAGGGTCATTGCAAGAGTTTGTCTTCAATACACTACCCAAAAGGATATATGATGCTCTAAATCTAAATGAACGTTTAAATGACTAGCAACTGCAGACTTCGATTCTTTAGCTTCAATTCGACTTTCGACAATGTTTTGTTTTTCACTTCTTAACCGTGGTATTATGAGCAACTTCCTTCTATTAAAAAGGTAAAGCAAGATTTGAAACAACGTTATGTTAGTGCTTCTGAGACAAACGAAACAAAAAAACATTTTTGCACTGAAGCAGTCAATAATCATGTAATAATGACGTTTTGGGAGAATTATCATAATTGTATTATTTAGTGGGGTTTTGATTACAAAACGTCATTGCGAGGCCGATGCGTCAAAGGGGCACAGAGAATATTGTTGAAGCGGTGGGGGCTGTAGTAGTCAATCCATATACAAAATATTTCGTCCCCTGTTGATTTCAGTTATGTGTCGATTCACTCTATATCCAGTTGATCCTGCAAGCATTCGCTTAATTGAAAATTAAAAGTGTCCGGATGACTTTTGATTGGCGATTTGATTTTAGAGTATCTCATTACAGAAAGCTATATATCATTTATAAAAAAAAGGCAAATTCGTAGTATTTATAGTAAATTTCGTTGTGGTGTTTTACTTTACATATAAAGGTTGGCAGACTTTTAAAACCAGTTACTCCTTTATCAGACAGCTTTGTAAATATTATGATTTAGATGCCGTCGAAGATGAAATCTTTTCTTGATTAACTGTAAGTTTTATTCTGATTCCAGAAATGATTTATTTCAATCTGTAAGTGAATCTGATCCCTCATTTTGTCAACTTTCACTGGTAGACCAGTTAATATTCTTAGTAAATAGCGAGTTTCTTATGCCCCACTCTGTATTCATAAATGTTATGATCAAACGCCGAAAAGTAGCCATTCAACCATAAGTTATTTAAATCACTTTGTTTTATATTTAATTAAATTTTTAAAAATTGTTAGTATTTATATGTCCATTTGTGTCTCTGATGATGTAATGTGATGTAAAACAACCTGTGACACATTAATAAATTATATTTCTTCTTCTCACTTCTTCTCAGTATCAAGACGTCTTTTTGAATACCAAGTTGATTTTCTTGTGTAAAGTTAGTTCATGCAGAAAGATATTAAAGTGAGGCCAAGTCGATCTAATGCCATGTTTACATATTGCCAAGTAGTTAACTTCAAGTGCAAAATTCATCATGTTTCTGTCGAGTTGCACTAGTTTAATAATCTTGACATATTTGATTACATTCGTTGATCAACGGATTGTTATTATCTATGCGCTTTAAAGGAATAAAGAAAAATAAGAAAGAGGTATGAAGAAAAAACAGAGGGGTTGAAATGAAATAATGAATGAATTAACTTTATTGATTTTTATTAAAACACAAAGAAAAGATTGGTTACAAGTAAACCCACATAAAGAAACCTTCTCATAAATGAATGAATGAATGAATGAGGTGAGACGGAGGAAGAAAGAGCTTAGGATATGACAAATGAGACGGGTCAGACACGCAGTGCAAACCACGGATGGCAGCAACACAGGGATTAGTTTAGCGGACACTTTGCATCAATCAGTCCGTCACACCTTCCCCACACGTAGCGCCTGTTCTTTCCACAACACTTACACACTTTATGCCCATGACCAGAAACCCGTCAGCAAAAGTGATTAAGAGATTAGAGTGACTCGGGGTGGGTGGCGAGAGAGGTTTGTTGTTGTTTAGCAGTAAGTGACACGGGGCCAAAAGACGTCCTTGACGAACCCCTCTTAACTCTTAACCGAATGCACTGCTATCGTGATAGTATTGCGAGATGACGACTTAGCACGTCACTTGCTGTGCAGTGAATGTGCAAGGGAACACTGCGTCTATTCTCAATCACTCTCTACCTTTGTCCTCCTACCCACCCCCCTCCCCAATCTCCTCCTTCCTTGCCCAATCTCTCTCCCTTCCCTGCCCACTCTCTCCCCCTCCTTGCTACCCCCAACCGATACCAGACACGGCGGCCGTGACTTTTGGGGTCAGTGTTATTCTTTGTCAATCGTAAAAGTGGAAATGTAGCCCTTTATTCTCCGTCATGCCTCAAGGCCCGTGCAGCTCGTGCAGTTCACGCGCTAGTTGATCACGTGACACAATGTCAAATGAACTGCCATCTCCTTCAAGCCGGTGATATTAATTTAAAGACACGACTTGCATTTCCTAACCAAAGACCGGCGTGTGTATGAACAATACTATATAGACGAGTAATCGGGAGCTGGTAGATTAAGTCGGCTAACCGCAGTGTCGCTTACCTTACTGGCACGATGTTGACTGATCGCTTGGCGCACAACGACTTGCATTGCTGGTAAAAGGTTGTCCCAGAGAAAAATATTTCACTGACAACCATTAAACTTTCTATTTTGCATATATAATAATAAACTAAACGCACTTTTTTCAGCTATGCAAATTCCTGGATGTACTCGCTGCTTCGTTCGGCAACGAAATGAAAGACAATGATGTAAAAATAACCACCGGAAATGAACATCTCAATTTGGTATTTAAAGATAATTTGAGTTAAATTTAGAGTTGTAAAAACAAACTAAGTTCTGCAGAAAATTAAAGATTTTAATCATTACCTTGATTGTGTTTTCATGTTCCATATCGATTACGTACTAAAGAAAACTTCCTGAAGGGGCATTTTAGAAGCTGGATTGATGAAGAAGAACGAGTTCTTATGGATAGTCAAAAGTTATCACGGTGTTAGTATCTACACCGAAACGCCGCAATTCGTGCAATAAAGAAGTTGACTATCCATAAGAACTCGTTATTCTACTATAGAAAAGCTGACAATTGCGATGCATCAATAGTTCGATGCATCGGTACACCCCTACATATAGGTATATGTCAATCACCTAGGGTATAGGCTTACTGCTTTAATAGAAGGTAATGAAATACTCGCATATTTTTTAACAACACCAGGAGCATTCTGTCAGTGATACGTGATATGGGTCGACACCTGAGTTACGGGGTGCACGTGTGGATCTTGATCGACATACGGGTAGGGGGAGGACAGTGGGGATGGAAAGGGTATGGTAAGGTTTGGAGGGTCATGGGGGGGGGGGGGGGGGAGTCGGAGTGTGGTACGGGAGGGGGTGTAGGATGAGGGACTAACACGTTCCACAAATGAAGCCGCTGTAGAGGCCTACACTGAACTCTGTCACAAGCTAATGATGTGTAAATTTACATCCATTATATACCATCAAAATGCATAGAAATTCATTATAGCGTGTCGTGTCAATGAATTTTATCATTTCAACCATATTACACAAACTTGATCTGCTTTTTTGTGGAATGTAAGGAATAAATAAACACGGCCCGCAACAACATACACTGAACAGCTATATTATGAGCATGGTGATTAAACTGCCCGCATAGCGCCGCATTATTACCGCAACGGTTCAATTGAAATAATGCTATTGAGACAATACCCGACAATAATAGTATTGTGAGTGCTTAAAGTATATTAAATCCAACGATGTTTAAAAGTGCTTTGCGATGTTTTCACAAAACTATATTCCCATAAAACGAGGAGACTGTCCTTGTATTAGGTTTGTAACTCCCTGAATCTGAAAAGGTTGTAGTTTTCTGACTCTCTCTCTGTGGCTATGCCTCTGCCTCTCTTTTTCTCTTTCTCCGTCTCTGTCTTTCTCTCTCCGACTCTGTCTCCCTCTCTGTCTCTTTCTCAGTCTCTCTCTTCTTATGTGTCTTTTTGTCCCTCTGTCTCTCTTTTTTCTCTGTCTTTTTTTCTCTCTGTCACTCTCTGTCTCCCTGTCTCTCTTTTTTTCTCTGTCTTTTTTCTCTCTGTCACTCTCTTTCCCTCTGTCTTCTTTTTTTCTCTCTGTCTGTCTGTCTGTCTCTGTCTCTCTCTGTGTCTGTCTGTCTCTCTCTGTCTGTGTCCGTCTCTGTGTTAGTCTCTGTGTCTGTCTCTCTCTGTGTCTGTCTGTCTCTCTCTGTGTCTCTCTGTGTGTCTGTCTGTCTGTCTGTCTCTCTGTCTGTCTGTCTCTCTCTCTGTCTCTCTCTCTCTGTCTCTCTGTCTCTGTCTCTCTCTCTCTCTCTCTCTCTCTCTCTCTCTCTCTCTCTGTTTTAGCGGTTGTTGAGTATGTGTGAGAGAGTTCACAAGATCTACACACTTATTTGTTAGCTTGAAGGTGAAATTTCTGCATCAAGTATTCATTATAAGATACTTGGTTCGATTTTCTTTTCCCGCAAAGAGATTTTATTCAATAATTTCGACTAAGCAGGCCTAATAATAGCAAGAATAAGCTAAGCTAATTCTTATACGACCTCACCGTGATTGGGTACGAACCCTGTCGCGTGCATTTTGTAGTTACCCGGGAGACCGCGCCAAGAGTTGAAGAACGTGTATAACTGGTTAAAGTGTCTGGGGTAGTTGGGTAGGTCGAAATAAGATGTCTTTTTATCATAAAGAAAAGAATAGAATATATAGATTTTAATCTAGATTTATGTACGTTACATAAATAATTGTTTTTATCAAACACTATGTGTGTTTTGTTATTCAAAGATACTTCTACAGAGTTTAATAGTTTTGCGACAGGGCTTCATACTATGTAACGCAAAGTTCACGAACAAAATAGGTGAACGTGATTGTGACGACAAAGCGATTTTATTTGTCTTCGTATAGAGTACAGAAAACCTTTCTGCACCTATGGCTTTCATTCATTGTTAACCACGATTTTTGTTCGTTGCAGGCGTAACTGTTAAAACTTTAAACAACTTCTAAGCGTAGCTAATTTGCTTTTAAGGTCCCAATAGGTTGGTTGCTTAATAGAAGTACATAGTGGTTCAACTGATGTTGCAAGTGGGGTGTGCGATTTAAGGGAAATCTCAAAGAGGGTGATATGTGCTGACGGGTTCCTCCTCCTATCGCTAGCTGTGGCTGTGTACTCACTGCACCAAGCAGCCCTGGTGCACGCCCTCAACAGTCTAACCCCCCCCCCCCCCCCCCCCCCCCCCTCACACCCGTACACACACTCTTCTCCATGATCTACCCATAAATACTATAAAGAAGTTGTATCCAATATTTTTGTATTACTAAAACTATAGCTGGCTTTACTCTGTATATCCAGCGATAAAACACATTTTAATTTAAAGGACAAATAATCTTTAAATAACCAATTCATATTTAAAATACTTTATCACATTTCTCCCTAGACCAAAAGCAATGGAAGAGTACTTGAAAGTACTGTAGCACGTGTTTTTAAATCGAATTCCCTGTTCATATTTTTCTCAGTACAGATTATCTGGGGCAAAACAAATTTCTTACGGGGGTAAAACATCTCATTGTCTGAGCTCCTTTGATAAGGTCTCACGCATCAACCGTAAACTGCATGGGACAATTTTGGTGTACTCACCATTAATTCACTCTAGTTGGGGATTCGCGAAACCCAACTTAACTCGGTAGGTTCGTTTTGACAAAAACGTTATTTTGCAAGTGGTAACTTTTGTTTTTCTTTTCATGATATCATTATTTCAAAAGACGTGTCACTGTGACTTTCACTGGAAACTCTTGATACTTATAGTAATATTGATAATAATGATGTTGATGATGATGATAAAAATGATGATAATAATATTAATAAATGCATTTGTAAGTGCCTAATATCAACCTTTAATGCTCAGTGGCGCTAATATAGTGATAAAATTGGAGGAAATATATTTTTATCAGTTGGTACACAGATAAAATCAGCAGAAGACTAGGTTTGACACATAAAATTTGAGAATTACTGTTAGGCTTTATATAGATAGCCAATTTTTAAACAGACACTAGTTAAGCTTTGTGAGGGGAAATCATACCCTTAAAGTGACACAGAGTGTGTTTTTAAAAAATTCCTGTGTCTCAAATTGGAGCCTAAATACAATTTGTCCTGTGTTAAGTTCAAATATCCTTCTTAAACTTGCATCTTTATATCCGAAATTCCGAAATTTTTGTTTTCAATGACAATACAAAAACGGCCAGATATATGCTTATAAGTCGAAATTGTACATTCATTTCACATGCTATAAGTTACATGACTAACTAAACACTATCATCCAATATTTGCCTTTGTATATGCTGGCAATAAGATTCCATAATTATGTTTGAGTCATAGGCGCGTGCCATTGTCCGGTTTTCGATAATAAATTGCAACTTAAACCTTTTTATTTAATCTGAAAAGCATTAAGATGTTGGTTTTCATAGATAACCCCTACCTCTCTATCAAATAACATCATTTTCAAAGTTTGACATATTTGACCACTAAAACATACTCCGTGCCCCTTTAAGAATTGTCCCAGGGGTGTTAAATTGTAGAGTGTCGGAACATTAGTCCTGGGTTATGGAGGCTCCTGCTATGGATAGAATATTTTTCTTCTATGATTAAGATGGGTAATGCGCATCACAATATGACGTACACATAAGATATGCATCACAATATGACGTACACATAAGATACGCATCACAATATGACGTACACATAAGATACGCATCAAAATATGATATAGACACTATATAATTTTCTTGATTCTGACATCAGAGACATGTTTACAATAAGACATCAACAAGAAGTATCATTCAATAAATTTTTATTTACATTTCAAAAATGAATATAACAAAGTATATTGCCAATGTGGGCAGACTGGAAGACATGTTAACAACCACTGGTAGAATAGATAAATACTCTGCTGTTCTTGAACATTACATACAACACATGCCATTTCATAAAATAGTATAAAAATAAAAACGAGTTCAGCCCATGAAGCAGTTATTGCACTGGGAGACGTTGCGCTGTCCCGCTGTGTTTGTCCTTACTGGAGCAGACAGCACCCAGTCTACAGTCAAGTGCTTCTCCTTATAAATAATCTCTCTAGTACATGACCAACACTTCAAAAGCTGTAACAAACGAGTCAGGCCACAATTCCAATATCGAGAGCAATAAATTTCTGAAGGGATAAACCAATGTTGTCTTTGTGGAGATTTATGGGATGTGATTTTGTTTGATTTTACAATTTGAAATTATTTTAGATAATTTATGTTAAATCAAACACGAATTTTGAACTTCAATAGAATGTTATCAATTTAATATCTTTTGTTCAAAGATAAACTTTACAGTTTAAAAAACACCTGCTTTAAAGGTATCAACACTGAACCCTTTAAAAGAACAAAGATAGTGGTGGAAACGTGTGCCAGACTGCTATCTGCTACAAAAGTGTTGAGTTAACAATGTCAGTTGGGAAGCTCGTTTTAACATTCATTCATTCACTCACTCTTTCATGCACTCACTCTCTCACTCACTGAGACAAGCCCTCTCGTTCAGCATCCACCCGGAGTGTCTCGCTCACTGTGTCGAGTCTCTTATTGAATACGATCTCCGCATCAGCACTGGCCTTCGGCAAGGCATTAGTCAAATCATTGCACATATCCCTGGACGTCCACGGGAGACAGATATAGCTAGATACCGTGGACAGATAGATCACTCCGACTCTGTATCCGGATCCTTGGAACTTGTGGGTGATTCACTGGGCAGGGGAAAGTCGTCCATGTGAATGTCTTTGGCAAGTTTTATGTCTTTGGGATCCTTACCGTCCGTGACGTCCTTCATGAAACCGATGTAGGTGATGGCCAGACGAAGGGTTTCAATGCGAGACAGACGCTTCTCGTAGTTGAAAGCTGGTAATCGGAGTCGCAGACTATCAAACGCCTCGTTGAGGTGGAACATTCGCTTTCTTTCCCGAACATTTGCAGCTTTGCGCTGTGGTTGTGTCTGGATGCGCTTTCTCTTGGGTTTGCCATTGGGACCCAGCGAGACGGAGGACTGTGATGAGGTTGAAGAACAGCGGGAGAAGGAAGGCAGGATAGACTGGTTGGAGTTCAGAGGGGCCGCGCTCACCTCCACTGACTGAGGGTGCCACACCGCTGAGTTAGGCTGGTACATGTCTGCAGATTGAGGTGCTGCATACCCGCTGTACAGGTGTTGGAGGCCCGGGTCAAGCCGCTCGTGTAGGTTGTAGTACATGCGGTTCGGGTCCGTGTTCTGATGCCATTCCAACTCGCTGTAGTAGCTGGAGTTGAGGGATGAGTCCGCCGAGGTGGAAGACGTGGAAGAGTACGGCGAGAGATCAGTTGCTGTGTAGGGCACAGTATACATGGACCCGTCGTCACCCAGAAGGCGCCGTTCTGTTTCCATAGTGAACACTTTAGGACGACGGAATTCCAAAGTATTCTTCAAGTGTACCTTAGAGATGTTATGAACGCAGTGTTAGAGACGAAAGTTCTTATGCCTGTGACAGCTGGGGACACCACTGCACTAGGTAGGTACACTAGAGAAAGTCCAGGTAAAACCTTAAAGGAACGGGGAACCTCTTGTTGGTTTACCTGTACCAGGTATGTCCAATCTCCCGTTCATTCCGACATTTATACCCCCACACCGCTACAGGTAGCACATTTCACAAAAGTAATTGCATTGAAATTTAAATGCAACAGGCACGCGACTCTTGATTGGCTACGGGCCAGGTCGACCATCACAGAGCAAGACTTCCACGTGTGGGGGCGGAGTTAGGAGCAGCCACGTGACCAAAACTGTCAATCAAGCTACTGGCACGAGCCGGATACCGTAGCGTGAGAGGGGCGTGGTCTCACCCTAGGCTATGGTTTACCTGGCTGAGTCGGTCGCTAGTCGGGCCGTCTAACAGTGATTTTGTATGTTTTGTGTCATGCCCGGCCGATTAGCTAGGAGTGAAGCCGGGTGGATACTGATTTGTACCCCAAACTGCACTTCAACTTGTTGAACTATGGCATACTCGTCCTCAGCAAAAGACCTAAGTGTTCGTTATTCGCGATCTCGAACATATTATCTTTCTGATGTTTTATACGTACACATCTATCAATAAACTGGAAATGCATTTTTATCAATATGCTTCCTGGGTGAAGTCGTGTGCTTTACAGCAATATAACACCGGTACATAAAGTAACTCTTATGTATGTTAAGGACTGAAATGGATATTCAAGTATATGTTTAATGGTATATTATACATACAAGTAGCTGGAGTCGCAAACGAACAAACGCCTGGTCCAGGTTGAACATAAGTTCCTTTCCCGAACGTTAGCGGCCCTGCGTTGAGGCTGGACGCTCATCTTTACTTCGCCGTTAAACCTTAGCGATCTAGAAATCTTAGATGAACGGCGGGGCTTGAACCATTTTTAGACTAATGTGTTTATAGATAATCAAATACCTCTTAAATTCATCTTCAAGATGAAAAACATCTTACGAATATAGACCTACTGGTCCTAATGAGTTTCGGATATGTGAACAAAGTAAAATTGTGAATATCGGTAATTTCTTCATTACCACTCGATACTATATCCTTCATAAAAAAAGTCCAATGTCCCTAACTTAAAATTAAATTGATAAGTGTGTTTATTCTATATTTCTTTTCGACATATATGTCTGTAGTTTCTCTAGGTCACACGGCTGTTGTATACTGTAATTTCAATATATGTGTTGTATGTATGACAACATGTGACACTTCGTTAAAATAATTCTATTCTTCATATCATTATTTCGTGCAGTATATGACAAACTCATGAGACGGTCATAGTGAAGCGGTGTGTGACGGGGGGCTGACGAAAAGGGCGCGTGGAGGAGCGGCGGGATGGGGGTTTGGGGGTTTGGGGAGATGGGTGTCGGTCAACATGACCTGAAGGGTCGTGTGTAGGTAATCTTGCTACATAGACATTAATCACCACTCTCGACTTATCACGTGCATTCCCTCACGAGGTAGTTATGAAGAAACAACACCAATTACTGTGTCACATACGAAAATATTTTCCGATGGACTCCAGTCTGTGTTGACCCTGCTGAATGAGATTAGAGGTTTGTATGGTCAGATGACTGTCCTACTGGCAAATCTGAACTATAGTTCTGACATCATTGAATAGTTATGAAAATATACCATCTTGAATTATAGGTATCACAATGTGCTCCGAAGCAACTTAAAGACACTTGACTACGTTTACCTACGTTGAACAGTTATGAAAATATACCATCTTGAATAAAACGTATCACAACGTGCTAAGAAGCAACTTAAACACACTTGACGATGTTTAACTACGTTGAACAGTTTTCAAAATATACCATCTTGAATAATACGTATCACAACGTGCTAAGAAGCAACTTAAACACACTTGACGATGTTTAACTACGTTGAACAGTTATGAAAATATACCATCTTGAATAAAACGTATCACAACGTGCTAAGAAGCAACTTAAACACACTTGACGATGTTTAACTACGTTGAACAGTTATCAAAATATACCATCTTGAATAATACGTATCACAACGTGCTAAGAAGCAACTTAAACACACTTGACGATGTTTAACTCGCCTGAACAGTTATCAAAACATAATTCCTAACAATACTTATCACGATGCGCTATGAACCAACTTAAACACACTTGACTATGTTTAACTAGCCTGAACAGTTATCAAAATATTCCATCTTAAATTATACTTATCACGATGCGCTGCGAACCAAATAAAGACACTTCACGGGTGTACAGAAAATAATTCTTCAGCATGAAGAGTGTTTGGTGGGTTTTTTATCTTGACAAATGATTGTTAGCATGTCAGATATCATCATATTTTCAGTATTTTGGCAACCATAACAGCACTGAACATTTATCAAAATATATCATCTTAAATGATAAGAATGCACTACAAACCAACTTAAACACATTTGAATCAGTCATAAATGTCTGAATGATTCTCAGTTTTACAGCAAAGATTTCTACAAAAGGAGACTTGTATATTCTTGATAAATAAAGCCTGATGATTACATTAGGTTACATAGCCTTCATTACAAGTTACAGGAAACCAATGCGAGAGATAGTGACACTGCCATTTCTTCATTAGGCTCCGTACCTATCGTATCTAATCTCTGACTACACCAGCTATTGAATATAATATCCCTCTTGACAACATTTGATATATTCTGAACATTGATTCATAAGAGAAGATAAGTTTTCTGATAAGGAAACAGGATTATTTTGAAATCACATATCCATGGAAAAGCAAATGTTATTGTTCCACACGTGAATAGTACATTTGGTTCCAAAACATTCACCTACTGTGCCTATATTTACTGGAACTCTCTTCCAGAAGAGTTCAAGAACACGCCACAGTGCAATCTTTTAAAGTGGCACAGAGTGTGTTGTTGTGGCCAAACATTTTAGGTGATGGAGAAGTAGTGGTTGTTGCTGTAATTAGCACCTAAATTCTTTTCGGTTCAGTTAAGTGAGAATAAACTTGTTCAAGTCGAGATGTGGGACCGGACCGGACAATGGCGTACGCAAATGACTCGAATGTAATTTTTGAATCTTATTTACAGCAGACACAACGACAAATAAATAATTGCCGTATTAAATGTTTACTAATACACATGTAAATGGGACGCAGAATTTCAACATTTTATCGTTTATAATGGTGTTTTACAAATGGAGTTGAAAATAAGAAAATACTTTGTAAAAGTTGTACTTTTAGACAAGCGATTTGAAGTTAACCCAAGACACCGTGGCTCTCATCTAAGCAACTATAAAAAGTAACAAACTAACTCTTTATCACTTTTGAGGCAGATCATGGCTATACCGTGAAGTTCATGCTTAAGCATATGTAGCGGAATGGAATTGCTTTGCAGATGAAGCTTGATATATGATATATAAGTGCACTAATTAGTATCATTATATTACCAGACACTTTCTTTAGCCATTGCATGTAGATTCCTCAGTAGGACCAAAGTGTCACCAGTTTTCAGAGCGTTATATAGTATCAATATGCGATTTCTTATTTTCCTATGAATTTAAATTTTAAAAATTTAATCAGTTTCATTTTTAAGTTTAAGTTAAGTTAGTTTTTTTGCGAAAAACTGGTAAATAACGTTCAGACGATATTATGCAAACGACACTTCAATATCCACATAAAACGGATGTCAAATGAAAGATAGTTACTTATTGCAATACATGAACACGTTTAAAATGGTTTATTAAATCGCAGCTTGAAATGCCTGTCTAAAATCCTCGTTGTCTCAAGTATAAAATCAAAGTGGTTGTTTCCCAAGTTTGTGCTGCAAACTACACCATGCACGAATGCTAAATTACATCCTATTGTTAATGTCACATTATTCACCAAAAAGGTCCTGTTCGGAAAACATATTCAAATGAAAACACTTCCTTAGCAAACGTCCGGTATCTAAATTGCCTCATACAACTAATTCTAACCAATTTTTTACGGTCCGAGCATGAAGAGACAATAGTAACTGGTAGTCGTAAGAGAGCAGAAAAGGAAGTTTATATTCCATATGATTTCTCACAATGTCTGTTTAAATGTCCTGAAAATCAAATGTTGCTAAATTTTCTTGAGTGTGTAACTTAGTATCAGATTGCGTAGAATAGGCAGTTATAATAATCTTTACTAAACGTTACTGACAAAATGGGTTAATCCCGTCTACAAAACATTAGCATACAACTTGGCAGAAATTCTGCAGTAGTTTATGTTAAACAGCATAATCATTAATACATTACCTATGAGAGATGGATATGTATGGTTGTGCACGCATATGTTCTTTTTATTTCTGTTAGAGTTTTAATGGTTTGCATACGGGATAGCTGAGGAGTTTGGTTGGTGTTTTCATTGTTTTACACGTGTTTGCGGGGGACGGGGGCAATAGAGTATGACGTTGTGAAGTAACGTTACTCAAGGTTATATTTGTGTTATACAGGCGTTTGTTCCTCATTGTCGCTTTCACTCTAACACCCACAGCTTTAAGTTCACGCTTCCCTCTGAGCCAGGACGATAAACTCCAGCAAGCAACAATATGGCGAGTGTCTTCTCAAGGCTGCTGTCCCGCCATTACGTGGATCGGGTAACGCGTTTAGTTGCTGCCTCGTTTTGCTACCTATCATCAAATATAACCTGATACCTTGCCGCACGCTGTCGGAGTACGCTATCTAACCCCATTTATACCCCCACCTTTCTCTTGTTCCCTCATGCCTCCAAAACCGTCGTCATAGCGTTATGCTATCTCTTTAAACGTTTATTTCTTCCGCGCCCAATATTTTTCTTTTGATTGTTACTGACATCAAATAACCCTTCTACCAACCTTTCGAATGGTTTATTATGTATATATGGTTATGCACCCGTAAAAGTCTTGGCGCATTATATTAATTAAAAAGTGTGTTTCACTCCATTTTTCAAAAACATGGGCGCATGCAGTGAAGCGCCGTAAAATTTCTCACTGGCAGACATATCGGCAAATTATTGCAAGGGAATATTTCGTCCTTTTATGTGCATATGGATGCAAAAAAATATTATTCTTGTACTGTAGGCCGTAGTATAATGCTAAGTACACCTAAAAACTTATTAGGAATAGGTGTTGGACTAGTCCAAGGCAACTAGAGGCAGTAGGAACGTAGGTCGACATCATCTGGTTAGCAACTGGCAGATGAACCGTTGGGAAATTATCTTCTTACCCATGTAACTTCTAAACGCCCTTGTATTAGACAAACCTAACTAATTGTCTGCTGTTTAGGGTAAGTAAGGTATATCCCGGGTAGCGAGATTAAACATGGTCCCCGTCAAGAATAGACAAATCTTCAATTATCATCTGATGTTATTCATTTAAATCGGGTCAGTTTCGCCTTAGGAGATTACAAGGATGAATATGTTTGTCGCTAAAATTTGACGCCATGGTGTCTTTTATGATATCAAGCCTTAGTTTTGATACTCAATACTCTCGAACTTTAGCCTTTGAATAGAGATACCATTTCAGTATTTATAGCACGTTTTTGCTACCATGAACTGAAAACAATTGCATTCGATGGTTAAAACACAATGTGGTACCGGCAATCGTAGAAAGAAGGCTATTAACTTCAAATTTGAGAGAGTGAAAACTTCTTGCAACGTGTCTCGCCGATTTCACCCAGTTTCAATCTTTCTACATTTACAATTCAACAATAATTACACACCTGCCTCTGAATCAAGTTTAAAGGTAGGTACATGAAAGCGGCTTCGAGCCTGAGTTGCCCTACTCTTCAGAGGTGAGGTACGGTTAGCCTGTTTTCTGTAGCCTTAATGAGGCGTGCACAGACTCGCCGCGCTTTCCGTCCGCGCTCCCTTCCACCAACACCAGTCGAACTAATGGACATGCGCATTCGTCATTCAAACCGCTTACAACAAAGGAAAAGCGTAGACCACCTCTGTTAATCTTTTTGGCAACATGTAACCGCTTTGCTTCTTCCTTTCAACGGTTTGCAAGACGTCAACAGGTTCGGTGAGGCATAGACACTACCGTCGTCACGACTGCTTTCCTAAAGAACAAATATAACGACAGTTAATTCTCGCCACGAGACGAGCAGCGCAACAAAACATATGTTCAATACAAAGGAAAAATGGGGTTCATTATTAATTTAGATTTTAGAGTAAGATTGTCAAAATCATATCAACTTTATGTTAAAAACATTACCTTTACAACGGGTGCCGTGAAAACGAAGTCTCTTGCACGTGCACTGGAAAATCTCGCAGTTTCTCGCTGAGTTTTAACTGCTTTTGTACAGCAATTGCTTAAGTCTGACGCGTGCTGACGTATACCAACTTTCAGGACGACTTATCGTCTTTCAGTTGCAGTTTTATAACATTCTTAAAAACAATACAACACTGTTTTCTTTAGAGGAAGGAGCGCGGGTCAGAGCTACACATTACAGGGAGTACGTGTGACAGCATAATCTTGATAGGCCGTATCGTGTTACTTCCATTCAAATGGACAACCTATGGATCACTTGCAATGTTTTTGGCTTAAGTGACATCGTCGAATGAATTTCTCGACTACTTGATGCGTAATAATATCTGATGTATCATGACCTGATTTGAATAACCCTTACAGGTGCGTGCTGGTCATCAACGCAGTTAAAAATACAACCCCCCCCCCCCCCCCCCCCCCCTTCCCAGTTCTATTTTAATTTCAATTTTAGTATTTCAAACCAATACTTGGTAACAGTTATGAAGCTGAAAAAATGTACTAATCCATAATATCTAAGGCGCTTACTTTCTACGACAAATATTATATAAGTACTATTACAGAAAGAATTTTATTAAGCGTTGTTCAATAGTGTTGATACTCTTCGAAAAAGACATCCATAAAGTATTTTCAGAAACTCGTGTTCAAGCAGTAAAACAATAACATAATAATATTTCCTTCCAAAACCTCACTTTTGGTAAACATGTTGCACATGAACACATGAAAATGCCTGGAAGTCAGTCAAAAGCAATGGAAAAATGTGATTTAAGTCCGAATGGGTCTTTAGAAAGTTCATGTAAGTCCCCGGGGCTCTGGTAAAGTAGGAACCAAATTGTAAGACCGGCAATTTGAAAAAGCGCGGTCACCAAATGTCTGGGTTCTGGATGAAGGGATATGCAGGATGTGAAGTTTCGTCTGTTGGTAGTGTCACACTATTGTGCGTATGTTGAATATTTATGCCAGAATTTGAATTCGTCCGTGCGCTTCGTTTTTTAAATTTTCATAGATATATCTAAACAAAACAGTACTCGAATGTCATATCGTCTACCAATATTTCAAGCAATGGATAACCCGTCAAGTAATTCTACGTCAAGTTTCTTTAAATTTTTAACGTCACAAGATATTTTTCTAGATCAAACAAAGTTTTAAGAATTAGATTAAATGTTGATTATTACTATTTTCAACGATTGGACGATAGAACATAGCGATTCTTAAAACTTAGTTTTTAAAAAGAATCGAACGGCTTTACCAACATCTTATCTCACAAAATACGACACCACCAATCAAAAACAGTTCAAACATGACAAACTCAAGTTTTACGTCCAACTTTATCTAAACCATACACCATAACACGAGTCGGTATAAGTCTCGATATGTCTCCAACATTGGTATTTTCGTCCAAATAGTCGCTAAAGATCACAAAGAGGCACATGCTTATTTATGACCACCATAAGAGTCTAATAGTCAGGCGCAACGAGTCTCCAATGACTTAATTTGAAAAAGCAGAAGGGTCCTATTAAATCCAAACACTTGAGCCCGACGCCCCTCGTTGAGGTTCGAAAGATTTTACAAGCGTAAATAAAATTTATTTCTTTTTCTTCTTTATTTATATATATTTATTTATATAAGCAATCTTAAAATCTCAGACATGCTGGAATAACCAACGTAAACGCGTACACAGCAACAAACGTATATTTCATACTGTGACTCTATTCACTAGAAAATCAGTTCCTTCTCTTATGACTTCGTGTTAGACGATGAAGAGAATAAAAAGGGAACTTTGATCGCTATTGAAAGGTGGGACGATCGTTATTTTCATAAAATGATTTTTAAATCTCAAATGGTTATATTAACATTGTGCATGTCTCAATCTTACCAGTTCTTAATCGTATGATCTCGTTTTAGACGGTAAAGTGACCTACGTATAAACTTTCATCGCTATTCAAAGGTTTTACAAAATACAATGGGACAGACAGACAGACAGATCGATAGTTTAATAAAGTCTCACTTTGTGTTTACATTAAAATATTTATTATAAATGATACATACATCCAGATAAGATTTTCATAAAATATACACAACCCAATCTTTTTGGAGTTACGGGAGACTAAAGAATATATAAAGAAACAACTAACATACATCACAAATGGTATAGAATAGATTTTCGTCTCCTTACAAAATTCCTACAGGTTTTGGCACATAAGGTTGATAAACGTTTTTCTTGGAGGAGTATCGTACACTTTTCCAACGGGACGATTGTACACGGGAAAAATGGACTTCAACAAATTCCAGAGTTTTATTTCTTAAAATTATTTTTATAACCTTAAAGAGCCACTCCGTGAGTTGTTTGAGTCATATATGCCAAACTTAATCAATGGTGTCATTTGATCGCAAAGTATCGTGACAAATGTGTCTTTTTGGTAACAGTCGACACTTCGTGATCAAATGACATCATTAGTTAAGTTTGGCATATAATGACTCAAACAACTCACGGAGTGGCTCTTTAAGTTGATCTCTGATATCAATCGCTACGAATTTAAACAATTTGTATTTGTTTTTGACCCAAAATAACCCAATAAACAACTCGCTATGTAGCCCACTTTCATATATTCATATTAAATTATTTTTAATGTGACATTTATAAAAGTATGTTTCATATTTGCTGGTTCAAAATCTCAATCGTTCATACGCTTTATTAATCCGTACATCCGTTACTTACGCATGAACAATTTATCAGGTTTGCAGTGTGAAGTTGGACCCATTTCACAGTATGTTACGTCTGTCCATCGTTCATGCGCTGATACACCACAGCTCACTGGTAGTATCTTTGTTTACATCGCACGTGCTGCTTGAAATAGGTCATCACGAGTATCTACACGTGTGCTATTGTCAGATGTCAGAAGTCAGCCTGCCAGCCCTTCGACAGGGATTACACACACGTTTACAGTCACATGGACACGGAGTCGGACAGACATACGTGAGCTTGCTACACACCTCAACAGCAGTAACTAACCAGTTCGCTGTCTTAGGATATTGTCTTTCTCTCAAAGCGGATACGCGACAGAAAATATTAGCATTAGGTACAATAGATATGATCAGCTAAATCTCTTAAGAGGAAAACAAGACGGTTGACATGCATTATTCCCCATATCGCGTCCAACATAATACCTCTTTAAGACAGATTAACTGCGCGCTGTCCTGAACCCGATGTGGCGTCATTACTGGCCGGCCCAGAGTCCGGCACGTGGCTGAGTTGTGGGCGGTCAAGTGGTGTTGCTGAGGCGTGACCAGGTCACTGCGAGACCCCGACCCTCCTTCTGATCTTCGGTGTCTCCCCCTCTCCCTCCACAGAAACTACCCCCAGATACCGCCGCGCTCCAAACACTACATTGTACTCGCTTCATACAGCTCACAGGTCACATTCAAACTTTATGTGTTTGACGCAAGGCTCTACTCTCACATCTGTTGATCCTAAAAGACCAATCGATAAATTGGTAAAATAACACAAAAGCATTAGTTTTATTGGATATGTTTGCCGAAAACCACAAGTTATGTATACCTCTCCATTTCGTGTTACTGCAGTATGTATCAGCTCAGGTCAGCCTTTGAAGAAACCTTGCTGATTCATCAAATACTATTTTGTTTTGATGGATTTGCTGTTTTAAAAGAATAAGCGATCGCTAGTTACGGTATATTTTGAACACAATGCAGTCTCTAATGCACACCCTTACCTTGAGTTTAGATACATGTTGAACTAGATGCAGTCTCTAATAAACACCCATACCTGGAGATTGGGTAGATGTTGAACACGATGCAGTCTCTAATAAAAACCTTCACTGGAGGTTTGGTAGATGTTGAACAATATGCAGTCTCTAATAAACACCCTTCACTGCAGGTTGGGTAGATGTTGAACAATATGCAGTCTCTAATACACACCCTTCACTGGAGGTTGGGTAGATGTTGAACAATATGCAGTCTCTCATAAAAACCTTCACTGGAGGTTGGATAGATGTTGAACAATATGCAGTCTCTAATAAAAACCTTCACTGGAGGTTAGGTAGATGTTGAACAATATGCAGTCTCTAATAAACACCCTTCACTGGAGGTTAGGTAGATGTTGAACACATTGCAGTCTCTAATACACACCCTTCACTGCAGGTTGGATAGATGTTGAACAATATGCAGTCTCTAATACACACCCTTCACTGGAGGTTAGGTAGATGTTGAACAATATGCAGTCTCTAATATACACACTTCACTGCAGGTTGGATAGATGTTGAACAATATGCAGTCTCTAATACACACCCTTCACTGGAGGTTAGGTAGATGTTGAACAATATGCAGTCTCTAATATACACACTTCACTGCAGGTTGGATAGATGTTGAACAATATGCAGTCTCTAATACACACCCTTCACTGCAGGTTGGATAGATGTTGAACAATATGCAGTCTCTAATACACACCCTTCACTGCAGGTTGGGTAGATGTTGAACAATATGCAGTCTCTAATACACACCCTTCACTGCAGGTTGGATAGATGTTGAACAATATGCAGTCTCTAATACACACCCTTCACTGCAGGTTGGGTAGATGTTGAACAATATGCAATCTCTAATAAACACCCTTCACTGGAGGTTAGGTAGATGTTGAACACGATGCAGTCTCTAATAAAAACCTTCACTGGAGGTTGGGTAGATGTTGAACAATATGCAGTCTCTAATATACACCCTTCACTGCAGGTTGGATAGATGTTGAACAATATGCAGTCTCTAATACACACCCTTCACTGCAGGTTGGATAGATGTTGAACAATATGCAGTCTCTAATACACACCCTTCACTGCAGGTTGGGTAGATGTTGAACAATATGCAGTCTCTAATAAACACCCTTCACTGGAGGTTAGGTAGATGTTGAACACGATGCAGTCTCTAATAAAAACCTTCACTGGAGGTTAGGTAGATGTTGAACACGATGCAGTCTCTAATACACACCCTTCACTGGAGGTTGGGTAGATGTTGAACAATATGCAGTCTCTAATACACACCCTTCACTGGAGGTTGGGTAGATGTTGAACAATATGCAGTCTCTAATACACACCCTTCACTGCAGGTTGGATAGATGTTGAACAATATGCAGTCTCTAATACACACCCTTCACTGCAGGTTGGATAGATGTTGAACAATATGCAGTCTCTAATACACACCCTTCACTGCAGGTTGGGTAGATGTTGAACAATATGCAGTCTCTAATAAACACCCTTCACTGGAGGTTAGGTAGATGTTGAACACGATGCAGTCTCTAATAAAAACCTTCACTGGAGGTTGGGTAGATGTTGAACAATATGCAGTCTCTAATATACACCCTTCACTGCAGGTTGGATAGATGTTGAACAATATGCAGTCTCTAATACACACCCTTCACTGGAGGTTGGGTAGATGTTGAACAATATGCAGTCTCTAATAAAAACCTTCACTGGAGGTTGGGTAGATGTTGAACAATATGCAGTCTCTAATAAACACCCTTCACTGGAGGTTGGGTAGATGTTGAACAATATGCAGTCTCTCATAAAAACCTTCACTGGAGGTTGGATAGATGTTGAACAATATGCAGTCTCTAATACACACCCTTCACTGGAGGTTAGGTAGATGTTGAACAATATGCAGTCTCTAATACACACCCTTCACTGGAGGTTGGGTAGATGTTGAACAATATGCAGTCTCTAATAAACACCCTTCACTGGAGGTTAGGTAGATGTTGAACAATATGCAGTCTCTAATACACACCCTTCACTGGAGGTTAGGTAGATGTTGAACAATATGCAGTATGTAATAAACACCCTTCACTGCAGGTTGGATAGATGTTGAACAATATGCAGTCTCTAATACACACCCTTCACTGGAGGTTAGGTAGATGTTGAACAATATGCAGTATGTAATAAACACCCTTCACTGCAGGTTGGATAGATGTTGAACAATATGCAGTCTCTAATACACACCCTTCACTGCAGGTTGGATAGATGTTGAACAATATGCAGTATGTAATAAACACCCTTCACTGGAGGTTAGGTAGATGTTGAACAATATGCAGTCTCTAATACACACCCTTCACTGGAGGTTGGGTAGATGTTGAACAATATGCAGTCTCTAATAAACACCCTTCACTGGAGGTTAGGTAGATGTTGAACACATTGCAGTCTCTAATATACACCCTTCACTGCAGGTTGGATAGATGTTGAACAATATGCAGTCTCTAATACACACCCTTCACTGCAGGTTGGATAGATGTTGAACAATATGCAGTCTCTAATACACACCCTTCACTGGAGGTTAGGTAGATGTTGAACAATATGCAGTATGTAATAAACACCCTTCACTGCAGGTTGGATAGATGTTGAACAATATGCAGTCTCTAATACACACCCTTCACTGGAGGTTAGGTAGATGTTGAACAATATGCAGTCTCTAATATACACCCTTCACTGGAGGTTAGGTAGATGTTGAACAATATGCAGTCTCTAATACACACCCTTCACTGCAGGTTGGATAGATGTTGAACAATATGCAGTCTCTAATACACACCCTTCACTGGAGGTTAGGTAGATGTTGAACAATATGCAGTCTCTAATACACACCCTTCACTGGAGGTTAGGTAGATGTTGAACAATATGCAGTCTCTAATATACACCCTTCACTGGAGGTTAGGTAGATGTTGAACACATTGCAGTCTCTAATATACACCCTTCACTGCAGGTTGGATAGATGTTGAACAATATGCAGTCTCTAATACACACCCTTCACTGGAGGTTAGGTAGATGTTGAACAATATGCAGTCTCTAATACACACCCTTCACTGGAGGTTGGGTAGATGTTGAACAATATGCAGTCTCTCATAAAAACCTTCACTGGAGGTTGGATAGATGTTGAACAATATGCAGTCTCTAATACACACCCTTCACTGGAGGTTAGGTAGATGTTGAACACGATGCAGTCTCTAATACACACCCTTCACTGGAGGTTAGGTAGATGTTGAACAATATGCAGTCTCTCATAAAAACCTTCACTGGAGGTTGGGTAGATGTTGAACAATATGCAGTATGTAATATACACCCTTCACTGGAGGTTGGATAGATGTTGAACAATATGCAGTCTCTAATACACACCCTTCACTGCAGGTTGGGTAGATGTTGAACAATATGCAGTCTCTAATACACACCCTTCACTGGAGGTTAGGTAGATGTTGAACACATTGCAGTCTCTAATATACACCCTTCACTGCAGGTTGGATAGATGTCGAACAATATGCAGTCTCTAATACACACCCTTCACTGCAGGTTGGGTAGATGTTGAACAATATGCAGTCTCTAATACACACCCTTCACTGGAGGTTAGGTAGATGTTGAACACATTGCAGTTTCAAGTTTATCTGCTACATTCGTAAACTTGAGGAAACATACTTAAACTCGATGTTAAAATTCCAGTCAATTAACTTTCTCATCTAATGGTTTCGATCCTTTCGATAAAATGATTTACAAACATCTACATTCATAAACATTATTTTTAAAAACCCAACTCTCTCCCAAAGAAGTTACGAAAATCGATTTTTCCATAGTGAAGTCTGTATAAGTCGAGCACTTTCTGGTTGAGCAGAATCCTTACTGGATGCATGCATCAAAGCTAGTAATGCAATCCGTGATTTAAACCCCCCCCCCCCCCCCCCCCCCCCATCAAACTGAGCATTCACTTCGTTCTCTTAATCATGGAGACTCAGGTTTCTTCTCATGTAGGATGCGCACATGTTTCAGTTCAGATTACAGTCGGAGATTTAAAGAGCCACTCCGTGAGTTGTTGCAGTCATATATGCCAAACTTAATCAATGCTGTCATTTGATCACGAAGTATCGACTGTTACCAAAAAAAGAAACATTTAAAGCTAATTTGTTTTGTACAGTGACAATATGAAGGTACAACGTACAACTTATCAACAAAAGCGCGAATCGAAAGGTACTGTCAGAAAGCAAGACAAAATGTCAATTCCCTTAGATCTGTAGGATTAAATGTTTCTCAACTCCATCCGCTTACATGTGTTAAAATCTGGCTGAGAATGGTGTTACCAACAAGTATCTATGGCTGTGAAATTTTACCGAACATTGGGGGTCAGCAAGCTGATGCACTTGAAATTACGCAAAGATATTTTGCTCGTATTGTACAGGGGCTTGATAAAAGATCATCAACAGATTCCACTATTGCAAATTTAGGACTATGGTCACTTGTTGGCTACATTGATAAATGTAAGCTCATATTTCTTGGACGTCTATGCAAACTTTCTTGTAATAACTTTGCAAAAAGCATATTTTGTGCAAAAATAGCAACCTCTTCAAAATCCTCAATCTGCGATGATCTACTTTCAATACTCTCTAAATATAATTTGAATGTACATATCGAAAAATATATATCAGATGGTCTATTTCCTTCCAAACTTAAATGGCGTAAAATTGTAAATACATCCGTACATAACTATGAAGAACATCTATGGCAAATGCAAACATCTTTTAATGCAAACATGAGTCTTTATGTACATGTGCACAATAAACTAAAATGTCACATTCTTTGGCAATTATCTTACTTGCACCCTAATTATAAATCTGCTTTACAATTATGCATTAAAGTCTCATCACGTGGAAAAATATCTAAAGAATGCAATCTATGTAATAATTATACTAACGACTATGATTTTCATATACTACTACATTGTGAACACTTAAATCCTGACCGAAATGCATTCTTTGTTTTTATGATAGATCTTCTTGAAGTTGACGCTTATGTGGCCTTTGAACTACAAGATGAAATTAACATGTTAGCCTTTTTATTTGGAGGAATTACTGACTTCAATAAATATATTGAACACAGCACCTGGGAAACCATTATTTTACAATTTTCACTATATGTTTACGCCTTAAAACGTCATCTTTTACAATGTTACCCGGAATAATCAACTGCCTGTGCATAAAACATTAGTAAATGACTACACTGTCTACTATTCTATAATACTGGTACTGTAGATATGTCCATCTACTTAATATAAATCCCTATATTTACTTAATGTCTTAACATGTATATTCAATCCTCTTATTTATTGTGTTTGTATATATAAATGTAACATTGTATTTGTATAAATTGATGTATTTGTATATATGTTTTTGATCTTCGGTTCGAACTGGAGGAAATAAAGAATCTCTCTATGTATTTTAGACATGAAAAGTTAAGATGTTTTGATTTAATATCACCACATATGACATTTAGGTTCGTATCAGAGGTAAAAAATATGTTATAAAAATCATGGAGTGGCTCTTTGACTTTGACGATATTGACTAGGGGAAATTGTAGTTATCCGTGTTTCAAAGTTTTCTCACTTAGGGATTTGACTAACGAGAAATTTGACCAACTTTTAACAAAGGATGTGTAGAATCAGTTGATTCAAAATTGTGGGAAGAAAGATACTCTATACATGAACTATAAAAAACTGTATAATTTTTCATGATGGCGTGTGCTTACCAACAATCCAAGGCTTTATCATATCAAATGGAACTGCTTTTACATTGCATACAAAACTTAAGAGTTTTTGTACAGGTGCGATAATTTGCTGTTTAATTGGATATTAAAGGAGCATCGTAAAGGTATTTAAGTGTCGGGCGCTCTAATTGGCAACCACCGCCAGCGACGGCAGTATGAGCAGCGTGTGAGTTATCAAATCAAGCGCGAACCATCTCTCCAATATTGGCTCCCAGTAGGGGCCTGATTCTCCAATCTTTCAGCCCTGTCGGGGCACAACTCTCCGGATGTGGTATTAGATTAACTATGAACAACCCAGCAGTGTGTTCACTTCCATCACCTCTTGTGTCGTCTCTTCTCGGTGGTTTATGTCTTCTTTATGAAAATATCCGGTTTATATTAGCCGTACCGCTCTGAAGCAAGGACAGGTGATTCGTGGACTGGTTGAACTTAAAGGCACTAGCGCACGCATTTGGCTTTCCAATTGGCTGTTAAAGAATATGAGTACATGTACTCTCTTTATTTCTATTGATGCAAGAAAATATAAACTATTCTTTACCGTTAACCTGTATCAATTATGAAAAAGGTTTAAGATGGCCGAAGTCACACAGGGATGACAAAACTCTCTTAAGGTAATAAGTCAATTTACAGAAGAAGTTTCTTTCACGTATACTTACATGTAAAACCAAAATATCAAATCTATATTATGTCTGTTTATATCTTAAGTCATAATCTAGGAATAGAAAAGGATCTACATATTTTTTTTATGATTATTCTTTGTTGAAATTATTTGTCTGATTTTTTAGAGGTTCATTGAGTTTTACTATCGCTGGAGAAATTACTAAAAAAGGTTTCAAACATTAGCACCCAGTTGTCCAAAGTTTGGATAATACCTATAACTGTAATATGAAACTTTGTTTATGCAAGTTACTATTGGTGACTTTTCCATTTTTATGTGTGAACGATTTCTACTTTAAGTTATAGTCATACAATAGTGATGAAACCACCAATTCTGATACTTATCTGTTAAAAACAGCGCTGGACGTTTCCAATTATGAATATCGGTTAGATTTTAGTCTTGTCTCGTGTTCTTTGCATTCTGATATTTACTTATTGTCTCCATCTACTACGTATTGTTGTTTTTGAAATGATATCATTATACATGTACACATACATAGTGTAAAACACAGTCTCTGAAAATAAGATGCTTATGCCATTGGAGACAGCAAAGGATCCCCCAGAGAATGGGATTTATAGTTCAATTCAAATATAGACTTTTAAAGAGGTTGCGTTTCGGACTAGGACTTATTTAAGGTTAGAATACAAGGAAGTACGGTGATGATTAGACTCATATGATCATGTAGGTATCCACATGGACTAACAACCTGTTGGCTAAATCACACCAGTTGCATCACGCTAATTACAATCATGTAAAGATCCGGGTCGCGTGGAATCATCCACTGGAACATTATTATTGTCAATAAAAAATGAAATCAGCTGTCGACAGGTAATATGTTTGGAATGACGTCATTTAGCTTTGATGTTTTCAGAACTAGGTGTGAAGCAGGGCGATGCTTTCTCTCGTTATCTCTTGTGCACTAATCACCTTACACACTTAAGGGCTCTTCTATTGTTGGGTGTCAATATGTTTCTGTTCGCTAACAATGCTCCCCCTCGTAGGCAATGATGTTTAACATCACCCTTGAGGCATACACTCGTTAACGTTTTGTTGACGGCTTTTCAAAAGAGAACATTATGATGTTCACACTGTCTTTTTGAATCGTCTTCTTTTCATACGTAATAGTTTCTTTTCTGCAGCTCATCAATTGTATGTTAATTGACATAGTGGTATCAATTGAAAGCCTGTAATTGTCGCTTTATGTGCTGACGGTAGCACGTATGTTGCCCTGATCTTTACCGCTATCTCGTCAACTTGTTTTCGTTTGTTCTTGATTTGAAGTTGAAATCTGATTGTAATTGTGAGTAGAGCATCATCAGAAAGAGCCATATCCCCTTCTCTCGACAGATAGAAAATATTTTGTGGGAGTAACATCAACTTCCTCATTACAAGTACAATATTACTATTTAATGTAAATTTCTAAAATGAATAAAATGGTTTGAATATATTTCATAAGAGTTTTACCACATCAAAACTAGGGAAATATGTATGAAACATGAATGTAAAACCCAACATTTTCTATATTAAGATTCTTTTAAACCTGAAATACATCCAGTGTGTATGGATGAAATTACCACAGACAGACAAATAAAGTCTCACTTCTGTACATAGCTAAGATATATTTACATTTATACACACGATTCATTTATAAAACATGTACAGAACCATTCAATACAGAATTATGAGAGACCTAAAACAGTATTTAACCATATAACAAGTCTTTCCTACGTTGTAGTATTAAAAAGCAGATTTTGGCTGTATTAAAACCATATGTAAACGAAATTCATTGAAACCATATATTTTCCTTCTCCAAATTAGATGAAAAATAAAGGTACAAGATTACCCAATGTGATGAAACTTTCTGAAATGTATAAATGAGACTATTTTTGGTATATTATTATCAAAACATGATTTAAGAGGACGTATACATCACAACGACCTGACTGACTATTTGATTGCTTTAATTACCCCTAAGTAGATCGTATCGACTACTTTGTTTATCAAATATAAAGGCTCGGTGGTCGAGTTGTTAATCTTACGCTACGCTCAGTGATTGGGACTCTCCGTGTGAGGATATGAAAGAGAACAAGAATTTGTGGTACAACAGAAAGTGAGATAACAAATACAAGCTATATTACATACTAGCAAAATTAAATAGATTTTTATGTCTCTTACTGGCATTGAAAATAGTAAAAGACAAATATTTTATTCACCCGTCACCCGTGCACATAGATGAAATTGATAACAACATAAATAGAACACGCTGTCTGGCCAGCAATTTCCTTTCAAAAACCACAGCACATCAAAATAATTAAAACGGTTGGGCGCTAAAATGATTAGATTATATCATTAGCTCATTATTAAGGATTTCCATAAATTGTGTTGAAAAGTAGTTTTTTCTACATGTATAAAATAACCTATTAAAAGAACTCCAGTATCGAGTAAACATGACAGGTAGTCACAAACTGTATCTCTTCCTTCATATGAATTACAGTATTTATATAAACGTCTACTAACGTTTATAATAGTTAGCTATAATATTAATATCATTTACTCCAATAATTACTTCACGCATCACAGAGCATCACAGGTAATATGGAGTGTGGCGGTGTGAGCTAATTGACATACAGACGAAGGAGCTGACGTCATCATCTATTGTTGTACAAGAACTGAGGCGGGCGAGCACTATCCACCTGTTGCGCAGAACAGACCTACACACAGGTGACGCCGCGAGGTCTTATGTAACAAGCCCGAGGCGGGAAGAGTGGGCGGAGATAGAGAGAAAGACGAAAAGAGATAGGCGGATAGGGAGAAATATCTCATACAAACGATCGTCTTTCATGTACCAAGTACCTTTGATAGAATCTGTCTAGTTTTTCTCCAGGTAACATCAATACGTAATGAAATTGGTTAAAAAGAAACTGTAAAGCGATGAAGGACGTATGTTTGAAATGAGTTACATTCACGAGTCTTGCTTATTGCATAGGTAAACGGTACAAAGGTAAACCACCAAGGAACAGCCACCATTGTTAGGGACGTAATTTGTGGTAAATTATTGCTTCCCAAATCGTATCATAGCAATCAAGAACAAGTTTCTAACTTGGAGTAAGGTAGCACATTCAGTTAAACTCTTCCGGGCGTTAATCATGAACGACGAGGCCGTTAGGCCGATGTGTTTCCGTTTGAAGTGCGCGCAAAATACCAACTTGAAGCAATATACAGCTGTATACAACACTATTCTGCATTCGGAATGGAAAAGCTTTTATGAAAACAAAATCTCAGGTTTTTATGCCAAAATAATTGTCTATAAGTGGTCTCTGATTTTGATTTTAATGACGCTGGACCCTGTTTGAGTCGCGCTGCAGTTATGGACCACATGGTCAGTGTCAATATCGGAAGCGTTAACACGTAAACAACATAAATTCATTACTCTAAAACGTAATCTGTTCAAATATTCAACACTGAAATAATCAAATGACGATTCTGTCTAGTTCTGTTAATCAAAGCTCGTCTTCAAGCGATTAGTTCTGATAGTGTAATTGTTATCACATTTGTCCTGAAACATGCAGGTTACAGAATCCATCCCTGGCTGAAACATATTCACTCATATTTGGAAAAAATGGATATTGAAAAATATCATTTTCGAAAGAGGAATTATCAATTTAGGTGTTAATAGTCATGATACGTCCTCATACATCTGCGCATGCGTAATGTCATCCGCACACCTCCTCCAATGCCTTGATATTGTATCAGGCAAATCGCTTTGTATCACACCAAGGAAGAAAGTCTACAAGAGATACATAAAACAAACGTATCTATTAAATTAAACGCAGTAGCTATAGTGCACACCAATATTTCATAAACACAACGCATGCACAGATACTGCATATCTCTCCATATTCCTCACTATCCTCACTCAAGTAATCTACCTCGTAAGTTATTTAACAAATATTTACGTATTCAGGTAATAAAGTGGATTTTTAAAGGCCGGAAGTATTTAATGTTACGTTACATTAAATCCGCATGAACTACGATATCGGAAAGATTTTGCTCATAACCAGAAATGCGGAAACGGCAGTCGCTATGGTTAATCTAATAACAATGTTAATACCGTGTCATTAAATCGGTTAATTTACAATATTGCTTTAATAAAACATATTTCATGATTTGTTCTCAGTTCAGAGTATAGGTAAATTCAATAGCTGCACACAGTACTAGTTCAGCCGTTTCCAAGTGTCAATAATCTATCCGTTTTGTGCACAGCTAACCATAGATTTTTATATGTCCAAGCCGACAGCGGCTGTCTTAACGTTTTCCTTGTTGATTGCAGGTTAATTGTAAAGAATGTTTAGTATTTCATTGCATCGATAGAAAGTTTAAGTGAATGCATAAGTCCTCGTAAACCTTAAAAAAGCCAATTTAAACCTTTAAAGCTAATTTTATACACATTGTAAGTATGCATCAAAGTTGAGTTTACAATAAGTAAGGCAATGATGAAATCAGAAAAAATCTCAATGGCTAATGACGATTCAACAAGTTTCTGTGTCTCAACTTTGCAGGTGTAATACTGTAAAAATGTTAACTGTCAGACTTACTGCCTTGAAGATATGTATATTTAGCACACATACGAATCAAAGCTAAATCCTTATGAATTATTATCGACGTCCTACCATTAATGTAGATAATTATAATTCATATGGTGCACCTAATTTTGAGTTAACCATGTTCATATCTATTGTATCATTCCTGACTGTTGTTTTATTGCTAGGTGTTGATATGTAACAGCTTATTGTACAACCTATCACTTCAAAATAGAAAAATCGGAATGATGTTTTTTATCTTTGATTTGACGTACAAATGTTATTTTATCACATTGATAAAAACTTTGCATGCATATGTCCTCGTGCGCCTTCAAAAGCAAATTTCAACTTACAAATTCGTGCTATAGTGTCTTTAAATCTAGATCAGGCTAACATATTAATGGTGTTGAATATTCTTATTGTGCAAAACTTAGCACATATTACGCCAATATCATTTCCCCCATGATATAAAGACTACACAACATCATCCGCAAAACGACCTTCTTGTACCTCAATGTAAGAGGTATCCGTCTCCATTCGGTAATTATAGTCTCAAAGTTTTTTTTCACAAAACTCTTCTTTAACAAACAACACAAGGTATGACATCCTGTTTTACTGTTGGATCAGCTGAGACTGGAAACAACGCATACTCTATCCAATCGCGACAAACAAACACTATGTAAGAAGAGGTCAAAGGAGAGACCAAGCTAAACGATTTGGTCTCTGAATGCCGGCAGACTGGATTTTGGTAGGCAAAGCAATGAAGCGTGCTAATTGGTAGACAATAGGGGATTACGGGGGGCATCTCCTAATCTTTGGTGAGATGTACACCATCCACGCCTTCGTTGAAGGAAAAATGGTTCCCCTCGTTTATGGCCTTCTCCCAGACAAGAAGCAGCAGACCAGGTCCAGCAACTGAAACTTGTGACTGAGTTTAATAACAATAATAATAATAATAACAATAACAAGTTTGCTGACTATGTGACGGAGCAGTGGGTGGAAGCACCTGACCAGACCATGTGGAACCATTTCCACACAACCGGCCCCAGGACGACCAACCATGATGAAGGCTGGCACTCGAGCTTCAACAAGCGTGGCGCAAGTCACCCAAATCTCTTCAAATTCATTGACTTGCTGCGACATGAGCAGAATGCGACCGAGATCACCATCCTGCAGGTAACTGCTGGAGGTCGTATGCCACCCAAGAAGAAGAAGTATAGAGCACTTGACAGTGCTCTTGGGTTTGCGAAAACTCAGATTATGAATGGACAAATGTCAAGGGAGCAGTACCACGACACTGTTGCACATTATGTTGGCCTGTAATGTACTATGTATTAATTTGTACAAAATCAAAAATAAAAACTGAGAAATTCCTTTCTGAGTTTATCATTGTTGCTCTGAATATTTGCATGTTTCATTGGGGGACATATTGGGGCAATATAAAGGTTTTTGATACGACCCCCATGCTTGTAACAACAAGGATTAGTTCACCAACCATGACCTGCCGGCATTCAGAGACATCCCCTGGAGCTAAACAACCAACTGACACTTGTAAAAACAAATCTGTCTGTAAACGATTCTTCATCTAAGAGTTTCTTCAGTTCCGGATTCGTAAAGTTCAGATCACTTGAGAACGACTCCGCTTCTAGAGGGCGTGTAGTTGATGCTTTCTGTGATTTTTATTTTCAGTTATAATACCCTTACACTTTTGAACTTATTTGAGTCTTTGTCCTACACTGCTTTGCAAACCCCTTTATAGCCCCACGAGCAAAAGAGGACAACCCGCTTTTATGTCCGCTTGGGATACCTTATACGGTGAACTATGTCCTTTTCAAGACATGTTGATAAATTGCTTTTAAAGGGAAGTAACACGATTTCAAAAATTTATTTCTAAGAATTTTCCCCAATAAATATAATTTTTTTGCCAAATGTATTTACGATTGGTCAAAATATCATTATTCAACCCTATCATCCTTAGTCATAGAGAAAAACGTCAAGTATCAAGAATCAACCCCTGGCGACCATTTTTGTGTGAACACCTTTAACTCATTTGAGCAAAGGAAGGGAACTCGCATAGGTTCGTTTTAAAAAATGATTCTTTTGATAATTAAACATTGTCTTATAGTTTGAAGCACTTATTTTTCATTTCGTGAGATTAGTTCAGTTATTTTAAAAATCTGCTACTGCATTGTAAACATGCAGGTACGGAGTGGAGCACTACACTTGAAAAGACAAATTACATCCTTCATGATGAAGGAGTGAGCATATACACTAGAATGTCGAGATTCTCACCCAAAAAGTTAATTATCAGAAAATCTGGCCCGTCAAAGACTAGAAGTAAATCTGGTAATGTGTTTACTTTACAACTTAATGAATCATATATATACTCAGTGTTTTCAAGATATTGAAAAAATGGGTAATGTTCTTGCAAGGAACGCATGTAAACTTACACAGTAATGTTATCTATTCTATGTTATCGTGTAGGAGTTGGGTGTTTTAGAATAGTCGCATTGTCATTGCCTTAGACACCAAAAACTTATATCATTCATTCAAAATGTAATACAGCAAGCTTTTTACTGACATCGGTTGATGGTTAGTGGATGTTTGTGTTGGGTGACATGTTAGTGAACACGAGAAAAAGAATACCAGTCCAATAGATAATATAAGTCGTTATGGGGGACAGATGATGTAATTAACCGATTCTCTTTTGGAATAAACTCGTCTAGTAATATAATATAATAGAGATTTTTCAGGTGGAAACACAAACAGCTCAAATAACAATTAATTAATCCAAAGTAAAATTAGCAATAAAAACGTCATACTTTCTTACAAAAACTTGTTGAAATATGTTTTGTATGAAATACATAACCACACCAGGATATCTCAAGACTAATGGGTAAACTGGTTAACTTCATCTAATCTCTCATATACAAATTTTACGCAAAATAAAACTGCCATGGCGCCTTTCTAGTCTATTCTTTCAGCTTCTCAGGTGCACGAGGCTGTAGAGTTGATATACAGAGTGAACTGGAATCAATGGATCAATGGATCAGTGGATCAACGGGAGGTCTCAGCTCAACATTGCGTCATGCCGTCGCTCTCATCAACCCCCTCCGTCTAATCAAACTCCCCCCCCCCCCCTTCCCGCCCCCCTCCCCTCAATCTGCACGTGGTCAGTCATGGTCACTTCAGATCAGATAAATCAAGACGCTGATACATCCTACGTAAGCTGTTACTGTTAAAGTAGAAACTTATTCAATTAACTTAAAGCCATTAACAATGTCATTTAAGATTACAGGTAGCCTCCGTCGTCCAGATGTTGCGGGCGAAGGCAAAAATAGAACAAGATTCAAGATTATTTATTGCATAGGCAACCAGGGATAACGATGTAACAATAAGGTTATAACTCTACATGTTAAACCTAGGGACGGAGGGTATGATGTTTGTGCAAAATATGTCAAACTTCATTAAAGGTTTTATCTGACCGATAAGAAGTGTTTTTTTTTAACATATTTGTCTACAACAGTTCAGTATAGAGACAAAAAGCAAGTTATAGTCGAGATATGTAATCGAAAACACGACAATCATATCTTTATACCGACTCAACGTCATTCACCTGATTGGACCTTGTGGTCGAAAGTACTAGTGAATAAAACATCTTGTCTTCTTTAACATATATATAGGACATATGGTAGTTTGGCTATTATTTCAGCAACATAAACCATTTTGAAGATGTAGAACAGAAGATAAGGAAAGTAGTTTTTTCAAGTGCCACGTGCTGTTATCATCGTACATCGGAGAGAGGTATATATGCATGTATGTGTATATGGTTACTACACTACAGTATAACTACATTCTGATACAACTACACTGTTTAAAAGAACTATCTGTGTGCGTATTTGTAGTGTCCAAAACAAACTACACTATGAAACTATACTAGTACATGTATATAGAGGATAAGTTGAAATGAAACTGTGACTTATGTCAACTAAATGAATTTATCATTAATGGACTCAACATGCGTTCGATCCCTTAAAAGAGCCAACTCGCATGTTCATGCAGGAAAACAGTTGGAAACTGTCGGTGTTAGCAGGGGAAAAAGCATTAACATTAACAACAAAATACAGAACAGAAAAGGTATGTTAACGACTACAGTCTGACAAAGCGGTTCAACATATACATATAGCATCTGATAATGATACCCGTCTATAATTATAAGAACATTTACTTTATAATAACATAGACAAGAATACTGCTCGTTAAAGTGCCAAGATTAACAGATTAGATATGGATGCTTTCAATTGATATTATAAACATTGGTTTACCCCGACCTTAGGCACTTATATTTAAATGTCAATAAATTCTGCTGCAAGCTCGGATCAAGTCGCTAAGTGAGGTGCGTATCATTTCACATATCTTATATATAAGCGGCTTATATTTCATCAATTGAATTTATGTTGAGCGAAGTTATACGCGACGTCGCTTAACGTGTCGCAAGTTTATGTGTGTTGTCCGAATGTTTGAAATTTACATTTGCACCAAGATGATAGGGCCTTTACGCACCTTTATGCACACGTGGAACAGTTGGCGTGCTGGTGCTATTGGCACCCATGTGGAAACGAAATTGAGGTCATTGAACAAAACAACTTAACACTAAGTTGACCTTAGTGCCATCCTTTCACATTAAGATTGTCTTGTGCAACGGGAACTTGGTCATTCCTACGGAAAGAAATTAAATCGACTCACCAAGTTACCTACCAATGTTACAAAATAGAATTCTCAACGTGTCGTCCACACTATGATAAAAACGCAGAGGATAGAATCACTGTTTGGGCCATATTAGGAAATTATAGACTTTTGTAATTAATTTGTATGTTTTGATAAACATATCAAAATTTGGAACAAAATCAATCTTTTAACAAACCATCCATTTCCGCAAATGAACAATGGTGAGTAAACGATGCTAGAACAAATTCCACACTACCATAGTATATGTTTCCTTGCAATCTGAGTCAATTTGATTTTTTCATTGTTTCCTGACTTTCTCAGATTAAGCTTTTCCCTAAAGGTTCCGGTTGAGAACATATACTGAAGATGATAACTTCTTAAAGGGTTACTACTAAATCAAGAAGCGGCATTTGGACATCAGACCGTAGGGCTATAAGAAGGAGTTTACAAAATGTGCATCTAACAGACTTATATGCAAGACTTGTAATGAATTTTCATAAGCAAACAGCTAAATCGTTAACGTGTAGGGTATTGATCTTATAATGTTTCAAAGGATTTTCTATTCTCAAATCAAGTTAACTCCTTAAACATATTCTATAAAGCTAAAACGGTCGCTCATAGTTTATCTTTTTGTGTCAGCCGATCTAGGACTGGGAAAACAACAGGGTGTTTTACGTAGAGGCTAAAGTAGTAACTCTAAATCCCTTAAATATATCATTTTTAGGTCTTCAAGACAAAGTCTGGAAGTATTTTTTTATCCGATTTCATAAGTTCTTCAAGTTATTTTTCTTTATTACTATTTGTACTTTTTTGTGAACGCGATACAGCAAATCGGGGGGAATCTTTTGACCAAACTTAAAAATGCACCTTGAAACTTGTCATGAATAAGGCGTCATAACAGCACAAACAAAAAAGTAAATCATGGCGAATTCATAACTAACATAGTTGTTTCGCATTATCAACTTCTTTGCAATAATCACAGTTACGTTATGAGATTAGGGCACATAAAAAGTTACTGTTTACCACCTAGACAAAAAGTATGTGAAGGTAAAACACTGTGTGAAGCTCAAAGAGGATGCCTTGTAGACCTGAGTACTGCCTCGGCAGTCCGAGTTATTATTACTATTAATATTATTATTATTATTATCATCATCATCATCATCATCATCATCATCATCATCATCATCATCATCATCATCATCATTATTATTATTATTTTTTTTATTATTATTACTATTTATAAGGAATTGGGAGTTATGAGGATGTCTCACTGCTTATATTACACTACACCTATTGCCTTTTAAACAAAAAAACCCTTTAAAATTATATAAAAAAATGAAGGGAAAATGTAGATGCTTTGTCTAACACTTACTGAATTATAGCTGATCTATAAAACAATAGGATGCACCACAAGTGTTATATAAAAGGACACACCTATCGGGGTATTTTTTGCGGAAACGAAATTCATGGGGACAATCCAGTTTATACATATTATCTTATTAGCACTGGATGATAACACATTCTTGTTGAAACATGTTATTGAAGGTCAAAGTTTGGTTGATATAGATTTCACAACTACAGCTGCATATCAAAAGTTTGTTCACATACCACTGCATCGTAGTGCAAATATCATGTAATTTTGGTTTTGTTTGGACGTCAATAATATACGTTCAGCAAAACTGACTATGAATCATCTATTGTCCATGTGTACAATAGCCATTCTTTAACCTATTTAAGAGTCGACGTGTCTCTCAAGCAATAATTCGAATTTTGGCATGATGAAATAGATAGAAAGGGGTCATATTTTCGAAATTCTGATTTCCTAAAATTTTGAGTTAAACATTCCAGTTCTGATCTCTTAGAAAAAATCAGCACAGCCACATCGGGTTAGTACATAGGAACAAACTTAACTTGTGTTTAAAGCTGTTTTGCGTCTCAAATGAATTTTGTAGTGAAAAAGAAAATTGAGTGTTTTCGGAATTTTGACCCCTGGTCACTTTGAATACCTGCCCAAACTGCAATGGTTTACTGATTGGCATGATATCAAGTTTACGTTAAAGCACACTGGATCTTCACTTCATTATTGACAATTCAACATTGTCCGTTTTTTTATCGTAATGCTATGATGCCTCAAAGACATCCCAAATTACATGATATCTGCACTAAGATACGCAGGCATGTGAACAAACTTTCGGTATGCAGCTGTAGATAAAGAATAGTTCACACTCTGTCAAAAATCAAAACAGTGAGAAGTGCCATCCGTGTGTGAAATTCCTTGCTACGGCATTACAAGGCATTGTTGATTAGGCTTATCATAAATCATTTGTTAATGTGTTGATAGTCTTCCAATGTATTTAGTTTATTCTAAATATATTGTAAAATTAGTAACAGAACAGGCTTGTTTATTTACAAGATGGTAGACCGGCCAAGATCAGGCATAGGCTACAGGATGACATACGACAATTGTGGGTGCGGATATCATAATGAAATATTATTCATTATCTTTTCATATGCAAACATTATACAGATATCATAAATAATTCTAACTTCTACATAAACGGCCACAGCCTTCTAATGTTGTCATACGGATTGACATCAACTAACAGTAAAGAAAATCTAAAAATCTTAGAATCATTACACAATATAGACAGACAGACAGATATAGTTTATTCGAGTGTCAAATGTATGTACACATATAAAAAAAAGACATTGGTATATTTGTAAAATTATACAAACGTCCAGCCTAAAAAAAAGGCTTATGATACACTATAGCGTTTAGGGCGGATTAAAAGGGACAAAATGATATAATAAATATATAAAACATGATATAGAAAGTTAAAAAGTTGTAATATATATGTAATATATTTGCAACTGCAAGCGTTTTGTCACTAAGTTTTGTACCCGCACATATTAGGGCATGTTAATGTTTTCATGTATTTTGTTCTGTTTAATTTGTCACTTTCTTGTGAACTTTGCTTATAACGTTTTGTACTGATGAGGTATTCATAAAAGCAAAACTTTGTTTATTTACCGAGCCAGATTCTTAAATGAAAAAAATATGTTTAATACAATTATTAGTATACATGCTGACGATTATGACAGATGAAAATACTTTAGCTGTTATTAGTATCACATGGGGCGATATCACACTCCAAGCAGATCGGCGACCATCTAAGGGAAAGGCCCAAAAGGATCTGTGGCACCTGCAGACACCAAAAGGACAGGATCAATAAAATGGTTGTGTATAGGGTGAAGGCAGGGTGTGTTGTTCTTCTGTGAATTTACCTGATTCTGATTTACTAGTATCTAATATGTCTGATCTGGATTACTTCAATTGTAAATTATGGCTACAAAATGTAGATGATGAATTTTGGCACAATCAATTTTGGAACGATAATGGCCAGTGTAATGGGAACAAATTAAGAACCAACAGACTCTTTAAAATTGCCCCAACAGTTGAAATATATATATCTACCCCAATGGACAGATCACAACGTAGCATTTTGAGTAAACTTAGGTGTGGAACTTTAATTGAAATTAGAAGATTTTCAAAACCCAAGGTGCCACTAAATCAAAGAATTTGTAAATTTTGTGACAGGAACTATATTGAAGACGAAGTCCACTTTTTTTTACCACCTGTAGTTTCTATTCTGATATAAGGTACGATGTTTGGAAGAATATAACTAGTAGAGACCCCCCTATTTGCCCAGCTTTCGCCAGTTGACCAATTTGTTTATTTAATGTGAAATGACAGTGTATTTATATCTCTTTCTGACATGTTAATCAAAATGTTTAATAGACGTAAAAGGTCCAACATTAACATGTAGTTATCACTTGTAATATAAACATTTTTGCGACTGTGTCATCACACCATTTTAACAATGTATATGTTTTTATCTTATATTGTTTTAGATTATCAATGATATCCGTGTCTCATAATCCTTTTAAGGCTGGATGTTGTTTTTTAAAGTGATTTTATAAAATGTTCCAAATGTTTTATAACAACATGTGACACGTAAATAAAATAAATTCTCCTTCTTCTGTGATGTAAAGCATTGTGCGGTGTAAGCGAGGGAGAAGGACAGCTGAAGATGTCCTACTGTCGGCTCTGTTGTGATTTGGTCGAGCACTACCGCTCTAGTTGCCACAGATACAATTAGACTAATCGTTTATAAGGCTTCTGTTTGGGGGTACAGCGTGCTGGGTTGTTTTTTGTGTTTGACTTTGGGTAAGAATTTGATAGGTGTAAGCACAGCTGATAATGCCTTACAGACCCCTACTGTCCGATATGGTTGCGACAGGTCACGGATTGTCGGAGGTTTACCGCTCTAGTTCTCAGTGATGTCATTAGACTAATCGCGTATACGACTTCTACGTAAGGGTACAGTGCGCGGAGCGTGTAACTCTGGGGCAAGGGTCCACCTAGAGTGTGTGTAGCTCCGGAGTGTGTCGGTATGTGCGGGACACGGGCTGTGGGGTCGTTACGATGGCCATTTGCGCTGTAAACCCCCTCCTCATTAAGACCGGTGTTTGACCAGCTGAAATTTTCTTCAAATAGTTTCCCGACCACCTGCTTCAAAATAAATTACAATTGTTCCATTACACTTATTTTTAACCAAACCCTTAAATGTATGAACGGCAATAGAAGTTGGAATTAACTACCACGCCATACGCCGTTTATTGAGTCAGTGACGAGAGAGTTTAACGTTTTATACAATTAACACAAACATAAAATGCAAATCTGAAGTGGCTTTGATCTCTAACATTTCTGCATTCGCTTATTTCTGTTGGCCACAATAATTCCAATATACGACCCGGTATTTTTTTGGCAAAACAGTCACGAGGATAGTTGCCATAAGGGACAAAGAATATGTTTTTGGACTCAAATATATAAAACTTTGCAAATGGTGTGATCATATCGAGAACTACTGGTTGAATCCGAAAGTTCAATCAAAGTTGAATCAGTTCAGTATAGTTTTTAGCATAAACAGCTTAAAGGTTTAATTTGTGATTAAAAAAACCCAGGGCAGTGGCGCGTGCCAATGACTTGTACGTTAAGAAAAAAGTGGCTTTGTAGTGTTAGGCACATCACATAATTAATATAAAAACAAATGGGACGTAGAAGTTGGTAAATTTAGTATGAATAAAAATACATTTTTACGACATGATTTTAACTTTACACAGGACATATGTTATTTTGGCTTGTATGTAAGCAACATGAAACATTATGAAGAAAAACAGAAGAGAAAAAAAGTAGTTTTTCAAGTGCCACGTGCTCTTATCATCGTGCATCAGAAAGAGGTATATTTGCATGTATGTGTATATGGTTACTACACTACAGTATAACTACATTCTGATACAACTACACTGTTTAAAAGAACTATCTGTGTGCGTATTTGTAGTGTCCAAAACAAACTACACTATGAATTCAATTATTATGTCACTGTGAGAGGAATATATAAGCTTTGTAATACAGGGGAGTGATTAGTTCATATTAGAAAAACAATATAATGGTTTATATTGAAAATAAGAAAAAACATGTTCTCTCCAATTTCTTGATATTAAACATGAAATCAGTTAATTTCTAATGATAATATTTGGTAGCTAACGCAGAACATCGGAAATCACGGTTCCGAATTAGCAAAATGCATGTATTGCTTTCCCCATGGCTGACCCTCGAAGCTGAAGAATTAGATTGTGATTAATTCTTGAGTTTGTAGCACACGTGGTTTAAACGCATTTATTTCATAAAAATTACATGAACTGGATTGGCCAACAAGCTCAATAGAAGTTACTTGAAGACAGTTCCAGCAATAAGTATCTATGAAAAGTGAACAATAGAAGGGAAAAACAGCTAAAATGATACAAATATGATCATAGATATGACAGACCAAACTGTATAGGAAATGAATGTGGAATACTTTTATGACATTTGCAGTCAATTGACGTTCGTGTCTTTCTGAAAATATCCATGAAAACGCCGTACACTATTTTTTCACATGTCACAAATACACAGAATTAAGACAGAATTCATTCTTCTATTTGAAAGGATTTAGTATTCATAAAGTACTAAGGGGATGTACATCGCTCTCAAACGACGATCTTAACAAATTATTGAAGTCTATTCATCAATATATCATAAAATCCGATCGATTTGACTCCTTTTAAGCACTTGAATATGTAATTACTGCCACGCAAACAACATGATATTTATGTAAAACCACTATCTTTGAAGCTAAGTTGTGAATCGGACATGTGTCACTAATATGAGTTTGTTGGAATATGCTTCCGGACGATAAAAAAAAAATGCCACGTCTCTGCGAAAATTTAAACAATTAATACAAAATAAAGAATCCCATTATTCTCATTTCGATCTTAACTTTGGACCCTGTACCTAACAAATCGCACATTGTCGCCTTAGGATTGGCTCCAGCGACCTTAATGGAGACAAATACAAAAGATATATTTCTGATACACCCGCTCATGTGGCCACAATATTGAAGATGCATTCCATTACTTTTTTATCTGTCCAAATTACCTACTTCTGAGAAACTGAATGCTATTTTTACAAAATGAGATATGACTTAAAGACAGTCCTGTTCGGAAAACAAAACGGGGGAAAAATTTAAACCAGAAAATACTGAAATCAGTTCATTTCTTCATAATTTCTTCAAATAGATTTCAAACAATATGAGTTTGTATTTATGTACAGTGTTCTGAAAATGTCCAATATATCGGAGGTTTTACACTTAACAATTTCCGTGTAAAATTGCAGAAAAAAGTAACAAAACACCCTATGATTTTACTGAAAGTCGTAGACAAAGTGTGAACTTGAAAAGTGAAAATAGCACAGACAGGTTAAAAGTACAAGACCAGTCACTCAATGGTCTCTCTTTACAAAAAGACGTCCAGTTGAGCATTGATTACTGTTCTAATTGCTGTTATTTAGTCAAGAGAACATGGGAAAACTTAAGTTTGAAAAGTACCAATATATTGCAATACGTATTGCAATACGTCTTTCTGTATCGAAATATATTGCGATATTGAAATGAGAACCGATACCCATCCTTAATATATATATATATATATATATATTTATATTTATATAAATATGTTTAAATCATATCCATGAAAAGAGGGGACATATCAGTTATGAAATAAGGATATCTCAGTCCTACCGTTTATGGAAACTTTATAAACTTTAGTAATCTCAGTAGTGTGGGAAACGCTTACACAGCTGATTAAAATATCAGTTATAAATTTTTACTGCACGGCGCAATGTTGAAGACAAAACAGAACGTCAAAGCTGCCATTGAAGAAAAAGATAAACGTTTTCACGTTCAAGAGATTTATTCTTGCTAAGATGGGGAGCATACATTTTAGGGGAGAGTTTAACTGATGATATGTTTCCAACATTTTATAATCCAAATCGCGCCGGGTATTGGCCACGTCAAGGATGTCACTGAAAAATAAGATAAACGTTTTCTCGTTAAAGATATTTATTAGTTCTCTCTTGAGAAGTGCTGAACGTAGAAGGTGGGGTATCTCCACTGATTATAGATAGTCCAAACAGGAATAATCTTTATAACCCGGATTGGTAGCATGGAAATAAAACAGAGCGTCAAAGATGTCAATAAAATGAACGATAAACGTTTTCACGTTGAGGAGATTTATTTTTTCTCCGGCGTACAGCACGTAAGATTTTGTGTGACAGATCCGTGACACCTCTCATCCGTCCCCTGTCACCAAGGGTCAGCTGCACACCGTACAGGGTCCCGTCAGGGTCGGGCAGGAGGATTAATTAAACGATTAATCAGTGCATATCAATGGACGGGTGAACGTGAAACTGCAGATAGCAAACAGAGACGAAAGCACTGGCAGCCCACCGCTATCAATAACTGTGGTTAGGCATCGTGCCGGCTTCAATGACAGCGATAAAAGTTGACAGGATTGTGTTTGAATCCACTTAGCGTGGACATGGCTACTGTTGATCGTCCATCGAGGACATTAATGGGCTATTAGCTACTGTGGACCACATGAAAGATCGCGCTGACAAACCCTCTACCCTGCCTGTCATCTCGCGGGGTATCGTTAGGACGAGATCAGCGCCCTAAACGTGAATAGATACACGTCTATTGATACACATCGTTTACCTCGCCAGTCTTTGTATCCATGTTCTGTCAGAAGATTTCTTTCCTATTGGATGCACATTCTTTGTTCTAGCTAAAATAACGTTTTTAAACAATTCGCGATTTTCCAATTAAAATGTTATCAAAAAACAAAGCTGATAAAATTAATATTTATTTTTACTCAACTGATATTAACGTTTAATTGGCCACAATAGCTAATGTATTCACATGACATGGGTCATTACCAGCGCGTGGCAGAATTCCAATATCACAAATCGCCTGTCTAATAAATGATTACACCCCCCCCCCCCCCCCCCCCCCCACCTTATTTTATACTGTCCCGAATAGTCATTAGTACCCACCTGCAATACGCAGACCTGTCTCTGACAGTTTTATATCTCAACACACCACATTGGTTCTCATCTCCACGTAACATAATTAATATCGAACAACAGGTCATCAACACTAACAGTAAAGTGACATTTCTAATTAACCTGGCTAAAAGTAATGAATTAATTGACGAATACATTATCGCAACAATGACCTGTTCCTTTCGCTGCCCTGCCAAATTGCCTTCAAATAAGTCGTCGCAACGCTTGACCACGATATATACTGAACAAATTAAGATAAGGACCACCCCGATTTTCAATAATGAAGTTAAGATTATATTATATCATAATCCACATTATTCATAAATATTGAATTTTTGTGTGGTCCTTAACTTTGTTGGTTATTATATTAAGGATAAGAAAAAAATATTCAAATTTTATTAGGTGTAATGATGATTTCGAACATATGCTCTCTCCATTAATTTGAAACCATGAAAACTAGCCATTTCCTTTGATTTGACCTCTTAATGCCCTTATAAGATTTAACACAGTATATTTATCCACATTTCACTAAATTTTCAACTCTTCGGAAGATTGTATTTTTCTGCACAATCTATAATTGAATATGTAACATATAAAACTATAGATTTATTTTCAAACACAGGTTCACATGTAGTAGTTAACTGAACGTGGATATGTTACAATACCATTGTAAATACGCATAAATAATATTCTAAAGCAGTATAGCACGATTTTTCGTTTCTATTTAGCTAATCTAAGGCCCATGCAGAAATAAGCATTCGCTTTAGCTTTCTATCGATTCAATGAAATACTTATAATTTTTTTAACAATTGACCTTCAATCAACAATAAAAATGTTAAGACGGTCGCTGCCGGCTTATGTACTTGCCTTGTGTCAATGAGCTAAGATATATAGTTTTCGAGTTCGACTCTCGAAGAAGAATTGTTTTCCGTGAAAATAGCTAAAAAGGAAATAGCACCTTACAAAGAACATGACACTAAATAAATTAGCTCTCTTCCAAAGAGTAATCAATGAAGCTAAGCCAATGGCTGGTTTTACTCTAGAAACGAAATTCAAATTGTCTTTTAAAAAAACATCGAAAGAAAAATAGTGAAAATTTTAAAACCATAAAAGCCAAGTGTGCTTATATTGGTTGTTTCACATGTTATGACTGGGTGAACTAGAACATATGGTTATGTTTTAGTCTTGGGCATTTTAATGGTGTCCGGACTAGCCAACTAGCAAAGGTTATGCCAGTGTTAACCTTTTTTTATTCAATAAAAAAATGTCGTATGAACAAATCTTGTCACTGTTAGATATATGTCCACACAAAAGTATAAAATGGGCACGTGTTTAGTAAAAGGGCTGAACTGAAATGAATCAAAAATTTATTTCGAAAGTTGTCAATCTCATGAAAATGAAATGTAAATGCTCCGCTACAACCTGCTTAACATAGTGCAGTAATGATAGATTTTATTTTAATGAGATTGGAAAGTTGTATGACTGAAGCCTTATGGTAGCATTTATGCCTAAACATCATGAAACGTTCCAGCAAGCGCTTACCTCTTTATAAAGCAATTTAAAGATTTGTTGTGTCTGAATGCAAATTTGCTGTAACGTTAACATTGTCAGTTTAGATATACGAAACTTGCTTTTTGAGAAGGTATGTTCGTGTGTACAAAGACAGTACCATCCAAATTCTACCAAATTCTTTTATTGTTCATAAAAAAACCTAGAAATTAAACAAAAATTTCAACACCGTATTCATTTTTGGGGAAAAATCGCTTTTTATCGTATAAAAGGAAATAAATAAAAGAACCGCTCCATTTTTTAAGAGTTTACAGACTATGGAATACTCCGCATTTAATAACGGTAGGGTTCTCTCAAATCAAATAATTCATAGTCTTTGTAATCCAATACGTTGCAAGATTCTTCTTGTAGTGTCTCGAATGTAATACCTTATTGTTCTATTTGATCACGTTATAGTCATCTTAAGTTGAATACGAACAAATTCTCTATGATCAAATACGTCATGGATCCCTTCAATCGAATACATAATCACTTTGTATATCCAATACGTTGACAATAGTCTCAATAATCCAAAACGGTTTCAGTTTTCTAGAATCAAACGCCTTAGTTGTATATAAAGAAATACACTGCGTTTCTACGAGCAGGCACCTTTTAGTATTATTTGATCAAATACGTAAATGTTGTAGTTTTTTATCAATCGTGATCAAATTTATTCAATAGGTCTCTGTATATTTTTTATACTTTTCTGTAATAGGCTATATTTTTCTATGTAAATCAGTCATTCTTTCTTTAATTAAAAAAACGTTAAATTTTTATATAAACAAACATGTTTAGTTCTTTTGAAAGAATACGTAATGGTATGAATACTCTCAATCAGTAAGTATATACATTCAAGTCATTCTATAATCACAAGAGTTAAAAACTTTCTATCAACATATACGTACCATGTTTTCAATAATCATATATGAAATTATTTTTCGTAATCTGATTCAGTTATTTCATTATACCTTTCTATGATAAAAAACCTTACTGTTGTCGGCAATCGAAAAGGTTTTAAATTAAAAACTTCTTGTTAAACATGTTAAAATTCCATTGAATCACTAAGTTATATCAAATGCTCAATACACACTAGCCTTCATATATGTTAACCACTCTATAATAAGTCATTGATATTTAAATGTTGACTTAACGAATGAAAACTATACGCGACTGACTGCCTCGCGTACTGAACTATAGATATTCAACAACGTATGATGTATACGTACTCTCTATCCTGTCCCTCAGCTTTGAGCAGAACATACCAGAGAGGGATTTTACTCGTAAAACCGGCTTCTCCCCTTTCTCCCCTTTCCAAGAATTCTCAAAGTTGTTTTAGATTGACGCTCTCTAGTCCGTATTGTAGTCATGGAAACAGAAAAATAAAATTCTAAAAATGCTCAAGTCCTCAAGAGGGGCATGTGCACGTTATGGAAAAGCAGTATACATGTACCAACTCTGGTCGTGATTGGTCAAATAGTAAGAAAGTTTGTTTCAGCGAGAACGTCGACGCCAGACGCCAACGCCGACAGAACCTCAACCACAGACAAGATGTCTCCTAGCTCTTCGGGAGATACGGGAGACATTTACATACGTACCAAATAGATATACCTTAGTGATGGAGGAACAGATTGAGATGTATGTTGCTCACAAGGTTCACTCAAGGGCTGTTAAAGAAAGCATACTAATTGCTTCATTTTCTGTACGGTAACTTTAACTTCACCAAAAGAGTCTTTGTTATATATTGGCGACTGGATGTTACATTCAAACGATTCAAGATTCCAAAGAAACTCCTAGAGAAAATAATCAGAAAAACGATAGACCTCATGCACCATTAACTTTAGGAAATACAATGTTCTAGGGTTAGCATGTCTTTGAGTGGCATTTTAGAAACCAGATAAGAACGCTCGATGTATGACACCCGAGAAGGGCCATTTCATTTCTGCCATCATATGTTTGTCTGACAGCTTCTTTTATCAGGTGGCAACGTTTCGAAACAGGTGTCATCCAAACAGGCGATCTTGTAAGTTTAGCATACGCACGATGGGCACTGAACGACACTTCTATACGTCTCAAACGACAGGTGTATAATATATGATGATGTGTGAAGATGTTGATATAAGTATCAATAAGCGTCTAGCACGAGACCATCGCGTGGAATGTCCGTCTCCGGTCACTCACACCTTCTCCAGACACGCTACATGTGAAGCCATGTCCACTTTGGAGTGACAGGACATAGATCTATCCCAGTCTCAATGTTATGCAAATTGATTCAACTGTACACTACGCGTAGTATCTCCCTTCTGGTGTTCGCATCTTCATGTGAGTGACACGGCGTTGTTGACAGGGCGACATGAGTTGTTGTCAGTATCCCATGCAGCATCTCAGTGCCGGCTCGGTGAGAGCGATTGTCCTGTCAGAGGTTGAGCATGGCTTGATGACTTACACCCTGGTTGAACACAATGCACGAAGGAGCGTGTCCAGGTAACTCACACTGCGCTACTTGACAGTCACTGGACGTAACCTTATCATCCCTCACATACCGTACAGCTACCATGTACAGAAACCTCCGAACCTGCTACTTATATCGCTTAATCTCCTCGTGTCAAGCTGTTGGTATAACTAACTTGTACAACTAAATAAATCGACGACTTCGATAACCGCCAGAACACTATCGATATCATCATGCCTAACCAGAATTGCATCGATAAATTCTTACATTACATACCGTCATAGTTTCGTATATACAGAGCTGGAATCAACAACATTTAAAGAAATGTATTTACGTGGGACGCGCAAGTACTTTCCCCGAAAACCCTTCCCAAGCAAAATTCGCGCCAGTCTCCATCACTGGCCCTCCAAACCTTGCTGCATCCAGCCTATATTCGTTGTTTGAGCGCCGCGCTCTCATTGATGACACGTAGCAACCTTTAGGAGGGTTCGAATGGGTTCTATCATGGAGTAGGCTGTGGAGCTGGCACAGGAATGTGACGAAATGCAGCAAAGCGTCAATTAACCTGTTATTGAAACTCGCCTAAATTAGGCCTTACGGGCCTGTTGTCCTTAAAGACACATATTTAAAGTTGGTCTATGAATTTTGAAGAAAGGGTGCAGCGCTTTCCTGTTGTTTGAACAGCATTATTTAGGCTTGCTGAATGAGGTCCTTGACTGTATCAAAGGTCCTTGTTTTTAAACATTGTCATGAACCAAGACTAAGTCAGTGCCGGGTCACCCCGCCAAACTTGTTATATGCATAAAACTAGAGCTTTTGATACAGTCTAGGTCCTTATTTGTAAAGCCAAGATTTAGCATTAAGACCCATCTTCCCACGCATATCCTATACTTGCGCCAGCTCCAATGACTTGCGAAGAAAGGCTTTGTCGTATTTCTTCAACTTTTCTGTGCTTGCCGTCCAGGCTGCTGCGAAGGATCTTGATAGTTCAAGGAGAAATCATATGAGAATTGGAACTTTTCGTCGAAAAGGGCGCTTCACTCGAAACACGAATTTAGGCCGATTGGCAGCAAGGTTTATATTAGCCAGTGATAGATAATGGTGCAATTTAAAGTAATACGGAGAAAGGTGCTAAAGACAAGGAAATAACATCGAAAAACGTTTATTTTTTTAAAAACAATATTTCATCGGCTAAATGTTAGTCACCCCACCAGACAAGCGTGACGGTAGGCCAGGAGAGGTCACGTGTTCTATGCTTGTCGTCTCGCCTCGTGCCTCAGACACTTCTCGCCCCGTCGCTTGTTTAGAAAAGACCGCAAAACGAGCACCAAACAAAGCTTATTAATTTCGTATTGATCGGAAATATCACAGAACCGTATGATCGGAGAAACTCACGACACGTGCGCGTTATTTACTACAATACTGGCTTCTTGTTCAACTTGTTACTTTTTAACAATAAGGATATCTGTTGCAACCCAGCGTTAGATGATACCCCTGGTTTTGGAAAATCGAAAACGCAGATCGGAATGACAAAAAGTCTGATAATGTTTGAGTGACAAGTGACACTTTCGCTGATTATATCAGTATGTTGAAGTTTAATGATTAATCTTCTTTTCCAATACCATTTCACTCTTTGTAATATTTTTAAAAAAAATTCTGCTGATAATTTGCTATTAATGCCAGACAGGTTAGGTTAGATTAAAATGTAATTATTTGTTTGAATGTACGACCGGTCTTTCTAAAGAAGAGATAATTTAAATAAGTTGCTAACCGCAAACCCTATAAACTTATACAAATTGTGAAAATGTCCATTTTAACCAGTCGATTGGTCGAGCTATTTTCCAGCCCTTTTTTTGATATTCTATATCTTATATATATTTTGATATTTTAAGAAAATTCAGTATATTGAAGAATAATTTTAAAACTTGATTTTGTTTAACTAATCCTTATTCAATCATATGTATTGCGTTGAAAATAATTTATATTATTTGATGATATTTGGTCTGTTGATTTACTTATTGTTTTATTGAACAAGGCTGAACTATAGTTATCTCTTCTGACACGACACTCTTGGTCTTATTCCATGAAGAAACGAACAGTAAGTAAACATTCCTCTACTTTCGTCAACAAGGATTTACGTTTTTCTTTAAAGAATATTCTTAGTATTTATTCATGTATTTATTTACACTATTTATTCATATATTAGTTGTCTTATAAGCCTATACAAGTTGGAGTTTGCTTTCTACATTTTAGTAATGTCTTTGTGTTCCACATTTTGTATAAATGCAAAGTTTGAAAATTTGATAGATTAATTTTCTTCTTTCTTCTTTGATGAAAGCTCAAAGCAGAGATGGATTAACGGAGAGAAATGCAAAGAAGACAAAGTTCAATTTAAATTGAATGACTGATGAAAAATGGTTGAAATATAAACATTTTGCTCGTTTTCTATGCAAAATATACTTCGATGTTTAAGGTGAGGTGATTTGGAATAGAGCGCCTCTTTCAAGAGTATTTCTCTTATATCTCGGCTTCTTGTCTTATCAAAAGGAGAAAGCCCGCAACGCCATTGGGGCCTTGCATTGTGGTGAAACCTGCCAACATCGACTGGAGCTAGTGAACCATGGTTGGTACTGCACTGAAATTCAGAATAGCATAACACCCAAACCTTAGTGCTTGTAGATTAGTTCCCTACTGCATACAATGTTGCCAGCACAAGCATATCAATGAATTGTATTACGTTTATTTTGCAATGCATTATAGTAAAATACATATTGATGTTGGAGTCACATATGTCCACGTTATTAATGTTGAAATATATGAACTGACGACGAACTGACTCTCGCTAAATTTTACCATAACAAGATTTATCGATTCGGTTTTGTGACGCTATAGAAATTTGAGTTGTGATTTTACCGAAAACAAGACGATGAAGCCTAGCTAGAGAGAGACAATTATAATTTTTGAAACCTTCCTTTTGCAGAAAAGAATTGGTAAGTCTATGGTCGTACCGTTTTATAAGCCATTTTAATAATATATATTTAAATGGGAAATAGCATACTAGCTCCTGAATGTATAAGGAATTTACTAGATCATCATTGAAGAGAAGAAAATGTTATAAATCTGTCATTTGAGGATGAAAATGCAAGTTATGTGAGTTGGTTAATCAGCTCAACTGCTATTTCGGCACGTTTCAAAACCAAAGTGTCATGACAAATATTGTATGTCATGTTAAAGTATGTGTCTAACAAAATAGATTTTCCATACAATCCACTGCATGAAAGGGTAAGCTTAAACAGAAATGTGTATATAACTGTTCACAAAAAATCAAACAATGAAAGATCTATAACTCTTTTATGGCACAGAGACAACAAATGCAAGGTCCTAATAAGACCATTTTCACGAATGAAGCATTGAAAATAAGTATTCTGTGTCTATTCTTTGAGAGGCATTTCTAGATGAATGAGAAAGAGTTTTCTAGGTTTCTTCTTTTTTTTCAAGAGTTTTCAGATAATTCTTGATACGGGCTTCTACGCGGAAACGTGGCTCTTTTGCAATAGAAATATTGAAATCAATTCAACTTTTCCTCATTTATTCCGTATCAGTTACCTGACATAGAATCTCTGTGCAATCACGCACCTGGCAGAAGGAAGCATACCGGATTGTTATAAGAAACCTTCTCCAACGCCCACACTGTTGTTCATGCTGTTTTGACCTCAACATAACCTCAAGCAAAAGCAAGTCCAGATAGGAAAGCAACTTCTGAAAGAGACATTCCTCTGTGGGTCCTACGTAACAAAATAATTGTTCTTGATAATTTTTAGAGACCTAAAAGAAGTCTATAAGAAACCGCGTACTTACTTGCATTGACGCCCAAGGTGGTCACACTTGCCACTGATGACAGACTCCGTGATTCTTGTGACTACCGAGAGTTTCTGTGCACTTGTCTTTTAACTCCACATTTGATTAATTTTTAGTATCGACCCCCTGTCTCTCTCCTTGAGTATCGGAGAAAATTAAATGCCGATATTTGGATGCTTTATAAAGAGAATTTTGGAAAATGGAAATAAAAGAAAAACATTAATCTATTCTTTGTTTACTTGATACATATACTGACTTTCATATAAACTGAAATACAGGTAAAGGTTTATGTCAATATACATTATTGAGATAAAAGGGCAACTTGATGAAAATGAAATCGTACTATCATATTACAAATCGAATTAATTGATAATTGTTAAAATAGAAAATTATTAACTAAAGCAGCAATATCACGTATATTACAAATCGAATTAATTGATAATTGTTAAAATAGAAAATCATTAACTAAAGGAGCAATATCACGTATACTAAAGTGACAGGGTTGACATGAGAAATGTAAGAGACGAATCTGCACGAAGCGCTAGTAAAATATCGAAACATCGAGCCTGAACTGTCGTTTACAGATTACAGTAAGTTTATCTTGATCCTCCCGTGGTACATCGGTTTTCCATTAATTCACTCCGATAGTTTCCTTACCACTGTCACAACTCATTTAAGCTTTTATAATACATATCGACATTTATCAAGCAGTATCATTTTTATTTGAAAAAATTATATTTTTGGGAAATTAAGTATCTATTGATTTGTTGAATAATATTTTAATAGTAAGGGTTTCATTAAGTTAGTTCTGTATTGAAAAATATTCATTGGTATTTTAAAATTCATTTATCAAAAAAAATTTTACAAACTACACTTTTTTATATAGTTATATGTGCTTGATTGTGGATATCAACAGTTTTTTGTAAGATCAATTAAATGTTTTCGACAATAATTTGAAAAACTTGTATCTGAAGTCTAATATAAAACTTCATCACCGATTACATGTGTTAATATTTTAGAGACACCACAACGGTATCATCATTCAAATTAATCAACATTGACAAACGCTACCTCCCAAAAGTTGTTCCACTTACCTGTTGTAAATAACACCCAATACTCTCCAAAACGCCATGTCATCTCACAATAAAGAATATTATTCCTTCTTTTGTTGCCACACTAATACAGATCATATATTAGTTAGTAATCTTTTAAATCAAAATGGCAACCCTAAAAAATAGTCTTTTCTCTTCAGACATTTTGTATCCATCATATTTTTATATATTATTCCTCTGAAGTGCATTCTCTCCCAACAGAGGTAGCTCCGTCATAAATTTCTATATATATGTTGTATAGAAATTTAACTCCGTCATAAATTTCTATATATATGTTGTATAGAAATTTAACTCCGTCATAAATTTCTATATATATGTTGTATAGAAATTTAACTCCGTCATAAATTTCTATAAATATGTTGTATAGAAATTTAGCTCCGTCATAAATTTCTATATATATGTTGTATAGAAATTTAGCTCCGTCATAAATTTCTATATATATGTTGTATAGAAATTTATAACGGAGCTACCTCTGTTGGGAGAGAATGCTGTCTTGTTGCGAAGCGATTTTCACACTTAGCTTTTTCATGCTTGCCCTGTCCGTTCCTCTCTGTGAATACCATTTTTCGAACAAATGATAACCTTTAGACAGACAGGGATAATTGATTTAAGTGTGATATTATATGTTAATGTTAGATTATCAATTGTAAAAACAAAGATTATAACATACCACCCATCCATTCCACTGGCCAATGGAACAATATAGAAAAAATATACTATGATATACAACAAGGGTGATTGTGTTAACATATGATAATAAATCAAGAAAGTAATACAAAGAAGAATAAATTAGGAATGTCAAAGTTTTCTGCGGAACATAATGACAATTAGAACACGTTGTTATCAATATAGACAAATGAATTCAATCAGTAATATTGAAAGGTGTGTGCGTGTATCCGCAGGGAGAGGGGTAGGCATGAGGGGCGGGGCTACCCCGTCATCAGTCACAGCGCCCTATTGTGCGCACAATCCACCCGTAACACCTCTACATTGTTCTTCTTCAACCCGTAAAACGAGCCAGAAATTATATAAGTGAACAATATGACAATCTCGCCTCGCCCGGCGTGTAATCATGAGATTACGAAAGTGGAAGTGAAAAAGGAAACTAATTTCGTTTATCACCTTTCATTCTTTGATGATAAAGAACATGAAGCTTATGTTTTACTTTGATCTTTTCCGGATGATTGCAAGCGTCAGTGTTATTGTAATAACAAAACAAGAGATTTGAGAGAGTAATTCCTGTATTGTTTGATAATTGGCGAACATGTGCTTACAAATAAGAGAGTATTTGTTTACACACTCAAACTCAAACTCTTAATCTCTATTAAACCGCCAGCGGCGGTACATGAGACAAACATATATACATTTTACTTAATATACAAGATAGCAAATTGCTGGCAATACGAAAATTAATTTTTTAAAAGCATTAAATACATGATTGAGAAATTTAGACAGGCATTTAAGATATATTATGCTAGCGGTAGTTAGTATTTTTCTAAAAATGAACATGTTTGGGAATTTAAAGTATTTATCGTTTACATATGCTTTTCGAATTTGGAGAAAAGTTTCACATCTAAACAGGTTGTGAAACTCGTCTCAAACAACATTGGAGTTACAAAGTCGACATGATCGTGGACAGATGCGTTTATATATGCAAAATAAGGATTTGAATTATCAGTCAGTATGGAGGAATTGATGTTATTTCTTGAATGATATAATCATCACGATTACACGAACTTTTTAATATATGATGTATTATTAATTAAATGGCACCAAAATATGAGTAAAAAACGCATATATTTTGTTTTGTATATTAAGTTCCAAATCAGCAAATAAAGGGAGGGTCTTATTCTATAGTAGAAATCCGAACATTTTAATGTTTTTAGATTTTTGTGTTTAGCCATTTCACCAATATATGAGTAAACAAACGTTTTCATATTTTGTCTTGTATATTAAGTTCCAAACCAGCTAGCTAAGCGAGGGTCAATATTCTGAATTTTTTTTGTCGAAATCTGAACATTTTAATATTTTTAGATTTTTGTGTACAGCCATTTTATTCCTACGAATCTGCAATTATTGGAAAAATAGAGATGTTCAAGTCTACGAAGAACATTTCAACGGGATTAAAAGATTAAAAGGATAAAACACTCTTTTCCCCGAAAATCTAAATTTTCTGAAAAGAGTTGTCCTTTTCCATCCAAAATAGAGTTTGTAGTTTTTTCCAAAGACTTAGAGACTACGAAACTCTATTTGGCAGTCAAATGAGATGAAATGAATTTTCTCACCATTATTTTCCTACATTTAGATGTCTTAAAGTTCCTTTAGAAAAGAATTACACGTCGACGTAAATATCAATAGAAAAGAAAAATTGCATTAGCGTTAACTCCTCTGATAATGAAGATATTGATGAAGTTTTCTTATTGGCTTTAATTTACACTTTTATCAACAATTTTATTGAAGCTGTAACCTTCAAATATCATATTATCATGTTCATTTGAGATCGTACTTCATGACAACCATGCAATCTGATGATGTGAGCTACAACCCACAAAGTCTTGCGGCGGGAGTGGCGATTGAATTTACAATTACACAGTCTTTTTCTATACGCCAACTAGCATGCCTGACCCGGCGAAACCAATATAAGTTAATAATGCATATTTTACAATAAAACAAATTCAAATTACATATTCATACGAAGATACACAAGTAAGTGAACATACCTTTGGGACGCAGCTATACACATCACTGATTACAACAAAGTCCTCCTAGTTTATTTGCCTCTTCGCCGCAATCGATATTCCAACTAATTAAAGGGCCGTCTGTTATGCTTAGATTATTTATCTGTTTTAATGTAAATTGTTAAGTGCTTTCATCATCAAAGCGTGAAGCTTGACAGTGGTGTCTGGTTAGTCATTTTGCAACACGATACTGTAGGGCTAAATTACACGATACTGTAGGGCTTAATTACACGATACTGTAAAGCTTTATTACACGATACTGTAGGGTTTAATTACACAATACTGTAGGGCTTAATAACACGATAATGTAGGGCTTTATTACACGATACTGTAGGGCTTTATTACACGATACTGTAGGGCTTAATTACACGATACTGTAAAGCTTTATTACACGATACTGTAGGGTTTAATTACACAATACTGTAGGGCTTAATAACACGATAATGTAGGGCTTTATTACACGATACTGTAGGGCTTTATTACACGATACTGTATGGCTAAATTACACGATACTGTAAGATTTAATTACACAATATTGTAGGGCTTAATTACACGATACCGCAGGGCTTTATTACACGATACTGTCGGGCTTTATTACACGATACTGTAGGGCTTAATTACACGATACTGTAGGGCTTTATTACACGATACTGTAACGCTTTATTACACGATACTGTATGGCTAAATTACACGATACTGTAGGGTTTAATTACACAATATTGTAGGGCTTAATTACACGATACCGTAGGGCTTTATTACACGATACTGTCGGGCTTTATTACACGATACTGTCGGGCTTTATTACACGATACTGTAGGCCTTTAATACACGATACTGTAAGATGTGTAACGCTTTATTACACGATACTGTAGGGCTTTATTACACGATACTGTAGGCCTTTAATACACGATACTGTAAGGTGTGTAACACTTTATTATACGATACTGTAGGGCTTTATTACACGACACTGTAAGGCTTTAATACTCGATACTGTAAGGTGTGTAACACTTTATTATACGATACTGTAGGGCTTTATTACACGATACTGTAAGGTGTGTAACGCTTTATTACACGATACTGTAGGGCTTTATTACACGATACTGTAGGTCTTTAATACTCGATACTGTAAGGTGTGTAACACTTTATTATACGATACTGTAGGGCTTTATTACACGACACTGTAAGGCTTTAATACTCGATACTGTAAGGTGTGTAACACTTTATTATACGATACTGTAGGGCTTTATTACACGATACTGTAGGGCTTTAATACTCGATACTGTAAGGTGTGTAACACTTTATTACACGATACTGTAGGGCTTTAATACTCGATACTGTAAGGCTTTATTACACGATACTGTGACTTTATTATATGATACTGTAGGGCTTTAATACATGATACTATAAGGTTGTATTACACGAAACTGAAAGGCTTTATTACATGACATTTAGGACTTTATTATATGATACTGTAGGGCTTTATTACACGGTTCTGTATGGCTTTATTACACGATACTGTAAGGCATTATTACACGACTCTGTAAGGCTTTAATACATGATACAATAAGGTTGTATTACACGAAACTGAAAGGCTTTATTACATGACATTTAGGGCTTTATTACACAATACTGTAGGGCTTTATTACATGACGTTGTAGGGCTTGATTACACGATTCTGTAGGGCTTGATTACACAATTCTGTAGGGCTTTATTACATGACGTTGTAGGGCTTGATTACACGATTCTGTAGGGCTTGATTACACAATACTGTAGGGCTTTATTACACGATAGTGTAGGGCTTTATTACACGATACTGTAAGGCTTTAATACTCGATACTGTAAGACTTTATTATATGATACTGTAGGGCTACTAACACGATACTGTAGGGCTTTATTACATGATACTATAAGGTTGTATTATACGAAACTGAGAGGCTTTATGACATGACATTTAGGGCTTTATTACACGATTCTGTAGGGCTTTACTACACGATAATGTAGGGCTTTATTACATGACGTTGTAGGGCTTGATTACACGATTCTGTTGGGCTTGATTACACAATTCTGTAGGGCTATAGTACACGATACTCTAGGGCTTTATTACACAACACAGTAGGGCTTTATTACACGATACTGCAGGGCTTTATTACATGACGCTTTAGAGCTTTATTACACGATCCTGTAGGGCTATAGTACACGATACTGTAGGACTTTATTACACGAAACTGTAGAGCTTTGTTATACGATAATGTAGAGCTTTATTACACGACTCTGGTGGGCTTTATTACCTCTTCATCTTTTCCTCCAACTTCGCACATAGGGAAAGCTATTTTATTTCAACCCAATGCGCAACGCTAAATTTGGCATTTGGGGAGATGTATTAAAATCATCTAATTCATACGAAATCGTTTGTACCAGGTTGAACAGATGTGAACAGCTTTTTAAAAAAAATACTTCTTTAGAAATTACCAAACAAATCATTAAAGAAAGTCATCGACGTAATCATTGTTAACCAGCTCAAGTGTTTTGCGGTAGCAGCATTTTTAAATACGAAGAGTTGGATGTCGACAAATACCGATTTCGACATGAAACAAGAAAGAAAGAGTCTTGATGAGACACTAATGAGAACAAATGATTGCGTCGAAATGTCTCCTCTTTTACTGATCAAGATGCTGAGCTGCCATTGGGGTTGTTGGTTCCATTTTGTTTTGGTAATGCATTTGTCAAAAGAGTTCTGAATATAAAAAGAAATCCCTAGTGTGTTCAGTTCGTTTACAGAACATAGAAAGAACATAGATAGAGAGAAAAACTTGATGTTGCAAAACTTTCTTCATATATACTTGTATATTACAAGTATACTAATTGAATAACCAACGTTGAATAACCAAGTAAACATTACCAAACAAAAGGTCTCTACAAATCATAAATCGATACTCGTAGTATAATGTCTATATTCGGAAACAAAAAAAAAATTGAAATTTATGTTGCCGTTTACCGATTAGCATTTCCATTATACTATCAGCGAAATTCCGTTATTTTCAAAAGATTAACACCATTGAAAATGTTTTACTCAAACAACATACTCTATTTCACTTTAATTTATGTGACAATAGAGTATATGTCATGTACTTTCAATAGTGTATAATTCAGATGCATACATTTTTCCCTTTGGATCATTAGGTCATCGGGATATTGCTTTATCTGTCTTCTCAAAGGTTGTAAATGATGATTGCTATCACTGTGTGAAGAAATCTAGAATATATACTCCAAACTGGCAAAAGCATTTTCACAAGTCATTCAGCAAGAAAAAATGTCTTCAAGGCACCATATCACTATACCATACCATTATCAGGAGATAATAATAAATACTTTGTATTAGTTGTAAATTACGAAATATTGAAGTGCACTAGTGCCTTTAAGTAAACCATCTCGACGATTGTTCTGAAGTCAGATACATTATATTCAAACCAATGTTGTAAGTAGATACCATACTATCCTTATTTGTTAGTTCTATGCTATATTGTTGTTTCAATATTTTTAGTTTGTTATGCACGGATTAGAAACTTCTAATCACTAAGGAAAGAAAAACGGTATGTGCGAATGCGATTGTGAAGAAATGATCGCAGTACGGGTTATTTCTCGTTATGATTTCCGCCACTTGACAACCCAGGGTATGATGAATCGATCGTGTCCTCAAACAGATATTGGGGCACCCATCATATCAACAAGGCACTGTTTGAAATTAGAGTGTAACGTTCAAATTAAAAGTAAACGATTCGTAATCTCAACATAAGACAGTGTTTTAATGTACCTAAACCTTATTGCCTAGTACAGTTAACAACCTTATATATTTGAAATAATGAATTCTTGATTGCACTTGTAGGTCATACTAAGATATATATCCATTATCCCTTTGCCTTCTTTACCTCGGAGCAGGAGGCTATTGGTTTCATTTTGACTGTCTTTCTCGTAACTGCTTCGAAAAGGTGGGTGTAAGAATGTTTCTAATACTCTTGTGCGTAGAGTGATTGGATACTTCTGTATAATTATTCTTTGTGGACCACCTGTCTCTGCGTGGAAAGTTCCAGACGACCATACCTTTTGTTCTACGCACTGCCATCGTTGTCCTATGGAAAGCCTCAAAGCCTTCGATGTCTGATGCATGGCCCCCAACCAGGTAACCAGAATAAAAATGACAGGTATGAGAAAGGAAAGTCAAAACAGTTCAGAGAAAATTCTTATTCATTCTGTTTCAAACTAACAAAATGTTCTGACAACATACCCTGTATATCATGGGAATGACTCTGTACTTAGCCTGAGATATTGTATCCCCTCCCCCCCCCCCCCCCCCCCCCACCCCCACCCCACCCTCATCCAGGTTCTAATTGAGACACCGGTTCTGTTCGAAGGCCATCTTCCCAAGCATGGCCTACACTTTCGCTAGCTCATATTTGTATTCGGGTTGTATTCGAGATCAGGGTTATATCCGAGTAACACTGTCGAAGTGAGCAACTTACAAACAACTTAGCTGAGGGAATTTTGGTGATGATATAAAAAGAGTGAATCACTTATGACAACGTCAACAACACAAATAGAAGGTTCCATCCATTTAAAAGTGTTTCCGTTTTCGTAAACCATGAGAGTGACTTATTCATGCGGATTAAAAGTTTAGAAAAAAGCACTGCAGTTGCCCGACAACTGAACATTCATTTCGTGTCTTAAGTAAGAAGGAACATTCTTAGTTAGCCTACGGCACACTTCAGTCATACGAAGATGAAGAGACCCAAGAAAGATTTACGAATTTACACAATCTAAAATCTATTTGCTCATTTTCAGGACCCAGTCATATGTAAGTCTGCTTTACCATAGTTCAAAATTGTAACAGGAAATACATGGACAATATGTCTGTGGAGTGTTCCTATTCCATTCGGCCTCGAGAGTCAACTGTTCTTAACGTCCCGGTACAACTCTGCAACTATGCTGATAACTGATTAGAGACCAAGATCGAAGGAAACAGAGGCATCAACACATCAATATAGTTTAAAACTATCAACAAGGGTAACATCATCAAGCATTAATAAGTGAACATGTGTGCTTATCTTTGTTCCTTATCTTTCACTGGCTTTTGTACAATAGCAATCCTTCCCAAAAGTGGCTAATAGTCATTTCCTGAGTAGCCCCTATGGGGCGAGAATGATAAATTTTTTTTACCTTTTGAGGTTATTCAGCAATGAATAATGGAGTTTTCAAAGATATAGAGTTAACCTTCAGTCAAAAATGCAAGTATTTAAACAGGTCCAATCATGGCGAAACGGCTGTATTGGATACAGTAGTGGCATTACAAGCGTCATGATTGGAAAGAACAACTCTGTGGTATCCAGAATTCGGGAACAGAACCCAGCCGTTTTCGACTTGGGATGCATTTGTCACTTGGCAAACATCTGTCTTCAGCATGCAGTGAAGAGGTTGCCTTTTTCAATAGAAGACATCTTGATTGATGTTTTCTATCATTTCCAGCATAGGTAAGCTTAAAAGCCGCCCAGTGATGGAGAGACCTCTTGACACACCTCTCCAAAGAAAGCCATCTTGTTGTTCTGCATGTTTGAGAATCTTCAGAGGCTCTGTCTGAGTGAAATCAAGAAATTCCCTGTATTGTTCCTATCTCTTTGCACTGACAGGAATTATATAATTATGATTGTCCATTTACACCTAAACAGTTACAATTAACTTTTTTTCCATTAAAATAAAAACAACCAAAATTTCCATTAGATATTTATATATAATCTGCCAGAGGCCAGAGTCTGGTTTAAAACAAAAAAGGTAGTAAAATTTGGATTTAATATTTTAATATTAGAAGCTACTTCAACAGCTATGCTGACCAAGAGAAGCAAGGGAGGGTGCAGAGGTCATCAATGAACATCCAGAACTGACCAGTGTCCCATTCCTGGAAGAACACATTCAGTTCTCAGATGATATTCTAGCTGTGGAAATGAAGGCTAGAGCTGTTCTTGCTGAAGATGAATCCTTTGATTAAAAACCTTTCTTCAGGTATTTTCTATTGCTGTAATCTACTTGGAAACTTATTGCAATGTATGTACAATTAAAACATTTAGCTCTACCTCACCCTCAGATATCTCACCCAACTTAGGTACCTGCAAAAAAGTTACCATTTAGATTCTATAGATGTAAAAAAAAGTGTCACATAGTCAATATTTCCCTTTCATTTTACTACAGCCATTGTAAGCATCATGGTACATGAACAAGAATTTGACAAACCATTATCACTTTCTTCTCCAGTCCAAAGAACAGCCCAGAGGTTTCTTCCAGACATTGACCAAGACAAGCTCCTTGACCATTAATTAGATTATCATACAGCTACAGACCTGCCCCCATTCCAGAAGAAGATCACCAGGCATGACTCCTTTTTGAATGAAATGGAGAAGAAGACTATCCACTCTGGACAGGAGCAGTACAAGGAGCTCTGCTGTCTGTCAAGATTGTTGCTAGTTCTGCACCACAGTAATGCTGACACTGAAAGGTCCTTGGTCCTTCAGCATGCTGAGGAAGATCCAGACAGACCAGGGAGAGGGGGGGGGGGGGGGGCATGATTCTCAACAGTTTGATGAGTGTAAAGATGTGTGCTACGACTTTCACCCTCTTCCATAATTAATGAGAAATGCTAAAAAATGCTTGTACTATAGAACAAGCCAGGCACCTAGACTTCTGTGAAGATGGAATCCTGTTGTGAATTTGTATACTCATGTAGTGTCTTCATTGTTGTTTGGTTGTGTTCGTTCTATCAAAATGTCCCAAGTGCTCAAATGATGCCTTCCATACATACACGTATATAAACATGTTTAAATGATTTTTAACTCATAATAAAACTGTCACTTGAAAGTCTTGGTTATATGTCCATTTAAAGGATATTGGAATTTAATCACCATTACATCTGAAAGAATTTTGGTAACTTTGGTGATTAAATTATAATTTTTCTGATGTTAAAATTTGTGTCATATTTCAGTAATAACTAAAACTATTTCAGAATTAAATATACAATAATAATAAATTATATTATGTATCTGCAAAACAATGAGTTGTTATTTTTAAATACAATAAAACATGTTTGTTCGAAGAATAGAAAAAAACCATTTTAGACCTTAAAAAACCCCTTCGAGAAGGGAAACCCCCAATTTTAGTTCCCAAAAAACCCCATCGCCTATGTTGGATTATGCCATGTATGTGATGTTATCAAATCAAATCAAACACTCACAACCGTAGTACTGTACGCATTTCAAGGGCATCTCATACAAAACTTAACTATCTATTCATCCATGTTTATGTGCCTTCAGTTTACGACGTCATACCCATCCATTAAACAGACTATGACAATTGGTCACCCAGTAGGCCTCATCAAAGATATTATAAATATAACATAAGCGCATTGTTTGCTTGTTTCAACACTTCAGAGCGTTGTGACAGGCACTGCTTGTGACATAAACAAGGTAAGATATTCTCGTAAATCATAACATTCTAGATTAAGCATGTTCTGTTACATGTCAGGTTTATATAACAAATAAGTTTTTATATGACAAATCTTAGAATTGTCGGTGCCATATTTGATTTGAAATAAACATATTTACGCTGAATGCAGACACGTGTTATCACAGATATTAGAACATGATAACTTTATGTTTATTAGCGCAACTAATGAAACTAATAATTTGAAATATCAAGAAAAAGTAAGTTTATCGGGTTTTAGTGTAACGACAGTTTGACGCATGTATGGTGATTGTAACGGTAGAAGTGTAAAAGAGCAACACGCGGAAACGTGCAGGAGAGATAATGGCGAAAAACAATCCAGAGAATACATCCAAACCTCTCTTGCAACACATCAATTGACAAAGAGAATTATGACAAGAGTATTGCAAACGTTTATAGTTATCCTAAAATCTCGACCCGCGTGAGCCGAGATGAAATCGACAGCGCTATTGCCAATATCCATCCACTTTGTGGAACAAAGAGGGTCGACACCTGCATACCGCTAGAATAAATGGCTATTCGTAAACCACGCCCACCTGTTGGTCACGTGCACTGCACGCTCCCGATTGTCAATCAAGCCATTGTTGTATTTACTTCCATGGATAAAAAGTGACGGTAATGTTGAAGATTTTGTTTCCGATTAAATGAAAATTGTAATATAACATCGGAAGAGCTTACTGATAACGTCCGCCGGGGTGGCAATATGGATAAGGAAATGTTTATTACTGGTAGCAAATGAATGTATCGCTAAATGCTCGACGTGCACCAAAACACGAGACACACTCAATGATGCGCTTTTTTCCTGCTGGTCTTGCGTGCTGACCAAACGCGCTGTCTGCACTACGCTAGTCGAGACGTAAGTACCTACCTGTGAATTCACTGCAGTAGGGCAGGTAGAATATAGTATGTCGTTTATCAAGTATTGATTTTCCATATGTTTTCAGTAGAAATACTATTGTTAGTTTTGTCAGCTGATATTTATCTACCATATGGAAAGACTCAACACTTTTTCTGATGTTTAGGACGTTATTACAGTTTTATTACTATTGCGTCATTAAATTATATGAGGCTGTAATTATAGTTCTAATCGTATTGTTTAAGAACAGTCTGATTGCATGTTACACCGTTCTGTCAACTAATGGTCTATTACGATGCGTGTGTGTTTCGTACACATGAATGTCATGAAATCTTTCAAGATCGTGTCATAATGTTATATCATTTATCACCAGATTGTTTGAAGATAAGTAGTGATATATTTTTCACGTGTGCACATGTGCACATATCACTTTTGCCAAGCAACGATTGTTTCAACGCGAGTTCTAGTATCCTGTCTGAGACGTCATTGAAACCATTGCTCGTGACGACACTGCAGCGATGCGTCGAACGGGAAGCTGGACATTCCCAAGCTATGTCTAAGCTAACGAAAGGCATAAACTTGTAATAAATAAATAACAAAACTCAGAAGTGTTTCATATTTCTTCTAGGATACTCGTGCGAATTAGTGTATAAACCACGCTTTTGCTCGGGTAATAGAAGAATTCGCAATTGTTTTGTAAAAGTCATTTGACACATTTCTTTGGTTGATAATCTCTGTTTAATTGCCAGGATGTTAATTGTAAATTCACTAGGTTGTTAGGAGGGTACTTCCGGGACGTGAAATAAAATGGTTTTTGTTGTTTATTTTTTTATTATGAGATCAATATAAATTATGTAAACCTAACAGATGTTGAAATAACTTTGGTTTTTATCTAGACCGCATGTAAGTCTCCTGCACTGATATGTTTATAAGTACCTTTTAACAGGTGCAATTGTTGAAAATATGCAAAGACACATTTGCATTATATTTAGAAACATTTCAAAAGTTACAACACAATCAGCAATGTGTGGGAAGAGAAACCTGCAACATTATTATAACGGTTTCATTTGCACGCGCGTTGCCATGGCAACTTTGCTATTGACATGAGCAATAAAGCCATGAATGAATTGGTAATAATAGTAATTTCATCACGTGTTAAGGACACAGATATTTTTTTTAATTCGCAATTATTTCTTGTATTACTAATATCACACAACATATAACTAGGAAAGGATATGCAATCAATATTATACACATAAAGTATAACATTTTCCGCAGTCCTGTTGAGATTACAGCTCATTTATTGTAGCCTGTAACAGAATATATTTTGACTTCGAAAATATACGATGATGTAAAATGATCCAACTTCAGAGATATTACCAAAATATCCAGAAATTAAATTTGAAAAATAATTCATTCATTGAATAAATAATTCAATTTCACTGTTAGTGAATATTATGCCTTTAAACTTAATTTGTGTTTCAAAATACGATAACGTTGCAATAAATCCCATTACTATAAGAACTAAAATTCGCCAATTTATTGATACACCCAGCCAGATAGTTCTTTGAAGATCTCAGGCATTCTGCTCAAAGCTGATGTCCCTGTGACCTGTGGCCCGGAAATGAACCTATATTACCCTGCAAACCATTATATCATCCGTTAGCACAGCCTTCGCGATGTTGAGAGTTTTGGAAGTGCACCTAGCATCATGAAGCGAGTTTTCTGATTCGTCCGATGTCTCTTCCGCCCGGACATGCAACTCTGTTGGGTTTCGTCAGACTCAGCGTACGATATAAATCATTGATTTAAAAATAGCACATTTAAAGTTGTGTAGAACGGACGAAATGTAAGTGCATGGCTAGATCTCATTTCAATAAGATTGCGGACAATTAATGCTGTATAAGGTAATCGTGATGGGTTCAGGCACTAATACACTAATGGGACTTAATGAATTGGGCCGGTACCTTTACACTATTATTTTTTCTCCTGTAACAAATTGTCCTGTTCCTTTATTGTACAATGACGTTGACACGTGTATCTATTAAATATGTCATTCATGTTATGTTCCACAGGTGTACTATGCTTCAGAACGGAAAATCGGATTCACCGGAAGTTGCTTGTGATACAACCGACCGAACTTCCGGTGTTCAGGAAGAAGGCTCTGAAAGGAAAGGGGAGCGAACCCACTGCACGGGTGATGTCCAGCACAACAGCCCCCTACCTCGGGACCAAGCTGTCTTTGACAAGGACTCTGTGTGTCGTGTGTCGCATTATTGCATGACCCAGGAAACTGGGGAGGAGGCAACGGACTCTGATCCGACGTGGAGCGAGACAAGTGTCGGGGAAGAGCCAGGGAGGCGAAAGAGACGGCGCCAGCAGACAGCGTCTCAAAGAAGAGCTGCTAACACGAGGGAGCGTAAGCGCATGTGTCATCTCAACCAGGCCTTCATTCTACTCAAGAACCACTTGCCCAACGTGCGAGATAAGAACAGACTGTCGCGTATTCAGACTCTGAGAGCGGCAATATCTTACATTCATTATTTGATTCTTGAAAGCAAGGACATGCACCACAACTGATAGTGCCGAAGGGCTGAAGTCTTCAAATTGACTTAAGCAACGCTTTCTCCTTACAGAAACACTTCCAATCATTTCTGCTCGCGTAACCTCTGTAACATGCGATATTGTTTCAAATTGAGCACTCTTTTTACAGAAACCGTTGAGGAGACTAGAGACCATTCACTTGTGCGAAGCGCACATGTTTCACATATACGAGAAATCAGTAAGAGATGTAAGACGAGATTCTATTGGATTGAAATAAGGACGGTATCCATGTTGCGAATTCCTATTGGTTTCGGATTTTAAACACCCCCCAAACGTGGTCCACTTGCAACAGTGTTACGTAGGAAGAAATGAATTGAGAAACTTCGAGAGAATGTCGCAGCTGCTTAATGACTGTGAACTGAAGGGTTACGTTGTACAGTGTCCAGGATATTACCTTTCATGAAATCATGATATCATTATTTGTAAACTTGTGGTGCAAATGGGCATGGCGGAGTTGTGAGTGCTCGCGGGTGTAGCATATAGTCTTCTGACTGATGGGCTACAGTACCGCGAAACATTGATACTGGTCTACTAGGTCCCTATTCTTACAATACAATTTCAGGAAACATATGATTGTTTGAAAGTTTTTTCAAAGGTAATGTCCTAAAAAATCATTTTCAATGGCGAATTCCGATATTTATCGGTTAAAATAAAGTCCGTTTTTCCACTAGGTGTAACAACATGTAATCTCAGTGAAATTTGTTTTTTTGGGATAAAATGACGTCATCTTTGACGTCATTAAACTATTGAATAACGTCATAAGATGATCAAGATTAGAGAATTGATATAGATGCCCCATTCATAAAAATGTCATTTAATTTATGATATTTTTGGAAACATTGGCGAGAATTGTTCTCTATATAATGGTATGTCAGCATAGTAGCTCCACAAATATGAATCTAATGCGATTTAATATCTAATGTTTTCCTTATTATCGTGAAGACTTACTGGAAGATGGGTCTGAATGAAACTGTTACAGAAGACTGTAGGTCTATCAATTCTCTTCCGACGCATTGTTGTATATATACATATGTTGTACACCAGAAATATATATATATAGATACAAGAAAACTCCATCAAATGCAGGAAATGCTAAAAGACACAATGGAGGCAGATTTCAAAACAGGGAGGTGACTGACAATTCAAGAAAGGCCACTTACATCGGTCGAGCCGTAAACAAGTATTTTTTAGGGAAAGGCAATGCAAGTCATGCAAAACGAAATCGGGGGAGAAAACCTCCTCGAATAAGATAGCGAAGGAGCCCAAAATATTCAACCTTTCGGCACATGATTTAAGTTCAGATGAAATTAAACTACTTATTAAAGGCTTTAAATTTACTCCGACACCTAAAGCCAATGAACTTGAACTTAGATCGGACATCAAACAGTTTACTCGTAAACTTAGACTATCAGAATACTTTGAAACGGAAGAAGAGGAAGTTTCGGACGCAGAGGAAGATATTGACAATGTAAATGTGTCGGTTCAGTCTTTACTGAAAAATAAATCGAACTTTGTTCCGCCTCGTGGCAGAGACAAACATTTAGTTGAATACTGTGCTTTACTTGAAAATGTGCCCATACGTGTAAAACAACCCAAACAAAACTTAACAAAGGTTGAGTGTAAAGCTTTACAGGATTTAAGAAATAATAATGATATAGTTATTAAAGAGGCGGATAAAGGGGGCGCAATTGTTATTATGGATAAGGCTTATTACAAAGATAAAGTAGTATCTATACTTCATAATGAAGCTTACTATAAAAAATCTAATGCCAAAGAGGAAAAAGTTATATCAAACAAAATTTCCAGACTTTTGAATAAATATACAAATGACATTTCGGATTCTGAAAGAGACTACCTAACTAATTTTGAGGCAAAAACTGCGTATTTTTATGGGCTTCCTAAGATACACAAAAGTAAAACAATTCAAGATGCTATCTCTAATGAATGCGACACTGTTATCTCTGTAAAAGACCCTGATGACCTTCCTTTTAGACCCATTGTCGGAGGACCTGAAAGTCATACTCAAAGACTAAGTAATTTCATAGACATTATCCTCAAACCTCTATGTACACATGTTAAAAGTTATATAAGAGATGATATTGATTTTTTATGTAAGCTCCTACAACAGGTACCAGAGGGATCCAAATTGGTAAGTTTTGATGTGGTCAATTTATATAGTAATATAGATACAGAGCTCGGACTAAAAGCTGTCAAATATTGGCTTGATAAATCTCGCCATGAAATACCATATAGATTTTCAAATGATTTTATCATTGAAGCTTTAAGTCTTGTTATTGAAAATAATGTGTTTTAGTTTGATGGATGTTTTTACTCTCAAAATAAAGGGGTAGCAATGGGCACAAAAGTGGCGCCAACTTATGCAACTTTAGTACTTGGCTATTTGGAAAGTTTATTCTATTCCAAAGTTGGGGAGGTTTTTGACCTTTCAATGAAAGAGCACGTAGAAAATTCGTGGAAACGTTTTTTAGATGACTGCTTCATCATACTTAAAAACGACAATAACTTTCTTCAAACTATTCACGAAATCCTTAACTCTCTTGACCCTTCCATGAAATTTACCATGGAATGCCATGATGAACTTTTGAATTTTCTTGATGTCATTGTTAAGATAGAGCCAAATGTAATTCAACTTCATCTTCATCTTTTTAATATATATATATATATATATATATATATATATATATATATATATATATATATATATATATATATATATATATATATATATATATATATATATATATATATAAGACTATGAAGTCATAAGCAAAAACGATCCATTTTTAATGGCTAGCATACATATATGTATGGTCTGAAGAGGCTCGTTGAGATGAAAGTGCTAGCCATTAAAATGGATCGTTTTAACTTCTAGATTGTGAAATTGTATACATAAATGACGCTGGTTATGAGGAGACAATAATGGTCATGATGGTGTATGTGGTTGTTTATATCATTATTATATTCATAAAAATCAATTGCATTGACATTTCACAACTATTGTGATTTATGTGATTCAACAAAAAAGGAATAAAAAAGACACGCCGAATCTCAAATTGTGTTGGCTTTGCAGTTGAATCATTAACGTCGACCTTTCAAGAAGGAGATATAACAGTAGCAGTAGCCGCATGTAGTTCAGCGACTGTTTGGTGTATTCAGTTTATTACCTACAGTCAATAAAGTAAATGTCGTATGTACAAGTTATAGTTATCAAGGTGGCCTCACTGCGCCTCTTGTCCAGCTACCCTGGGGAGAGACCTTTCGACGGTCATTAACCCTTATACAAGCCAACCCCATAGTGGGTTGGACGCTATGCAAAATTAGCTGGGTAAATGAGCAGCGAGCGTAGACAGACAGACAGACAGATTTTTTATTCATGTCTCGCCTCAACATATTACAAAAACGAATAAATAACAAATCACAGTAAGAAGTTGAGCCATTCCGTACGGAATTATGAGAGACACTTATGTAACGTATGTAACAACCTTTGAAGGACACATTATTTATTCAGTCAATGTCTAAGAAAACACCATAGTGTTTAGTCAGGTCTCACGCTCATCCAGGGCTTAACGTTCTGATACTCCTCACAAATCACCACTGGGGAAACTTCATCAGGAATAATTGTACAGACATTATTGGTAGGTATCAATACAGTCAGACCCCGATAATCCCGCCACCGATAATCCGAATCTCGCTCTCGAAGTCTGACTGTACAAACATTTACATGATGCAAAAAGATATCTATGTTTTGTTGCATCATGGGATATCTACACAAACATTTATGTTGCATCATGAGACATCTACACAAACTTTTATGCTGTGTCATAAAAATTGTACTGACATTATATATCTATACAATATATATGTATACACACATTTACATGATGCAAATGTTTTGTTTTGTTGCATCATGAGACATTTACACAAACATTTTTGTTTCATCATGAGATATCTTCAAAAATGTTTTGTTGCATCATGAGACATCTACATAAATGTTTTGTTGCCTCTTGAGATATCTACACAAACGTTTATGCTGCATCGTGAGATATCTACACAAATGTTTTGTTGCATCGTGAGACATCTACATAAACGTTTTGTTGCATCATGAGATATCTACACAAATGTTTTGTTGCATCGTGAGATATCTACACAAACATTTATGCTGCATCATGAGATATCTACACAAATGTTTTGTTGCATCATGAGATATCTACACAAATGTTTTGTTGCATCATGAGATATCTACACAAATGTTTATGCTGCATCATGAGATATCTACACAAATGTTTTGTTGCATCGTGAGATATCTACACAAATTTTTTGTTGCATCATGAGATATCTACAAAAATGTTTTGTTTCATCTTGAGACATCTACAAAAATGTTTTGTTTCATCATGAGACATCTACATAAATGTTTTGTTGCATCATGAGATATCTACACAAACGTTTATGCTGCATCATGAGATATCTACACAAATGTTTTGTTGCATCGTGAGATATCTACACAAATGTTTTGTTGCATCATGAGATATCTACCAAAATGTTTCTACTTTGGACGAGAAATATCTTAACGAATGTTTCAATGTTGCCAAACAAACCTTCCTTTTTTACACCAGAACAAGTCCTCAGGTAGTTCTGCATTGCTACCTTCCCTGATAATAGTACTATTTGACTTTATGAGATGTATAGATCCTACGGTGTGATATGAACTGTAAACATGAATTTAAATGGGAAAAAAAGAAAAGTCTTCACAAATGTTTCTAGTTTGCATCAGACGTCATTTACACAAACATTTCAATGCTACATCAGAAATTTCACATTACATCAAAGACCCGGGTTCGAATCCCGATGGAGATCAATCGTTTGTGACCAGGGTCTCATACTGTGTTGTGTCCTCGGTCAAGGGACTTCATCCACACTGCCTCAGTCTAACCAATGGGTACCTGAAAATAGGGAGGTACGGACCTACACGGTCGCGCTAAGTAGCTACCTTTAAGTACAATTTTTTCAGGTTAATGATCTAGGTAGTGCTTTGAGCATGTTTTCATGCGTGGGAAAGACGCCATATGATTATTCACGTTATCATCATTATCATGTAAGATAATATCTACATAAACGTTTCCAAGCTCATTCAGAAAATATGTACATGACCGTTCCAATGCTATTACGCTGTATCAGAATACTTCCAAACACGTTTCAATGCTGCATCAGAAAATATGAACATTAACGTTTCAATATTATAAATTAGAAAATACATACGCTAACGTTGAAATACTGCTTTAGAGTATATCTGGAGAAACGTTTCTCTGTTGTATAAAAAATATATTTTAAACAATTTCCAAGATACATGAGAAGATGTCTTAACAAACCTTCAATGTCGCTTCAAAAATGATCTAAAAAATATCACTTACATCAACCTTTATAATATAAAATCTTACTGCCATAGACATTTCAGTCAAACATATATCCTTTGTAATATCCTCAATGTTGGTGTATGTTGGTATATATCCAATAGTGATTCATGTAGTAATGAGAAAGAAAACTGTCACTGTGACAATATCACTTAGAAAATATTAACATTATCAATAGCATGCACTAAACTCGATTCTTATACGAATTACAGCTGTCTTATCATTGATGTTTACCGATTCAATCAGTGTGGTGCTCGCTTGACTAGTGGATTACCGAATGCTTTGATGAACAGTCGGATTAATGAAGCAGAAATAGCTGTAATTAACTAATCCGTTACAGCTAATTAGCGTTCGGATACGGAGACTGAATCAACGGATTAATGAATCAACATTTAATGAGTTTATATAGAGATTAGTTTGGTTACAGTTTGCTACCGTTCGGATACTGCGAGATTCGGATTATCGGTGGCCGGATTATCGGGGTCTGACTGTATTGAACAATTATTATTAGACGCTCTGAAACTAAATCTGAAATGTTAGTAAAATAATTATGTTAAACTAATGCTTGGTGTATGCTTGAGTGGTCTTCATATATTTAATCTTGTTAAAAGCAGAGTAATGATCCGATATAACTGACTTCGGGACGTATTATATTACAGCTAGTTTGAACTAAATTGTCGTATACAATGTACCTTTCACAGACCATCTTGACCAATCCAATTACAGTAAATTACATGAAATAATAATAATTAAAAAAACCAACTACTAATCAAGCTCAAGTTAATTATCAATCGGTGACCTTTGTTGAAATTAATTTTCGGAAATGGACATAAATTAAATTTTTAGTACATAACATAAAAAAACTGTTAAGTGCTTTCCCCTGCCATCCTGCAGTCGGGTAGCCGACACTATCTACAACAATAAAGCCAAGTGTGACGTGCTTGATAACATTTTGATCGTTAGATTGTATGAAATAATTTTATGTGTCGTTCCATAATTACATTCGATATCGTGATAAGGGTGTAACAATAACTAATTTGGCGTTGTGATCATGTTACAAATAAAGTTTAAAGTGAGTGTTGTAGCGGTTGACAGGAACAGGGGTTACGTGGGTATGATTTAGTTTGTTGGGGTGCGCGTGTGTGTGCGTTTGCGTGAGAGTAAGGTGGAGAATAAATATTGAGTAGATGAATACGTCATTGATTTATACCCATTATAATGTAACAATAGTTAGAGAATATGATCTATTGGCGGGTTGTTGTGAAGTGAAAAGCCTCGTCATGAACATGAGATCTAATCAACGGTCTAGCAACAGGAGCCAGTGTATCAATTCTGACTGCTACTGAGTTTTGATAAAATCTCTTTTGAAAGAATTATCAGAGAAATCAACATAAATTTTGACCTGTGTCCTTTTAAACACGCCCGACCGTTTTTGACGGGTGTGCGTTTGAATTGACGATGCATCGCTAACTCTACATGGAAGAGCCATTGTAAGGCGCACCAATTTCTCGTAAATATCAATAACACAGATATAATGCATCTCGCCAATGGTTAATTAGCAAAAATTCTACAATATATCTCATACTATTCATATAGCCTTTAACAAGATTGAATCCAATTAATGTATATATATATATATATACACAATATTTGAAAAAGAGTTCACAAGTATACAGTATTATATATTCAAAGACAAAAAATGACACATAGCCATCATTACTCCAACATGTTTCATTGATATCTTCAGGGAGTCTTACAAAAACAGTTATGACGTTATGATGTCACAATATAATTGACATAACAATGGTATGACGTCACAATATAGCAAGTGGTAGGATGGACACAATATGTTATTATTCTTAAGCATTAAGTTGAGGTTTTAACATTTTAATGAAAAAGTCTTCTTTCAACTGACGCATTATTCTATCATTTGTATCCATTTTGTAGAATGGGAATATTTTGAATTTAATGTCTTTGTCTTTTGCACATGTATCCAAGTGGGCACTAAGTGGTATACAACGTGTCTCAGGACATTTTATTTGTTGTTTATGGACGCGGACTCTGTCTCTGAGGCACTCAGTTTGTCCAATATATTCACCGGAACACCCTTGACATATAATGACATATATGACATGTTTTGCTGCACAATCAATATTGGAGCGCACATAAAATCTCTCGTTTCTGTTTATGAATTTTATACTGGAATTTTCAAAAATATATGGACATGTTCCACAATTACCTCTGTTACATTTAGAAACTCTGTACTCTGGAGAGGTAGTGTTTGAGTCAAATCTTGCCTTAGTTAAGCACTGCTTTAAATTTTTACTTTGGCGTTTACTTTTGATAAAATTAACATTATCAATTATTTTGGACATTTTTTCATCACACATGAGAATAGGTGTGTTTTGTCTAATACTCTGGAACATATCTGGATTGAGTGGATTATGTGTTGAGACATATGCAATATCAATTGTTTCAGATTTCTCTTTCTTCCTTACTGTTAAGAGTTCTCTTCTTTTGATGGATTTTGCTTTATTGATTCCATCCTCAACCAGAAACGGCGGGTATCCTCTTTTATGAAGCAACACTTTTAGTTCTCTGAGTCTGATATCCCTTGTATCTTCATTGGAACAGATCATGCAAATACGTCTTGACAGGTTGTATGGGATACTTCTCTTTGTATGTGATGGGTGACATGATGAAAAATCCAAGTATTGCTTAGTGTCGGTAGGCTTATAATACAAGTATATAATAAAGCAAAATCCATCAAAAGAAGAGAACTCTTAACAGTAAGGAAGAAAGAGAAATCTGAAACAATTGATATTGCATATGTCTCAACACATAATCCACTCAATCCAGATATGTTCCAGAGTATTAGACAAAACACACCTATTCTCATGTGTGATGAAAAAATGTCCAAAATAATTGATAATGTTAATTTTATCAAAAGTAAACGCCAAAGTAAAAATTTAAAGCAGTGCTTAACTAAGGCAAGATTTGACTCAAACACTACCTCTCCAGAGTACAGAGTTTCTAAATGTAACAGAGGTAATTGTGGAACATGTCCATATATTTTTGAAAATTCCAGTATAAAATTCATAAACAGAAACGAGAGATTTTATGTGCGCTCCAATATTGATTGTGCAGCAAAACATGTCATATATGTCATTATATGTCAAGGGTGTTCCGGTGAATATATTGGACAAACTGAGTGCCTCAGAGACAGAGTCCGCGTCCATAAACAACAAATAAAATGTCCTGAGACACGTTGTATACCACTTAGTGCCCACTTGGATACATGTGCAAAAGACAAAGACATTAAATTCAAAATATTCCCATTCTACAAAATGGATACAAATGATAGAATAATGCGTCAGTTGAAAGAAGACTTTTTCATTAAAATGTTAAAACCTCAACTTAATGCTTAAGAATAATAACATATTGTGTCCATCCTAGCTCCAGACAGCGAGTATCCGCTCCGTGACGTCACTAATATACTCGGGCTACTACCGTAGAGGTACTAGAAGGGAGGGCGCCCTGACTTGGAGGTTGGTGTCCATCCTACCACTTGCTATATTGTGACGTCATACCATTGTTATGTCAATTATATTGTGACATCATAACGTCATAACTGTTTTTGTAAGACTCCCTGAAGATATCAATGAAACATGTTGGAGTAATGATGGCTATGTGTCATTTTTTGTCTTTGAATATATATATATATATATATATATATATATATGTGGAACAGTAGCCTGTGATATTGATAAACAAGTTATCATGTCTTGTTCAGTTCTTAATGATCTGAGAAATATGATTTTTGAAAGAATTTGTGATGTCAAATAATTATCTGATTTTTCATATTTTTTGGGGGAAATGATGAAAATGAAATTATTGCCGATTTACTTTGAGGTTCTTGTACCCCATTGGGAAATCTAGATTTCACATAATGGGAGAAAGTAATGTTATTGGTATCCGAGTTTATGACTGTATGTCACTCTCAACTCTCTTCACAATTAGCTGTATTCTAATTCACTGTATATGCTATTTGTGATATTCCTGTGATTTGTAATAATCTTCGTATATGGGGGAAATAAAGATGATCTATCTCCGGAAATCTAGCTACCATGCATATATTTTATTCGGGCAATATATTAAGTATTAAGTTAATTCAAAAAGATCGGGAGGAATTAGTGTTTTGTTATCAAAGAATATAAAAAGCTTCAATCATTCCTAGTTCAGCCGTTTTCACCAATCAATGTTCCAATTTTGTGCACAACCGACTCTTACTATTTTTCATACCCCTTAGTGAATTTCCTTTTGCATTAATGATTACAGGTCAATTGTAAAGAATATCAATTATTTTATTACATTGATAGGGAGGTAGAGTGTGTGTGTCTATGTCCATATAAGCCATAAAATAGCCAATTCGAGCGCAAAAATACAATAGTGCTTCAATGCTTTTAAGTTTTAAATCCTTGAAATTCCTGAATAACTTCCCGTTGATTTTAATCACCACCAATTTGATCCGTCGATTTTTTAAGGCAAACGATATCCTCAAAGTCCATATGTGTTTATAGATTATGAATTAATTTATTTATTTCACTTTTTATTTATTTTTTAAAGTATGTTTTTTTAAGTATTTTTTTTAAAGTATTTTTTTTTAAAGTATTTTTTTAAAAGTATTTTTATTTTTATTTTAATTTAAAATTTTAATTTATTTAATTTATTTAATTACCTGGAACTTATTTTATATGTCTGAATGTGTTTGAATATCACTATATATGTTTCTTAACTGTTGAATAGTGTCCCGTAGGCCATGTTTGGCCGAGCTACATGCAACCTTTTATGCAATATTTTAAAATGCCATCACCTAATGTTGTATGTTGTGCGACACTTAAATAAAATTATTTTTCTTCTTTTCTTTTTTCTTCTTCTGTGTTTATGCATGTGACTTGGAAGAATGGTGTCATCATCGGAAATTTGTTTCATAACGTATGAGAAGTTTGATCCATGAGGTTATTAAGTGTTGTCTTACTATGTCGACATGCTGGAACTATTCCGAAAAATATGGTATTCACAATATTTTTGACAAATAAGCCACCTGTTATTTCTTCAGTACGAATATGCTCAGACGATTAACATTTAGCTGACAAAAATAGACAATCTAGTTAATGAACTTTTTCATGTTTAATAATAGAGCTAGTTTTAACCTGATAGTATAATTACATGAATATCTTTACGAGTACACTTTTTAAAATGAAAACTTTCTAGAAGTAATCGTTGTTATATTTGGGATCACACTATCTTGCACCAGTAGGAACTCTTGTACTTAAGAGACCTTAACCTTAATTGGAAAAGTTATTAATTAAAGTCAGATTTACATGCAGATAAAGTGATGACAATATACATACACTTTATATACATTATTTTGTATACAGGTGAGGAACCAGACAATAATACTGAGTATAGAGACATGAAACATGTCCCGAGGGAAGTAATTGTGACATAATATGATCAATTTGTGTTTGCATAAACCATGAAGTTCGATCAAGTGTACGTCGCTAATATCTGAAATATTGCCCAAGCGGCGCCGAACAATAACTCACTCGCTCACTTGGTCGAGTTGTAAGTCATTTTATGAATGCTTCATACAATATCATATTATGTTAGTAAAGCTTGACGTTGATAATTGTTACTGAAATTTACATTTTAATGCTATTATAACTACCTTGTAAATGAATTCATTATTCCTACAACCATAGTCATAACCGTCAAACAAATATCCTTTTTATATTATTAAAAACTCAAAAGGGTACTTTTTAAAAAAAAGGTGTGTATTGGTTGTTTTGTTACAATTAGTGTAGTAGTGATCTAACATTTGTAACTATGACACCTATCAGTCGGTTCATTCAGAATGGTACTTGTAAGTGTTGTGTCACAATTTATTTTTCTATGTCTAAAAATCGAATAAAGTTGAAAAATAATAATTCTAAGAATACTATATAGTTATAACGTTACCCTTGGTCTATCGGCGTATTTTCGGTCTATCTTTGCTTGAAATTATTAAAAGCAAGAAAGTAATTGTCTTCATCATCATCATTCTGTTTAAAATCGACCGTATTCCGATGCAAAAAAGTATTTTTAAAAACCTAGGATATTACCTCAACATTGGAAATGAATTAGTTCCATCACAGGCACATCATGATTATTTTATTCCTCAGAACTCGGATTTCAATCCGATTGTTATGATCTTCCTCATCATCACATATTTCAAAATATGTATATCAAGGCTAATTGGACCAGACTTAATTAGTACACACGTGTTTACGTCATCTCTATAGAATTATACTCAGAATAATTCAGTGCTTTGTATTTTATCTTCTGATTCCGTAGGCCTAAATACGCACCTGCAAGTATGAATTAGGATCAAGGGTATAATGTAATCTCAAGACGCAATGTCCCTTTTACCACAATAAATGACTAATTTTTTTCTTGATAGTGTCATCGTGTATTCGTTGGTAGATTATTAACGCAATTATATTCCAAATTCTTCATTTGAAACTTTATAAATTTCTCTCCAAATTATTCTTCTCTCTAATATAAGCACTCGCCATGCAGTACACGGGCACAGATGGCGAGTTGATGATGATGATGAGATTGGAGATTTTACAAGCGCTTCCAGCACAGCTGATTTCGCACTTGTGTCCGTTAGGACCTTTTGTAAAGTTCCGAAATTGTTTAAATAGTGGTAAATTTTGAGCCAAGTGCCAGAAGGGGTAATTTTGAAATTTGGAATGATATATTTAAGTACATGGCGAGTACATTCCATTCACTTAAGAAATGAATTTCATCATATGGTTGTCCACACGGTTATAACCTGTTTGAAACTTGTAAGATAAACTTGTATAACCGGCAAGCTTGCGACGCCGGTTATACAAAAGTTTATCTTACAAGTTTCAAACAGGTTATAACCGTGTGGACAACCATATGATGAAATTCATTTCTTATAAATTCAAACGTTGTATTTAAAGCGAAAATGCATTCGAAATGCAATTCTATAGCTGCTTGTCGCACTGACCTACGTACCGGTTACACCAAGACGGATCTCTACCCGTATTCAGACGCATAAACAAAATAGTTCCAAAGACTCGGTAAAAATGACACTTTTTTATTCTACAAATAATACATTTTGTGTATCAAAAAACTAACAATGATTATATTTTTGGAAAAAAGTGGAAAATGTAAAGTTTAATTTAAATAGATCAAAGTTAACAAATAACACTCGCGTATTTATACTGTCCAGAATCTAGGTGACAGTACAGCGTGTTTTGGCTAGTTCCGGCACGATATCGTATAACCTGCATTTACTGAAGGTTATTTTGTATAACCCTCAACTTTGGGTTCATTGAAATGTATACCGATCACATGACCATGTCTGATCCAATCAGAATGCAGCATATCGTTTACATCACAAAGTCTGAATTTATTTAAAACTAATTAACTGATTATACGTTCGACCACGTGACCTCTCAGTTCTTTACGGCCACGGGGGTTCTCGTCTTTCATGACTAAATTTGTATATGCATGTCTTGCACGCTAATAAAGTCTCGTGCAGACGACTGCTGAAGAGAATAGCTTGGGCAACGGTCGGAGACGGACTCGCCGGCTGTCCGACTGTCCACTCTCAACATCATTTAGTTTCCAGAGATCACCACTCGAGTCGGGCTCAACTTGGTAACACGACAGGTATGGGGTTGTCCTGGCGTGTACACTGACTTGTGCATGTTCTCCGGCTCGGGTTCATTTTGTAATCAAACGCACCAATAAAGAAAATGGTCGACCATCACCAAAGCCTGTCAAGTCGTCATTTCAACGTCACACTGTCGTTGCCTTCATCGTCCCTTGTCGACGTAGTATTCCTTTGCGATCAAAATAGATTCAAAATTCCGTACAAATATTTACATATCTTAATTTTATTTTGCTGAAATAAGTGCCAAAATATCATCTGCCTTGCGTTTAATTAAAATTGTGCATTTGAATTAACATGAATATTAGTTAATTGATCTACTTAATACCATCAATATATTTTTTTCATTCTATCTGTTGTAAATATGTTTGAGCCATTGCATGGCGCGCGCGATTTCCCGGTTTCTATCAAATTTTTTTCCCATTCTATCTGTTGTAAATATGTTTGACGCCATTGTCCGGTTTTCTTTTTTATTAATGAATTAGTAATTAACTTGTATGAATCATGTAATAATGAAGTTTTTCTTACCTCCCAAATGAAAGATTTACTTTTACTTTTGTTTGCAGGCGATATAGTAATGTTTTCATTTATGGTTCAGGGTCTACAGCGTCAACTGAATATTTTTGAAACATTTTGCGACAAATGGGGTTTGGAATTAAACATGGATAAACAAATATTATTGTATTTAGAAATAGAGGAATCGTGGCTAAAAATGAGAAGTGGACATTTCGAGGCAAACCATTGAAGGTTGTTACTTACTACAAATATTTGGGTCGATTAAACTTGTCAATGGCATGCAAGACCCTTGCCGCAGAAGCCAAAAAGGCACTTATTTCTATTTTAGAACTTTTTAAAGTAAATAAGTTTATTTCTTTTGATATTGCCTGATGACTTTTTGACTCAAAAATATCACCGATTCTTTTGCATGGTGCAGAAATTTGGGGAGCAAATTACTTTGAGTTATTGAAAATGTCCATACATCTTATTTCAAAAGATTTTTATCAGTCAGAAAATTTGCTTCTAATAAGGCCATACTTGGTGAAACTGGCTGCTACCAAATGCATATTGAAAGTCAATTGAGAGTTATTAAATTTTGGATTAAACTGATACGGATGCCAGAGTACAGGATACCGTATCAATGTTATCAAATGTTATTATCTTTAGATAATCGTGGGAAGCACCAATGGGCTGCTGTTGTGAGAAATATGTTATTCTCTTGTGGATTCTCCTATGTATGAATAAACCAAGATGTTGGTGACAAACATATATTTCTATCAATGTTCAAGCAACGTTTAAAAGACATATTTATTCAAAAGTGGTATGAATCACTTCACTCATCCACCTGAATCATTATTCCCACTGTAACTCAGTGTTTGGGGCTGAAAAATATATCACTGTTCTAAATGATAAATACCTCCTGAGAAGTTTTTGTAAATATAGAATATCCCTACATGCCTTAAAGATACAACATTTGAGGAAAGATAATTTAACCTTGAAAGATTTGTCATGTTCTTACTGTTCTTCAGATCAAACTGAAGATGAATTCCATATATTCTGTTAGTTTGTGAAACTTTTTCCCCATGTAGAAACAAATTCTTGAAATGTAAAAATGTCAATCCACAAATGATGTACAAACTGCTTAATGCCTCTAATCCTGATGTTATTCAAAATGTTGCCAAATATATAAAACAATTGATGAATTTAATGAAATCGCATGTAAAATTCAACTTAAAGTCACGTGACTAAAAAGTATTTAAAAAACCCCACCTCAACTGTACTATGGGCCACTGGGCCACAAATACTGAATATACATGTCTGTCTGTCTGGTTTTCTATCAGAAATTACAACCTTAACCTGTTTATTGACTCGATACTGAATGAATCCGCTATATACGATGGTGATTTCTGAGACAAACACGTACTAGTATCATGATAGAATAACACTATTTAGGCCTATATATTTATACAAAGTTTAACATCGATTTGAATATATATTCAATGAGAACATTAAAAAATGAATATATGTTTTTTAAAGCATAGGGTTACTTTGACTAAAAATCAGCGAGTAAGATTCTAAGAAGACTCTCCACAGTCTCTTCTGTTTGACTGAATGCACATCGCGGTTCTCGTTCTTTGCACAGGACGCGTCATCAGGGAATGTTTCTAATTTTAGAAAGGGGGTATCCCAAATCGTAACAATCTGATTGGTCGAAGTTTCCCTTCCGATGGATGTCAACACACGGCGTGATCAACATGGCTCGCTCGTCCAGCCGATAAGGTTTTAGCTCAGCGACAGGCTCAACAACAGATCGGGATATCCACAGGTCACACCGGTAGATCTACTCTGCTGATGTCATGTAAGTTTCCACTTGGTTCTGTACGTGACAGTAAATTTCAGTCCGGATCTTCGGTACTGTGACACTGTCCTAGTAATCAACAGATCTATATAATTTTACGTACTGAGCAGATTTTACTTAAGAAATAAAGTTCGCTCTACCCCAATGTGTTTTGTAATAAAGTATAGTTTTGCCCTGAACTATTATAGTTAAAGCACGAGGACGGTAGTCCGAGTGCTTTAACGTTATAATAGTTCAGGGAAAACTATACTTTATTACAAAACACATTGGGGTAGAGCGAACTTTATTTCTTTTCTAAGATGCTTAAAAAATCTATACAGGGAACACTCTGATTTTAATCATCTCGAAATAAAAAATAGTGTTTACATTGCTCACATTAATAATCCATGAACAGGGCTAACTGTTCGCTATTCCAAGTATGGAACTCAACCCCTAGTTTAAGACGACATTTAGTTGGTTAAAGCTTTGATTACTGCAGTTTTGCACTTAAACTTTTTCATTTATTCAATTTTGAATTATATTTTCTTCTTATTTTTTTCTTTAAAAACTTAAACAAACAAATTATCACCTCTTGTTTTTTAAAAAAACCTTTACTTTTACAAACTCGTGTCGTGCGATTATGCAGGGCTTATCACGTGGTTAACATTCCACAAAGAATTATGGGTATTGTTTGTGTTGGAAGCGTGATGGCGGACTGGATCCGGACATCTATTTTTTGCTGCTGTCATAAACGTTGAAGGTGATGCTTTAGTCTCTTATATAAGCAGACTGTTGGGGCTGTACACCTAGAATTACTTAATTATTAGGTTGTCCATATCACATTGAACCTGGTAGAGACGGTTGACGTGAACCAACGTCACAGTCCCACGGGGCGCCGTGACCTGACGTGAAACAACGCGGTCACTCGACGGTAGACAAGCATTTTCTGTCCATTCTTCTTTACGGTAAATAGAAATAGATGATTCGAAACTTGTATCTATTAATAGAAACATTAATACGATTATGTCGTTAGACCTTGATAGGGGGATAAGCCATGTTGCTCGAAGAATCGAGATGAAAGGTTACCATGGACGCGTGATCACGAGGGGGCAGCGGGGAAGAGCGGATATAACGTCATTCAGTTGTTACGTCATGAAAAAACTATACCTTTATTGTCTCATAAAGTACTTTTTTTTCGATTGTTCTAACCGCTAGGCATCTTAGAAGTAGATTTAAAGTACAGAGCCATACAGTCTTTCGAGAATATCACAAAAGTTTCTTAATTCTTTGTGTAACATCGTTACTAAAAGCGCCTTGCCGGGGATATAGTAATCGATAGTCATTTAAGACTGCTTGATATTAATTATTATTTTAAATTAGAAGACTTTAAAGAGCCACTCCGCGATTTTCATAACAAATTATTTACCTTTGATAGAACCTAAATGTCATATCAGGTGATATAAAATCAAAACATCTTAACTTTTCATGTCCAAAAGACATATATATGACAAATACTGGTTTTCCCATGAAAATCTAAAAATTCACAGAGGTGTCGATATTAAGGGTGCGCGGTATTATCAGTATAAATCGGTTTATTACCCATATGGTTATTCATAAGCGGTGTCATATTTTCAATATGAGCACATGTGCACATATCACTTTTGCCTAGCAACGATTGTTTCAGCGAGAGTTACTGTATTATGTTGTCTGTGACGTCATCAAACCATTGTTCGTGACGTCACTGAAGCGGGCCGCCGCAAAGAAAGCAGGCCGCTTTCCGTGTGTTTTAAATGAAATAGAATCGGTAATAAAGAAATTATAACCCTCGGAATTGTGTCATATGACTTTTACGAAACTCGTGCGAACTTGTGTATAACCCTCGCTCTTGCTCGGGTAATACAAAAATTCGCACTCATTTCATAAAAGTCATATGACACACTTCCTCGGGTAATAATCTCTATATATTGCAATACAGGAACAACACGATACGTACCGGTACACTCTTCTGAAAACATCCAATATATCGGAAGACTTAAAATTTACATTTTCCATGTAAAATTGCAGAGAAAAAATGTGATTTTACCGAAAGTTGTAAACAATGTGTGAACTCGCCAGGTGAAAATAGCACAGACATGTTAAAAGTCTGAAAGCATTCACTGAGTTATCTTACTTTACAAAACGATGGCCAGTGGTGCATTGATCACTGATATAATTACTGCTATTTAGTCAAGAGAGCATGCAAAAAATGAAATATGAAAAGTACCAATATATTGTAATACGTATTGCAATACGATTTTCTGTATCGAAATATATTGCAATACGAAAATGAGGAGCGATACCCATCCTTAGTAGATATCACGTCCAATATACATGGATACTAGTTATATAACCTAACAAACGCTATCAACTCCTAACTGCCCTCCTGGCTGTTTTAGATAAGTCTCCAAAATTACGTGTGGCTATATAATTTTACGCTTGCCACTGTCTGGTTTTCGATCATAATTGGGGTTATTCCCTCCTGTCCAGCCCTAAGGTTAATTAGTCTTATCTAATAGGGATTAGGATTAGGCTCGCCAGTCTTGGTGAAGGGGGAAAAAATTACCTACGAAATAGTCCATGAAATATTACATCAAAAAGAAGGTTTGGTGACTTGTCTGGCATCTTGCATAAATCATGAGTTCAACCAGTTATGGAATGGAATTTATCTCAATGCCATATATTATACGGATTTGAATACTTCATTTTTTTAATTATTTGTTACCTTTATTGTATTGTATTGTTGCATAAAACAAACCTATTTGAAAAAAGCTGCGACATTCTACCTTCGTATTGTCACTGTAAAAACCCAAGAAGCTTTAAAATGTGTCTTTTTGGTGATGGTCGATACCTTGCAATCAAATGACACCATTGATAAAGTTTGGCATACATGACTCCAACAACTCAAGGAGTGGCTCTTTAATTGAGGTTATTGTAGTATATTTCTATACAGTATCCAAAATGCATTCTGAATCAAACCATTTATAACTACAATTAGTTGAAAGAATTAATTTATCATCCTAAAAAGATCTTGAAATTTTTCTTTCAAGTGTGAGATTCATTTTTTATAAATGTAATTAAACAAGACTGAGTTTAGTATTTGATTTATCACTCACTTAAAAGAAGCATGAAAATCGCTACAATAATTTTTATTCTGCTGCGCCGCTTACATTATGATAATCTTAATCAATAAAGGATATATCGAAATATAGAAATACATGTTTCAAAATATTGACTTTTAGGATACAAACTTGTTTCATTACGGGTTTCCTCTGTTCAAAGTCTCACAGCAGCACCTTAAGTCGCATGTTCTGACGTGAGTTTGTCTATGTATCTGACAAAATGGATTCGACATCTGTGGTTTGGGCCAAGTAACTGAAAAGATCTAGATGAGTGCCCAAAACTTGAAATTTAATTGGGATGATATGTCCACTTATTACTAGGTTTTGTCCACACTAAAAGATAATCTTAATCGATAGAGGATATATCACAACCTTCTATGGTTTTAATAATACCTTGAATGGGAGGGGGGGGGGGGGGGGGGGTACCCTGGGTTTCGTTGTATTTGAGGAAATAAAAGATTTCAAGTTTTGACTTTGATCAGTGTCATTTTGTTTTAGTTTTAATTTTTTAAAAAGAAAATAACATTATGTGAAATCATATATTAATGATTGGCCTATGATGTGAGTTTATTGGTTAAAAAAAATGCAAAATATGATTTTGATCATGACAGAATCAAAATGCCGTTCAAATATGAGAACACGATGCGGAGAAACCGCGGGGGTCCTTACAAGACAGAGCCAGTCACAGACCTGACGAGGTGGAGGTTGAGCAACGTGGTGGGAAGACAGACATGGCACTATGTTGGCCCAGACGAGACTCCAGACAGAGAACAGACACTGCTGGAGAAACACTCCCTCGGTCTTGACACGGTAAGAGTTGATGACATGGCAGTGGACAGATTGTAAACTTCATATCATGAATTATTACATCTTGTTCCATTAGGGTAAATATATAATCTTATGAAAATCGACCATGTTCCTTGGAATATATGTTTCAAAATACTGACTACTGGGATACGAACTTATTCAATGTTTAGGGGTTTCCTCTATACAAAGTCTTACAGCAGGACCTTAAGTCGCATGTTCTGACGTGAGTTTGTCTATGTATCTGACAAATGGATTCGACGTCTGTGGTTTGGGCCAAGTAACTGAAAAGTTCTACATGAGTGCCCAAAATTCTAAATTTAAATGGGATGATTTGATAGGTCTATTTATGACTAAGTTTTGTCCGCACTAAACTGCTCACTCAACATGCTCTATTAGAGGCTGCTCTCAGACAGTGAAGAGAGGTTAGCTCTAAATGGAATGAGTTCATATCCTGGTAGAGTCAATATTTTGAAAATTTTATTCCTTGGGTATAAATATCCGCCCCTGAAAAGCCTGGATTGACGTCACCGTATTCCCTGCTATTACATCATAAAAAATCAAGCAATATTTTTAGTTTCACAACTTTGCTCATAGGTTGGTCATTGGAGTATGATTTCAAATGTTTCTAATGAAATTCCAAGGGAGGACTTGTGAAGAGAATCAGAACATTATATTATGATTATAACTTAAACCAAGCCTTTGCACTAATAAATAAGATCAAGTGACAAAGCACTTGATGCGAATATGTGAAACATTTTATTTCTTCAGTTGGATCTTGCTCCACCGCTACCCACAGCTAAAACCCCAAAGCAAGCAGCACACAATGCACTCAAGTTCTACTCTGCTCTTCAAGCTGAAGATGGACACTGGGCTGGAGACTATGGTGGACCTCTCTTCCTCATGCCAGGTATTGTATGTCTCTCTGGCAGGTACTGTATGTCTCTCTGCCGGGTACTGTATGTCTCTCTGGCAGGTACTGTATGTCTGTCTGGCAGGTACTGTATGTCTCTCTGCCAGGTACTGTATGTCTCTCTGGCAGGTACTGTATGTCTGTCTGGCAGGTATTGTATGTCTCTCTGCTGGGTACTGTATGTCTGTCTGGCAGGTACTGTATGTCTCTCTGCCAGGTACTGTATGTCTCTCTGCCAGGTGCTGTATGTCTCTCTGCCGGGTACTGTATCTCCGTCTCTTTCTTTCTTCTGCCAGGTACTGTATCTCCGTCTCTTTCTTTCTTCTGCCAGGTACTGTATCTCCGTCTCTTTCTTTCTTCTGCCAGGTACTGTATCTCCGTCTCTTTCTTTCTTCTGCCAGGTACTGTATCTCCGTCTCTTTCTTTCTTCTGCCAGGAACTGTGTAGATACCCTCAGACGATGATAAATATGACATAATGACATAAAGAGACAGAGAGATACATAGGGTACCTGGTACAAGGAAGACTGCCAACTCTCAAACCCAAGAAACCAGTCATGCTTTGAGGCTTGTCATGGACAAAAAGATTCTGTTGACAACACCTATCTGTTTGCTAAACGAAACTCTGGAATCTTTGCTTTTATGTAGCAAGCGTAAGGCTGATTAAGTTTTACCCTCAGCCGGAGTTGATGTTCAATGGCTTGAGAGCAGGGGCTTAACTGTACTTTCCTCACATACTGGTAGCCCAAGTCAGTAGACTTAACATACATCTTTACTAATACACCACTTTTAACCTACTCAATAGTAGTCATATAGCATATTTTCCTGTGGACACAACACTTTGATCCAAAGTTATCATTTCCTCCCCCCACACCCCAAAAAAAGATATTTGGCTATAAGTTACTCTTGCTCATATTCAGATCTTATAATTTGTGACTGTTGCAGGGCTGGTGATAACATGCTACATCACTGGGACTCCCTTCACCCAACAGCAGACACTGGAGATGGTCCGCTACCTGCGCTCTGTTCAGTGTCCAGACGGGGGCTGGGGACTGTGAGTATCTAATTGCAAATGTCTAAGAGGTTCATTCTATAGCCTCAGTTGATGCATAGTAGAAGAGTGGAGGGAACCATGGGAAAATGTCCATTATAATACAGCTCCCAACCTTAAACGTACCTATTCAGCAAATTTGATTGACCTTTGAACTCATCAGGCCTGAAAAATACTTGGCTTATTGCATGGGATAGCTTTGGTTGGGATTCAATCCACATAAGACTCCTTACATTCATTAATGTAGTATGTGTGCACATAATTTTCTTATGGTTATATTAACAGAGATTTAAGATTTTTTCTGGCACTTGAAAAAGGGGTGCTTCATTTGAGGCAAGAACAGACTGCAGCACAGAGAGTTTGTCACATGACGGTTTTCATCTTTCTCTGGTCGCTGGTAAAAGGGTTGTGTGTCAATCTATTTGTGTTTATCAAAGTACCATATCTTAAGATGACACCTAATTAAGAAGTGCTTTAGCGTATTGTTGTTACTGTTGCAGCCACATAGAGGGTCCCCCAACTGTGTTTGGTTGTGCGCTCAACTACGTGGTGATGCGCTTGCTTGGTGTACCTCCAGACGACCCTGACCTGAAGAAGGCTAGAAACCTGCTACATAAACTTGGTAAGTGACCTCAGAGGTCTCTACATAAAATAGAGGTGTGCTTGTTTGAGAATTTTAACTCATAATGCAACTACATGTTACTCGCTGTTTCAATAGATTGAATCAAACAAACATACCAGATACAAAGATTCAACTTTGGATTGTAGTCTAATACAAAGAGGAAAGCTTATGAATCTGTGAGGTAGAAATGGGATCTTGTCTCTCTTCAAGTTGACCAAAACATCTCTGTTTCACAATGTTACTTCATATAAAACCTGGTGCTCATATTAAATTATATGTCAATGTTACTTTTCAGCTACTTGCTACAGTGTGTTAAGAATAGGTGAATTGTTCAGTCTTACAAAGTGGAATTCAAATCAAAAGCAAGAATAGGCTTTTTAGAATTATGTAGAATAACTACACAACATGACTCAAAGATCTGTGTATAGGAACTAAAACTGGAAGATAACACTGCAATGCTGCTTGATATGTTACAATGTTACTTTACAGAATGCCATTATATTTCATGAACACTTTACATTTGGTAACTTCATGTAACACTGTGATACTAGATGTTACAAAACATGTTACACCATGTGTAACTCTATGTGTCTTCATGTTACACGATGTGTCTGTTTGCAGGCGGTGCAGCTGCGATCCCGTCATGGGGCAAGTGTTGGCTGGCGGTCCTCAACGTGTACAGCTGGGACGGAATGCATTCTCTCTTCCCCGAGATCTGGTCAGACTCTTATTATCTCCTACAGTTATATAGCCTTTATTCTGTTCATCTGTTGAGATATCCTGTTCAGAATTCATTCCCTTATACTTTACATACAAACCAAATGTGATAACGGTGACTTGTTAACCATGATCTCTAGATGTGCTTCAGGGCTGAGACTCTTGTCATGTTCAAGGATTTACTTCATTTAAAGTGTGACTCTAAAAGAAAGCCAGTGTAGAGTGTATCTCCTAAACAATACATACTAGCTCAAACAAACTACATGTGTACCTGTGATACTTGGATACTTCAAGTGCTGATGTACTCTTTGTATAGCCATTGATTTACTTAGCAAAACATTGATCCAAGTTGGAGCATGATAATGCAAGCAAATAAGTATGAAATGCAGATTTGACATGAAGATAGAAAATAAGAAAGATTATTGAAAGAATTGCAAATCAAAGTGTATTTTACCCAGATTCATGTGAAAATACATATGGTTCATCAAGTGAATCCTCTGAGTTCGGCTAAGTACCGTGTGTGTTGTGTGTGACAGGATCCTGCCGGACTGGATCCCCCTGCACCCCTCCAAGATGTGGTGCCACTGCCGCCAGGTGTACCTGCCCATGGCTTACTGCTATGGCAAGAAGATTCAGGCCAAGGAGGACCCCCTCATCCTGGCACTCAGGAAGGTTAGCTCTCTACTCCCTGTTGCATTCTCTCACTTAAAGGGGCAATAGCATGTTCTTTTAGGTAAACAAATTGATCCCTTGAAATTAAAATAAATGTCCCTCATTGCAAGGCAATGTTTTGAAATCAGAAGCAGTTCTCAAACAAATTTACCATGCTTAGTTAAAGTCATAGTCTCATTTTTGCAAGGCAAATTGTAATGCATGCCGGACAAATAGTTCGGACAGAAATCTTTCCCCTGATGTTTGCAACAATTTTCAGAACTCTGCAGGCATTGTAGCCCTAAATAATGAAGTTCAAACTACCCTACCCTACCCTAATATTATGTCTTTGGCGAGCGTTAGTCCTTACCATGTCATTTCGCTAAGGCTGTGACGAAGAACACATAAAATTTCCCAGCTGAATATCCAATGAAAATAGCTATTAACTTACCTTTTTTCAAATACAGAAATAACAAAAAGGTGGTAAACTCAATCAAGAATGCATCTGTCATAAGTATCGGCGCTGCAATTACTAGATTTCCAGTGTTTCGCACTCGCGATGCAATTGCACTTGATTCGGTACCTCATCGGTCTGAAACGGCATGCGCCAATTAGCTGCTTCATCCAAAACTGTAAAACGGACATAAAAATGAAAATCTTTGCAAACGCGACAGTAAATATTTGTGTTAGTGATCAGATTTTGTTCGTGATGGATAATTAGTTCAGTTTATTTGCCTTACAAAAATGAGACTATGACTTTAACCTATGCATTTCCCTTGCTTGCATACTTACATGGTGTAAAGGGGCTGCGCCAGTAGTCTTGCTTGATACATTGATACTTGATTCTACGACTAAGAACGATCACGTTGAGTAATGAGAAGTTTGATCCTTGGACCCTTGTGGAATTTGTGAAGAAATAAAGTGTTTTTAAAATGTGTTACTGCCCCTTTAAGAGCTACTCAAGTTTTCTGACATAACCTCTGTTACAAGTTGATCATAAATCACAGTTCTCTCAGAATCAATGTGCTTCAAATCTGATATTGTCCTTATGCTTATTTAATCAAATATGATTTACATTTCCAAGTAGCTTTTGTCTTGTAAGAAATATGTGCACACAGCACAAGTAAAGGAACTCCAGTCTTCTGATACAGGAACATACTGAATGCTCAGGTTGCAAAAACATCTTTTATTGTAAGGCAAATGTCTTTTGTAACCAATCAGAATTCTTAACTTCTAACCTGGAAACTGCTCAACTTGTAACAGAGTTAATGTAGCAAGAAATGACTTGAGTAGCCTCTCTTAAGAGATCTGTCAAGTTATAGCTTCAGTAACTCACGGTTACTATGCTCAATACTACTACAGATAAATAGAAACAACTCTATAAGTTATGTAAAATCTTTCCTTAATTCTAATCGGTACCTCCAACCATGGAATAACAAAGGAAGTGCTTAAATAAGTTTTACTGTGAAAACAGGGTCTAAAAAACCAAGCGGATTAAGGAATTGGAAATATAACCTTCTGTATTTGAGTAAACTCATTATTGAAGAGTAGCGGATTGTACATGTAGGACTGTTCACTGTAAACCTTGTGTTGTATGTAGGAGCTGTACGTGAGTGACTACTACACAATGGACTGGCCGGCCCAGAGAAACAACATCAGCCGTGCGGATCTGTACACCCCCCACAGTTGGCTTCTAAACACTGCCTTCTGTACGTCATACACACTTTATTATTACTTATCTTGTTTGACTGATTCAAAAGTTCTGCCTGTACCAGAAAGTGACCAAAGAAAGTAAATTTTTTGCCCTGTGCATTCATACCTTTGACATCATGATCTCATTAGAACAAATTATTCTAAAGCTTGCGTTCATTCCAAAATCAAAACTGAAATTTTAACAATCAAACTTTGCATGTTAGCTGTTTAAGAACAACATATATCTATTACAAATAAGAAGATAAACTTTGTAAGAGCTGAAATCTATCCATCGCTGACTGATTTACGATTTACTGGGTTTCTGTGCACACTTTAGCCCACCGCAGATGAACTTTATATTTAAATCTCTGTTCCGGAAGTTGGTCTTTAACTACAATCTTGCAACACAATCTTCTGTATGTCAATACATAAACACTCTCAAACACACTATGAATGCTATATGCATACATTCTCCTCAAAATTGTTTTCTGTATGTCACCTACACACGCTCTTTCAAATAAGAGTTGTGATAAACAACAAAAGACAAAAATAGATTTTTTTTTTTTTTACATCCTTTTTGATAGTATATTTTATTTATTTTTGTTTCATAACAGATTTGCTGGACTGGTACGAATTGTTCCACAGCTCCACAATGAGACAGAAGGCCTTGGAGAAGTGTTATGATCACATCTGCGCTGATGACGAGTTCACCAAGGGGATCAGCATTGGGCCGGTTAGTAGTGTCTCATATCTGCATATATGCTCTTCTTGGTACAATCCTTGATAGCCATGTTAAAGTACACTTATGATCATTGCGGAAAGTGTGTTTGCAAGTTAAAACAAAGTTCTGAATAACATCAAGGTTTGAAATAAGGTCTAGTCCATAACCTTTCACTTGACTCTGGTATTTGTCTTAAGGCATGATGTGATGTGATGTGATGAGATGTGGTGGATATGATGTGGTGTGATGTGTTGGATATGATGTGGTGATATGATTTGGTGTAATGTGATGTGCTATGATTTAATGTGATTTGATTTGATGTGATGTGGTGTAATGTGATGTGGTGTGCTGGATATGATATGATGTGATGTGTTGTGATGTGTTGGATATGATTTGGTGTGATGTGATGTGACATGATTTAATGAGATTTGATTTGATGTGATGTTTTGTGCTGGATATGATATGATGTGATGTGTTGTCATGTGTTGGATATGATTTGGTGTGATGTGATGTGACATGATTTAATGAGATTTGATTTGATGTGATGTGGCGTAATGTGATATGATGTGATGAGTCGGGTGGATATGATATGGTGATGTGATGTGATGCAGGTGTCCAAGGTGATGCAGATGCTGGTGCGCTGGCACAGAGAGGGTCCCGAGTGTAAAGCCTTCATCACCCACCAGTCCCGCGTTCCCGACTACCTCTGGTTGGTCTCTTGTTTCTCTCTCTTTATATATCTGTCACTCAATTTCTTATACTATTTCTCAAATCCTTGTATGTCTGTTTGTTTGTCTGTCACATTCTCCTCTTCAATCTATCTATCTATCTATCTATCTATCTATCTATCTATCTATCTATCTATCGCTCTATCTATCACTCTATCTATCTATCTATCGCTCTATCTATCACTCTATCTATCTATCTATCTATATATCTATATATCTATCTATCTATCTATCTATCTATATCTATCTATCTATCTATCTATCTATCTATCTATCTATCTATCAATCTATCAATCTATCTATCTATCTATCTATCTATCTATCTATCAATCTATCTATCTATCTATCTATCTATCTATCTATCTATCTATCTATCTATCTATCTATATCTATCTATCTATCTATCTATCTATCTATCTATCTATCAATCTATCAATCTATCTATCTATCTATCTATCTATCTATCTATCTATCTATCTATCTATCTATCTATCTATCTATCTATCTATCAATCTATCTATCTATCTATCTATCTATCTATCTATCTATCTATCTATCTATGCTTTCAAGTAGAGAGTGAATAGTTCAATTTGAAATATTGTCAGTAACATACATAGGTTCAAGATATATTATTATTTAGTAGAACTGAATACTTACTTTCCGGGCCATGGTTTGCCCTTTGCCACAATCAACTACATATATATTTGAGTGGTGTATAGTTTACGACCACTGTATCTTCTTGAGTATGAAACCACTCGTTTTCAGCCAGTTTTAAGGTTCAATCTTCGAATGATCAGACTTTTATTATCACTGATGATAAATGTTTATTGTTCTCAGGCTTGGACTTGATGGAATGAAAATGAATGTAAGTACATATAAGTACTCTAATCTATGAGAGTATGTGCAAACATCATTCATTCATGTATCTTGTCACGAATCTATCTATATGTAAGAACTTGAATAATCAACTTAAACCTTACTATATATGAAGTATGATAATACCCTATATAAAAGAAACTTTGAATGTGTACAGAAGTTACTCTGCAGTGGTGTTGTGATACTTAAGCTAGTTTAGTTAAAATTCTAAGGTTTTTTAACCACTAATTTTGATTTTTGAAAGTTTTGACCAAAAATGTTTATGTTTTAACTTCAAGTCTCAGGGAAGTTAACTTGGTAGTGATGATTGTATGTTTAAGGTTTCTCCCTGATAGCTGGCTCTTGATCTCAAGTGCATTTCCGGGCCATTGCATTGAAACAGGGCACTCGCTGCACACTGAATGCCTGAGATTTTAAAAGAGTTATCCAGCACTAAATCTTGATAATATGAGGCAATACTAGTGCTTGTTTTAATGAGATTGGGTGAAATTTGCTGATGAGCTGACATATTGGAGATGATAAAATGCAGCGAGTCCTAGATTAGCCAGTGATTGTGCCAGGCACGAGTTATACCTCTCAGAAGTAGTTGTTTGACAAATTGACAGCATGTACAAGATTTTATCAGCTGATTTAGTGACATCAATGTTTGTTTGCAGGGGACCAACGGATCACAATTGTGGGACACGTCCTTTGCGGTGCAGGCTATCCTGGAGGTAAATCAGTCTCAGGTTCACTGACTCAGATAACTTGCATTGCTCTCTTTCGAAACCCAAACCTTACGTTAAATGATTCATTTAGGCATGTTTTTACATTTTCATTTAAGTATTGAACCTGCAGGACAAAACATTGAAAATTTGCTGTAATATAACTATTTGGCTCATTGTATGTTGGCACAGATTCTGACATTCTTTGCTTTCTGTCTCTTCGGTAAATCAGTCTCAGGTTCACCAACACAATATTTGTACATTGCTCTCTTCAGAAAGCTCAACACACTGATATACTGATTAATTTAAGTTCTAATTTCTTGATTCAATTTTTGAACTTGCAAGACAAAATATTGCTAAGTTCCGAGGATTTACTGGAACATAACTATTTGGTTTCATTGTATGTCAGCACAGATTTTGATGTTTTTTGCTTTCTGTCCTAAACAGGCTGGCGCAAATGAAGGGAAGGAGTTCACCACCTGTCTACAGAAAGCTCACAGATTCCTCCATGACACTCAAATCCCAGACAACCCTCCAGACTACACTCAGTACTACCGGCAGATGAATAAGGTGAGTCTGAGGGAAGTGTATGTACTAGAGCTGCAACGAACACACTACCAGGCGAATACGATACGTATCAGGAATATGGGGTAACGAATACAAATAATTATTCACAAATATGAATGCAAAAATAAACAAATTGAAAACACCAAAAAATCAGGTAGTCTGGGTTAACTTTTATCCTTTCCATTGGCCGAGCAAGTCTTTCCCATGCCTGCGATTTGCTAAGCCATCATGGGTACATCCAAATATGGAGTTTACATTTATTTGTGCTAGTTCCGGGAGCAAATTTTTTTTTTAACCTCACACTGTACAAATTAATGTTGAGAGATAATTTACAACATAATACAACATATAAAATAAACATATCACTTGTGTTTTGTCGTATTGATTCTTTTTTACTCTTGTGATGTTTACTTTGAACAGCAATATCGATTTTTATCACGACGAGTTGGAACATAGATTTCGCATTACTTCCTGTTGACACGATGTGAAATATAACACATAACGTTCGTTGTGAACGTATAAAAAACTATTTTTATTCAGATTAAATAAAAATTTTGCGCACATAATTTATGTTAAAGTCAATAGTAAGAAATAATTTAAAAATCAGAAATATTAGATTTTCATTGTAACGAATAACGAATACGATTCACATCCTGCAACGGTTCGATTCACCAAATATACGAATGTATCGTTGCAGCTCTGGTATGTACCATTAGTCTACCTTGCATGTGAGAAAAATGGAATATCATATGGATCCACCATTAGTGTGAAATTGAGTCATCATTAGTTTGAGAAAGATTTACCATCAGTGAAAGAAACATCTATCATTAAGAGATAGTCTTTCTTATCACTTCAAGATATTGTTTTAACAGTATCACACAGCTCACCATTAGTGGTCAAACATCATTCTAAGTATTCACTTTCCAAAAATCATTCATTATTGTCAATCTCATTGAAATCAAATCATTGATTAATTTCCTTGTATTATATTGGGTTGTTACTTGTCACTAATCTATGATCTGACGAAATCCCATAGAAGTCTGTGTCCACATGAACTGTGAACAGTGAAGTACAAGATTTTATGGATTTTCAACTTATTTATTAACTTTTTTGGGATGTTTCGGTACAGCTCCTTAAACCGTTTCACACTCGATTGGCATTAGCTTATAGATGCATCCTAATGACTTTCTTTGGTGTACAGGGAGGGTTTCCATTCAGCACACTGGACTGTGGTTGGATTGTGTCGGATTGCACGGCCGAGGGACTCAAGAGTGTCATGTATCTACAGGAACAGTGTCAGAACCTCTCGCAGACAGTGCCCCCCGAGAGACTCTACCAGGCTGTAGATGTGGTGAATTGTGTTCAATTGCTTTTAACAACTCTTCATGAATTGCTGTATGTCAAAGCTGAAAATTAGTGGGGAAGTTACAATGTGATCTAAGTTCGAACAAATGGTCCTGTATCAAAACCTGAACCTAGGAAGCAGTGATATGTCAAATATGCTAACTCTGCTCAGCTTATACATGTTTCTGACACAGACAGATAAAAGATGGTGATTTAAACTGACAACAAGAAAAGTGAAGCTGATTCAATAGGGGGTGATTGGCAGACAATTTGTGTTGCACATGCTAATTGGGAGATTCAAATATTGCAGTGTCTATTGCTAGATTTTCCTGAGGTTCAATTGTTCTGAAATATTTGTAAAGAAACAAGAAAGTGCATATAAGTTTAGAGGTAGGTAACATTCACAAATATACAAAACACTTGTAATTGTTTTTAGACTTTTCATTGCCTGTCATTATCCAGTGTATATATTTTTAAATCTTTAAACTAAGACTGATGAGTAACAGAGCAAATGGTGACTAGATTATTACCTGCAGTGTGTCTCTAGAATGTGTATTGATTATGATGTGTTAATGATGTTGCAGCTCCTTTCTATGAAGTGTCAAGATGGCGGATATGCCACATATGAGACCATGCGGGGAGGAACTCTCCTCGAACTCGCTAACCCGTCTGAAGTGTTTGGTAAGGATGTCTACTTTGTTTCATCATAATTATTAGGAAGAAAGAGAATGGTGTCTTAAATATAGTATATCTTGGACACTCATATAATATCCTAAATGTACAGTCACTGTAGAACACAATAGAGCATTTTCCCCAGCAAGGCACAATTTGAGCTGGTTAATGTTACTGGCTAAGCCTTGAGTCCTGCTTGGTCATCCTCAAATAGTAGCAACCTCTAGGAGAATTCTGATTGAATTGTCAAGTTCAGGTGCAGTATGCTAGAGAGCTGGCACATAAAAAGGTGATGAAATGCAGCAAGGCTTCAATTAGTCAGAAAAAGATTGGTTCAAGTTATGACTTGCAGGGGGGGGAGTTATTGTAGCAATATTTCACTGAGTAGAATAGCATCACTATTTCACCATTGAAAATATTATGATAGAGATGAGCATAAAATGACAGGATGTTTACATAAAGAATAATTAATGATGTCCAGTGTAATAAAATATTTATGAAACAAGTGGGTGTAGCGTGTTTGATACTGATATCACTCACAAGTTTTATAAAAATGTGTTTGATGATTGAAGAAGTCATCGGCCGTCAGTCAGCACATGTTGTTTGATACAATGTGTCATAACATTGTAGATTTATTAAACTATTATGTCTTCAACGGGCGAGTAATAAAGTTCTTTCCCTTGATATTATGAATTCACTATAGCACACAATGTAAGATAAGCAAGGGCCGTTTTTCTCTGCAGGAGACATCATGATAGACTATACCTATGTGGAGTGCACGTCTGCAGTCATGCAGGCACTGAAACACTTTACTCTCAAGTTCCCGGAATACAGAGCAGACGAGATCAGATTTGCCCTCAGCGATGGACTCAGCTTCATCAGCAGGAAGCAGCGCACTGATGGATCATGGGAAGGGTCGTGGGGAGTTTGCTTCACTTATGGGGCGTGGTTCGGACTGGAGGCATATGCATGTATGGGATACCGGTATGACACTGATAGTGCTTGTGAAGCTGTAAAGAAGGGATGTGAGTTCCTTGTGCGCAAACAGAACGCTGACGGAGGGTGGGGGGAGGACTTTGAGTCATGTGAACAGAGGGAGTACGTGCCCAGTGAGAAATCGCAGATCGTCAACACCTGCTGGTCTCTCCTCGCTCTCATGGCCGTCAGGTAAAAACATTCGTCTTTCTTTCTATCTGTCTGTTTTGTAAAATTTTCAAACTTGCCCTATTAAGAATGATGAAGGCAAATTTTATTGATATACAAGTTCTTTATTCTGGGAAGGCAAAGTTTCGACATAAATAATCATGTGGTTTTCAAGCCTGCGATATACTTATTGCAGGTGCTTGTAACTGGATGCCCATGTTGCGACATTACATGTGGATTTACATTCTGTCCAGGGCCTTCTTTCACAGAGCATCACAAGCCTTGGAAATCTTTAAGAATGGAATTCAAGATTAACCATAATAAAGGAATTAATGAAAGTAACCAAAGGAACTTTCTCAAGCCTAGATAACACGTAGGTGGCACGTGGTCCTGTGCCTAGCTCAGTTGACCGCTATCAGTGAAGTTCAGCAACATCTGGCGTCGCTCCCTGGATGGGTGGGTTACTCGATCGTTCCTGTATTAACTGAGAGTTCAAGGGTTATTCCCTGCCCAACACTGAGGCACGAGCTGAGAAACTTGTGGTTTCTCCTTAAGCAAGGGACTTTATTCAAAATGTGCTTCTGTTCACCCAGCAGTACTAATTGGGTACCTGGTGTAGATTGTGTTGGAGGTGACCTTTAAGCGCTTAATCGGCAGCTTGGGTTAGACTAGGGTAATAATGATCAATGACTCTTGTATGCGCTATGAGCATGTCATAGTGGAGTTTAGCACTATATAAATGGACATATTATTATTATAGATAATTGTGGCCATAAGCATGAGTATTGTTAATATTGCAGGTACCCTGGACTGGATGTGCTTGAGAAGGGTGTGCAGCTCATCATGGAGCGACAAATGAGCAACGGGGATTGGCCTCAGGTTGGAACTCGCTCTTAATAAATATATAATAACACCTTTAGTTTCCATCAAATAAGTAACTGCAAAACTTCTTAAATTTATCTAAATACCATTTGATACTGTTAGAGCACATTTGGGAAGTGAAGAAAAAAATAGTCCACTTGCTCTGCTCTGAACAGTAATGTTTTTGCAGTTTTGATGAAAATGATAGCATTGTGGAAAGGGGGATAAGAATGAGTAATGCTCATCAATTCTATGGTTGTATCTGTAGGAGAACATCAGCGGAGTGTTCAACAAGTCGTGTGCCATCAGCTACACCAACTACAGGAACATCTTCCCTATCTGGACTCTCGGCCGCTTCTCACGTCTGTACCCTGACTCCTCGCTCAACAACTCGTGAAGGGGCTGAATCATCAACATCTTGGATTCCTCACTCTGTGACATGTCACCTGTAAGAATCATGACACAAATAATTATGAGTCTTTAAGGTGTGACGATATAGACGTTTCACACTAAGATACATATCATGATATCTCGATACACTATTTTCAGGGTTTTTTTGTAAAAGAGATTGATTAACTTTTGACAAGCACCTAGATTTTTAAGCAAAATAAACTATATTAAAGGCAACGATTGTTTCACAATACAAAGACTGTATATCGATATTGATTCATATATCGTCAGATTTAGTATCATGATTCACGATAAGATATATCATCAGATTAAGTATCACAATTCTCGATAATAAAATATAACATCACAGCTCTAACAAGACTGATTTCAGGATGAGCTTTCAGTAACTGTGTCTATGGTACCAAGAACACGACCCTTGACTCTAGTGGAGCACATTCCAAGCACATTTCACATTATTCCTTCGTTAAGGCCTACACAAGAGAGGTATTTTAGCTAGCATTCCTGTTATTGTTACTGACTGAAAGTTTATACATGTCCATAATGACGTTGCTGAATGATTCATACTGAATGAATGACTACATGAGGTAATAATTAATTTGTTTCATGATCAAAAATCTAACTCAACGTTTCCATCCTAATGAAAGGAAGTACAAGTTTATTGGTTTGTTTGTTATTGATACTCATATTAAACATCATGCTATATAATGTGAGAACAATTTGATAGTAGGCAAAAGACGTAAAAGATGTTCTCAATGGGAGATGTTGCTTCCTTGCTTGGCGTTAAGCAATAGGATAAAATCACCAGAACTTGCGCTGTATTTTGGTTGCTGGAAGCCAAAACCGATAAAAAAGAAATTTCAAAAATTACTTTTTATCTAGGACAAGAAAGAATTATGATTGTAACTATACTAGCTGAAAGGCAAATTGTGGTGAGGAGAATTTTTTTTAGTTATTATTTTAATGAATAACAATCCCTCAACAATGTAAAAAGGTTACCAATTTATGGGGATTTAAATTCAAGAGATATCAAAATCAAAATAAAATTTATATCAATATTTATACAAAAAAATTATGGAAATACAGCATAAACAAAATTATGCATATGATTCCATGTGACTGTATTTTGTTTGTTTGTGACAATTTAAATGAAATCCACAACTGTGCTATATTGTGTCTTATTACCCATATGGTTAATCATAAGTGATGACGTATTTTCAATATGAGCACATGTGCACATATCCCTTTTGCCTAGCAACGATTGTTTCAGCGCGGGTTACCGTATAATGTCATCTGTGACGTCATCAAACCATTGTTCGTGACGTCACTGAAGCGGGCCGCCGCAAAGAAAGCAGGCCGCTTTCCGGGTGTTTTAAATGAAATAGAATCGGTAATAACGAAATCATAACCCTCGGAATTGTGTCATATGACTTTTACGAAACTCGTGCGAACTTATGTATAACCCTTGCTCTCGCTCGTGTAATACAAAAATTCGCACTCATTTCGTAAAAGTAAAAGTCATATGGCACACTTCCTCGGGTAATAATCTCTATATATTTCCTTCATTACTTGAAAAGTATTTGTGTTTCAAATGCATCATTATTTCTATAAAACATAACATAAATATGATTTTAATTGGTCGATAATCTTTCAATCTACATTATGATACATAAAAAAAGTTTATTTTACATGAAAAGTTTATGTAATTATGTCCCAAAGATAAATTATTGGCAAGATTTTAAAATTTGTAGCACTCTGTGGCTCTTAGATAAAACTTATATTAAGCATTTTTCTGTAATGTGAGATGCAGCTTGAATTGAAAGAGACAAAGTCACACACAGGTACTGAAAGAACACATCAATACACAACTTCCTTATATGGTGCATATGCATACACAAAATTCCTCATGTGTTGATGCCTGTTGGTGTATGACTAGTCCAGCATATAAACCAAAGTTTTATTATCTGAACTACTGTACGATATGTCTTTGTATCCGTGTATCTATTTTTATGATATATAACATTATTTTCATAAATAAAATGTAAACGTGGTTTCTGTTACTTAATTATTTCTATGTAAATGTCCATGGATATCGAGTTCTTGCAAGTGAGTACGTTTGTTGAGAAGGAATTTTAGCAAATCTGTTCCTGCCAAATTTCATAGTGTGTGGTTATTAGCTATACAATGCTCTGTTTACTCAGGTGAGGTGTGGGGATATGGTACTGCCCTGAAATGCAGTGTAGCATTGCACCCAAACCTTACAGTATATAGAACATTTCTCTACTGCAGACAAAGTTGCCAAGCCCGTCTGAATTCAAACCCCAGACTTCTCGACCTGAAGCCGAATGAGCTAACCACTGCACTATCCCGCCCCCTATAATGCTTAAGAATCTACAGGTTGCCTAGCAACAATATTTCTCAAAATGTTCCATGCTGGACACCATCACAAAGAAACCAAAATCAAGTTATAACATGTTGCAGAAATTATTCTGAACTCATACGCTGGTTGCAAATACCAACGCCTACTGAACAAATACATCCATATAGGGAATGTAAACCTTAAGATACTCGAGACCATCTGAACAGCTGACTAAAATCAAGAAACAAGCACTTTGATGTCATGATTTATTTTCAACAAATCAATCAGGATTTATATTACACGAACATGAGTTCATATTTTTAAAGATAACATGTATAAAATACTGACTTTTCAACAAACGGTTTTAAAATCTTAACAAAACAATGTCACATAACCTGTATCCTCACATGATGAAGAAAGAGACAAGCTGTAGAAACACATATGCAGTCAATTTACAGTTCTCTCCCAACAAACTCTTGAGCAATTCTTATCTTTGAATGTTGGCAACCTATCATTGTTCTCCGACTTCCCTAGCCAAGGAATTTGTAACTTAGATACTGTCCTTATTTGTTAATTTTGACACAAGTGAAGGAACTCGAGCCTTATTGACATTTACAGGAACAAATCAAGTGCTCAGTTAGCAGTGTCCAAGACTAATGTATAACTAAATTTCAACCACAAGCAATTCTCTTTGACTCACATATCAAAATATACAATAGAGTATGTAAGCAAAGTCACAAGTCGTGAGAGAATATAAAAGGTTTGGCAGAAAAATTTACGTTACTTGTGGAGCGAAAATGTATCAGACATTACAAAGGAACATAAGAGTGATGTAACATCAGTGGGGAGAGAACGTAACAAGCTAATGTGTTCTAAACCCTTGTGGAAAGAACACGGACCAGACGTTACATTTGAAAGTATGAGTTTACATCTGTGGGGAGAGAATGATGGAGGTTCAGTAACCTTTGGGGAGGGAATATTGATGCAAAGATTCTCAACATGAGCTTGTTAGCAAAACTCAAAATAAACACAATAAATATGATGCCTTTGACATATGAAAGAGGCTTTAAGAAGCTAATTCATGGAACTTGTAACAAATTATTTCCACAACCTTTGGACCATCTCGTACTCCCCTCACCTATTCATGTCATTTAAATGAATTAAAGTTTCCTTTAAATTTCTGAGGAACCTTTGTTTGGATGATCTCCTAGATTTCACGAATCTAATTTATATCAGATTGAAAGTAACACTCATGACTCACTGTCTTCAATCATCGTAATGATGATATCTTCCACAAACCTAACCATGCTAGTTTTTCTTCGTTGCTCATTAGCTAGATTATAAGGTCAACAGACATGACCTCTGTGGAAAATACACTTTTAAAACCCAGCAAAGCATGTTACATTCACTCAAATTCTAGTGAGATCAATATTACATGAAATGATAACACTCTATTCATGGGAATTCTGTTACTTGAATAGAGCCCATTTAATGCAATAAAAGACTGATCATCCTTCACAGGATGAGACTGACTTCATGAGAAGCTTCTGTTAACAAATAAATACTGCCACAACAGAGAACAAAGTCCGAGACTACAGAGTGGTAGGCACAGGTTGAGGCCCGCTCAACGGGAGGGAGTGGAGAGTTTCTGTATGTGAGAGTTGGTGCGGCTGGCTGGGAAGGGGGTGGATGCACTGGAAGCCATGTAGGGACTGGATGAGGGCATGGTGTTGGAGAACGATGAAAAGTACTCTGCGCAGAAGGCGAGCACGTCGTCTGGTTTCCTTAGCAACAAGAACTGAAGGAAGTCTGCCAGCAGGGCCTTCAGCTCCGGGTGATGACGCATGTACACCGCGTGGTCGCCTTTCAGCTCCTCCTGTAGACAACAAGCACACAGCATGTCATCATAATCTCGCATTCCTAGCTATTCCATTTTGATAGGTGCTTATGTCTATATATTTCTGGTATTCCTTACAGATCAATGCGAACGGTTCTCAATATAGAAAAACTATATAATTATGATTTGTATAACTGAGAAGATTGTCCTTCAAAATAACCTTGATCTGGGTCCATAGAGAAACCAATCTACAATTTATAAATCATTTTGGCCGAATTACCTACACATAAGATTTGATCTTTCAGATTTTAGTGCCTTGCGAAAAGAAGTCAAAAAAGCAAAACGGTCACAGATAGAGGGACAGCAAGTGAGGCAATGTCATGACATAAGCCAATCAAGTGTTTCTGTTCAGATGAGCTATTGAATTTGAAGCCCTTACAAAAAGTCCTAGATTTCACACTGCCTTATTGCCTTACTCATAAACTGCTTAAATATCTCTGTCCAGCTATAATGTATTCAAGGTTTCAGAGTGCTTGAGGCTTTATAACCCTTCATGGTCAGATATAGATGTGGGTTGATAAGAAATACAGACCTTTCTGTCAAGGAACTTGGAGTAGAGCTGCATGTCCTCCTCCCAGTTGAGAGGCTGCTTCCCAAACACCGGCTTGGGGGGCTCCTCGTCTGTAACATAGCAACAACTGTGAGATGAGGGATGGGGTTTACAACAGCTTTTAAAGAGATTTTCATTTTAACCAGAGCTGCTAGTATAATTGCAGGGAGAAAGCCTGCAACATTATTGTGGCTATGCACTGAGATAAAAACCTTGATGATTGGCTGGAACTATCAAGGTGAGGTGAGATGATTTTTGGGTTTGATGATCCTTTCAAGAGTATTTAATTCATATCACAGCTGCTAGTATAATTGCAAGGAGAAGCCCACAACACGTGAGGTTATGTATTGCCATGAAACCTTCAACCATTTGCTGCAAACCATGGGTTGTACTGCGCTAAAATTCAGTGTAAAATTGCACCCAAATGTTACTGATGAACAACTGTTGAGAAATCAACATCTGTGAGACATCAACACCAGAAACTCCTGGCTTTGAATCTGATGGCAAATCAGCAATGTCTGACTACATGCAAACCCCAAATATCAATCCAATTTTTTTTTCATTGCAAGCTGCTAATTTGTCTCATCTCCACTACGACTACAGATTGAGTAATGAGATGTTCTGACCTTCTGAAAATAATACATTTGGCATAAACTAATGTTGATTGGGGAAAATTACTAGAAATTAATTTTTCTTAAACTTCTGCCCCTGTCGAGGCTGTTTCTTTCACAGGATACAATCAATGTTCATTAATCTTTTGAGACATTGTAAAATTATTGTTGAGAGCAGGTAAAAGCAATGTGTTGCTTACCTCTCTCAATAGTGGGAGGAATGCGAGCCAGCTTCATGGTGACTGGGGAACCCACCTGAACTCGATTTGTCAGGTATCTGTAAACATATATATACATTCATCACATTGTTATCCCATGATAAGACACAGTAAGTAGCAAACGCTAGCAACGTCCAATTTGATAAGGGTTTTATCAATGAGAGTGGTATTCAACAAGGGAAATATGATTTCAATAAACATTATGAACATTGTAAACTAAACGGCAGATTTCCCATCTGGCTGTATATTTAAAATCAATTTCTTCTTTCTCAACTTTTTGTAATCAAATTGTTTACCCACCTTGAAAACAGTAACCATATGAAATGATGTTTCAAAGCCAAATTATCAAACACCAAAGAGGAACACTTATAAGCATTTCAATGACTCCTAACTTTTAGCTATGTACAGTTGCTGCAAATGGAGGACCACGGGGAAGTCAAATGTTCTATTGAGCGCAGAGTAACTGACCCGTCGGGAGAGAAGTAGGACTGCCAAGTGGTGGGAAGGTCAGCGGTGGAGCTAATGGTGCGCTCGATGCCCAACACTTTCATCTCCAGTCCCTCTACATTCTGTGTGCGCTCCTCCAGACTCCTCTGAAACATCCACTCACAATTACAACCCCTTGACTTTAATCTTCCAAGCACAGCACCTCAATTTTTATGTTATGTACCCCAAAAACAAATATGACCTTATACGTTTTGTGGGTGCCCCTTAAGACTCAGAAAAAAAATGTACATACAGTCTTCTTATTTTTTTAGCTTGCCCCTAAAACTTCTCCTAAAACATGTACCTAAACAAACATATTGAATGAAGGAATTTGGATTCTGTGAGTCAAATGTACTCAAATATGTATTAAAACCATAAAATCTAACACTTTACTAATGTAATATACATTGATACCCCAAAACAATGCCACTATCAGTAAGTTGACGTACATAGATTGCCCGACAGAGATTTGTGTCCGAGTCGAAGGACAGCAGCTGAAGTCCCTCGGGCATTCCCTTCTCTATCAGCAGACGGTGCAGCAGAAGATTGGAACCTGCAACACAACACAGAACCATTGCATCAGTTCCTCCGTCTCTCGCACTGCACTCATACTCTATAGGGAGAGACACTTCCAAACATTGTCCAATCCTTACGTTACAAACTCTCCATCATCTTGCTCAGAGGTAACCTAACCCAAAAAGATAGCACTTGGATGACATGGCTTATCTTCATGATAATGTTGTTTTTGGCAACAACCCCCTTCATAAGAACTTACAGCCACATGCTTTAAGACAGTATAAATGAAACTTACTCTTTAAGAAAACATCAACAGTATTGAACTGGAAACTGATATGAAGATTCTTGTTTGGGAGGCATATAAAATGTGGTAAGATTAATAAGGAAGAGTTCTAACAACTTCTTTATTCCAAGAGTGTCACCTAGATGCTTAAATCATTGTCAAGGAAATTATAGCATCTACAAAGAAACAATGAATTCTTGCAAAATTTAATCTGTAAATCCACACTATTTACTGATATTGATGAGATTGAAGAAACTAATCAAATAAGAAGAAAATCAAGGTTTACACACCTTCTGATATAAAACCTTTCATGTTATCAAATGGTATAGTCTTCGAGGTTCTCTGAATATCCTGCATAACAAACAACAGCATTCATGTATAAAGATTAATATTTGAATCATACTGAAGAAAGTGCGTACAATACCAAACATAAAGATAACTTCTTTAAGGATATTAATTGTAATGTCTCTGTGCTCTTTTGAATGCCCTCATCAGATGTTACATATTTTAACAAAGATTTAGAATCCTTCAAGAAGTTATAAGCTTGGTTATCAATATGTTTGGTAGTCAAGCCCCTCTCAGATTAAGAGCCCTCCCTATTTGTTAATAAATCTTCCAATACACATGGATACTAATTCTAGAAAGAATCCATAAATCATTCATGAATTATTATGCATTGTCTTTTATTACAATATGAACAGGGCCTTCAACAGTACCCAGTTTTAGTAAAATAAACAGAATCCAAGTGATATTCTTTAAACTTGAAGAGCTTACAATTAAAATTTTATTTCATTCTGACCATACTTGAAATCAGCTTTCAGGTTATCAATCACAAAGCTACAATGTTCTAAGTACACAATTATTCATGATAACACAAGAAGGTGTAACACACAATTGGAAGAATGCCTCCTAAAGACCTGAAGATGCTTATTAAACACAATGAGATTGCTGTTACCTGTCCTCAACATTGATTGAGATCATGAAGACTTCAACATAAGGCTGTGCTACATGCATGCAACAAGATAAAATGTCTGCAATGGAACACATACCTCTCCCTGCGTGATGATTCTGTTCACAACATACCCATCTGTCTGTTGTGAAATGAAAGTTTTTCTGTCTAGTGGACAATTCTCCAACTGAAATGATATGAAGACACCAGAGTAAGGTGTATGTCTATACAACCCATATGAGGAGATTGACACAGGTAGTATTTTTCCTTTAAGTCAAAAGGGAGTAACACATTTTTTCATCGCTTTTATTGTTTGATGTGAACCAATCCAAATGAACATGTGCAAGATTATTTCATTCGTCTTTAAAACTTTTCAAAATTGGTAAATTGTTTACCTGTATACTGCAATTTAAAATTTCTATTTACTTGCCATTTGTTATGTCTGACATTATTGCCTCCAAAAACATGTCTGTCAGATTGTAAAAAAGTTTAGAAATGAGCAATTATCAAATTACTTCTAATCATATAAAGCTATAACTGCAAAGAATGCATCGCAGTTTCTTTCTATTGTAATCAAAACAAGCACTTCTAATCAACACAAAACTGAGTAAGAAGAGTTTTGAAGATGCAAGTCATTTAAAAAATCTCCCTGCATTCATGCATGTGTATGGAGAAGGCCAGTATAAGCAATGCTGGCACATGTGTGTTTAGTTTGTGACCCACTTTGACGTATTCATGGTGCTGCTGCTCTATTGTCTCCAGTTTGCTGGTTACGTAGCAGGTGATAGAGGTGCCGCAGGGCACCCCATCAATGGCGCCGTGACTGTTGGCATGAATGAGGTAGAGGTCCTGAGACTTGTGAGACTTGCATGGCTCCACAGTCACTGTGAACTCTCCCAACTCCTTCCCTGTGTCAGACACTGTCACCAGATTGTCCTCGAAGAGCAGGTACTTGAAGTCCTTCTCCCCATCTGTTTGATACAAGACAACTGATCATCTGAACATTGGACATTAAGTTATCGGGAAAATATTTATAAAGGCATACAAGGAATCTTTTTTTAAAGACACATATTAAAAATGATTCATACGTGTAAACAAATTCTTATCAAGTAAAATGTTGGCTTCACTTGTATTGTTTAGAAATCAATGAGCCATTGTTGACCACCAATCACAAGAAATTGTTGCATTGTGTGAAAGACAACTGCATACAAAATCAGACTGGAAAATTGTTGAATACTTCCAGAACAAACCTTTTATCACACAATATTTGTCATCAGTGGTTCAGAAAGACAATTCAGAAGTAAATGTATGTTTTGTATCCAAATGCTACTGACTTTGACATCAGTCTGATTAAAATCGAACATGTTCCGAAGAATAAAAGCTTCAAAATATTGACTCTACCGAGATTCGAACTCTATATGTGTAGGCTATCTTCTCCACTAGGTCTGACCGCAGCCTACTGTAGCGCACGTGCTGACACCAGTTTAGCGCATACAAAACCTAGTCATTAGCGAACCAATCGCATCATCGCGTTTAAAATAAGGATAGCAGCAGTCAATGTTAACGAATGGTGAATGAGAGTTACTTGCCCCTAGCTACTGATACCGAATGCTTTTGCCGCACGCATTGTGATTGGTTAGCTGTGTTTACGTAAGAACGTGCGCTACAGTAGGGTGCGGTCAGACCTAGTAGAGAAGATAGCCTACACATATAGAGTTCGAATCTCGGTAGAGTCAATATTTTGAAGCTTTTATTCTTCGGAACATGGTCGATTTTAATGAGACTGACTTTGACATAAGAACGCATAAGAGCAGTGTTTTGGTATATACCCTATATCATTGTCAAGCAAATATGTAGTACAGAGAGAGAGAGAGATCTTACCAATGCTGTCTAGGAAGTTCAGACCCTCAGTGCCGGCTGAGGGTAGACTCAAACTGGAACCGGACTCGGAGCTTGCCCCACCACTGGTCTCTCCCGGGGTACTGTAATAAGAGAATCTACACTTACTGGAGGTGCTACAAGACTCACACTCTGCCGAAGCACTAGCATATTACTAGAAGGTGTTAATGCAATCAGAAACTTCTTCATCACGTATCTCTTCTGGCGTCAGATAAATTAGATAAATAACTCGGAGACACAAAAAGACTTAGGTGCTGTCGTAACTAGACCCTGAATTGTCAATCATGAGATTCTTTCGTAACAAATGATTCAACTCTAAAAATGGAGTAAAAAATGGAGTAAGAAAAGGAGTCTACAAAAAAGCAAGCCTGATCATTTCAGTCACAATGCTTTACAGAGGATACATAATTTACTTTGCAAGAAGGCTTGAGCTCTATAATAAAGCGTAATGGACAGGTTATTGTGTTGATTGACAGGATCTCATTCCTGTTACAGAACATTTGATTTTGTAGTATGAAAAATTAAATCATTTAAGAGATAACGATATCTAAGTCGTAAAGTTATTTCATTGATATAAAAAAACACATCGACTTTTGAAGAAATAGGCCTACGAGTCGAATGTTCAAATATTTTTCTGTTTTAAAAGATACCTTATTTTACAAAATATTACCCGTTTACAGATTCTCCACTCATGGCAAAACACTGAAATTAGGTCAGGTTCAACAGTTATTCCAAGACCCTTTAAAATCTAAAGGAATATGAGCAGTAATCTCGAAAACTATCCATCCAAACTCTTCAATATGGACGTCGTCTCTATGGAAATAGCGACTTCCGTCATAAGCGACAGAACCAAGTAGACCAATTTCGCGCAAAATATCCAAACCAAGTACCAGTTATAACAAGGGGAGGTAATTTTCAAAACAATATGGCGGCGCCCTTTCGGCATGTGAATTTTTGGAATTATTTATCTTTCACACTCATTCGACGGAAATACAGCACTACTTTTGTTGAAAAGAAACCTCCAAAAAGAGTAGGTATTTATTGAATACAATTACCACTTATTGTCGTTGGGACTAATTATAGAGATGCCCTTGTCAGCTTGTGAACTGGAAACTCATTTGACAAATATCATATATCGATACAAATGATTTTCGTCTAACTTCACTTAACTAACTTCTGTTTCAAAAAGGATCACGAACATCAGAAAATGACAGAAGACATAATTCAATTAAAAGTTGTTTTATTCCTTCGACTAAGCCCAAGGTATAAATATGACAATTCAACACATGACACGTCATAAACTGATGGCACAACTTTATTCCCAGCCTCCATACTTTGCTCATGCGGCAGACTAATTTTTCAATTGACATCGAAATACACTAATTTGTCAACAAGTAGAACTTCCGGTTTTGAAAAGACGAGTCGTTGAAAAGTCAATGTTGTGGTTCTCGTAAGTTTTGGGAAGTTTAGGGTTGTTTTTGTGTTGTTATTTAACGTTTTGACGCTTTGTTTTCGGACAGTTGTGATATTTATTTATTTCAAACTCAAAAAGTGTACGGTTTCAAGTTATAGATTGCATATAATCGGCAAAGTGAAGAATGCTGTTTTTGATTTGACATAAGCCGAATGCTCGGAAAACGGCTTACACTAATCATCGGATCAAAATGTTCACTATACGTCGATCTGTCGATACGTCGATATGGTTTTCTACCTAGACCGGCGTATTATACGTCTATTGACATATTATACGTCAATTTCAGTATTTCCCCAACCTTGAGTAACCTGTTCCGTGGTAGTAAGAAGCAAACTTCCATGAGCTTTAAGGCTGATAATGACAAACATTCTGAACATCATAAACAGATAGTATACACATTTTTGTCATTATTTGATGTTAAATAACCAGTTTTGTTCCACTTTTGCTGAATCTGGATTAAATTTTTTAAACAGTTGCCAATTTTGTAGTCACTTTTATTGGTGTCACCTGTTTTCATGGTATTTGTTACAAGTCAAATTACCACATTACAGCACATGCCACAACGTCAAGTGTTACTGTTTTCTGAAGATTGATGGTGAGATTGATGTTGACACATGTTTAAATTATTTACATGGACATTGAACTATTAAAATTGTCACAAATATTTAGCATTTAAATTCATATTTCTGTCATAGTAAAGAAATCCAACGGCTACAAAGTGTTTATTTAGTATCAGAAATCTTTCTAGCAACCAAATAACTTGCATTTCATGTGGCAAAAGATTTGATATGAGCAATCCAAGCAAAATTTAACTGTTCAAGCAATAACTTGCTTTTTTTGAACTAGAAATTCCTACAAAATAGCCAAAAATATTTAAGAAATAACCTTTCTATTAATTCACTGATTTGTCAGTATAACAGGGTATATATCCCTAAAGTAAACTGAATCAGGATTAAAATAACATCGCTTATTGGAAAACATAGATTTAAGAATATAGTAGGAAAAATATTTTTAGAAATTCATCCATAAATGCTGTCCCAAAATAGTATTATGTAAAAAGCATCATATTTCACTAGATTTTCATAACTGAAGTGGATTGTTGAATAGATAGATGACAAAGTGATCATTTGCTGTTTGGACCCAAGCAGAACAACTCATCAATAAAATAAGTGATAACTGGCCAAGTCCTGTAAGGAATTAGAAAGAAATGGCATTATTGGTAAATAGGTGACCCATGAAAACAGATTACTCAACGGTATTGTTGTATCAGATTAAAGTTCAATGTCATTGTCACTGTCAGATTATGCATTAGAATAATGAAAGATACTTTTTTGGCTTGACAGAAAAAGAAGAGGACATTTGTGGACTCGCTGCGAGTGTTCACGAGAGGGGGTGCGGGGGGCCAAGGTCTTCCAAAACATGGAGGTGTGGGCGGTGAGGGAGGCAGCGTTGTCATGGTGGCACAGCAAGGAGAGACACTCCTTCAACTGGCAGAACGCTCTCCAGACAAAAGATTCATAGCTGGGTCTGGTAAGAATAGCAGGTGAGATACTCCTTAACTTATGCTATAGATTTCAATTTCTTTTAAATACTTAAAAAGGGAATATGTAAAATTTTGATTTGTTTTCTCCATCAAAAGAGTTTTATTTGAGGTTTGTACTCTTAATAAGTGTATTTATCATATCCTGTCATAAACATGTTGTCAGGGGTTTATTGGATTTATGAAGGATACCAAATGATCTTGCAATGGACCAATAAATATATAATTTCATTTCTTAATCTGTAAGTTATTTTCACATTTCTATGAATGACTTTGGGTGACATCTGTAGATCAGACAACTTGAGCTCATTTACATACTATCACTTTTGTCTATTTTTATATATTTTGCAAGCTAACTTTTCCCCCCTGTTTTTTTAATATGATTTGGCTCTACAGCACATGTTATTTTGATAATTAACCCAAATACAGATATGTCACATACTACAGGTTGGATATGCATATTGCTTGTAAGCTCGATAGACCAGTGTTCAAACTTAACTATTTTTATGTTACAATCAAGCTCAATAACATGGTAAATTAATGCAGAGCATTACCAGGCTGATTATCTACAAATACTTTAAAACTGAACAAAAATCACCAAGACTGGAATTCATACCCTCCATAACTGAATTCATACCCTCTACACAGGACATACACACCGCGAAAACGGACAACTTATCGTTTGGAATGGAGATGCAACGCTTGAAGCGGTGACAAGAGCATGAGGAACAGAGGCACTAAGGCAAATCACCTTAGAGCCTCACTTTCAGTCTAGCAAAATGGCAGTCAGGGAGTAGAAACAGACTTTTGACAATCATGATTTCACTCACTTCAAGTGAAAACTTGAAAATATCACAACGGGATATAGCGCATAAACCTCCAACTGTAGTAAGCGTCAAATATATGTGCGTAGTTGTCGCTGCCAGGCTTTGAATTGTGTACACATTTGTCCCCAGTGTGACCGAAGGCGGTTTGCTGTTTTTGGATTTTGGAGGGAATGAATTCAAGTCTTGGTGATTTGTTTTCAGTTTTAGTGTATATGTAGTCAGTTTTGAAGATTTGTTTGCCGTTCGTATGGTAGGCCTGATTACCAAAAGAACTGCCTTTGAGTGATCCCCAAGAAACCCAACTTACACTAAGAACTTTGGAAGGTCAGATCTTGAAATATGAATCAGAAAAAAATATACCATTCATTGACAGTGAAACTGTTTGTTTCCAGGAAACTACATCTCCTTGGGGAAAACGGAAAAGATTTACGAGTTAACGTCCCAGTGGGTGTTGTCGTGAAGACTGAGGATGGGAGAGTTGTTGGTTAGTAAGTTTATCACTTCAGCAGTTGGTGAACTTCAGTGGTATTAAGAATTTTCTAAACATATAGTAATAAATATCAAAATCCATGTCTTTGAGAGGTTTACTTTTATACCACAGTGTAAAGTCACCTTTACAAAAAGTTATTCCCTTCTTTAGATCAAAAATAGTTGGTCTTGCTAAGGCCTGGCATGATGGTCAGTTTATCTGTAGATATGTTTCATTACTTATTCATAAAATAAGGTTAACGTACAAGGTTTTTTAATAATCAATATTTGTAAATAAATGGCAGGTATCCAAAAAGATTCTCCCTTTGATTAGAAAAATAGAGTATCCAGCCTGGACCAAAAATTACCAGGTTGCAGATTGTCGGACAGGCCTTTTTTCACACACTAATGAAATATTTCAATAAAAGAAGACTTTATGTTTTCTTTTCACTCGAATGGCAAAAGCATGACTGAAATACTTTACAAGATTACCTCGCTTGAGCAAGTATTCATCTTTCTTTCATCACTAACAATTAACTTTACATATGCATCTCTCTAAAGAGAATCCTCTGTGAAAGATATTCATTATTGAAAGGTTTTGATTTTGATTCAAGGAGACCTGAATGAGGCAGGACAGGAAGTGGTTGTTGCTGAAGGGGGAAGGGGAGGTAATCCTGCCAACAACTTCCTGGGTCAGAAAGGTCAGGCACACAATGTGCAGCTTGACCTGAAGCTTATTGCAGACATTGGACTTGTAGGGTAGGTAAAGACATCATTCTATGTAGAGACACTCTGGGCTGGAAATAATAGCGAGGCTTGTCCGTAGGCGTAGTCGTGTTTTTACGATATGAATAGTTACAGAGAAGAACAAATTTGGTACTATTCACCCTTAAAATTTTAGGTTTTGAAAATGGGCTAGTTTTATTATTAAGGATTGAAACCATCAGCTCTGCAGACTTTTCCATTTCATTCCAGGCCTTCAAAATACATAAACATCTTGTTTTAGATTTCCGAATGCAGGCAAGTCAACCTTTCTGTCTGCAGTGTCTCGAGCTAAGCCAAAGATAGCTGAATATCCATGTGAGTTACTCATGTCATGTGTCACTCGCACCAGTACCGCTTGCTTGCACTCATTCTTCACAACAAAACTTCTAGTGAATTTAGGTGTCCACACTTACGTGTCAATGTTTTTGTTGAGTTGCTGTTGTCCCAACTTTTGTCCGGGGTATGTAAGCTCCACTCAGTTTTGTTCTTTAAACGAAGCTATTGAACGGTGAATTCTAGTGTAAAAAGCTCCTCGAGTGAAGTTTTTTGTGTACAATTTCCTTTGCTCTTTGGGAATCATTGATAGAAACATTAGGAGCTACAACCCCAAAACAAATTTTTAACTGTTTCCCAAAACAAAGAAGACATATTTTTTAACAGCAAATTATTTTAAAGCTGATGAGAATCTTTCTTTCTTACATGAGTTACCCATCTTTACTTCAGTCACAACCATCCGGCCTCAGCTAGGAGTGATGGCGTACCCAGATAACAGACAGGTCAGTACGTTTGACGTCCTCTGTACACTAATTAACATCACAAAAGGTGACTACAAAAAAGTCACCAGGAGAAAGCATTCACATTAAGAAAGTTATAGAAAAATTCTGCCAGGTGTCTGTAAACATCAAAACATACATTTGGTGCTGATCCCTCTCTAAGTGACCGTAAGTAACCCCTCAAGAACTTCTTACTTCTCTGAAGAAAGCAATATTGCAAGGGTGTTCAAATTAAGAAGGTGTGCCGGGCAGACTGTCCAGCTCTTGTAGATTTTGAAATTAAGGTATTTTGAATATCATCTAGCCTGTCCTTCCACTAAAGGCTAAAACCAGTATCAAAGTGTATTGGAAAACCAGACATAGTGCTTGTTTTTCCAGATCACCGTAGCGGACCTGCCGGGTCTGATAGAGGGAGCACATATCAACTACGGGATGGGGCACAAGTTCCTGAAGCACGTGGAGCGCACCAAGCTGCTGGTGCTCCTGGTGGACGTGTTCGGCTTCTCTCTCGGGGTGCAGCACCAGCACCGCTCTCCCTTCCACACTGTCTTGCTCCTAAACAAGGTGAACTTTAAATTTATGACCAAGATTCTTGACTCTCTTATCGCTAAGATCGTCGTACGCCAATGTTAATGTATGGTACTCATGACTACCTTAGTGACAAGAGATTTAAGGAGCCCCAGGAGTGCAGCAACTATCTTGATAAAGATGCATCACTTTTGAATCTTCAGCAGTAAATGAGTGTTCCATGCTTTTCACAAAAGAATCATAAACGTGACATTGTACCATATATTAATGGTCAGGCCCTAAATTCACAAAGTTGTCTTAGTGCTTAGGATGACCTTACCCAGAGTTATAGCACCGACTTACAATGACCTTAGGTTAAGGGAGCTATGTGCAAATGGTCCTAGGCCTATAGCCCAACCTTGTGAATTGCCTAGCATATTGGCTCACAGCTGTGCACTTATGGACAGTAAAGTCTCTCCAGGTTAGCTGGGAATAACTTGGTTTTGTGAGAAGGGGGGTATCATGCATGAGTCAATGTATTTTGATAATAAACATACACCACAAAAAGACGTGCTGATAATATCAAAGGGCAAGATGTATATTTACTGTTTTAAAGCGTTACTATAAATCTAATGGCTTTCTGTTAAAAGTATGTACATATTTCAAACTTATTCACCGCTATATATTGCAGTAATAAAATGTCACTGTAAGTGAATGCTATATTTATTTATCAACCTACCTCAAGTTTAACGTTTCATTTCAAATAGCCTTTTCAAGATTGTATCACATGGTTAGATTTCCTTCATGCTTCAGTAATATATAAAGATGGGTACATGTTGTGTATGTATGTATGTGACTGCAGGAGCTGGAGCTGTACAGAGAAGACCTGCTGGATAAGCCTGCTGTACTGGCTCTCAACAAGCTGGATGTGAATGGAGGCGAGGAGTGTGCCAAGCAAACCCTCCAGCTCATCAAACAGTTACCTGGTAAGCTCATCAAACAGTTACCTGGTAAGCTCATCAAACAGTTACCTGGTAAGCTTTTCAAACAGTCACCTGGTAAGCTCATCAAACAGTTACCTGGTAAGCTCATCAAACAGTTACCTGGTAAGCTCATCAAACAGTTACCTGTAAGCTCATCAAACAGTTACCTGGTAAGCTCATCAAACAGTTACCTGGTAAGATCATCAATGAGTTACCTGGTAAGCTCATCAAACAGTTACCTGTAAGCTCATCAAACAGTTACCTGGTAAGCTCATCAAACAGTTACCTGGCAAGCTCATCAAACAGTTACCTGGTAAGCTCATCAAACAGTTACCTGTTAAGCTCATCAAACAGTTACCTGGTAAGCTCATCAAACAGTTACCTGGTAAGCTCATCAAACAGTTACCTGGTAAGCTCATCAAACAGTTACCTGGTAAGATCATCAATGAGTTACCTGGTAAGCTCATGAAAAAGTTAGCTGGTAAGCTTATCAAACAGTTACCTGGTAAGATCAACAAACAGTTACCTGGTAAGATCATCAAACAGTTACATGGTAAGCTCATCAAACAGTCACCTGGTAAGCTCATCAAACAGTCACCTGGTAAGCTCATCAAACAGTCACCTGGTAAGCTCATCAAACAGTTACCTGGTAAGCTCATCAAACAGTTACCTGGTAAGCTCATCAAACAGTTACCTGGTAAGATCATCAATGAGTTACCTGGTAAGCTCATCAAACAGTTACCTGTAAGCTCATCAAACAGTTACCTGGTAAGCTCATCAAACAGTTACCTGGCAAGCTCATCAAACAGTTACCTGGTAAGCTCATCAAACAGTTACCTGTTAAGCTCATCAAACAGTTACCTGGTAAGATCATCAATGAGTTACCTGTAAGCTCATCAAACAGTGGTAAAAGCATTTGGTATCAGTAGCAAGGGGCGAGTAACTCACGTGAGTCATTTATTAACTTGATCAACACCATCCTCTTTAAAGCAAAAGTATGTGATTGGTCCACTAGTGACTAGGTTTTTCCTGCACTAAACTGGTGTCAGAATGTACGGTACTTGTGGCTGCAGTTAGTCCGCTTGAAGATGAAAGTCATAAACAGAACGATTTCTAATGTTGATAAAGTCAATATATTGAAACTTTTCTTCCGCGGAACACAGTCGGTTTTAATCAGACCGGGTGGTGTACTGAGGGGAAGAGGGGAAAATTATGCCATGGAGACCCTCAAGCTGATCAAACAACTCCCTGGCAAAAGGGAAGATTTGGTAGATAATGTTGTGTACCTATTTCTGGTAAGAGTTCGAATTTGCCAATTGCTCATTAGTTGGCTGGACCCAGTTGAAAAATTATCAGCAAATCTGTCTACCTAACTGCTTGAAAGTACACTTTACAGACTTTTTAAACTTTTGAGAAGGTATGTTTTCATTCCACCTGTACATGCTATAAGCATTCCTCTAATGTATCACAGGCAATTTTACTGCAGATGAAATTTGATGATGATTTCTTCTTTGCAGAAAGTTTGAATGAAGTTGCTCCTGAAATGCGACCGTCTCGATTGCTGCAGTTTGATGAAGTTTTCATAATATCGGGGAAGTCTGGGCGTGGTGTGAGTGAGATGAAGGGCAGGCTGCGGGAGCTTCTGGACCTTCACCACCTGCAGCAGACTCAACAACTCAGCTCCCCACATCCACATCCTTACCCACACACACACGAACATGCCACCTCCAAATTAGTCTGAGGGGGTGTTGGACTGGAGTACATGCCACTATGACAAGAAATCAGCTCCCCACACCTACATCCACACCTACATCCACACCCACAACCACACCAACCTCCATACCCACAACCATACCATCATCAGTACCCATACTTACACGAACATGCCACATCGAAACTGGTCAGAGGGAGTGAGGGACTGGAGTACATGCTACTTATGACATGAAGTCAGCTCCCCACACCTACATCGACACCCACAACCACACCAACATCCATACACCCTCCAACAAGAAAATCCACCTTGAAACTAGTTGAGTGTGGTAATGACCTACATCCCACTTTAACAAGAACTCAACTCCCCACACCTACACCCACATCCATATCCATATCCACACCCACACCCACACCCACATCCATACCTACAAGAATACACTTGCAGCCTCAAACCTAATCTGAGTGAGTGTGGGCTCAGATCGCATTAAACAATTTAATAAATTCAGTTTCCCAAATCCTCACCCATACTTACTTGAGAACAACATGCCACCTCAAAGTGAGTGGGGATCAGACTTAACCCCTGATGTGCAGAACTCAGCTCCCCAAACCCACACATACAGGAACATGCCACCTCAAAGTGAGTGGGGATCAGACTTAACCCCTGATGTGCAGAACTCAGCTCCCCAAACCCCACCCACACGTACAGGAACATGCCACCTCAAAGTGAATGGAGATCAGACTTAACCCCTGATGTGCAGAACTCGTCTGCCCCACCCAAACCTACACATACGCGAACATGCCACCTCCTTTGTAGTCAAAGTAAGTGTTTGATCAGACAACACCCCACATTCTACAAGAACTCAGCTCTAGCATTTTCACCCATACGAACATCCACAAGACATGTCACAGCTAAGCTATTCCAATTGAGTTTTGGCTCACACCATATGCAGCAAGATCAGAACCAGCTGCTTGAAACAGTACCCTCACCCACAACTCATATCCACAGGTGTATGCCATCACTAAATGTGTGGGATCAAATCACACTCTCCAGGCTTGACAACTCAGCTGCCTCATCCATAGGAATATGCAGTCTCTAAACTCATCTGAGCAACAGATTTCTACGTTATAGTTGAAAGAGGAATGGACAATCTTGAGAAAGTGAAGATAAAGTGCTTTAAAAAATTGTAGTGTAATCAATAAAATATGTTTATTTAAAATGTATGACAAATCATTTTTTTGTATTGATTTTAACCTCCTTAACAGGGTCGGATCTGCAATGAAAATAATCTGTCTTTCTCAAATGAATGAACAACTTGTAATAAACGCCTTAACCACATTTTTGTAATTCCTAAAAGATAAGAGCCCCATTCTTATAATTTTCCCCGTGTTGAAAAGCTAGGCAGTTTGTCAGGGAGCTGCATTTCAAGTTTAGGAAAGGAAAAGCAGGAAAGCTACCATCTCTTTTTTCATAAATTGGTAATCCAAACTTTTGAACGGTAAACAAGTTTGAACATATCAAAAAAATTTATTTTGAAAATCTTTAGAATTGAATGATAATCCATTTAATTGAGCTTTCCATACAGACTTTTAAAATTTTTGGATTTCCGGTCTCATTTGGGGGCCAAGATAAACCATTAACTAAAACTTTATGAGCTAAAACATGAATTACTGTCAATTTTGTGATTAGGGTAACTGTTTTTGAAATGATGTAACATACTCTAGGATTCTGAACATCTTGCACATATTTAATTACATAAACCATCCTCTAAGAAATGCTTAGAATTAAGTGTTCAATATATAAACATACACTGTGCATGTGGAGTCCAGAGGGTGGATTGAAGGTTGGAAGGGACAAGTGTCCCAGACAAACCCTCCAGCTTGTTATGGACCTTTTTTTAAAGAGCCACTCCATGAGTTGTTGGAGTCAAATATGCCAAAGTTACCCAATGGTGTCATTTGATCGCGAAGGATTGACTGTTACCAAAAATACACATTTTAAAGCTGATTGTTTTTTTACAGTGACAATATGAAGGTAGAACGTTGCAATTATGATCGAAAACCGGACAGTGGCGCGTGTCAAACAGTCAAAAAGAATTTTTGAGACTTTTCTAAAACAGCCAGGAGGGCAGTTAGGAGTTGATAGTGTTTGTTAGGTTATATAACTAGTTACCATGTATATTGGACGTGATATCTACACCTCTGTGCATTTATAATGCTGTTGTTTGATTTTCATGGAAAACCTTATTTGTCATAATATGTCTTTTTGACATGAAAAGTTAAGATGTTTTGATTTCATATCACCACATATGACATTAAGGTTTGTATCAAAGGTAAATAATATGTTATAAAAATCACGGAGTGGCTCTTTATGAAGACATGATATGTTAGAGATTGTTGCCTATTTATGGGGTTTTGAGAGGCAATATTGGTGTCAGATGCAGCCTCCAGCTGGTCAAAAAGCTCCCTTGTAAAAGAGAAGATTGTTAAGTTTCATGTGTATTAATAGTTAGAGAGTGTGTACAGGCGGTACAAAGGGTGAACTGAGAAGAGGGAAAGAGTGATCCACACAAACCTTCCAACTGATCAAAAGGTATGTAAGAGATTGTGGTGTATGTAGGGATGGAGAGGGTGTACTAGGGGTTGTACTGGGGGTGTACTGGGGTTTTACTAGGGCGTGTACTTGGGGTGTTCTAGGGGGTGTACTGGGGGTGTTCTAGGGGTATAGGGGAAGAGTGTGACTAGCAAACCTACCAGCTGATCAAGGAGAATTGAGCTACATAACCTAGCCTCCAACAAATGCTTTTGCATGAACTGTTCAACTTTGGATAAACAGACACTGTGCGTTTAGTAATTTATGAGGCCATCCAGACAACCACTTTCAAATATTCTATTAGAGTTTTCCTTTTAAATGTGATGTGTTAAGTAGATATTTACAGTTAAATAAAAACAGTAGGCCTTTTAGTCTCCCTGCCACATAAGGTGCACTATCCAATCATTCATTCTCTCCCGACAGAGGCAGCTCAAGTCATAAAGTCATAAGATCTGACCTAACCTCTGTTTCACACGAGCAATAATTCTCTGGCTAGAGTTGGAGAAGCCTTGCAATCTAACTTAGTGCAATCAGCGATGCTCTTTCAAAGGTAATCTTTCGAAAAATATCAGTCATTTCAGTATGCTTCAGGGAATTTATTCAATTACTTTGAACTTTGTTTTTTTAATTGAGCAACATCATGAAAATGTAAATCATGGCTAAGGCCTCCGTGACAACAACTCATCATTCAATACAAGAAGTGTTTTCGTCGTCTGCAATTTCTCTGTTACAAAAAATACTAGGCAAATCTGCTACAAGCCTGACAAATGTATTAAAACAGGTTAGCATAAGATTTTATTACTTGAGCCACTTTTAGGGATGAGAATGCTAGTCTTTTATATCACTAATTAAATGCAATGGCGGCAAGTGTTTCAATCAACCCCATTCCAATTACTTTTGTATGACCATCTATTCTTGTGTATTTCATTTCAACTTTAAAGGGCCACAGAGTATGTTGTTGGAGTCAAATATGCCAAACTTCATAAAGGATGTTATTTTATCGAGAAGTGGTGGTTGTTTCCCAAAATTATCATCTTGGTGCTATTTAGTTCAATATAGTGACAAAAAAAACAAGTTAAGTCCGATTTGTTATTGAAGACCGGACAATGACGCTCCTCAATGACTCAAACGTTATTTTGGAAACTTAACAGCAGACACAAATGTAAGTACGGATTGGTAGTATTAATTAGGACTTTTAACTAATATCCATGTAAAATATATGCAGAATTTCGATGTCCTGACATTAATATACATTGAAAACGTGAAAATACCACAATTTTGGAATTTGGGAGTTAAAGGTAAGAGTTAGGTAGGAAATTTGAACTTAATTGAGGACATATGGTAATTTGGTTCTTATTTAAGGAACAAAAAAATCCTAAAACATACTCTGTGTCACTTTAACGTTGAAGGGCTGCAGTTAGCGATACACTAGACAATGAGAAAAAAGAATTCCCCAATTCACATTATTTCAATTTACACCTTACTCCATGCAGTTTGGGTGACATCAGTAAAAAAATATAATTTATTAATCAAATAAATTATTCCTCAACTTCGTACCCTAAGCCCTTAACCCTTAGTTATAACATTGAGCTAAGATCACCTTAGGCTAAGGAAGCCGTGTTCAAATGGGTTTTAACGATTAATAGTTTCGATTTTGTTTCATTTATGGTGATTTATATCAACTTTGATATGTACAAAAACCATCAAAACATGTGGATATACATGTATCTTTCTAAATAAATACATTTAAATGTCATCATGACATTGACAACTATGCGAGTTATGGTTGTAGCTTTGTGCCTAAGTTGCGGCCCCCCATGTTGCTAGGGGTCCCGCTTGTACACCATATATCCTCGGTTAGATGCCGGCCTCGGCTTTACGCCGATGGTATTCTGTTTGAAGAAACAAGACACCTACCTACACGAAACCTAATTGAAATCTATTATCAACATTTTTTTTACATAAAAAATGGTCCTCATTAGAAAGAAGAGAATATGTCGGGCAAACCATACCTTGTATTGGTATTAGATAGAGCAATCATCTTACAGTTTAAGAACGAAAACACAACACTACTTACGTCTTTGGATAATTGCTTTTTTAAACAATAGCAAAGTATTTTTTACTTCAAAATTCAAATTTCCTTTACCTGTGAATGAAAAAATTCAATAATTGTTGCTGTAAAACGGTCTAGTGAATTCTTTCAACTAAAGAAATGACACCCGTTTTACTGTATGAAGCGTCAAAATAACAAAATTACGAATATGTCACATTCCATTAAATTGCCCCATGAATTGCCCTTCATTTTGTAAATAGCAGATGCTTAAATAGGTTCTTTGTGTATATTATTTCGATTTGCTAAACCGGGTCTCGAATAAACCACACGACTGTAGGTGTCTGAATAAATAGACGCCGTCTATTCGAGGAAATACGGTAACCAACAAAATCTCTTCTAAGAGCACTAACACATTTAAAGTCTTTCAACTTTTGTTATTCTATCTATTCAAGATTTTAACATATTTTACCCTTGAGATTGCATTTTCAAAGTCATTTGAGTAGTGTCTCTGAATAAGTGTCTATATTTCATCTCCATACAAATCCTTAAAGGGACAGTAACAGGTGTTTTGAAAAAATATATTTTAGCAAATATACATAAGTGTTTAAGCAAATCTATTCTCTTCAGAGTTCAAACCATCTCAATACTCAGCCCAAACAACCTTAGTCGTAGAGGAAATAATCAAGTATTATGATTTGGAAAACACTGGCGGCCATTGCAATACCTTTAAATCATAAGTAGGGAAATATATTCGTAACCTTAAGCGACCCTAGTACCTTCCGTACAAACCCACTTCTTTTCATTAAAAAATTGTCTTGCAATTGGCAACATTTATATCCTAATATGAAGAAGGTCATATGTTATGAGAATGAAAACCATGGCATGAAACTATCGATTTTGTACTCGCGTGATTCCATGATGCCCCGAGTTGACATAGGGTGTCCGAAACAGTATACAGACGAGTAACTTATCCATATGCACGGATGGCGAACGGTAACCAATCGCGTTTGCCAATCAACACGACTTTGAATAGAATCATGTTTAAAGGCACTAGTGCACGCTTTCACGGTTTAAATTGGCTATTTTAAGGTTTACGAGGACTTATGCATTCACTTAATCTTTCTATCGATGCAATGAAATACTTAAAATTCTTTACAATTGACCTGCAATCAACAATGAAAAACTTATGACAGCCGCTATCGGCTTGGACATATAAAAAATCTAAGGTTAGCTGTGCACAATACGGATGTCTTATAGACAGTTGAACTATTACTATGTGCAGCTGTTGAATTTACCTAAACTCTGAATTGAGACCAAAGAATGAATTATGTTTTATGAAAGCAATGTTGTAAATAAACCGATTTAATAACACAGCATTAGCATTGCTATTAGATTGACCAAAGCAGCTGCCGTTTCCGCTTTTTTGGTTATAAGCAAAATCTTAATATTTCCGATATCGTAGTTCACGCGGATTTATTGTAACGTAACATTAAATACTTCCGGTCTTTAAAAATCCACTTTACTACCTGAATACGTACATATTCGTTAAATAACTTACGAGGTAGATTACTTGAGTGAGGATCTTGAATAAAATCGAGAGATATGCAGTATCTATGCATTCGTTGTGTTCAAGAAATATTGGTGTGCACTAGTGCGTTTAATGGCAACTTTGAATAGAATCATGGTTAATGGGTAAGCGGATCCTCGAATCTTGTGATTGCCATTTCCTAATTTTCTCTATAGGAAGGTAGTTTGCTTCACAGACGAAGTCTCTCGTATGTTCGATTGGGTTGAGATCAGGACTCATTGCGGTCACACTTTTCAGTGGTATGGATCTCAAATTCTTCACTGATTTAAAGCGTAATATTGAATTCAAAATAACAAACCACAATATATTGCAACACTGACTAAAATATTCTCCAAGTTGCGCCAAGTTATTGGAAACCAGTTGATGAAAGAGACTGTCTTAAACCGAAAATGTTTTTAACCGAAAATGAGTCATCACTTCCGAGACGCAGGTGTGTGGCATATCGGTGGAGCGCGTCCCCCCGCGACGACATCGAAGGGGGGGGGGGGGGGGGGGGGGGGATATCGTGTTCAACCGAAAATGTTTTTAACCGAAAATGACGTCATCACGTTGAGCGTCCCCACGTGACGTAATCGAGATTATTCGATCGATTTGTGCCATTCAAAATCGGTGGATGTATAGACAGAAACTTTATAGCGGGAAATGAGTCATCACTTCCGAGACGCAGGTGTTCGATTTGGACCAATCAAAATCGGCGGATTTATAGATAGAAAGGACTGATTAATAAAATGACTTCAAACGTTAGTAGACGTCACTTTTACGTCCAGATTTACAGAGTTAATCGCGTATTGCTATTCAAGAGTGTGTAGAGGACAAAAGTATGAGTAATTCATCTCGTGAGTTTTTAGCCGAGACCTCCCTGTTCCCGTGGTAAAGACGAGACGGCAATAATGATAATGAGTTTCAATCATAACCGATAAAGTACTCTCATTTTAAAGACAGAAATTCATTTTATGAAAACTTATGACGTCACAAGTCCACGTTTATAAAAGATTGGCACGACGATTCCTCGCGCATTTTCATTGAGACCATGGACGTGTGCGGAAGGGATTTGTGTACCGATTCCGTTGCGAGTAGGAGTTCCCCTTCTCCTCGTAAGTACAGTAAGTACGAGGATCGACTGTTATCTTTTGACAAGTGGCCGATACAGATGAAGCAGAAACCTTCGGAGATGGCGTGTGCGGGACTGGTGTATACCAATTGCGGGGATAGAGTGTATTGTTTTTCCTGTTACATTCGATTGAGAGATTGGAAACAGAACGATGATCCGTGGGAAGAGCACAAAAAATGGTCACCGTCCTGTAATTACATTAACATGGTAGGAATGCATCATCAAAGGTCCGCGCATCGTATAGGATCTTTTAACGGATCAACGCATTTCGCATTATGATGAAAGGGAGGCAACGAAACAAAACTAAGGTTGAAAACGAAAGTGACGTCATCATCATTTTTTCGCTTATAAATGTAACCAATTGGGAAGAACATTACTTTTCCGTTATAAATTTACCCAATGGGAAGGGACTTTTAGACTTTACGACCAATAGGCGACAGGTAACCATACCCTATATAGGCGAGTAAAGACTCGGAGCTCTTTATTCCGCAGATAGCTTCGACTATCGACGTCAAGACTCTTTACGCAAAACGATGGCTAACCAGGGGACAGAGACTGACGCGTCCGTTGAAAAGTGTCGGCTAGATATCGGACAGAATGTATACGTCGTAGCCAAGGAGTGGCAGGGACAAACTTTAATACACGTCAGGGAGTACAACAAAGGTACGGATGGGAAAGTCTATCCCACGCGCAAGGGTATTGCCTTGCAGCTGAGGCAATGGATCGAGTTGCAATCGAAAAGAATCGTTGTTGACGAAACGATTCAACAATTGAGAGAGGGAAAAGAAGATAAACTATGCGGACATTTGGGTGCCAACGTGTACGTTAGCGTCAGCAAGACCTTCGTCGGTGTGGATCTTCGCAAATGGTGGTGGTGTGAGGAGTCTTCGGAGACGAAACCGTCTAAGAAAGGTATCTTTCTCCGTTTACATCAGTGGGAGAAACTGAAATGGGCCCTGGACGTCATCGTTGACTTTGTTCCCGAATTAAAAGACACAATACCTTGCGCTATGCAGGGAGACCATCAAAACCAACTCGGCTTCTTAGCGTGTGTTTTCTGTAACCCCAACGGATGTCACTTTTGGCAATCTTATTGATGTTTCACTGATTGGTATGACGTGTTAATAAAATGTTGAATTCGATACTATGTTGGTTGTTTGTATTTAGCTTAAATAGTTTAAACGGCTGCTGTTAAACGTTAAATGACACTTATCGTTTTATCTCAAATCAATAACAAGAGTATACATTCTATCTATATATTTTATTACCCCCCCTACATACAAGTGCACAAAGGTCGGGGGACCATCCTCGTACACCTTTACAGAACATATAGTCATAATATCTGGACATTGGAAACTTTGACCCAAGAATTGAATTTCTTTGGCCAGTGAAGCCACTTAACATAATGCTGTTTTTTTAGGTCCTTTTCCTCAGGGCCTTCATTACTGTCTCTACTTTCCATACATCGCCGTCTCTTGCTTCTACCTTTTGAAGTTCTGATTGATAAAATGTTCCAACAATATCATCGCCATCGTAATCTTTGATTCTGTATAGAGGCAATCCACCGCGCAGAATTTTCTGTGAGATAGTGAATATTTCCCCTGTCCACTTCTCGCCGTATTCTCTACTAAATACGTTACTAAGATGACTCAATCTCACACGATCTCCCACTTTAAATCTGAAGGACTTCTAACTATTTTCTTGGTATGTGTCTTCTTAGGCCAATACGTGCGCCACCAGATATTAGTTTCCTTTTCTTTAGTCACTTTAGAGGGTGACATTCCAATCGTTCTATGATAAGTATCATTATAACTATTCGCAAAGCTTTGTAGTTGATTAACGTAGTCATAAGACTGTTTGTAGGTGAAATAGCGGTAGCGTCGGGTCTTGATGGTTTTCAACACTCGTTTGGTTTCATTGTTAGTGAGTAGATGTTGAATATCCCGCTTCTTCATCGTCGTCATCATCGTCGTCATTATCATTAGTATCATCGTCGTCGTCATCCTCATCATCAGTATCGTCGTCATCCTCATCATTAGTATCTTCATCGTCGTCATCCTCGTCGTCATTATCATTAGTATCATCGTCGTCGTCATCCTCATCATCAGTATCGTCGTCATCCTCATCATTAGTATCATCATCGTCGTCATTATCATCATTAGTATCATCATCGTCGTCATCATCATCAGTATCATCATCAGTATCATCATCATCAGTATCATCATCAGTATCATCATCATCATCAGTATCAGTATCATCATCATCAGTATCATCATCATCATCATCAGATTCTAACACATCCAAATCCATGTGTGATAATAGTTTTGCCTTATAGGGTCTGACGAGCCGTTTCACTTCTGAATTTAGGTTTTCATAAAAATGAAGGGTAGGTTCACCCGATAGTCTCAGTAGCTCGATTATGGACATAACCATTGGGCTATTGTATAAATATAACGTTGTACAAATGCCTGCATAAATCCTATTCAGGTATTCCGTTTGCATGATTTTTCCGAGTTTGTGCTTTATCCACGCTTGATCTTTCCCTTCGGATTCATACTTTTCTTTTTTTCTTTCAATATCATCTTTCATGTGGTCAACTTCATGATCCCAACTCTTATCGAGATAAAAGTTTTGCCATTTAGCATCGTCAATTTTCTGTTTCTTGACTCGAATATCATCCTCGTCTTCCCATTCGTGTATCCTTTTTAGTTTCGGTTCATCTCTCTCTCGGCACCGGAGTTTAACATGTCTCTGTAAACAATAGATATCTTGGAAGAGGAGACCGCAAAAAACGCACGATGGCATAGTAGAGAACTCTTCACACGTCTGTTCACTCCAAAGGTCTGGCTCACTATGAATATCCCACTCTTCTTCGTCACACGTCTGTTCAATCCTTAGGTCTGGCTCACTATGAATATCCCACTCTTCTTCGTCACACGTCTGTTCACTCCTTAGGTCTGGCTCACTATGAATATCCCACTCTTCATCTCCTTTATTTATAGTTGATTCAGCGAGACCATTAGGACAAAGTCGTTCAGAGCTCGGCGTGGAAGGTTTCAGATCCACTAAAAGATGTCCGTAGGGCTGAGAAACGGCTTCTTCATACTTTTGCATGAGTATTTGTGTTTGCCCAGGATACATTTGTCTCGCTAAAGTCATCACTTGTTGTTTGTCAACTGGGTTGTTGAACAGCACCAGATAATGACAATTCCTCCGTTGAGTAGGGTCTTTGTTATAGTACAAGTTTTGATTGATGGCAATGACAGACAGATTTCTATGGTGACTCCCCTCTGTAAATAGATCATTGACTCGTGGGTCCTTGCTCGATGTCGACATGAGGTCATCTAACACGATAAGGTTTCTGATGTTAGGATCAATAAAATCATCTTTTTCCAAATCAGAAGGGATACCCTGTATAAATTCAACTCTTGGACATATTGTAGCTCTAATATCGTCATACAGAGGCTGCCAACGCCTGTACAGCCATAGAATGCGTTGAGGGGGTGGCTGTATATTCTTTATAGATAATATTTGCATTACGAGGTAGCTTTTTCCACAAGATGTAGGTCCAGTCAAGTTCATGGTGAAAGGATGAATCAGAACTGACGCAGCAGCTTGATTTGTTGCAGCAGGAGCCCGAGCCAAAGGAGCAGAGGCCCGAGCCAAAGGAGCAGGAGCCCGAGCCAAAGGAGCAGGAGCCCGAGCCAAAGGAGCAGGAGCCCGAGCGAAAGGAGCAGGAGCCCGAGCCAAAGGAGCCATGGTCCGAGCCCGAGCAGGAGCCAAATGAGCAGGAGCAGGAGCAGGAGCCATAGGAGCAGGAGCCCGAGCCAAAGGAGCAGGAGCGGGAGCCAAAGGAACCGTGGCCCGAGCCCGAGCGGGAGCCAAAGGAGCCGTGGCCCGAGCCCGAGCAGGAGCCAAAGGAGCAGGAGCGGGAGCCAAAGGAGCAGGAGCCCGAGCCAAATGAGCAGGAGGAGCCAAAGGAGCAGGAGAAGGAGCAGGAGCCAAAAGAGCAGGAGCCAAAGGAGCCATGGTCCTAGCCCGAGCGGGAGCCAAATGAGCAGAAGTAGGAGCAAAAGCCAAAGGATAAGGAACACTAGTCATAGGAGCCGGTATTGAATAACTGGGAGCTGACAAAGGCTGCTTAATGCAATGTACTTCTCTCATATGGCGTTTCATATTGGATGGTTTTGAGAAACGTTTTTTACAGAGAGGGCACATCATCTCGTCCATAATGTAGTCACTTCGACTATCGGCTCATAAATGATGAAGATGACAAATTTGATCCTTTTATAGTGTGGGGATTCTCCAATGACCATAAGCCAAGCTAGCAATTCCATCGTTTAAAAGGTTTCGAAGTCGGCATAGATGATATAAGGCACCTTCAATTGTTTTCTGACATCCTTGGGGAGTTCAATCTTTTGTTGGCCATACGTTTGAAAAAAAGGGAATATGGTCGTTGAGAAGCCATCTTTGGTGAATCCGTGAAGACAATAGGGACAAAAATAATTTCTATGTCTGTCAGTCTTTTCATCAAATAGAAGACGATTTAAATCTTTGATCCAGTAGTAATGAGTCTTGATACCATCGGAGACCATCAACAGATTGACACGCTGCTCCAGCCGTTGTTTGGTTATATGCAGGGGATATACGTGTCCTTTTTCGTATCCAAACACGTTGATGGAGGTTTGATTCATGGACTCGAACTTTGGAATGTCAACCAACTTCACTGGAAAGTTGATGTTTGTAAAGTCCAGATCGTTCATAAAGAATTTGTACTTGGTGACACGTTAGGCATCTCGTATTTGAAGATGGAGTGCAGAGAGTACAGACCACACGAAGCACTTCCTATCTTCATTCTTCACATTGAAAATGGCGTGTTTAGACCTAATCTTGATGGGAAGAGGGATGTAGCTCGAGGCTCTCAGTGGACGGTATTTTGCCATCACCTTGTCCACAGTCCAGTTGCTCCCCTCTCGTTGATATTCGATGAAGAAGGTGTAGATTATTTTTCACAGATTCCTTTAAGCCCTCATCCAGATCTTCCCAATTGAGCGCTATTTGACATTTTCCCCTGAAAATAGGCTCAGCTGTGTTAGTAGTGTCTCCTTGACGACGAGTCATCTTCCTTTTGACGGCTAAGTACCATTTTAATCTCACTCTCTCTTTAATACTCGCCTTCAATATGGTATTCAACTCCTGGTAGTGGCTGTTTAAAATAACCATGGGATCGAACTTGCCGAGACCTTCTCCTGGTATTGTATGGACTCGAACCGTTCCCCCTAACGCTCCTAGATCGCATTGTATCTCCACCAATAGTTTTCATATGTATTTTCATTATATCATTTCTGTTAAAATGACGTCCGCAGGTCGTACACGTATAGTTTCTACTCTCGTGGATAGACCTTTTATGTCGATGCAATTCTTGTCGGGATGAATACGACTTTCCACACTGGTTACATCTATGGAACCTATCCATCTGAAACACAATCAATTAATGTTAATGTTTTAAGATATACGTACATCGAAGAACTCAAATGCGCCCTTCGTGTTTTAAGCTCCCTGCTATTTTTTATTCAACGATAGATGCACACCAACTCGTCTTTTATTTCTTAAATATAAATAATATTATTTAATCCTTATTATATACAAATTCCTATTACTCTAGTTCAGACTGCTACCCGTCGCAATCTAGCTGTCGTTATACACTAAACCGGCGAGTCAAAACATATCATCGAATTGACAACCTAAAACCTAAACCTAGATGTATATATTTCTATCTAAAGAAAAAATGCGTTACGGGATATAACAAATCAAGCACTAGTACTGTACTACATTAAGATATAAACCTTTAATCACTACATCATCAACACTTAGACGCCTTGAAAAATCAAGTGTTCTAAAATGAAACTTCAAAGGAATATGTCTAGAATCACTCATGTATGAATACTATTATGTCTTGATTCGTCATTTATTCTGTTTAGTTCTTGTACATTTATTTGTTAAGCATAATTTTACTTATTTGCCAAACCAGATTTTTCGGTACTAAAAAATATGTTAAAACCACATTAAAATCGAATATACACAGTCACAACGGATATACAAATAATACCTTATACAAGAATTAGTTTGATCTACAATAGTTACAACGAAACGCGTACGTCGATACATTGTTATTATACGAGATTTAAAAAGTCTGTGTTACAGTCTAGGTTTATAACGATGCACGCTAATATTTCCGACATTTGCTAGATTCGAATACTACCGACAGAGACGCAAAGTGTCGTTATTATTCCCGACATTAGCTAGATAAAAACTAAAGCTACGGGCAGAAAGACCGAGTTATGTAATTTGTCTAATCAATAGGTAGATCAGTCTTAATCAAAGCTTTCGAAAGGCTAAAGTGTCTTTGTGTCAATCAATCTCAAATATCTATGCTTATGCAATGCTTTCATCTTAGCAAACTGTTTTGTTTTTCTCAAAATCACGGCAGCCCCCGTCGATCACAGACCGCGTAACGATGCAAAATCTCATTCGGGGTTCCGACGCAGAGCGACTTATCGATTTTTTTATTCACTACGCTGAGACCGTCTTACGGGTATAGGGACAGGCGCGACTGTGTATTGTCTCGCGTACTCGCGTCGTATTTTTAGCCCCATTCATTGACAGCGTTTACAATGAGTAGCTAGCTACGGGTGTGGGACTCGCTACTCTCGTATCGGGTTTGTTCATTCATCGTTCGAATAAAACTCTTCATAAAGGAAATGAACTATCGCCTTTACGAGAAACGGATCAACCTTTTTATATTCATGATATATACTAAACGCAATTAAAAACTATTACTACTGTCTTACCTCCATTCACTAGTTACGAAATTGAATTTCACGCATTTGCTCGCTTGGAAATTCTGTCTGCATTAAATGCTCTACCCACGCTTTACCCCCTCTAACTAGGTTTTATATACGACCTGACGTCATACTCTATCGCACTCGTTCATCGATAAATATTTGTCACTACGCGATCGAATGATTTCTTTGAGTCTATTCCGACCATAAATATTCCTTCAACGATTGGATAAACTTAAATCAAAGGACTGCGATTGGTTCTCGTTCAAAAATGTAGACCGTTCGGTACCGTTTAACGATATATTCTCACATCCATATGTGGTATCATCACGTGATGACGCGATATTATCGATACGTGACTCATTTCCCGCTATAAATTTTCTGTCTATAAATCCGCCGATTTTGATTGGCACAAATCGAACACCTGCGTCTCGGAAGTGATGACTCATTTCCCGCTATAAAGTTTCTGTCTATACATCCACCGATTTTGAATGGCACAAATCGATCGAATAATCTCGATTACGTCACGTGGGGACGCTCAACGTGATGACGTCATTTTCGGTTAAAAACATTTTCGGTTGAACACGATATCCCCCACCCCCCCTTCGATGTCGTCGCGGGGGGACGCGCTCCACCGATATGCCACACACCTGCGTCTCGGAAGTGATGACTCATTTTCGGTTAAAAACATTTTCGGTTTAAGACAGTCTCTTTCATCAACCAGTGGTGTGTCTTCTTTGCTCTCTAACATGCATTTGATCTGGGTAAGGATAAACATTCGAAGATGTATTCTTATAACAGTCGCATGGTACTGCACGATCACAAAGTGACGTGTCTGTATTTACACGCGCTTAGTTTGGTGTGTGTGTTTAGGTCATTTGTCAAGGGTCTATGGATAATTTATGTCATTTCTCAAGAGTCTATGGATAATTCATGAACCGATACTTCAGTCATTCAGTCTGATACATTTTGTTCTATTTCTTCTCAATAACTACCTTAACGTACATCCGTTTCTGTAAAGATTGATATTCTATGTTTGACACCCTCTTATACGTCTGGGCGGTTTGACATATATATAAACATAGTAAGCATCTCAGGCCTTTAGATTATCAGACATTGCAGTACATGCATGAATGAAACGAAAAGCTAAAGGTTAAGTCGCTTTCAAGTACGGCGAGTTCATATTACGGGTGGCATACACAGGGTCGCATAGCCAGTCGATAGGGGTGAGTGATAGATCGTTGTGTGTTCATATCATCTGCACAGAGTCTATCGAAAGTTTATGTGTTGTTTATGAACAGGCACTCAGTCAGACATGCTTTGTCCTATTTTTTCTTCAGAACACTCTTGACGTACATCCATTTTAGCATATGACGAGTCGTTCAACCTGTTCACAGGAGAAAGTGAGCGTATAGTTCTGCTCCACTAGATGAAGTAAGGTGACACCAGACGGCGATGGTCCGAAGGGACTGGAAAACGCCTCTCGTCGTAAAATAGGTCTGTCCCCACAGGAGGACTGAGCTCTCACTGCAGAAGACGAGATCGACTCACAACAATTTCGCTACTCATCCACACAACATACGGACGAACGTGCATAAACTTCCTGGAACTATAGGCAAGTGTGTATTTATGTTGCATGCATTTGTAACAACTAAAGGTTACCACTATAAATCCTCACGAGCTATTTTTGTAAAGTTAAAGTCAACATTAGGGAATACAGTTAATATCGTGCACTGTTGGCCTGAGGTCGCTTTGTTGCAGATTTTCATGCCCTGGTATTTAAGGTGTGTTTAAAAATGCCTTGTTTAACGCTTTTTAGCAAAGGTCGTAATATGAATGAAATGTATGTCTCACTATTTCTTATCCATACACACCTGACGGCCATGCTCCGTTGAAGCAGAAAACAAGCATCATATAACATGGTTATCATGTTAGTCAAGTATGGAAAGTGTAACGCCGATTGTGTACACTGATTATAGACATTCCTTTGTGTGTGCAGCGAAGAATGACTCGAAAAGCATATATATAAAAAATAGGGCATCTCTCATATGCGGGTAGGGCGTTGCTTATTGTGTACGGTCATATACGGGTAGGGCGTTGCTTATTGTGTACGGTCATATACGGGTAGGGCGTTGCTTATTGTGTACGGTCATATACGGGTAGGGCGTTGCTTATTGTGTACGGTCATATACGGGTAGGGCGTTGCTTATTGTGTACGGTCATATACGGGTAGGGCGTTGCTTATTGTGTACGGTCATATACGGGTAGGGCGTTGCTTATTGTGTACGGTCGTATACGGGTAGGGCGTTGCTTATTTTGTACGGTCTTATACGGGTAGGGCGTCGCTTGGTGTGTACGGTCATATACGGGTAGGGCGTCGCTTGGTGTGTACGGTCGTATACGGGTAGGGCGTCGCTTGGTGTGTACGGTCATTTACGGGTAGAGCTTCTCTAAGTATGCACGGTAATATATGGGTGGGGCGTCTCTCAGTGTATACGGTCATATACGGGTAGGGCGTCTCTATGTGTGTACGTTCATGTATGGGTAGGGCTTCTCTATGTGAGTACAATCAAATACGGATAGGGCGTCTCTCAGTGTGCAAAGTCACATACATGTAGGGCGTCTCTATGTGTGTACGGTCATATACGGGTAGGGCGTCTATTAGTGTGTATGTTCATGTACGGGTACGGCGTCTATTAATGTGTACGGTCATGTACGGGTGTGGCGTCTCTCAGTGTGTACATTCGTTAATGGGTTGAATAGTTATATAAAAATGTGTAAAGTCTTATACGTGTAGGGCGTCTATAAGAACGGATGACGTTATAAATACGGGTGGATAATCTCCTTACTAAGCTGTGTAACTGCAAACGTGAATTTGATGTTGCAAACGATGCAGGGTGTCATTTTGCTTAACTTGTGGATTATATTCCAGGTGGAGCCGGTTTGGGCTAGGCGTGCGAATGATGGCGAGATTTGATTGACGGGACTGGGAAATTTTTAAAAAAAAATCGATTTAAGGAAATACAACGAGGGAAAGAAGGGAGACGGAAGAAAGAATAGGGGGTTGGGTTGAAGCGTTTACTACAGGAGAGGGAGAGGAAGAGAAATGCAAAGAGAGTAGAGATATAAAAGGGAGTAAGCTACGAGAGAGAGTCGAGAGACAGAGATGGCGACGAGACGTGATTGTATACGAGCCGAGGTGCTCCTCATCTGCTGTTGTTTGACGTTGTACCTATATTTGGCATACCTGGCTAGTCTGCAGCAGCAGGAACCCCCCTCACCACCCAGTCTACAGGTGATGCAAGTTCCAACGCCTGCTCAGGAGTACGTATCCACGAGGTCCTTGTCACCTGCGCCTCTTATCGGCTTACCCACTCCAAAACAAGCTTTAGTTTAGTGTTTCATAAATGTGGAACTAACCATCTTATCGACCTACCTCATGTATGAAGCCTAATTTCAAACAGCATTTTTCAAGATCGTATCACATTGTTACATTTTTTCACCCGGATGAATGGTAATCCCCCGGGATGTATCTTGTAAGGACCAGTTACCCTTATATGAGATTTCCCCTTTGACTTTGATATTTACCATAACGTTTTTGATACCGGCAAACAAGTGAGGAACATAATCTCTATCAACAATCGTGACAGAAAATTTTCCAAAGTAAAATGATTTCATAACTGACTTGTGAGGACTGAATAACTGTTTATAGACACATCGTTTATGTCTAACTATAACCCTGTCGATGGAGATAAACTCGACAAAACACATCAGTGTATTGAATGTACTTCAGTCTTCGGTTACATTATGTCAAGGTTTAGATGTACCGAGAAACCCATAGTATTGTACGGCAATTTTCTTTTTCTGAAAAGACATCTAAACGTTAAAGGTTTATAAGTAAGATAAACAACTCATACTCGGACGTACAAAAGACTGTAAACTCTTAGAGTTCCGGAAACCTTCGGACACTTCGACTCCTCGGGATTGCCCCTCCTCTGATTTAGACTAGACAAGGACATGCAATTCATACAGAATACTAAACGATGCCCCGTCTTATAACATTTTCATGAAACGAGTAAATGGTTTGGTATTTCACGAGCGAAAGCGAGTTACATACCGATACCATTCACGAGTTTCATAAAAATGTAAGTAAACGGGACTTAGTATAGTATTTTATTTATTATTCACAAAGTATATCAAATGAAAAGCGTGAAAATCGCCGAGATTACCATTGCTGCCTCGCCGCTAACATTGTGACGTCATGCTTAAAGATTGTTACGTCATGTGATGTCAATGAGCACGCGATGTTATTATACAATTGTAGTTTTATTAAACGGCGGTATCTTCAACGGGCGAGTAATAAAAACTGTTATCAATCAATTATTATACGTACTCACTTAAAGTTTATAATTTAATATAATGACATGACATGATGATCACATGACTCATTCTTTTATCTTATACGATACAGAGTGTGTGACGCTATTGTATTATCACTAATTCTTGTCACTTTGCTCGAAATCTAAATTATGCATCTCATATTTTTCGTCATATACATTTAATATAATCTTTTCTATAAGTTATTTTCAAATAAACTTCATTTCCAAAGCTGAAGATACAAACCTTTCAATTCAGTTTGTGTGGGGCATCTGAGAAGTGGATAGTCGTGTGGATGTCGCCGACAGAGGGTACCGACTTGTCCACGATGCAAGATGTCCGAGGGTGGAGACTCCTCGTTCTCACCAACCACTCACCCACCCCCACCCTCCACAGGTGCGTGGTTCCAACCCCTCATTACAATTCACGCCAATACTGGGCAAAATAAGTTAGATATCATATTCTTATGAAAAAATGTTATTGTGTCAATGATAAAACTATTTTTGTATATAAGTATATAATCAGAGCAATACGTTAAACTCCACCCGAAATAACAGCTACGGTTTTAAAAGACGTTACCTGAAATTATTTGTTTAAACATGAGATTCCCATGATCCTTCAAATAGTAAAAATTACCGATGATTACTGGCATGACTTATGCCTTGCGGGGGAAGTTGCCTGGTGCTGTGCAGCCTCCCACCCTGCTCAGGTGGTGAAAATGAGGTGTAGGCGAAATGAGGACAGGCCTGCTCTTCAGCATATAAGAATCCACATAGCACCTTCCAAATACACTGATCCCCTTCAAGCCAAATACTTCGTATCGCTGAAAGCTGGGCCTTTGTTGCATGGCTAGCGTGTAATTTGTTCAGCAATGAAATGTCGTTATGCAAGGAGCTTGATGTTAAAATCTTGATCTCGCTATATTTTTCATCCGAGCTGCGCCGCTGGATACGAGTTGTTGACCAAAGGAGATCAGGGTGTTTGAACGGCTGTTCAAGGATGCCTCGAGGTTATTGTGTGAAGGATAAAAAGGATTCGTCAAATATCGAGGACTCGCAAATAACAAAAATAAGAATGGACAAGTCGGGTGATTGACAACGTATTGGGTTCTTAGAGTTTATTGCAGGAAAAATGTTTCATACTTAGAAAAACCGTTATTATTGTTTTTTGTATGAATTTCCTCTATGGATAATTCACGCCGCGCCATAGTCGTCAATGTAAATGACTGGAAATACATTCTCTCATTGAACTCGTTTTGAATTTTTGTTTTGCACCTCCACCAGCAACATAATTATGACACAAGAATACATTAGCGTATCAGTATCAACACTCCTTTCAAAGACGAATAAGTATATGTTTGGCTGCAAAAAACAATTAAGCGACATGCGTGCAAATCGGAGCATTGATTAATGGCTATTGAAAAATAGACTTCCCTTATTAATATGAATTATTTCTTGGAGTTGGACGATCCATAAAATGAACTCATTTCTTTGAATATTCCTACCATATTTTCAATCACTATTTCTACTCTTTGTCTTGTAGATGTGTGAACTGTTTGTTCATATCGGACCCTAGAGAGTTGGCTCTGGACCTGAGCAGTGTGAATGACGTCAGCGAGGAACTATTGCCTACCCTCTTCACCATCAGACGGGGAGCCCGCTGGATCTACCTCACCTCCGATCTGCACAATCTCTACCGACAGGTCTCACACTTCCGGTTCACCAAGTCACACGGAATTGTCGCTGATTCCCGTGGTCTTTTCAGCCTCTCCTCGCACTTTACAACGAAACAAACACTGCTCAAGTACAGAGTTGCAGAATGGCCAAAAATGAGTATTCAGTCTCATTGGCGACCAGAACGAACGATTAAGGCCATTTCAGCTGCCTGTTTCTCCCTCCCTGTTGGGTTACCAGCAAATGTAATGGGGCTAACAGATCTGAACAATGGACTCTATGGACACGACGCGTTCTGGTCTTTGGTTTCCGTATCGTCAAATACGAGTTCATTAGTGTGGTCACTATGGAAGCAAAGACTTCTATGGGAAACGCAAGGCTATATAGCCATCTTCCCTCCAAAAGGATGTTACAACTTATCAAACACCGATATAGGTAAAAGTGAAGTTGATGAGCGGTCAGTAGTTCGTCTCGTCAACTTCCTGAAGATATGGAAGTGTGATCAGACAATATTCTTCAACTGTGTCCGCGCTCTCACCAAGGCGATGTGGGCTGACAGCTTTCTGACATCTAAAGATGTGTACAATGTGAACTTCTGGACGGAAATTCTTTCAAAACTAAACTATGACGAACCCTATATGAGTAAACCTAGCAATGCCAATGTAGGCTATCAAGCAGTGTACAGTTTAGCTGGGTCATTGACTAAGACAAGAGAAGATTTCACGAATCCATTCAAGAAGGTCTGTTCTCGAACCAACAGCACAGTTGAACTAAAAACCAAGCCCAAGATGCTTGATCAGATCGTGTTGATTGTGTTATTATCACATCCAGAGTCATATGATGTTATCAACCAACTTAACTTCATTTACTCCCGTTATTTTTTACACATAGTATACTGCGGGGAATCAAAAGAAACGTTTATGAAAGTCACAAAGAAATACAAACTTCCGTTGAATTTCATTGAAATGTGGACTGATCATGGAAAGTACGGCTATAAATGTGCAGCCGGTGCCATGCAAATGGGCTTTAATGTCAGAGGTTATCTGCACGTGAGTCATGATGTTTTGTTAAACTTTAGACAGGTAGCGAAGTTACCCCAGGACAAAGCGTGGTACCAAAAGCGAGTTCGGAGAGCCAACATGTCTGCGAGTACGGTTCCAAACCTGACCCCTCTTGATCCAGTACGGCGTGAATGGTGGCCGTGGACCAGTGAGTACGGCGTTGTTGCTCTAAAAAAACTGTGGAGGAGGTTCAAGCAATATCAAAGCACCAATAGAGGTTTCTTGGACTTCTTACAGATGATCAAAAGAAATACAGGAAACGGAAACACGGTTTATTATGAGGCGTCTGATTTATTCTATGTACCGCATGCACTAAGGACAGGATATATGTATTTTGCAAAATACTTCGATATTGAACGTGTGTACCATGACATTTCCGTTCCAACAATATTGTATGGGCTCAGTCGTGCTGAAGATATCGTACATATGAACGGTAGTTTCCTATGGTTTAAAGAAAGAGAACAGTATATCAAATATTACCGGACTAACCACCATTATCTTCACCCGTGGGATATCAAAACGTCTTTGTCAAAATCCAGGGATGCAGGGTTTTTGTGCAACGTTTATTTTCCAAGAATATATTGACAATCGTTCAAGGAAAGACAGTGGTCAGATGAGGATGTGAGACGTTTTGAAAACAGTAATATGGTATGGAGAAGAATGTTCATATTGTATATATATATAATATATGTTGGACTGGTTATTCCATCAACATCTTCAAAGTCAGGAGACCGAGCTTTCTCTGTAATAGCTCCAACTCTGTGGAACAATGTTCCCATCAAGATCAGAAACAGTTACTCTCTCTAAACATTCCATACTCTCCGAACAGAGGTAGCTCCGTCATAAATTCATATACAATCTCTGTCATAATACGAAGTTTTCTTGGTCTAGAAATGTAGAACGCTGATTGGATGCAATCAAAGTTAGTTGTGCAATCAGCCAGGCTGTTTCAAAAGTTATCATTTAAATCGCCTAAGTTATTTCCGTAAGCTAATCTTAAATTAAAAAGCTAAATGTTATTCGAGTACATGCACCTTGCACTTTGAGTCGCCTTTACAGAACACAAACGTCTCATTATGTGACGTTATCATTGCACAGGACTGTGTGACTACAAATTTGTTATTCATGCAATCGTTGTTTTCATTGGCTGAATATTGTGAGCTAGGGGAAACTGCCGGAAGCCCGAGAAACCTTCGTATTAAGACAGAGGTTTTATAAGAATTTATGACTGATCTACCTCTGTTGGAAGAGAATGTAAACATAAAATTTTTCACTTATCTGCACATCGAGCAGCTTTAATGGAATAAGGGGCTACATAAACCAATCATAATTAATCATACCTCCTGTTCAAGTCAACGTATTGCTAAGAAAACTATTAGGACAAAGAATTGTGAACCTTGGTTTCTTGAAATGTGGTTAATCTCTGCTTGCCAACCGTACATTGGAATACAATTTGTGAATGGTGAATACACATTCTAGCAGGATATACATTAGGATATTTTAGAATATCTTCCATGTGTAAAACACTACTGAGTGATTTAATTATATCCCTTTCCATTGGAAGTGAAACGTATTGTTGTCAAATTGGATTATTATATACGATTTATAAGTCAGATAAATCACTACTTATATACTATGTATAAAGAGTATTTTTCAGTCTGAAAGTATTCTTGCATTTCTTTTATCAGCTGTTAAAGTGTGTTGTATCACCTTATTATCTGAGTGGAATGGTGCAGGATTGAGTGGAATGGTACTGGATTGAGTGGAATGGTACTGGATTGAGTGGAATGGTACTGGATTGAGTGGAATGGTACTGGATTGAGTGGAATGGTATTGGATTGGATTGAGTGGAATGGTACTGGATTGAGTGGAATGGTACTGGATTGAGTGGAATGGTATTGGATTGAGTGGAATGGTATTGGATTGAGTGGAATGGTATTGGATTGAGTGGAATGGTACTGGATTGAGTGGAATGGTACAGCATAGAGAGGAAGGGTTACATTGTCCGAAATGATCATACTCGGAATTGTGTTATATGACATTTCCAAAACTGTGTGAATTAGTGTATAACCCTCGCTCTCGCTCTGGAAAAAAAGAAATTACTCTCATTTCGTTAAAGTCATATAACACACTTCCTCGGGTAATAATCTCTACACGTGAAGATCTTGATTAAAGATAACAAAACAAACCCATGTTTTCTTTTATTTATTACAAAATGTGAAATTCCACCAAATAAAGGCTAAACATGTGAGTAACAAAGGTATCACAGTAAGAAAACATAAATTGGTCAGCATTCGATAATGAAAATGTTCACTGGCTCATCAACTTGAGCAAATAACTGGCTGTATGAAGGGACTACCACTATTGTTACTACGTCTACTCATCTTTCAGTAGGCCTAGTGGAAGACAAATTGACAATATTATTGCAAGTAATAAATGACTTCTGTATGCATACCTCCTCATTAGTTGACATCAAACCTGAGAACTTCATGCTGCGTGTAATAAATTATTATCTCACTCCGCGAGTTGTTGGAGTCATATATGCCAAACTTAATCAATGCTGTCATTTGATCGTAAAGTATCAACTGTTACCAAAAAGACACATTTTAAAGCTTATTGGTTTTTTTACAGTGACAATATGCGCGTCGCAATGATGATCGAAAACCGAACAGTGACGCGCGTCAAGTAGTCGAACGTAATTTTGGAGACTTATCTAAAACAGCCAGAAGGGCAGTTAGGAGTTGATAATGTTTGTTATGTTATATAACTAGTATCCATGTATATTGGACGTGATATCTACACCTCTGTGCATTTATAAGGCTGTTTTTAGATTTTCATGGAAAACCAGTATTTGTCATAATAATGTATACATGTCTTTTTGACATGAAAAGTTAAGATGTTTTGATTTTATATTATCACCACATATGACAATTAGGTTTGTATCAAAGGTAAATAATAAATAATGAAAATCACGGAGTGGCTCTTTAACATCCAAGTATCTAAATACTAACTGGTTACTAATTTATGAATCAAAGGAAATGTGCTCTCGTGAATTAATATACGACAGTTGTGTTTGAAATTGGTAACATTCAATGAACAAGAATAGCAATTTTAAAAAGTTCAATTATTAAAATGATTAACACTTCCAAAATGTGCAACTTTTCACAAATTTTCTTCAAAACTTTTTTTTAGACACAATCTCAGGGATATGGTAGAAGCCATTTACAAGCTTTATAATATAGGTAATATGAAATACCCTGAGATGCATGTATATACATGATAGATTTTTTTATGGCACTTTTATTTTATTCTATGGCACTACTAACTATCTATGTTTGAGGATAACTGTACTAAAACTGTTGTTCAAATCAATTTTACCTTTGAACAATTCATTGAAACTGGTTCAATGAAGAGTGATTGAGCCATTAGTGGAGATAATTTTCTTTTAAATACAGAAATTTTGAAAATGAAATCACCTGAACATTAAAAAATATCAAACATGCATTTGCACACTACAGGGTGAAGGGAGGATTGACCCCCCTTTAGGTTTGTTTTTTTAAATAAAACTCACCCTCCATCAATAGGTGAAAACCTACTTCCAAAATCCCAGGATCATCCATCATTGAATTTGAAAGATTTTCTCACTCATTGTACTTGTACTGCTTTTGTGTTGACCTGATTTTCAATTTGCGTTTTCATCTGTAAGGACTTGTAATTAATGGTTCTTATTGCTACTCTCAATATTCTTTTATGAATAGCTGTTACAATATTTGAAGTATGGCAAAATCAGTCCTACAAAAAGATGTGTATTGGAAAAGACACATGGTTATATTTTAAACAAAAATAAAAAAACAAAACATATACATATAAACAACTGCAAAATTATAAATCTCATATTAGTAACTTCTCTTTGGATTCAGCAACATCAATAACACATGACTGTCTACACAAAAATAAAGATTTCTGGACAGTTCTGTTTTAGAGACAAGGTAACAAATAAATGTTAAGGGTCTTTTGCTTCTTTAGAGGCTTGCATAGGATATAGCTCAAGGGAAAATCTGAAACAAAAGCTCAGAGCTAGAAAAAAAGTGTAAATAGTTTCAAATAACACATCTTCCCCAGCATGGCCAAGTTGCACCAGTCTCCATTACTGGCTAATTTGAACCTTGCTGCTGACATCTCAAAATTAATCCTCTGAGTCCAGCGCCTTCTTCAGAAAAAAATTGCAATTCCCATTAGATTTCTCATTTTACTATTGAATGAATTCACCTGTAATTGGGGATTGCGTAACTTGCATTGGAAGATGCATATTAATCATGGTATCACAAACCCCAACCCCATGTGTAGGTTATTATGTCACTGAAGAGACCTCAAACCCCAACCCTAACGTAGTATGCATATAACATGGTATTACAAACCACATCACCATTTGTTATTCATGATTTCTCTAAAGAGACCTGACAAACCAGAATCCCATGTGCCGTTAATGCTATTTATGATTTCTCTGAAGAGCTGTCTCAAATATTGAATAGATGTGCAGGTAACAACTCCTAAGAACTTGGCCACCAGATGCTGCTTTTAAAGGCTGCCCTATATTTTATTCCTCTCAAGTCTAATGCTTGCCATCATGTCAGCTGGTTGATGATCACTTGAAGACATTGAATCCCCCTCCGGTACTAAAGTTTCCCCCTGTAGCGAAGGGAGCATTGACGTGGGCTGGAGGCGCCTTCACATCAGCCAAAACATCTCCTGTTGCTGCTGCCTGGAGGAAGGGCTCGCTGTTGTAGGCATACGCAGACTCTGGCCTACTGTAGGCAGCCTATATAAACACATGAATGGACATGAAACAATGTAGTAGGTAATAATAAGGGTTCTTATCAGCTGTGAGTGAAGGGTGTTTTAGTGTAATAGATGGATTTGAAAACTACAAATTATTTTTTGTTGTTATTGATAAGGTAAAAATATGTTTTGATTTCCATTGGTCAAGAACTCCCATTATTCCCTACTCTTCCTGTTAAGGGAAGAAAAGTAAAATTATACAATACCTTATTTGCAATATTTAGAATCAGTGGTGAACACCTAGATTTTATAGTATTAAAAATTACATTCTTATCACGGATGGACATATTGACAGAGAGATAATTCTTTAATAACTCTTTGATACTAGAATTAGAAGACCTTGATTCAATCTTGCCCTACTGCACATACCATTCTTATGCCTCGTCCACTTGATTTTCTACTCTGTAAAAGTTTTCCATTTTTTAGCTGAAAAAATTATATTGTATCTGAATCATGATAAATTCACAAACCACAGAATTCATAATTAAACAGGGACAAGTAATAAGTCATATAAGTTTTTGCAAGTGATGTTGAGAGCAAAAAGTTTCAATTAATCAACAGTGCCCCAACTGATGTGTAGTCTTCATGACACTATATAAATTACACTATTTTATCAAACCAGCAAGGTCAAACCCCACGTTGTATGAGCGGAAAGGACTATGGAGAAAATGTTTTACTGTAAAATATCTTGTGAAAAAATAATTCAACATGAAATAAGAATGGTGTGCCCTCATTTGGCCTACACCTTGTTTCACCTACAATGACATAACAAGAAAGGTATGAGATTGGAAGATATTTCTATATAAATATATATCCATGTGTAACTATTTTAAGTTGAGTGCACATGGATGATTATGGGAACAGGGAATGCATTATAGATGTTGCATACTTTGTTCATACAATTCTTATTTTTTAAATCTATATATAATTATATCCCATTGGCATTCATCCCCGCCACAAAATATCTCTCTAAAATTTACTTGCTTTTCATGATTTTACCACACATACTAACATCATCTTTACATGTGACAATGACCGGCTATTATTAGTGACCACTGGTCCTTGAAGTGAATTCCTTCAAGCTAGTCTCTATGTTTGCATCCTTTGCTTTTAGGGAAACGAAAAACTATCTACCCGCGACTATTCTTGATAAGCCAATTGAAATTGTTCAACAATCAATTTCATGAATATGTTGGCTTAGCAAGAAAGAGCCTATTGTAACCATAGAATTTGCCAGCTACCCTTTTCTAATATCCTTTACGAATAACCTAACATGAGATAACAATAAGGGGCTGAAGCTGGCTTTTCAAATGTTATAGGCAAAATGAGGAACAATTGGGCCTCTACGTTCCTAACATTATTGTGATAAGATTTTTGCATGTACCATTCTTGTAGGCCAAATAAGATGTAGGTCAATAAAGGTGTAGGCCATATGAGGACAAACTATTAGTATAAGTCTTTTTTTTTTTAAATCAACATTTTTGGGAATAGATGTTTCTCCAAAATGAAGTAAGGAGGTACCTTTTTTATTATTCCTTTTTCAACAAGTTCCAATTTCTGTGTCCTCTCTAAACCCATAGCTGCAAAATGTGGCCAGATCTTATCTGATGCAGAAGCAAAATCCTTTGGAGTTCTGTAAAAAAAGCAAATTTATTAAAAATCAGAAAAGAATTTTCTGCTTAAAAGCTTGTTAACTGTAAAGCTGGTTTATGAAAAATAAATGTTTAAAGAAGTGTTGATATTAAGATTTTACTGAGACTACATTTGTCGAATTTCTTATATTTAAACAATAAGAGTTCCACACTAACTTCATATGCATAGCAAATTTCTTAGAGGTTTATTTTTCTTGATTTTATATATAAAAGCCTTCTCTTTATATCTATTTAAAATCAACTATAGAAAAATATTATTATCTCAAGGAATTAGCAAGGGGTGTAACTTGTACCACATATCTTATCAAGGTAATTTCAAAATAATAATAATTTTGAAGAAAAATCTCAAACCTATGAAAATACCTAAAGATAAAAAAATTAATACTTTAGCTGTTACATGCATGATTAATGATCTCAGTGTTTAAACACTAAAACTGGCATTGGCGTATCTATTGTTGTTGCAACAATTTACAATTTATTTAGATATGTCGTAAAAAAAATTTCATGATCTTAATCCTAAGATATTTTTAAGAAATACTGATCTATAACAGTCCTTACAAACTTGCTAAAGGTAACTAAAACTTACTATCTCTTACAAAAGTTCTGAAGCTGTTAATACTTTGAACTATTCTAGGACCAACCATATGCCCCAGATGCTCCTGAGATTCCTAATATTATCCTTAGTTGGGGAAAACTCAAACAGAGTAAGACAGAGGAGTTCAGTGTCAATTTAACAACTGTAAAATTGCCCATGGCATACAATGACCAAACTGGTATAATGATGAGCTAAGTGTGTTTAGAGACACAAGACCTTTGCAGTGAGACCACCAGCCTTTGGTTGCTGATGAGCTAAATGAAATAAATAGATGGTTAGATGGTAAAATAATGATGGTCTTTGTAACTAAACTACTTTCAATGTTGGTCCTTGAGGGAGTTAATGGGAAATTTGACAACCATTTTGGCTTGAAGTCCATTGGTATTTTAAAAATTGGGATACCTCCACCATGGTAAAGGATCCCATCAATCCAGAAGAGGACTAAATGACCCCCCATCTGATCCCCTGGGAACAACACTCACGGCATTGAACAAGCGTCAGACAACTAACCTTCCTTCAGAGTCAGGAAGTTCCGGCTGAGCATTATATTCCAGGAGCAGCATCACCACCTAGGAACATGTAACACAAACATCTTTCAAGTATTTCCTACAGATTAGTGATGTTTCATGATTTCTTTCTTAATAGTTACTTTATTTCTGTAACAATTAAGAATGAGGTTGTATAATGGATATTGTAAAATGTTGTAGCCGTGAGGTTTTCTCAAATATAGGTAGAAAACAGAAAGAATTCTGACAAAAACAGCATTTAATGTTTTTAAGTATTATTATTCTTAGCTTGTGGAATTCTTCTTCTGAAAGAAAATAAGGATACAAAAATGTATATCTGATGATAAGTTATATCAAGTTAAAACACTTTGCGTATGTGCTGTCCAAGAAAGATATTTTCTCTCTAATCATATCAGTGGTGGATCCAAGTATTTTGAAACTTTGAGCTGGAGAAAGTTCTGAAAATGAAAAGGGGATCTGATGGTTCACCCTTTTTAAAAACAGAATAAATTTTTAAAAAATTCGTCAAGGGTTGGTCACTTAGTGTTCAAACCGCAATCTCGTCTCCTATCCATTATTGAACTTCCCCTCCCCAGGATCCACCAGTGATCACAACCCCTTTTACAAGAATACTTATCATGCTGATAAAAGTACGGACCGGTCCATGTTCCTGAAAGGTTGCAGCATGTAGCGGGGTCCACAGACTTCCCTTGTTTTGATGGTTTGGATCTGCAACAAATAAACAAGATATACTTCACTGAACATCTCAATATCACCAACACTTATGTCATAAATGATTTAACAGTCACAATGGAAACTAAGACTAAGGAATTCCTTATCATCTTTTTAAAAACTATTGTCATAACGACTTTTTAACCCATTTGTAATTGACAATTAACAAAAGAAATGAGCAGATAAGGGTTGAAGCGCATTAGATGAGACATAATATTATTAAGAAAAGCAAGATTTTCTGTATAAAAATCAGGCAAGCAGTAGGCATATATTCCGAAACATGGTGAATTCCACAATAAAGAAGTTGTTATCCAAAAACATTTTGACCTTCTTATATACATCACATCTAAATGCCCTTCAAAGATGTTACCGCTTTTAATTCACAATCACATGCAGATGAAGGGGTAAGCATTAACTTCAAAATGATGAAGTTATCACATGTAAGAAGTTGTTATAAAGAAAAACATGCTGTTCTCATGTGTGTAATCTCATCTTCAAACATCCTGGGATTTGGAAAGGTAGGCGCCATGTGCCATTTTGCACATTGGATGAAAAAATGGCCTATTAGAATAACACATTTTATTATTGCTTCAAAGGTGAATTGCCCATTAAAAAATCAGAAAAATTAATCAAAAGCCCTAAAAAATGGTCCATTGTGATAGGTCTCTTTCCCAATCTCTGAACACTAAATCAAGAATTTGATAAGTTATGACTACAAAAGGTCCACAGATTCTGTGTTGACAAAATGAATTAAAGAGTTAAAAATTCATGAACCAAATAGAAATAAATCACAATTTCAGATAAATAATTCAGGAACAATTGATTTCTTCATTGCGACTGAGAATTTCAAAGACACTATAGTAGTACTACACTTACCGACACCTCTGTTTAGCAAGTTTTTCACAATATCTCGAATCCCCCAGAACGAAGCTGTAAAACAAAATCTAAGGGTGACACGCTTATTATACACTTTTTGTTTTCACTGAAAACATATGTCAGTACAGAATCCTATACTTGGTATATTTTCACTTTGGTACAGAAGCAAAAATGCAACAATAACTGAAAACAGTCATAACAGAAAAAAACAAAATTGAAAATTTAGAAAGTATAACTGAATAACAGCCTTAAAAAAAATAGAATTAAATGTTAGACACATACATACATACACCCATACTTACTTACATACATACATACATATGTGTATTGTCCAGTTAACAGTATGTCAGTGAACTCAATACATAGTTATAATGTAGAGCATATATATATGTAATTGGAATTACACGTTAATATGTTCTCATTTGCAACTTTAAGTGTGCGTGAGGGGTGTCACAAAACACAACACTCCGATACAATACATATCACAATATCGAGGTGACAATATGATGCATATTGCGATACATAGTTTTCATTCAAATTGCAGAAGAGACTATGTTTACAAGTTTAACTGTTAGCAACAAATCAAGGTGCATTTCTGAAGAACACTTTTATCTCAAATAAAGAGATAAAATAAATAAACATTGTTTTTTAAAAGAAATAAGATAAATCAAATGAGATATTGTCTCATGCCTACATCAAAAAGTTTTAATAGCAAAAAGATTGATATCGCAAAATAAATGTATCAAGACAGTTATTGTAAATAAAATAATACACTTGCACTCGTATTGTGTATCAGTTGTAATTTGGTTTCAATATCTTATAGGGCATTGTATGACTAGGCCCCTACAATACATGGGGCAAGCAGAGGAAGGGGACTGACCGATATACAGTTGACTTTGTGTTGCGTCTGGCCCAGCTCCGTCTATCTGTATATTCTCTGTGAGGAATTTCGTGACTAACTGCAGGGAGAAAAACTTGTATGTTAAATTAATATATTCAAGTGGATCAATGAATGATATGAATCAGTCACTCGTAAATTTAATAAAAAATAAAAAATAAATCCGGCGTAATTTTTAAATTTTGACATAAATTTTTAGGTGGATGATAAAATTAGGTTATTATCAGGGATGAGAATAATAGCACGAAGTGTTTCATAGCCAAACATTTTGGATACTGAGATAGACCTGCAGTTTTACTTTTTACTTTTACGAAGTCGAAGTGGTCGAAGACGTATACCACGAACTTTCATATCAAAGTATATTCTTAATATGTTATGAATAAAAATACGGTAAATACCTCATCATCCCCTTGTTGTGCTAATGTTGACACATTTTCAAGTGGAATATTAGCTGATCTTAGATGCGTTTTCAGGTCTCTAAGGACGCTGTAATCGTCCGCCATGTTTTGACCTGTGGTTTTATCGAAAACTAAGATCAAGGATAAGGGAAGTGATTTGATGATTACTTTTTTTTTGATATCATAGAAAAAATTAGAAGTAAGATGGCATAACCATTTGAATTGAATATCACACTTTGTGAAATAAATTCAAAGTACAAATCACTTAAAAGGAGCTAATAAATAAAAAAATCACAGATCATTGACAAGCCGAGGCGAGTAACATCCAAATACTAAAACGAACACGAGTTTAATCTTTAAACATTTCTCGTAAACTTTATAGATTTATACATGCTTAGATGAGCTGGAAAAATACTGAAGGACACCTTTCAATTTTGAAATGAAATGTAATGATTAATTCATTAACTGACACACTGATAAATTATCAAGAATTATATCCAATATCCCTATAACTTATTGTGTTTATAATTTTATATTAATAAACCAATATCATTTATTCTTGAATAAAAAAAAGTCATTCTAATTTTACCTGCAAGTGGAAAACGACAAACAAATAAAGTCTTTCATATGTCAACCAAATGACTGAAATATTTCATTGCCTTAGAGTAGTCAGAACAAGTGAACGTTTATTGGATGATAATTTTTTCGTTATTACTAAATAATCTCTAACAATATATCAATGTTTTCGTCATGAAAAGGGGTTGTTTTAATTTGGATGTATAATGTATAGCCCCAAGTTGAAATTATTTGCGCCTATGAAGAAGGTTACAAAAACAACGTGTTATGTATGTAACAAATATTATGAAACGTGGAACCTAAAGTCAATATAGATATAATGTTTTAATATAAATGCCATACAGAGAATACTATTACAGTTTTTCAAGAATGAAAACATACTTCAAAACATCAAAGAAAACAAATATCAATGAATGATAATTTCTGGATCTAAAGGCACTCTTTCCTTAAGCTCTCTCAATTTATTAATGATATTTTAGTCACAACTATTTTTACGTATTATAAAATCATTTCTTTAGATGAGAAAGATTTGAATTGAAAGTGTATGTGTAATTGAAAATTCAAGTTAATATCTTAACGAAAATTATACGAACTAGAGATAACACACCTATAATTTTTGACGGGCAAGAACGAGATCACTTTCTGCTGTTGAAAATGCTCATCAATGCTTATCTGCCAGTGGAAATCTTTGATGCCACAGGGAAAATTAAAAAAAACGAGTAACGTATTAGCTAGGTTCTAAATTGATGATCACATTAACGTCGTATTTGCAGCTGTTGTTGAAGGTCTGAAAGCCAGTTAGTGAGATTTTACGGACGATTCCTCGGAGAAATCAACTTTTGTCACGTAGTCGGTTAATTGTACAGCATTTGTGATAACCAACGGTTTATGAGATAAATAAAACCTGAAACATGGGGATTATTTAAGAGAAGATGCTTAAAAATTTGTTTCTGGCCTTGAATGATGTCAAAGACTTAGAAAATCATGTCGGAAACTCTGATTTAAATGGCTTCTTAAGTAGTTGATATTTTCTATTCTTAAATAACTTTCACCTTTGGATCAAAACTATCCATATGGCTCTTATACTACTAGTAAACCATATTTAAGTCCCCAAAGGTAGTGATTTGTGTTTTTTAGGTTTTCAGTTCTACACAATCAATATTTTCTACCTTAATCTCAAAGGAACCAAATTCTTTTGGATTATCTTCTTTCTATTTACAGAAATTCTCCAGACATATTTTGACACATTGTGACGATTGTTGGTTTGTATGGTTATTGTTGGTTGGTATTGTTCGTTGAACATGCTATTCATCAGGTGTTTTGGGTTGCGTTCTATCATAAAAATGAATATTTTGGAACTTGCATCACCATAGGTATTAACAATGTTCTTCACAACAAGCCAAATGTTTCTTAAAGTCGTCTTTCTTTTGTTTATGTAAGTGGTATTATTTCAGGCGTTTATCACACTTTTGACTTTTCTCCCAGAAGAGCTGACATTTTGTTGGTAGGGACCTTTAATTTGAGACTCCAAAGTTTCTGCATTTGGTCTTGATCCCATTTATATATAGGTTTGAAATTCATTATCCCTTAAAGAGCGACTCCGTGATTTTCATAACATATCATCTACCTTTGATACGAGCCTTAATGTCATATGTGGTGATATAAAATTTAAAAAATCTTAACTTTTCATGTCCAAAAGACATATATAAAAGACAAATGCGACGTTCAACCTTCTTATTTGTCACTGCAAAAACAAATTAGCTTTAAATGTTTCTTTTTTTGGTAACAGTCGATACTTCGCTATCAAATGACACCATTGATTACGTTTGGCGTATATGACTCCAACAACTCACGGAGTGGCTCTTTAAACCTTAAAACGACTTCATCTCTGCAACCAATAGTGTTTTGATAGGGAGGAAGGGAGGTTGCTAAATGATATGGGGGATGATTTCAGATAGGATTCTTTAAAGTTTTTACAATATACCAGATACTAAAGAAAATGACACCATATTATATAGGAAATGTAAGTGCGGATTGAGAAAGTACGAGTAACAATTGGTGATTAATGACTTTATGTCTTTAAAGATATTTATATGTGTTATAATAAGGGGAAAGCACTAGATGGCTGAAATTTCGTGTTCACGAACCTTGTGCAACAAATCATAAATGGTGACGATTCATGGCACATCTGGTCCTCTACTACAGAATGAATAAATACTGAATCACTACAGACTGAAGACCTGCATAGTTAACGTCTCCTTGTTTTACTAATGACTATAAACCTCAAACTATCATCTCAGCTTACGTAGCGGTTTGAGGCATAAAAAATGTCGTACCATTTCATAGAATGTGTTATTTTTCTATTAAAAATTATTGACCCTAATAAAAGAAATACACTGTAAATATGTCCTTTGATAATTAAAGGTCGATATAATTAACAGAAACTTATTCGTACATTGCATTCGCTCTTTACACCAAGTTATCGACATTACATTCGCATGTGGTGTTATCTAAGGTTATCATCCATAGCTGTTATCTGTTATTTGATATCGGAGAACTAATCTCGTAATTCCGACTCCTTCACTATTTAGAGTAAACATGAAACCGCTTGTCTATTTGGCTGTGTTGCTTACAGTCCAATCGTTACAAGCAAGTCAAATACCATCTGCAAAAGCAAGTAGAAAAACTTCTGTACAAGTCAGGCGGACACCTGTACAGGAAAATCGAACACCCTCTTTACAGACAAATCGGACCCTTGTTCAGGCAAATCGGACACCCTCTGTACAGGCAAATCGGACCCTTGTTCAGACAAGTCGGACACCCTCTGTTCAGGCAATTCGGACACCTTCTGTACAGGCAAATCAGTCACCTAATCACTTAAATCGGACACCTTCTGTACAGGTGAATCGGACACCTGTTCAGGAAAATCGGACACCCTTTAAGCAGACCAGTGGAACAGGGGCAGAAGACTGCACCTTTCAAACCTCCAAGGGATATGTTGATTTAACACCACTTGTCAACCAGAACGGAACCGCCAGGTATCTTTCATCATCTTTTTTTATATAGACAGACAGAGAGACAGACAGAGAGACAGATTAAGCGAGGGACAGAGATACATACATACATAGAGAGACAGTGAGAGACAGACAGTGAGGCAGATTTGAGTGACAAACATATACATAGTATTACATACATACATATATTTTCATACAGTAATATATATAGACAGAGACAAACAGACAGGCAAAAGGACACACAGAGAGACATAAATTATATGCAGTATGATAGATTCGTAGCGAGACATACATACAAACAGCAAGAGAGACAGCAAGAAATGCACACGTACATAGAGAGACGTACATACATACAGTAAGAGAGACACATAGAGAGACATACCTAGAAACACAAACAGCCACAAAGACACACAGACAGAGAGACATACCTATAAACACAGACACAACGACACACGGAGAGACTGACATACGAAAGAAACTTTCTAATATTATAACTTATTTTTCGACATAATCCCCCTTGACCTCAGTGCATTTGCTCCAGCGTTTTTGTAACATCTGCAACCCATCTGAAAACCAGTTCTTATCACGAGACCCCAAAAACTCCTCTACTGCATTACTGACGTGCTGATACCTTATTCTTATGTAAATGTTCATGTATAATTCGTCCACCTGATGTTTTACTGATGTGGTGAGTATCAGCTAAGTATCTGATAGTCAATCGCCTGTCTTGCCTTATTGTGTAAAGAACAGCCTCAATGTTTTCACATGTGGTGACATCAGATGGACAACCAGAACGGGGCTCGTCTTTAGTGCTTACTCTACCCCGTTTAAATTCAGCACACCAATGTTTAATGGTGCTTTATGAAGGAGCAGAGTCACCTTATGTGTGTAACATATCCCCATGAATTTCCTTTGGAGTGTATTTGTTTAAAACTCAGATATTTGATAACAGCTCTACATTCACTTTTCTCCATTTCGGTCAAAGATGTGAGGGTACCTTTGAATGGCAGGCTATTATATGCAATTGAAGAGTATGCAACTCGTGATTTTCATGCCATTTACATGTCAATGAAGGTCTTCATGCACGCACAGTATGGTTGCGTTTCAGGCATGTTTTCATATTCAGGCGGGAAACTGTTGGGGTAACCCTCGTACAGTTAGAGAGACATATATACCTAAAGACAGAGGGACATACAGATATATTCACAGGAGCACAGGCATACAGACAGGTCGTTGTTTTTCACGTAGTGTACAGGGTTCACAAAATATGCAGGATAGAAAGTAAACAACCCAATAGTTATGATTGAAAAATTGTACCAAAGAAAAGCAACATACTCCATATTATCAACAAATGACTGTTCAAGGACTGTGTTTTTAAAATTCAGTTTGATTACTGGTAGACATAGTATATGTCAGAACTCAATGATCATGTAACCTTCTTGCTATTTCCCTGAGAGGTTGGTGTAGTTGTTTATGTTTGAAGGTTTTGTACTGCAGATTCTCGACACAAGCTATGGACTACGAGTACCTATGGAACCCCTGCCGGGCCTTCTCCGTAGACCAAGTCTGTCAGAACGTCGCGGTAAGAATTAATGTCCATCCCTGCTTACAGCAATGTAGATTTCCATCATTTCTATGCAGTCATACAAGCATTTCTGCTGAAATCTTTTGAAGGGATTATATTTAATCTTAAGCTTCACAATATAACAATAGCTTCAAAATAAAATTTCATGGTTTGTCACAACTTAAATTATAATTGTATTGTGTGAAGAGTTACGAAAAAAGGATTCTCCCCAATTAGTACGCTTGTGTGTACAAGTTTAAAAACGAATCTCTTCGCAAGCTGGTATGCTATATCCATATGTGTCACATTGTTCTAAATATGGTTATAATGAATAATACTATTGTGAATAAAGGTGTAAAACGGTTCTCTTCACTAAAGGGTATACATGTATTCTAGGTTTGTATATCCATATCAGCCGGGCTATTCTCAGAATAATAACACTGTATAAAGATGTGTAAACGGGTTCTCTTCACTGAATGGTAAGCTTCTATATTAATATTTATGTGTAGGATATTGTCCGAAAAAGTCTACATTAGTTTGGCACGAGGGAGTCGTCCAAGGCCGTTAGGCCGTGGACGAGCCCGCGTGCCAAACTAATGAAGACTTATGAGGAAGATATCTAACTTAAAACTAAGTCACTTGTAACTGTTGGAGGTCGCTCCCCTCTGCCATATTTATGTTAACTAAGTGTCAAAAACTTCAAATTAATTTTAAAAAACCCTTCTTATTTTGCTTTCATGTAAAATTTTAATGTGTTTATTTCATCTTATAGATGTATTTACCACAAAACATTGGCAACCCATAAATGAACTATTGGAGTTTGGACAATAGTTGAAAACTATTGGAGGGTATCTTCACTTTATTATGTCTATTGGAGACAATTCAGGGGCAAGATTGAACTAATGTTTACACAACTTAGTTTTAGAGGATGGTTCTGTTCGCTGAATAATAACACGGAATGTCTAATAACACTGTACATCTGAGACTTCTCTCAAATGAATGGAAACCTCGTATGTGCCAGTAGCAATCGTTCTCTGCACCGAATAACATCATTGTACCAACAGGACATAGTATTTATATCACTTAATGGTAACTTTGTATGATGAGGTGTGACAGAGGTTTCTTCACTGACAAGTAAATTTGTATGTCAAGGTATGGCCGATGGATTTCATCACTGACCAATGGTGTGATAGAGGGATATCATCACTGACTAGTAAAACTGTATGACAAGATGTGACAGAGGGTTATCATCACTGACTAGTAAAACTGTATGACAAGATGTGACAGAGAGTTATCATCACTGACTAGTAAACTGTATGACAAGATGTGACAGAGGGTTATCATCACTGACTAGTAAAACTGTGTGACAAGATGTGACAGAGGGTTATCATCACTGAGTCGTAAAACTGTATGACAAGATGTGACAGAGGGTTATCATCACTAACTAATAAAACTGTATGACAAGATGTGACAGAGGGTTATCATCACTGGCTAATAAAACTGTATGACAAGATGGGACAGAGGGTTATCATCACTGAGTCGTAAAACTGTATGACAAGATGGGACAGAGGGTTATCATCACTGAGTCGTAAAACTGTATGACAAGATGGGACAGAGGGTTATCATCACTGAATAGTGGTGTTATCATCACTGATTGTATCTGCAGGTGTGTCAAAGAGTTCTATCAACTAACTTTTACGTGTTGGTGGCTCGTCAAGACGGGCTAGTCTTAGACAAAGAGGGACAGTTGATGCTGTCCTACACTGGTACCGACCCTACAGACAAGTTTACTCGGTGAGTTTAGCGTCCTCTTTGCATGAAAGGATACTAGTAACTCGATTAAAAGTGTTTACTTTGTTTAGTTTTTACAAATGTACCTTAATCACCTATACTCTTTAGTGTGATTCAACAAATTATCTGTGCTTAGACTTCGAATGTTGAAGGTTCCTTTACGGAAAGGTAAACGTTCGTCCCTACGTGAATAAAGAAAGTATAGCACATGTATTATTGTGATGGCGTCTATATGTAAATGCCGATTGCATGATGAAAATATGTGTCAATTGGTTATTTTAGGCTAATAGTAATATTTCTTATATCTTTTTAGACAAACATACATTTCTCTGATTTGTGACTCGACCATTGATGGGGAATTCACGTTTCAATATGAAAACCCAGTTAGAGAATACGTGAGTTTTTTTTCATTATTTCAAATTTTAAAAATGCTTATGATTATGATCGTTGCTCATTTCAATTGATATCTTTTGAAATATCTGTACACAGAAGTTTATATAATCAACATTTGAAACCTAACATGACTCTTGATAACTTAATACAGTTTAGCTACGCTCACACGTTGGATATATAATAAAATGCTATTCAAATCAACATGTCACGACTTGCTTATCTCAAAGAACTTGTATCTTGGATTCTTTTGCGTAGTAATGCTTATTAAATAAAACTTTAAAAAAGAAATACATCGAAAAATCGTGCCATAGTGCTGTTACTAGAAGTGATCTTGTATATCTTTTATTTGACAGCACTTCACCTTGAAAAGCAAGTATGCGTGTGAGAGACACAAGCCATTGACCGGTTTGCTGACCACCCCCTCCCCGACGCCCGGACCAGCTCCGTCCCCTTCACCCCCCGTAATCTCACTGGCCGCAGTCGTCGTTCTTCTGGTCTGCATTCTGTACGTACACACCACCGGCGAAATGGTCGTGGCATATCTTTGTAACAGAGGTACTCTTTGGTCTTGAAAGGACAACACGATCCTTTTGAGGGGTTCCATGGTATTGATTTATTACAGAAGGCAATTAAGATGGAAGCAAATATAAAAATACGCAATCATTAGAATATTGTATTAAAAAAACCAATATCAATACATATAAACAATATGACAAACGATTACATATTGCATGACTTTCCATAACCAAGTATACAATTGATAAATATATTATGTAATAATCAAATTCCCATTACAGCGTTACAATATTACTAATAAATATGGCATAAGCACATACATTTGCACATGACAATCAATTCTTTAAATATGTGTCATAAGTCCTTCAACAACAATAAACATAACATTGCAGTATCCTCAACTGTATGGTGTATCTTTGTTCCAGTGTATCTCTGTGTATCTTCAACTGCATGTTGTATCTTTGTTCCAGTGTATCTCTGCGTATCTTCAACTGTATGGTGTATCTTTGTTCCAGTGTATCTCCGTGTATCTTCAACTGCATGGTGTATCTTTGTTCCAGTGTATCTCTGTGAATCCTCAACTGTATGGTGTATCTTTGTTCGAGTGTGTCTCTATGTATCCTCAACTGTATGTTGTATCTTTGTTCCAGTGTATTTCTGTGTATCCTCAACTGTATGGTGTATCTTTGTTCCAGCGTATCTCTGTGTATCCTCAACTGCATGGTGTATCTTTGTTCCAGTGTATTTCTGTGTATCCTCAACTGTATGGTGTTCCTGGGCCTTGTGACTAGACGACGAAGCAGAGACAAGAGACAGGTCCATGCACACTACAATCAGGCTTTCGAGAAGAAGCTTCCACTGCCTTAAAGGCGCCCTTTTTTAATCACTCTATGTGCTATACAAGATATAGATAAATAAAAACTGCAACCATGAAAACAATTATTTTTTGTTCAATCATTATTACAGCACATCACGGAAACACTGATTTAAAAATCTTGACTGAATGGTAAGGCATCAAAACCATGAAAGGTGGAGATCATGTCACCAGCGGTGGAGGGTCGCAAAGATCTTGAGAGTTGATATGTCATAATTGCTAGGGACAAATAAATACAAAGCATTCGCAAATATACACATGGAAAATTGTATTGCAACACCTGCTTTTTAAATGCCTGGCGTGACACAAAATATTGACATTCGATTGACAAGGATCCGATGTTTGAAGATATAAAAACCAGCAAAATCTCTGGTAATTACCATATCGATCCTTTTTAAAATATTCAACGACGTGGCCCATTGAAAATGATGGATGTTGACATTTATACACAGACACAAGAGAGAATATAAGTGCATTCTTAATCAGGAAAAATGACTACCACAAAACGTCTCATTTTTACTGAACAAGACGCCGAGCTGCCTATGCGGCCGTCGGTTCCATTCTGTTTTATGAGAAGATTTCTAAATTTAACTGGAAACCTATAATGTGTTCAGGTGGCAAAAATAACATGGCTAGAATTAAAGACAAAGTTGGTGTTGCAATACTTTACTCCAGGTGTATAAAGCCCATTTAAACTTTCCTGCTTTGTCTACACATTGCAGGCTATTGAAAATAGATATATTTTTTATTGGTTTTGGATGTTTACAAAGCATATTTTAGTCTTCAACAAAAACAAATAAAAAAAGGACGACTATTTGCGAGTCCCTCCTGATTAAACCTATACATAGACTTCGTATAAGCTATTTAAAGCACAGGTTTGCCGCTAACTGTTATTGTCACTTGGTGTTTATCTGGATACTGAAACTAAGAGAAGGCAACAATGTAGAGGCTTATCACATGCTCTAGAACTCAGTATACAAATTATCAGCACAATGCGGGTTTGATAAGTACATGTCTCTTCTTTTAAGGATGTCACTAATTTTATATACAAATCATATGTCGACATCCTGATCGCACTTAAAATTTGTATGTAAATTACCATACCACGAAAGCGTTCTTTTGCCCCAATGGTATAACACACTTACGCACAGTATGGCGAGGTGAGGTGAGTTGCTTTCAAGAGTATTTCACTTATATCGCGGCTGTTAGTATTATTGCAGGGAGAAAGCCCGCAACACCATTGTAGCTATGCATTGCAGTGAAACCTGCTACCATCAACTGAACGATTACGATATGCACCATGGCCTATTTGGATTTTGTCGGACAATTACTCGGAGTATGGTAGATTTGGACTGTTTGATAAGTCTGTCACATACTGTATAATTTTGTGTATATAATGTATGGAATGTTTATAATGAATGAAATGTATATATGATCATGTATTTATTCATAAAATACATAATACAAATGAAGATGATATATGTCATATACATCGACGGCACGTTCGTATATGGATATTGTATTCACTCATCAAATAAAAACATCACATATCAGTAACATCAAATGATCAGAATAAAATGAATGAGTCTAAACACCCCTTTTGTCTTATTTTGGAACGTTCCAACGTTATGTAAGCCAATCAACAACTTAAATCACAGTACCGATCCGTCGAACGGATTTTTCTATCCTAAAACTAGAAATTCGACGAATAGGTAAGCGACTAACTGAACCTACCGAACTGCACTGAAATTCAGTGTCGCATTGCACCCAAACCTGACTGCCGGTAGAACAGTATGGGATTAAAAACTGTAACAGTTAGATATCAAGTATGACAAGATTTTGTAATGGTACATCTGAAGACAATGAGTAGAGAAAACACAATATATTTTTCAAATTGTGAAATACGAAGTGACGTATTTCACAAATACGAAGTGACGTATTTCACTGAGTGATATAACGATGCGATACAACACAGTGAAAAACTTTACAATCAAATGAAATCCGTGACGTCAAAAATGACGATAAATAGAACATTTGACATTTCTCTTCGAACACCACGTATTCGCCACTCATGAAAATATGAATTTCTACCTAAGTCGATAAGATATCTACAGCATTCGATAAGAGACGTGTAATATCCTCTCCAATTACTATGCAAGTATCTATTTCATTTTACGCCTTGCTAAGTGTCAAAGACAGCTTCAATTTCTTGATATAGGCCTAAATACTCAAATTTAGGTGAACACACTTTTGAGATGCTGCTGTAAGAAAATAGCGCTGATCTCACTGTCCTGTGTCACGTGATCGACGGTCACCTGTCAGATAATGCCGTGACAGTGATACAGGTACATTTCTATTATCTGTATCTGCCACACTATGAAGCTTGTTACTGTGATCAAGTGGACTGCAGCCTTGCTGGCCCTCAGTGGGCGTGGCTCGTGTGGAGTTAATGTTGGCGATGTTACGAGCTGTCAATACCAGACCCCAACTGGGATAGTCGATCTCTCCCCCCTCGCCAACCAGGGTGGGGAACCCCGGTGAGCCTACATTTAATCTTATGATTGCAGCTTGAATCCTTTTTATCCCTTGGTATGCTAATTGAATAGAGCACATTAGGTACATGATAAGTTATCAATACTGAAGGTGAAGGTGAGAGTTGTTGATGTCCTTATGGTTCGGTTCATAGTGGTCCTTTTCAAATAGGCTCAATCAGAGAGAAAAATATTTGGACGTAATTTGAAAAAAAGTTATTATAGCAGGTCTTATCTAATATGAACCTCTTGGACATTGGTTTGCAAAGGTTCGATTCGAAAGACGAAATAGGTAGTAATAGCTTTGTTGCTGGACAAATAATTGAAATGCTAGCAAACATTACTTTTCAAACACTTTCATCGAAGAACTCGGTGGGTCGCCGTAATAACCGTTGCCTTTAACAATAAGCGATTTTCCTTCACCACATATACAACCGCAACTGCTAATGTTCCCCCATCTGGAGTGGAGGGTTAATGAGTTAGGATTGTCCCCAGATTCAAAGATGTGGTGGACCCGGGGCGGAACTTCGGCTACTCCTGGAATCCGTGCAGCGTCTTCAACGAGGGTTCCTGTCAGGGTGTCGAGGTGAGAACGTGTATTTTCAGTTTATAGATTATCTCTTGTGTTCATACCAACAAGGTATTATCTGTGATTCTTAAATACGTTCTGGAAAGACGCAATTTCAGAATCGTTGTAAGCATAGGCTATCAATCTCGAACCCTTTAGGACGTCGACCATATTGGGGTTTAAATCTTTCATTTTACATTTATTTCTTAACTAGGCTATAAACGTGTCGAATATATATGATCCACCTGATGAAGGGGCAAGAAGTAGCCCAGAAACGTTGTGAAAAACAAAAAATAAAGAAGTTGTCATCCATAACATTGTCTGTATCACTACACCAACTTCTAAATGCCTTTGAAGAAATTCGTGTCGCATATAAACCAAAAGCGGACAGTGTTGGCGATTGAATTATATCTACACTATACAGTTGTTATAATTGATTCATGGTGACTGAATAATGAAATCTGCCTCTGTGTCAGCAAGCGCGCCTCCTACGCATAATTGTTTTCAGTCGCTGAAATTGGCATTAAGTGTGTGATACAATTTTCACCGCCAGGGGAAAAAGAACCTCGGAAAGTCCCCGAAATAAAGGGTGAGCGTACGTGGATAAGACTTGGGCCACCTTGTAGAGAGGAATACTCACCTTGCTCTGAATGTCGTAAATGCTCCATTGACGTGGACAGCATTTTTTCATATTCGATTAAGAATGTCATAATCCCAAAAATTAAAAGATAACTGTTTTTCTTGATTGGGCAGGTATGCCAGGTGATGATGGATGACCCTAGCACGTCCTTCACACTCGGCACCCCCGGGGAGGGCGGCTTCCTGCAGCAGGGGGACACCCTCTTTTACCACTACGTCGATAACTCCGTCCCGGACAAAGTCAGGTGGGTACTTTCTTTATGTATTACTGTATGTCAATCTAAGAACATTAAACTCAACTTAACGGGACTTTTCTTGTATTGACATTTCGGTGCAAAGATTCCTAATGTGCATAGTGTTTTGCACATTTATCTAAAAAATTAATATGATTAAAATAAAATATTTTAAGACGAAAAATCTTACAAAATATTACCTTAAGCTAGTCTTAAATGATAAATTTGCTAAAAACTTGGATCTTTTTTTGCAAATTGATGAAAAAACAATATCCACATATTCTGTTTATTCGTATCAAAACTCTAATTCAAGGGATTCTTTTACTAGGGAAACCTATATAGAACTTGCATGTGATATGAACGTCGAAGGAAAACTGGAATTTCAGGAAGAAGATCCGGCTTTAAATTACGTGAGTACTTATCTGACTCGATATTGATATTAATGGAGAAAATAGATTCCGTAGCTAAGCCTGCAAAAATAAAACTGCGAGGATTGCTTCTGAACAGCTAATGCCAAACAAGATTTTTATCAAAAGAATAATTCAAAATTGACTTAATCCCACGATATGAATAAATATCGAAATAAATGCATTATGTTTATTTTTTGTATGATAATAATATGAACTTTGACCAAAACAAAAGATTTTTTTTTCAACGGGCAAGAACAAGTTATTCATGCTTTAAAGGAACTTTGTACATCGTATTTGTAAAGCAATATGTTCATTTGCTATTCAGATATGTCCGAAAGAATTTGTCATTATTCAACGTAATGTTTTTAATTCACAAATTCTCTCAATACATACAGAATCTCTCGTTCCCTACATTTCAAACCTAAAATTTCCAAAAGGAGGATGCACATCCGAATCCACTTAAATAACCTGAAATTGCAGCGACTGAAGCTGACGAGTCAATACGCCTGTCCAAGGGTGCAGACCACGCCCCCTCCACCAGCGCCGACTCAGACCCCGACCAAAACACCCGCCCCGCCCACTCCACCTAGGCCGTGGTTCTTCAGTCTGAAGATGGTCATATATCTCCTGGCAGCTGTTCTGTAAGTACAAGTCGAAGAGTTTTTTTGGGGAAAAGTAAAAAAAGTATTTGTATTTGGCAAACCATGCAATCAAGGAATCATTATCCTAGAAAATCCATTCATAAACAAAGCATTAAGCTAGAAACATTACTTTTTGACACCAGTGAAAGTCATTTAAGACATTTAAAACAATGCCGAATCTCCAACTTGGTACCTAATGGCAGAGGTAGAAATCCTACCCTAACCTCTGTTTTTACACGAGAACTTCACGGGTTTCCGACAGATTCCCCTTAATTTACAACACAAACTGTTAGTAAAATTTCATCCGTTGAAAACACTTTTCACATTGAAATTTTTCTTGTTGTCGCCAAGGCATATGCTATAATTCACATTAATGATGACGTGAAGGTGTTCAGTGAAGAAGACCCAACTCTTCGACGTTTGTCTCTTTGTTCCAATGTATCTCTATGTATCCTCAGTATAACGGCGTTTGTATCTTTGTTCTAGTGTATCTTTATGCATCCTAAACTGTACGGCGTTTGTATCTTTGTTCCAATGTACCTTTATGTATCCTAAAACAACGACGTTTGTACGTTTGTTCCAGTTTATCTTAATGTATCCTAAACTGTACGACGTCTGTATCCTTGTTCCAGTGTATCTTTATGTATCCTCAACTGTATGGTGTTTCTGGGCCTGGTGACAAGACGACGAAGGACAGAGGACAAGAGGTCACATGGTCACACAAACCACGCCTTCGAAAAGAAACCTCTTCCGCCCTAGCCGACTTATTCAGAACGTTAATAAATTTGCGTCTACTAAATTTTCATTCAGTTTCATTTGTTCTTTTTATGATAATACATTTTCCGCTTATTTGATTTACCCGAAAAAACGTAAATGTTTTTAACTTGCAACTGATACAAGAGTGTTCTGGTTTGTGCAAACATTGAAAATTTACATACTAAACTGTAGTAAAATAGACAAAATATAAAAAGACACGTGTGCTTTTGAACGTCCAAATACAATATTGCCATTAATGGTTGTACCCCCTTAACTAATTCGCGAAATGAAAATGACAAACTTCCATCTGCCGGTAAAATATTTCGAAAACAGAATAAACAGGGATATGGCATATTGTTTTTAAAAGGTAGAAGCCTGTCTGATTGCATAATTCTAAACTTGTTATACACGACATTTACACGTGTATCAACGAATAGGGTACATATAAAAGTTCTCTATTGAATTAACATTCTACCTATTTCTTACAAAATATAACACATTGCTGTTAAGTCAAAATAGATAGACACCTCGTCACTAAAATTTGAATATCCCAAGGAAATGTGTTTATTAATCCGAATTTTTGAAGTTTTTCTTATCTTAGATTTTGGGATGGTCCTCTCTTTTTTAGATTGTTGACAGCAGATAAGAAATGATAAACAAATTTTAAAACCATTATTTTATTTGTTGACAATTTAAATAGCTCTCTTCAGGTTCTTTACGTTTTTTTGTTTTTCGATTAAACATTCTAAGGCCTTATTTGCATAATCTCTAAGAGCATTTCATATTTCTGTTGTTTGATTTTAAAAAGAAAATTAGGGCAGCCCTTATCATATATATTTTGCTTCTGTATAACCCTCTTTAGAAATAATGTTCGAGATAAGAAGTGATGTTTGGAATATATATTAAAACAAAGTGTTGCCTGCGTTGCAGTTAAATAAAAATAAACCCCGAAAAGCTAGGTCTAACATTTACGACAGGACTTAAATCATACATAACACATGTCTGTTAACATCAACGAAGGTCATGTTGTTCCCATTATTGGCAATTACATTACATGGTCCTATGGTACGATAAAGATGATCCAAAGCATGCTCGATCGGATTCATAACCAGGCTATAAGGTTTTAAGATCCTTCTGTGGTATGCTATTCGTAAGAACTTGCATATTCCCGTAGTGTAGTACATAAGCCAAACCATAATCATACCGAGAAATGGGTGTTTCTGTGCACTATATTGTTGAAATGGTCTTCCAAAACAAGTTTCGTTTTACAATTGTTTTACTATACCATCGCTCAACCTACATGCAATGGTTCAGTGGCGTTTTGGCAAGTTGGATGCATGTAGTAATATATAGAAGAAACTCTAGATGACCATTCTAAGAAAGTTACGTTATTTACTTTATATTTTATATTTCATGGTTCATTTCTCGTTAGGTATTCCATAAAACTCTGAAACCATGAAAGGCCTTTAGGGGGAATTCTTCGAAGAGATCTCCAGCAGACACTGGAGACATTTTTATTGGGTATTGCTCCTACAAACCTCTACATTTGGATTTTTCTTGGAACGATCAACCGTGTAAGCATGCAAAAATGATGGATTTTTTAGGGTCTTGTCATAGGCCAGCTGAAACAGACTGTCATTTTGTATTTAAGTTAACTTGTGAAAGAGATGTGACAATAGAAACTTTAACAAAAAGTATTTCTGATCCTAGATTTGGATGGTTATAAGTCAATAAATGTGAATTTTAGACAATCATGGCAAAAAGTGAATTCTTTCAGGGTCAATGAAGACATTGTCTAGCTTGCAGGCTGCTTACCCCTTTCTTTTCCGTTTAAACAATAATTGTTAAATGGTGACAGGATAGAAAATGAAAGTATCAGAAAAAACATTCCCTATGGTGAATATCATGTTGCCATGAATACGATTGAGTATAATCAATCTGAAACTTACGCAATCCTGGCAAAGCGTTTTTTTAACCATCCTTTTTCCTTTATGTATGAGCAAATAGAAAATCGGTTTCACGTCTCCGATAATATCAATATGTAATTAAAATCAATGTTGGCGCTGCACGTTCGTTGCAGGCTTACCCTATCAATACATGGACAGACAAATTCAAACATGGAATTATTTAAGTCTTACCTTGTTTCTTTTAACATGGAACTTGTAAATGCTATTCAATAGACTTCAGATCGTACGTTAAATTGTTTTTCTTGATGAATACTTGTCAAGTATAATATTTAATAAAGTGTTAATCTATGTATACCTCTACAAATAAGTACTTAGGGAATTGTTTATGTTCTGAACTCACCAAAAACAGAAATACTCAAAACGCTCGATACATTATAGTTACATCTATAGGAGTGTCAGGATCATCACTCTCAAACAGAGACACCAGTACAGCCAACATGCCAACGTATATATGTGTGTGCTGTACTGTAATCCCTAAACAACCCAGATAAATGTAAGGTAACAAAGTACCAAATTTTTAAATTACTCAGATGTCTTTTCAGGAATATGTGCGCATCGTAAGAATGAAGGAACTCAAGTTTTCCTGTAACAAATGGAATGAGACCTAATGCTGAGATTTAAAAGATGTCATACAATAGAATAGAATAATATGTAACATACACTACTATATCACTCGCAAAAGAGTACAGGGGTCATATATATAAACAATCCTAGAATTCTTAAGAAACGGTATGGGAATCCCAACATTTGCCATGGTTACAGCGCTGAGACCAAACACCCATGCTTATCAAATTCTTATCAAGAGTAACCCTTAACTAAATATATATATTTTAGGTATTCTAAGAACAAGACTAAGGAATTCTTGGAATCCTTATAAATACGACATGCTTGAAGATGTAGGCAAATAGGCATAAAATCAACAACAGACAACTGAATCAAAAGATTAGATTTAAACAAGAAATAACTTGTTATATGAAAAAATAGGAAAGAAATTCTCTTTCAGTTCCCTGTATTGAGAGGGTATCGCCAATGTGACACCATCGAGCACTGGCACGGCGTTCCATAGTGTCACTGATCGTTTTGATTATCTGGGACGCAATCAACTGAAACCTTACTTTCGAAATTGATTTTGACTTCGTTGCGAAGGCCGACATGTGCATCTGTGAATGACAAATTTAATTAAAGGAACTGTATAAGTGGGAGTAGATATGGTACATGCATTTGTTGAGAAGCGTGACCCTGGTGGACTGTCACATAATATGGTGCCCAGTCTCACGCGCCATGCTCGTGTCTACCAAGCTCCCGTCGACTACAAAACTTTCTATTTCTTTCTGAAGTCCTAGTACCGTAATTAAAAGCGTATTGTTTGCTACTCTCACACAAATACAACATTTCTTCTGCAAATGTAAGGCTTTCAATTGGGAAATGATAATTTGTTTGTAACATAACCTGTTCAACACATTAAGGAACTCTCAGTCAATTGATTTCATTTGAAATTGAACGAGTAGAGATTTTTCGTGTTATAACTTTTGTTCAGAATTTGCATAAAGAATTAAGATGACTAGACAAACCTGCGTTGTAGAAAATACGTATCTGTGATCTAACTGTGTTGTGAACATTTTCAATCAATTTGGCTGAACCATAAGGCATGTGTATAATACGTAAGGTCATTTTAAGTAATGTGAACAAGAAAGGATCGTAAATTACGTATCTTGGTCATCTCGTATGGTCATGTGCATGTTCAGAAGAATGTGGGGTTGTGTAAAATACGTATCTTGACGACCCAAATTGCAAAACAAATACGGTGGCGTAAAATACTTTCCTATGGTTTTCTTATTTTGTAAAACACGTGTTTTAACTGGGAACGTATCTGCAAAGAGGAAAGTGTATTTGTGTAGAACACTTAACTTTATGATTCATATAGGTCATTTAACTTACAAACAAAAACGTTCTTTGGTGGATAAAATTGGCCATGTGCAAGTTCAGAAGATCCTTTTGTTGTATAGAATACAATATACCGAAAATTACTTTATCTTTTTCTAGGATAGGTATCTTTATGATTTAAATTGCATAGTCGTAGGAATTGATAATAAATTTGACAATATCAAGGATAGTCGTAGGAATTGATAATGAATTTGACAAAATCAAAAAAGACCCTTGACTTTGTGTTTTATAAGTGTACGTACACGTGAAGACTGCATGTGTGAAGCATGTGAACATGTGAAAGCACTGGTTCATGTGTAGAGAAAACTGTCTGATTGCCGAGTTCTTTACAGAGAGTCTGACTCAAGCTGCCAGTGAAGCCCTTCAAACAGCGCCCTTCCTCTAATCAAATTTGATTGGATAGATTTCAGAAACTAACGCCTTGAAATCATAAAAGTTAAGGTAATGGAGAATATTAAATCAAATTTTCTCGATTCGATCAGTAGTTGGAGCTGAGCAGAGTAAATTACATTTAGCACGTTAGCTGTATAAACGCAATTGACAGAGGTATGGACAGTTACTTGTGTGCCCGTACCCTGGAGTTGGGGGAAGAAGACAGCGCGTGCTGGTCTGATCGGCGCTACCCACACCTCCACCTGCCCGCTCCCCCCGGGTCCATGGCCGACCTGGGGCCGCTACGCCCGTCACCCGGCGGAGCCTACCCCGTCACCGGCCTACTCGCGCCACCCTCCGGTCTCCACCCGGCCTCAACTCCAGCCATTAGAAGCTCGAGCGACCACTTTGCCCACCCAGACACCTCCTTTGACGACAGATACGCCGGTGAGTCTAGTCCGCAGGATGTTACTCCCCTAATTTTTAGAGGTTTTTTCACAATCTTTATTGGCAAATATAATATTTTATGTAAAATGATATTTTAAATGTTCGTACAGAAGTTGCGCTTTTGAGAAAATAAGTTCATTGTCAAGGTTTCAAGTGACCTCAGTGGCTTCTCCTTCCGCTCGAATATGTTGCATGTTATTCCAGAAAATACTTGAGTTAAACATGATTTTCTTCAAATGTTATGAATATATCTAAAGATAATTTCATGAAGAAAAATTTCAACTTACGACACTATATCACTACATTCGCCACACGGATGTAAGAAAAAATATACATAAATTATTCAAACATTCGTTATATTTGAAATGTGTCAACCCTTAACGATTTTATTTTATCATATTATTATTATCTTAAATTAGTTTTTAATAACTCAAAGTTAAACTGATTTATTCAATGTATTGTCAGTAGTAGTGTTCTATCAATAAGTTCAGTATTGCGAACAGATTTGACAATTCAATCATACAATGGAAACTATTCATAAAGATAAATCGTTTTTATTCGTGTGTGTATGATACAATTAAGAAAAAAATGAATCCCAAAATTCAATGACATGTAGCAGCCTTTCAAGAAACCATGGTAACCGAACTATTCATAAATGAACACGCATCAGGTTAAGTTAATATGTTTATATTTTAAAGATTATGAGTGGGATCATGTTTGTGGATAAAAAGATTTTATTCATAAAATGTGCAACTCTAATATCATTAAAATGCAAGGTAAACGTTTTCGCCGCCGATTGAATTGCTAATGATCAAGATTTCGTTTACAAACAGTTCTATATCGTTTAAAATATTCGTTATACCAACTGGACAATATCTTATGCGTTTCAACCATTCACGCTCAAATGAAACTGTGTTCTTAGATTTACAAATTTACAAAAGATAAAAAAAAATTGGAACAAAACCCAAAGTATTCATTTTAAAACAGAATGTATTTTTTATTAAAATAATTTTAATTATATTTTGAGAAGAAACTTAGCATATTTTTTTTTATTAATTCATAATTTCTAAAGTAGAAAATTTCAAAGGATAACTGAAATTGATAAAGGTTGATGAGTTATCATGATGTGTGTATGATCTGAATACAAACTGTATTTCTTAATTTTGTATTAACCTGATTTAGATGAAAAACTACATACAGTATATATCTACCCTGTTTATAGTTTGTTGAATGTAAAGAAGGGAGGATATAAATAAATGACAATAATTTGTTTAGCGAAAATCACGCATGGCCGGAGTCGTAATAATAAGTCCCGTTACATGATAACACGTTAAATGACTTATTAGAAATGTAAACATAAACTATTTGATGCTTGTCATTTACAAGTTTGAGACATTATATTTTGATGATCTGCGCTGTTTAAGAATTCGTAAAGTCACTAAACTGAACCGATAAGCATTAAAATGAATGTTTCCACGAACAGTTTCTTCTTCTTGGATAAAATTATATTATCTACGACACTTGACTGGAACATTGAAAGACCATGTAAATTATGTCATTCCCCTGCAGTTGGTGATGAGTGCCATTATTTGCTAAAGTGTACAGCCCTGAACTATAATCGCTGTATTCTTATTGATAACTTCTATTTTACATTGCCGAACCTATTTAACTTTAAAAGGCTACTTACTAATAATAACACAAAGGTGCTGTAAAAGCTTGCTAAATTTATCAACATTATTTTTAAGAATTGTTAGATTTTTTAGTATGAATGATGATTAATTGTATCGGTAGAAATACAAACACATGCTCTATTAATATACAATGCAAATTCTACAAGTTGTACATATTGTATGAAATGTTTTGAAATGTGTATATGATTATATCTTGGAACAGATATATTTATGTCTATAGCTTTTGTTTATATCATTGTGTCAGTGTGAAACTTTGTATGTCTCTGCTGTCTTGATTAATTTGTATTTAAAATTTGTATCACCGTTGGTGGCGATTTGAGCTCAATAAACGAATCCGAATCCGAACAACATTCTTGAATCCAAAGTAGAGCAAGAGGTAGTAGATTCAGAAAAGACCTCACAATGCTGTAGAGAATAGTCATCTAATCTAATACTTTACAGTCAACCGAAGCAGTTTTGACACCTCATTGAAATGTATTGGGGAAATTAATTTTTGTTATTTTGCTTTGTAAATTTGCAACGTCCTTAAACAGTTGCAATATTTTATCTCTGATCCTCATTTAAAGTTCTAGTTACAAAATGTTTCATAATATTGTCGTACGGGTTATTTTATTCAAAAGATGAAAAAATATTTGAATTTGGGAACGTTATTCCTTCTGTCGAGTTTGGCTATTTCAAGTATGGTTAAATGAACCACAGACCCAATGCTGCTTTGAGTAATGAAAATTGTCCGTACTACACTGTAACAGTTGTTGATGCAACGACAACGAATAAGGAAAATGTATACTTAATGATTTTAGATTTTGTTTCAAGAGTTTAATTTTCTACAAAGAAGAATATAGAATATATCTTCATTCAAAATGTCTTCTCGCCGCTAATGGCTAAAATATGGCCCAAGCGGCGTTAAACAATTATTCACTCACTCACTCAAAATGTCTTGCTACTTCAACTAGTGAAAACAGTCTTTACGATGACATGTCGGTGCAACGACGAAAATTACCGAAATTGTATACTGAATAAAATTATATGTTATTGTCAAGAGGTAAATAAAATATATTGAATATATCTTTATCAATGATAATAAGCTCGTCCATCAACTGATTATAATTTTGAAGTGGATGAGAAAATGCTAAAAATGAGAAAAATGTTCCTGAATATGCATTTTTTATTTACAGTAACCGCTAAAGTTATCATTGTTTCTCTTGGTGTAATCATCAATACTCAAAATATAAACTTTCTATACTCAGGTATCTGACTAAATTGTATCTCAAATAATTATTTTCATTTATTAAAAGTTTGAGCTTTAGTAAAGTACCAATTAGTTCCATAGGAGTCAGTAATGCTCATCGAGAAATGCTCAAAAGTAATCATACTTGTGCTGAAAATCATACACGTTTATGCTCATCTATTTATTATATCGACAATATCAAGGTATCGATATTTGATGGAAAATCAGACATTTTACCGTATTTGGGGCGTGTCAACTACACTAATGGTATACAAAATGCATTCAAGCAGCCAGAATGACACATTTTGGTTTAAAGAGTTTAAAAAGTTATTACATAAGTTACATGATAATTGGTCTTATTATTTCGACTCTATGAATATGAATCATTATTGTAAAATGAAAATTCCTTTGAAAATTTATAATTTCTATTTTTGGCAACATGCTATGATTAATATGTATATCGGGTTACATTTTTGAATCTCATTTAACTAAGAAATTAAGCCAAATAAAATCTCAGGAATATTATTTTTTTAATCATTGTGAAAACAAATAAGAACCATATTTGTTGTTAATTTAATTTTTTTAACTATCTATTCTCGTCTGTGTGTTAAAAGTTATTTTCACTTTCAATGTCACATAAACTAATCATGCTTTATGTTTTAGAAAAACTCTCAATTCCTCAATAGGAGAATTTTGAAATAAAAGTATAAATATATACGGCAACTAAATAAAAATAATAAACAAATCCCAATGAAAAAGTCAGTTTACGATTTTTATTTTCGCAAATGGTCCGTCTCTATTCAAACGATATATAAACAAAACGATACATAATAACGTATAAGACTAAAATGATTATGCTAATTAGATATTGATGACAAATGAGATTCTCTACTTAACTTATATATTTATCTAATTATATTAAACATTAATTAAAACCATAATGAATAGTTTAACCATATATTTCATTTATGAAATTTTTTGGCTATTTACTTTCATAGGAGCAGATTAATTTTGTTAGCTTTCATTTCTTGTAATCGCTCTTCAGGTTAAAATAAGTAATTTAAGTTTAACCATTATGAACATTTCCCAATTATAATTTTTCAGTGCATCCTCTGGTATAGCATAGCATCGCTGTCAAAGATTTATTTTAGATTAAATTTATTCATAGTATTAAGATAGTAAATATTGAAGTAATTGAATTGAGTCTTTGGAAATATCTTGAAAAACAGTATAATTTGTTTTTCTTTTTGAAATAAAATTCCTAGCGTACGGAATGTAGACAATATTTTTGACAATAAATTTCATAGTTTTGTTAAATTTTACCCATTGCAGCCCATTAGATTAAACGAAACTAGAGCGCAGGTGCCATTAAAGTCTTGAAGAGTATGAAAGCCTTAGTAAAAATAATTCTTTATACCTGATATCATTCGAGGATTAGTTTCTTTGAATTTTTGGGGGTTTTTTATGATAAAAGTTAAAGTAAAGTTAAATTTTAAGTGCATTTCCAAGCAATGAAACTTTCACCTCTGTATTTCATTCAGAATTGATAAATGTAGTAAAATTTGACTCATTGACGCCCCAGCCGCGCTACTTTGTTAAGTTTTCGACTAAATTCGCGCCTTTATACCATTTAATGTCACTTAACTACACCAATTAGCATTGGATGATAGATTTCAATAAGAGTTGGTACTTAACGATAAAATGACAACACTGATACAGTTTGGATAATACGAACCCAACGACCCACAGATTATCCCTTGGAGACAAATTGAATTCAACATGACATCACGTTCACGTAAAAAATTCTTGTTTGATGTTACGTTTCACGTTTTAATCTATCTATCTATTCTTTGTTAAACTATATTTGCGTTTAAATTGACTTTGGATATTGTTAAAGCATTTGTCTTTGTGTTAAGTATAAACTCTACATCTTGGTGTTCTATCAATACTTTTCATAATGTTAAAGCATTTGCCTTTGTGTTAAGTATAAACTTTACATCTTTGTGTTATATCAATAATTTTCATAATGTTAAAGCATTTGCCTTTGTGTTAAGTATAAACTTTACATCTTGGTGTTATATCAATACTTTTCATAATGTTAAAGCATTTGCCATTGTGTTAAGTATAAACTTTACATCTTTGTGTTATATCGATACTTTTCATAATGCTAAATCATTTCGAATCGAGTGCCAACATGTTTACAGATGCTTTAAATAATATTAAATAACCCTTTTAAGTGTCAATAAGATAAGTAGATAAATTCAACGATGGGAAAGCATTCCCACGGAGTGTCTTGTTGTTAAGTAGATCCTTTCAACGATAGGAAAATATTTCTGTCGGAGTGTCTTGGTGTTAAGTAGCATTTTTTTAATAAATGTTAAAGCATTTCCCATGGAGCATCTTGTAGTATCTTGTATACTTTAAAAAATGTCAAAGCATTTAATTGGGAGGATATTTGTGTTAAGTTGATACTTTTAATAATCTGGGCCTGGTAAGTACCATCAAATAGCATTAGCCTACGACTATGTTAGCACTAAGAGAGCTTCGAAAATCTAGGCCCCGAATTTCTATGTGAATGTCTTGATAATGTGAGATACTTTCAATAATGTTAGAACATTTCTGTTGAAGTGTCTTTATGTTTACAATAGATGATTCCAAACATTTCTATAATTGTGTTTCTCAAAATTGGTTTTAATTAGATTATTTTCAAAATGTTTATGCAATTCTATTGGGATGATTTGATGTTTAGAATATACTTTCAATGATATCACAGCATTTCTATTGAAATGTTTTGATGTTTAGAAAATACTTTCAATGATGTCACAGCATTTCTGTTGGAATGATTTGATGTTTAGAATATACTTTCAATGATGTCACAGCAATTCTATTGAAATGTTTTGATGTTTAGAATAGACTTTCAATAATTTCACAGCAATTCTATTCAAAAGTTTTGATGTTTAGAATATATTTTCAATGGTGTTACAACATTTCTGTTTGAGTGTTTGGTAGATACTACAAAGATTGCATTTTATGGGAGTATTTTGTTGAAAAAATAATTGAACAACTTTTCCAACTAGACCTTTTCATAACATTTTGCTGAAAATGTTTTCCTTTTCTAAGCATAAGTTTATAAGATGTTAACTTGTAAGTTTATAATGTTTATATAATAATCATTTTTGTTCGTATAATTCACTTCAAGTTTAAATGCTATGTTGTCTTCGACGTTCGCAGTATTTATTAAGTTTCATCAGGTAATCGTGAATGTAAAAATTAAATATTTTGTGGAAAATGATCTGCCTTTCATTACTTAACACTGTTTATTTTAGAAGATATTTGGAGTGCGGAGATATGACACTGTGAAAGATTAAGTCTTCACTCTTTACTCTTCCTTTTGCGCTATGTATACATCAATAGTCAAAACATAAATGTCTGTTTTTTGTGTTAGATCGGAAAAATCTACTAAGCATATTAAATCTAAACGTTTGCCGAGGATGGAGTTTAATCTAGTGTCCGTCATAGTAAACTTCATGATTTCTTAAATTTCTGTCTGTTGGTTAACCAAGTCTGTATAACAAGGAACGTATTCAATATTTTGGCATTCTTCATTGAATGTTGTATTTTTTGGCTAGCGATTGCATTACAGATCCTTAGGACAAGGTTCTTTAATCAGATTACAGAGAAGCCGTACCTCGCTTCGCGTAACTAATGATTACTGTACTGTCGCCTCACCGGGAATAGCGTACAGCGTGAGCCGCGCTTCCAGTCCGTGTCGGACGTGTGGCCGTGGCTGTTGCCGAGCCGGGACCGCCAACGTGGGGCTTCCTGTCGGGGCTTCTCGCCGGCTTACTGACGGGTAATCAACGCTGTGCCAACACCTAGCTGGCTGCGCGCCGATGAAGCCCTTCTCAACTCGACAGATTAATTACAATCACAGACTTATCCCCTTCTTAACGAACCATAACATGTTGTTCAGACGGTTTTCCTGTAATTTGAATACGATTTCGTCGTTTATGTTTTCGCTTAGTGGACTTTGGTTTTACTGTAAAGTTTGTATAAATGACTTAGATAATTCTTCGTAATTCACTTTCTAATTTCACCTGACAGCGCTGTAGGGAGTTTTGAGAAAAAAAGCACTCACATAGGAAGGAAATATGTGCAAAAAACAAAAAGAAAAAAGAAAACGAGAATTTAGATACACATAATGATCAATAATAAAGGATGTATCATCCCACCTGTTAAAGCAGTGACATGAACTCCGAAACGTATATATACATGCTATTATCACATAAAGGAACTAGATACATAATTATTTTAATGAAATATGGGCCTATCGTTTCTGTGACAGCTCATTTGCATCCTGCAACTTGCACACGAAACGTATAATTTGACGTCCACAATATTTCAAGGTGTAAAGTTGACATAAATTGCTCACCCAAAGACTCATGTTTCACGGCGGATTTAAAAAGGCAATGACAGAAAAAAGTTTGGAAAAACGATTCTCGATGAATATTTAGCATTAGAGCATTTAAAGGTCGCACGTGTACCCGGGTCTCACGTGTTAGGGGCGTGTATTCGAATTTGAAATGTCAGTGCCATGTACCTACAATTCACTTGAAGGTTGTGAACCCGAGTCTCAGATGTAAATGACGTGTGTCCGAGTCTCAGATGTAAGTGACGTGTGTCCGAGCTTCAGATGTAAGTGACGTGTACACGAGACTCAGATGTAAGTGACGTGAACATGAGTGTCAGATGTAAGTGACGTGTACATGAGCTTCAGATGTAAGTGACGTGTACATGAGACTCAGATGTAAGTGATGTGTATATGAGACTCAGATGTAAGTGACGTGTACATGAGACTCAGATGTAAGTGACGTGTACATGAGTGTCAGATGTAAGTGACGTGTACATGAGTGTCAGATGTAAGTGACGTGTATTTGAGTGTCAGATGTAAGTGACGTGTATATGAGTGTCAGATGTAAGTGACGTGTATATGAGTGTCAGATGTAAGTGACGTGTACATGAGTGTCAGATGTAAGTGACGTGTACATGAGTGTCAGATGTAAGTGACGTGTATATGAGTGTCAGATATAAGTGACGTGTACATGAGTGTCAGATGTAAGTGACGTGTATATGAGTGTCAGATGTAAGTGACGTGTACATGAGTGTCAGATGTAAGTGATGTTTACATGAGACCAGATGTAAGTGATGTATATCCAAATCTAACATCCATAGAATTAACTGACGTTTACCAAAGTCCAACATGTCCTTGGCGTGTACACGAAACTCACATAAAAGTGCCGTTTCCCCTGCGCACATTTGTAAAATCTACATGTAAAGGTTTATACTTGAGTGTAAGTGACGCGCACACAAGACTCACGTGTCAGTGACGAATAGAAACCCATTTGCTTGTGACATTGATTTAAACATATTAATTCAAGAGAAAGGATTGAGTACAAGTAATCCAACTTAGTGAAACCCTCTCTTATGTACATTGCAGGCATATAATATTGACACGATATATATATATATTTATATACATATATAAATACGTGGAAATATAGACAGATGAGATACATATATACAAAAGTGCAGACAAAGAGAAGAGTAGTTAGAGTAAAATGACACTGAGAAGTACTATCTAATGAGAATTATCTAATTATCAAATCTTTCAGGGAATGATATATATTTATGAACTTCACTAAAATAATTATAAGAAATATCTGTACTGCCATCTTTTAAAAGATCCAAATTTGCCAATAATCTGTTATTGCATATTGCATATTGTACTAAAATTATCAAGTTTGTGACATGTACCTGTTTCTTTACATGCAAGGGGCCTGTACCCAAATCTCATTTGTATGTGATGTGAACCGAGTCGAAGTCAAAATCAAGTTGAAAAAGTGTATCTGCTCCCGTCTTACCCCCTAATTAACAAATGTTACAAGTAAACAAGGTTCACGATTTACAGACATTTCACAAAGGAAATGATAAGTTTAGATATGCAGTTGCCTCTTATGATACCAGTAGGTTTTACAAAGAAATCTTTCGTTTTGGTGATGATGGCACAGTTCTTGCATACTAACAACCTTGATTCTCTTTGTAGGGTATGCTTCACTCGCTGTCTCCAAGGAGGACGCTGAAGACAGAGCGAATGGACTGGATATAATAAATGCAGAATCGAAACTCAGCTTATTTAACGGTCAGTATAATTTATTTAGCGTTTCACTGAAACCAGAATGAATTCAATTATTAACACAAGAAATTAACAAAAGATAAATAATATAATTACAACCTAGATAGTAAATTTTTTAAAGGGGCAGGATCACGTTTTTTTGTGGGATAAATATAGTAATCTCGAGAAAACAAAAATAAATGTTTCAAATGCACGACAAAGGGTTTTGACGAAAGTTTAAAACGAAAGCATCATGAAAGCTATTCAAATCCATTTTCCTACCTAAAATGATCAAAAGGTTTCCACACAAAAATGGCCGCCATTGGTTTTTGCTAAATACTTGATTTTCTCTACGACTACGGATGATCGGGTTAAGTATTGAGATGATAAACACTCTGAACATAAAGCAATTGGCATCAACTCAAAGTTATTGGAGAATATTTGAAGAAACAAATATTTTTTAAACATGGTTGTAATTACATTTACTCTCTTTTGTTGTGTTGATTTTACTGCTGATTATTACCATGTACTTATATTATATGTTCTTTATTATCCCTGCTTGAGAACGTCACAAGAATCTCTATCGAAACGTCGCAAACGATAAATAAAGAAGTTATTATTCATATATTCCTTGTCATAATCAAACATATTTTGCAAATCGAATAGGTACACATCATTCTAACTTCCTGTTAGAACTGTAACTGTATTCATTACATTATTTTTCTCTGAAAAAGTGAATTTTTACAAGATCATGTAAACATGCATGTTCAAAGAGAGAGCGCCGGTGCCGACTAACTGTGATGAGCGTGTACGGCTTCTCACCTGCGGGCTGGCAGGGATTCGGCTTGCTGCTAGTAATTACTCTCACGCGTGCACACCTAACCGACAGAAGCAACCAAAGCATATCTGCTGTGATATAGAAAAAATAGAATAACTTAAGGCGGAAGACCTTCTGCGTGCTAAACTTTGGATAAGCTCTCAGTCCTCGCCAACGAAATTCTCGCCACAACGTTAAAACTCTTGTCATTAGCGTCATCAGGAAAATGTCATTGCGATTTGCCAGATTTAGAATTTCTCAGCAACTAATACACTCAATGGCACACATTTCGACCCTATTTGCCACAGTTGGAACCCAAATTTGACCCCTAACTGGTTTGAATGTTATCATCACCGTATCTTGTTGAGGCTATATCATGAAATGACCTTTACCTTTCTTTTGTTCATGAGTTTAAATCATTCTTTAAACGTGGAAATCTCTATATACTGGGGAAGCTCCTAAATGGATTCTTAACAACAGTTTTTCAGTTTAACAGACAAACACTATTAGGGGCATAAGAAACGATACCTACAAAATCGGAAAATGTTTTATCCAAGATAATAGTAATATCCCGCAAACTAACGACATGCTTTAGTTTTGATACATTATGTGTTAGAATTTTGGAAAAAAAAACACACCCTTAAAAGTCCAATAGGGGACATTTAAAATTAATTAATTAAAAATCATTTATCACTGTTTTTCTTTCATGCTAAACACTTTCTCCAAAACTATTTCGAAACAACCTTTGCGCGTTTAAACATCATAAAACCTATCATACCAAGACGATCGAAGTTTTGATACTTCTTTATAAACATATGCTCATCAAAGCATGCAAAATCGGTTTTGTCCAGCAGCAATTTTTAGTTACTGTATGTGTGGAAAAATTCAATCAACAAGCTCTTCTTATGACCAAAGCATTATTTCATTAGGACTTAACTATTTCGAAAAAATGAGAGAACTATTTCAAATGCAGAAAAAAATTATTTATGGACATAACACCTACAGGATTACACAAAACCTTTTATAGGAGATATTTTTTTCTAATCTAGTTATAACGGTAATTTTTTTAATCAAGATAAAATGTCATCTTAATAAACATAAATTTCTGCAATACGATAAGTGTAATGGTTGTGTCCGTCTAGATTACGTAGTGTGACTGATGTTTGACACAACACGTATGTTCATTTTCTTCGTCTGTCTGGAAAACGAAGTGAGACTTATGTAAGACGCAAACTGTATTTGAATGGCGACTTGCGTGACTGACTTTGCTTCGTCTGTCTACAGGCGGGGCGGGACGGAGGAAGCAGAGACGGTACAGGACGACCTTCACGAGCTACCAGCTGGAGGAGCTGGAGAAAGCCTTCCAGCGGACTCACTACCCGGATGTCTTCTTCAGGGAGGAGCTGGCACTCAAGATAGACCTCACTGAGGCCAGAGTTCAGGTCGGTGTCAATTATGTATGGCGTCGTGTTTCACATGTAACCTTTATATACTTGCGGTCACAAAATTTGAAATGGTACAATTCTATCACCCAATGGAGTCGTAGGGGAGGAGTGTCCCATTGTTGCTTGACTCTGATCAAAGGGAATTTGTACTGTCTTAGATATTGCGATCCCGAATTGATTCGTCCAATCACTAGTATCTGGACGGTTTTTATTCTGATTGCGCAAATATTTTGTAGTGTTCCATTACTGATGACGAAGAGTTATATCACACCATTGCAAAAAGTCACTGCACTTGAACAAATCATATAATGATGCTTCTCCGACCCTCAATGTACTGCTTCTTTTCTAAGTTAATGCTCTTAAATAGGAAAGACTTATCTGGCCCAAGTGTATAATTTCTAAAAACATGAGTATAAGGTGAGTGAGTGAGTTATTGTTTAACGCCGCTTGGGCAATATTTCAGCCATTAGCGGCGAAGAGTATAAGGTAACAGGGTCAAAATGCAAGGAAAGATAATAGGGAAAATTAGTTCAAATAGCTGTAATACGTTCGGCATAGGACGACACTATTAGTTATTATAGATGGAATAACAAGTTTTAATAGAAAGTTTCCTAAAAGTGGAGCTTGGCTATATTGTGACTGTTGCTGACTGAGGATGTTTGTGTTTTGGGTACAACTTGCTGCTGCTCCTAGGTGTGGTTCCAGAACAGACGAGCTAAATGGCGCAAGCAGCAGAAGCAAGGGAAGGACAGCGATTCTTCGCAAGGTGCGTGTTGGGTCTCTCAGGATACCTGTATACTTCACAGCCACTTGGCAACTCATGGGATAGAGTGTTTAACTCCCTAGACTCTTGTTTCCTGTTTAATTACACCCGCCTTTCAGGGTCGGCTAAGGAACCTTTTTTTCTGTTTTTACATGTATCTCCTATATAAAAACAATACCTAGATTGCTGTAAGTTTACTATTGAAATAGGACTTGAATTTGTAAGAACTAAAAACAATACTTACATTGCTGTAAGTCTACTTTTGAAATAGGACTTGAATCAGCAAAAATACCCAACCTCCAAATCTCTGTAGTCCTTTTTCAATCAACTTTACAAATATGTTTATTAACATTCACGAACCCTTTGCTAATTTGAAGTTGTTTTATCCAATCTGGAAGTCGGGGGATGTTATTTTGGCTTTATTTACAAACACATGAAGTTTTAAAACAAAAAAGAACAATGACGTCATGTAAACCAGTTCTCGGTTACCTAGAGTGCAATTTTGTTTAGTTTTGTAAAATTTAAAGGAATTGAGATACTTTCTATTGCTTCATAAATAGAGGATATTATATGTCTGTTCATGGCATAGTATGTTTACGACACGAGTGGCTAAACATTAATATAACCCGAGCGAAAGCAAGGATTATACTGATATTTAGGTACGAGTCTCGTAAACTTAGTACGTCATAGCCACGCATATAATAACATCCTGTTTAATACCAAAGTCGAGGATATCAGAGAAATTAATCAACATCTTAAAATTGCCGGATTGCTCGCCGTTGGCACATTCGGAACGAAACGTCATGGGCGAACTGTGACGTCAAGGCTATGTAAATGACGTGACGTCTCAATGAAAAAGTTATATTTTGCCCTGGGGCATTATATGAAAAATATGAACCAAAATAATATTGCCCTCGTAAGTATTAAGATTTAATTGTAAATGGTGTTTTTTAAGACTATCAGTTTAACGGAAATACAAAATACAACGCACAGCTTTTGAAAGAACGAGCAAAGCTATATTTCCATACATTTTTCTCTTCCAGCAGTGCTGCTTACCAACTCAAAGATTCACAGATCTCTTCCGTCCAGCGCCGGTCAAAACAGCAGTACCAACAACTGCAGCACCACCAACAACATTCCCCCCATCACTGGTGTCCCGCTCCCCAGCATGTATTTCCATGGCAACCTGAGCGTGGACTGGACGCCTCCCTTCAACACATCAGTTAGTCAAGCCTCACTATCGTCCTTCTTCGCCAACGCCGGGAAGTCTCAGGGGAGGCCACTCCAGTCAGAATGTGAGTTTAAAACTCTTCACTAGTAAAGTACAGTTAAGGCACACCCTTGCCATTCGGAACACCTCGGCCCTCTCCGTTACTCTCCGTTACACTCACAAGTAGTTCTCGTAGTTTCGAATGCATCCTTGCATGTTCAATCAAAGGTACCCCCCTTCGTAAACATCTTTCCATCGCCTCTTTTAAATACCGTTCCTCAATTGTTTGAATCGCAAATGTCAAATTTTTAGACTGGCACCCTTTATCAAAAAGTGTCAACTAAAAGTATCCTTTTAATTGGTAATCGGTTCAGTTCAGTGACAATTTAAGGATATCAAGTCACCTTTCTAATTTCAAAAACGAACAGCGGCGCGCACTAATAAGTCTAAGGCAATTATGGAATTTTATCTAAAGGAAGTTGAAAATGAAACTTGTGATGGTAGCGTTTGAAAGGTTATTTAACTAGTTTTCGAGTGAGTGTGATTTCGGCTTCGCATAAACGTAGCTGTTGTTCGAAATTTTTTGAATACTGATACTTCTCATGAGTTCGGTATTTTCGGATGAATGTGCGAAATCCTTTGAATATGAATATCATCATATTTGGTATTTTGAGTGTAAGAAAGCTAAATGAAATATCATGAAAATCTTCGAGTATCTTAGTAATTCATCGCTCTATGTTGCTGCTATTGCGTCTAGACCATTGGTAGTTCCCCTATTTATGTACAAACTGCACAGCGTTTCACCTATGACATTGCAAAACTCCAGATGTTTTCCCCTTATGAAAATCATTTTGTAACTAAACATACTGAAAATGGTTTGGAAGCCTCATGTCGTGTAATGTTATTTGCAATATGTAATATTTAGCGTAATCTTTATGAACATTGTTAGGTCTCCTGACATCTCCTTTTTTAGTAAATAATATTAATAATAACCGTCGTTAATAAGTATCATTTCTGAATCTATTGTCGATGTGCAGGTCGGGAGTTCACTGGGCAGGACACGCTGAACCACAGCACCACCCAGCCACTGGGGGACGGGATCAAGTACGCAGGGGGTGACACATCGGTCCGCTCCTCCAGCATCCAACAACTCAGGATGAAAGCAAAGGAACACTCGCAGGCTCTCGCTCTCACCCCATAGGCTCACCCAACTTCACCTAGACTCTCGCTTCCAACCAGTAAATCAACAACTACCCTCATTCGCTACATCTAGACTCTTCTCACTATCTGACGCAGTCACGGTTCTCATTCTTAACCCAAAGACTCTCAATCGACTTTTCAGTCAAGTCTCTAGCTCTCTCCACCCTACATAGACTCATCCCTCAACTCATCCCAGGCTCCCTCTCCCAACCCATAAACTTTTTCTTTAAATTACCTTAGGTCTCTTACTCTTTCACCATAGATTCACCCGTCAACTCTTCAAATTCAGTCTGCCTCATCTCAGCTCAACGCATTCCTCACACTTTTCTTAACCCACCATTTTATCAAGTCAACCCAGTCCTCCACAAATTCGGCACTCCCATGCTCCTGATCTCAATCCAATAACTGTATCTTCATCGTAAGTCAATACCTGCTTTCTCTTAAAGCTCATGACTTAATCCAAAGCTCAACTCTTCATATCTACGCCAACCATCTAATCTCTACTCAGCTAAGGCCTTCCCTCACAATCTTTAAATTCATCCCTCAACTTATTTCAACTAAGGCTAGACCCTCTCTATCGACCAATAGAATAACTCTTCCTCTAAACCGAATCATGTCGCTCAAGCGGTAGAACACTTACCAGCCCAGCCCTCTCTCTCATCTAATCCACACGCTCATTAACTCAACCAAAGTCTTTTCTTCTTCCCTAAACTCACCCCTCAACTATCAACTATACTTAACCAGCTTACCAACTTACTCCCTCGATTCATAAGCCCATTCTACACCCGACCCCTCCTTACCTACCAACATTTCACCTCTTACTCAGGCCCTCTCGACCAATAGATTAAATCATCATATTACCTCACCCTAGGCTGTCGCTTTCAATTCAAAGACTTGCCTTTCATCCAAGACTCTTGTTACACTAGCAATCTCATTTCAACCAGTTATATCGTTCTTCTCTGTGATTCTCATCTAAGCACCGCTACATAAGCGGTCATGTGACCTTTAATTTAGCCATTCAGCAACTAGGATAGGAAAATGAGCACTATTTTAAGTGTATAGATTCATCAAGACTGCAAACTTGACTCAGATCAACGTCAATGAGGACTATTAAACAGTTGACTAGATACATAATGTACTAATAAATCTTTCGAGTGGCATTTGCCTAGATGAGCTTGTACTGTTGACGTTGTGAATTGTGACCATGATTACTTTGAACCCTAAGCCTGTATGCTTATTGATCTCGATTATTTCTTTTATGTCGTTTTAGTATCTTTGTAACTTAACTTGAGTACATACCAATAAATTATGCTTTGTCAAATGACCACTGTGTGTTTACATACATGTAGCTGTTTATTAGTTATTAATAGGATATTAAAACTAAGGCTTATACTGTACGATGATAAATTCTGTTTCCGGAAGTGGACATACGCGTCAATTTATTTTGTCACAGGATGCTTAAAACTTCTTAATGCCATGTGTCTGTCAATGAATCAACCTTCAGTGAAGGCCATGTCGGGCTTCATACAACTTATGTCCAACTATCCTTACCTCAAAAAATTATTTGAAATGGATAAAACGAAATTGCGAAATATATAAGAACATGGTAATGTATCTAGGAAATTTCAATACTTTGAATAAGAAAACACACGAAGAAATCATCTAACTATCCTTACATCAAAATATGAATAGAGATGAATAAAACGAAATTGCGAAATATGTAAGAACATGTGTATGTATCGAGGAAAATCCAATACTTTACATAAGAAAATACACGAAGACACCATTGCAGTGGATAGATAGACGAAATAGTCCTTGCAGTAGACTGACGAAGAAATCTTCAAAAATCCTGAAGTAGAAATCCTGATAAAAAAAATATCAAAAGATGTAGAAGGAATGACAGTTACATCTGTAAAATAAACCTATTCATCGGCAAAGTTTTAAAACTGTATCTTACTACTTACGATGAGTAAATGTCTCTAGATGACAGTGTCACGTACCCTTCGGGAAATAAAGATATATCCTAAATTGAATATAAACGTAACAACCAATTGCAAGACAGTCATATTTATTCAATAAGAGGACTTCCTAAACAAACGCATTAATTATGACTCGGCTATACGAACCCATTACCTTATCTGGAATAATTAAAAGTTGTTCATAATGGCCTGCATTGAAAATTAGCTTAAGATGTGACACCCTTTTTAACGACTATATATAATTGGGTTGAGCACTGAGATGTTTTATCTTTTGAAGTTAAATTGTTTGCATACACGAAAATTTGAAAAAAATATTTCTTCAAGAAAACGTACTTCAGTGTTTTAGCGCCTTCAAACATTTATACAAATACACTTTAACCTTAGTTTTGTGACGTCAAACCATTTTAATGATGTCTACACAGTTAAAAATAAGGAAATCGCTACGTTATAACATGATTCAAAAGATTGCAATTAATTACATACCGGAAAACTTAGCTTCATGATTTTCAAATCATATTAAGGATCTGAAATTTCCATACAAGCATCAATGAATGATGTCTGGGTGCCTAGCTTAGAAAATATATAAGATTTTAGGACATACAAGGTAACGAATATTTATTCAACAAAGTGTTTATTTGATAAAGTTGTTATACTCATGCTACAATGCTTGTCGTAATCTACAGAACCAATCAGAGCATGACTCCAGGTGTTGTCTCATGGACATCTTGAGGTTGAGGCAAATGAGAGGCTGTCCTGTAACGTAGTCTCTCGCCTGTAGCTTCGTCTCGTAGTCACCCTGAAATGTGAAACCAGGAGTTATCCTTTGAAAGAACACTTGCTATGAATCTAGAAACAAGAAACCTGATGGTGTTATTCTAAGCCAGACACGAGATATTAAAAGTTGTCCTTTAATCCAGACACAAGATGTTTTTCTGCTATAGAAACTGACAAACATGCCAGAAATCAGAAACCAGACGTTGGTATGCTATATAAACTCACAAATATACAAGAAATCAGAAACCAGACGTTGGTATGCCATATAAACTCACATACATGCCAGCAATCAGAAACCAGACGTTGGTATGCTATATAAACTCACAAACATGCCAGAAATCAGAAACCAGACGTTGGTATGCTATATAAACTGACAAACATGCCAGAAATCAGAAACCAGACGTTGGTATGCTATATAAACTCACAAACATGCCAGAAATCAGAAACCAGACGTTGGTATGCTATAGAAACTCACAAACATGCCAAAAGCTTACCAGAAGTTGGTATGCTATATACACTCACAAACATGCCAGAAACCAGAAACCAGAAGTTGGTATGCTATATAAACACACAAAAAACATACCAGAAATCAGAAACCAGAAGTTGGTATGCTATATAAACTCACAATTATGCCAGAAGCATACCAGAAGCTGGTGTGTTTTATAAACTCGGCGACAAACCAGAATCATAACTATTGATCTATTAAATGAACTCACCAAGAAACCAGAAAGCAAGAGTTGTTTTGGATCAAATTTTACTATATACCCGGAAACAAAAATGATCTTTTTATATTAAAAGCAGGTAGATGAGATTATTAACAAATCCAGATTCACTTTGAAACCAGAAGCCAGGGTTTTTCTTTAACTCCATAAAACATTTCCATAAACTAAAAACACTTCACTTCCGGTATCACTACTGACCACGAACCGTATGTGATAATTGGAGATTAAAATATCACCTAGTTGGCCCTATTAGAAATCTTTTTCCCATTGCTAAAGGCGCTAAAGGTCGCTTTTCGGTTCAAATTGACTATTTGGGACACATTAGGATATAGGCACCAACTTTAGCTTTCTATCGATGCAACGAAATACTTATTGTTATTTGCAATTGATCTATAATGAATAATGAAAAAGTTCAGACGGCATGAGTAGGCATAAGGAAATAAAAGATCTATGGTCAGCTGTGCACAAAATGGACAAACAAATAGCTATTGTTAAGGATGACATTGTCATTATCAATGAACCCTGCTGTCAAAATTTCTTCTTGTTATTTAATAAATATATATGTATCTGGGCCTAGGTTTTTGAAGCTCTCTTAGTGCAAATTAAAGATAGTCGTAAGCCAATACTAATGTATGTCACTTACGACTTTCTTAGCACTAAGAGAGCTTCGAAAATCTAGACCCTGAAGGGCAAATAGCACCATATCAATTTTATATTCATTATTGTAAACTATTATTTAGATACAATTATGGTTCTCATTCATCATTTACAAATAAAGGCCCTGTAACATTCCTGTAAGGATGAAGAGTTATAGAGAGTTACCTCAGCAAAGAATGCCAGTATAGAAGGCACTGGTGGTAATCTAAGGACGTAGTTTTCGATGTTGATGGCGTCAACGTCTATGTCACATTGGTTACTGATACCGGCAGATCGGAGCATGTCCTCAATCTGGGAGCCCATGTTTCTCATCACCCCTGCCCAGTTCTCTCGTTGCATCGTCGCCAATAAAGTACAAGTGTCTTCATATTCACTGGAACATGAATAGCAAAGAACTGTTAAAAGTATGGTCTAGATGTCTATAGGCATAATGTCTTTCTAAAACTATTTCTTAGACACCATTCTCTCCCAACAGAGGTAGTTTTGACATAAATTCCTTTACAACCTCTGTCTAAATACGAAGGTTTCTCGGGCTTCCGACAGTTTCCCCTACCGGCACAATATTGTGACTTAAACTACCTGGCAATATTTCAGCCAATGAAAACAACGAATGCATGAATAACATATTTGTTGTCACTTAGGCCTATGCAATGATACAGTCGCAAAATGAGGCATGTGTGTTCTGAAAAGAAAACTCAAAGTGCAAGGGGCATATTCGAATAAAACTTAGCTTTTTGAAAGCTTACGGAAATACCTTTGGCGATTTGAATGATAACTTTTGAAACTGATTGCACAACTGACTTTGATTGCATTTAATCAGCGTTCTACATTTCTTGACCAAGAAACCTTCGTATTAAGACAGAGGTTGTATAGGATTTTATGACGGAGCTACCTCTGTTGGGAGAGAATGCTTAGAGGGATATGTCACCTTTAAATCAGTAACATTTACTTCCCTTTTATTGCGATCCCTTCTTTCCCCGAGAAAACGTGCTGTACTACCTTTGAATTATGGAAACATAAAGAAACATATGGAATGGCGTCTTCGTTGATTGACTCCAACGAATTGTTCATATTTTAGTTTGATTCATGCAGACTATGAGCTTTTTTAAAGGACCCCAAAGTAATAAAATATCTCTCACCATGATCCAATGTTGGCTATGCAAGGAAGGGGGATACTGAACCACCTTAGTTTACGTTTAGGCTGCAGGGTGAGGACCATACGCTGGAGACGGCGCCGAGGAGACATTCTGGCACGGAGGCTGAAGGTGAGTTCACCGGGAACCTGGACAGGCATAGGACTCACATCAATTCGCTCAATCTGGATGGACGGGTCACTTCCTGGAGGTACAGGGCGAAATAAAATGGACGGGGGAGAACAAAAGGTAGACTACCGTAGACTGTGACGATTACGGGGTAGAATAAAGTGAAGTAAGTGGCATTCTAGAAGGTGGCATTTTTAAGGAGGACAAGGATATTTGATAGATACACAAAAAAAAGTTTATGTTACTGGGAGAAGAGTAGGTATACATGATGTGTAAATAGCAGGGTAGAGTGACATCTAGTCTACGGGGTATGAATCAACTCGGAATACGGGGTATGAATCAACTCGGAGTACGGGGTATGAATCAACTCGGAGTACGGGGTAGAGTTTCAGTTACAAGGTGGAGAACAGGGTATTGTACATGTATAGATTTGGCAGCTGTTTTGATTATACAGTTTAGAGTACAAGTTGGTGTACAGTTTGGAGTGTAGGGCAGTGTACAGCATGAATTAGGAGGTAGTGTACAGTTTGGAATACAAGGTAGTGTACAGTTTGGAATACAAGGTAGTGTACAGTTTGGAATACAAGGTAGTGTACAGTTTATGCTAGAAGGTAGAGTACAGTTGTGAGTACAGGGTAGTGTTAAGTTCGGAGTGCATGGTAGTGGAATATACAGTATAGTTTGGAATATATGGTAGTGTGCAGTTTAAAGTAGATGGTACAGTTTCGAGTACAGGGTAGTGTAACGTTTATAGTACAGGAGTGCAGGGTAGTGAACAGTTAATGGAGTATATGGTAGTGTACAGTTTATAATACAAGGTAGATTACAGTTTTGAGTACATGGTTGTGTAAAGTTTATAGTACAGGAGAGAGTACATGGTTGTGTAAAGTTAATAGTACAGGAGAGAGTACATGGTTATGTACAGTTTATAGTACAGGAGAGAGAACCATATTGTGTAAAGTTTATAGTACAGGAGAGGGTACATGGTTGTGTAAAGTTTATTTTACAGGAGAGAGTACATGGTTGTGTAAAGTTTATAGTACAGGAGAGGGTACATGGTTATGTAAAGTTTATAGTACAGGAGAGGGTACATGGTTGTGTAAAGTTTATGTACAGGAGAGAGTACATGGTTGTGTAAAGTTTATAGTACAGGAGAGATTTAATGGTTGTGTAAAGTTTATGTACAGGAGAGAGTACATGGTTGTGTAAAGTTTATAGTACAGGAGAGAGTACATGGTTGTGTAAAGTTTATAGTACAGGAGAGGGTACATGGTTGTGTAAAGTTTATAGTACAGGAGAGGGTACATGGTTGTGTAAAGTTTATAGTACAGGAGAGGGTACATGGTTATGTAAAGTTTATGGTACAGGAGAGAGTACATGGTTGTGTAAAGTTTATAGTACAGGAGAGGGTACATGGTTGTGTAAAGTTTATAGCACAGGAGAGGGTACATGGTTGTGTAAAGTTTATAGTACAGGAGAGGGTACATGGTTGTGTAAAGTTTATAGTAGAGGAAAACATTACATAACAATTTAATCGCGGCAGAAACCAATGAATGCGACCTACTTAGAGTAACAAGTGACCTATCAGCAAAATTCTTGCCACTAGGCGTTATATATATTTATATTATCGAGTAATAGATAGTCATAAGATATTAACGGCGTTCCCGTTTGATAACATTTAATACAAGTAATGATAAGTTGACGGTGTGGTATCTTACAAGCTTTCGTTCTTTTCAAGGTAAACCATTCACTCGTGTGACATCTTCGGTAAACCAAGGCTTCATGTTCCAATACTCTCAACAAATCGTCCCTAGGGCTTTTCATCAACAGAATTATACTCAAATTGCTCGCCCTTTTATTTGAAACTGAAACATGTGGTGTCAACGCTGTATTGTTTAATGATCCTTTCGAGGGCATGCTCAGGAAATTGAATTCCAAATTTGAAAGGAAAACTTCACGAACTAGTGTGAACTAGGAACTGGAGTTACAATCCTATTTTCTCACACAATGACGAAAGCGTCTTGTAGGTCTCTTTTAAGGGACTCGCAGGTCCAATCGACGTAGAAGTTCTATTGGCTTCACAAGTGACGAATTGTCTTAATGAAAATTCCCAGGGGTGATAAAGTGAAGAGTATTTGAATACTCAGCCCCAGATGATTAATTATCTGCTTATCCAAGAAAATTAAGAATAAGGAAAAACGCGTAACATTTAAAATTGGTAAAAGGGTAGTTGATCGAGCTCAATGCCGAGTGTCACCTGGAATACAGGGTAGAATACATGGGACCGTTGCAATAAACTTTACATTAAAGTTAACCTTAATACCATCCTTTGAATTAAGGTTACCTTAATGTTTTGTGCAACGGAGTCCTGAATATAAAGTTTACCGTGTAGTATGCGTGACAGAATACAGAAATGTGCCTGATTGTGCTTTAAAGATTGACTGAAATGACCCATGGTAACTATCGTGATTCAATGCAAGCAAATTTGATAGTGACTTAACTTTGAAATTTCTTAAATCGGCCGATAACCAACTTAAATACGGCTATTTCAAAACAGTAGCTAATTAGAACCAGTGAACAGAAGTGAAAGGGCCCGTGGTCACTGAAATGTGAGTCCTGTCGCGTGACGTGTAAAACTCTAAAACTCCTTATTGAAAAAAGGACAGCAAAGTTCGCTGTCTTAACAACCCTTTAAACATACTAAGAGTCATCAAAACAACTCAAACCTTCGATTAATTGATATTTGATATACCGTGTCTTCATGTCTGAACTGTTCTTATCAAGGGACAATAACCCTGAACAAGAGAGGACATTGTCCCCATCACTGAACTGTTCCTGTGACGGGACAATAACCCTGAACAGGAGAGGACATTGTCCCCATCACTGAACTGTTCCTGTGACGGGACAATAACCCTGAACACGAGAGGACATTGTCCCCATCACTGAACTGTTCCTGTGACGGGACAATAACCCTGAACAGGTGAGGAGGTTGTTAACATGACTGAACTGGGTTTTTTAACAAGACAATAAACACAAACAGAAGAGAACCTTGTCCCCTATGACTGAACTGTTCTTGTAACAGGAAAATAAACCTAAACAGAAGAGGACATTGTTTACATGCCTGAATTGTTCTTGTAACGGGACAATATACCTAAACAGGAGAGGACATCGCTACATGACAAAACTGTTCTTGGACGATAAACCTGACTACATGACTGAAGTGTTCTTGTAATGGATTGATAAACATAAACAGAAGAGGACATTGTCTACACACTGAACTGTTCTTGCCACGGGACAATAAGCTAAACAGAATAGGACATTGTCCCCATGCCTTATCAGTTCAACAAAAGAAGAAGCTGTCTAGATAACTCACCGCAGTCCTCCCATTGCAAGGCTGTGTACTCGGACTGGACATGAGCCAGAAGTATAAGAAGAAGTAGACACGTAAAGAAACGTCTCCATATATGATCCATGTTGAAGCGACTAACTCTGACAGGAGAGAGAGAGAGAGAAAGAGGGAACGAGTGTCGGGATATCTGACTTCTAAGCTGAGGATCCGCATCTGCGCATCACGTGACGTTCAGTGAGTGCGAGTGTGCATCACTGACCATTCAGTGCACTGCGTGTACAGTGGCGAATCCAAACGTTGGGTTGGAAAAAGACGGAATTTAGAGGGGGAAGGGATTCACCACCACTGCCTTCCCCGAACACACACATAAACTTTTGTAAAAAAAAATTCAAGTTGCAAGTGAGTATGGTGAACCACTTAGAAAAATACCCAACTATTAGCTGGATCCGCAATTAGTATGTACACATCATATTGTGTCCTAATATGGTTTACTCGATTTGTTTCAGCTATTGTTTACAGTGTAAACAGTAGGGGTGGTATGTAATGACTATTGGCCAACTCAACACACACTTTTGAAAAACATCCACTGTAAGTAAGCATAGTAAATCGTTTATACATTTCCCTATTTCATATTTCTAGATCCACAATTTGTTTATACAGAAGTTTTATTAACAGGCTACCCTTTAAGGTTACATCATATGTTTTTCAGTGGAAACAGTTTCTTGTAAACAAATGACATCGTTGAGTGAAATTTCGATCCTTTTTAGAGAAAAATAACTTTGAGCATATTTAACACCTCAGTAAAACGTGCTTCGTAAACTTCTTTCAAACGATCCTTACGAACATCGGACAAACTTAAAGAATCGAGTTTCTCGAAGGCTTGACATATGGCAAATGTTATCTTTTGAGCTGCTTGTAATCTAATGTCATACGACAACAGGATGTTAATATGTATACACATCCTTCACGGGTAAACTTTGCCCACAGGTCGCCGATAACAGCGTCAACACCAATTATCGTTATCTAACGACACGTTATGGTCCTTGTGTCAATTAGTGTGGGGTGATAATGACAATTATCTTTTATAGGTGATGACGTGTTGAGATTGACATCTTTCACCACCAGGGCGATAACAGTGCTAATGTACGCTAAATGGAACTGTAATGTTCATGAATAGAGAACAAGTTATATGGATTTACAACTTCTTTATTGCAGGATTGCGACGTTTCGGTGTAGATACTAACACCGTTATCAGTAGATACTGCACCGAAACGTCGCAATCCTGCAATAAAGAAGTTGTAAATCCATATAACTTGTTCTCTATTCATCTAAATGCCTCTCAAAGAAGTCAAATGTAATGTTCATGCTCTCTTTCCAATCATCAAACGAGTTATCTTCAGTGTTTGTTTGCTTAAACACTTTTAAGTTTTGTGAAAAAAAAAAAAATCTTATGGGCTCTTTTGAAAAGATGAAATAGATATACAGCTAATGTGAAAGGTAATGACACGAATATCTAATGTTAAGATTTCTTCATTTCATGTCAATTTTTCTTTTCTTGAATGATTGCAATGATAGGTACTGTAGGTGTCAAATGGCATGTTCTTGAGGACAATGCCTGATCAACTTTTTAGATATTTGAAATATATAACATATATGATGATGAATATTCATTTATATTCACGGCCACATGAACAAAAGTAAACAATCGTGTATACTTTAAGTCAATGGATTTGGACTTTTGAATGAGAACAACGGGCCATGAGACAAATATCTATTGTCGATTTCTGTCAATTTACTGAAGAACAAATCGTCATATGGGTCAATGAATTGATAATGAATTCACTATGATGGTTCTTATAGCGATATAAAGATGACCGCCTGTCCGTTCGCGCCAGAACTCATAACTATCTACCTGTTTCCCGGGCCTCGTTCCGCTTGCGCTAAAATGAGCGCAAGCGGAACGAGGCACGGGAACCAGGTTGAAAATCTATAAGGCCTAGTTGAAACATGGTCTGTGGAACAAGCTAAGAGGTGCATTTTCAGGCTGTCATGTTCTTTCTACATTTATTTGGCCTAGTTCATTGAAATTTGGTATATGCAATAATCGTAGTGTGTAGGTACCTTTCGGGGTTTTCATTTCTTCCTACATTAATATTGGCAATTTTCATGTAAATGCAACTTAAAATTTCCCATCCGATCTAGAACACAACAAATTAAGCCCTAGCTCATTGAAACTTTCTAGATGGAACAACGTCATGTGCAGTGGTCTCTTTATGGGTTTTTGACTTATTCTGAAATTCAATTAATTTTTGGGCCATCTACATTGAAACACAAGTCAAAATACTTTTTCCCAAGGTTGAACCTAAAATCATAACGCTAGGCTAAATGAAACTAAGGATCCCGAAAAGGCATCTTCTGAAGGAAAATGTATTACCTATGATTTGAGAAGGAAAGTTTTCAACGAAGAATAAGAGTTTTTGGCGTAACTATTGTTCAATTTCACACTTTTGCCACTTGGCTTAGTATAAAGCCCACCCCGTCTGCTTGTTTGTCTTACTTTGATTTCCAACGTCCTTTCTACATCTTTATATGTACCATTTATGTGTCATAATCCATCAAGTGCTCGTTTCCTTGGTAACCCCGTTAACTCTTGTTCTTGATTGAGACTTTGAAGGGCATGAACAAGAGATATACATAAGGAACATAAAATAGTGTCCATATCACATAGTTATGATATTTAACTAGTATTGATGTTGTTAGTCTTAGTTGTTGTTTTTCTTTTATTTTTTTTGCAGATTTCGTATTGACATACTAATACTTCGTATTGACAAAACATCATTTACTTCTGAAATTTACAGATATAACATCAATAATAGGAAGTACAGGAAAGCATTGCCAATATTTAGAAGCTGTTACATCCGTCTTGGAATACAATGTATTAGAAAAGGTTTTTGTGACAATTCTGATACTAAATGTTCTTTATGTAATGTAACTGAAGATGAAATGCATATTATATATCATTGTCCAATGTATTAAACTCTTCGTAATGATGTACAGGTATTATTCAGTCACAAGAAAAACATAAAGAGTCTTATGTATTTATGTATTTAATGGAATCTAATGATCATATTTTCCTGATGGGAAAATTCTTATATAACGTGCTTCGTGTACGAGGAGAAATCCTTTAATGCGCATGTTTATAAATTTTCATGTGTTACATCTAATGTATTGTATTATGGGTCAAATGGCCTTGAAACAATAAAAGCATTGAAAACCATTAAATACTCATACTGATACCGTTGTTGTCTTCAAAGAGTACTTGACAATGCACAATTTGTTTGTATGCATTTTTCCTGTTGTATATTCACCATGCCATGTTTCTATGTTTTGTATTCCGGAGCGGTATTGATAGAAGCATTTGCTTGTTTACCAATCCGGTTCCTTCTTTAGGGAAATAAATATGTTTAAAACATAAACATAATGAAAACAAGATTTTCTGGGTAATAACTCCATCATTGTCAAATTAAATTCAAGACGAATTGATTGTGTCGATGCATATCATGTCTAAATGTCCACCCTAACATAGTTCTATCTGTTGGTTTTGTTTTCAAAAGTTATTTCTTAGGTAACAAACTGTCATAAACATTACGTGAAAGGAAATCACAAAATCCGAGAGAGATTTTGAAATTGCAGATAGAATATCAGAAATATTATATGTTTTATGTTTGTCTAATCATTATAATCACTGAAATAGAATAAAAACGTTTTTAGCTTATATAGCTATTTCTTTGAAACAAATTATGTTAATAGTATCGGGATACATTGTCTCTTATAGTGATACATCGATGTCTCATGGACCCTACGCTATGGATATCCTGATATATCGTCTAAATGTATTGTGTATCGATGAACTCGTACCGGGTAGTACACGATGCAAACATCGATAATATCGATGAATCGTTATACCACTAATACAGAAAATAACAAGATTTAACCAACGAGAAGCTCCGCCCTTTATTTTGTCTCGACTTCTCTTGCTAAGGTTTGAGGCCTGAACTCGCGAAAAACAACGAACATTTGAAAAACAAGTCAAATACATTTTATAAAAATGTGTGTACTCATGCAGTCGGACTGTTGTAAAGAATCGCTTTCCCCCTCGTTGCATCAAGTAGAAAGTAAATACAGTTTAAGCGCAACTTACGAAACGAGGTCGCCATGAAGTCAAATTGATCTCGTAAGCTTCAAACGAGCAATGACTCGGATGAAACCTGATCGAACTTGCAACATAATTAAGAAAGCAGTCGCACTCAAGTCCAAATTGACCGTTTAGAATCATTGTAATCACTCGCAATTATGTTGCGAATCATTTTAGATCTGACTGCAGATGAAAAACAAAAAAGCACAATATTACAGCCGGGATTTTACAGGCGCTTCTAGCGGAGCCGATTTTGCATCACAGCGCATCATCGCTTATGGACATGTTCAAAGCTCAAATATTTTGATAGTTCCATTTTGTTGAGTGACGTATATCCTATTCTCAGAATCTACAGCAAGGGCTACTGGATCATCCAAGCCATTTTGTCTTGTCAGTACATCCTTGACAACAGTTCCGGAGTCACCGTCGACTTTCAAAACACGTCCCTCCCGCTTGTCAACCACATACACAAAGCCCTGTGAGTCTATGGCGACCCCTAGTGGTACGACGTTGTCTGCCCCCTCTCCGGACAGTCTCCAGACCACTTCCCCCTCTTGAGTCACGCACACCAGTGCACGCGTCTCCAAGTCGCTCACGACCACTCTGTTGTCTACAGTCAGGCATATGTAGGATATTTCAGAAAACATATCACCGTTTGAAGATGAGTTAGTCAGTTTATTGGTGACCTTTCCTTTCAGGTTTACCTGTTCCAAAAGACTCAAGCGACCTCCAATGATAGATGTCGTGCTAGAAGAAACGAAACCAAAAACCTTCTCGATGGTGGTGTATGTTGCTAGACAGGAGTACCATTTATCGCTTTCTATGGTACTCACTTGTTTCAGGTCAGCAGTGAATACCATAAACTTGTAGCTCATTAGGCTTACAATGACCCGGTCTTCTGTAAACTTAGCAAGAGACTGAGGATAGCCGCTAAATCGATGTGAGAATATTACTGTATTGCCATCGCTCTGCTTAAAAGCTTTCAAGCTTGCATTGTCGTAGTCAAGGACGACAATGGTTGGGGAATCCTTGCCTTTGAGGATGACAATGTTCTTAAGTTGAGGGACGTAGCTGTCCTCTTCCTTTTTTGTTTCTAAACTCCTCTCCACGTGACAAGTCCTGGAGGGCGTGGCCTCTTCGCTGGTAGCAGCAGGACTCTCCTCATGAGTATCAGAAGCTTGTGGAGCAGGGCTAGACGGTGCCAGGTTCGTTCTGTTAACCTCTGCAGCAGGGCTAGACGGTACCAGGTTCGTTCTATTAACCTCTGAAGCAGGGCTAGATGTAGAGTCTGACGTTGCGTCCTGAGATTTCCTTTTCGTTTGTGGAATCCCTTTCCATTCACATGTAACGTTTCCTGGAGGTAGGTCGGATGTGGAGGATATGGACCCAAGATCCATGTTCCTGATCAAGGACTGCGAGTTGTTCAAGTTTGCTCGAAACGAAAACTTCAACGAAGTAGTACTTGATGGCGGATCGGACACAAAACGCATGATCTTTTCTTGTTGCTTTTGGATACGGGGCAGGCATTCCATAGTGGCATATTCGGACCCAGGGGACAGAAGACGATCTATCAAGCCTATCGTGTCTTTCGTGTCCTCCACTAACGTATTATACCGCTTTATGTTCTCCTCGCTCTCCTGCTTCGAGATCTCGTGTTTGGCCGTGAGTTCATCCAGGAGCTTCATCTCCTGCACCTTGAGGACGTCTGTGAGCTGTCTGAAGAAACACCTGACCTCCTGCTCGGTGCTGGCCCGTGTGTCCCTCATAGTCCGCTGGTGCTGACCTTCCTCCTCGACCTTGCCCTCGATAAACTTCACCGCAGGACGCAGCACTTGCAGCATCGTGTTCAGCTGCGTCTTCCGGTCGTTGCTCGGACTTAAAGAACTCGTCACGACCAGCGTGTCTCCGTGGTTCGCTTTACCTGAAAGATATGATACTCATATTGAAACTTTGGGAAAACGTGGTACGTTATCTTTAGCCAACATTATGAATCAATATTTGCTATTGTCAAAATTGGAGCACTTGAATCGTGTTCATCAAATAACCTTTTCTAGACAGCACTATTAAGATTAAGGTAAATAGGCCTGTATCGTGCTTGTCGAATAATAAGGTAAATATATATATATACTATTATGTTTATTGTTGTCACTACAGAGAGAAACTTTGATTGGTGTTTCGGGATCTTTAAGTTCTTTTCTTTTTCGTTAACTTAGCTGATTGAATACTTATGACAAAATCATGATTGAATTGAATTCCATATCTATGGAAACAATAATTGAGATTTGGCAATAAGATTTACTAAGATGTAGCGATCTTTAAATCAATTCTTCTCAAAAATAGATTATTATTCCATATATACAATTCGGGAATATTTCTAGAAAAGTGGCATTATACCAATTTGAATTTCAGAAGCGTTCATGAAATGACATTATAGCCATTATAGCCATTTCGTGTGTCAGATTCCTACCTTTTTCCATCTTATGGAGAGCTTCAAGAATTCCAGCCAGCTTGAAGTCTGTCTTGATGAGCTGCGACCACATGTGTCTGGGCTGGAAGGATGCCTCCAGCACGGTGACATGTCTACAGACGGGACAGGGGATCCCTCTGACGGTGCTCTGGTGGTTTATATGCTGCTGCAGACACTCCTGGCAGAAGGTGTGCAGACACTGCAGTGTCTTGGGCTGGGCGAAGGGCATGTAGCAGATACTGCACGTCAAGTGAGCGTCCTTAAGGTCTTCCGCAGTCGCCATCATCTCAAATCTGTGAGAAAGAGTTTTGATTGATAGATTGACAATCTCATACCATTAAACGACTTAGTTATGCATGTGCATCAGTCTTCTTCAGAGGACGTTGTGGAGAGGAAAGCCCCTGATAGAATAAGTTCGAATCCAGCTAAAGTCAATTTTAAGAACGCTTATTCCTCGGAACACGATCGATTTAAATCAAACTGGCATGTGCGTGCTCCGAAAAAATAACAAAACTAGCTTCAGACCTAATCATACGGAAAACAACACCATAAAAGGTCAGTCAGTCAACGATTATCATAATTCCTCGCTTACTCACTTCCAAACAATAAACAAATCTTGAAATTACTTAAACAACTTTCAAAATCTGTACGCTTCAGTAACTCAGTAAACCACTAACTCATCAATAACATATATATAGTGCTCAGCAATAACACATAAGTAACCAATAAACCAAGTCAATACACAAGCATCTTACCAATACCAAACACACCATAGTTATAACACTCATAGCTTTCCAAAAAGACGCAAAGTTCAGCGAAACACAGCCAATTTTCCAATAACACAATCGCCGCAGTAAACACCATTGCATTTAATAACTCACATGCTTCAGCAATAACACTATCTACTTACAATACTATACACATACTTCAGCATTAACACTATCTACTTACAATACTATACACATACTTCAGCATTAACACTATCTACTTACAATACTACACACATACTTCAGCATTAACACTATCTACTTACAATACTATACACATACTTCAGCATTAACACTATCTACTTACAATACTATACACATACTTCAGCATTAACACTATCTACTTACAATACTACACACATACTTCAGCATTAACACTATCTACTTACAATACTACACACATACTTCAGCATTAACACTATCTACTTACAATACTACACACATACTTCAGCATTAACACTATCTACTTACAATACTATACACATACTTCAGCATTAACACTATCTACTTACAATACTGCACACATACTTCAGCATTAACACTATCTACTTACAATACTACACACATACTTCAGCATTAACACTATCTACTTACAATACTGCACACATACTTCAGCATTAACACTATCTACTTACAATACTATACACATACTTCATCAATAAAACTATTTACTTACAATACTATACACATACTTCAGCATTAACACTATCTACTTACAATACTATACACATACTTCAGCATTAACACTATCTACTTACAATACTATACACATACTTCAGCAATAACACTATCTACTTACAATACTGCACACATACTTCAGCATTAACACTATCAACTTACAATACTACACACATACGTCATCAATTACACTATCTACTTACAATACTACACACATACTTCATCAATTACACTAGCTACTTACAATACTGCACACATACTTCATCAATAACACTATCTACTTACAATACTACACACATACTTCAGCAATAACACTATCAACTTACAATACTACACAATACTTCAGCAATAACACTATCTACTTACAACACTACACACATATTTCAGCAAAAACTACCAAGTATATTTATTAACACACAAATCAATAACGCCATGAAATCAACATTAACACACATACACCTGTGTGATAACACGTCAACTCAACACACCTAAGCAGCAACAACCATACTTTAAATTGACCCAAACATATCAGTAATAACACTACAAAATACAACTGACTCACAATGCTCAATAATAACACCACAAACTTACCAATAACAAACACTCATAAGAAGTAACGTCATCAAACTACAAAAAACAAACATGACTCGACAACAACAACAAGAACTCACCAATAACACACACGGATATGCAATAACGTCGCCGACAACAACCATCAGCTCCCGAAAATGAGAAATACGAAAGGCGAGAACACACCTGCACTTACACAGTCAGTACCTTGACTGTTTATTCTGACACGTAGAAGGCAGGTAAAAATTGTGCATATATACACGTAAACTGTCAATACCTCGTCGTGTTGCTCTCATACGTAATATTCAGATACACAGATGTGGAGCAAATTATCAATAACCACAATGTTATTTATAAGCTTTCTGTTACCTTTGAAATAACTGAACAATATGTTACCAGTTGTACATTCAAAGAATGCCTTATTTCATGAAGATGAAAACAACACCCCTTTTATCAATAAGTTAAGGCTGCTGATGAATCTATACAGAGGCTTTCAACGAATAATTGAATGAAATGTTATACCACACACATACATGGATTTACACACTTGCGAACTTTATAACGGGAACTGGTTTAGTAATCGATGTAGGTTTTCAAAAAATCAAACTAATGGCATATGGGGTGAGGTGATATGGGGTTTAACGCCTCTTTCAAGAGTATTTCACTTATATCGCGGCTGCTAGTATTATTGCAGGGAGAAAGCCCGCAACACCATTGTGGTTATGCTTGCGGTGAAACCTGCGAGCATCGGCTGGAACTAGCGAACCATGGGTGGTACTGCACTTAAATTCAGAGTAGCATTGCACCCAAACCTTACTGCGTGTAGAACAGTTCCCTAATGCAGACAAGATTGCCGACCCCCTGGCTGGATTCGAACCAAGGACCTTGTGATCGGAACGCGCTTACCACTGCGCTATCCCGCCCCTAAAACTATACGCTTTGAGAATCACCTCCAATTTGAAAGGTGTGAAATCAGTTCTTTAGATTATTGAAAATTAGTCAAACAATCAAGAGTTTTTCACACATGAAAGAGACATTCCATGATTGTCATGGTATTTCACTTGTCTTTCATACGTGTCAAAACATGCAGTTCGATTATATAAATTCAAAACACCTCAGCTATCCATCGAGGTTGCCATATATATGTAATTATCAATATTCAACGAAAGACTGACAACACTTTTATGCCGAAGGCGAAATCATATGTACCATTTCCACGAGTACTATTGACATCACCTGTTTATCAATATCAACTAAATTGTCAACCTCTATCCCCTTTGATGAGTTTCCAAAATTATGTTTGACTTTTTGATTCGTGGTAATTCCTTGTAGAAGGTAGTTACAAACTGTCGTGTGTTCAGTTTAAAGAATGGCATTACAGAAAACAACAATAGTTAACTATAAACTGGCACCAATTGCTATCAAATGCAACGGGTAACTACTCGGAAATTGACACACCTTACTATCAAGTGCTAAAAAATACTCAGAAAATGACATCCATTACTATCAGTACTAAAGTAAATACTCAGATAATTATGCGCATGACTATCAAGTGCTAAGGTAAATACAGACAATGACAGGCATTACTATAAAGCGCTAAGGTAAATACTCAGAAAATGATGCGCATTGCTTTTAAGTGTAACGTAAATATTCACAAAATGACATCCTTTAATATCAAGCGCTAAGGTTAACACTAAGAAAATTTTCCGCATTTCTATCAATTGCTCAGTTAAATACAGAAAATGCCTGGAATTACTTTCAAGCGCTAAGGTAAATACTCAGAAAATGACCGGCATTACTATCAAGCGCTTAGGTTAATAGTCAGAAAATAATGCGGATTGCTATCAAGCGCTAAGGTAAATACTGACAGAATGATTGTTACTTGCAGGCTGGAAATATGTGAGATGCGTGCACATGGGTGAAGGTTGTTTGTTGACGGAATGAAGGCGTGTGAGAAAAGTATATCTGATTGAAATATGAATGGACAGATGGAAGAACAAAAGATGTCTGAGTTGTTGGTGGGCGAGAAAGTAGTATGGGGAATGTATTTATTGACGGGAGTTACAGCTGCTGAACAACAATTTCTTTCATTCAAAGAAAATTCTCTTATTTCAATATGACGAGTGGAAGGTAAAGAAGGCGGGATACGGTACGATGACAAACCAGAGTGGTGACAAGTTGTTGGGAAAGACGACAGATGCTTAGTCAAAACTGAGAAAACAGTTATGATCTAAAGGGGCATTGAGCATATTACTGAAATCAAATATGTTAAATCTTATTAGTGGTGATATTTCATAGAGAAGAAGTGGTTGTTTCTGAAAATTACTATCTTATACGTTCTGTATGGTAACGATCGATAACTGATTATAATTCGTCATTTGTGATCGAAAAAAGGGCAAGCCTAAAATAGATGCAAATTAAAGACAACTTTACATTCGCATCCTAAAGATTCATCACAATATCTACATATATATATATATATATATTTATATGATCACTGAATAGTGTGAAACCGGTCGGGGATTTAAATCATTTCCAGACTTTTGTTTTTTATCTATATATATATATATATATATATATATATATATATATATATATATATATATATATATATATATTCATTTATTTATTTATATATATATCTGTCAATGATTATATATTCCCCTCTAATCGGGCACTGATCTTCCTTTGAATGTTGAGGTCCGAAATTACCATTTTTCGATGTCCCAGGGTCATGGTTTTCATCACACCAAACACGTTAACCTGTGGTAGAAGCTTTGCGGTTAACCCGAGAGAGTAATGTTAGGACCTTAATTATTGAAAATAACACAATGTAATTACTCATTGATTACAGAAACCTCTGCAATTAGATTCATTCCATACTAGGAAGCTGTTTTGGTGTTTCAATTTTTCTCTTGGTCACTTTTAGCCTTCAGGAACTCGATTCTGTTACATTTCAGTATAATGACCCAAATCTCTTATTCTGGTTATATAACAATGATCATACTTCTGAATCAGCGTATGTGTATCTACGTATAGCTATGCGCGGATACAAATACGCTGATGTATCCAGATGAACAATGTTTTAACAAAATATCAATTAAGTAAGTAGTAGTGTGTGAGATTGACAGAATATCGGTGAAATGAAAAATAGAGCGCCTTTTTCATCATCTACCATCTTTATATCCACTAAAAACTTCTTTACGGGACACGTGACTGTATCATCAGAACTTAACTTATTGTTTTAATTTCACTTTCTCTTTCTCTTATACATGATGCCAAAGATTCACATTCACTTGTGACTAGTCTCACGGGTGTCAGTTCTAACAATAATAGACAATAGAAAAATGAATGTCTGCCACATGTATCTCATCTTGCTTCGTCTTGAATCCGCTGATCGAGATCCTTCCATATACCCTGATATCCTTTAGTCCAAAAGCCTCGTATCGCTAGCTATCTAACAATGAGACGACTCGCATCAAGCAACAGCGACACAACCCGGATGGAAAATTCCGTAAAGTTCAAGAGAGTAGCTTCAAGCTCCTTGGATAAGGACATTTCATTAACTTAAACAATAACAGGTGAGCACAGCCACGAAATTAAAGCCGCGCCAGCATTACGAGGTATTTGGTTCGAAAGCGATCAGGGTATATGGAAGGAGCTCGATCAGCAGATTCAATTACACTGATGAAGCAGGATGTATTGATCTTGTTGAACTGGTGTCTTCAACAACACCCATCAAAATCTGAATTATGCAATCTTATGTTTGATTATTTATGCGGATTTTGAGATATGCGGATAGAAATACGCTGATATTGCAGGGTGAAGACAATATTACACGCTTCCGTTTTCTCTTAAAATAAGGCAGTACACTCCAGTAACGGACAGATTTACGCAGTGAAGTTTGAATTGAATAATTGGTCACAGTAGGTGGGCGAGAGGGAAGCCGCTGCATTGACATTATTCTAATGTGATCAAAGCGCGTAGAGGAATGTCATGTTTGGCGGAGCCACCTGTCGCCATGCTAGGTGATACGGTTTGAAGTGTGGTCAATATCTGACAGTGCTGTAGCTCTTATTACTTACATGACACACAATTGGCCTGTCATCACCAGCTGTTCATTCTGTTCATTAATGTCAATGTCGATTGCAAAACTAATCTACTAGATATTTGAAAGTATCTAGGACACAAGTTTTTCTTCATATTTGAATTCACTTCATCTGTTTTTAATAGAAATTGACAATAAACGTCAACCTTTGTAAATGGTTATAGTTGTTTTATCTTAACTACCGTAGTAATTCACGCCATTGACATCACAATATTCACTCAGCTCACCATTTTAGATGTTATATCTACACTTGTTTCAAGGCCGAATAAATAACTTTCTTATCAGTTTGCTTCCTGCTTATCCACCCAATGACAATTGCCAGTTTATTTGATTCGACCTGCCCGGTAGGTGTATCCACATGTTTGTAAAACCAAACTATAAGCCTACTCCAGTCGTTACTTCGAGCATATCATCACCATCATCACCCCCCTCATAATCATCAGCAGCAGCAACAGAACCACCACCACCACCATCATCAAATCAATTTTTTTATATTGATTAAGGATCACTGAATCTCGATACCACATCATAACATCACGTAGATCCCATTTTAGATACAACTTGTACACATGTCATGTAGAGGAATCTGACAATCAGGGCTCATATTCCCTTAAGCATCCTAGCCTTAAAATGTCCTTAATTCCGTCCTATACAACTAGCCAGGATTTATCCTAGTTAGATAACAGGCTTACAGTGTCCTATTCTTATGACATACAACATACGAATGGATAATGAGTTACATTTACCGTTGTGTAGAGTCAGATGAAGACCATGCTTGTAGCAGACGACGAGCCTGTAGACGCGCTAGAAGAGAAGAAGATGGCGGACCACACAGGAGACATGTCAACCAAGGCAACACAGATCAGGAGCAGCTGCACGACACCTCCGATCATCCGTCTGTCTGTCGCAATTCTATGTCCGTACGTCTAATGCGACGATCTATAGCCTACTATAAGTACTTCGTTTACCTGTTCGTTTGTCAGCAAAAACTAATATATATGCAGCTTTACATTTTGATGAAAATAGAAGTGTCAATAATCTGTATAAATGGAGTTCAAATGAAACTGAACTTGTGAAAAACGTTACCATGGAAGCCTCATGTTTTATCTGTTGTTTAGGAACAACTGAGAGATAGGGATGTGGCCATGGCTACATCGAAACTAAAGCGTTGTAAGATATGCTATTTGGAACGTTGAGAAATTAACTGTGTAATAGAATATACTGAATAAATTTGATATAATACTTCTTGTTGACAAAAGGTGTATAATCCAGTAAAAAAACACTAGGCTTATAATTTGTATAGAATTGTAAATTGATTGTGATTATCCATCCGTTGATGTCTATAAGGTGTACCGCAAGGAAGTCATCTATCACCAATCTTATTTTCCTATTTTTTTAATGATTGTGCAAAACTGTGTACTTAAATTAAACTCTTAATGCTTATGTTTGCTTGTGGCCTTATTTTTATTTGAAAATAATTTTATTGGAGTACATATAAAAGGGTACGATAAATTGGTTGAATTTCATCCAAAAGTATGTCGTTTGACTTACGTAAGTCAGGTAGGTTCAAACAATAAAAATATGACCCTCTTGATGTAAGTCGTCTTGGTTTGGTATTCCATTTTGCTGATAAGTGATAAATGAACTAGACCGTTTCGGCGCTATATATATAGAGAATACTAAACAACGTCCCGTTTAATAACATATTTATGAAACGAGTGTATGGTTTGGTATTTAACGAGCGAAAGCGAGTTAGATACCGATACCATTCACGAGTTTCATAAAAATGTAATTATACGGGACTGAGTTTAGTATTTTATTTATTACTCGCTGAATTATATCAAAGAAAAATCATACAGATCGCCAGGATAGCCATTGTCGTTGCCTCGCTAACAGTGTGACGTCATATTTAACGATTGTGACGTCATGTGACGTCAATCAACACGCGATGTTATTACACAATGTGTAATAACTTTGTAGATTTATTAAAGTGCAACTCCCGGGTGATTTTGCTCCAAAATTGTCCGTCTATATACACTTTGCACCGCATGTACATCTAATAGACGTGAAAAACACATTCATTAGTTAAAAGTCATCAATATCACAAATACCTTAGCTATTCGGATGAAGGATGTTTTTAGAAAATCGTAAAAGAAGTTGAAAACTCTACGTTTACGTCGCTGTTTTGACGTGTCGGCCATCTTACTTTACGATAAACACCGGGAAAACCTCGATTTCGTCCTATGGAATGTGTGACGTCACCTGTGGAAAACAGATGGCCTCTGCCGTATCTTTACACTGTCAGACAATGAAATAGCGCGGATTGTAGCAGCCATACCAGTCGACCAATTCATATAAAAATTGGCAAGATATCTCCTTATGAACTTCTGACGCAATAGTTAAAAGGAAATGAAATAAAAATGACGATTAAGTTGAATAAATGTCCATTACATAACCCGGAAGTGAGTCTCTTCATATGTTGAACTCGAATGTCAAAACAGTACTAATTTCGGTCGAAAAGACATCGGGTAACGTACGTGTTTTTACAAATGCCCTTGCTAATGTACGGACAATGATGATTTAAACAAACGTATGTTGTGTAACTGTTTTTTGTCGTTTACAATGGCGAAATGCTGCTCGTTACGTAAGTCAACTTGCACGTACGTACAACGCAGCAAAATACACGCGTGTGAAATATTTCAATGTATCGTGGACAGATTCAAAATGGAATTACCAGCTGCATACTTTTTATTTATTATAAAATTGAAAATTATGATAACATTTAACGAATGCATAGTAAAATCATAATAACTTGTGGTGGTTGAATCTGGCAATTATTTGCTGATTTCGCTAAATGATTTATTTGTGCACGGCCGATGTTCGATATGGAATTTTTATTGTAAGCTTTCCATGTTTTAAAATCCATGACCAGTCTTTATTTTTTTCTGACCAAACACAAAAATTATCAAATATTCTGAACTTTCATTCATTGTTTCGTCCATATTTCATATTACCATTTTTGGAATTGGAAATAATTGAGCAGATCAATCGCCCTTCACCTATTCACTAGGAATTAGGATAAAAAAGATTAAAATAAGTCTATCAAAATATATGATATTACAAACAATGTATTGACAACAGAGCTACAGTGAAATAATGTTCCAAAAATTAGTGCAATTAAATTTTCTTTCTTTTTTGGTGTTGCAACAAAAATAGATAACTTATTATATTAAGTTTACAAATAATAAATAAGAAAGCTCAAACACAGTGTTTTGTTTGTGATGTTATTTACTTGCATATTAACAGCACACAAAATTCCCTTGTTTGCTTTAATTGCTATTTTTCTTCTAAATATTAACTTTAACAAAGCATTGCCTTATACAATGAAATAAACTGCTATGGATGCTGAATAAATTCATGCATTGATGTCCATAACCAAGATATTTAACTAATGACATTGCATATTCAATAAAAAAAAATTGTTCAGTCATCTAAAGACATCTTCGGTGTACAAAAAACCGTTTTGTTTCCAGACACTCCACCCCAAATATCATAAACTGTCATCATTTACATGTAGTCACAGCATTAAAATATTGCTCAAGTGAATATTTTTTTGACAATTTAATAAAATATAGATTATAAATGCATGTGATAAGATTCATATTACAAAAATAGAATAAACCATTTATTTTTGTATGTCAGTCTTAATGATATGTTGTTCGAAATTAAGGGGGGGGGGGGGGGGGGGGAGGGGGGAGGAAATGCATTGAGATGATTGACTTCATTTTGAAAGTCAAGTTTGGCACACAGAATAATTGGGCTTTACATAATTTCCAAGCTTTGCAAAAAATTATATTTAATTTCCTGATGAGGGAGAATAATTTAAGCCATATTTAATATTGAATCTGATTAAATAAATTAAATTTTATAAATCCCTTCTGTTTAAATAATAATAAAATCTATTTGATTCACTTTAATTTGCTTTGTTATTTATAGTTCATTTACAAAAAATGTTGAAATAATTAAAGTATGTAACATTTTGAAATTTAGAGATGAAAGACTAAAATGTAAATGGTGTAATCTGGTAATTTTTCACCCTTTAGAAAATTCTAATGTCAACAACAAATTATCTTTGTTAATATCATAGATATGATTTTGTAATTTACTCAAAATCCCCAGTCGACAAATTTAACTTCACCGATTGTTCAAAGTTTTTTTCATACACCTGTATATAGATTGAGGCCGCCTTTCGAAAGTCACGGCAGCGATCGAAATATATGGCTTATGACGAGAGCTGCCTTCGAGAGACTTACGATGACAAATCAGCTGTTTCATTGAGGCTGAAAAACGAGGTGATATTGATACATTCGACAGTAAACGGACGAAGAATTTTTTTTAGGAAAATTATAACAAGGAGTCACTCACCGGTGTTTTTAATTGGGTGCATTAACCGTGTAGACACTGTAAAACAGTGGTTTGAGACTGCGAATTTATCATACGAATTGTTTCCATAATAACGTATAAAAGTCATCAAAAGGCTTTTTCCGTTTATCTTAATTTTCGTAAAGCACTTATATTTTAAAAATATCACCTTAAAACGTTCTGAGTTTTCAATAGCTACGAGAACACGATCACCTAATTTTGAAATGTGGTGTTGTTTACATTTGTTATGGCGGCTACGTCAAGTGTGTTTTCCACAGTTGACGTCACATCCGGTTGATTTCACGGAACAACACGATCGGGAAGTCAAATTACTATTCTTTTTTCAATCGAAATTATTTACATAATCAAGTTATCTAAACTTGTTAAAACCTGACGTAAAATCAATTCAAGAGGGATATATTATGAAAATATGCACATAAGTGTCCAATTTGGCTTGGTTAAATAAGGTGATTTTACCCGGGAGCCGCACTTTAAACGGCGATATCTTCAACGGGAGAGTAATAAATAATACTATTACTCTCCCGTTGAAGATACCGCCGTTTAATAAATCTACAAAGTTATTAAACATATGTAATAACATCGCGTGTATATTGACGTCACATGACGTCACAATCGTTAAGCATGACGTCACAATGTTAGCGGCGCAGCGACAATGGTTATCCCGGCGATTTTCATGATTTTTCTTTGATATAATTCAGCGAGTAATAAATAAATTACTAAACTCAGTCCCGTATAATTACATTTTTATGAAACTCGTGAATGGTATCGGTATCTAACTCGCTTTCGCTCGTTAAATACCAAACCACACACTCGTTTCATAAACATGTTATTAAACGGGACGTCGGTTAGTATTCTCTATATAGCAAATCTAGATATATATTCATAGTCTGAGTTTTTAATTTTTTTTATCTCACTGTCCGATACTGACTAAAAACAGTTTTTCTTAAAGAGATATACACCTGCCAACTCGTTGGGTAAGACATCTCTCATCGATTCAAGATTACGTTTCTTAATACGTTTTAAAGCTCAGAGTCATTATCTCATTGACGTCTTTGAGCGGCTTTTGCCGTCGCCATCTGTATGGTTAACGAATAAAGATGATAATTCTAATACTTCGGAATTTGAAAAAAACTGCATTACAGGTTTTATGCTTAAAGAGAGATTCCTTGTTTTCGGAAATGAAATCCGAGGGGAAATTATTAAGTTATACATATATGTAAGTAATAAATTTTTATTTCATATTCCTCAGTGGGTCACGAATTGTACCACGGGTATTTTTTAATTTGTCAAAAATGGGTGCTTCGAATCCTACCCTTCCTTATCCGCCAGTAAAGTGGTTGTTTCTAAGTATTTTCGTAGGAGTCTTATATTTCGTTTTGGATCCAGTGAATATTGTTTATCATCCGCATCGTTCTTCGCAAAATAGTTCCTACTTTTTATCAGACGATTCAGAACAATAAGGAAACTTCCCGATTGTTTTAGTCGGATGCATCCAATAGAATATCTATAGGGTTTCGATAGCTTCCAAAAGATGGAGACACACAGCTTACATAACATGACTACTTCTTTTCATACGCGCGCAAGGATATGAAAATACAGCACCGGCGTGAAAAACAACGGTGTATGTTGCATGTCCTGCACAGAGTATGTATCGAATTGGTGTGAGGAGCACTTCCGGCAAACGTAAACATCCGGTATACTATTCCAAAACACATTTTGCCTGCATAATTTGACTGCAAACGTTCAGTGTCTATTTGGGATTTTGTAGACATATACACTGAAAAAATAACTGATAGTGAATACAAACAATATCTCAGGAATTTTGTGTGAATTGTGATATTAAGGATGATTGTAATGATTCTTGTGAAGGAAGCGGCATTAGAATTTCCAATTTCAGATCTGCATTTTTTTTGTTTTTGATGCTGGTACTTTTAAGTTTTTTTATACACCAAAGAGGACAGAATACTAGTTCTTATCAACCCGTAAAGTATAATGGAGCAAGAAAAAGACGAGGGTATCGTGGATGAGTGAGTAGCTTAACTTACTAGACTCTTTCATGTTTTAAAAATAAATTTTTATACATATTAAATGGGCTAGAATTATCAGTAACCATTGAATAGACTGTAATAACATGAATTTGGACTAATATGAACTAGCTATAATAGTTAGTATAACCTACAGACTGATCTAGTCTTCAACCTTCATGTTGTTTTTGTTGGGTCTCATTTATGACTTGATAAGGTTTAGTAATTTCATTTATAATTACATTTGCTACATGACTATAATGAAATTAAAGAAGTTAATTAACCAAAAAAAACTCTATTCAATGTTATGATGTCCCTCTTTGTATTACACATTTCTGTTGTTTTTTCCCCTAATGTTGTGGTAAATGCGAAAATATAACAACAAGGCCATTAGCACTATAATGGCAAACAACGTCAGCACCCTTTCAGGCAAAGGAGGATGAATCTATGTATTGCAAGATGTGAAAACTTATATATTGACCGAGTAAAACATTCTAGTTGAAGGGATGTTTGCTTAAACTTGAATCTGTATAGCGTTGTTTATTGCAGGCACGGAGAAGAGAGAGATGTAGGGGAGAATTCTGTGAGTAGCAGCATTGAAGTGTCCGACTTTAGTGCTCAGTCCCAGTGGGCAATGGTGCCACAAAGCACGCTCATTACCTTTCAGACGCTACCCTTTAACCTGGAGCAAAGTCTAGTCGATAGCACTGATGTCATCTCAGACATAGGACAGCCGCCTAGCATTGGCTCTATTGATGAAGACAGTGGCAAACTTCACCAGTCTCTGGAAGCTAATACTGTGTTCAACTCAACACCAGATCACATACAAGTGGACTCGTCTCAGATACACACACATCACACTTCATCACGTAACCTACAACTGGATGTGGCTCAAGTACATTCACATCACTCCTCGACCACAAATCCTGTAGTTGATGCTTCTCAGATACAGGCACATCATGCTGAGGCCCATCAACACACCGACATTCAGGAGGATTTTACGGTAGGCAAGGTCGAAAATATTTATGGGTAATTAGAAAAAACTTTTTGCATGTTGTCACTTGTGCATTGTTTACTTATCACCTTTACAAACCAAGAGAATATGAGTTATTTCACTTCCTTGGACTTTTCTTTTTCGCAGTTATATGGAAAGGAAACTTATGATGTGTGAAAAATCATCAAATGAACATTATATTTTTGAATGATTTTCATAGGTAATTTCTATTATTTTCAATACCTGTGAGTTATCAATGATATCATGAAAATAGGGCCACAGAGTATGTTGTTTGTGTCAAACATGTAAAATGGTGTTATTTTACGAGAATTAGTGGTTGTTGCTGAAAGTCAGTATCTTAGTGCTTATAAGTCCAATATAGTGACAATAAACAGGTTAAAGTTGTGATTTGTGATCAAAATACAGACACTGGCGCGCCAATGACGCAAACATAATTTTGGCGGCTAATTTTTGGCAGACACAGAGACAAATATTGATTAGTAGTGTTTAGTAATTAATTTAACTTATATACATATAAATTGATATCAGAATTTTGACTTCCTAACATGTTTATGACTTTTTTATTTATCATTGAAAACATGAAAATATCATGATTTTGACATTTCAGAGATAGTTTAGAGGGGCAATTTGGCCTAAATATAGGACATATAGCATTATGACTCTTATTCATAGATGTTTCATTCCAAGGCTATTCACAAGGAAAAGTATATTGAGATCCAAGTTCCCCGGACATAAAGACCTTTTGTTGATGTAATGTTTCAGCCGGAGCTGTTTACAAGGATCTCTGCTACCTTGTCCTCAAGGTTACTGGAAGCCATCCCGGGGAGTCACGCAGTGCTGATGGAGGTGGTTCAGTCCCAGGTGGGGACACACCTGCAGGTGGACGGGAACAAGGAATACACCATCAGTGGCTCAATACACACCCTGCTTCAGGTGCACAATAAACTGTCGAACATCTGGCCCTTCCCAAGCAAAACCAGGTAACCTCCACCATTTATCTCCATCAACAAACGAAATTGAAAACATTTCTGAAATGATAAGGGATAATAAACGACCTTCCATTTAACTCTACATTTTAAATACATGTTAATAGTTTTGTAAAAATTGAGCAAAAGCGAGTTTGATACCAAACCATTAACAAGTAGAATGAAAATAGTACTAAGTGAAAGTAAGTGTAATATATTCTATAAATTATTGGCCTTCTTAAATCCAGCATAATTGCTAACAGTGTGCCCTAACTAACATATCTACATCATGTCTGGCATTGTGGCGTCACTACTTCACACTGCTGTACTGTCATATGTGTAGCAATATTACACTAGGTAAATACTGCTGTAAATATTACACTGCAGTATCTTACTCAGGCAAGTAATACATTTTTTTTTTCATCCCACTTTATCCATGATAATCAGTGATAAATTTAGATGTGCCTTTTGCTGTCCAAGAGCTTCGTTGACCATTATAGGGGTCTATGAGCATTGCTCACTTCTACACTTGCTGTTGACAAATGCAATCAAGGCTATGAAATAAAAATAGATTTAGTGTCAAAAGAATTAATACAGTGTTTTATCATCCAAAACTGTGTTCCACAAGAGATAACACTTGTGGAAGATCAAGCAATATCTCCTAGGAGATATCTTTTTGGCAGTAGATTTTTCAACAATGCCCCTCTGTCGTCAAGGATATGATATCACAGTTGTTTTACATCATCAAGTTATGACATCACAATACTATGACGTCATAAACACTACGACGTCACAATGCTATGACATCACCGCACTTGGATTCTGAAGGCAGCACGGTGTTCAGTAATGTTCATTTGTCATTCAAATGTAATGAAAAATGATTTTTGATGATAAATAGAATCTCACCCTTGTGTCTTCTGATATCAAATATATCAACACTCATTGATAAAAGTAAAAATATCCTCGGCAAGCCTCGGATATTTGTAACTTTCATCAACTCGTGTTGATATATTTGATATCAGAAGACACTTGGCAGAGATTCTCTATGTATTCCTAACTATTTCCTATGTAATTGTTTGGTGTAGGCTTGAGCTTATCACTGAGGAGGGAGGGAAGGAGGAGAGGAAGACAGGAGAGCAGGAGGGAAGAGTGCGGACTGAGACGAGGGGGACCAACTGTCACCTGCTTCTTCCTCTGATGTCAGGACGAGGACGAGAGTTGCACCAGCCGGCTCGCTACAGCGGATGTGTACAACTCGACGACCTGGACCAGGACGAGCTCCTACCCTCCCCCTTTTGCGCCCCCGAAACTGTTCACACTCATCGCACAGTCAGACGTACAGGCAAACACAGGCAGAGAAAGATGCTTACACCAAGAAAAAGTCAACAGGAAGTTGAACCAAACAGTATTAAAACAGAAGAAGGCCTGATTGAGTTAAACGGTGTGTATAGTAGTAGTGTTTCTCCGAGTCATTTTCAGCAGGGCGCAATGCCCTGCCCTTTTGAACATGTGCCCTGCTCTTTTTCTGTCCCGCCCTGCCTTGTTGCTAGTTGAAATGTTCTTGTTGTCCTCTCGCAGAATAACATGTACAATGAAATTATTTACAATGTTGCAAAAGTGTTTTACATAAGGTACTTACTTAGGAGCACAGTATTGCTATGATATTAGGAACTAAAAGCAAAAGAAACAGAAAAGAGAATTATTAAACTGATGATCCATCCTTTGTTTCACTGGGATACAGCTGCTGACCACATGTTTAGCTAGATACATGAACAATAGGGAGATAACTGGAGGACACAGCCAAATGATTTCATTTGATGTAAATACTGAAATGTATGCGTACATGTTTGAAATCTGTAGCTCATTTATGATTGGTTCAAACAACTTTGATAATTTTGGAACTTATTCATGATACAGAAAGTAATCAAATATATTTCAAACTACTAGAATTGGGCAAGTGTAAAGAAAACTGTTTCATTTACAGAAAGTAGCGCTGTTTTTGTTCGAAACATACTTTAAAATTAATTTGTATGTAAGTGCCCTTTTGAAAGGAGTTGTGCCCTTTTTAAAATTAATTTGCCCTGCCCTTTTTCAAACTTGGGGGAAACACTTAGTAGGGCTGTGGATATTACCATTTTATCGGTATTTTTGGTGATATATCCAGCCCTTTAGTAGAGTACTCCTGTCAATGGTTTAATGCTTTTTTCAACCTAATCTGATGAAAAAATTTAATGTTTTCAATTATTGCCCGTTTGAGATATTCAAAATTTATTGAACCTCCCTAAAATTTGTACTGAAACAATTTTGCATTTATATCTTTATTGAGAATTGAATTAAGATATATATACAAAGTTCTGCCTTCTATATTACTGCTTAGTGCTTCCTTTGGAAATTGATTATATTTTAAATTTTTGTTCCATGAAAATACCTTAAAGAGAAAATTGAAACCTTTGAAAACTTAGAACCAATATTTAAGATAAAATTAAACCTTGACACATAGATGATAATAGCATGTTTATTTCAAAATAGGGCCTCCACAAAGTAATGCAAAGATTTAGCTAAAGAGCTAATGGCATTTTCTTTTATTTCTGTATCACAATGATTGTTAAGTCAATGCTACTAGTTAAAAAGTCATTAATATGGTTCTAAATGATGATTGCAGGGGACAAACAGAGAGGAAATTACAAGAGAAATTACGAGCTTCGAACTCCATATCGCTATTTCTGTAAGATGTGTTCCTTCAAGACGAAGCGAGAGAGTCACCTGAGTAAGCACATGATCCTCCACGAGAAGAACATGCGCCTGTACCCGTGCAGTCAGTGCAACTTTGTGGCTATTAGGTACAGTGTGATGAGACGACACGAGATAACCCACAGTGGCCACAAACACATGTGTGACAAGTGCTCCTACAAGGCAGATAACTCCAAGCTGCTCTTGAGACACAAACGGATCAAACACGCCTCCCAGAGCGAGCTTACATCAAGTCAGTTCAAGTGTCCTCACTGTAACTACCGCAGCAGACAGGAAGTGCTGTACAAGCGTCATCTACAGGTGCATCAACTCCCCACCCCCCAGGTTGAGGAGACAAACCACCTTCTTGACCCCCACTTCTCCTACCAGTGCTGTGACTGTCCTTACAAGACCCAGCGCAAGGAACATTTCCTGCGGCACCGTGCCAATGTGCACGGGACAAGTCGACCCTATCTGTGTGACCTGTGTGGCGTGGCCTTCAAGCGACCTGACACCCTCGCTCAGCACAAGCTTACACACAAGGACCGCAAGGACAGGAACTTTGCCTTTCATTGTCAACAGTGTGGGAAAGGTTTCCGTTCTCAGGTGAGTAGTTATAGACAGGTAGATTCAGTTGTCAATAATGTGCGTTACCAAGTATTAGCTGTGTGAGAGGGCAGTCAGTCATCATTGATTTTGTATATCCATTAAATTAAAGTCAGTTATCCTGAAATATATGGAAATGAGTTCATCAACAGTGATAAACGTCCACTTTTCTACAAATTAAGATTTGTTTGGTCAAACTCTTCATGACACTAGTCATTACCTGTTAATGTCAAGATGACAATTTTTGTGAATATTCTACCAATATAGATATTAATACCCCAGTAATGTACCTTTTGCTACTGTGAAGTTTCTTTGAAAAAGTGGGAATTTCTACGTTTTTGTTAATAATTTTTAAAAACTGTTAATATTTATTTCTGTCATGTTTATACTAAGGCCCATCTGACAGAGCACTCCACCATGCACTCAACTGAACGTCCATACCTGTGTGACCACTGCGGAGCGTCCTTCAAGACACAGAACGTCCAGAAGAAGCACATACAGACCATCCACCTGAACCCTCGCTCCTACAGCTGTGACAAGTGCAATAAGTCATTTAACACCAAATACGCGCTGAGACGGCATGTGCGCACACATGACTCTACCGAGGTGCAGAGTGTGGGTGGGATGGAGGCGCTGGTCACAGGAGAACACCTGCCCACCGTGGAGGAAACTGATCTTGTGCAGGATGTGATGACAGCCTCCATAGAAGAGCCATATGAACAGTCTAGTGAGGGTTTGAGACAGGCTTACAGTGTCATGCCCGCCAGTGAGACCACAACGGCTCTGCTTTATCTCACTGGAAACCTGCAGCTCTGACATCAGATCAGTGGTGGCTGAGACCAGTGAAAGATCAGAGCAGAGGAATACTCAGACTAGTGAATGAGCAGACCAGTGAGATCAGTGAGACCTAGTACCTGAGACTAGTGAAAGAACAGATCATTGAGAGATTGAGACTAGTGAAAGAACAGATCATTGAGAGATTGAGACTAGTGAAAGAACAGATCACTGAGAGATTGAGACTAGTGAAAGAACAGATCATTGAGAGATTGAGACTAGTGAAAGAACAGATCATTGAGAGATTGAGACTAGTGAAAGAACAGATCATTGAGAGACTGAAAGTAGTGAAAGAACAGATCATTGAGAGACTGAAAGTAGTGAAAGAACAGATCACTGAGAGATTGAGACTAGTGAAAGAACAGATCATTGAGAGACTGAAAGTAGTGAAAGAACAGATCATTGAGAGACTGAAAGTAGTGAAAGAACAGATCACTGAGAGATTGAGACTAGTGAAAGAACAGATCATTGAGAGACTGAAAGTAGTGAAAGAACAGATCATTGAGAGACTGAAAGTAGTGAAAGAACAGATCACTGAGAGATTGAGACTAGTGAAAGAACAGATCATTGAGAGACTGAAACTAGTGAAAGATCGAACCAGTGAGAGACTGAGATAATTGAAGATCACATCAGTGAGATCAGTGAGGATTTAGTACTTGAGACTAGTGATCAATCAGATCAGTGAGGGACTTAGACAAGTGAAATATCAGATCATAATGAGACTGACACTAGTGAAAGTTCAGACCAGTGAGAGACTGAGACAAGTGTAAGATCAGATCAGCGAGATCTGTAAGGACCTAGTACCTGAGTCTAGAGAAAGATGAGACTAGTGAGGTACTGAGACAGATAAAGTGAAGGACAAAGGCTAATACAGGTCAAGAGGAATGTGTTTGTTTTCTCCTCCCAGAAGTAACTCAAGTCTTCTCCTGTAGTTTCTTGGTGGAGTTTGTAGGCCTCATGAACACTCTCTGATTTGAACCGAAGAGTACTGCATGGTTTCCTAAACTTTGTAATAAATATGTATCCATCACTACAAAACTGTTGAATCTCTAACATTGATGCTGTTCAAATCAACCAGGTAAAAGTGAGCACAGCTCATATATCCCAGCCTGTCGTTTGACAGTCTTTTTGTAACTTAATGATTTGGAAACGTGTAGTCAGTCATATCAATGAGTTACTATGACATTCAAAGGAAGAAGTCCACGTTAAATATTTGGACAGGCTAATGTAAACCCATACATGACATCACATCAAACTTAAAGTTAACAAGTGATATCATTACTCTCTAGAAACACAAAGGGGAAAAGACGACATAGGGAACCCTTTAGTTGTTATGCCTAAAATGACACACCTTAGGTAACATGCATACAAAATCTGTACTTCCCAAGTTATTTAGTTTTCAATTTATCCATCAAAAAGCAATAGTTAATATTCATACCAAATTTTAAGTATTCAAGCCATATATTTATTTAGTTATGCACCAGCAAGGAACGGAGTGGTGAAGTTTTGTTGTTTTTGGTCATAATTTCAAAAAACTTTGGCACCATTCATTTTTATCCCCTTGTACTTTAGGAATATCAACAATTCCTGTCTCAAAATTGAAGTTGCCTTGTCAAAAACTTTAATGTAAAGCTCAGAAAACACATTTGAATTAACCGATAAACAGATTGGCAGAATGCTATAAATTCTTGATGAAGTCTCTGTGGCATATTTATATGCTTACTCCTTCATTACCTTATGTATATCACATCCAAATGCCCTTCAAAGATTTGCATAAGGTCGTGCAGCGGAATTTATTCTAATGAGATGGAATACCATTGGGAGTACGACTTTAAGATATTAAGTTTTAAGACTCTCAACTTGGAAGCAAGAGAGGTGAGGTTAGTTCATATCGGGTTAAACGCCACTTTCAAGAGTGTATTTCACTTATATCATAGCTGATAGTACTGTTGCAGAGAGAAATCCTGCAATAGCATTGTGGTGGACCCTGCAAGAATTAGCTGCATTGGACGTATGTACAAGGTCATCATTTGCATTTATCGAGCTGCACGTTATTTTCGTGCTACAATAGCACAGTTGACAAGATTTGTAATAGTCTATATTTATAGCTCATTAACGGTTAGCTGGAGTCGATTTGAGGACGATTTTGGAACCTTTAGTAAAATAAAAAACAAATTACTCAACTATGGCCAATACCTTTTGATTTTATTATCTAAATGCTCATACACTTATTACGCAGCAACAGAGGTATTTTGTACTCTATATAGATGTTAAATCGTATTTGAAATTTAAACAAACGCTATATGCATCTAGATATTTATCCACTCGTAGGCATTTATTTGTATATCAATTATCATAGAGATGTTTTATTCAATAAGCATATCCTGAATAAGGGAATTCTATTAAGATAATGTAGATATGATAGCCAAAAAAAGTTAAAGAAAAGTTTCAAGTCCAAATAATAACTGAGGCAACGAATATTTTATGAAAAAGTGCAAATTTTTAAACATCTATATATCCTCAGAATATTGGTTAATATTTCTCCGAGTAAAAGACGAAGAGGGTGTCATGATTCTTGAAAACAACGAGAATATTGCTTGAAACACCGAGGAATAGCGAGTTGATCTTGTACGCATATGGTCGACCTCACTTACATCTTCAAAGATGGACTAATGGCAGTCTTGACTAGTTCATAAGGTGTGGATTATTTGAAAAATCAGACTACGAAATTTAATCGATATGCTCCCTTTTTATTGGATGTAACAAGAAGGTCATGTGACCGTTACGAATTCTTTTAAACCATTACCTGCACTTCACAAAATATAAATGCAATATTTTGAAACCGTAGCGATATTGGGTTCGAATTGCATCTTTCCAATTTCATTCGCAAGTTATCCTGAGTTACTGTCGATAACAGGAGGTACCTCCTGAAGTACACGGAAATGTAAGTAAGTAATCATCAAGTGCAAAGACATATTATTAAAGAAGTTTTAATGGAAAGGGAATTATTACAACATCGGCCCTTAACGTGTTCACCATCAAAGATTGTAGGGGCACAGACAGTTGTTAACTACGTCTCACTTTTTAACAACAGTATCGAATACATAAAGTCAGATAATAAAGATAACGTGTAACGAGAGACATAAAACTCTTAAAATTACAAGCAACGATACTAAAACATAAAATTTGAGATTATTCGATAAAATTGTCCACTTTCCCCCCGTAGTATTAAAGGCAGCTTTTGGCAAAATAATAAAAAAACATCACGTTGACAGATTAAAAGCTTTACCAAATCCGCTGGAATAGTCAAATAAACAACATTGATACATATGTATAAAAGTTTTCTCTGGTGTCTCACTCTGATATCTTTATCTGTAACACGTCTTCGACATTTTCTCTGAAATTCCTTTCATTAACTGGTAAATGTTTATTTGGCCCAGTATCTACTCGTATCGGGGCTACATCTAAATTGGTAACATCTGGACATACAGGTAGTAACATATGATCTTGAAATTATCAATCGAAGTTGATTAAACATCTCCTATATCGAAATTGCACGTACATCTGGAAAAGTCAGTTATACCATTGATTGTAATCGTTGATTTTATTGATGTCTCAAAAGTTGCAGCTTTTAAGTGTACAAATTACGAAATAATTGAAATACAAGTTCACTAATTTTCATTTGCACAAATAGACAGCTATAGTGTTCAGGGACTGATTTTAAATCTATTTGACGCTTAGTTATGGATGATATCTTAAAGAGCCACTCCGTGATTTTTATAACATATTATTTACCTTTGGAACCTAAATAAATCACTATAATGTGGTGATATAAATCAAAACATCTGAACTTTTCATGTCCAAAAGACATATATATATATGACAAATACTGGTTTTCCATGAAAATCTAAAAACAGCCTTATAAATGCACAGAGGTATAGATATCACGTCCAATATACATTGATACTAGTTATGTAACCTAACAAACACTATCAACTCCTAACTGCCCTCCTGGCTGTTTCTGTTCATATTTTGAAACTCTCTTGATGTTCTAAAATATCTAAACACTTCTTGATTTCAAGCTAAAAATTGTAGAAAGGATTATTATAACAGAAAATTTAATTACAGGAAAGACACAAGGTTTTCTTATCTTATCACCTTAATGAAATTTAATCATATCAGGAATTATTTTTAAGGATGATTAGTTTTTGTAGTAACAACTTTTTTGCAACATCTTGTTCTTACAAACTTGTGACATACAAATTATTTGGAAAATGTAAAATTTTTATGCAAGATATAATTCAAACAGCCACTCACGAGTTCCATACAAATTCGAATACACATAAAACAACCAGGAATGATAATTATCATCTGATTTGTATTGAATTATCTTTGCAATTACATCGATGTCTTTCCAATAACAAACCTCGTCAAAAAATAGTATGATTTGATGCAGAAAAGGAAATTCTCATCCTGATTTTTTAAGGCAAGTTTTCAGGGCTTATTACGTGATGATTGTAAATTCATTGATGTTAAAATTGGCAAATATGAAGCAAATTTTGCTTTGTTGCTTTTCAGTAACAATAGTTTAAAGAAAAGTCTTATATTAAAGATAAATTACAAAATAATAAACAGTCCTTGTCCAAATCCAAACAACATCATTGTGTTACAATTATTGTTCAACATCACAAAGATAAACATCTCTTTGGAAGGTTGGGTATATTTTGGTTAAATGGTGTTATTTGCAAGGAACAGATAAAATTCTTACTTTTTCATCATCATGTTTTTAAAAAGCTTTTGTCTTTGACTAAGCGAGTGTTCTTTATTAGGTTCCTTCAATAAGCAGATAAAGAGAATTACAAATAGTGTTACTTCAATATGAATAGGGATCCTTTCTCAATTTATTGATACCGTATTTAAGATTAACAGTTTTATTTTTATATCAACATATTGCTTATATGTTGCGAAATTCAGCCCACAATGGGCAATAGCTCGGTATTTTAAGATCACTGACAAAAAAGATAGATTGCTTGATTCTTGATAAATTCTTTTACGACTGTGGATGACCAAGTTGAGTAAAGGATGTATGGGAGAAACAATATAAAAATGCACAGACCTTATTTTGCATGGAAATGGCATCTTTTAGAAGCAAATATTTTCAAAATCAAAGAATTAGAAAAGTAAGTATTTTCTTTAGCGTGCAGCCAAGTCTGTATTGTATCGTTAAAATAGGATGGTATGAAACGCGACTTGGTTAAAAAAAAAGCTAATTTTACAACAAAATGTTAATTTACCTGAAAGACGACTTTTGTTTGCAAATTTTAGAAGTAAAATTAGATTTTTAACGTAAATAATGTGTTATTAAATGCATTAGTTACTCAATAATTCATTTCTATATTAAGAGTTAGACTTGGTTAAAAAAAAAGCTAATTCTACAACAAAAAATGTAATTTACCTGAAAGACGATAGGACTTTTGTTTGCAAATTTTAAAAGCAAAATTTTTAACGTAAATAATGTGTTATTAAATGCATTAGTTACTCAAAAATTCATTTCTATATTAAGAGTTAGACATTCATTTACCGGAACATCCAAATGCGTGCATAACGATAAGCCGTACATGTACCTGTTCCACCTGTTTATTAGACATTCATGTACTTAATCTTCACGTGACATCTTATCTGGAATGCATACGTCATCTAGTTCCAGACTACCCTTAAACGGATATACATAATCTCGTTTGCTTTTCATAATCGTGTCCAGAAAGTTAGAGCACAGTCATGTTAAATCTTGGGATCTTGGCGGGTAAGATTCATTTAACCCCTTTTAAGCTATATCAAACTTTCAAAGGGGCTTTTATTAAAGAGAAATTTTCATAACGGAAGTATTCATTATATACACTTACTGTGACGCGTCGGCAGCACCAATAATTCAAATCAGGATAAAACTAAAGCTTAATTGTTCAGGTCTATTCCTCGACTTTAATGTCACTAACACTAACATGATTAGGAAAAGTGCACACAGTGATTGTTCACGTATATTTGGTAAACATGTGAAAAGATAAGGGATTTCTCACATCATCAGAGATTTGACTGCCCGTAGAACATTGCTTATTTTAATCTTTTCGTTTACATAATGATTTTTATTTATTTTGTTTATTTCAATACATATATGCATTCACTATATTTTCGTTGCATCCGCAGCTGTCTTCGTTGCTCCGGTAACGGCGTTATTCATAGATCTAAATAACATCATCAAACACGGCGGTAACGGCCATAGTAAGGGGACATTTGAGGACCGGGCTAAAGCACTTCTCGGAAGGGTTCCGTTAGTGGACGGGTATGTATGCTGATTATGATGATAATGATGGTTATTGTGAAGGTAATTCTTTATGGTGGTTTGGATGGTGATCTTACTTGGGTTTTATTTTTGATGGTGGTTGTTTTGGTGATGTTGATGTTGACAGTGGTTCTATCGTGTTGTTTAGCATGACAATGGTAATGATTTGGATAGGGGTCACCTTGGTGGTGTTTGTTGTTGGGGTGTAGATGGTGTTCATGATAGAAATGATGACGTTGGTGATGGTGGTGATGGTTGTGTTGATCTTGAAATTGGTGCTTATGTTGATAGTAGTGGTTGTGTGGAAGTGGTCTTGATTGTGGTTGGTGATGATGGTTCTTAAAGTGATGTTGATCTTGTTAGTGGTGTTTATCTTACTAGTAGTGGTTCAGGTGGTGGTAGTATCAAGTTTGTAGGTTGTGATCGTTGTTTGGTTACGGTGAACTTCAAACTTGTGGTAGTCGCTGGGTGGATGGGAATCATGATTTTGATTGTGGTGACCTTGACAGCAGTGTCCTAATGGATATCAGGGTATTGAAGTAGCTCTGTAGATTGAAATACGTTGATGTATCAGGATGCTGCCCTTGCGGCGATGAGGACGTAACTGAAGCAGATGATTTCATAAATTAAACGAAAGAAATGTTAAAAACACTCCATCAATTTCAGTTCTGCTTTGTTGGTTGGTGGAGGTGAAATAGATCTATAACTATAAATTCGACATTGATTCTCTTTGCTGCTGATGTTCGATTTCAATTCACAGGCACAATGATTTGGCCTGGCACACCATCCTGGCCTTCAAAGGTCACCTGGGTCAGTTTGACCTTCACAATGACAGTCGCACTCAATTTCCGTATGACCCACATAACCTTGCGCAAACTGACATTCCACGCATGAGGAAAGGTCAACTCGGTGCACAGGTAATAAATAAAGGAATTAAGTTAAATTTCTAAAATTATATGGTTGATGAATAAAGTCAGACTTTACATAAAAAAAATTTGACATCCGGATCACATACATATTTTCCATGAACACTGGCTGGCTACTGTTGTCTCAAAGAGACACTCGTAAGTTGATGGAGTCCAATTTTTTTAATTGGTGTCATTTTATCGAGAAATACTGACAGGTTTCGGTATAATGCTTACCGGTTCAGTAGAGTATAAGTATAAAGTTATAGAGTCGCCGTTTAATCGAAAACTGGACAGTGAGAATTGGCTCGGAGAAGATGAGATCTTTCAAAAATGATTTCTCCGAAACTTTCACGTTGGTTTCGTAAAAGTTGATAGCTACATTTGATCGTGAAATAATTTGTGGTCGAGGAAAACAAAGTTACGAATAATCAACTTCTATATTGCAGTGAATGCGATGCTTAGGTGTTGTTGCAAGTTGTTTGTGTCATTTTAAACTTCCTATCACAATATTTAATTTTATGATTGTCTTTTATATACAATACAAAATGAAATTCAAAGTGAAGCAAAAGCTGAAATAATCTGTTCAGTAATTAATGCGATCTCAAGTCGACTGTCGCAGCCTACCGTTCGAAACTGAAGCGATAAAATTGGTCTGTTCAGTGCTCGCCTACTAACCGCACTCCTTGTATCAAGTCCATTAACTAGATCAAAATCCACTTTTTGACATCTGCTGTAGGCTATCAGTGCCAATACCAACAACCGAATTAAGATAATGTCTATATATAGATTTATATCTAAGTTCTTTACTTAGAAGTTTGTTCTTTTCTTAAGAATTTATAATTTACAAAGAATCTGAATTAGATAACGTCTATATATATCTATCAAAGTTCATGCACTTAGGAGTTTATTCTGTTATAACGTATGTATATGGATTCGTTTTATTGAAATTAAGTTCATCATTTGTGTTTGTTCATGCTTAGAAATAGGAAAATTTATCGCCACGTAGAGAAATTAAAACCTGATTCATTTCATGATGACGATGATGGGGTTCTAAAATTTTGTCTAAACTAACGGACACAAAACTGACTAAGGTGTTGGTTACTCAATACCGAAACTATCTTTAGCACTATTTAACGGCTTTGCAAATTAAACCTTGCCCATATGCATTATCTTTTAAATTGATCACACTGCTTATGTAGATTTCGCCATTCCATCCATTTCATTTGACTTGAATTAAATAATGATATATAAATACAAATATAACTTACCTCGACTTGAAAGATGTTTCCATTTGCATTGTTTCACGTGTAGAGTCTGAATATCCCTTCTGTCCTTTTTATGACAGTTTGAGAAAAACGATTATTCCTATTTGTTTTCTTAAAAACCCTTGTTACGTATTTTTTTCAGTTGCCATCCTTCAAGATTCCAGATATAGTTAAATGGTGACCAAAACATAAGTTTTAGAAAGTAACTAAATATTTCTGTTTATAGATTTCGCTAGATATTGTATAAGAATCAAATAGAGGTAGGTATTTCATATATATCATTTATTTCCTGCGGCGCTTGGAACATGTCGTTTTTATCATTTTTCAGTTTGGAATGTTTGATGGGCCGGTTCTCCTTTACAAAAACAACAACACGTTCATACATTGACTTCGCATTACCGTGTGGTTTAAATTCATTACCCGTGGACTTGTGTTTCTTTTTAGCTGGCGAGTTTAAAATACATACAGTGGTATTTTATTCTTCATGCTTTCATACTTTTAATCTTGTCTGGTCCTTTTTGAACGCATTTCAAAACCAATGTCATTGACTCAATGTTATTTCCTTTAGTTCTGGTCGGCCTACAGCTCGTGCAATTTCCAGTACACAAATGGGGTCACGTGGGGGCTGACAGTTATTGACGTCATCAAGCGGATGGTCACTAAGTATGATGACTTCATGCAGTGGACGGACAGCGCTGATGGTCAGTTTTAGAACGCTAAAAACCCTCTGAGTTCGAGGATGGTTATCTTAAAACATATAGAGATCAACTCCTCCCCATAGATGGGGGTCAATTCAGGGTATCCTGACCTAAACTAAGGTCACGATTTTATTACGTTATCTGGATATAATTGTCTATTTGTTTTACTTGATAATCTTCCCGTAAACATGTGTCTCAATCGCCGCGCTGAAACATAAATGAAAGACATATCAATCATATAGAGTAGGAATATGACTGTTTTTCCTCTGTAAGAGCTGCTATCAAACGTAAGTCGTTGCTTCATTGCCCATATATGGTTCAAGAACTTCAAATTCGACAGTATGAGCAGAAATTCAATAAACCACAGCAAGGGAGCAATCAGTTTTTAAAAAATTCAACTTTCGTATTTTGATCATGTTGAAGATGACAACCCCTGAAAACCCACAATAAAAACATAGTTGATTATGTTAATTGTTTTAAAAAATAATATAAAGACCTACTGCTTAATATAGCAATGCAAACTAATGATTTTTATCCTCGTAATCAAAGAATTTGTGTTTTCCAAGGAATAATGGCAGCTTTCAACAACGAAAAACTTGCATCACTGATTGGCCTAGAGAGTGGAAACATGATTGGCAGCAATTTGGCTGTTCTGCGCATGTTCTATGACCTTGGTGTCCGATATATGACCTTGACGTGGAGTTGCGATACACCATGGTAACATTATCATTAGAATTTTTTAATAATTAAGACTTTAATGTCCCCTGTACATATAAAATGACATCCTTTAACTATAATGAGAAAATAAACACATCTTTAATTCAGCTTACGATATTTAGGAGACACAAAGTTATGTCATAAGCAAATGAATGAAGAGTGTCAACTTTCTTAGAGGGTTAAGGGTTGGGGATCAACCCATTACAATAAAACTGATATATAGGACTCGGACGTCTGGGACCTATAAAGTTAATGTGAACCTGACGTTTGTTATTCTGTAGGGCCGATTCTTACCCTGACACTCGATACAACACTCCAAACCACCACGGATTGACAGACTTCGGCAAGGTAGATAGATCATAATTTGTTTAAAACAATTCTCTATCTACCACACGTTGTAAGAGATTTTCGAATACTTTGTAGAATGTTTTCAAAGGAATTTGGAAGTGATGTACATATGAAATACGAGATTTTCTAGATAACAAGTTCTCCATTGTGAAATTCACGTCATTTCGGCAAGGGTTTCTCCTTCATCAGGTGGGATGGAGAGACTATGAAATCTAAAAACATTGATATTCCTGATCCTTACGAGTTGCCATTCAAAGGATTTTACTAGGGGTAGAATTATCATTGGGTTGTATCTATCTTTTAGATATTTACCCTCTGACCAAATTCGAGGCCCGGGCGGAGCTCGAGGAAATACGGTTACTTGACCCCTCATCTCTTCCAGAAAGTGGTCCTGGAGATGAACCGTCTGGGCATGATGGTGGACCTGTCTCACGTTGCCATAGATACCATGTATGACGCCATCAACACTTCCGTCGCCCCCGTCATCTTTAGTCACTCTTCCTCTCTCAGTATTTGCCCACATCATAGAAATGTTCCTGATGACGTAGCCAAGCTCATGGTGGGTATTTGGACCACAGGGCACATCATCCCATCTTTAAAAAACGTTTTGTGATGCCCCTTGATTAAAGCACCTTCATAGATACATAGATTTTTAAAGAGGGGGTGATGAGGTTTGCTTTAATGGCCGAGGGCTGTGTGATCGAAACGAGAACGAAATCAGAGGGAGTGTTCCCGATTGTGCAATAATAATTGACAGAAACATAATGACAAAAGCAAGATATCGTCCACTTTATATATAGATAAACCCAAGGTGTTTTAATGTTTTGTGATTCGACCGTAGAATCGATACTTCTGATATTATTCGGAGCCAAACGAATTAGGATTTTTGACATGGTAGCATTATTTATTAATCTAGTTAAACTAACTGTAAAGTAAGACGTCCTTAGAAGTTGGTCCGTCAACATCGATAGCTAACTAGACTGGTCATCAATAAACTTACGACGGATTTGTCAAACGTTTTAAGGTAAAATCTAAAATGAGATTCAACATTTACCAATGTTAAACCAACAAACCAATTATGATTACATCTATCGAAGTTAGTTTTCATAGTTAAAGTTATGAAGGCAGGTTTTGCATCCTTTCGAACTACGATTACAGAATGAAAGGGTGTGTGGTGGCTCTGTGATATCAACTGAAAATAAGAACATTCGTATAAGTAGGAAAAAACGCTGCTTAGATACTCAACTGCTTCGAAATATATGTTTCTATATAGACAAAGAATGACGGAATCATCATGATTAACTTCTACCCTCCATTCATCAACTGCACAGAGGAGAATAAGCATGTCGAGGATCACCGTCACGCTTCGGTGTCTCAGATAGCAGGTGAGATGTGTTACCTGTCTTAGTCACCTATCATTATTTACGTTATCAACATCATGGATGCATATTATAAACAATAGGGAGCGGAAATGAAAGACCTGATATAGGAAGGCAAGACAATGTTTAAATTAGCAAACATATGAATTTGACATCATCAAGACATTATTCAAGCATAGTCCATTTGAAACATATTGCTTGTCATTTCTGTCTTAGATCACTACGACCACTTCCGTAATTTGATTGGCTCCCAATATTTAGGGGTGGGAGCTGACTTTGACGGTTCAGGGTGAGTAAAATTTTAAATTTTGTACAGAGGACAGGGTTCTTTTGAATAACATGGATATATAACACTGACACGGAATGGAAAGAAATATGAAATAGTAGATACATTGGCATTCTTCTGCAATACCCTGGTATCTTTAATAGCTGAGAAAATGCCTCGTATTGGCAACAGGTGAAAACGATTAGCTTTAGAAAGCATGACATTTTTTTCAGCTAACGATATGATGTCTTACAAGGAGCCTGAAGCAATATATCTCGAACTCACTATTCCTCCCATTCGGGTACTGCCATTTTTGATGAGTTCATTTTTTTATGGTTATACATACTCTTCAGCTTTCGCTAAGGACCATGTGATATTATCAAAACAGGTTAATTTCAATGTTCAATCTGAAGAACACACACAGTCATGATGTCTGTATCAGTCATATCACAGTAAGCACGTGCATTAGGAAATTTTATGTAAGGGTTCTGATTGCAATCTGTACTCTAAGGCCTTTTGCTACGTGTCCATCGAAGTTCAGCAACACATCTGAACCGAAAAGGTGAATCCACGACGTCGTAGACGAACACTGAAGAAATGTCGAGGGGAATTTGAATGTTGCCAAGAGGTACGAGACATCGTGAAGTTGGTAAAGAACTCGGTGTGACATCAACAGGGCTTGGAATCGTTTCTAAACTGACGGTACTTCTGCAAGATGGTGCGGCAGGTCGTGAAAGAACAACAACGCCCCGTGATGACCGTTTTCTTTTAACAAAAACTCTGCGACACAACATCAGAAGTGCCACCCAGCCGAGAGCTGATATGCGTACCATGCAAGGGGTTTCCACACAAACTGTACGTAGACGACTGCAAAAGAACGGTTTGCATGCAACTTACCGTGGTGCACGTCGAGATGGGTTTAAATTCTGCCTCGATTTTACTTACCGACGCACGGAAGTACAGAGAAGACAGGGGCAACGTTTGGCAGAAGGTAACATTGCTGAACATGACAGGTATGTGGGATGTTCAGTTATATTATTGGGTGAAATCAGCTGGGATGAGATCTTGGATGTCTACGCTAAACCTTACGCTGCAGCAATCGGGGATAATTTCACTCTAATGATGGACGACAATACCTGTCCGCATCGAGCAAGGATTGTGGAACAGTGTCTTCTAATGGAAATAATTGAGTGGATGGAGTGGCCTGCTCATTCGCCGGATCCTAATCCAACAGAACATGTATGGACCTTCTCCAATAAACATTGCTACACCGTGTGGTTCAACCAAGCACCAAACAGGACGTCGGAAAAACACTAAATGAGCGAGGGAACCGTCTCAAACAGCAGACAATCAGGCAACATGAGAAGACAATCAGGCAGCATGAGAAGACAATCAGGCAACATGAGAAGACAATCAGGCAACATGAGAAGACGATATCAGGTTGTAATATGTGCTAGAGGCTCACATACACGTTAATGACACGATAATGAATCGATAATCGTCGCTTCTGACATCTGTTAAATCTTCAGTTGAATTCACATTTAGTGGTTTATTCAGGTGTACTGACAGAAAAGCATCTCTGATAAGTGTAGTCCATCTTTCACAAGACATGTTTGGTATTCAAGTGAGTCCTGGTCAAAAATGAACTTGTTCTGTAAATTCTGTAAAATAATATAAAGAATACGTTCCATGGTCCTTAGCAAAAGTTGAACAAAATATGTACAGAAATGCACAACATTGGCTGTGATTGATGTCAAGGGATTGTATGAGTTTTTGATACAAATACACTGATGAAGCATAAAACAAATGATATAACGTAGGACAGCCATGGAGACGATGTAAAATTCACACTTTGGTTCCTGTTCATCAATCTGTTTATGAATATAATGCTGTAAGAATCAATTGACGACATAAGACTGCACTGTTTCCTTTTTTCTGAATCATTGAAACCGAGGCCAAAAGATTTTCACTTTTGAAAGAACCGGTTATGCTAAAACTACGGTGAGAAAGTTGTATATGATTAAAGACGTTTTAAGACCTTTAAGACTTGACTCTGTGACCTCTGTAGATAGAATTGGAATGTAAGGAATCTACAAGAGCTATTCATAAAATATTCTTGATACCGGACAGTGAGAAGGGCGAGTTGGCCGACACATCCACCTACCCACTCCTGTTTGCCGAGCTGCTGCGACGTGGATGGTCTGAATCGGAGCTGGAGGGCGTGGCTTATAGGAATCTCTACAGGGTCTTTAAGAAGGTTGAGCAGGTAGGGGCACGTTTCAAGTTACAAATTAAGTGAGTCTTGATCCCTATTTCGGAGCCTTGATTTTAAAGCAACAAGTCTAATCATATTTGTGGGTTTTTTTGCGTTAAAAGACATGTCTCTAAATGCATTGTAAGTAGATCATTGGTCAGTTTGAATTCTTAATGAGTAAGTATAAATCATATATAAAGATAATAGTGTGAAAAATTGGATCGATTGAGTTATATATATATTGTTGCTACAAATCATTACTCATCAAAATCAGATCCAACAAGACATTTAAACCACGCTGTCGAAATCAAGGTTCCTGAAGGTCATGTCTTTTGACCATTCCTCTGACCTTCACCTTCTGTAAATTCACCAACCCCATGCACTTATCTATATGGAATCATATTGATGATATCCTAAGCGCGTCGCCGATTGGCTGGTTTTAACATAGGACGAAACACGACCTCTGCGGGCCTTAGTCTGTTCTTACTATTTCCTGATAAGTTATGCTTTTGTAACAAGACCATTTAGGTTGGGTATCTTTTTCAAATAAGGATTTTCTCCAATGTTTCAGACACGTGACACGTTGAGACATAAACTAGCTGATGACAGTCTGATTGACAGGTCAGACATTCCAGATTTGAGTTGTCGTTCTTACCCAAAGACATGGTAGTATAGAACTCGTTCGGTTTGCAACCCATATCACAGAAACACCGAACGTATATATGCGTCCAGCCAGGGTGTTTTTTTATGAATAAAATCAGGGAAACGTACCAAACCTTTGGCTTATTCCTATAGCACCCCCTCATTGGGACGGGAATGTTTTTTAAAACGTTTGCTTTACATTGGTGGCTCCTTTGCAAAACAGTGGCTGTTTCAATGACACCAGGTGACATCAGATGAGGTAGGTTTGATGTCATGAATATTTACATTAATTCGTGGACTTAATTGCTTGCTGACATCCTATCAACGAGCGTGTGACTTCTAGTATTCACAAATTACCATACGACTCAAGGTCCGATCGAAATACTTTTAACAACAATTTGAAGTGACCATTAAAATGTTTTGTTTTTGTTTAACTCTTCAAAAAATGTATATGTATATTCTTTAAGGCACTTGGTATAACGTTCCTAGGTTTCAACCACATTGAAAGTGCCTGTTAGATTATTTGAACTCAAAGGCTAGTTCCACAAGCTTGGGAGACATGGATACTGGTTATATACTACATATATATTGGAGATACATGCCAGTTTGATAGTGAACAACCACGATATCTTTTCGGTAAGAGTCCGTTGCGTCGAGCAGATAACCAAGTCGCTCGAAAAAAGTACAAGAATTTGTAATAATGATGATCCTAATGATAACAATGCTACTACATAGTACATATATAGTATACGAACAATGTTTCCCAAGCTTCTTGTTAGTGTCAGATAGTGAGAAGGGTTTAAGGTGCTGTCAGCAATATTTCAACTATTTAACAGTTAACCATTCTCTCCGAAAAGAGGTAGCGCCGTCATAAATTCCTATAGGAATTAATGACGGAGCTACCTCTGTTGGGAGAGAATGCAGTTAACAGACTACAAAGGAAAGAGAACATATTTTTTATTATATTGTCATTATTATATCATACATGTATCTATTATCCACTTAAGATACATGCTCGTTGCGGATATCATTGTTCAAAGGAGAGACAGTTCATAAATAAATTGTCTGAAAAGTTATATTTTGACGCTGGTTTTGAAGGATCGCACAGTCACAATTCGAAGGAAATAGGTGGCGGCACAGAAAGCAAAAGAGCGTTGTCCAAATGATGTTTTGACCCTTGATTGACAGCAGAAATTTGCGATTGTGGACGCAGGAGTCGGTTATTTAGATACAGGTTTAGGAAATCATAGAGATATCCCGAGGTTTCATTATTGACAAACATGTAGGCTAGACAGAGTACCTTGAAAATGATTCTCAGTTGAATCGAAAGCCAGTGAAGCTGTTGCAGCAAAGATGTAATGTGGTCGTATTCCTGGCACTTTGTACCATTCTTGGTAGCAGATTGTTAAACTCTTTGGCGCCTTCTAGCAGGTTATTGCAAAAGTCTGGTTTTGACATAACCAGGGAGAGAACGATGTCAGATACTTCCTGAAGTTTGTTTGAAGATGAAATGATGTAAATAATGATATCATCATTTATCACTAAGAAATAACTCAGGAAAGCCATGAAATATATGTCATATTATTGTTTATTCAGTATATACATTTGCTGTACAAGTGTTAACAATTTAGCACAGACACATAATACAACCATTTGTAACAACTGGAAAACAGTAACCATAACCTTTTACATCAGAAACAAAACACAACTCCAAGAAACATCAAGAAGCTTTATGTGTGTTGTGTTAAAAGTAACTTATGCAAGACCCAACTCACACAGGATCACTTCCTTGATATTATTTAAACCTTGCATTTACTAGAAACAGAAATTTCAAGCCAAGGAGATTCTTGGTTACCTAGGGCTGAATGTCATAGTGCTCTTCAATTTGTAACCCCTGGAACTTTTCTTAAAATATTTTTTAATGATTACCTGCCATTGATTTGAGTAAGCCATTGAAACAATTGCCTCAATTCGACCTGCGAGCCTTAAGTCTTGGTTTGCACAGGTGCAGGAACACTTTAAAAGTTGGGAGAGGGGGCAAGATCTCTTATTTGTAAGTGGGGAAGAGCGTTTAAGCTTGAAGCTTAGATTAATGTACGTGATAATGCAGTGTAATTTTTTTTATCCTTGTCTCTTAATAAATATAACATAATATATCAAATAATATAATCCCCCTCCCCCCACAACTACCATTCCTACGCCTACGCTTTTTAAAAAAATTGGCTTACACTTCCTAGTCCTAGCTCACACTTTGGTGTTTAAAGTAAATCAGGAGGGAATGTTTACTTTTATATTTCAAATTCAAATTTAGCAGAATGCCCTGAAAGGACTGTTTTAAAATTTGCATCAAAACCTACATATTTCCACATACTGTACCAAGCTGTTTCATTTGGTTATTTGTGTAATTGGAAATCAATAGCAGGCAATTTCTATTCAACATTTCCTGATAAAAAATACCAGGGGTGTTTGTGAAGAGTATAAAAACACAAAGTCCTGGCTGACTGAGGATAAGCCAACTCACAAGTGACATTAACTGTCTTTAATTACATATCTAAATTGCATTGCAATAAGTTTAATAGTAGGAAGGTTCAGTGATCTAATGTGTGAGATTTATAATTTAACTGATCCCGAGGTAGCTTAATAGTTTCAAGATCGAGCATAAAATTTCAGTTATAACAATGCACATCATAAAAAACTTTACCCAAAGTAGTTAATTTAAAAACTTTCAAAATAAAATGATAGTTATGAGAGAAAATCAAATAAAATCATGGAGAAAAATGAAAATAACATTGTTTTAAGAAAAATGATTTCAGGAAATAACATTCTATGACATACATATAGGTAAATTCATGATCTTTGAAAAGAGCAACAAAGATTAACTCTATCCATTTATCCCTCAAAAGCAAACTCATAAAAAAATCTTCACATTCGAGTAATCTCCACAGGAGACAATGAAATGAAATACATTGTTTTGCAGACTTTTCTTGCAAATACCTTGGAGAGTAAAATGTTTAAAAATATATCCATTTTAGTAAAATATTTTGTAAGTATAGGGTACACAATTATCATAATTTGAAACAAACAACATATACAAATTATAAACTAAGGATTCAAAGGATGAAATATTCATTTATTCCTCATATCTCTAAGAAGGTTGAAAATAATTATTGCACTTTGATTTGAAATGGGAAACACCACGGTCAGAAAATTTCAAACTATCAACTTCCTAGTTCTCTAGGACTTCACTACTCAGTCCAATCGTCAGGCAGGAACTTGCATCCATTTTAGAGTGAACACCTTTTAATCATTGTTTACAGGAAATAGATTTCTGTAACTTGACAAAAATGGTTTTGAATCAAAAACTCCTTTTACTGACAAAAACATTTCTTGGAACTGGTTACATTGTTTTCTTTTTCCTTCGAAAGTGTTATAAAGTACGTTTAAACCTGAAGAGAAGCATTGAGTAAACAAAGTTGTATAAGCTCTGGTTAAGTAAAACCATTACAATATAATGCACTAATTTGCTATGGTGTAATACAAAATTAATCTTCTTACACAGTTGTATTCCTTGTAACAAAGAAAAGGCATCAATTCTACTTCATTTGGTCTTCAAGATGTGATACTGATAAAGTTCACATTAATAAAAAAACTTATGTCTACAAAAATATAGTTGAAACAGTAAGTACTCCAGTTAAGGTTCAGTATTCAACCTTCATATTTGAGTAAAAACGGAGTATTTCATTTGATATAAACCACATACATTTTGAAGGTATATATTTTACTCAGTAATCTTTAAAAGAAAAAAAATAATTAAAAATAGATTACTTTACAAAAATACATATATGAAATGTCTATCAGTATTTGGTAAGTATCAAAGCCTAAAACTTTAAGTCATACCCTCGCGGAACAGATTGGTATATTCATACTCCTTTCCTTAACCTTTACTATAATTACATGCAATAACCAAAACCCGTGTCATAGGGAGGGTATTTAGGACAATTCTAAAACTTGCATTTGTCCCGTTTTTGAGCATTCTAATGCAAAGGAATATCTATTCAACATCGAACCTCATTGTAAGAACATTTATTACAATTTACAGTAAGAAATTTCCGAAAAGGATTGGTTTGTTTCAGTTTTTATATAAAATGAATAAAGAATTGAGGGTAATGAAAAAAATAATCTCGGGCAATCATGCATTTGAAAGTAATTGCCAGGCAATTATTCAAGGATTTACTGAAAATTGAGTCGAGAATATATTTCCTGAGTTTCTTATACCTTGTTTACTGGGAGTATTTACTTCAGTTTAAGTTATAGCTTATATTTATATCTTCTATTTACATGTGAAACTCTGGAAGTGAGAGTATATGACCTTGTTCATAAACTGTTTTCACACTTCATGATGCTGAGCTGAATAACCTTCGAAAATCAGCTTGGTCATCCAGACAACTTAAGTTATAAATGTACATAGATTTTGAAATAATGATCTATGAATTCATGTACACACTTATGAAATAATAATCCTTAATATTCAAAGATCCTTAACTTTGAAAGTGAGAGTACATCTTGAATAACAAACCTCATACAGTGAGCCAAATCCCTTTTGAAAATCAGCTTGGACAATCTCGACAATTAAAGTTCTAATGTATGTATATTTCAAAATAATTATCTATGCATTCGTGTACACCCTGATCAAATATAAATCCTAAATATCTAAAGGACCCTTACATATTATCCTGCATAAATAGCTTAATTTAAGAGAAAAACAAATTAAAATTAACAATGTTGAATCTTTTCGACTTTAATCATTGGGTAAGGCACTGGTTTATCATAATAAAAACAAACATGTTAGAATTCAAGGACACTTTGTGTTAACTTGGGAGACTAAACTATTTAGTACCAAAAACGTCCACCATTTAAATATAAGCCAAGTTAACTAACAGTTTGACAGTTCCTTCTGCTGAATTTTGAACATACAAATGTAAATTCTGCAAACAATATCTGTCAATTAAAGCATAAAATGTCAGCATTAAAATATAAGGAAGTTCCAAATGTGGTACATTTCTTCAAACTAATCTGTAGATTAAATATACAATTAAGATTAACTATACGAAGGCATCATTTTTAGTCATAGAATGACAAATATATCCTTGGACAACTTCTCAGTTGCAACCAATCTAATTTCTAAATGTCTTCTTTTTATTTTGGTTAAGAAATAATTTTGATTCATTTCTAAATATCCCTGAATACTCCAGGTACTCTCACAAAAATATTTGTCTCCATCTTTTAAAGAATATGTTCTGTAAAATTTGTTTATATTGCAGTCATACTGAAGAATGTAAATATATTTATACAATTTCAATAATGATATTCAATCTGATTCTTCTCAATAGTCTAGATAACAACATTTAATTCAAGCCACTTAACAATCGTTGTGGCTATAAAGAAAAATTAGTCTTACACTAACAAATTATGGAAATTGAAATTGCTGATCAACAGATAGTTACACATATATACAGAAGAAAATTGCCTTAAAACTAACTTAAAAGACATTGGATTTATGTTAACATGTCATGGTTGTACAACCTCAACCATCATATACTCCTCAAACAAAATTAAGCAACATGTAAAGTTTTGATTACTTGAATGTTGTCAAATGTTCATGTTTTTTGTGTTTTTTTATAGTACAAGATTGTTGGTTGCAGACACAAAATCGGATTTGTAGTTTGCTGGTATCGAACCTTATGAAAGGTGACCACCCCTATGCTATGGGATTCAAAATACAAATAGCATTTTTCCGATTGTTTAACACAAAAAAACCATGTCATTTAATCCAATTAACAATGAATAGAACATTTGGTCCCCAAAATCACATGAGAGCAGGTAAGTAGCTTACATTAACAAATACTTATAAATGTATGTATATAGAATTTCCAATCTTCTTGTAGACATTAACATCAACAATCACTCCAACATAATAATCAAACTTAACAAGACAAACTAATACTAACAAAATAAGTGTTTTGTCTGCAACAAGATTAAAATTTGGTAAGCCTGTGGCTCTACACATACAAATTTATAAACCTCTGCCACAATTTTTCACAAAAAACACAATCAGTGTTTAATGGAAACCATGGGCAATGGAACAAATTTGGTGAAAAACTCGGCCACAACTCTCACTTTCAACCATTGGCGAATTGCATCTTAAATAAAAATACTTTACTCTTAATTGAGAAGCATACACCCAAATGATTGATAAGTTAATTTCTTACTCATGGATACATCGATAATTCACCCATGCATATTGACATTAGCCCATTGATATTTGTTAAAGCATGTATGAAATGTCACAAGGTAACAATACTGAAATCCTACAACACCCTTTGAACAGGATTGAGGAGTAGTGTAAGTGTGAGAGAGCATCAGTAGAAAAATGAACAAAATTAACACTTAGGAGAGACAAGCAAGTAATTTCACTTCTGGTTAAATGATAGATTAGTACATGGAATCTTCCAGCTTTGACCACTTACTCAAGTTTCTGTCCTGTTATGTATTCATAGGTGAGGGTCATAAATATATTTTTGAAAAATATTACAAATGTGTGAAATAAATACCAAATACTCTTATATCCATAATTTTCACTCATTTTGACAAAAGACTACCCTGGATAAACAATTCATGAAATCAATTTCCATAGATCTGAACCTGGCACCAACATAACCTGAATACCTGTTCATGTAACAAATCAGTTCATTCTGGCATGCCAAACCTCAAATTGCTGAAAAGTTCATTTGGAAGCAGTCATGACTCCTACTATCATTTTCTTGAATTGATTACTGGCTATCAATGACATAACGCTCAACTCCTTCAAACACACCACAGATTTTTTAATCCATCAACGATAAACTCAGTTTAAATGCTGTTATTCTTGTAATTAAAACCTCAACCAACGCTTTGAAGAGATGACGGATGTAGATTAACAACAATTAATATCTGCAGCAAGTTTACCTGTTATGGATAACCATTAAGCCGCGGCTCCCGGAACAATTCAGGATAGCATCAGTTTACCCTGTATTATGCCTTGGCAAGGTCCAGATAGCTGACTTGGATTTTCATGCACAAACTCATTAAAGTTATCATACAGTGAGGAGGAAAATTTTTAAGCTTATTTCACTTATGCAACACAAACTTAGGTCATAACTTGCACTGAAGATAAATGCAAATAATCAACTCGAGCTCACACTCATGTCAACCACACACAAACAAACATACTATGTACATATTCAGACGTATCTACATTTTTACATATTTTCTAGAACTGCAATTTTGCGTTTACTCTCATATATATTGCACTGTAAAGCAGACACTACTAGTATATATGTATTTACACCAGATGTAAAAATATCAGCTTTTAATCTGGAACTCAGAAGCCCACTTTTGTCTCATAACCTCATATAAAAATATCATTTAATCTGAAAAGACACAGCATCATTATCTTCATTTCTTTTAAGATGAAGAAAATCTTGCTAAAACTGAGATGTAGAAGATAAAAGCTTTCTAAGTAGGTTGAAGCGATGACCATGAAAATATTGCTGAGTCAACAAACAGATAAAGATGTAAAAATAATATCCTTAAAAGTGACACAGAGTTTGTTTCACAAATATTGTATGTGGCTTAAATAGAGCCAAGATATCATATGATCTGAGTTAAGTTCCTTCTTTATCTCTTAAATGCAAAAATTATGAAAATTTCTTGTTTTCGATTGTAAATTTATAACGGCCATATAAATGTAAAGAAGTCAAAATCCTGCGTCCCATTTACATGTATATTAGTTAAACTACCTATCAACCATTACCAACCTAGATTTCTTGTTCTTTCTGCTATAAATAAGTTTCCAAAAATATGTTTGAGTCAATAGCATACACCTTTGTCCCGTATTCGATCATAAATCTTACATTTTTCCCCAGTTTATTGTCACTATGATAACTGATAAGCATTGAGATGTTAATTTTCAGAAACAACAACTACTTGTCAATGAAATAAAATCATTTATAAAGATTGACATTATTGATCCAAACAACAAACTCTGTCATAAGTCTATGAGAAATAATGAACTGTTTAGGCAGTCCTAAAATGAGATTTTAGGTTCAAATAACTCAAGGTACAGAACCATTTAGCTGAGAACTTTCATATATTGATTACTTAAGATTGTCTTTAACTTGTTTAGTTGAGATTAACAGTGTGTCTAGAAGGTCTCTGTGCCTATTCAGAACACAAAAATATCAAGGAAATATTTACAAAGCACAAAAACGCTTAATCTTATCTTTCACTAGATTCCTGTCTGTACACATATATATCTTTCATTTTCTGATATTGTCAAGTACTTATTAATTGATGTTAGTAAGTATACATATATCAAATATTAATTGTAAGTTGTCAAAGCAAATACTGATCATTTTGATTATATGGTCTTGAGTGCATTAAAATGAAAATATTGAAAACAAAAATACTTCAATGCAAAAGAGACATTTGATCTGAAAATTTAAATTGACTAGAAAACACTTAGTGAATCAATTTTGAGAACATTTGTTTATCTTAGATAATAAATTGCAAAAATGAATTAAAATACACATAAAACTTGGTTGAAGGCAGAAATTCTGATTAGAAAGCGACCATGTGATGTTACTAACACTACTGACATCAGTCTAAAAACTGTATCAACTGTAAAAACAAATCATTTTTACCTCATCAGACTCAATGCTAAATTCTAACTTGCGTACTGCCAAACTAATGAATAGTTTTTTCCAAGAAGTGAAGGATTTCTAAACACTGTAACCATTGGCTGTTCCAAAAATCAGTTTTACATCACCAGACTGAATGATAAATTCTAGATTGCATTCTGCCAAACTAATGAATAGATTTTTTCCAAGAAGTGAAGGATTTCTAAACACTGTAACCATTGGCTGTTGACTGAATGATAAGGATTCTCACAGTGTACTTCAGTCATAAGAGTGTGGTCTTATTGGATAAACATGGATGAACTTATTTCACACCATATGGTTTTCTATTTATCGAGATGAAAGTCATGAAACTGATTGTCATGGCCTTTAACTTTCAAACTTTCGCAAAATATTGGTCAAATTTATCTCCAACAAGTTTTGTACCTCAAAACCACCAAAGTCAAACAAATGGCACGAAGATTATAATTTGTACAAAAAGAACACACGGTAAGAGACAAGCATAAAGATAAAATATCTCACATATGGATAACAAAATGAATAAATAACAAGCACATATAATCTAATTTACATTAACGACCATGTCGTCACAAGCTGCCGTTAGTATTTTACTGTTTCATCCATTCTCAGTCTCACGGGATGAATAATGTCTTGCAAATATTTATATCAGAAGCTGGTAATCTCATTTTGTCATGTTGAAAAGTGAACATAATTAAAAGTAGGACATTACACAAATCCGTTTTTGTTACAAAAGAAAAAAATCCTTTCTATCAAGAGTTGTAATGGGTAACAAAGATTTTCTTGACTGGGACAATGAAAATATAACAGTTTGTAAGATCTTATTCCTTAGAGAAGCTAAGCCTTCTCAAAGAAAATTCTGAACATTTGAGCACCTGAATCAATATCTAACTCTTGTGTGGATTATGTGTTAGGTAACACAAGCTTGTTTCTGAACAGAATAATGATGGTGTACCAATTGCCCAAATTTTGGACCTGGCTAGACAGTATTTATAAGTATAGCTAAAGAACATGGATTTAAATTTCATAATACTAAACTGAGTTATGTGTATCAGGTGTCAAACTAAACTTATATTTTACGTTGAAAATCTGGAAAGGCTTAATTTTAAAAACAATTCTTACAGAACATGCCAAATGATCATTTGTCAGGTATAATAGCATCAAAAAGTGGTGATGTTGTCTAGTTATATTGTTGTCAAGTGATGATTTTGACGAGGGATGGCATAGTCACTGGCTTCTGGAATTAAAAAATTGTTTGCAGACAAAGATGTCCACAATTTTTCAAAGTAAACTAAAGATTCTGCGTGTTGCTGAAGGCAATCAGAAGGCATACCCGAGTTGTCCTCTAATGACTCTGTTGCTTGAAACCCATGTGATGTGATTTACGTTGTTTCATGGCAAATGTTGCTGACTCAGATGATACTTTCTGTCTTCTAATGATAGCTAAAGTATTCACATGATATCTGAGCTCCATATGCTGATGATACTATCTTCTAATAATGCCTTCTGCTGGTGACATTTTATGTTGATGAAGCAGTTGTCTGACAATTTTCTTGTCTCAAATGATGATATAGCTTCAGACCAAAAGTCACCATCTTCAGATGCTCAGGAAACTGTGTACTAATGAAGTTGTAGCCTAAATCATTGCATGTTGGTGTATCTACTATCCATCATCTTAAAAATCGAACTAAAATAATATCTATTGGCAATATATCTCAGAATTGAGACACATCTAATTCTTTTGATAATGTTAGTAATGTGGAAATTTTGCAAGAAGACAAGACTCAAAATTACCATCTTATGCTGTCTGCTCATGATGTCACAATGAGATATATATATATATATATATCCAGAAGCCAGGATTTGAATGATGCTGCAAGTATCTGCCTGCTGTTGATGTGCTGTTTTGATATATCCAGAAAGTCAAGACTCAGATGATATTTGATGCGGAGGATGTTGTAGGAGATTTGGATGGGTAGACACAGAAGAGTCCCATTTGTATCAAGCCAAGCAATATTCCCATCACATTCGGTAGCTAAAAACAATAATACACTCTCAGCAATTGTATTCAAAGACAAAGGCTCTTTTTTAAATAGGCCTACCATTTAGGTTTGAGTTTCAAATCTAGTTAGATGATTTGAAAGACATTTATGTGTACTTGAATGTTTTAAGCAAATCTGCAGACATCGTTGTACTTGTACATTGAAGATTTATAATTAGTTTATGTCAAAATGAATTAGATTGTCAAAACATCTCTTCATCTCAGATGAATTGAAACTCAAGCAAAAACAACTGGTGTGTGAACACCTTTTAATAATATGAGATAGGAAAAATGGATAGCTTAACCGATCACAGTATGCTTTTTTGGATTAAAAAACATAGTTTTACAATTGAAAACATTAATTATTGATTTTGTGAGATCACTTTATATATCTAGAATATCACGCAACAGCATCTTTTAAGGAAAATGATATTCAATGAAATAGCAAAGTTTTACAAAGTGAATCACTGAACACTTATACACACTAGAACAACTTACTGAGACATAGAGGTCGCTGATAGCCCTCCCGAAGAGGTACCAGAGGACGGCACAGGCAAGATTGACCAGGCACAGCGGGAATGAGATGGAACTGCAGCTTCTGTTTCTTAACACCTCTGCCTGCAAGTTATAGATACAGTTATTCAATAAAGAAAGTTCCATGTTTCTTAGTAGTTAAAAAATGCAAACATCACAAATGTAAAACAAGTAAAGAAGTGAGCACAGCTCACATACCCCCGCTTCAAACTATAGTCTGGCTTTCTTTGTTGGTCTAACCCTCAAAAAGCTCACTTAAGGATCATGGTTGATAAGTGTATTAAGTTTGTTGAAGCCAGCATGTATAGTTTAGGAGATATGCTCAGGAAAAAGCACTTTGTCAGATAGCCATTGTTTTAGTAACGTTTCCATGTAAACCGCAAAAAAATAAAAATAATTTTTTGGTCTTACCTTCAAAAGGCGCATCAATGGATCATGGTTTATAAGTGTATGAAGTTTGGTGAAGATAGCATGTACGGTTTAGAAGATATACTCCAGACAAAAGACTTAGTCATAAATTCATTGTTTTAGTCATGTTTCCATGGAAACCGCAAACAAATTAAAATCATTTGTTGATCTAACCCTCAAAAGGCACTTCTAGGGATCATGGTTTATAAGTGTATGAAGTTTGATGAAGATAGCATGTATAGTTTAGGAGAAATGCTCCGGACAAAGGACTTGGTCATAGTCACTGTTTTAGTCATGTTTCCATGGAAACTGCAAAAGATAAAAATAGAGCCATGGGCTCTGTAGCTCATCAGACTTTTGATAGAAAAAGGTGTTTGGGTTTAGACCATGGGGTCATGGGCAGTGTATTCACAATCAAATTAAAAATGCCCATTGCCCATTTGGGGTCAAGGGGTCACCAAACCTACAATTCAGAATCCCCATTGTCCAAGGAGTCTACACACAATTATTAAGCTATCAAGACCTTTTGGAACTGGAGAAGAAGATGACAGTAGGATTTTAAGGTTTTGACCCCTGTAACCCCATTTGGGGTCAAGCGGTCACCAAACCTACAATTTAGGATCCCCAGTGTCTAAGGAGTCTTCACACAATTTTACAGCTCTCTAGACCTTTTGGAACTAGGGAAAAAGATGAAATTAGGTTTTTTAGGTTTTGACCCCTGTGACCCCATTTGGGGTCAAGTGGTCACCAAACCTACAATTTAGGATCCCCAGTGTCCAAGGAGTCTTCACACAATTTTACAGCTCTCAAGACCTTTTGGAACTAGGGAAAAAGATGAAATTAGGTTTTTTAGGTTTTGACCCCTGTGACCCCATTTGGGGTCAAGTGGTCACCAAACCTACAATTTAGGATCCCCATTGTCCAAGGAGTATACACACAATTTTTCAGCTCTCTGGACCTTTTGGAACTAGGGAAAAAGATGAAATTAGGTTTTTTAGGTTTTGACCCCTGTGACCCCATTTGGGGTCAAGTGGTCACCAAACCTATAATTTAGAATCCCCGTTGGCCAAGGAGTCTTCACACAATTTTACAGCTCTCAAGACCTTTTGGAACTAGGGAAAAAGATGAAATTAGGTTTTTTAGGTTTTGACCCCTGTGACCCCATTTTGGGTCAAGTGGTCACCAAACCTACAATTTAGGATCCCCAGTGTCCAAGGAGTCTACACACAATTTTTCAGCTCTCTAGACCATTTGGAACTAGGGAAAAAGATGAAATTAGGTTTTTTAGGTTTTGACCCCTGTGACCCCATTTGAGGTCATGGGGTCACCAAACCTACAATTTAGAATCCCCATTGTCCAAGGAGTCTACACACAACTATTAAGCCATCAAGACCTTTTGGAACTAGGGAAAAAGATGAAATTAGGTTTTTTAGGTTTTGACCCCTGTGACACCATTTGGGGTCAAGTGGTCACCAAACCTATAATTTAGAATCCCCAGTGTCCAAGGAGTATACACACACCTTTTCAGATCTTTAGACCTTTTGGAACTGGAGAAGAAGATGAAAATAGGTTTTTCAGGTTTTGACCCCTGTGACCCCATTTGGGGTCAAGTGGTCACCAAAGCTATAATTTAGAATCCCCGTTGGCCAAGGAGTCTACACACACCTTTTCAGCTCTCTAGACCTTTTGGAACTAGGGAAAAAGATGAAATTAGGTTTTTTAGGTTTTGACCCCTGTGACCCCATTTGGGGTCATGGGGTCACCAAACCTACAATTTAGAATCCCTGTTGGCCAAGGAGTCTACACACAACTATTCAGCTCTCTGGACCTTTTGGAACTGGAGAAGAAGATGAAAATAGGTTTTTCATGTTTTGACCCCTCTGACCTCATTTGGGGTCATGGGGTCACAAAATCTACAATTTAGAATCTCCAGTGCCCAAGGAGTCTACACACAACTTTTCAGCTCTCTGGACCTTTTGGAACTGGAGAAGAAGATTAAAATAGATTTTTAAGGTTTTGACCCTTGTGACCCCATTTGGGGTCATGGGGTCACGAAATCTACAATTTAGAATCCCCATTTGCCAAGGAGTATGCACATAAAATTTCAGCTCTCTAGAGTCATTGGTTCTGGAGAAGAAGTCGAAAAAGTGAAAAGTTTACGGATGGATGGACGGACGGACGGACGGACGGATGGATGGACGGACGGACGGACGGACGGACGCCGGACGCCTTGCCATGCCATAAGCCCATCGGGTCTTTCAGACCTGATGAGCTAAAAATCATTTGTTGGTCTAACCCTCAAAAGGCACATCTAGGGATCATGGTTTATAAGTGTATGAAGTTTGATGAAGATAGCATGTATAGTTTAGGAGAAATGCTCCGGACAAAGATTTGTGACGGACGGACAGACGGACGGACGGACAGAATGAACGCTATATACCCCCACTTACGCTGTAAGGCGGGGGTATAATAAACTGTAAATGAAATGCAAATTCTGTTTCTTAACACTGTGATCTGTATGTTACAGATACAGTTATTCAATAAAGAAAGTTTCATGTTGCCCTGTAACTGAAACATACAATGATCACAAATGTAATATCAATTGTCATTGAAATGTAAATTCTGTTTCTTAACACTGTGATCTGTATGCCATAAATACAGTTATTCAAGTAAGAAAGTATCATGTTGGTAGAAACTTAAAACCTTCATACATCAAACACTTTTATCAATTGTAATGAAATGCAACTGATGTAGGTAACAGGTACACTCATTCAATAAAGAAAGTTTCATGTTACTAGAAGCTTGAAACATTCAATCCTCACATATGTACATCAACTGTCTGTCAAATGCATATTATATTTCTCAACACTTCCATCTGTACGTTATAGATAAATTCATTAAATAAAGAGAGTTAAATGTTTCTAGAAACTTAAAACATACATTACACACACACACACACATCTCCTACAAGTTATAGCTCCAGTTATTCATAAAGGCAGTTCAATTAATGTTTTCAAAATGTAAATTGCTTCCTGTATTTTTGAGAAAGAACTTCACATCCCAAATTGATTTCAACTTTTCCCTCAATTTGATGTTTTTAGCATATATACATATATAATATAGATAATGACATATTATAATAATAATAATAATAATAATAATAATAATAATAATAATAATAATAATAATAATAATAATAATAATAATAATAATAATAATAATAATAAATTTAAAAAATATATATATATAAATATATATATGTTTTAGCATGAAGGCTCCTTCGAAAATAATTCCTGTAACAGGAACTTCGTGAAAATATGGAGACCATAAATGTTGTACTCACTAGTGTGGCAAGGGGCGAGGCATAGCACATGACAGTGAAGAAGCAGCCATACAGCCCAAGCTGATTTGCCGCAACAATTGTGTCTGGCTGGAAGAAGCGGATGTAGATGAGAGGTCCAAACAGGAGAAGCAGCGACACCCCGATCAGTCGGTGGACCTGAGTCTGATACACACAAAAGATATTTTATTCAAAACTTCACACTCTGACTCTTACTTAAGGTTTGCATTGATAAGAGCAATGTGACACATTGACTGATATGAAAAGTTTAAAATGGAATACATTGTATATCTAAAATTTTTATTTATACATTTATAGAAGATTTCCTCTGTCTTTGATTATTTCATTATGAAAGATGACCATAACAACTGCGATGGATAACATAAACTACTAAATAAAGGTAAAAGGGTTGTTACCCCATCACAAAAGGTTCATGTACCCATGATTTTATATGTCTCAAACCAGTAATTTCTAAGAAGAATTTGAAAATGCTAAACAATTACAGAATGTTGACAGATGTTGGATACATTGCCAAAGCTCAAACTTTCAGCTTTCCTAGGGTAATTTTCATCAGATTCACTGACCCGTGTCCTGCAACAAATACTAATAAAAAGTTTGAAAGGACCCATTAGAATTCAAACTTTTGGTCTCTGGGACTCAAAATTAATCTTGTGGTACTATTTGTTTACTCAACATTTAAATCTGCTCTGAGACCTTGTGTATTAAGTCCCTGGACATAGCAGGTCATATTTGTAGATTTGCCACTGTAGATTGAATGAGTACATACCTTTCTGATGGTGTAGATATAGAAGACACAGATGTAGAGAAACTGTAGCATAGCTCCCAGAGAGTTGGACATCATCATAGAATACAGGCCCTGCATCACTCCATACTTGAACCACAGACACGCACTGAACACAAGAGACGGTCAAATGTTATGGAGAGACTACACACAGGGTATTAAAAAATAGAGAGTACAATGGTACTTGCAGGATTTTTTAATCTCCTAATCTTTAATCTCCTACATTTTTAAAACTTCTTTCATTTTGTAAAAGGGAAAGGAGCTCTTTAGAAAATCACTTTGTTTACACCACTGAAATCAGTCATATGGAAGGACCAAGCACATGTGGGCTCCAAATGTAACAAAAGTTATTGTGAGATCACATCCAGAGGGATTTGACACTCTACCAATTCAGCCAGAGAGGTTTCCTTCTGGCCAAATCTGGTAGGAATTCTTTTATCTCACCTTCTTGCCACATATATCCTGTAATCCTATTTTAGTGAAATTTCATTATTGCCTAAACTTAGATAACACAGAGAATTTATTGCTCTATTCCTTAAGGTTAAATAGTTAATTAAAACATTTATGACGTACCTAACAAAGAATGTGAAGAACGGAACGGGCGAGATGTCACCTGTCGATCCTTTGCGCACAATCCGCAGACATATCTCTCTGTAGCAAGCAAAAAAAATAATTCACATTATGGACTGCATCGACAAAATTTTTTTTGCAAATAAGACGTAACAATTTTTTTGAAGTTTCTAAATCATTTCAAAAATGAAAATAATAAAAAGAAAAGCACATATACTAATAATTCAAATTATTAAATTTTTAATCAAAGTATCATAATCATTTATAATAACATTTATGGCATTTCAGACCATTAAACAATAATCTTTCCATGAATGCCTAAACTAAAAACATCTTGAAAAAATATTTGTTTACAAATACACATAAACATCAAACATTTTGGCAGTTACCTTCAAAAGATCATAATTTTAATGAACATAGGTAAACTATTCAGATGGCAACTTCAGTATAAAGAGCTCTTCACCACGTTGTAAATATGGACTAGAGACATCCTTGATACTAACATATGTACTTTATATTAATACATGGAAATAAGTACATTAAATATATTCTTGATACTAAGCACCTGCACTGAATCATTTATACTTACATTCCCACGAGCTGGGAGAGAATGGAAAAGATTGTAGCGGCCCATGCTAGCACTACAGTCACGTCCATATGTCGGACTCACCCTATGGAAAAAGCATTCATGATGATAATAATAACAACATCAACAACAACAACGGCAATGAATATGATGTTTAATTACCAAAAAAGCAATTCAGTACAGAGCTGGTGAACATACAAGACAAGAAACAGGTAATAAATGATTCATGAAACAAAAACTTTCTATTAACTTAAAGATTACTTAACATAAAGGCATGAATGTATTTTTGACTCTATTTGTTTTAAAACTGTAAAACGGGTAATAAATATCTTAGCCTTAACAAATTCACAGAATACTACATGATCCGATTCAGACAAAATCTTAAGAAGTAAGTAACTCCGGCAATATATCCAGCAATATGAACAACTTTTTCTAAGTGAGATTAGTTAACAATGGACAACCATAACTTCAAAGGAAGGAAAAGGTCAAAATGCTTAAGTAATGACAGGGGGATAGCACAAGTTCATTTACATCTAAAAATTGAAGCTTGCGCATTAAATGTAATCTTTGGTAAAAAAAAATTTAAAACAGCATCAGTATTAGGTGATAGGTGAGGTGATATGGAGTTTAGCGCCGCTTTCAAGAGTACTTCACTTATATCGCGGCTGCTGGTATTAATGCAGGGAGAAAGCCTGCAACACCATTGTGGTTATGCATTGCGGTGAAACTTGCGAGCATCGGCTGGAACTAGCAAACCATGGGTGGTACCGCCTGAAATTCAGAGGCAATGCACCCAAACCTGACTGCGTGTAGAACAGTTCTCTACTGCAGACAAAGTTGCCGAGCCCCTGGCAACCACAGACCTCTCGATCAGAAGCCGAACGCGCTAACCACTGCGCTATCCCGCCCCCAGCATCAGTATTAGCATTCCCAGTTAATTTACTATCTACTATTGTGCCCAGGTACTTGTATTCATCTACAATCTCAACGTTTGAGCTATCTATAGAGACAGGGCTTATCATTCATTGGGTGTGCCGGTTTTTTACATTCAGCTAGAGGGTCTGAAGGTACAGACATTCAAATATTTCAATATTATATTTAATATATGTGATATTTCCAGGGACTGTATATCGTTAGATTAAGTATGCAATTTTCTATACTTTAATATATCATCACAGATCTAAAATCAACATTAGGAAATTAATCAATCCATAATTCAAAGAAAATGAAATTGCGAATATCATTGGTATTTTGTGTAAACCGAATTCAATATGATTGCATTGTTTATGCACTTATGTTATTAGATATTGGTAAAAAAAAAGTTATATTGATTGATCTTTTAATATGTGATTAACGATTACCATAGCCATATAACAACCCTGAAACAAAAATTTCTGGTTTCGGGGCCGTTAAGTGGCTACGATTACCTTTGATTAACCAAAAATATCAACTGAGAGACTATGATTCAAGATGTAGATTACCGAGTTTACCCTGTAATTTAATTATTATTAAGATGGGTTCAATGTCTCAACAAATAATGATCTTACAGCAATTAATAACAGAGCTCCAGATAAGCTTTTGGCTATGTGGGTATCATACCCAGATTTTTAGAACTGAGTGGGTATCTCAAATATCAAATGGGTATACATACTTTTTGATACCCACCAATTTTCGAAATCTGAGTATTCATTTCATACGTAAAAAAACTTAAAGGGCCATTGAGTATGTTAGTGTTTCTAATACAACATTTTTTCAAAAACGCCTAAAAGTATATCAATTGGTAGATAATTGTTTCAGCTGCAACTTGATATGTGACAAATAGTATATATACCAAGACAAGTCGGTGTAACTATATTTCACCCGTACGAGGAGCGCGCGCTACTGAATTATGATGTCATTACGCGGATTTTCCTTTCCTGTGTACTACGTAGCTCGGGTTTTAGTGATAACAAATAAACAAATACAATTTCTTTTCTTGAAATATTATAACCACTTGAAATTCGTGAAAAGAAATAACCATAATTCTTTTTACACAAAAAGATGTTGCTGTTAATTTGATATTCAACAAATTCACAGTACATATGCAAATTAAAAAGATCCTTGATCCCTCGAAGACTGAGAAATTATAATAGATTCAGTTGTCATCAGATGGGTATATGCTAATTACCTCGCCTTGCTCTATTGAAATCAAAACGTTTATAAGAGTTACTTCGCCATCTTCTTGATCATGATGTATTTAAATGAAAACAACATACAGTGGGCGCACTCAATATGAATAGTCAATATTAAAACCGATATTATGCCCATATTAAAACGAATCAAAGTAAAGCGAGTTTGACTTTAAAATAAATCGAATATTTGTTTCGCCGTTTTGACTTTTCTTGTCTCCCTTCTGGTCTATCATTGTTTTAACTGTATCCTGCTTCTCTTTTCCGTCCCCACGTTGTTATCATGTGTTTAAAGGATGGGAGCGAACTACGACCACAATGCTTTGCGCAATAAAATAATAAAGTCGATCTATTAAAAGACACGGGAAACACCATTACTAATTAGTTAGATATCTCGGCTTATTTGGGGTCGAAACAATTGTCGAAACATTATGTAAAGATCTTTTGGCACTATTTTCTAATTTGTATCCACATACTCTGTGGCCCTTTAAACATATTTTTAAATTCTAATCAAACATAAAGCAAAGACAAGTTATATTTACGTGTTAACCTTATTTCCATAACCAAATTCTGAAAATTAAGTTTCATCAACCTCCGTTAAACTACTTTCTGTTTGTAAATGATCAGTAATAACAGAACATGTTAGACGTGTGCAAAATGATGAAATTTCTTTTCAAAGGCAACTGATTGAAAACTTGTACGGCAAAACGTCAGATTATTTATTAACTGAGTCGGCATTGATATCTAATTGTTACCAATAATAAATTAATCTAAACACGCTTGCGAATATCCCTGACCGGATATATTTCTTTTTCTAATAGTAACTCTCGTTTTTTTTTCTTGCATCATCTTCATTAAAAAAAACATCATTACATTCTACAACTATACCACATATATATTGAAAATACGTTCTCTATAAAAAAATATGTCAAATGACTATTTTTTGGCTGGTCCTAACTAAACCTTTTTCGAGCCCTAAATCTACACAAGCCAACACTGACGAAACGATGTTGGGAAAGTAAAGTAATCATGCCAGTTTCGTGTGCACATTCAAAGTCAGCTGGCCCCAATCTTGCATAAAACAAACGGTGTTAAACTCCTCACACAACTGGGAATTATCAGATCACTTATATGAATTGGAGCGAGTTCTAAATGGTGTTCGGAGTAGTAAGCGAAGCCGCTTTGCACAAAGCATTGCTCGGAATAGATGTTTACGATGTAAAAAGACTTTTGTATATTACCAGTGACTTTAAGTTGAGATTTTCAGCTAACTATTTTGATTTTTGTTAATGACATGATACGCATTGTAATTTTTATGTATTGGGTAAATACCCATTGCTAATTTTTCAGAAGCGTAAACATAGATTTTAAGGGATTTTCATTACGCAGACAATTTAATTTTCTTGCGTATTTTGACTTTTCTTCTGAGTAAAATACGCAAATACGCAGCTTATCTGGAGCTCTGTAATAATATGAATATTTTCATAATTCTTTTCGTTCATTTGCTTTGATGTAAATCAGGTATTATGTGAAGGAGTGACATAAGAATTTAATTGGCCTCAAAGTCTATAAAGTGAGGACTAATTCAATCTTATCAACTAGGTAATTAGGTAAATTTGAATTGAAATAATGAGAAACATATTAATTCGATTGGAATAAATTAGGACAATTACAGAAATAACACAGGTAGTCTACTGATTATCTCAAATGTCATGAATAAATATATATATAACGCTCTGTCTGTCCTACACTTAGAGAAAATATACAGTCCTAAATGACATTTATAACATCTGGTAAGAATTTGCCACATGTACACTCGTAAAATGTTGTCAGCGTTTTCACCAACAAAACTTATCACAGTACATAACTCACCAACTTCAAGACGCGAAGACCCTTATGATTAAATGCTAGTTTACTTTCTCCGTGGGAAGAAAACTCATAAACGTGACAGAACGTTGATGATAGCCGTCAATAACTTCCAATGTTTACATCCGCGAGCGCCGCGTCAAAGGTCTGATTTATCTCGCGAGACTGGTTTACACTACAACTTGAATCATGACGAATCCGGATTATAGATTTTGTTTATTCCAAGTATTATCAAGTGCGATTAACTCATTTGTAAAGTGTTTATGAATATCTTAAAAATGTTTGCAAATTAATTTTGGAATAATGATATAAAAAGATATTCAAGGTTTTTGTTGCCGAAATCTAAATTCCCGTTGTGTTTCCGATCCAAATTTTATAAGATTCAATATGGCAGCTTCCTTTGGCGCATGTGACAGCTGTAATTTTATGGAGATTAAGTGATATCTTTTTGGTAACTGTTTACTCGATGAGAGACTCTTGACAAGACTGCATTTTGTCGGGCACTAGTCGATCGTGTTCATTTCGTTCTATCGTTTTAATTCCCCTTGTAATAAGTCTTCTTTAGTTTTAAGATAATATTAGGGAGACCATCGTTTTTTATACACGTGGAACGATCTTTTAGGGTTAATAATAGTTTGTCTAAGGGTCGGTATTTTTTTGCATTGATTGTCACTAGCACCCGGTTTAATGCATTTGATTAATTGGGTTCTCATGTAACAAGTTCGTTCCTGTGGAAATTAAAGAGCCACTCCGTGTTTTTCATAACATATTATTTACCTTTGATACGAACCTAAATGTCATGTGCTGATATAAAATCAAAACATCTTAACTTTTCATGTCCAAAAGACATATTTATGACAAATACTGGTGGTCCATGAAAATCTAAAAACAACCTTATAGATGCACAGATATATAGATATCACGTCCAGTATACATGGATACTCCCAGCAGGCAATCTGACGTTGTATCAACGTTGAAACGACGTCGTTTAGCAACGTTGAAATAACGTTGAAATTTGATTGGATTTGATATATGCGGCGACGTCGAAATCCGACGTGATTTCAACGTCGGTTCAACGTTGAAGCCAAGCGGTTGTATTGACGTTGAAAAAACGTCATTTCGACGTCAAGTCTTGTTGATCAATCAGGTTGTGTTGTTTAGTTTCGTTAGTTTGCTTGAAGCAATGCATTACATTATCTATGAGGCTACGCTTTCAAATTCAGCTCTTTCATAGGCCTGGGTGCAAGACTTTGATGGCTGCTCGTGAGAAGTTATCCATTTAATAGAAACTACATAAGTTGTGAGGGTATTACTATTTATATGACACTGCAACGATTTAGACCAAAGTGTCAGGAAAAAAATGCGTAAATGCTGTTTTGTAAGAACTACTAACTCTATTCAAATGGAAAATTTATGATGTCAGTTGTGAACATAACTGAAAAAATAAAAACTGTTGAAAACTACCATATACCTTGTTTATTCTAATTAGACATAGGGCAGAGTTACTTCCCTTTGTTGTGAAATTGAAAGAAGTTAACTTTTATTTATCTAATTCCAATATCAACACTTTTAAATGTCAATGATAGCTGTTTGTTTTTGCATTTTTTATTTCATTCTTTAAAACAATCCGTAACGTATTTGATGTTATTAATAATAATTGAATTTTATAAAAGTAATCACTTTTCAGTTTAAAGTTGTTCTGATGACGTTGAAACAACGTCAAAACACCAACCGAATTTCTACGTCAGGGAACTAACGTTGTTCCGACGTCGAAAATTGGTTGATCGACGTCCTGACCTGAATTCAACCAAATTTCGACGTCAAAATGACGTCAGATGCCTGCTGGGCTAGTTATGTAACCTAACAAACACTATGAACTCCTAACTGTCCTCCTGGCTGTTTTAGATAGGTCTCCAAAATTACGTTTGAATATTTGACGTGCACCACTGTCTGGTTTTCGCTCATTATTGCGACGTTCTACCTTCATATTGTCACTGTTAAAAAAACCATCAAGATTTGAAATGTGTCTTTTTGGTAACAGTCGATACTTGGCGATCAAATGACACCATTGATTAAGTTTGGCAAATATGACTCCAACAACTCGCGGAGTGGCTCTTTAAGTTGATCACGATTCACAAATCATTTGTCATGAGGCATTCATCATTAATCAATCACAATTAAACAAATGTCACTCACTCATCAGACTTAAGAAACATATTTAAAGGTCAAACAAGATTCTTCTGTTAGCAGTAAGGCTTAGTATTTGAATATAGTTAAAAACAAATAGGAAGAAATACCTTCTTTTAATAATTGTCTTAGCCTGTAAATAAATAGTTTCCTCCGCATCAAAGGTTGCTACAATAATTGTTCTTATCATCAAATTTCAAACATTTTTGTTTTGATTTTCTTGTAACAGTTAAAAAAAAGTTACCTTATTAGTTATTTATTTCAACTATTCTACAATATAATTTTTATTTGAATTGTATCTGTGTTACAAAACACTACCGGTATATCAACAAAGTTGTTGGAGGAAATAGAAATAACCTCTGTCCATATATGAAACTATTTTGTTACCAGACCAGAATTCTATAACCAAGGCACAACTCAATCAAATTTGGTATGTGAGGAACAGTCATCATGTGTTGTTATGCCTTTTTGGGTTTTCAACTTCTGACTTTTATTTTTGTCTGTTTCCATGGAAACTTAAATCTTAAGTAACTCAATGAAATTAAATATATTTGGAACAATCTTCACCTGCAGGATGATTTTAGGGTTTTCATCATCTTCTGATTTACATTATTTACCGTAACATGGAAAACCATTCAAGACTTTGGATTATTCATGTCTTATTGTGTCTTTTAGGGGTTATTTTTCAAATTTCTTTTTTATTTCAGATATGATAGAAAATTCAATTGGTAGAATTGGAAGACACTGAAGTCAACACATTTTGACCAACATGGCAAAGAGTAAAAAGAAGAAGCAAGAAGATTTCCAGAAAGTTAAACTAAAAGTCGGAAAGAGGCTACCTAAAGGGCAGAATGTTACTAACACAAGTTTTAAGACAAGAAGTATACAAGTTGTGCAACAGATAAAATCTGACTCTTCTCAGCCCAGCACTCATAGGAAACAGAACATCACAGTAAGTATCCTACCTCAAAATTAGGGGCCCTTCACAAAGCAACTTTTACTACGGTTACCCTTACTTTACTTTACTTAGGTGCCACCCTAGACAATTGTTTTTCAAATATGTCTCTATTCATTCAGCAATTTAAGGCCATTTTTTTATTACTGATTCGCCGAACCTATTTTCAAACAATTCAGAATGAAATTACAATTTCAATTTGGGGATTTTCCTTTATAACCGACTCCACTGTTTTATATTTTTGTGTGGAGTCATCACTTATTGCAAAGCAATTTGGCAAGGTTTCTCTCCTAGTTGTAACTGCTAATGGTAAAGTATGCAGTGTGGGGAAACCAATTAATAAAAGAAACTGTACACATAGTTATCAGGTTGAGTTTGTGTTTGGTGTATGACCCCTTAGCGCTGAACATGACTGCTCTTGTTTGACTCGTCACATTGGTAATATTATCCACATTAGTCCCAAGAGTGGATAACCTGCTTCAGTGTTGTTCCTAGGTCCTCATCTGAGGGGGTCAATTTGGCATTTTCTATGAAGACAGGTCTCTTTACAAAGGTAAAGGTTTCCTACCCATAAAAAGTTTAAAGGACACCAAGCCAAAAGGGTTGGCAATATAAAAGTAAAAGGATATGTGTTGAAATGTATTTTTTATTGCCTTATTCTTCAGGATCTGTTGAACAAGTGTCAGCACTACAGTAATAGTGTCCGACATGAGGGCGTGGCCGGACTCCGCGAACTCCTGGCAGCGTTCCCAGAACTGATGACAACCCATCTCTCAACCTTCATAGAGAAAGTTCTACCTCTCATCATGGACAAGGACAACACCGTCAGACAGACCACCATCAAACTCTTCAAGTTCATCATCCCCAACACTCCCACCAACAGGATACAACCCTTCTTCTCCATAGTGTCCGCTCATCTCTGCTGCGCCATGACCCACATCTACGATGAAATCCAACACGATTCTTTGGAACTCTTTGACGTGTTGCTTGAATCCTACCCAGTCTTGATTGCAAATAACTCCGGTCAGCTTCTGCAAAATTTCATCGAACAGATATCAAGACAGCAGAATTTAAGTAAGAAGGGTTCTGGTTCGAATGTCTCTCTTGCGGTGAGACCGGACAGTCGTTACTCCGTACAGAGATGGAGGTCAGGGGTGTTGAGCAGAGTTCACAAACTGCTCTCTGCTTTGCTTGCTTGGAAGTTTTCCGGTTCAAAGAAAGATGTTGGTGACAATTCTGTTGTTCACACTGGGTCACACATTCCTCAGCAGTTTCCATCTAGTGTGTCTGACTGTTGGGTAAATCCAGGATACATAGTCCAGTAAGTTTGTCTCCTTAAGTGTCCATGGTGTCCAAATCTTTGCAATTACATTCCACATTGCTGATCTTAGTGCTGCTGTATAGAGTTCATGTCAAGTGACTTTCACTCCAGCCAATCACCAAGGAGGCTAGGAACTTACCAACATCCATCGCTGAGGGATTAATGTTCTGATACTCTTCACAATTAACCCCAAGAATTTTCATTAGGAAAAGTTCAAATTAAGAAACAATAACCCAATGAAACTGCTTGATGAGAAGATGAAAATTCATATTTGGTGAAAAAAACAGTCCTTTATAGCTTTTGCTCAGGAGCTGTAATTTGAATTTTAAAGTAACTTTACCATATGATTGGTGGAACGCTAACAGTCTGAAATGAATGCCAATTTCTTCGATGCAAGACCTAAGCTTGATGTGGAACCTCTTTTGAGAAGTCTGCAGGCCCAAAGCAGTTTCATTGGCTTACTAAAATCAAGGGCAGGTTATTTTGTTTGAAATTTTCTTGATGAAAAGTCCAAGTGATAATTAAGTGAAGAGCACCAGAACATTCAGACCTGGTGCACAGAGGATGGGACAATATGTATCTAAGCAGGCCTCAAAGAGCCACTCCGTGATTTTCATAACATATTTTTTACCTTTGATACAAACCTAAATGTCACATGTGGTGATATAAAATCAAGTCCAAAAGACATATGTATGACAAATATTGGTTTTCCATGAAAATATGAAAATAGCCTTATAAATGCACACAAGTGTAGATATCACGTCCAATATACATGGATACTAGTTATATAACCTAACAAACACTATCAACTCCTAACTGCCCTCCTGACTGTTTTAGATAAATCTCCAAAATTATGTTTGACTATTTGACGCGCGCCAATGTCCGGTTTTCATTCATAATTGCGATGTTCTACCTTCATATTGTCACTGTAAAAAAACAATAAGCTTTAAAATGTGTCTTTTTGGTAACAGTCGATACTTGGCGATCAAATGACATCATTGATTAAGTTCCGTATATATGACTCCAACAACTCACGGAGTGGCTCCTTAAGTGGATCAATTCATGTTAACTAAAAGACAAAAGACAAGGTCACTTGACATGACCCCTATAGAGCAGTTCTGGGATCAGAAATGCAACTATATAAGTATCATTGTTTATCTGATTTTGATGAAATTGTTTAAACTGTAAGTTTAAAACTACTGATATGTCCATGAAGTCATAAGTAACATTTGTGATTCTCTTGTCAGGTCATCTGTAGCTAAAAGTTTGAGTACCTCGAACAAGGGAGATAATCTGTCTAGCTTTGCAGCGTCCCTCATACCCCTGATGGTCCAGTGTTGGATTGAATGTAGATCTCACCAGGGAAACCGACAGTCACAAGGTTGTTCTATTGTCAGAACTACATCTTACTGTGAAGGGCTTCATTTAGTGCTTTGTTATGTGCATATATCAAAGATTCTATATTCTGAAATGCAGTCTTGCAAAAAGTTGAATGTGCACAGAGTATTAAACTTAAAACTAATCACTTCTGTCTTGTTTTTAATGTCATTAAGTACCTAAGAAGGAAATTTTCAAAAGTTTCACAATTGAAAGCATGATATAATCCCAAGGTGTGAGTCAAAGAGGTGACTCCTTCACATGTCTAAATATATATACATATCACAGTTCCTCTATATACCATTCTTGCTTGACAAAAATACAAGAATCTGTATTGAATTGTCGCAAATCTCGGAATAAAGAAGTTTTCATCCATAATATTTGTACTCAGTTGTTTCCAACTTCTAAAATGTCTCTCAAAGAAGTAATAGGGTTGTTTGTTTTAAAAGAAATTCATACCTTAGAAATGAAGTCAACTATCAGCACAGCAAGTGATTAAAGCCATACAATATCGGTAATTATTTTTGGATGTTCTGTCAAAACTTAAATATGAAAAAATTAACATCAACAAAACACAAATTAAAAACATAATAAATAATAAGAAAACTAGGAAGGACTGCATTAGATACCCCAAGGGCTATACGAGCAGGAACTTCAATGCTCCTGGTAGGGTTACCCAAGTTAGACAGGTCGATGGATAGGATCTCGACAAAATTTGAGTTGTTTTAAACCTGCTGTAATTCTCACTATGCGTTGTTTTTCTCTGTTTCCTCAATTATCCCGTTTCTGTCCAGTCTCTTTTGGATAAATTTCTTCCACATGCTTTATGACTGAAACATTGTCGAAAGCATGTTAAACCATTTACACAGTCACTATCCATATAATAATGATATAGATATCTGTTACAGAAAGCCTAGTGCACCCAGGGTCTGTGACAGTCATGTTTAACATCATGGGGGTTCTGCATCTGCTGTGGCAGTGTGTGGAGGAAGAGTCGGTCGATAACATGACTGGGGTGAGATACAAGTAGATAATTACAAAGCTTACTTATTAGCTCATTTCTTCAACATCTGAAGCCTGGTGATAATATTATTTTACAGTACATCTCTATTTTTTGCAGAAATGTTTCAAGTCTTTTCTTCAGTGTAACTGGTCAAAGTTCTTTGCTTACAGGGGCTCACCAACATAATGATTGTAATAATACCTTTTTTGCCCTGATGGTAAATCGAAATTAATCTCATTAAAATCTGATAGAACATAACTCTCGTTCTAAGTAGTGTTTCTGTTCTGAGTAATGTTCAAAATTGCCTAATCACCTTTCATAACAATCAATATATGGAAAAAATCTACATCTATTTTATTTTAATTTTGTTAAAAGATTATTTTTTATGCAGATTAACCCGCTGAGCAGAGCACATCAGAAGGAGTTCTCAAAACACTTCATGTCTCACTTTCCTTATTGTGTGCAAGACACGGCTAAACACCGTGGACACCGCAAGTACAGACAAGCCCCAACAGTGAGTGTATAAACTACAAAGGTACAAAGAAGTTATACAGGGCTCCAGATAAGATCTGGATATTTATCTAGATATTTTGGCTTGCAATGATAAAAAAAATGGACATATGTTTTGTTATCGAGTTAGATGATGACATAAGTGATCCATAGCTGTGTTACTTCAACTCTTTTTGTCCTGGTAAATGTTTATATCTTTCATCCAGCAGTCGAATACAGTAGAGCAGTCACGATATATTGTAGTTTCTGTTATACTTAATCGGATGATATATGTATCATGATATGGTCACTGCATCATGATACTTATCTTTGACTTTAAAATTGTTTATTTTACCTCAATATCAAGGTGCTTGTTAAAGTTAATCTTTCTTTTTATCAAAAAATCCTGGAAAATAGTGTGTCGTTACTATATCTTAATGAAATGTTTTGTACCGAGAGATTGTGATACGTAACATATTGTGAAATGTCTATGTTGTTACACCTCTGCAATACAGGATCTCCTTGTAAACATTGCAAGAGGTGAAGATTTCTCTGTAAAATATGACCTTGTATTACGATTCTTATCACTAAATAATTTGCTGACATAATTATATCTCGTTTCAATGTCTTGCCAAGATTGACCAAATCCTTGATTTCATCTTCCAGGTGTCGAGTGAAGCCCTAAATCTGTCCATCTGCGAAGTGATGACCAACTTCATTGGCACCGGCGACGACAGGATATCATTCACTCTTTCCTCAGAGATTGGTCAGTTTCTTGTGACCACTCTAGAAATGCAGAACTTGAGCCTTGACCTGACCCGGACGCTGGTCAGCATTCTGCAGCAGTTTGTGGGGGTTTGTACAGATGAGGGTGAGTGTGAGGATAAAATTCACTCTTGAGTTGGATGGTTAGGAATACGCTTCATTTTCTGTAGAAAATACATCCTTTATGATTGCCGTATCATTGGTGGAGTTCTTATTTGCTGAGCACCAAGCAAGTAGGCAAAATTTTGTAGAATCGTTTAGTATGATGTTTCAAATGTTCAGATGTTTGAAAATTTCATTGGTTATGTATATTCCCTGATTCACTCAGTGAGTATGTATATTCCCTGAAATTTTCAGGGATTATACATATTCCCTGATAAAAGTCAGCAAATATTATACATATTCCCTGAATGCTTATAAATGAGATACCAACACAGTTTACAGTTGTTTTCTTCATCTATTATACCTTAACAACATGTTACCACATACACAAATACATGCATCAAACATATGCATGTATGAAACATAGTTTATAATAAATGTTCTTATTTTGATATAATTTTTAACATTATGAAATATTCCCTGATAATAGCCATTAAATATTACACATGTTCCCTATTGTTAGGGATTTTTTCCCGACTAATTAGTGTATAACTGAATTAATGAGATCAAAGAACTGTCTTTCATCGTTGCTTGATTAATACTTACGGTATATTGAGAGAGTCATTAGTTTTCGGACTAATTAATGCATAAATTAATATTGTGATCAAAGAACTACCTTTAATCATGGCTATTTTAATACGTAGGTTTAGAGAAGGATGAGTTTTCTCACCAATTGGTGCATACCTGAAGTGATCTCTGTTTGTTGTGATGACAATGTTTGCTACTAGTGTTTGTTTAGTGCTTTAAACAATCACTATTGTTCGTGTTGGTTTACATAACAATTAGTGTTGTTGTTAAACTGTTTCATTCTAGATTGTTTGTTTAAAGAAGGGGATTAATGCGTAAACAGGTGTTTTCTGCTTTCATAACATACCATTTACTGCTGGTTAATGAAGTTAATGATATAAAAGACATATCTGTGTGTGGATCCTCACTATTTCCAAAATGATTCAGATAGAGAGGTACAGTTTAGAGATCAACTGTATCAGATGCACACTGTCAACAAGCGCGTCCTCATTCCCAAAGATTATTACCAGAAGATCGTTAGTGAGTTGCTTGATGCTAATTCTTCAAGCAAGAAGTCTTCACACCAGTACTACTTACTAAAGAAGTATGAAGTTCTTGAATGTGGTGACGTGAAGAAGCTGATTCGCAAGAGAGATGGTAGTGAAGAGCCAGTATATTTTGCCTCTATTGAACATAGCTTTGACATCATCCAGAAAGCCCACATTGCAACAGGTCATGGTGGAAGGGATAAAATGATGAAAGAACTAATGGATTATGCATTATCAAGATCATCTCACCAAGTTTTCTGTTCTCAGAGCGCTGACATCTAAACGTGCAGTCGAAGTTGCATTTCAGTTTTTAGACATATTTTTTATGCTAGGCGCTCCATCTATCCTCCAAAGTGACAATGGGTCAGAATTCACTGCTCAGATTATTGTTGAACCAACTCCAACAACAGAACCAGACACAGAACCAGCACCAACTCAAGATGTCATTGAAACCCGACAAGAAGAAATTCAGACCCAGAGGAAGCGTGCTGCAGAATCCCAGTTGCAACAAGCTGAGAAGATGGTGAAAAGAAGTAAAGTTGTGCTGTCAGAAGTGAAAGTTGGTGACAATGTAACAATCTCAATTCCCGCAGTAGATAGAGGTAGAGCTGATCCTCGCAATTTGATTGGTGTTGTGACTGACATTAGTGACACTGACATGTACACTATTGCTGTGAAAGCTGGAATCCTGAGTGGGAAGTATTCCCGCAACCAGTTTGACGTGTGTGCCACAGCGCTGTACAATCTGACCGACATGTCTACCGACTGTACTGTGTCTCTGAGATCAGCTGTTCAGTCTGAATCGATATGTAATGGACAGGGATTTGCCAAATGTAACTGTGCTGAGACAAAAAGATGTCAAACAAATAAATGCAAGTGCTACAAGTCTGGTGTCAAGTGTAATTCAAGGTGTCACCCCTCACTCTCCTGTAAAAACAAAAGTTAGTCTGATATCCATGTCAGAAATTTCATGCGATGCATGCATATGGCATTTTGTACAATTTATACCCTGTGTTGATGACAAATATCTGAAACAACTGTGTCTAGTTATTTCATGATGTTATAAATTAGTTTGATGAAAACATCAGAAATGTCATGAGATGTTTCTTTTGGTACAACTGATGAATACATGTCATATTTGAGACAACTGTGTCCTGTGTCATGTGTCATGTGTGACATGTCGTTTAGGGTTGGAATGTAATAAAGAAAACAACTGTAAACTGTGTTGGTATCTCATTTATAAGCATTCAGGGAATATGTATAATATTTGCTGACTTTTATCAGGGAATATGTATAATCCCTGAAAATTTCAGGGAATATACATACTCACTGAGTGAATCAGGGAATATACATAATCACTGAAATTTTCAGGGATTATACATATTCCCTGATTATACATATTAACTGTAACATATATATGTAAGACTCCAATCCATGGCAGGCCTCAAATCTGTGGCGGATTTGCAAATCTATGGCAGTGTTTTCAATTGCCTGACATTTGTATTTTTTTTGTATTTTCCTGCAATGATTAACCAAACCTTACGCAAGACAAACTTACCCTAAAATTTGTCGACAGGAATCCAAGGGTTACAAAAGATAGTCTTTCAATATCATAGGGATAAAGAAGACGGACTCACCGAGGGCTAAAAAGATCCTACAAAATAAACACAATTGATGTGGCCCAAAGCCGCAAATGTCTCATTTACATGTAAGGTATTGTTTAATGTATTTTCATAATTGGGATATGGACTCTTATTATTTGATCGTTATCCGTTCGCAATATCTCACTGTGACTTCCCTAATTATTACGCTAGCGACGCAATTGGGCCCTACGACGGGAACAGTTAGCTATTATGACGTCATCGCACAATGACGTCACTCAGCATAACGTCATGAGACAGTCTAACAATCAAACGCGCCACAGATAGGGAATCCGCCATAGGTCTGAGTCCTACATATATAGACCAAGGTCTTGTTGCTGAAACCAAAGCCATATCATATATCATATACACAATGAACAATGGATGATTTAAGTGGTGCCATTGGTATTTTTAGTTTCTTTGTCTATTTCCTCCAGATACGCTGGTGTCCGTCCTGGAGCTGATAGTGAGCAGATACCTCCAGGCTCACCCGCTGTCCTCCGAGAAGAGACTGTACCTGGAGCTCCTCACCAGACTCTTCCTCGACTCCCGTCTACGTCTGCCAAGGTGAGGAGGTGTTGTTCACAAATTCAACCTTAATATTGCTTTTTAAGTGTGAGGCTTCTGCTGGCTTCAAATTTAATCTGATTGTGATTATGGGGGCGGGATAGCGCAGTGGTTAGCGCGTTCGGCTTCGGATCAGGAGGTCCGTGGTTCGAATCCCGCCAGGGGCTCGGCAACTTTGTCTGCAGTAGAGAACTGTTCTACACGCAGTCAGGTTTGGGTGCAATGCTACACTGAAATTCAGCGCAGTACCACCCATGGTTCGCTAGTTCCAGCCGATGCTCGCAGGTTTCACCGCAATGCATAGCCACAATGGTGTTGCGGGCTTTCTCCCTGCACTAATACTAGCAGCCGCGATATAAGTGAAATAATCTTGAAAGCGGCGTTAAACACTAACTCACCTCACCTCACCTCACCTGATTGTGATTATGAGGCTGCTTCAAACCTCTGATGAGAGATAAGCTCCACATAAATACTTCCTTGACTACAGTCTACATCTGCCCAGGTGAGCAAGTGTTGTTAAAAAGTTCAATCTTAATATTGCTATTTCGGTTCGAGGCTCATGCTTTGTTCAAACCTAGTCTGAATGCAAATAATGAGGCATGAGACTTCTTTCAACCCTCAATGGAGAAGAAATCTCCTCACCAGCCTCTTCCTCCACTCCAGTCTACATCTGGTAAGGTGAGGAGGTGTTGTTCACAAATTTCCGCCAAATATTGCTCTTTAGGTTTGAGGATTTTGCTGGCTCCAAACCTCAACTAATTGTGATTATAAGGCAGCTTCAAACCTTTGTGGAGAGGAAAGCTCCTCACCAGACTCTTCCTTGACTACAGTCTACGTCTGCCGAGGGGAGGGAGGTGTTGTTTGGCAATTCATCACAAATATTGCTTTTATGGTCTCTTACAAGGTTCAAACCCTGGCCTGGTGATCATACACATGGTTGTACAGTCAGCATTGGTGTTGGGTGTTTCAAATACAGCAAGGAGCTCAGCCCAAAAACTTCAAGAATGTTGCTATTTTCAAGACAAAATTAATACTATCAAGTTTCAAGTCTCTTTTTATAGCCACTTTACAAAATTATGGTTCTAATTTACCCTTTTGGATATTTCTTTATAATTTGATTTGATCTCTTTAATTCTCCATTTCAAGGTTATTACAAATTTTCATAATCTTATACCATCTCAATACCATTTTCTTCAGTGTTAATCACCTGGTGGGCCAGTTCTTCCAGTCCTTGCCAGAGTTACTCCCCCTTGTGTACCGATCCAACAGCAAGATGGCAGCACTTATTGTCCGTGTGATGAGACAGGGATCATGTCAGCGATGCCTGCCATTACTTGATAGCCTTCAGAGTAGCTTTATCCACTTTCTGAGTGAGTTTAGATTTAAGATTTATAGAAAGGTGTAAAAGTTGATTGATACATGACATTGGAAAGTTATATTTTGATATAAGATTTTCAGAAAAGATATGGAACCAGCATGATGTAAGGCAAGTTTGCAGGTTCTGTTTCTTACAAAAATTTGATTTTGAGCTTATTCAAAAATGGAGTGAGTGAGTTGGGGTTTTAAGCCGCTTTCAAGATAATTTCACTTATATCGCGGCTGCTAGTATTATTGCAGGGAGAAAGCCCGCAACACCATTGTGGCTATGCATTGCTGTGAAACTTGCGAGCTTCGGCTGGAACTAGCAAACCATGGATGGTACCGCCCTGAAATTCAGTGTAGAATTGCACCCAAACCTGACTGTGTGTAGAACAGTTCTCTACTGCAGACAAAGTTGCCGAGCCCCTGGCGTGATGCGAACCACGGGCCTCTTGATCCGAAGCCGAACGTGCTAGCCACTGCGCTATTCCGCCCCTCCAAAAATGGATAACAGTGTCTTAGATTCAGGTTCAGAAAGCTGCTCCCCGATATTCAAGATAAACTGAGCTAACATCTAACAGGATAGATATTGACTAACTTTGCGATTCACCATTCACAATGGTCTTTTAATATCAAAGAAACTATTACACTTTTATTTAGAAAGAAATGACTTGGGCAACCTCTTCAGCTCTACATGATGAGACTTCTGCAAACCTAATTTGTTTGATCAATATTTCAGATTCAGAGGATGGTGTCTTTATAGGTGTGGACAGGGAGATACAGAGAGGATTACTAGATACACTGTACTGGGTGCCAGACTTGAACCCAGAACTGTTGCGTGGACTAGTCAACATGTGTCACCATGACAACGTACCAACATCGGAAGCATTGTATCTACTTGATATAGTTCATCACAGGTAACTTACCGCCATAGTGAGCATCATCTGATAACAACCATATTATAGAAGTTGTAGTATTTTGATTGAATCGTCACACCTATCATTAAAGTGTAGTTATGTATGTTTATACCAAATATAATATTTTGAGGAATTCTTGATTTAGTTTCATTTCTGATTGTTTTGTAACATCTATTAAAAGAGCCAAGCACATGAGCAATTATTTTGCAATCACTGTTTCAATGTTTGTGATTTCATGGTTTATTGTTACAGGTTTCAGTCACTGATTGGAGCAGAGATACAAAGTGAATCCAGTGTTGCCATGACAACATGTTATCTTTCATTCCTTATGTCAATCCTTACAGGTAAGGCAAAGGCACTTTATGGTTCGAATTAATTGTATTCAGAGTTTAAAATTTACCTTTACTAAGATACAAACTCAGTGGTTTCCTCTCCTTATTGTCTGACAACAGTTCGCATAGTCTCACGTTAGCTTACAAAGGAATAACCTAATCATGAGCAATCCAATTTAACATAGTTTCATAAAAAGCTTCACTTTTAATTCAGTCTCAAATAGGTATACATGTTACTGATGCCACATACACTGTTGTAAGGAGTTAAGTATGAGTTACTTGTCCCTAAATTCTCTCACATGTAGGCCTTCTTATTATACCCCCGCCTTACAGCGTAAGCGGGGGTATATAGCGTTCATTTTGTCCGTCCGTCTGTCTGTCCGTCTGTCCGTCCGTCACAAATCTTTGTCCAGAGCATATCTCCTAAACTATACATGCTAGCTTCACCAAACTTCATACACTTATCAACCATGATCCCTAGATGTGCCTTTTGAGGGTTAGACCAACAAATACTTTTTATTTTTTGCGGTTTCCATGGAAACATGACTTAAACAGTGAATTTATGACTAAGTCCTTTGTCCGGAGCATATCTTCTAAACCGTACATGCTGTCATCACCAAACTTTATACACTTATCAACCATGATCCATATTGGTGCGCCTTTTGAGGGTAAGACCAAAAAATTATTTTTATTTTTTGCGGTTTACATGGAAAGGTTACTAAAACAATGACTATCTGACAAAGTGCTTTTTCCTGAGCATATCTCCTAAACTATACATGCTAGCTTCAACAAACTTAATACACTTATCAACCATGATCCCTAAGTGAGCTTTTTGAGGGTAAGACCAACAAAGAAAGCCAGACTATAGTTTGAAGCGGGGGTATGTGAGCTGTGCTCACTTCTTTACTTGTTGGTTTAGCGGCATAACTCGTACCTGACTGTAACAGGCTGTTTTCAGACCATGTTTAGAGGAAACTGCAATAGAATTTTGTATCCAATTCTTGGCAATGTTTAGTAACTTAAATTTCTATCTTTTGCAAATAGTTCATGTAGTGAAAACAGTACAAATAATTTATAAATCTTTTCAGGGAGGAGCAATGCAAATCATTTTGGTAACAGAGATACAGATGATGTACCGGCACAGAAATTAGATTGGACTATTTCAGAACCTTTTTGGCTAAAAAATACAGCAATAATAAAGGTATTCTTTTATTTGTACTTCGGATTGATCACTTATCTAGAATATAATCAAATATTGATTTTGATAATAATCAGTATATAATTGTCTTTGCAAGCTTTTTATTGACAACTTTGTACTGTATAAATTAAAAGTTATTCAACATCCCTAAACCAGGTAACTTTGCCTCTGCGCGTCCTGGGACTTATCACTTTGTTTTTGCAAATTATCATTTTCAAACATAAGACTTTTAGATTCCTTTATAAAAAGCAGTCCTAGTTTTATCAACCCTAAACCTTGAGTTTATCCGCCATAGTCTTAGAAATGTTTTTGCTATAGATGTTTGATCTGCTCTTTCAGAGGACGAATAATCTCCTGCTACAAGTGCCCGACGTCTTGTCTTTATCTGGAGTTGTCTTCGACTTCCTCAAGCACTGTTTGGTGGGTTTGTTGTTTGGATATTTTAAAACAGATTCCTTTAGTGACCTTGCAAAAGGCCACAAAATATGTTTTATCATGAACTTCTATATAAGCAATTTAAGGAGTAATTAATTTTGATTATGAAGGTTTTAAATATTAAAGATAACGAGCCTGATGAGTTACAGAGGCAAAGATATTTTCTTTTGTAAATGAAAGCCATCTACAACTCATGCCAATGCAAGGAAAATATTTTTGTCGTTTCAGGAAGGTCAAATACATCTCCATGTGATGACAGTAGACAGTGTGTACAAGTGCCTCAATGCTTTACAACCAGCTACTGAAAATATCCAGCAGTCATTGGTCGATGTCCTTGGAGATGTGACTCTGTCATTGGTTGTTGATAAGGTTGCCATGGTTGCACCCACTGATCACATGACAAAGTTAGCCAATCAGATGTTTGATTGTGTGATTGACAGCATGTCAACAGTTCCAAGACTCTTGGCTAGTTATTTTCACAGTGTTAACCAGTCAATGAAAGGTGAGATTTGATTCTTACATATCCTTGAAAAAAATATGACAAATGCATTGCAAGGTTTTAAACAATATGCTAGATCATTATTTCTGTATTGGAAGCTGATAATGATTTCAGATCATGGAATTTTGAAAGTTTGGTGTTCATCTACTTTAAAGGGCCTGAAAAGTTCACCTGTCTCGGAAATATTTTAATTTTGAAAATTATAAAATGGGCTCAGATAAATCAGTTGAAATATATTTTGCAAAACCTGATTTAAAATATTGAACTAAAGAAACATAATAAAAGCTTGCTACAATGCCTATATCAAACAATTATGAGTGTTATAAAAAGTTATAAAATGTCATAAATTATTGCACTACTTTCAGTCTGTGATGCGGCCAAATGTGAATTGTTATTGACGTCCTCAGCCCGTGTCTTGCAGAATCTCCCGCCTACTAGCGTGCCACCTAATTTACAAGACCAATTCAGCAATATTCAACTCTCTGTCAGGGTGAGTTCTCCAAAATGTCTGATCTATGTCTAGCATAAAATAGTCTGCCATGTTTCTGCTGAACTTTAATTCAAGGTAAGAGAAAAGTTCATAAGAATGGCATACCCAACAAAGTGACAAAAGCTGTTGTGGTGGCTTTTGATTTTTTAAGATTATTACAAAGCACGCCATTTTTGTGGAAACAAGTTTAATTTGAACTCTGTCAGGGTATCTATGTTTCTGGAGCAGAACTAAAAAAGTGCTATAATATATTATATATCCTTGTAAAAATAGACTCATTGGGTTCATTACAGGTTTTTAAATTAAATTTTTTTATGGTGATGCAGATGTTAATTATTATGGGGGACCTAATAGATCAGGGTCTCTCCACCCTCCATTAACCACCTTGTAGTAAAGTGACTATATTTATTTGTCTGTTATTTTCAGACAAGATTCCCAGACCTGGCGGACACGCAGCAGTGGAGAGACTTCCTGTACAGCTGTACATTGCTTACCTCCCCTTCCTGACCTTCAACCTGTCTTTAACTGGAAGGGAAATGAATAAAAAACAAAAGCATTTTCTGACTTGATTTTTGCTTTTGACAGCAAAAACGAATTAGGTGCAATTCCATATTACGGGTATTATATTCTCATGTTTCTTAGCTTCACAAGAGCATCATTTTGCCCCATAGGGGTAGCTTAAGTCATAAAATCTTAGCTAGCTTCTGTTTCATGTTATAGCACTTCTTAGATTTCCAGCAGATTCCCCTATCGGCATTACAAACCATCTGCAAAATTTCAACCATAGAGAACACTATTGGAATGGAAAGCCTGCTTGTTGTCACCAAAGTGCCTGTAATTAAAACATAGGTTAGTGTAGGGTTTTATTTCTTGAGCTACCACTGTTTGAGAATGCTAGAGCAGAAGCACAAGTCATTTTGGACATTTAGCAGCCTGCCAACAATCAGTAGGAATTGACTCGCCAGTGACATTAGTTTTTGGAAATATTAATGAAGAAGTCTTGATGTGTATTGATAAAGGTGGGTATGGCCACTCATTTTCGTATGGCAATATATTGGGATACAGAAAGGCGTATTGCAATAGGTAGTGCAATATATTGAAACTTTTCATTTCTTAATTTTTCCATGCAAATAACAAATAACAGCAATAAGAACAGTGACCAAAGCTCAACTGGCTAGTTTAATAACGAGAGAGAATTTAAGTAACTGGTTTCGGACTTGAAAGATGTCTGTGTTATTTTCACTTTGCAAGTTCACACTTCAACTTTCAGTTAAGTCATGTTTTTATTCTATAAGTTTCTGAAACTTTAAAGGGAAATTGTTAATTTTAAATCATGCGATAAATTGGATATTTCCGGAAGAGTGTACCGGTACGCATCGTCTTGTTTCCGTATTGCAATATATCGATATACCGATAATACCGCGCATAGTATCGATGTGACATATATTGGTTTAGACTGATTACTGAAGACATAAAAACAAGAAAGAAAGTCAGTATTTGGTATTCCCCCAGCAACATATATCCTTACCACAAACTGTCGTGACATATATTGAAGAAGACACAGTCTTTGGTTCCATTCAGTGGCGCTAATGAATAAGCCAGAAGAGCTCTAATAACAACAGGGAAACACTTATGTGTCCATATAGGAAAGAATCAAGAGAAGTTGGTGTCTTCTCCGTGCAAACATTGGATTAAATTGAAGGGTTTATTACAGATTTCCCCTGGTCCTCGCATGTGGCAAAAACTTTGTTAGAAATGACAACTACCTCTATGGATCAGGTTGCAATTTTTTTACGCTTCTAAAGCTATACATGTCTTTGACAAGTGTTAATCGAAGTAACGGAACACTATGGAGCCCGTTGGGCGGTATCGTCCCAAAAGGCAGAAGTCCATAACGCAGAACATTTACGTTTTGCGGCACACACCTGACCCCTCAAACTATAATGGAATTTACCAAAAATAAACAAATACCGATTGTTGTGTTTATGCATTATATTAATTTCATATTTTGGCTTTCTGCGTTTTGGCACATAATATGATTAAAACATAAATACACTATACTCTATAAATATACTATTTAATTATTAAACTATAATGGAATGTCCAAAATATAAAAAAATACTGATTGTTGTGTTTTGCATTTATTCTATTATGCATTATATCAAATTCTTCATCTTTTCTGCGTTTTGTGCTTTCACGTCATCATCACGAGAGGCCCAAATGAATCTAGGAACTGCATTGGTGATGTTTATTTGACACTGTGACAAATTAAAGCAGTGGATCACCACAAAACGGTTTGTTACAAATTCGTAATTACCGTTTTGTTTATTGAAATAGAAAACTTATATTGTCAGTTGTGAAAATAACTGAAAAAATAAAAACTGTTCAAAATACCATATACCTTTTAAACTCTAAATAGATCCAATGATACAGTTACCTCCCTTTATTGTGAAATTAAAAGGAATTAACGTTTTCTAAATTCAATATTAGTAACCCTATTAAATGTCACTGATAGCTCTCCGTTTTTGCATTTTTATTTTCACTACGGTATTTAAAACAATGCGTAACTTATTTAAGGTTATGAATAATTATAATAATGAAATGATATCACTTATAGGTTTTAAGTTGTTCCGATAACGTTGATACAACGTCAAAAACCAACCCAATTTCAACGTCTAGAAACTTAAATTGGTTGATCAACGTCCTGACCTGAAATAAATAAAATTTCAACGTTGAATCGACGTCGGGTGTGCTGGATTTTGTCTTCTCCGGGATTAATGAAAAACTGTACAGAGCTTTTAAATCAATTGGCAAAGAGGATGCTTAACTCCTCGAAATTCCATCTTTGTCTGATTTAGACGAAGTCTGTAAATTCCACACTCCTACTTTTCAAAATGATGCGTGGAAGTATAAGACAGTCCGTATTTCATTATGTGTTTCGCATCTCCCGACCGTCCAAAATATTTCCGGCCCTTGTTTGAATTTAGTTTTGCTATTTCTCTAGACACCGCCGGCAGAAATATTTTGAAGCCGGTCAACAGAAAAGTCAGGCCTAAAAAGCAATTTCTGAAGTCTGCAGCTGGTGTAGGCTTATATGATAATTATTGTCGATGTTTTCGCCTCACATATACAGAGTGATTGTACCTTAATAACTATTCAATACTGAAGGATTGTATGCGTCATTGTTAATATCATGAACTCTAAATACTTCAGTAATGATTTGTGATTAGTCTTTAACTATTAGTACCACACGATGCAGAATGACACAACATGGAGATGAGAAACACAAATCATTATACCGATGACCTAACGCCCAATCTCATTAAAATAAAATCTATCATTGCAGCACTACGTCACGCAGATTGTAGCGTATTGTAGTGGAGCATTAAGATTTCATTTTAATGAGATTGACCTAACGTCCTATAGCTCAACTAACTTTTGGGTATCAAGTTTAGTTATAGTATGTGAGTTTGAAATTAATACTTGTTTCCCTCTCTTGTGGTTTTCTTTCAAGCACAGAAAGTAAGTTAAAAAGAGCTAAATACTGTAACTCCCCTAAACTTTCAATCATTTGATAAATCAAGTAGGTAACAATTTATAAGATAGCTGAGCATACGAAAACTCAGGATAACATCAGTTCGATTTCGCTGGAAAGAGGCCAAGATCCTTAATCCTTGTCCATAATGCACGTCTCATCTGATAACACATGATAACAGCATATACATATCAACGATGACGATGTGTTATCTTATCCCCATGTGACCCAGTCCTTCTCTCCACTCTATCATGGAGAAACGAATGTTTTTGTTCTGCGCTCTGCTTATCCCTCACTTGGGCTTTACGTCGTCTGCTACCCCGGGGACGCGGTCATGCGTCTTTGAAAGTAGTTCCGGCACCATCGATCTCACTCCGCTAGGAAACCAAGACAATCAGCCAAGGTTTGATCCCAACAGTATTTGATTATATTTGGATATGTAGGTCTAAAGACATTTAAAATTGATAAGACTTTTAAAATCAGATATATTTTTCATCCAAAATATTTATGATACTTTACGTGTATTTTTCATTCTTACCCCTTTCCAAGTTTCTTTCCCCTGAAAGGAGTTTGTTAAGCTTCCTTCGGGCAGAAGATATTTATTACCCCGTTATAAAACCAATAGAGGTAAAAATACATTCATTCCTTTCAGTGTTCGTCTGTTAAATGATCTTTGATTTAATGTAATGTCTTTGATTATGTATCGCATGTATGTTCCTGTATGTTCAAGCTCTGTAATGATACAAACTGAATTCCCTTCGGGTTAATAAAGTATTATTATTATTATTATTATTATTATTATTATTATTATTATTATTATTATTATTATTATTATTATTACAAAGTCTCTTTGTTGATTGTAACAAGATTAAGACATAAGGCTTTTCGAATTCATCTCTCTTGTCGCTGCGTTCACATCAACAACAAAAACCCGAACTGCGGCAATGTAACAAAGGGAGAATGTCGTTCCAAGTGTGTTTGCATTGCATATGAGGTTTATAATCTACCGTCTCACACAGATTCAAGGACTATCAAGACCCAACAGGACAGTACACATACTCTTTCAACCCATGTTTCGGCTTCGACGAGACGGCCGCCTGCGTTGGTGTGGAGGTAAGATAGACGTCATGAGTCTAACGCCTCGGTCGTCTATTATTATTTTCAATATTGTGGGCTAAAACGTGCGTGTTTCTTTGATAGAGAATCTATTCGATCTTTTACGTAAAACCTTTTTGTTTAACGAGTTGGTGATTTGCTATGAATTGTTTTTACCCAAGAGGGCAAGGATACACACGCCAACATTTCTTTAGAGTCCCGAGAGTGACAGTATTTAAAAAAAAATAACATGAATTTCGAATGGTCGATTGAACAATTTTACACGTACTTGAACAATGTTTATGTGTACATTTTGAAATACTTAAGTAAAATTGTTCAATCGACCATTCGAAATTCAAGTTATTTTTTTTAAAATACTGTCACTCTCGGGACTCTAAAGA